>LR994585.1:1272500-2537500 GCA_905187575.2 Celastrina argiolus
ATTCCAATTTGTAAATGTTGCGTTAGCGAGTCCACCGGAACAAACGTTACGTTACGTACGTGTTACGCACAATGTTCGCAACAGTTCAGAACACCGGTGGAATCGCACCTTTAAACAACTGTATTAGTTTTGGTAAGAAATGTAGGGCTTTTTTTTATTTATTATTATATTCCCTCTGTCACCTTTTACGACACCCACGGTAGACGGGGAGGAGACTCCTTACTCCCGTACCCCACGGACCTTCATATCTATGAATATTAAATGACCGTTTTTGTTTTAGGTATATGCTCAGAGAAGTGCCAGAACGGTGGCAAATGTATACAGAAAGACACTTGCGACTGTCCCAAAGGCTACTACGGATTGCGGTGTGAATTCTGTAAGTACATCTAAAAATTTTTCCTCATTAACAAACAAGAATAATAATGCCTCGCACACCAATTTTGGTGACGGTGGCCGGTTGCAATACACAGAAGCACTCTCTCTTCCTTCTTCCTTCACTCCCGTACCCCAGTGGGAAGAAATATCAAATCAAATCAAAACATTTTATTCAGAACTAGCTGTGCCCGCGACTTCGTACGCGTGGAAAAGTGATTTAGGGCAGCAGTTCAAATACATTTTTAGTTTATGAACACTGTCGTTTGGATATTTAAAGTCAAATAATGGCCGTTTTTGTCGTAAATGTTTTGAGGTATTTTTTCTATGAAAATGCTAACAATTCCTACTACCAGCTCGAAAAATGACCGTGTATTATTAACCGACTTCAAAAAAAGGAGGAGGTTCTCAATTTGTCTGTATGTATAATATTTTTTTTCTTTTATGCGAACGGGACTACTTGATAGTACGCTCATATACGCGACGAAGATCTCTGTACTGAGATTTGTATGGACTTTACGCCGCAGCGACTGCAGACGATGATCGTTTTCACACCGACGCTGCGCTGCTGGCGCCGAGCGCCAAATTTTTTAAAAGTCTACTCTTGGTGCGCAATTCCAACTCGGACTTGCCCGGTTTTTTATTTATTAATTACCTACGCTAACAAACATGTAGCCTACTTAGGGACTTTACGGTTAAAGTACTAACTTCCTTTAGACGACAAAATAACAAATGTCCAAAAGAAAGAAAAAACCCAAGCCGTACCTAGCATGAAAACTAATAAATAAAAATATCATGAAAAACATAAATCTTACTTATATTGACATAACTTTTCTAATTTAAATGTATGACAATACCTATGACATCTCATTCATATCTTGAAAACAAACTATCCTACGCCTATACTTTATTAATCGTATTTGCAAAACCTAAGTATAATAATAAATTACTTCGCACAAAGTAATAATTATTTTCACTTGTACTGGAAAATAAGTATTACTTTGTGCGAAGTAAATTTAATTGTTCCTTTTAGTTTACCTTTTGAAGTCGTTTTTTTTTTGTTTAAAATTATTTAATTTTCAGATTTTTAGTGATGGGTATAGACTGAGTAGAGATAATTCTCGAATGATCAGACGACGATTATTTGAGGACGGAAAATAAAAAACAAAAACGATTAGATAAAAAAAAAATAGTAGAAAGAGAAAAAGTCTACCTAGCCTAGCCTGGCGTAAGCCACAGCGGCGCAATTTTTTTTAATATATATATGTGTATATTATGTATATTGTATATATAGTTTACTGAAACGCGAAATTTTTTGATATTATAGATCCAGGATATGGTGCAAAACCGAATGAGGTAGGAAAAAAAAAAACTGGATGAGGTTTTACTTCGATTCCTCACGGATCCCATCATCAGGTCACCATTTTGGTGACAATGGGACCAAATTTAAATTATACCCTACACAACATAAAAAAAAAATTAAAATCGTTTCAGAAACGATGAAGATATTCGCGAAGAAACATAAAAAACAAACATATATTTACGAATTGAGAAACCTCCTCCTTCTTTGTAAGTCGGTTAAAAATATTGTGTTGGTTATTTCATGTTACAAGTTTCATTTAAATACGTTGAGTAGTTTGGCTGAAATACCGTCAAATAGGTAGCTACAATTTTTTGAAGATCCTACGGGAACCCTTTCGTTTTTCGGGATAACAATTTCCAATAATGCTCTTCAGATTATAAGCTACCTGCCTGCCAAATTGCATTTAAATACGTTAAGTAGTATGGCTGAAATACCGTCAAATAGGTAGCTACAATTTTTTGAAGATCCTACGGGAACCCTTTCGTTTTTCGGGATAACAATTTCCAATAATGCTCTTCAGATCATAAGCTACCTGCCTGCCAAATTGCATTTAAATACGTTGAGTAGTATGGCTGAAATACCGTCAAATAGGTAGCTACAATTTTTTGAAGATCCTACGGGAACCCTTTCGTTTTTCGGGATAACAATTTCCAATAATGCTCTTCAGATTATAAGCTGCCTGCCTGCCAAATTGCATTTAAATACGTTAAGTAGTATGGCTGAAATACCGTCAAATAGGTAGCTACAATTTTTTGAAGATCCTACGGGAACCCTTTCGTTTTTCGAGATAACAATTTCCAATAATGCTCTTCAGATCATAAGCTACCTGCCTGCCAAATTTCATTGAAATACGTTGAGTAGTATGGCTGAAATACCGTCAAATAGGTAGCTAAAATTTTTTGAAGATCCCACGGGAACCCTTTCGTTTTTTGGGATAACAATTTCCAATAATGCTCTTCAGATTATAAGCTACCTGCCTGCCAAATTGCATTTAAATACGTTGAGTAGTATGGCTGAAATACCGTCAAATAGGTAGCTACAATTTTTTGAAGATCCTACGGGAACCCTTTCGTTTTTCGGGATAACAATTTCCAATAATGCTCTTCAGATCATAAGCTACCTGCCTGCCAAATTGCATTTAAATACGTTGAGTAGTATGGCTGAAATACCGTCAAATAGGTAGCTACAATTTTTTGAAGATCCTACGGGAACCCTTTCGTTTTTCGGGATAACAATTTCCAATAATGCTCTTCAGATCATAAGCTACCTGCCTGCCAAATTTCATTTAAATACGTTGAGTAGTTTGGCTGAAATACCGTCAAATAGGTAGCTACAATTTTTTGAAGATCCCACGGGAACCCTTTCGTTTTTCGGGATAATAATTTCCAATAATGCTCTTCAGGTCGTAAGCTACCTGCCTGCCAAATTTCATTTCATTCCATACAGTGGTTTTAGCGTGATGCGACGACAAACATTCCCATATGGACAGACAGACAGACAGACAGACAGACAGACAGACAGACAGACAGACAGACAGACAGACAGACATTTTTTTCAAAAATGTTATTTTTAGGTTCTGTGGCTTATATAGACCCCCTTTTTTTAATTTACACTTAAATATTCTTAATGTACAGACATGACCCCTCTACAGATTTATTATATGTATAGATAAATTTTTACAAAATGTTTTCTGAACGTCGTGTCTATGTGATGCCTACCACCGCGCCGGTTCGGAAACTAGCCCAGCGAGAAGAACCGGCATAAGAAACTCGCATGGGGCCATCTTTTACCAAAAAGATGAAAAATTGCTCTTTTCATATAAGATTTACAAATGTCAGAACTAAACCTAAATAACAAAAGTACAGTAACTTTATAGTATACTAGCTGTGCCCGCGACTTCGTACGCGTGGAAAAGTGATTTAGGGCAGCAGTTCAAATACATTTTTAGTTTATGAACACTGTCGTTTGGATATTTAAAGTCAAATAATGGCCGTTTTTGTCGTAAATGTTTTGAGGTATTTTTTCTATGAAAATGCTAACAATTCCTACTACCAGCTCGAAAAATGACCGTGTATTATTAACCGACTTCAAAAAAAGGAGGAGGTTCTCAATTTGTCTGTATGTATAATATTTTTTTTCTTTTATGCGAACGGGACTACTTGATAGTACGCTCATATACGCGACGAAGATCTCTGTACTGAAATTTGTATGGACTTTACGCCGCAGCGACTGCAGACGATGATCGTTTTCACACCGACGCTGCGCTGCTGGCGCCGAGCGCCAAATTTTTTAAAAGTCTACTCTTGGTGCGCAATTCCAACTCGGACTTGCCCGGTTTTTTATTTATTAATTACCTACGCTAACAAACATGTAGCCTACTTAGGGACTTTACGGTTAAAGTACTAACTTCCTTTAGACGACAAAATAACAAATGTCCAAAAGAAAGAAAAAACCCAAGCCGTACCTAGCATGAAAACTAATAAATAAAAATATCATGAAAAACATAAATCTTACTTATATTGACATAACTTTTCTAATTTAAATGTATGACAATACCTATGACATCTCATTCATATCTTGAAAACAAACTATCCTACGCCTATACTTTATTAATCGTATTTGCAAAACCTAAGTATAATAATAAATTACTTCGCACAAAGTAATAATTATTTTCACTTGTACTGGAAAATAAGTATTACTTTGTGCGAAGTAAATTTAATTGTTCCTTTTAGTTTACCTTTTGAAGTCGTTTTTTTTTTGTTTAAAATTATTTAATTTTCAGATTTTTAGTGATGGGTATAGACTGAGTAGAGATAATTCTCGAATGATCAGACGACGATTATTTGAGGACGGAAAATAAAAAACAAAAACGATTAGATAAAAAAAAAATAGTAGAAAGAGAAAAAGTCTACCTAGCCTAGCCTGGCGTAAGCCACAGCGGCGCAATTTTTTTTAATATATATATGTGTATATTATGTATATTGTATATATAGTTTACTGAAACGCGAAATTTTTTGATATTATAGATCCAGGATATGGTGCAAAACCGAATGAGGTAGGAAAAAAAAAAACTGGATGAGGTTTTACTTCGATTCCTCACGGATCCCATCATCAGGTCACCATTTTGGTGACAATGGGACCAAATTTAAATTATACCCTACACAACATAAAAAAAAAATTAAAATCGTTTCAGAAACGATGAAGATATTCGCGAAGAAACATAAAAAACAAACATATATTTACGAATTGAGAAACCTCCTCCTTCTTTGTAAGTCGGTTAAAAATATTGTGTTGGTTATTTCATGTTACAAGTTTCATTTAAATACGTTGAGTAGTTTGGCTGAAATACCGTCAAATAGGTAGCTACAATTTTTTGAAGATCCTACGGGAACCCTTTCGTTTTTCGGGATAACAATTTCCAATAATGCTCTTCAGATTATAAGCTACCTGCCTGCCAAATTGCATTTAAATACGTTAAGTAGTATGGCTGAAATACCGTCAAATAGGTAGCTACAATTTTTTGAAGATCCTACGGGAACCCTTTCGTTTTTCGGGATAACAATTTCCAATAATGCTCTTCAGATCATAAGCTACCTGCCTGCCAAATTGCATTTAAATACGTTGAGTAGTATGGCTGAAATACCGTCAAATAGGTAGCTACAATTTTTTGAAGATCCTACGGGAACCCTTTCGTTTTTCGGGATAACAATTTCCAATAATGCTCTTCAGATTATAAGCTGCCTGCCTGCCAAATTGCATTTAAATACGTTAAGTAGTATGGCTGAAATACCGTCAAATAGGTAGCTACAATTTTTTGAAGATCCTACGGGAACCCTTTCGTTTTTCGAGATAACAATTTCCAATAATGCTCTTCAGATCATAAGCTACCTGCCTGCCAAATTTCATTGAAATACGTTGAGTAGTATGGCTGAAATACCGTCAAATAGGTAGCTAAAATTTTTTGAAGATCCCACGGGAACCCTTTCGTTTTTTGGGATAACAATTTCCAATAATGCTCTTCAGATTATAAGCTACCTGCCTGCCAAATTGCATTTAAATACGTTGAGTAGTATGGCTGAAATACCGTCAAATAGGTAGCTACAATTTTTTGAAGATCCTACGGGAACCCTTTCGTTTTTCGGGATAACAATTTCCAATAATGCTCTTCAGATCATAAGCTACCTGCCTGCCAAATTGCATTTAAATACGTTGAGTAGTATGGCTGAAATACCGTCAAATAGGTAGCTACAATTTTTTGAAGATCCTACGGGAACCCTTTCGTTTTTCGGGATAACAATTTCCAATAATGCTCTTCAGATCATAAGCTACCTGCCTGCCAAATTTCATTTAAATACGTTGAGTAGTTTGGCTGAAATACCGTCAAATAGGTAGCTACAATTTTTTGAAGATCCCACGGGAACCCTTTCGTTTTTCGGGATAATAATTTCCAATAATGCTCTTCAGGTCGTAAGCTACCTGCCTGCCAAATTTCATTTCATTCCATACAGTGGTTTTAGCGTGATGCGACGACAAACATTCCCATATGGACAGACAGACAGACAGACAGACAGACAGACAGACAGACAGACAGACAGACAGACAGACAGACATTTTTTTCAAAAATGTTATTTTTAGGTTCTGTGGCTTATATAGACCCCCTTTTTTTAATTTACACTTAAATATTCTTAATGTACAGACATGACCCCTCTACAGATTTATTATATGTATAGATAGATAAGTGTAGCCTTGCAGAGGGCTACTTTATTCCCAAGGTGTGCTGTCATTCATAAAATCATTTACTGTATAGTAAGCTTTTGCACACAAACGTTCTTTGGATAACCGATCTGACTGGCGGGAGATCAGTCGTAAGGCCGACTTTTTACATGCCCATCCCGACGCATGGATCCTCTTTCTTGTCAGACAATCAGGTGAACAGCCTGCATAGTCCTAACCAAACTTGAAAACAATATTTTTGTTGTTCCAACGCGGGAATCGAACCCACGACCTCCGACTAGACCCCGGGGTGACATGCTCTCATCTGTCTTGGGAGTTGGGACCCATAACGAAATTAATCAGAAGAATGAATGGGAGCCACCAATATGAAGGCATGCTTTAAGAAGAAATAATTATATTGTTCTACAATATCTTAATATCAAATGTTCTATAATATCCTAATATCTAATGATCTACAATATCCTAATATCTAATGTTCTAGAATATCCTAATATCTAATGTTCTACAATATCCTAATATCTAATGTTCTATAACATCCTAATATGGAATGTTCTATAATATCAAATATCGAATGTTTCCAGCGAAATGCGTGATCCCGTGCCTGAACGGCGGGCGGTGCAAGGGCGTGAACAAATGCCGCTGCCCCGCGGGGCTCGGCGGCAACCACTGCGAGGTGGGGCGGCGCGGGGGGGAGTGCGCGCGCGCCTGCCGCCACGGCGTGTGCCGCGCCGGCGTGTGCGTGTGCGAGCCGGGCTGGCGCGGCCGGCTGTGTCACCGCAGTACCGGTCAGACATCTTGGTTTTTACTTTTTAGGGCCCATAGTACACTCATAGTCCGTTACTACAAGGAACGTTTTACTTCTGTAATTATGAAATTTGGTACACGTTTTACAAGAAACGTCTAACTTTTGTAATTTTGAAGTTTGGTACACGTTTTAGGGTCTGTTACTACAAGGAACGTCTAACTTCTGTAATTATGAGGTTTGGTACACGTTTTAGGGTCTGTTACTACAAGGAACGTCTAACTTCTGTAATTATGAAGTTTGGTACACGAAACTTCCAGATTTTATTGTTGGCGTCTTGTCAATGGTAAAATTATTCACTGACGCCATAATTAAGCTCTATTTAGCTATATTCTCGACGACACTTCTCTAGGTCTAAGTGGATCTCACTTAAGACCTAGAGAAGGTAATTAAATAAATTCTAAAAGCTACTTATAGAACTACTGAAATGGTAGAAGAAGTTGATCCAATTAACAAACAAAAAATCACAAAAGTGAGACATGTTGGAACAAACATAATATATATCAGGAACAGGGCCTCCGTTGCGTACTTACAATCATATAATTATTAATTTCCTTGTCATTATTTATTATTATTTACTTACTCAAAATGGCATTATATTGTTGCAGGTTCTTCGGAAGAATCCAGCGAGTTTAAAAGACCACGGTGAAAAAAAAAGTTTTATTTAAAATGAAATGGATACTTAAATACATGTCGCTCGTTTAAAACTACAACGTGGCACAACGAAAAACTGGAATTTTGGGAAAACGACTTTGAAACTTTTAAAATCTTATAACTTTTAAAGTAAGATAGCTACAAAAAAGATTATTTTGCCCATTTTAAACTTTACTAAGAAACTATGAATCTTAGTGAAAATTTCATTGATGTATAGATATTTATTTATGAAATAATAGTTTTATAAAAAAAAGTCCCTACATGTCACGTTCTTCCTATAAAAATAATGAACTTAGTGACTGACAAAGGGGTATATCACGTTATAGGTAACAAAACAAAGATATTTAAGAATGTGGTACAGAATATATTATATAGTAAAAATAACACTGTTGAAATTTTAATAGGAGTATTTATTGAAAAAAACTATTAGCTAAAGTGTAACTTACTAGTTTTATAATCGGTCTCACAAACAAATAATAACAAAAATAAGTAACTAAATTAAAACCCTTATTTTATTAGACTTAACAATCCTATGTCTAAAAATAATAATTTGACCTGATATTATGAATTATAGAAATATTAAAATTTACTATAGTGTCGTAAACGACAAAATTTGTACCAAAATAAGGTTCAAGGCGAGGAATAACCGCAACTAGCGCCACTCTTTTCTGTACATAGTTCATACTAGTACTTATAATTAGGTAGTACCTATTTTACAATAACCATAATGACTTAGATATAATAATATTATGTATATTGACTGTTTGAGAACCAATAACAGATACAGGAAATATCACATCTTTTTTTAGGATCAGAACTAGGTACTAATATTAATCTAAGATGGCATAACTCGTGAAAGGAGCATTCTTCTTCTTCGTCTTCACGAGCCTCACTCTGTGGTGTGTATGTGTCGCATTCATCTAATTAAATCAGCTATTTCATTGAGTGACTAGCGTTTTTATCAAATGACGACATTTAATTGAAAGACTAGGCCGAACATTGATTGTACAATCGTCACTCAACGTCCAATTAGTTAGCGGATTGTAACATAGCCCTTATATGAGAGCGGACATAAAATCAGTCAGCTGACTGAATTATCCCAAAAGCGAATCTATCAACCCCGACTCCACGTAGTACTTGTCTGTCAACCCCTAGAGTGTATATTTAAGCGCGGAGGCGCGGAGGGAGAGCAGCCCCCGCCCGCCGTAACGAAATGCAGAAACCAGCTCTCGCCGTGGCGGCGGAGGCTGGTCGCCAAAGGCGACCAGAAAGCCGGAGCTGCCTAAGGCGAGTGTTGGTTGCTGTTATTCGTTACGCATGGGCGAAGGGGCTGCATTTCCCGCAGCGCCGGAGACGTGACAGACCGACATTGTCCTTAAAACAAATCTATCAACTCCGACTCCACGTAGAACTTGTCTGTTTTATCTAACCTCTAAACTACAACTGTAAATATTTTCTTAACTAGTGGTTGCTGAGTAGAGGGGAGGGTAGGGGGGATTTCCTTTGTCCCCTTACCGCCGTCTCCACCTTTCTCCCCTGTTTTACTGCTGGAAATATCCCGGAAACACAGACATAACCTCAAAACTTCAACCATAAATATCTTCCAAACTAGTAGTCTCCTAAAGGTGGGAGTGGTAGGGGGGGTTTTCCCCCTCCCCCTCCCTCCACCCCCCAATTAAGAGGGATTTATACTAAATTTTTTCCAGCTCCTCCTTTTTTGGAAGTCGGTTAAAAAATCGGAAAATTATTCGCTAACACACATAAAAAAAACCTACTTATTCATCGAATTGAGAAAGCTCCTCCTTTTTTGGAAGTCGGTTAAAAAATCGGACTAAATGACGTTCAGTCAATGACTACATGACTAAATGACGTTCAATCAATGTTCAGTCAAGACATTGGACATACAATAAACAACTTGACGAGTGGTCCTTTAGTCTTTCAATTAAATGTCGTCATTCGATAAAAACGCTAGGCACTCAATGAAATAGCTGATTTAATTAGATGACTGCGACATATGCATTTTCTTCCTGATCGCATATTATATCCGCAGCAATAGCATCTTAAAATGTAGCTATGTATTGGTCTATAGAGCTGAAAACACAATTTTCTATGCCTGTACTACTTATTAAGTCTTTTGACAATTCGTTTAGAGGTACAGTCATAGTTGTCAAGGTGTGAGCTTCTTCATCATCTGCACTTTCTTCAATAGCTTTGTTGATGGTGAAATTCGGGTCTCTAACAGAATCGTCGCTATCCTCGATGAAGTATTCCTCAGCTGAGCTTCTAGATGCTCTTCTGATGCCGGAGCTGCTAGAAGAATTTCTACGCCGACGCTTTTCTGGAGTTTTCTCATCTTGATGATAATTTTCATAAGCCATTTCCACTATTCTCCTTGATCGTGAATCGATCTTGAAAGAAAAAAAAATCTTTATTAATAAAATATTATTATAAACAATGTGACAAAACGATGAATTTCTTAATATAACAGCAATATTTCAAATATATATCGTGACATCCCGTTATAAACGAACCGTAAATTTAAACAAGTGTAAAAAAATATTGCATACAACGTGACATGCTAACACAAGCCAATTATATTTTCATACTTTTCAAAGGAACAACGTGTTATCAAAGTGATGACCAAGTACGATCAATTAATTCTTTAATGCTAGAATGCGACATAATAAGTGTGACACATTATAGAATTAAATAAATAAGTAATAAAATATTTACCTTTACTCCAAAAAGGTGTCATGCAGGTCGTGACACGTTGCTGTCTTATACCGCAAGCAAGTACTCTCACGCACTGCATCGTCACACTGAGGAGGCGCGTTGTGGAAATAAGCTTAGCTGCTAAACGGGGCAGCGCTACATCGTGACAAGCTCTCTCTTTTCCTCATACTTTTGTCGGTATTGGCTTAAATTGTACCACGTTTTTGCACTAAATAGATTCGGTTACGGTGAATAAAATGGTATCAATAACTCAAAATTGAGTTATGCCACTGTGACACGTTATAGTTTTAAACGAGCGATGTGATTTTATTTTTGTTACTTATTATGATATACTTATAATTAGATATGTTATGTGGAATGTGTAATAACTAATAGTTATTAGGTTATAAGTTTAGATGTGTATATTATAAATAAAGTATTATTTTAAAATTATCCCTGTACTTAAAGTTCTTTTCCTACTTAATTCTTCAAATTGTTTTTTTTTTATTACCCTTCAATAAAATTATTGTAGTTGATTTTTATTCTACCTACCCATACAATTAGTAAAAAGTTTTAATTTTTTTTTATTCTACATAATAAAATGTCTGTAACTAGCAATGTTTAAAATTATAGTTAAATAAATTCCAAAATAAAAAATATGATAATATCAACTAAAAACAACAATGTTTAAAATTTAAATATATTTTATCTAGCAATATCCTGCGAAAAAACTATAACCACAACCTGCAAGCAAATGCCTTAACAGACATTGTTCATAGAGTTTACATCCTGAGGATGCTCCCGGAGAGAAACGTGTGTCGAGTTTGCAACCTACATGGTGGTGTGGGGCATGATCATGTTAACATTATTGCTTGTGTGGTGATGTTTTTTGCTTGCGAGTCTATGCATAAGCAGAGTGGGAAGGAGGGAGATGCATTATATGGATACCTATGCATACATGTCATTTGAACTCATTTGCTTGCAGATTGTGGTTATAATTTTTTTGCGGGATATTGCTAGATATAAGATTTAAATTTTATGCTATGGATTTCTGCAAAGTAATCCCTGATTAATTTAACTACTACAAAGATGTTATTGAATACACTGTAGATTCTTGGTGAAACTCATACACAATACAGTAAATATCAAGTCATACATATTTTTCCTCAGCCGTTAAATACTGTTTCTGTGACCAACATAACATAAGTCACAGGAATACTTAATTCTACTGCCATGGAAATTGTAAAAGTATTTAACACTTTCCTCTACTTAGAAAAGATAATAAAGTCCAAAATGTTTTTAGTCCCTGGCTCCTGCTATGATGACCATGTCATGTACTATTTGGCAAGCATTAGTAGTTTTGAGAAAACTAGACCTTGAAATTAGCACAATGTGTAACTAAATATAACGTATATAGAATGTATAAATAAATAATAATCAAATCTGTAGGTTCGAATCTTTAGTTTAAATATATAATTATTAATTTCTTATTGCTTTTACCAAAAATAAAGGTTATAATTTAATTGTTTTCTATGACACAACAATATGAGAAGTTAAGCAACAGTCTTAATTATTTGTTGAGCGTAAAAGTTTATTAAAATACTTATTTATATGATTATTATTTAACTAGTTTGCAGCTATTTACATCTTGACTAAAGCACAAGACGTGTAAAAACTAAAAATAAACTTACTTTTGATATGTAAATCAAACCTTGTAAACTTTTTAGGCGATAGGTAATAATATATAAGAAGAAACTATTAACTTATGTAAAATTGTTAAATTTATACGAAATCACTACGAAATATTATCTACTTCTGAAAAAACTTTATTTATTTTTTCAACCCTTGTGTTTATTTGTCAAATTTAGTAAGTGAAAATTCTATTAGATGGCGCCGCGATCTGACACAAATATGTCAAAAAAAATGTTTTCGAAAATAAACTCCGATTTTTCCCGAACGTTTCCTGAACAAAAATCAAAATAGAACACTTATTTCATTGAGAAAAAAGGTAAGTGCTTTTATAGTGAAAAATACACATTTTCAAAAGCTTACTTACATGTTTATAAAAGCTTCATCCCTCTGCTCACTGAACTTCGAGGGTTGATTTCCCTTTCCATGCAAAGAAAATCTCAACGCGCAGACTCGTACAAAATGGCCGCTTTTGATACGAAGTGTACAATGGTCGTATATCGCGTTTACCGATCGATATCAATGGAGGACTCGCGTTTTTCGGAGTTCACCGTGCACTTGATGTATTTTGTGAATCCGGTGTTCGGTTGAGTGGAAAGATCCTTAGAAGTGTTGTTTTTGCCTGGTTACATCACAGAAAACTCGAAGAGCTTCCAGTAGAAGTCCAAAATGTCTTGCAAATCACGCAGGTGCGTACGCAGTCGTAGTCTTTCTATTCTATCTGGGCCTGCTCGAACGCGCGACCCCTTCATGATGGCCATTCATTTGGGCTTATCCTTTACGCCGTCGCATAAGAGTTTATGTCATTAGTTTCAAAAATGACCCGGCGCCGCTATTATTCTGCAAATGCATATCATGAAGAATATTTAACAATATGCGTCATATCTCAATACCGTCTTACATTAAATTGCATATAAGATTTTGCATTTTAATGCAGTTAGTGTGGTACAAAAACAGGAGATTCTATGTGGTACATATCCCCAAGTCGATACTATTATTTACATATGAATATTCTGAGGAAAATACATAAATCTGTTAGATACAGAAGTATTGATTTTTCAACCTTACCTAACAAGTAACAACTATCAGATTTGTTAGCTACATAACAGTTGTATGAATCAATTTATACACAATACATTAATGCTTGTAATGTGGAACAAATATTGATTTAGTTACAGTCATCATGGCCTTATTGTTTATTCTAAGGTTTAATGTCAAAAGGTCATGCCCACAAAAAGTGATTTATCAGCAATATATTGTTCAAGTTTCAACATTCTGCCTTTTTACTATTTTTAACTAGGTATAATATGTTCTAGGATAGTTTTGATGAATTAAATATCTCATCATGTTTTTGCCCACATTTTTGAGCCTTATGTTTCATTTGCACATCACATGAAATAATTCTACTTGTAACTATACAAATCAATATATTTCAAACATAGCCATGACAAGATTACCCTAATTTTCAATTAACTCATTAAATCTCAAAAACGAAACATCAATAATAATCACAGTTTAAATAAAAAGGAACACACAGTAACATTTTGTAAAGAAACTTGACACTTGTATAATATTTATTTTACAAATGTGAAGGTAGTTAACCTCACTCTGGAACACAGCTAAATTCAAGTATGTTTTGGTAAAAAAAATATTTTTTAATCACCTGTGTGTTCACAATTTCAATCTTCTCAGTGAAGAAGACTTTTTCATTGTAAGTTTTTTTCTTTTAATTGCTTAATATACACAGTCCTGTGTACAAAGTTTATGTGATTGATTTTGCATGATCAACATAATATATTTATTTCTATAACAATTAATATGTTTGTACAGTAACAGCTTTTGAGCACATTCCTACTAAATTTAAATATTAATTGAAACAAATAAGAATGTTTTCTAACCTCTATACACAATGTTTATTACCTACTCTCTTATTCTGTATTGTTCAAGGTGCTGAATTTCCACACACAGGGGATAGCAAACCGTTATTTGTGAACAGAGGGCTGGAGAACGAATGGTTCTAGAGGGAAATCAAGACGACGACATCATGAATTCCGCAGTCAGCACAGAGTCTATGGATATGACAGAGGAGGTAAATTGATTTTTTTTTTTTTTCACATCACTTTTGTGATTGATATTCCATAATATTATATTTTACCTATAACTTTTTAACGATTAGGTTTCGGAAGATAATATACTTTACACTTAAAATCACTGACAAAACAGTTGACTGAAACATACATTGTCATTACATGTCCGTAACAAACAACACATATTAAACACGAGTTTCCAGTAGTACCTTCTCGTCTATCTCAGATACAATATGCTATGAGATTATAGGCTGTGGTGTTCTACAGTTCTGCTGGTCTCAGACTGTTACATACATACTGTAGCAGCTTTGATTAACCTCTTTTGACTACACTCTTACTTGAATCTTGAATCTCTGTGGGGCGCCGGAGTAAGAGACTACTCCCCATCTACCATCCTTCCTATGGGTGTCGTAAAACGCGACAGAGTGAATATATAACCGGAAGTGGGCAGAAGCTATTCTGTGGATATTGTTATCTTAATCTAATCTGACTATAGTCAACTACAGCAGTGGATATGTCTTAGATACTTCTATACTGGATTGACGTGATGTACAGTCGGCTGCACTAACAGGATACATCTACAAATGTGCAAAAATATGTCTACGTTAGTTTTTCAAAAATATCGTCACCTTATTGCATTCAAAGCGATGTAACCAGCAAAGTGTTTCAAAATTATGAATACATTATTTTCATAATGAAGTAAACAGCAGTATTTCAGTGAATAGTATGCACACTTAAATTCATAATTATGAATACGCGACAAATTTCAATAATATGTAAACATTGTTTACTTCATTACAATGTAAACATTAATTGTATCAATAATATGGATACACTTATAAAATTTTAGCATTTTTCACTTTTCTGCAAATATATTTTAAATGCCACAAAAATGTACCCGGGGTATGTTCCAATAAGATGTATACATTCATTTTTTCTTTTTCTTTTCGCACAGCCGTAACTACAAATGGTAGAAACATGAAATTTGGACTACTGAATTCGTAAAAAATCCCTTTTTGCACCTCCGACAAAAACAGAGGGATTTTTCGAGTCTGTCTGTATGTCTGTCATCGTAGCTCCCAAACGGATGAACCGATTTTGATGTAGTTTTTTTTTGTTTGAAAGCTGACGTGATCATGTTAAATACCCTTAAGCTATGATTCAACAAAATAAATTTGCTTACTGCTGAACAATTCGAGTGTTACTTAAAAAATAGTTTTACTTTTATGACTAGAAAAAACACAAAAAGAAAAGAATTATGAAATTTATTACAGTCAATCAGACATTTTACCTAAACATATATTTCAGAAACTATTTTTGTTAGCTTTTTACTTCTACCCTCAAACTAGGTATATCTATGATATTTTAATATTATATTAATTTTGTTTATCATACAAAAGGTTAGCTTGCGTGTATGCAAACTAAACTTACACTATGATATAAGTTTAACGTTTATTTATGTATGTTCGTCTGTTTGCTTGTGGCATCGTAACTACTAAATGGATGGACCGATTTTGATACACTTTTTTTTTTATATTTATTCAAAGCTGACGAGATCGCAATAATTCGTCATCAGTTCATTCACTGTTTGACTATTCAGGGGCTAGTTAAAAAAATAGTTTTGCTTTTCTGACCAAAAAAAAAACAAGAAAAGACAAGAATTATCCAATTTATTGCAATCGATCAGAAATTTTACGCGAACATAATATTATATTTCAGAGACTGTTTTTATCAGGTTTTTACTTCTACCCTCAAACTATACATAATATGATGATAACGAAACCAGAAATATTTAGTCACGAGTTTGTACAACAGAGTTAATTTACCTACAGTCATCGTTCGCACTTCGCAATATTCATTATTCAGTAATTAATTTTTTTTTGGTTTGTTTTTTGTTTTTAAGCTTAGGTAATCTAAATGGAGTCTTTTTTTTTTGTTTTTAAGCTTAGGTAATCCAGGTGGAGAATTTAAAACTACAATTATTATTTTAAAATATGGGATGTTTTTCATGTTGCTCGTGTTAGTTTATATTATTTATATTTACAATATTACTAATATAGAACGATATTAACATTGTTTAGTTTTGATCATATTATAGTTTGAGGGTAGACTATAAAAACCGATGAAAGTAGTCTTTGAAATATTTCGCGTTCCCGTTCGTGTGTATCAGAGTTATACCTATTACACTAAAGAATATAATCGATATTCTAATGTATGTGTGATTTTTAAATAACCGTCAATAATAATACCCGTCAACATATCACCTCTATTATTTATAGAATATTGTATATATTGCAATGTAATGAAATTTTGACCAGCCTTTTCTGAAACACAAAATTAACGTTTACATTATAATGAAATAAACAATGTATACATGCTACTGAAATTTGTCGCGTGTTCATAATTATGAATTTAAGTGTGTATACTATTCACTGAAATACTGCTGTTTACTTCATTATGAAAATAATGTATTCATAATTTTGAAACACTTTGCTGGTTACATCGCTTTGAATGCAATAAGGTGACGATATTTTTGAAAATTAAACGTAGACATATTTTTGCAAATTTGTAGATGTATCCATGTTAGTGCAGCCGACTGTACAACATGTATCTTCTCGGTTATTTCTTTAATTTATATTTATATGTCTTTGCGTAAGTTAGAAAAAGTTTTGTTTCTTTCTTTTGTAACAGAAGTCTAGAAAAGAAAAGAATAAGTGAACGCCATAGCTGAAGCGACGAACGTTATGTTGCAGGACATGTCGCAGGTGGAGGGGTGCGGGCTGAGCGGCGGCTCGGACGACGAGGACGAGTGCGCGTCGTCGCCGGCGGGCTCGGCGTACGACGACGGCGCTGACGTCATGAAGAACGCGCTCAGCGACGAGGTCACCAAGCAGCTGGCTGCCGCGGGTACGACACTTTTTTGAAGTTTCATCTTATAAATCGAAGACATGAATCAATGAAAAATTTTACCCAGAAAATTAAGTTTAAACAGTTACTTAAACATTTTAAGATTTATGTAGTAACATATTAAGTACATTAATTCTAGAGATAGATTTTTAGAGTAACATACTTAATACTTTACGTGTGTATGTTTAAGTGACAGTATGAACTCTATTTTCTCAAAATCATAAATTTGCTCCATATCACCTTCATCCATTCATGTCTTCAATAGATGAACGTCAGCTGTGTGTACGAAAAAGCATGACTCATGGTCCCGTTACGATCGGTGCTAGAGAGTCGCAGCAATAAATGAGTCATCCATTTGGGAGCTATAATATTATGCCACAGATACACACAGCTACACTTTAAGTTACAAAATCCTATATTTATAAATGGGTGAAAAGAAAACAGAGCAAATTATTAGAAAAATAATATTGTGTAGTTTTGCTGAAATGTTGTATATCAGATAGACATACTGTTGTGTGCCAAGTTAAATGTAGATGAATATATTAAGTTTGGTTTAAGATGCTGGCCAGGTCTATACTCTATTCTCTAAATTGTATTTATGTTTGTTTTTAACCTACGACAAAAACTGAGAGGCTATAAGTTGACATATCTGTGCGTGTGTCTGTGGCGTCATAACTCCCAAACAGTAGAAGCTGGCATAGTGTTTTAGCTATAATTCATTGTCATCATTTTGCTCATTGTTTGAAAATGTAACATTTTCAAACAAAATTGGGGGTTAATTCAAGATTTTAATTTTATTTACAGTTCTTAATTTATCTTTTACTACACTACAAGAAGAAAATAAATTTTATATATTTTTTATTATTAGGACCTGTTGGCATGGCAGCTGCAGCGGCCATTGCATCTTCCAAAAAACGAAAAAGGCCGCACTCCTTCGAGACCAACCCGTCAGTTAGAAAAAGGCATCAAAATAGACTGTTAAGAAAACTTAGGGTATGTAATAATTGTCGATTATTTATTGTTTTTGCAGTTACAGTATGAAGTGCGTGTTTATTTGGACAAAAAATATTATAACTAATATGATTTACTTACACAGACATTTTTTTTTAAATAATATAGCGTAATAATGTACACTTCGATTAATATTATCTAGGCTATCTTTACAAATGGAAAAAAAACAGATGCTCTTTTATTTTTTTCTAAATCACTTTATTATGTCAACGAAAAAAAAGGTTATTGACTTCATATAGTATTCTCCGACAGAAGTAACCCATATGATTGCCCAGCACAAGCATACTCATAACCTAGTCTATCTATTCTAGGGGTCCACTGTTTAATACATTTGGGCCCGACCAAATGCAGGTTTCCTTCCCCTAGTGATTTAGATGTCACAACGTCTAATTTATTTATGTTGTACAGCAAACAATAGAGGAGTTCGCGACGCGCGTGGGCCAGCAGGCGGTGGTGCTGGTGGCGACGCCAGGCAAGCCCAACACCTCGTACCGCGTGTTCGGCGCCAAGCCGCTGGAGGACGTGGTGCGCAACCTACGCTGCATGATCATGGAGGAGCTGGAGAACGCGCTCGCGCAGCAGGTGAGCCGCACACACGTATATACATACTAGTGTTGTTACTGTCTCGCTGGAGCAGACTCGGTGTTAAAAAAATAGGAGCTGTGCCAAGTGTTTCCCCAAATCATCCCCACCAGACCCAATCAGCATCAAATACTTGTAAATTTTATTTTACTGATCATTAAGTGGGTTCTCTCCCAGGAAAAGCTATTAACGGTGGAGTTCTAAAATAACAAACAATTTCATCAGAATTTTAAATGAACACTTACTCTACAAAAGGTCGCTAAAGTTTCTACTCGGAAACTAAAGAAATTGAGTTCAAATGTAATTTATTTCATTGCCGTAATTTGTAATATGTGTATATAAGTTATTAGTAATCTAATACATTTTAAAATTCATTATTCAATGTACAAAGCCATTTACGTACGCATAAATATACTTACACGAGTGTGCTTGTGCGTTCGTACGCCTGCGCGTCCGTGCGTGCGTGTGTGCGTACATCCTTGCGTACGTGCGTACATTTGTGCGTGCGTACGTACGAGTGTGCATACGTACCTGCGTGCGTGCGACGCAGTAGACGAGTAAATAACGAGCGTCAGTTCGGGCTGGGCGGGTGCGGGCAGGCGCCGCCGCCGCCGCAGGACGACCCGTCGCTGTTCGAGCTGCCGCCCCTCATCATCGACGGCATCCCCACGCCCGTGGAGAAGATGACCCAGGCCCAGCTGAGAGCGTTCATACCGCTCATGCTCAAGTACTCAATGGGTGAGTGGGCACAGTTTTTACTGTAAAATATATCGTAATGCGTGATGTCACGCGATAATAAGCGACACTTGAAAAGATTACATAAATAGTATTTTAATGCAGAACTTATCGACAGTTAGCTTGACTAGATTTTTTTTAACTTTAAATTATTCCTACCATATTCTTGCCTCCTTACTTTAAGAATATTTCATTACCGTTTCCGACTAAGCCATCGTTAGGGGTATATCAGACGGTGTAGATGACATAGTCGATTGTATTTTAAATATTATTAAACATCAAGTACATTAAACACAGTATTTAATATACTTGATGTTAAATAATATCTAATAGTGGAAAACGTGCCCGTCATTTGTGTATTATTACTATCTCACATGAATTTCCACCAACATAAATGTTAAAACCAAATCTGGTACAGTATAAATAATATAATTGATGATATAATCCTCCATATCGGTAGGCTGATTATGTCAAACGTATACACTTGACGGCGATATTCTACACAATTGTACAATTTACGCCTGTCGAATTGCTGTTGCGAGATACATAATCAGCATGCGGATATAATGTGTAACTATCTTTTCCAAAGTATCGGAGGAAAACATTAGCTAATCAGTTGTTTTACACAGTCCGCGGCAAGCCCGGCTGGGGGCGCGACAGCACGCGGCCGCCGTGGTGGCCGAAAGACCTGCCCTGGGCCAACGTGCGCATGGACGCGCGCTCCGAGGACGAGAAACAGAAGGTCAGTGGGGTACTTGTGAACAAAACAGTATGTCATGTCATTGACAAGTAACTTTCAGTTTCTATGAGAGTGGTTTTCACATTGTCTGATATTCCCATAGAAAACTATGTGTCGACATTAAAAATTTGCAGGGATGAAAACCGTAATTTAAACTATAACGGATATCCGATATAAAAAAATATCCGTAACCGAATCCGAAATGAAAGTTTTGGTACTGTAAAAAGGAAGGAAGAACAAAATTTAATGTCCGTAACCGAAAATATATAATAAGAACGCGCCATCACAGGACGATTATATTGCGTGTCCGAGGTGATAAGTATCTAAAGAGTTTTTTTTACTTGCATAATACTAAATTATACAATCATGGATGAAAAGTTCTTTACTGAGAACAAAAAATTTATTGTAATCAATATTGATTAGAGGCGTGAATCGATCACAATTATTTAAAAGTAATGTGTACTTAAACGAAACCAATAGAATTTACCTACATTGTAACATCTTAATTGTGTACCTTATTTTAAAAAAATAAATATTATCTATCTAAAAATTATAGATATTGCATACATATTCTTCTTCAATTCAACAGTCTGGTTTTTCTCGGCAGGCTAAGGTGGTAGCCTATATGTGTTTTCTTTCCGTTTCAATTTGGAAGTATAAAAATATTTTTATTTATTTTTAGATGTCATGGACGCATGCGCTGCGGCAGATCGTGATCAACTGCTACAAGTACCACGGCCGCGAGGACCTGCTGCCCGCCTTCACCGAGGAGGACGACGACAAGCCCGCCACCACCTCCGTGAGTCACGCCCGCATACGTCACACGTACACGAATGCATGCACACATGTACACGCACACACGTAGACGGACGCACGTACACGCACACACGTAGACGCACGCACGTACATGCACTCACGCGCATGGACACACGTACACATACACCCACGTACACGTACACACGTACACGGACACGCACCTACTACACGTACACGCAACTACTACACGTACACGCACACGTAATACGCTCGATACGCGCACACTATCAAATACTCGCACACAGAGTACGCGCCCACACGTATGAATAATATTACGCACTCTTACGCAACATTTTAATATACATACATATTACATACAACGACACATGTACATACAGTATGCTTGAGTATAGGAAGACGAATGAATACTTACACTCAAACACGTACACTCACCAAATACATCTGATATTGCTCTTATATTATACCACGTTATTATGATACGATTTATGACAAAAAGTATGTTACGTCAATAATTTATACTTAACAGATTTTATCTTTTTACCTGCGTTCATTCGGATTGCTGCCTCTTGGATTTGGTAACACTTTGTATATTTCTACTATGTTTGAAATTGATTGCGGAATCAACAACAATACTTGCCATGATGGACATTTACCTGTCGTGGTCGAAACATACATATCGTGGTCAATATCCGTCGTGGTCGTGACTCGGCGTGGTCAGGTGTCGTGTCTAGCGGCGGCGGCCGCGGCGTCGACGTCCTCCTCGTCGTCGCGCTCGCAGACCACGGTGCTGTCGTCGTCACAAGTCTGCATAGACCAGATGACGCTAGCCGATGTTGATGTACATAATATAATAGTTTTTTTAACGGTTTTACAGAATTACACATGATTTACTCCTTATAATAATGAGGAATGTTACTAGGTATACAAATAAAATATTCTCCTTCAGAGCCGACGTTGCATTGGTGATTCCTTTGGTGTTGCTCATGTTCATATGCGACGGTGACCCTTTACCATCAGGTGGCCCGTCTGCTTTTTCGTCTAGCCCTATAAATAAACTATAAAAAAACAAAATAGCTTAAACCTTTTGTTCCAGTAGAGTTTGTATCTATATATATTACTAGCTGTGCCCGCGACTTCGTACGCGTGGAAAAATGATTTAGGGCAGTGTTATTTAATTAGGATAATATTATTCGGATACCCCGTATAAACCCGGCCACTTATTTTGTTAATTTAGTATAGGATTTAACTTCGTGGTCCATCTGTCTGTCTGTATGTCAAAACCCTTTATCTCAGAAACACGTGTAGGTATCAAGCTAAAAATCATATCAGATACTCATTATCTATAACTTTCCCTTGAAGTTGTGAAAAAATCATAAGTAGGTACTTGTTAGCCACCGCAAACAAAAGATACAGCCGTTTATGTCGAAACTTTATATCATTTTCCACACTTTCAAGGGAATTAAAACCTAAAGGGCTTACTTCCCGGGAACTCAGAATCTTTAGAGATAATCAAGAAATAACATTTTAAATTAGTGCTGACAAAGGATAAATTGCGAAAACATAAAAATATTATATTTTTTTGAACTTACACTACCGTTTTTGTCATGAATGTTTTGGGGTATTAAATTGAATCTTATATTATAAATACTCAGGTCTCTAATATTTTCAAGCTGTAATCAAATCAAAATGTATTGCGCCCTCGGTGCGCAAGTCCAACTCGCACTTGACCAGTTTTTATTTATTTATATTATTATTACTAACTTACGCTAACAAATATGTAGGTACATAGTACATACAGTACTTATCACAAAGGACTTTACAGCAAAAGTACCTACTAACTGATTTTATCCAAAAAACTTTCGTAATAAAGAAAGTCAAGAAAAAAAACTTAGATTGTCCCTACCTAGTATAAAAACTAAGAAATAAAAATATCAAGAAATACATAAATCTAAGTTATATTGACCTAACTTTTTTACTTTAACTATTAACATATTGTGTACATCAAAATTCTATTTATTGGGTATGTAATATTAGTAGTATAATAGTTTACTTGAAAACAAACTATACTACGCCAATACAAAAATAATTGTTGTATTTACAAACCCTAAATAATATAAACAAATAAATATCACTTTTATCGAATGCCATTCTCTCCCGGTACGTTCGCTGCGAATAAAATTTGAAGCAGCGCGCGGCTCCCGGCCCCGGCGCGCTTCCTACAAAAGTCCAGCAAATAGGACATAATGTTTTTAAATTGTCATAACTTTTTTATTTATAAACCGATTTACATGAAACAAACACTAAATGTTAAGTGAAGCTTGCCGCAATATATTAGTAAAAAGTACATTTACGTCGGATAAGCCGTTT
Organism: Celastrina argiolus; assembly: GCA_905187575.2. Taxonomy (NCBI): domain Eukaryota; kingdom Metazoa; phylum Arthropoda; class Insecta; order Lepidoptera; family Lycaenidae; genus Celastrina; species Celastrina argiolus. The sequence continues at coordinate 1,296,032 of LR994585.1, forward strand.
CTGAGATTAGCGTGCACAAACCCACAGACAAACAGACAAACAGATAAACAGACAAACAGACAAAAATTCCAAAAATCATTGTTTTGGGTACTATTGCGTAAATAAATGTCCCCTATAATATTTTTTCTCAAATATCTTCAATGTACAGACACGACTTCTCTACAGATTTATTATATGTATAGATATAAATACAGTAGATTTTATTTCATAAAAACAATAATATATCTCTGAAACTACTAGACTACAATCCCGTGACAAAATTTACATTTTCAATAGAGACGAGTGCTAAAAATAAAATTTGTATACATTCTTCATTATATTGCCTTGAAATTAAGTTTTTAGCAGCGCCATCTACCGGTAGCAGTTAATATATTAAATCCTAGGAAGGTTTTAGGAACCACTCCATGTTTTTTTATATTTATGTATAAGTATAGTTAAAATGTGTTTCTGTCTTAACATCTTTACATAAGCAGTAACTCTTGATTTTACTTAATGATATTTTTAAATTGTTTAAATATAACGATTGTTTGTATGGATTTATAGCAATTTTGTATGATCTAATGCGCCAATAACACAAATGATATCTGAGCAGACAATGTGGAAGGCTGGTTCTACATTATCGGCGTCCGATATCGGATCGGATAATGTGGGAACGCCAACGTTATGCACAGATGTCCGGCTACGCGCCGGCGGTCCTGCAGACGATCACGAACCCGGACGGCTCCGTGTCCCTCATCCAGGTGGACCCCAACAGTCCCATCATCACACTACCGGACGGTACCACGGCGCAAGTGGTCAGTGTGAGCACCAATTTTATTCATTACCTTTATAGCGTGTAAGTAAAGGGCCGAGAGGTCAGGAGTGGTGACAGAGTGTATGACTAAGTGCCAATTTCACCAACACATGTTAAAGTTAATCCTTCATTAAATATCATAGTATTTACTGTCAATAAATGAAAAGGCATGACATTTTAACAAGCCGTTAACATTAACAAGCGTTGGTGCAATCGGGCCTAAATATGTCAGGCTCGCATTAAATAAAAAACTTACTAATAAAATTATTTACACAACGCATAACTAATATGCTGTCGTAACTTTTCCTACGTATCAGACAGAGACAGCTACACTGTATAAGTTAGGCATGTGTAATTATTTTTATAAGCAAGAAGGCTAAAGGCTACCGACATGCAAAATAAAAGGTAAATTTAAGGGGCAGTGCAGACTGTCCGTGACGTACTTTTTAGTCTGTGAAAATAGAACCTATGAAATTATATGCCATAACACATACGACGCGCAGGCGCAGAGCTATGTAGAGTTTAAACGCCACAGACTCAATCGTGAGCCGTCTACGCTGTCCAAGAAACGAGCGAACCTGACATGAGCATGGGAGTCATTCGTTTATTACGTAAGACGACGGGGGGCTTGTCATGTTTAGACCATATTTCTTATATTTTTATTTAGGGGATAAAGTTTTAAAAATCGTCTTACGTATAGTACGTCTCTTTTAATTGTAACTTAAACGTAAACCACAGTAAAATTATATTTTTTTTACACTGCCGACTGTAGAATAGAGTCTATATAGTCTATGCATTCATAGTCGCAGACAATAATGATTTTATTGTATTCGCATCACTGACTAGTCTATGGTTGTGTCATAGACGGGCTTGTTTGCGTTTGGGTTGAAATTAAACGGGACGCACTATAAACGGATGGGTCCACAACAAGCGTGGCAATGCGAGCCGCACCTGATATGCGTTGCGTGACAGATCCATGGCGGCGGCGAGGGCGGCGGCGTGACGCTGGACGGCGACGGCTCCGTGGCGGTGGACCTCAACGCGGTCGCCGAGGCCGCGCTCAACCACGACGGCCAGATCATACTCACCGCCGAGGATGGCCACGGTCAGTGCACAGCGGGGACCGTAACCGAAACTATCGGATATACGACATTAAAAAATATCCATAACCGTAACCAAATCTGAAATTAAAGTATTGCTACTGTAAAAATGTAATATCCGTAACCGAAATTATCCGAAACGAACGGATCATCTGAAATAATATCCATTTTTTTTTTCGTGCCTTGCACTGCCTTAATATGAGTTAAGTTTTTTTTTAAGATAATATTTTCTTTATATTTTTGGTATTACCCACATCACCCCATGTATGTATGTGGATCAGGGGCCTTACCACAAGGTCGTGTAGCAGTATTACTTTAACATTACTTAAGAATTTCGTGTAAACATATATCATCTCTAAATAGAGATCTACATACCGTACGTACATGGAGTGTGTGTAAGTAGTACCAAAATATAAAGAAAATATCTTAAAAAAAGAGTAGTAAGAAAAAAATTAACTCAAATTATGGCAGTGCAATGCCCAAAAATAGAAAAAAAACTCGGAATAGGACAGCGACAGTCGCTATATCTTCTTTCTTCCGTGATGGGTATCCCTATTTAAAATGAAAACTAAAATATGTAGAACAATACATATTTTAGTTTTCAATAACATTAAAAATTGTTCTCGGCGGGTTAGGGTTGAACCGGTTGATAGCTAGTTTTTCTTGTTGGCTTTCCGAAAATATCTTGTTAAGTTTCATTTGGAAATAAAACGTTTTTTATTTTGTTTATTTTCTAACCACTGTGTCGTAACTGTTGCAGGCTACCCGGTGTCGGTGTCGGGCGTGATCACGGTGCCGGTGTCGGCGTCCGTGTACCAGTCCATGGTGGCGTCCATGACGCAGCAGGACGGCGTGTGCGTCGCGCCCATCGTGCAGGTGCGACGCGCCAGGGCCGCACGCTGCTAGAGTTGTAGCGTGACTCGCTAGGGTCGCCACACGTCGCTTGGGTTGCCATACGTAGAAACTAAAATGAAATAGTTAAATAAGAAGCGTGCGTATACCTTAATACCTATTACACGCTTTAAGTACGTATTATAAAATCACCCTCACAGACATTGCAAGAAATGATAAAAAAACTACTTTCTTATAGACTACAAGCCCACTAACAAAATAAGTCCCGATTTCACCAACGCATGTTAGTGTTAGCGGCTTGTTAAAATACCACCTCTTCTCATTCATTGATAGAAATTACGAGAGGAACAACATGATATTTAACGAAGGATTAACTTTAACATTGCTTGGTGAAACACGCCCTTAACCTGTGAAATGAACCAGCGTTACTCACGTTGCAACGTGAGTATCGCTTAGACGGGTGTTAGTATATCATAAAACTACTCTGAGTGCTATGCCGTAATTTCTGAGCGTTACCGGTGAGTATAAGGCCTCAGCCTCGAATTTTGCGGGCAGCGGGGCGGGAGCGGCAGGATCTTTTGCGTAAAATCAAATGAACTGGTTGTCGAACGGCGCGGGAGCGGGTAACGAGTACCGCACCCGCGCCGCCGCCGCTCCCGCCACGCTGCCCGCAAAATTCGAGACCGAGGCCTAGGTGAGTAAATTAAACTTATCAGGTACAAGTGGGCAACTACGACTAATTGTTGATGTACGGCTCTATTAGTCGAGTATATACGAAGGAAGTTACATATTATGGTCGTGATTTTAAAGATATATTATTTAATTACATCATCTTTTATAATTTTAAATACTTTACATACATAATTTTGCGTCTGGCAACCCTTACCCTTTACTGTGTGTTTGTTTTGGCTTGAGTTGTTAGTCCACATGAAATCCTAGTCCAATACACATTATACACAAATATATTTTAAGTTCCTAATTGTACGGTGACTAGAAGTCAAACCGATGATTCTACCGCCTATATGGTCAATAGAATAGTGCGTTCAGTTATTGTAGCTGATATTTTAATGCATTTATTATTTTACCAAGCTAATGAGAATGTGAGATGGGGCAAAGCATCTTTTATTTTTTTCACCAGTTCAACATACTATTGTATGGTATACACCTCGCCTCATATATCGGTATTTTAAATCATATAGCATAGGTTTTATTGTTAAATATATTGGGTTGCTTCTTGTTGTTTTATCATTGTTGTTGTTGATTTTATGTATGATTTAAAAAATGTTGCTTTGAGTATTATTTACTAAAAGGTTTGCCGTTTTGCAAGATTTATAATTTTATGTGATCCAGCACATGTTCATGACATAAAATACATTTACGGGGCTCATTTTGCACCATCTGACATTTGCATTACTTTGGTTCGCCTGTGATTGTGTCTGCTAGTTGCCATGTTATATGTTAATATTATATAGTATTAACGATATCTACATAGTTTACTTTTCTAATTAGAAAGATCTTGTTTTTATATGTACAGTAAAAGCTGTCTATATTATAATTTTAACGGCTTTCATGAAATATTGCACAATTCGTTTCTTCGGTTATTTTGGCGTTTTATAGTTGAAACGAACTGGTTTGGAAACGCCGAAAAAATTATCCCTTTTTTTCTGACTTTCCATTATTTTTAAGTTGTATGTCAAAACAAATATTTCATTTAATTATCATAGTAAAAATATGCTAGTCAATTTCTTTTGATCGTCTTGAAAAAGTTATAAATTGTTTTTGACTTGTGTTTCATATAAATAAAACAGTTAATAATATTTACAATGTTAACTTGCAATTCGTAAGCTTTAAATGAAGTACTTAAATATGGTGATAGAATTAAATTGTATAATTATTAAATTATATTGAAAAGGTTCAACATTCTAATATAAAAACATGGAACATGTTCTGCCAAAGAAGTTGTGATATTCGGATGAATTTTTTGTTTTTTTTTTATTTCTATTAGTTTATCAATTCTAAAAAACGCTTTATCTTCGGAAAAATGTCTTTAGCTAATATAAAATTAAATTTTTATACCGTATAATATGTTTTATCGGAGGTCCAATTCTTGTTATTAAAAATATTCGGTCTCAATAAAAGGCCAAAAAAAAGCCTTGAGGCATTAACTATGTACAAAATGTGCATATTTAAATTATAATAAAAAATAAAACGGAGAGAATATACTGATACTGGAATCGTACAGCAAATTGAATTTAATTACAAGAATAGGCCTTCGGCTGTTAAGTTTTAGTGTGGTTTTGCTTTAGAAGTGTTTGGTTTTATTTATTGTAAATATTTTTGTTGTTATATAGTACATTTTTATGTTGTTTGTTACTTGTGTGCTATGAGTCTGTTACCTTTTGCATGGGCACAAATTATTATTTTTAAATTGAACTGCACTATCCCAAAAATTACAATACGAGTTTTATTTTTAAAAATGGTCTCGTAACACATTAATGTGTGTTTTGTGTGCGCCGTCTTCGCCAATAAATAGTCAGTAAAATGTGTGTTGTTTTGTTTCATTTATTAGTAATTAGTGCGAGCACATCAGGCATGTAAGTATTGTTTTTTTGCTTATATTTTTTGTTGCGTCGTAAAACAGACTAATTAAAATATAACAATGTGTTGTACCTTGGCTAGATTTTAAGTATTTTTTTGTTAAAATATTTTTCCACTATTAGTTATGTAATATTGATAGTTAATTACTTTTAAAGTAAAGGTACAAGATACAACGTGTTACTGCCGATATGTAATATTACGTTGTGGTGCATTACCTACATGTAGAACTTTCTTTTCTTAAATGCATGTAAACATGTTGACTTATATACAGTTAAATTAAAAATAAATAACAAACTGACTGAGGGTACAATAAACTTGAAAAACTCTATTTGCAGTATAAGATTAGCTGATGATGATTTAATCGAAACTGGTTGTGTTATTGTAAAAACTTGTTAAAACGTTATAAAAAGTGTAATAAAGTTGTGTGTTATATATTTATTATTATTGTGAACATGAATTTCCATCAAGAACCAACAGTACGTTCAATCAGTTATGTAGAAGATTAGGGCTCATTTTCTACTTTTGAAGTTTTCTTGGAAAATCGTCACGTATAAAGCTCTGACTACAACTGTATATCATCGTAGGTGGAGCAGAACGGCGAAGGCCTGGAGGCGCTGGGCATGGGCGGCGGCGTGGCGCAGGTGGTGCTGCAGGACGGCGGGCAGCAGGTGCTGCAGGTGCTGAGCCTCAAGGACGCCACCGTGCTCACCAAGGCCATGGTGAGTGCGCACCGCCACCAGGCTGCCATGCCGTCGCACTAGAACACGTAGGATTGATTAATACGTAGAAAAAATATGCGTTTTGACTTACAGTATAACTATTTTATTTCAAGTCCCACAGCAACTGTCGTTTTTCAACGAAATGATAGAAGGTATATGAATAACCACGTTTCCCTAAAGCCATTTAGAACGTGGTTGTAATTTCACGACTCAAGTAAAAGTTTTTTTTATTTACCTATTAGTTATTACAAATTAAAAAGTATTGTAGTCCTTCTTAATAATGCCATTTTAAACCCTGCTTGTCTAAAATGGCCACATTAATTCGACGACCTCGTAGCGCAGTGGTTGAGTGCGACGATGCCCAAGCAGGAGGGTTCGAATCCCACCGACGGAACAAAAAAGTTTTTTGTGTTCCTGGGTCATGGATTTGTATTAGTATAATAAAAATCTTAAATATGTGTATAGTATAAAAGTTTTAAATACATTTCCGTTGTCTACCACCTGTACTTGTAACACAAGTTCTTCGGACACTTAGCACGGGGCCAGATTGACGTGGTGTAAAGCGTCCGTAGATATACCGGATTTCACCAACACTTGTTCATTAACAAGTAATGAGTAAACAATGAATAAAAAGGCTATTTTAACAAGCCGTTAACATTAACGGCTTGTTAAAATAGCCATTTTATTCATTGACAGAAAATACGAGAGGGATAACATGATATTTAATGAAGGATTAACTTTAACATAATATTGTGTTGGTGAAATAGGCACTAAGTGAAGGACTACACATTAAATAACGTAAGAACGTAATTGTCTTCAATAAGATTGTAAGTGATATCTTTTTAGCAGTAGGTATAATAAAGTATTGGTGTTTTCCAGCAAGTGAAGTCGGAGCGCGACGCGGTGGTGGCGGACTCCTAGCTGATCACGCTCGTGGACGCGCCGCCGCCGCGACGCTACGAGCGCCGCGAGCGACGCGACGCGTGAGGCCCGCGTGAACCGCCCGGCGTGGCAGGCGCGGCGCAGGGGCCAGCGTGAGCCCCGCGCACCGGCATCGCAGATGAACAATAATGCGGCCTGTAGCTTGACAGATGACATCTGTCAACCGTGGCAAATCGCTACGGAGCCATCTATAAAAAAAAGTTCTAATATTCTTCTGAACGGTAATGAACACCGTTGGCGACAACGATAGAGCCTAATGTACAAATCGTACTGCATCCCATCACACTCGAATAACTAAAGAGATTTAATTTCGAATGACGAGCCATTAACGATTATAACGCCATTCGAAATAAGTAGTGTCAGCAAAGTAGTGCAAATTGCGACGGGAATGGACGTACACTTGGTAGAATGTGTCCATTTTGGTACACCGTTAAAATATTCCCATGAGCTTTTAAGCTTTGGCGACTATTGTAGTAAAATCATTTGTACTAGTATTAATTATTGTAAGAAAAATTGTGATAACCATTTAACAAGTCTCACGTGTTAGTTTTCAGTTTTAGAAACTCACTACGGAGATAACATGTAATAATATATTTATTGTATGTAGTCGTCAAAAGTTAAAAGTGTGACAATGCAGAAAATGTTTAAGAGTGAGATTTTTTACGAATGTGAAGTAACACTTAGGTCCTCGGAGTCGAGTTTTTTACATTTCAGTACCGCCGTACACCGTATTTAGGCTTACACGATACATAGGTAGTTGTATAAATTTTATTATTCTCGTAAAGTAGGCTAATTATTGTAAACGTGAAACGTGAAGGCGTGAAATGTAATTCTAGTCAATATGAAATATGTACAATAAAATATTATACCTTACATCATTTATAACGACTCTAAAGTGTTACTGTTTACATTGTTAACTATAGTGAACCTCGTCATAAAACAATAGGTGGACAGCGCGCGCCAAACGTCTGGGCGAAACCACTAAAGGAAACACAATTTCACTATTTAAAAAGGACGATTCCTGAAAGAAAATAAGAATGTAGATTTAATTGTATTCTATTTTAAATGTTATTAATTAAAATAGGTTTAGAATACAGTAACTAAAGAATATATATTGACTGTATTCTATTTCTTTTTCAAATGTTCTGAATGTTATTCGGAAATCATTTTTAACTGACTTCCAAAAAGGAGGAGGTTTCTCAATTCGACCGTATATATGTTTTTTTTTCATTGAATAATTGAAGACATGAATGGATGAAGGTGATATGTAGCAAACTTATGATTTAGAGAAAATAGAGTTAAAATACGACCTAAAGTGTGTATTATGTACATTAATCTGAAGATCTCTAGAATCAATAACTTGATATGTTACTACACATCCTAAAATGTTTAAGTGACTGTTTAAACTCAATTTTCTGAGTAAACTTTTTTGCGACATTCATCGATTCATGTCTTCAATTGTTTCTGCTGCAGTTGCTTCACCCAGATGTTCGGTGCGCTCAACCTGCCTATTGTTATATAACCTGGGGAGTCAACTAGATAACGTTGGATCGTGCGACGGGTGAATGTAAACGACTTCCATGTTTTATAATATATAAAGTAACGTAATCGAAAGCGAAATTTTCGTCCCTGTAAGGCAATTTGTATGTGTGTTTTGAAGAGTTTTTGAGTTTTGTGAAGTGTTTACATTTACCCACTGTATATTTGTATAATACGAGTCACGCTTAGCATAATTATGAGGCAAGTCTCACGACGCCCGCGTCCTTACTCTTCTATACCGCGGGGTGATCGTACCGAGCCGCTTTTCTATTTATTTTTCATCTTCTAAGTCATTTGAAGTCGGTGCAATATTTTAAAGATGCCATTAACATTTATTTTATGGTATGTGATTTGTTGCGTTATACTTTTTTAATTTACATTCCTTCTATTTATTTTTAAGAATTTATCGTTAAGGAGACTGTTGATTAATTTATTTCTTATTGTTTGTTGGTACGACCGTACTTATTATTTTCTAGTCTATCTCCAGTCATTAGCAAAGAATCTAGTCTACTGATACTAAGGAAACGTTTTATATTAATTAAAAATGTACTTTACCTAGATGAATTAATATAATTGGCGTATTTCATTGTACCTATTAGCGTCGCGATTCCCAGAATCGTCCGCTTAACTATCGATGTTTAAATATACGAGATTTCACTTAGCAATACCTCGGCGCTCCGCCGTGGGCTGGCATGTAGTTCCCGGTTACGTAGTCTTAATCGTCATAGTGGGGTTGTAGCCGGGCGCTACACTCTAGCCGGTCGAGTGCCGGCATTTCTTTATTATTATCCTGTATTAGTGTTTAATTAGTATGAGGGTAGCGTAAGGTAGAGTTCATAGCAAAGTACAAAGTGAAATAATTTAATTGTAAAGTATTTTACTTGTTCAATGAAAGACAACTAACGAAGTGACGGTTTGTTTTTTTTAGCAATATTATATTATTTATTTAAATTATTTTATTATTTAATTTATTGAAAAATTAAGTTTATGTATACATACTGAAGTAACATGCACAATTAAGTTGTTAAGTACATGATTTACGATTGTAAATAATATGTATGAATGTGTGAATATTGCAATCATTAAAGTATTTACGTACAAAATATTTTTTTTTAATAATTGATGTCCTCTTTTCAATAACTCTCTAGTCAGAGTACTGTAGTACTACTACTTCCTACAACTTTCCTAAAATAATTGTCAAAGACCCAAGACAAGGTATATTATGTGTCTATATATTGACAGAGGGGTCAACAGCAGAAGTCATATTCTTTAGACTCTTTAGAGCAATGGTATGTACATATTCATGTATATATTGTAATTGTACAATATGGCTATCAGAAAAGTAATATGCCCTTGCATCCAAACCCAACAAAAAGCACAATATGGAAACAATAACCTAAAGGATGCTCACATCACATGATGTTCCTGTGATTCCACAAAGCTGACTGTTTCCATTTTCGGCCATAAGTTTATTAATACTAATCAAAACTTAATGATTTGTTTTGTTTCTTTGCAATGGTTACTATCGTTCCTCAGCTACAATAGGATATTTCACTATAAGAGACAGAAGGGCTTGTCTCAGTCACACTTGCAATAGTTTACTATACTTTTTTTTTCATAGTCACAATCATAGAATGGCAATATGCAAGTATCATAAGATTTTGAATAACCTGCACCTTTATAACCATTCTTCTAGATAAATTTGTTTATTCTATAATGCATTAAATTTAATTTGTTCAAAAGCAAGAATAGATGCTAATAAACTACCATACTAAATAAATATTTAAACAGTCTATATCATCAAAACCTGACAAAACTTAACTAGGTAGATTTCACAATTGGTTATGTTGGGAACTATGTTGATCAGTTAGTTAAGTAACAGTTGCCTAAAACCTAATTAATGGTGTTCTACATACTCAGTGTTCTGAAATAAATCACTTAAAGAAAATAAAACAACATTATCAATTGGATGTTTTATGCATGATGTAAGCAAACAGACAGTAACACTAACATAAATCTGTTATGTTACTTCAACCGCAAGGTAATCTTCTCACAGTATAAATAAAATAAACAACTATAATACAAATACTCTACGATTTAATATATCACCCACTTTACATGAAGTATACTTTCTCCAACGCTAATTCAGGTTTGTCATATCCCAGCTCCTCTGGAGTATTGATACCCAACTCTGTGAGCGTGGGTTTGATCTCTTGGAGAATGTAGGGGTAGATTTCGTTAACTTTTCCTCCGCACTTCTCCTTGCATGCCTCGAGGAACCTCACAGCGAGTGCAAAATCGTTGACCCTCCTGCACGCGTGCAGAGCAGCCTTGATGATTTTTGGGTCGGGAATTAAATCCATACCGCACAAGTCGTTCATGCCTTTGCGGATTTCCCATCCGTCAATGTCTTTCCTGTTGAAGTAGGCTTCGTATCTGCAATGGAATATATATATAATTAATTCAAATGATATAAACAGAAAACATTTTATTGAAGCTGTTATGACATTTTTGCATTAAAAATCGGTTCGTAGTTTGATTTCTCAGGTGACCGGAAAAACAGGCCTACTAAGTTTTTCTTTAACACAATAAATGTTAAACTCTTTTTATTAGAACCGTTCTACAAGTATATTCTACGAATATATGTTTATTTTGCCATGACATAAAATATTGTCTTGTGTATGGATAAACGAGTTACATAATGACAGACTAACCTGCTATCGAATTCTTCATCAGATTCGACGGGCCCATCGTGCGAAAACCTGGTTGGCACGATGGCACAGACCCTGGATGTTGGGAGCACCGATTTTTTCAGTACATTTATGAAAGCTCCTGAAACGGACCTCAACATTTTGAGTTTTTATTCACGGATTACAAACTTCGAATATTGATTGACAAATGGCAATCCGCAATGGCCCCAAGTTCCATAGACTATGGAATATTTGGTACATAGATAATTTTATACTTTTAACCTTATCAATAGAAGCAAAAACATAGTAAAATGTATTTTAACGTGAATTTTTATTTGAAACCTTGGGAAAATGCCTTTAAAATTACTTCTTCATACTAAAAATGGAAATCAAATGAATATCTAGTGAATGTTATTTGAAGAACGTTGTTTATATAATATGACGCATAAGAAATAGCCAACTATAATTCGAGAAGTAGGTTAGTTTATTTATTAGTAAATTTAATAAAAACTCTATGTTATTTATAAAGAAAATATAGGTTAAGAGTCTCTCTACAAAGGAATTCATTACGCTAATGCACGCATTTTGCGCGGTAAACAAAGGCAGACAATATTTCGTATTCTTATACTGATAATAACGAATATTAAAATAACATTTCAAATCAATTTTTATTTACAGTTTACCAACTTAATTTATTGCGATAAGTAATTAAACACAATTATAATTGTTCTGAGGGTAGTTTTATTGATATCTTATATTGGTCCTTTAACAAAAAAAACATTTAATTAGAAAACATACTTTAAATAAATCAGTTACATCTAGTAATACAAAACGGGTGATCTTATGTATTAATGTTAAAAATGCACTTCTGTATTACACTAGCTACAAGTATTAATTTTTTCTTTTTCTCTTCTTCTTGTGGGCAGTGATGCTCTCCTGTCCACTGTCCTCTTCACTAGAGCTGCCTGACGAACTACTATCACTCTCACTACTAGACGAGTTACTGTTGGAAGAGCTGTCGGAAGCCACACCAGTGCTTTGTTTTAAGTCAATGCTGCTGGCTATTTTGTAAAGCTCAGGATCCTTCATCTCCAATACTCGTACCCATTTCTTTGAAAGTTTTGGTCTCCCACGAACACTTTTGTGGAAGACCACTGGGAAGTTGGTGCGACTGCAAAAGTTTTGTGTTACAGCAACAGTGTCGTCTAGATTTAGGACAACATGCCACCAACCGCCAGGCACAAATACTGTTTCCCCTGGCTTCTGGAGTATTTCAACCTTAAAATTAAAATAAATATAAATCACTTTAGACTTACACATACTAAAAATATTGAAACAAATTTTTTGCTATAACTTTCCTTGAGTCAAACAACTTTAGGCAATTGTCATTTATTATTATTACAATTATTATAATACTTACAGGTTTAAACTCCTGAGGCCATGTATCCAGTTGGGTTTTGGGATATATAAGCTTAAACCATGTAATAGCTTCATCTCTCTGTTTTCCACCCATGGCTCCAGTCACCTTGATCATCTCCCTCGGTGTCTGAGTAGGGAACAGACACCACCTCTTGTGGCCAAACACTAAGGCATTCCAGGCACTTGTTCCTAGTGGGTCTATGTGTATACCAGTACCGGACCTTTGAGGTCCCATAACAAACCACCGATAGGGTGGTCTTCTCTCTTCTCCGCAATACTTAAACAAATCATCCCTAAAATATTTGGGCACCTCATAATCCTCCAGAAGCTTATTCCTTCTCGGATGCTCACCAAAACTACTATCAAAAATATAAAGCGGACTGTCATCAGTCGTTGTCCTCATATATTCTATGTAATACTTCATTTTCATCTTAACGCTATAACCCTCATTGTCTTCACCGCACTTAAATTTTTGGTTGCGGTACTTCTTGACGAGCCTCTCCTGTGTCCATTTGTAGTTGGCCCGCCAGTCAGTTTGAACATTGATTATGACAACGGGCTTGTATATCTTCTCATACTTGTCAATAAATTCCTCTGGCGATACTTCATTACAATCAATTCTATCAACATTATCCTTACATTTTAAAAATTCTTCAAAATTATTAGCATAGTTTAAAGCTATCCATTGTTGTTTGTGGGCTAATTCTGAAAAAAAATATTTAAACTTTGTTATTGAAACTAAATGAAGATAATATTATTTGTCATTATAATTTGTGTTAGCTTATAATGTTGTCATGTTGATTAACCTAACTACAGATAAGACTCGCACATATTGTTTATTAATTAAAATATTAAGGACAATTTAATATGCTAAGTGAAATATAATCAACTACAATATATCTAGTTTTAAGGGAAATTCAGTTTCAGGTCGAGACCGCAAATGAGGTGATGGCAAGTTCTAGAATCATCACTAACTTTGATATACATACATTATTAAATAACACTTATATAAGTATCCAAATCTACCTCAAGTTGATATCTATAAAGATATAATATAGTATACAATTATCTAAGAAATACATAATCTTTAGGGAAAAATAATTATACTAAGAATTTCCAGGCCTGACGAATGTTTGATTGGTTGTTCCATGCAAGCGTCTTACCAGGTCGGGCTTTTCTTTTCACTTCCTTTATACGTTTTTTTGCTTTATGAGACCATTGATTATCGTTTTCCATTTTATTCTTAAATAATAAAAGCCCGGTTTTTAGAAAATCAAAATATAAAAAACCACCCGATTAGCAACTTTGATTTCATTTTGACAATGACAGCTATGACAGCTAAAAATGTCTAATTTTTTCTTTACTCAAAAAACAAGCACCTAAGCTATGGATATACTACCTTAAAAAAAAAATTTCTTTTTCTAATAGTTTGGAAAAAGTTCCTACGATTAAAATGGTTTTAAAAATAATGCATAGAAAACAAACGCAGTGAGTTGAAAAAGTAGCAGATTTACAAACATTTATGGCTATACCGCCTTAAAATACTTAAATAAAAATTACTTTTTTTAATAGTTTGGAAAAAGTTCCTACGATTAAAATGGCTTTAAAAATAATGCATAAAAAACGCAGTGAGTTAAAATAGTAACAGACTTAGGGGGCGTCACAAACACTGAAGTTTATCTTTAGAATTTAGAATACAGGTACTGTACCGTACCTTACCGTACGGTACGGTACGGTACAGTACCTGTACGAAACTTTTTTTAGTTTTTATTATGGCAATACCTAATAGGAAAAATGTCGGTTTAGTAAATTGTTGCTTGTGTGTCTTTACGTGGTATTTTACTAATGCTTACTGTTATTGCTGTGATTCGTTTTTGATAATATATTATAATATTTTTAAATAGATATTATAATCGTTAAATCTTATTTTTGTTTGATTTTAATGATTCTAATATAAATAGTTCTTATATTGACTTCAGTACCGAAACAAATTTGAAACGTTCCAGTCTGAAGTGTGGAGCTAGCTCGATATAACTGTCAATCTGTAGGTGTAGAAATTTATATTTGTAATTTTCACCGGTTTTCATGTGCAATTTCCTAATGTGTTAGACTATAATTAAACCGTTGTTCCTTGTGAAATAATGTTAATTAGTGTATGTGGTGTTTAAATCTGTGCAAAAATGGATGACGGTTCCGTAAAAATCCAGTCCGGAATTAACATCAACATCAAAAGAACAGATGGTGAGTACTGTCATCACTTTTTATTTAAATTTGCAACGAACTAATAAATATAATACTTGTATAAAAATATTTGGAAAACGTTAGGTATCTCACTGCATTTTCGGTGATTCACACACAACAACATAACGGTCAAGTTATGACTTTTACTTCGGTATCCGAGAAATACAGTTTGTTCTAACTATTCTGTCATCACTTCGATTAATCATCAATTTCAGTCATCACGGGCATTTGCCATGCATCTGATTTCTACATAATAGAATAATTATAATATTTAATAAAACTTAAACCCTACAAGTTTGACAAAAATTTTAATCCTACCTAATTTTCAATTTACCCTTTACTTGTGTCAGTTAAAACGTACTTTCAGCTTGATACATAAATCACTGTTTGACCCATCTAAGTAAGAAGTGATTCCTATGTAAGTTATTATACCTACTGGAATTGGAAATGAATACCAACCATTTTCCAATAAATGATAACAAAAGTAGGTAGGTAGGTAGCAGTAGAAGTTAAAATATTAATTACTCAGATATTACATTTAGGACACAAAACATAACTTTACAAATGTCTATCATCTAATTGTTAAATTTTTGATGGTTTTGTCATTACCAGTATGTCTCCAAAAGAGCATTTTAATGAACTGTTTAGAATACTATAATTTTCATAATGTAACCTCATTTTATAAATTTAATGATATTCATGTCATTAAGAATCTTCTACATAAAATATTTTAATAGTGATTCTTACCCAGGTTGCCTAGAATATTTTTTAGTTTTTGACGAAAAAAAAAAAACATTTCCAAAATGATGAAAGGTAGTATATTAGTATCTCTAAAGTTATAGTGACTGTTATTCTTACACCCGTTATGTAGTAGGGCCATTTGAGTGGGATTGTTATAGTTTTTTTGCCAAATTTCAGTGGAAAGGTTTCAAGTACTACTGCTATCACTATCAAGACAAGGTTTTGATTGAAGATGATTCCATAGGAATTGTGTATTATAAAAAGAAGTACAGAAACTAAAATAAAGACCTACTTTTATTTCCTATTCCTTTACTTACTTTCTTTATCAGAATTTTATCAGAATGTAAACAAAGAAACAATAGCATACTACTTAATGCTACTAATTGAAATAGTTTCTATTTTACAGTGCAACATTTATTTAGGTACTTGATTTGTATATTTTTGTTGTTTGATAACACACCTACAACTTCAACATCTTTAAATAATTTTTGGATACTGAAAATGATGTAAAGAGGGCATGTTGTTAAAGTTCTTAGCTAACTTGATAATGATGAATTAATATTATTTTTAAAAAGTAAAAAATCAGCATTACTTATGACAGAATTTTATTAACCCTTTACTGCATACAAAGCCATTAATGGCTTCCAAATTTATAAATTTTTTTCTGCCCTATATTTATATCATTCTTTTGTGTAACCAATAGTATTTTTACTATATATGGTAAGTGTCTTATTTTAACATAACCTCACATTATACCGGTGGGTGAGCTGTTCTGGGAGAAAATGTTATATAGAGAAACTTTAACCCTCTGCATAAATTCGAAAAGGTGCTATGTTTTTCGTGTTGATTAATGTTTCTTTTTTCTATACTATTTTCAATTTATAGAAAATAGTAATTTATTAATTATGGGTTGTTCAGCCCTTTTTTCACAGAAGCCTTCGTTTTGGCTTCATATGCACCCGTTGATCCTTAATGTTACTTATCATTTAAGAATGCTTTCTTTACTATTTTATGAAAGTATTAAATACTCCAAATTGATTCCTGGTGATGGTCCATTAGTAATGATTCTGCATCTGATTCCGATGATGATATTACACCGCTTTCTAACTAACCTTACCTCCAAGAAACCAATACTTGTTCCTGAATACTTTATTAAAAAAATAAAATAACACGGATGGCTACTTCAGGTTCTTCTAGTAATGGTACACCAACGCCTAGACCACAAACTACTACTAGTAGACTACAGGACACCACAAATCTCCAGCAAGTAAAACTCCAGCTTGAGTACAGAAATTCTGTTTGAATTCGACATTCATATTTCATACAGAATGTATCATTATCTGACTCATGAAAATTATCGTCAATTAAATCATGATGATTTGTGTATTTTAGTCTTATAGTAAATGTGAAAAAAGTCAAGTATTCTTATGCTTCAATGGGAAAAGAAACACTTTCACAATAACTATTTGCTGTATTTCTAATGCATAGGAAGCCAGAAATGGCATGACCATACTAAGTAGTAAATGCATACAAAGCCATTTATGGCTCCTGAATTTATTTCCTAAACTAACGTACCATTTTTTTTGTTTTGTTTTTTTTCTTTTTGTCCTACTAAAGCAAAAGAAAAATAAAAAATATTTTTTTAATTTGTTTCCTGATAATTCATGCAGTACAGGGTTAAACTGAGAATTGAGAGCACATACTAGATGCCACAAAAACTTATATGCTTATTGTATAATAGCATAATATATGTGTTGTGTAATTGGGGTTAAATAAAAAAAAAAATGACTATGCCACCCATGTCCTATGAGATCTGTGGTACAGGATTAGTCACAACTCACTATTAAGCATTTAGCATAGTTAAGTAGCAAAGCAGATGTATCACCTATTGCAATATTAAAATGCTGGTAATAAAAAACAGTGTGTGTGGTAATTAACCCATTTGGCGCCTCTGTACCCACTCAGGTACAGCAAAATAAATGAGGGTAGTTAAAAAACTTTAAGTGTCACTGACATTTTTTTGCGCTTAAATTATTAGTTATGAGTTAGTGCATTACTATAATATCTATTGAACTGCCTGTGCCTATGCTAGTTGACGTTTAGAGGATTCAAAGGTATCAGTAAAATTGTTTATATGAGTAAGTCACTATATTTATTACTGTTTACTATTTTTTGTTGTAATTATGTTGTTAGATGGTTTTTTTTTTTTAATTACAACCTCATTTATAAAATAAATGACAAATAATGTTAAATTAACATATAGTTACAGAGAAATCTTACTTTATATACAAGTGTACCTGTTTGCGTACAGCGGCCGGATCCATATACTAGCATTGTTATGTTTTAGGGTTTTTGATACAATGATTTTTGAACTTTTGATACATTACAAATAGACGCTTTTGACTTGAAACAGTTTTTTGGCATATTGTGGTTTCTGGGTATCACAAACAACATAGAAAAGATTTATAATAGGTCCTACTATGAAGATTTAGGAGTTGAAATGGTGTCAAACTATATGCCCAGACCAAAAATTCGGGATTATAAAAGGAATAAAACTATCAGGAACAATATGTTGCTGTAAGCTCGGCCCTTATATGGTAATCTAATAGATAACTTTCTTCAGTGGAGAGTGATAAATGATCGTAATAAAATATTGATTGATAATTTGATAGTTAAATAATGTGGCTATCATCATGCTAAGCACTTTATCATAGGAAAGCCAGTGCGATTTGCTTTCAAAAACTAGGTAGCACCTAGATTTTTACTATAGAAAATCTGTCAAAGTATCCACTGATCTTTTAGGACCAAGAGTTGTCAAAACATGACTTGTAAAATTGGGAATGAATCCAACGTATCATCAAGTATTTTTTGGCAACTTTTTAAGGTGTTTGCACAATAGCGACTTTTTACAACCATGATACTATTTAACCGTTAGGATCTGTGAAACGATGATCTATAACTGTGTAACGAGAAAGGCTAATGCCATTATTCCAAAAAACCTTCCAAACATATAATAAAATATGGGTGGAGTAGACGACTTTGATAAGTCAATTTCGCTTTATAGAATTGCGATTCATGGATAAAAGTGGTGGTGGGTTTTATTTACCTATATGATATATATTATGACTATTGCAAATGCCTGGCATTTGTATGTAATGAGTTTAACTAGTGACAGTATGGATCAATTGCTATTTTGACGCTCCATTACACACTACTTACGACAGAAAACCTAAAATAAATCTCAAAATTCGTTTTCAATAGTGAGCTTGTCTCAAGACGGACTGGGATATTATCCCCAGAAGCTTGAAAAACCATTGGGATATGTTATTTGTAATGCAAGAATTCGTTAGCAATATAAAAAGTATGTCAAAACACTATGACTTGAAAAGCAATGTCTTGAAATTTTCCACCCGTAATACGCCGCTGTACGCATTTGAGTACACCCTCCTGTAGGTATACCTAATGACTTTTTTTGAGTTTTTTCCTACTTTTGTGTTTATTTGGCTTGTAGACAGTAATAAAACAAACATTATTTGAAAAAATCTCTGTTGGTTTTAATTTGGCGGTTAATGGGTTAATTTACTGCGTCTGACCCGTAACAGAGTTGTGTGAGTATACATTGAGTATGCTTCTATCTATGTGCAATGCAAATGTAATTTTTTTATTGAAATGTCTAATTTTATTTTGGGGTCCTGTTGAAATAATGTTTATAAATATTTAATCTTTATAGTCATTTTTACTCAACTGCGTCAGGTTATGTTTTTCGAGAGCATGTTTGTTTGTCTGTACATATAATCATTTGGAATGCTCTGCAGCCTGAATGGCTCAATGCAATAGCTTGTGACGGGTCATTAGATTTGTGTTTACTGTAAGGGTGATACTGGGTATCTATCAAAATGAAGTAACAAAATGGGGTTTTTTGGCGGCAGAATAAAATATTTGTAGTATTTTTATTAATTAAATATTGACGAAACACAGTAGTTTATATAGTTTTTTAATTAACCGTTTTCTTGTGTCATGTATACAGCTAGTATTAAAATTATTTGGTCGTATATTTCAATATGTTTGGATGTGATGAGGCCGGGTGCCGGCCTTGCGTGGCGCGACCATATATGGCGCGCGCGGCGCCGACATAAACGAATCTGTAACTTGACTTGATAGTCGGTAGGCAACTATTTTGGACTTGACGGTTTTTCCACTTTTGACTTTTGAAATAGTAGTTGGCAACATTTTTCTTTAAATTTTTGTTTTAGTTCTCTTAGTTTTAAATTTTTTATATACTTGCCTACCTCAATTTGTATCTAATTTGATCTTAATATAAAGAGAACAAGCCTAAAATGCTACTAATTTAAATGTTAGTATGGTGGGTAGTCTTGGTGTGTATTAAAGTAGAATTTTGCACCCAAAAGAAAAAAAAATTAGACTTGCTGACATATCATGTATCTTCTTAACTTAAATTTTCATAGATGATGTAGGTATTTCTGATACAACAAACACAATTTGTTGCCGTTTGAAATGCAATGTTCCGAGCACAGGGCCAACTCGCACTTGGCCGGTTTTTACCATTTCAATAAAAATTTTCAGCAACATTTCAATACTGAATAGAAATAAATTTGAAACATATTATGATGGTGTAGATTAACTGCATGCCACATGCAGGAAGTTGTCAATATAGACCTCATAGGCCAATAAAATGCAGCCAATCGCAAGGTCATTGGGTCAATTTCAATAAAACATGTGCCATACAGCTTAACAAAGTATCCTTCAATTGTTTACATTTTATTGTATTATTTTATACCTATCATTACAGAATAATATTTTTGGGCCTGTCTAAGATTTTGCCTGGATTCTGAACTTTGAAAAAGTTGTAATTGACATCACTTGAATAATAACCTACCTTAAAAAGGACTTTATATGAAAAAAAAAACTTATTTTAATAATATATTGTTATATTATGTAGTAATGTTGAGTATGTGTACTTGTATTAATGCACACTAAATAGCTGCAGAAACTGTTTGCAAATATTAGGTATCTAATTATTATAGAATCAGTAACTTTATCTTTAGACACCATATGACATCATTCACAGGACTAAAGAAGGTATGAGGTAGGTAGGTGTTTTACGAATAATGCTAACGGTGTGACTAATATTTTAAATAAGTAGAGCATGTACAAATATTTTATTTTAATTTCAAAATTTGCAGAATAAGTACATGATATTGTTACATAGGTTACGTTACATAGGTTTTATGGTATTAAAATTTTATGCAACACTCCACCTAGAGTTATTTGGCGCCACGGGGCCTAAGGAATATAATTGTACACACGGGTTAATTCAATATCAAGGGTTAATTCGCTGTATGTACATAGGTACAATATAATATACGATCAAGTAGCCATAGAGTTTCACGGCGATAAACGTATAATATGTAGGTAGGTACTCTAGGTCTGAGGCTCAAGTTAGACTGACGCAGAGTCAAACCGGGGGGTTTCTGAAAGGCAAATCAGCGATCAAATCTAACTAATCAGTATTTAAGTAACTAAACTTGACAAGAGATTTGAACCTAGCCTTTCAGAAACCGAGGAATCAAACTTATAACACCAGGTGTTATAAGTTTGACGATTCTGTGAAAATGTGTACGTGAAATTGCGATTCCACCGGTGTTCTGAACTGTTGCGAACATTGTGCGTAACAGATGTTTGTTCCGGTGGACTCGCTAACCCAACATTAACAAATTGGAACACATACAAATTGGCACAGCTGGAATTCTGAAAAAAATGTTGGCTAACAAATGTTCAGATCACTAATTTGGTGGAATCGTACCTTGACTGTCTGTGTATCGTAGCTCCCAAGCGGATGATCCGATTTTAATGCGGTTTTTTGTTTGAAAGGTTACATATAATAAGTCGAGAGTATTCTTAGCTATGTTTGGTGGACATCGGTTCAGGTCTTCAAGGTCATCAGGTCGTTTGTTAGGTGTGATAGGAATGTTACACGCTAAGTCGGGGTTTTTTTTTAATTTTAATTTAGTTCATAAAAAAAACACTAGGAAAAACATAAGCGCGTCGACGCGTCGCTGAATTATGGTAAATATATTTAATTATAATTTGTACCTTAATAATTAGAAAATAGATATGAATATAATATAATATCTATGGACGCTATAATATAATAATAATAATATTATTATTATTATTATTATTATATTATTAATTAGAAAATAGATATGAATATAATATGCTGTGGAGATGATCTTAAAAACGTCGCTTTGACTCTGGTGTCGATGTGAGTTGAGCCCAAGTGGTCACTCTGATAGTATCAGTTAGAAACACTTCCTCCAAGCCGAGTAGCCTTCTCGACGCCCACCGCAAGGTTGCGCCATCGATTTTACGTAGAAAACCTGCTCTTGGAGTTGTTTCACTTAGAACACGAACCAGCACCATATACATAGCGGAATATATTAATCATATGGTTAGATTGGTACTAATAAATTGATTCTGTAATGTAGAGTACATTACAGAATCTTCTTCTTCTTTTTTATCTTTATTAATATTATAAAGCGGAAGAGTTTGTTTGTTTGTTTACACGCGCTAATCTCAGGAACTACTGGTCCGATCTAATTTTTTTTTTGTTAGATAGTACATTTATCGAGGAAGGCTTTAGGCTATGTAACATTACTCTGCGACCAATAGGTGCGAAGCGTCAGTGAGAAATGTTGCAAAAACGGGGAAAATTATTCACATTTGGGGACTTTCGTTGCGTGCGCTGCATAAACTTAAGTCAATCAAAAACCACGCGAACGAAATCGCGGGCACAGCTAGGCTTCTTCTTCCTCTTCTTTTCTTCTTATACAAATGAATTGCTGTTCGTTAGTCTCGCTAAAAGTCGAGAACGGCTGAATCGATTCGGCAATTTGTAGTCTTGAAATATTCGTGGAAGTCCAGGGAAGGTTTAAACGATTTGTATGCTCAACGAAGTGGGCACGGGTTATTTATTATATTAATGTAATCTTTATCCACTGTTTTTAGTACGGTAAGGGTAATGATTTTGGCAGTATATGTGTGTTCCATTGTAGCACCTAAACTAGTTATCGTGGGGTATAACTAGGGTTGAACCGGTGGTAGCCTTTTTGTTGACTTTCCGAAAATGGCTTGTTAAGTTTCATTTCGAAATAAAATATTTTGAATTTTGATTCGATTTTGGGCGTGTTCCTTTAGGCGCTCTTTTTACTCTGAACGCTCAGATCATTCTTAATGCTAGTGGAACGACTGACAGATGTCAAAATTTAACATTTCCTTTATATCCCATAAATTCTATTAATATTTTAAATTAACAATAATAACTACATTAAAAAAGAATCTAGACTAAATTTGCTCGATCCATAATTTAAAAATAACATCGAGATCAGTGAAATCTGTGAAATCTAAGTAAACGTCAAAAACAAGATGGGTAAAAATAAGCAAAATGACGTGATCATTCTGAGCGTTTTGAACAGTTTTTGACAGCTGACAGCTGCATCTGGAACACGGGGTTTAAAGAATGAAATGTCGATGGATTCGTAATGATGACCCTGGTAACTGGCCTTTTTTGCAGTGGGGTTGAAATTTTTAGTTAAGTGTAAATTACCCTATTCAACTGGGAATCGAACCTACCCCACCTGAGTGCAACGGTTCACCCACGCGACCACGAAGACTTTTTGTTGACACAGAGATAGCATTGGATGTGTACTGCAGGGCTCCGATTCTAGAGCCACGAACTTCGTTTCGATTGTATGACTGCTCCGGTCGCACGCACGCCGAATCGTGCGTGCACGAGCGGGACAGACTGATATTCGAGGCCTAGAACGTGTTTTGATTACGCGTTGAACCATGCCGTAACTGTGACAGCTTTTTGTGCGGAACGGCGGAACAGGTATGGCGGGTCTCGGGGACGTGACTCACCAGTCACCGGACGGGTTCCCTCGGACACGGTCTACACTCTACGGTACTGGATAGCTTAATGGTTAAACCTAACCATAGATAATAGCTTACATGTTAAAATACCATGCCATCCCATTCATTGACAGGAAATACGAGAGGGATAGCATGATATTTAACATGGCGTTAACTTTAACATTGCTTGGTGAAACACGCCCTTAGTCCCGATTTCACCAACGCTTGTTAGTGTTAACGGCTTAACATGGAGCCAAACATAAACTACGTAAGATTTAAGAACGATCTTATAGACTATGGTCTTTTTGTTTTTTATTCTTTAGGCGCCAAAAGGTACTAAAATGTCCGTGTAAAAAACGAATGACCCATATTATGTCCATCTACAGTGTGACCATTTGTGGCAGGATCCTGCATTTTCGGCAGGTTTGGCCCTACATTTTAGTCTCTGGCATATTGGTTTGACGTTTTAGAAATTTGGCAGGATTTGGCAGTTTAAAGCAATAAAGGGTTTTTCTTATTTTTATTTGGCAGTACAGACTTTAGAAGGAGTAGAGTACAGTATTTACAAAATAATTAGACATATAAAACTTGATAAAGAAGTTAGTTATTACTTAGAATCTGGTGGAAGTAATGTAAAGCTAATTCTAAGTGTTAATCAATTTTGAGGCGCGGTTGGCAAAATCCGAAATACAAATGGAAACTTAAAATATGTAAATGTTTCACATTTTGAAAAAAAATTGTTGTGTTTGCTAATGTCGAATGCTGCTTGTGAAATGAAATTCTTGCAAATTAACCTTATAAAGACAAAAACGCGAAATAGATTTATTAATAATTATTTGACTCTATTTTGCTTGTAAAAAGTCACTGGATTGGTAAATATTTGAATTCCAGACAACTAAAGAAATTATCAAAAAAATTACAAAAGCGATGTACGAAGAAAGTGATCAATAAGAAAAGATGCTAATACGAATGTCAGTTCATTATTGCAAATAAAAATATATTAAATTGTTATCATTTGTTTTAAATTTTAAAATAATAAGTATCGGCATTATTTCGGCATTTTGTGTAAAAGAGTTTGGCAGGATTTATCAGTTTTCTTGCCAAAGCAGGGCAGGATCTACAATTTGTAGTTGGTCACACTGTCCATCTAGCTACGGCTATCAAGTAGAGTCAATGTTAGGACAACGAACAATCAACAGCCATCGAGTACACACTCGCTTATTAGATACACCGCGCGAACCGAGACAGTTGGGAAACTAGAACGTTCAATGTATGGGATGTGGCAGAAGCTTCGCTAAGTGACACACGAATTCTATTGTCACTTAGCGAACTAAGATGTCGAATATGTTTTGTTTTCGAACTAAGATTATTCGTTTTGTAAGTGATAATAGCGATGGTAGGTATCTGGAATCTGGAAATGCAGGCTGATCACGCAGCTAAAATAATATACAAGGTGTAAAATAAATGAGTGATAATACTCTAGGATGTGTATGTGCCTCATAAGTGGAGTATACTGTAAAAGTACCAGCGCTTAAACTTAATTTTGACTTTCATGTTTGTATGAAAAATGCCCCAACATTATATAAATCTTCCCATAGAATAATTTAAAAAAGTACCTTTTTCAGCGCCGGTACTTTCTCAGTAAACTATATACGGGACCCATATATATACACATCGTAAATTATTATCACTCATTAATATTATAGCCTGTATATTATAGCTACGTCTGTGACGGCCTGTATTTGCTTTTGTGTTTTGCACGCAACTAATCCTTGTATCCGAGACGACAGTAAGGATGTTGGACGTACATTTTAGCAAGAATAGTTAGTACTGTTAGCACTTGGTTTTAGTCATTTTGACTATAATGTGGTTCGACCGTCTTTATCGCACAGGGCCCTAATTCTCAGGCCTCGAACTGAGTTTTTACTATCGGTCTGTCCCGCTCATGCAAATGAGATTTAGCGCGCGTGCGAGCGGGATATACTAATATTCGGAACTAAGTTTGAGGCCTGAGAATCGCCGCCCAGGGCCCTAATTCTCAGGCCTCGAACTTAGTTTTTACTATCGGTCTGTCCCGCTCATGCAAATGAGATTTAGCGCGCGTGCGAGCGGGATATACTAATATTCGAACTTTTTTCCACTGCCCGAGAATCGTGCTCCAGGTCTTCTCCCGGTGATTCACCGCAGCTGTTATCATACGATCAACGATGTGATAACAAACTGACAATGTTCGATTCTAATTCTTTGTCCACCTAAAACACAGACTATAAACTAGGTTACATTGATTACAAAAAACAGATGGACGGATGAGAGCGAAAGACGAAATTATTAGACATTCTTTGTCTACCTTTATGTTTTGATTTTTTTTTGAGGTTTCAGTTTGTTATATTATTACGAGCCTAGGTTAAATGAGTCGTATAGAATCAAAAACAGCAATCTGACTTTTGACTTTGTATCGGTACCCATAATAAGTCAAAAGTCAGATTGCTGTTTTTGATTCTATACGACTCATAGATAACGGAGCACTAAAATGATGAATTTGATATTTTTCTATTTGCAATACCCTCTTACATAAATAGGTATTAGGTACTTATAATAAGTTTAACTACAAAATTATAAATACATAATCAAGATCCAATCATGTATTGAGTATAATATAGGTACCTACTCAATACAATATGAGAGTGATAAAGTTGGCACGAAGTATTGCATAACTATTAGCTATTATGTTAGGTATATTGAATATGTTGCAGAATAATAGTCAGCATTCGTAATGCATATAATCAGAGTTCATTATTGGCGTGTAGTACGCGTAACGCAATGTATGAAATATGTTAAGACCTACCGCATATACAACGCGCATTGTATAGCGAGTTGCAAAGATAAAAAGTTTTGATTCTTTAATTGTAATGTAATTCTGACACTCAATTAAGAGGAAACACTACGAAATTTTTTCCATACAGAAATAGGCGCGTATTTTTTCCTTTTTTTCATAAATTAATTATTTAAAGCCAACCCAAAAAAAAAATGGCCAGACTCTCCGCTATGTTTAAAAATCCAGGAAACAGTTTTGACTACATTATACAACAAAATCAAGGTTAAGTTTTGGAGGAGGAAACAGGAATCCCCTAAACGTCGATTTCTGGTACTTTTAATAGGTAATTTCAGTCCAAGTTGCAGTTGTCTTTATCGCGCCAGTGCTGGCTAGCTAAGGCACTGCGAGAGAGCAATAGATTTTATAAATACCTAGTTTGTATTTCTCTCAACCGTGCTGTTTCCTCTTAAGTGATATCGTTATTATTGATCGATCTAGGAAGGGAAATGATTAAATTATTGGCAGGTTAACTTTGTGACTTTCTTTAAAGAACAATTTTCTTGTCGATTGCTCAAAGGTGACCCGATTTTTTGTCGTAGCGACTAAATAACAATGCAAATAGAGATAATTCATTTAACACAATCGATTCGAGTGATACGAGCCCAAACATAAGCAATTTGTCCAAAAGTAATCATAGCGTAATCGAATGAAAATGATGACTTAATATATATATTACAATACTTTTTCGCAAATTGATCGTGCTACAGGTGTAGGCCAAGCAGAAACATACATCAAGAGTTCGTAAAAACGTTACCGAATGACCGAGTTACCGAATGAGAAGCATGACGGCGCGCCGGTAACTTTACTTTTACGAACATTTTAATTTTTCTTACTGCTTTGTCTACTGACCGAAAGCCCACTGTAGTAGTTTTCACATGTATACAGGCTGTTATACTCTACATAGGAGGTACATAGGTACCCTAAAGTATTATCACTCATTTATTTTACATCTCGTATAGTAATGGCTGGCCAGTGTTGGCACGGGAAAGAGATACGTGGAAGACCGCAGAGGGATAGCATAGGCTAATCAAAAAAAAAAAATAGTTTATAGCGCCGGGCTTGGAAAACTTTTTTGGCGCCAATTGTACCGCCCCATCACACTCCCCGAAGACCAGAGGTCGAATCTTAAGTCGTCTTGTGACAACACTAAACCTCCGTTAAGTAGCCCAATAAATATAACTATAGCTATACTCAAGCGACAGGCTTCTCTAGCGTGTGCGAGGTCTCGCAAGGTTTTGCAAGGCTCTAGTGGCGGTGGGCGGCTCGTGGGCGGCCGAGAGGTTCCGTCTGCTGATGTCATCGTGTCCCCCCCCCTCTACTACTACGCCTGTCGCCATAGGGCACAGGCCTTGGAGCTGGTACACATTAGGCGCTTGTTGACGCGCGCTTTGCTGATGCGCGTTTTTGGATAAAGAAACGGCCCGCGCTCGAGTATGTACAATGTACATAGTACACTGTCTGTACAGAACTGCTGGTTCTCAAAACGCGCGTTGACAAAGCGCGCGTTTGAAAGCGCCTAATGTGTACATGCTCTTATTTTTTATTTTTGAATTTTGTGAATGGTGTACCGTGTATGGTATGTGTATATGGAATTTGAGATGACTTTGAGCATGTTATAACAACGATTTGATTAAGTGTTGTTGATTAAAACTTAACACTGAACTGTGTGGCTTAGTGCGAATTTTTGTCGCTGTCATCGTGAGGAAGTTAACTACAATTTGTATGACACCGGAACAATGCTGCTAGTGGCATTTTATAGTAACTAAATCGATGCTATGCAAATTCTAGTTAACTTCCTCACGATGAGCAGTGGCGACAACTCGCACTGAGCATACAGCATACAATACAAAAAGTGAAAACCATTTAAAATAAGTAAATAAGTAGAATTTGGAATATTTAATATACGCACGAGAGTAAATTAGTATTTCACTAATTAAAATTTTATCGCAATTTTTTAAATTGCTTCGCAAAAAGAAAGGCGCGCTTGTATAATATTTGCATTAGGAGCATTAAAGTGTGATCTCTTTGTTTACTTTTAGTTTAAATTGTATCTGAATGTAAATGTAGGATTATAAGATTTAGCACAATATGATATCGCTCGTTTAAAACTATAACGTGTCACAGTGGCATAACTCAATTTTGAGTTATTGATACCATTTTATTCACCGTAACCGAATCTATTTAGTGCAAAAACGTGGTACAATTTAAGCCAATACCGACAAAAGTATGAGGAAAAGAGAGAGCTTGTCACGATGTAGCGCTGCCCCGTTTAGCAGCTAAGCTTATTTCCACAACGCGCCTCCTCAGTGTGACGATGCACTTCCGTGAGAGTACTTGCTTGCGGTATAAGACAGCAACGTGTCACGACCTGCATGACACCTTTTTGGAGTAAAGGTAAATATTTTATTACTTATTTATTTAATTCTATAATGTGTCACACTTATTATGTCGCATTCTAGCATTAAAGAATTAATTGATCGTACTTGGTCATCGCTTTGATAACACGTTGTTCCTTTGAAAAGTATGAAAATATAATTGGCTTGTGTTAGCATGTCACGTTGTATGCAATATTTTTTTACACTTGTTTAAATTTACGGTTCGTTTATAACGGGATGTCACGATATATATTTGAAATATTGCTGTTATATTAAGAAATTCATCGTTTTGTCACATTGTTTATAATAATATTTTATTAATAAAGATTTTTTTTTCTTTCAAGATCGATTCACGATCAAGGAGAATAGTGGAAATGGCTTATGAAAATTATCATCAAGATGAGAAAACTCCAGAAAAGCGTCGGCGTAGAAATTCTTCTAGCAGCTCCGGCATCAGAAGAGCATCTAGAAGCTCAGCTGAGGAATACTTCATTGAGGATAGCGTCGATTCTGTTAGAGACCCGAATTTCACCATCAACAAAGCTATTGAAGAAAGTGCAGATGATGAAGAAGCTCACACCTTGACAACCATGACTGTACCTCTAAACGAATTGTCAAAAGACTTAATAAGTAGTACAGGCATAGAAAATTGTGTTTTCAGCTCTATAGACCAATACATAGCTACATTTTAAGATGCTATTGCTGCGGATATAATATGCGATCAGGAAGAAAATGCATATGTCGCAGTCATCTAATTAAATCAGCTATTTCATTGAGTGCCTAGCGTTTTTATCGAATGACGACATTTAATTGAAAGACTAAAGGACAACTCGTCAAGTTGTTTATTGTAACGTCCAATGTCTTGACTGAACATTGATTGAACGTCATTTAGTCATGTAGTCATTGACTGAACGTCATTTAGTCCGATTTTTTAACCGACTTCCAAAAAAGGAGGAGCTTCCTCAATTCGATGAATAAGTAGGTTTTTTTATGTGTGTTAGCGAATAATTTTCCGATTTTTTAACCGACTTCCAAAAAAGGAGGAGCTGGAAAAAATTTAGTATAAATCCCTCTTAATTGGGGGGTGGAGGGAGGGGGAGGGGGAGGAGGGGAGGGGGAGGAGGGGAGGGGGAGAACCCCCCCTAACCACTCCCACCTTTAGGAGACTACTAGTTTGGAAGATATTTATGGTTGAAGTTTTGAGGTTATGTCTGTGTTTTCGGGATATTTCCAGGAGTAAAACAGGGGAGAAAGGTGGAGACGGCGGTAAGGGGACAAAGGAAATCCCCCCTACCCTCCCCTCTACTCAGCAACCACTAGTTAAGAAAATATTTACAGTTGTAGTTTAGAGGTTAGATAAAACAGACAAGTTCTACGTGGAGTCGGAGTTGATAGATTTGTTTTAAGGACAATGTCGGTCTGTCACGTCTCCGGCGCTGCGGGAAATGCAGCCCCTTCGCCCATGCGTAACGAATGACAGCAACCAACACTCGCCTTAGGCAGCTCCGGCTTTCTGGTCGCCTTTGGCGACCAGCCTCCGCCGCCACGGCGAGAGCTGGTTTCTGCATTTCGTTACGGCGGGCGGGGGCTGCTCTCCCTCCGCGCCTCCGCGCTTAAATATACACTCTAGGGGTTGACAGACAAGTACTACGTGGAGTCGGGGTTGATAGATTCGCTTTTGGGATAATTCAGTCAGCTGACTGATTTTATGTCCGCTCTCATATAAGGGCTATGTTACAATCCGCTAACTAATTGGACGTTGAGTGACGATTGTACAATCAATGTTCGGCCTAGTCTTTCAATTAAATGTCGTCATTTGATAAAAACGCTAGTCACTCAATGAAATAGCTGATTTAATTAGATGAATGCGACACATACACACCACAGAGTGAGGCTCGTGAAGACGAAGAAGAACAATGCTCCTTTCACGAGTTATGCCATCTTAGATTAATATTAGTACCTAGTTCTGATCCTAAAAAAAGATGTGATATCTTATTCTCAAACAGTCAATATACATAATATTATTATATCTAAGTCATTATGGTTATTGTAAAATAGGTACTACCTAATTATAAGTACGAGTATGAACTATGTACAGAAAAGAGTGGCGCTAGTTGCGGTTATTCCTCGCCTTGAACCTTATTTTGGTACAAATTTTGTCGTTTACGACACTATAGTAAATTTTAATATTTCTATAATTCATAATATCAGGTCAAATTATTATTTTTAGACATAGGATTGTTAAGTCTAATAAAATAAGGGTTTTAATTTAGTTACATATTTTTGTTATTATTTGTTTGTGAGACCGATTATAAAACTAGTAAGTTACACTTCAGCTAATAGTTTTTTTCAATAAATACTCCTATTAAAATTTCAACAGTGTTATTTTTACTATATAATATATTCTGTACCACATTCTTAAATATCTTTATTTTGTTACCTATAACGTGATATACCCATTTGTCAGTCAGTAAGTTCATTATTTTTATAGGAAGAACGTGACATGTAGGGACTTTTTTTTATAAAACTATTATTTCATAAATAAATATCTATACATCAATGAAATTTTCACTGAGATTCATAGTTTCTTAGTAAAGTTTAAAATGGCCAAAATAATCTTTTTTGTAGCTATCTTACTTTAAAAGTTATAAGATTTTAAAAGTTTCAAAGTCGTTTTCCCAAAATTCCAGTTTTTCGTTGTGCCACGTTGTAGTTTTAAACGAGCGATATGAAAGAATTTTTTTTAATAATGGTCAGAAATATTTTAGAAATATATAAACAATATATCGGGCTATAACTGGTAAATAACTTTTTCTCTATGGATCTAGGATTAGGTTGATTTAACATTCTGTACATAGCGCCAGACGGACTCTTCCTAACTGCATCTACACAGTATGACAGTAGTAGGAACAAGTGTGAAGCTTGGTTAAGAGGAAACATCAGTGTCTAGAGAAATGCAAAATAGGCATTTGTACAACTACCCGATCAAACCGATAGAGACAACTGCAGCTTTAACTGAAATTAACTATTAAAAGCATTAGAAATTGAAGATTAGGAGATCCTCGTTTCCTCCTAGAAAACTTATCCGATTAAGGCCCTTTTATCTTTAGCTTCAGCTATGTTCCTATGTTTTGCTTTTGTCATAAAATGTATTCCAATTCGTTTCCTGGATCCGTCGGAAATGCCTGGAAACGTCATTTTTCTTATAATATGAATTTATGAAAAAACGTACTAATAGTATACACATACTCAGGAGAAAAAATCTTACTCTAGTGGCATTATTATTAAACAGGGGTCGCGTAGACCCCTGTTTTTGTATGGAAAAACGGCTGTTGTGTTTCCTCTTAACGAAATAGATTAATTATGCAAAGCTAGAGTTCACTCGACCTAGTCATTATGAAATGTCTCAAAGCAGCGGTCGAAGGCTAGACGGTAACGCGCGGGCTGAGACCTAATATATTTTATAACCAATAAGGGCGGTAGACACTATACTATAATATGTATATTAATATTAATAGCTGCTAGTATTAATAGCTGTAATAAGTATCATAGCTGCGTGTGCGATCATCTAAAGTTTATGTAGAAAATGTAAAGTACGCCCCGTTTAATTTAAACCCTATCGTAAACAAACCAGTCTATGACAACCTGCTCAGTGATGCCAATTGGCCTGTACAATACAATGGTTATTGTTTGTGACTACGAATCCATAGACTATAAACTATATTCTACAGTCTAGTGTCAAAATGACGTATTTTACTGTGATAGTTTTTCATTTGGTCTTTAAACATATTAATTATTGTTTAATTGTTATAAAATGTATTGGATAATCAAGTATGATCCTTTAATACTCCGTTGAAAGTAGATAGAACATAATATGTGAAAACTTCTGTATTTTTTTACGTTTAATATGGCTTGCTTGAACGAGCTAGTCTATGTCGGCTTACGTGTGCAATATAAAATGTCAGCTATTATGATATCGCTTCCACTTTCTCGGCGTCGAGCAGTTTTCTCCCTCGGTTGAAACAATAGAGCTTGCGGTTTGATGTCTATAATGACGGTAATGAAACTGTTTTCCAGAACTGTTCATCATCATGACTATAATCTGTTCACTAAGGTAGATATTCCCAAAGTAGGTCCCGGGGAACCTATGGATTCCGAGGAATAGTATAAGGTTCCGTAAGAATTCTTTGTTGCTTAAGGTGGTAATCAGCAAGAATGTAGCCCCCCTACATCGGGTTCCATTAAGTAAAAGGAACTTCTTTGGTGTTCCATAAAATAAAAGGTACTCTATAGTGTTCCGTATATTAAAAGTTAAGGAACCCTTGAGTTAGACAACTGCGGGTTGGTTTGTCTGATTATGGCCCATATATTGATCCCAAATCTTAATTACTGGAGCCAGTTGAAATATTGGAACACGCACCGTTGGCTAATTATGATCTAATTACTGCACATCTGCATAACACATTCTCGTAACATGTTTGCTAAGCGTAAACTCTAAAACGGCTAATATGTAAATTAGCAAGGATGCATAAGACATACTGTATGTATTATTAATATGCGTTTGGTTAGCGTAAACTCTACAACCAAACGGTTTATATATATATATTCAAACTCGCAAAGATTTGGTTCATTTTCAGATTAGGTACTCGAAAATGATTGAGTTGATTTTCGAATTATTCAAAAGATTCCCTTTTCAGCTGCTTTTTCACCAGTTACAAGCAAGGAATATAATCGCTTTGCTGAGCAGGGCTAGGTCTTGAAAAACTCTATTCTCGCAACGCAGGATGCATCGCTCATTACTGATGGAATAGGACCTTAAGGGCTTTATATAGTTTTAGCTTAGCCGAATCTCGCCTTATTAGTTCTTTGGCTCGTGAAATGACAACTGTCACAATGTCCCAAATCGATCGTCTCCGACCGTCAATGCCGTGGTCGCGAGGTCCAAAAAGTGGCACAGTCGCGCAGCCGCGGAGGTGCGCAGGCGTCGCACGGGCCTCGCAACCGGTTCCTGCTGTATCGGTGACTCAGTGACATGCATACACACTATGATTATCATATTATTACTATTCGTATTCTTCTATCTTCACGTATTTTACAGTAAGTAGTCCATTGGTCATTTCAAGTGTTGTTTTTTTTTCAGCTTTTTGTAGCTTTAATACTCGTCAAGGTCTCGCTCCGTTTTGGGCACCAAGGTTTCAAAAACAAGTTGTCGCGCGGCTTGACAATATTTTTTTAAGTCGACGAGCCGTAAGCGTTGCATAATGCTCCCTAGTGCCTATTAAACTGAACTAGACTAAGCTTATTTAAAAACTAACGCTCGTCGTGTATTAGCAAATGACGTAATAATCTTTATCCATACTCAAGCGGGGTATACACACGCCAGTAAATCGGGAAAGTGGGTGGCATACAAGTTACTGGTAAGCACGAGTAACTGGCTGACTGCGGATGCATTTGCAAGTAATGCAGCCCTAAACTGCTGGAATGCCCGTAGCTGTCGCGTCTGTTCACACGTGTTTTGGGAACCTTCGCGTCTCCTCCCTCACGGGCATGCAAGTAAATGTTGTGCTAGCTCCGTATATGCTAGTTACCGGCATGCAAGTTAGCGTATGTATACATTTACGTGACCATTTATTCTTGGACTCAAATCGGGACATTGGTTTATTTCAATAATTGGCAGTCAGTGAAACAACCGGCTAAGTGCGAGTCGGACTCGAAGGTTTCCAGAGCAGGAGGGAGGAGGTGGAAGGGAACGACAAAAATCACGGTTGCTGTATTGCAGCCCTCCCTACATAATTATTTTATTTTTACTATAATTATTAGTGAAGTAACTATGTACACCTTAGTATTTTGCCTACAGCGTGCAATCAATTAGGCCGGCCGTCTATGAATTCTTTCGCGGTTTCTGAAAACGGGACAATATTGCCCACAGTTCATTTCAGGAACACCGGGACTCGTAATTGTAAAAAGGGACGGTCCCGTTCAAAACGTATACACTGTGTCACTTTACGTATACACATGACAGTAGCTGGTGTGCTAGTGTGCTAGTGTGCAAGTTACGGGCATGTGTCACATCCCCACTTTAGTTACTTGCGCCGAAGACCTTGTGTCGTTCAGACATAAATGATATTGTCAAACGATCGAGCTACACAATGGAAAGTCGTTAACTCGCGGAATCGCCTCGTCAGTTCCCACATTCTACTGCTTAATAACACACAGGAAATTAATTTGTCTGTTCAATTTGTTAGAAGAATCGGCGGCTACCGTTAGTTTTATTCGATAGGTTTACATTAAGGCTTTGTCGTGGATATAATATAGGTGTTAGATTACTCATTTTAGCCTAAAAGAGAAACGGGGAGCCATGCTTATTTTTTGCTAACCCTCCATATTTATTCCACCTTGACTATTCCTTTGGGAATGCTTGTACGACTATATCGCTATAATCTTTATTAAAAAGTAACCCCGAATAGTCAAGCAGTGAGCGAACTGATCATGATGAATTATAGCTTAAACCCATGATTACGTCAGCTCTGACACAATAAAAATGGTTCAGCCGTTTGGGAACTACGACGCTACATAGTCACCTCAAACCTAATATAACAACCCCTATCGCCTCCGTGGTCTAGTGGTTTAGAGCCTAGCTCTCGACTCGGAGGCCGTGGGATCCATTCCCGCGTTGGAAATGTTGTTTTCAAGTTTGGTTAGGACAATGCAGGCTGATCACCAGATTGTCTGACAAAAGTCGGTCCTGTGCCTGATCTCCCGCCAGTCGTGTCGGTTATCCGTCTGGGCTACGAGAGTGTAGGAAGAAAGAATGCTTCTATGTATTACGCACAAACTTGGGCACTACAAAATAACTCCTGTGTAGCTGGCCTGGTTTCAATGAAACCGGCCACCGTCACCGAAATCGGCGTGGGAGGCATTATTATTAACAACCCCTCAGTTTTTGTTGGTGTCATAAAGCTTCATAAATTCCTATCAGCATGAGTAATGGCTCTCTGTTCAGTCAGGCGGCGTCGTTCCTTTTGTGCTTCGTAATAGATACGGCCTGTCTATGGTAAATCACGCACGGCTTGCAAAATTACAGTAAGTAATGGCCGTTTGCGAGGAAATAGTTCGTTTCTGTATATTCCCCTTTGGGTATGAAAGACACAAGAAAGCGCCGCCATTTCACGAATGTGATCTTTGACACGAAATGGCTGTAAGTGGAAAAAAGGACCATAGTTCAACTTTGTATAGAGTTTTGTTTCAACGGCGATGAATGGAGATAATGCTCTTTGGGGAGAGAACAGTTGGCATACTCCTAAATCTGTTGTTTTACTGTCCAATGATAGCAATATATTGGACAGTAAAACAACAGTTCTTTTATCTTAAATACGATGCTAGCGCCAAGTTGAGTTGAAAGTAATGAAGCTCCGTAACCGAATCCGAAATAAAAGTTTTTCTACTGTCAAAGGTAACCAAAATTTAATATCCGTTACCGAAATTATCCGAAACAAACGGATTCTCACAAATATTTTCATATCCATATCCGAAATTTCATATCTATTTCATGCCTGGTGCTAAGTGCACGTCGTGGCCAAGAGTGGATTGTCAAATTCCAATGTCGATATTGAAATTAGATCTATAGGCCTGGCAAAAGAAGTCTAAAAGTTTCCGATGAATTTGAGTAGTCCATAACCAATGGGCCGGGATTACTTTCGCTAAGGGGTGGGTGATGACGATGTGGAACATGATTAAT
The DNA here is from genome assembly GCA_905187575.2 of Celastrina argiolus. Taxonomy (NCBI): domain Eukaryota; kingdom Metazoa; phylum Arthropoda; class Insecta; order Lepidoptera; family Lycaenidae; genus Celastrina; species Celastrina argiolus. Next base: position 1,332,586 of record LR994585.1, read on the forward strand.
GCGACATTATATCGTCGTATGCGAGAATTTCGGGACACGAAATGTTCGTGATGTTCACTTGATCGAGAGAGTTGCGCTCAGTGGACTGGCAACGACTCACAGAATCCAACACTTCCAACTGTAGATTATAATGTTTATAATAATAGCTCCCCTCACCGGTTTCGGTGTCGGTAGCCGATTTCATTGAAACCAGGCCAGCTACGCAGGAGTTATTTTATAGTGCTTAAGTGTGTGCGCAATACACAAAGACACTCTCTCTTCTTTTTACTCTCATAACCCAGTAGGACGGTGAACCGACACGGCGAGAGAACAGGCGCAGGACCGACTTTTTACATGCCCATCCGACGCATGGATCGTCTTTCTTGTCAGACAATTAGGTGATCGGCCTGCATTGCCCCAACCAAACTTGAAAACAAAATTTTTTGCTGTTCCACCGCGGGAATCGAACCCACGACCTCCGGGTCGAGAGCGAAGCTCTGAACCACTAGACCACGGAGGCGCCAATGTTTATATAATACGCTTCTATGAGTAATTGTGGGAATTGTGTGCTACTGTAGGTATGTCTATGTTGCTGTCAAACCTAACAGTCAAAATAACTTTTGACTAGCGAAATCGGTCGAGTACTTTTAACCAATTCAGTCAGTGTCCATTCCTATTGGCGCATTTCATAAGCGATTAATTTGTCGCTGCGATATCGCCGTGATAAGTACCCGGATTCTGGTTGTGATTATCGCATCGCCGAGAAATCTATCTATCTATCTTATATATTATATAAAAATGAATTGCTGTTCGTTAGTATCGCTAAAACTCGAAAACGGCTGAACCGATTCGGCTATTGTAGTCTTGAAATATCCGAAGCCCCGGGAAGGTTTAAACAAACTAACAAACTCAGAGAAAAGTAGTTTTAACTAGTGGGTAAGTGACAAAATAAGTCAAAAGCACTTTTAAGTTTTAACCAAATCACTCATGAAATCAGTCAAAACCACTTTTAATTTGCAACTAGTAAAATTTTACTTTAGTCTTTTAACATTACTTATAACCATTGCAGTCTAAAGTACTTTTGACTGGTTAACAGTTCTCACTGCAACATATTATACAACTATACACAGCAGTGAGACGGAACTGTCTCAGGCGCGAATAATTAATTGTACCCTATTATAGACTTAACAATGGCGCTAATTTGAAACTCACTCTAAAATTACATTTAATTTGTTGGAAACAAAAGTAAATCTGGCACTTTCTTTTTCCTTCGTGTACACATGTCGCTGGCGTTTGGTTGCTGGAACTTGTGTTTTTGGTTCTTGGAGACCAGGAGCCCGAACTTCGTTTCGAATGTCAGTCTATTCCGCTCGCACGCGCGTCAATTGATGCGTGTACGAGCGGGATAGACGGACGTTTGAAACGAAGTTCGAGGCATGAGAATCGGGGCCCAGAAACTCGCTCAATAATAATGAAAATGAAAAATGTTTTATTTCCAAATAGGTTAGAAATTAACACTAAGAATTTTCCAACGTGAACTAGTATCGTTCGATAACCACATTTTTTATTTAAAACTATCCCTACTTCGTCAATCATCAATCAATTAACCAGGGGTCCGATTCTGATTCTCGTGTGTCGGGCCCTGGGGTCTTACTCTTTAAACTTCTAATCAAATCAAATAATCAAAAATCTGAATGAAAATCGAATCACGAATTTGATTCAGATTCGATCGTGCCGCGTACTTTAGAATAATTTGACTTTTTATTTTGATTCTCAGTCGATTGGTATGGTCAGGAGTACAAAAAGTTACGATCTAACGATTTTCTTTATCCTGGTTAGTTTCAAAGTAATCCACCAAATAAAGTAAAAAAAACCGTTGAGATCGAACTGATTCGATTCTCGATTGTGTCGGGAGTAAGCCTGCAGATAGGATCCATTTGGATCGTGTATGATATGGATACGAAACATTACAAAGGTGGAGGTTTCTAACCATTTTGGACGACGAACACGCCATTTGGACGTACCGTCAGTGGGCACCTTAAGACTCGGGTATAATTAGCCCAAAGCGATGCGTTAACGGGGCAATGACACCAACACAAGCGCCACATACTTTGATCCGCCGGTATGGCGTTAATGTGGCCACGGCTAAGCTGGGCGAAAGACCAACTTATGCTGGTGAGTATAACATAATAAACATTATGATTTCTTTATTTTATGGCGTTTTATATTGAGAGACGATTGAAAGGGTACCGGGCATCGGCTGACCGTTTTGGATATGATCGGTGTAATGCTAGAGCGGTCGAGTTAGAAAAATTTTCTCGTGGTTACCAATATTTGGCTCAAATCTTCATCATCATCAACCTGCTGTTTTTCTTTTATATTCTCCTCCAATCCGCCTGCCCAGCGGAGTTTTCAGCGCGGAAACGCTGCTTTCCACTTCCGGATGTATATTTTCTCTCGCCTTTTATGACATCCCCGGGAACCACCTCCCCAATCCCCACTAACCGATGGGGTGCTATTCTTTCTCCGACACCCCAAATCTCTATTACACGTTTGATAGTATACATTTCCATCAGTAAGATGTGAATATAAACATATTTATAGATGGCCGTCGAGTGTAGACGGATTAGTGGCCAATGGCCATCTGTAGTATGCGTTTTAATGGGTCAAGAGCATCTAACACTGTACTGTTTGTATCGCTCCACGATCCATCCCGACCATCTGTGTGCTGAATACGAGTTTTTTAAAAAACATTACTCGCGTGAAGTTAACTAGTATGTCATCTAAACAAAGCTTTGGCAAAAAAGTGTAACTAATTCGATTCCATTCATATTGAAGTTAACCTCTCCATGAAGATCATGGCAAGTAGTGAGAAATACTCGCACACCGCACACTGAACTCTTCAGCTTCTGATGGTTTTAATAATTTTATTGACCAAAAAGCAGACGTCAGGTGAATGGTCTACGGCTACGCAATCCATAAACATCCGCCATATTAAAAGGGTGATAAGTTTTCTTAGTATTTGAGAAATCCCCACTTCCCTAATAATTTTTATAATGTGAATGTCTGTCTGTTTGTTTGTTTCACGCGAAAACTATTAGGACATATTATTATTATTGGAGCTATTAAAGGTAACTTAGGATTTTTATATATATACGCGGGCGAAGCCAAGTCTATAATCATTATACTTGTATAACCGTATGTTTAAAAGTGGGTCATTAGCCATTAAAAAATAAATATTGCCAGAAAAATGCAAAAAATCAGACGAAGCAGGTTACAATAACAAACGTAAGTAGTTCAAGGTGAAAGGAGTGTAATGCCGAACTGTGCTGTCGGATTTTGAATATTGCGAGTACTTTGAGCTTCCTTACATTTTTAATTCTACTAAACTTTTACTGAGTATAAAGTAATGCATTTTATACCTAGTCTAGAGTGACGAGATCCTGATCAGCAGGCTTACTCCCGACACAATCAAGAATCGAATCAGTTCGATATCAACGGTTTTTGGTACTATTATATTTGGTAGATTACTTTGAAACTAGTCAGGATAAAGAAAATCGTTAAATCGTAACTTTTTGTACTCTCGACCATATCAATCGACTGAGAATCAAAATAAATAAACGTCAATTTATTCGGGAGTACGGGGCACGGTCGATTCTTAATCAAAATCGAATCAGTTTGGAGAGTAAAGGCCCCAGGCTAGGGCTTCCCTCTGAAGGAGAACCAGCCTTCGCCACTGCTAATTGCTATGAGTTGGAGGTTAAACTAAAAACTTTTCCAATTTCATGAGTTTCGGTTACACAAGAGAAACCGTGAACACTGCGTACATTGACACATAGATTTTAATACTGGATGTGATGGAGCGAAACGAGCTATTGTCAAACATGGTTGCCAATAAAGCTGCGTTTCCACTGACGCGGAGCGGGGCGGAGAGGAGCTCGTGCTGTTTCTGTGGAAACGGAGCGGAGGTTTCGAGAACAGTGATTGGTCAATTCGGGCATCGCAAGCTCCTCTCCGCGTCAGTGGAAACGCAGCCTAACGGTTGTGTCTACTCGGCACTCGGTTCCACTTTCATTACGTCGCGTGTAGCTATGGTGACTAATGTGTATTCGATCAATCGATTCCGGACCGCTTTTGGCACAGTGCCAGGGATATGCCAAATTTTAAGACCATCAGTATGCAATAGTGTCCATCAAGGCTTTATATGCTGGTTATGTGCTGGCTATGTTTAAGACTTTGTATGTGTATATATAGTACTTTAGGGTGTGTATGGGTCCCGTATATAGAGATTACTGGGAAAATACCAGCGCTTAAAGAGTTACTTTTTGTCTCATAGAAACATGGAAGTCATAAGTAAGTCTTTCAGCGCTGGTACTTTCACTGTAAACTCTACATAGGAAACAAATACACACCCTAAAGTATTATCTATCACTAATTTATTTTACACCTTGTATAATCAAATTATTTCTCATTACCCGACTCCCCCAGAAGTAGAGTTAGGTTAAGTTAGGTTAGTTTTTCGAGTGTAGGTATCATTATTTGGCACGGTCCGCATCCTGAACGGCTCCATGAATTTTATGTTGAGAGCAGTCAGTCAGATAGATTTATGTTTACTGTGCGGGTTTTTTAGTTTTAAATTATTTATTTATTTAACAATTTATTGTGCACATAAACGATAAACAGATTACATAATATAAAGAAAAACGACACAAAAGGACTACTTATCTCTAAAAGAAATTTCTTCCAGCAGTCCCATAGAGATAAATTACATGAGAGATATCAGGCAGGGCGATTTTATTATCGTCTGTTACTTATTTTTAAGAATAGGAAATCTAGGTAACTTAAACTTGTAGCCTTTTATAAGTATGTATTACATAAATGCATCATCTTATATGCATAAACTGTTCTCTTTTACATCAACAACGATAAAAATAAAAGTTAACCTAGCGTTTCCCTCGTTAAAAATAAATCCTGGACAGTTGAAACAGGAGGTGCCGCGATGGAGCGGGTAATGGAAGTCGTGTGTTGAGTGTACTCCACAACAGGGCTTTTAGCTCCGGTCTGTGTACATTATACACTACATACTGGGTCTACCGAGTACCGACACACCTACAGGGCTACAGGCAACGGAATAAAGATTCCTTGGAGTTTTTATGATACGCCCAGAAAAATTGAGGCATTTTCATACTTTATTTTTCTGTCTGGGTAAAAGGGCAGCTGGATCATCTGTATAATCTGGCCTGTTTTATGGACACGGCCGTTTGTTGCTATATATACAAGGTGCAAAATAAATTAGTGATAATACTTTAGGTTGTGTAACAGTGTATGTGCTTACTATGTAGAGTTTACTGTAAAAGTTCAATTTTTTGACTTTCATGTTTCTATGAGAAATGCCCCAACATAAATTTGCTTATAAAATAATTAAAAAAAAGTAACTGTTTCAGACGGTGTGTCTGGGTCCCGTGTACATATAGAATTAACTGTGAAAGTACCAGCGTAATTTAAAGTATTATCACTCATTATATATTACAACCTGTACTTTGATTCTTTAGCTGTCGAGTGATGTATTTGAGTTATAGGGATTTTAAACATGTACCTGAAATACTAAACCTATCTATCCCTGGATTTTATTATAATTCGTTTTTTGATTTGCATCCCTACGAAAGAAATTTTAAAGATGTATTGTCGTTAAAAGTGTGGCTGGTTTTAGGCAAGCATTTCTCATACTTCATTTTTCTTTCTGGGGTCAAATGTCACTTTGGCCATCTTTACCATATCGCCCCGAAGAGCAATGTAAAATGTTTGCCTTAGGCTTCAATTACTATCTATTAAACAGCGATTTGGCGTTTTCGTACTTTTTTCTGCCTGGGTCAAATGCACAAGTCATCTTTACCTATGCACCATCTTGCCCATCTGAAAATATTTAAAAAAACTGATTGTCCTTGGCTTCAATTACTTTTAAAATTAATTGAAGCCAACAAACAACGTTTTTGTTTAAACGGGTTCAATATGATAGAGCACAAAGCGTCTATGAGGGCTTTTAAGTAGTTATTGTGAAGTCTGAATGAATGGCAAAGAATGGATTATGGAGGTCAACGACAAAGGTTCCACAGAGCATTGTCATAGACTAATACTGAGTGACAACGGTGACTATTTACAAAACTCCATCAAAGCTTATTGAATTCCCATGATTGGATTCAAACTGGCTTTTAGAATCTATTAATAATATCTTTGGACGCTTCACACCACGTCGATCTGGATTCTGGTCCCGTGCTATCAGAAGAACTTGTATTACGGGGACAACGAAAACACATTTAATAATTTTCTTACTATACATAATATTTTTATGGTTTTTATTGTAATGTGCACATTGCACATAATATTTAATACACCTCCTTGACCCAGGAATACGGAAGACTTTTCAGAAATTTCACTTTAATTTATTATGACAGCGAATTAGGTAGTTAGCCAAATTTGTAAGTTTCACGGCGAACGCTCATTGGTGAAAATAGCGAGCGCGAACGTTGTTGCGAGTGATGTTCACCAATCGGCGTTTAGATTAACAGATCGACGAATTGACCGGCCTTTCAGAAACCGGGCATATCACCACATAGAATGAACGATAGTATCGCGCCCTGTATTAATTTGCGCCGCTCGTACGAAAGCTTGCGAATATTTATTGCTCCGTGTTATGTGCGAGTTCTGTGCAGTCAGCAGTGTAGCAATTCGTAGCTATAATGGAATTGGTCTATTTTGGCTCGGCGCTGCGGTCGGTCACGGTTGCAAAATCGTATACCGGGAAAGGAGTGTTCCAAAATAGTATCACTTACGCCTACGTAGAGTTTAATATGGGACTAGTTAAACCTTCCCTGGACTTCCACGAATATTTCAAGACCAAAAATAGCCGAATCGGTTCAGCCGTTCTCGACTTTTAGCGAGACTAACGAACAGCGATTCATTTATATATATTTAGATTTTCCAATTGCATTCTTATTTCAGTTTTTGACGTACTTACGTGTTCAAAATTGCTTTCATAGAGACGAAATTAAAAAATACAATCAACGAAAACCGTTTACTGTTGCAGTTGCATCTCTATCTTCCATATCCAAATTTTAACTACACCAATAGATAAAGAAGCAAAGAATTGATTACGTAAGGACAGTATTCACGTTGAACAATAGGCGTCCATAACCCAGCCACATCACTTTTTTATCCAAAAGAGGATCTATTTTTATAAAGGGCATGGTATCTATGGTCCACTAGTCGGCTTGACGCCGCTTTAAGTTGTTTGCGTGTTAGCCAAGACGTTTATACACAGTCTGTTGTAGGCCAGTAACCCAATGTTCGAACGAAATCGAGTTCCAACTTTAGTTTATCCCTGTGTTCCAGTACCTGATAGTAAACGAAAATAATGTTTTTTTCGTTCAGATTAGCGTTCCATTAGCACTTTATAGCAACATTATGATCGTTTTGAACTGTTTTGACTAGTGTTCCACACGCAGCTGTCAGCTGTCAAAAACTGTTCAAAACGCTCAGAATGATCACGCCATTTTACCTATCTTGTTTTTGACGTTTACTTAGATTTCACAGATTTCACTGATCTCGATGTTATTTTTAAGTTACGGATCGAGAAAATTTATTCTAGATATTTTTATAATGTAGTTATTATTGTCATTTTAAAATATAAATAGAATTTATGAGATAAAAAGGAAATGTTAAATTTTGACATGTGTCAGTCGTTCCACTAGCTTTATTTTGATAAAATTAGCTTAAATTTGCTACAAACGATCAGATCGAAAATTTTATAATTTTCAATATTGTGCTAAAGAAACGACTGTGTGCGTTATAAATGATCTGAGCGTTCAGAGTAAAAGAAGCGCTTAAAGGAACACACTGAATGTCTTCTTTAAATAGAGCTGCACGCTATGTTAGGCCACTTAAGTATTTAAGTGAAAGATCTCTGCATTTTTTTCCGGAAACTGGACCTATAGAAGATAGCTTCTACCTACTAGGAAATATGACGCATCTTATCACATTTCTCTCAAATTATCTAGATCGTGTGGCATGAATGTAGGATGTCGTTTACGTAATTAAGAAAACATTTATCTTTATTTATGTTACACTTGTAGTCTCGTAATGGCTTGCCGGTGGCTCACATATCTTTCGAGTACAGTCACGCCCTTAATATAGAAATCAACACGCGATTAACAAACTCTTAAACTGATTGATATGAATTATAAAAACGCTAATTAAGGCGAGGCAGCACCGGAAACTAGCGCCACTCTTTTTAAAATTAATTTTACAACGACACAAATATCTTATTAAAAAAGTTATCGGTTAAAACACTAAGTAAATAGTTAAACTAATTTATTGGCATTTAATTACAGCTCCAAATCCTATAGTGTATTTACTCTCATAAGTAATTGCTAAAACGGCCACTTTTCGCTGTTTTTATGAGAGTAAATACACTATAGGATTTAGAGCTGTAATTAAATGCCAATAAATTAGTTTAACTATTTACTGTTGTAGGTAGTGGCGCTAGTAGCGGGCCTTCCTCGCCTTAACGTTAGGAGCGCTACTATTCACAGGCTGTCACAGTAGTTGCTTAGCGAATAGACCGTCATATTTGGCAGCATGTCATTTGAGCGCTACTTAATTTATTTATCGTTTCAGTATTCGAACGTATTTAATTTCAAAGTATGTTTTCGAAAAGTAATATTAATATAATATGTCATTTTCTCTGGAGTTTCATAATTTTCTAGAGTTTGTTGAGACGCGACGTTTGTTTTCTTCATCGCGCAATTCCTAAACTGTTCTCAGTACGCTCAAAGTTAATTTGTTCAAAAGACTGTTTGCTTCTGAAAGCGAAAAAGAAGCAAACTAATAATTTGTACTTACTATAATACTTTCTTAATTGCCTGTACTATCTATATAGTACCTATACTGATTTATAAAATTGTTTACGTTTTTCGTTCCAGGGAGGATTCATTCCGCGATCGTGTCGGGCGTGAACCACGAGACGCGGTCGGTGACGGTGGAATGGTACGAGCGGGGGGAGACGAAGGGCAAGGAGGTGGAGATCGACGCCATCCTCGCCCTCAACCCCGAGCTCGCCGGCACCAGGCAGCACACGCCGCACACGCCGCACACGCCGCACCTCCAGCCCATGCCTAACAAACTGGCCAGGGTACGTATCTGCACTTGACCTTGGGCAACAATTTCGACTCAACTACAGTAAAACACCAACCTGAAGGTTTAAATCGTATATCGCAATAGAACAGCTTCGATTGCATCGCAGTTGGGGTTACCATATGTAAACAGAGGGATGCCTGTACATAGTACCTAATGTGACTGATTTTTCAGAAAATTGCCTGTCTAAAGCAAAACGCCGTAGGTAATAACTAATAAGTAAAAGACATCGCGTAATTTGAAAATGCATGTCTAATACTAATGCCGGCTGCACGCCTGTGTAAGGGCGTGTTTCACCACGCAGTGTTAAAGTTAATCCTTCGTTAAATATCATGCTGTTCCTCTTATAATTCCTATCAATGAATGAGAAGGCATGGTAATTTAACAAGCTAATGGCTTGTTAAATAACTAACATGCGTTGGTGAAATCGGGACTTAACCTTAAAATGCAGGTCAAATGCGGCAAACGCCTGTCATATGGTAACCCTAATCGCAGTAGATGCTATAACAGAGGCAAAAATATTTTGGGATACAACGGAAACAGTCTCGTCCGTATGTTTACGCGTTAACCGCTTCACTCGCGTCTGGTAGTAGCGTCTAATCTATTTCAATCAGGGTCATTGAACACATCACTCTCGCTGCTGCACAGTGAGACGATTTGCCAATTCACTTAATGGGCACATTCTGCGTTTTCGCTTTGAAGTGCGGACTGCCGTATCGACCACGTGCATTTCAGTTACGATTCGATAATTTTGCGAGTGACTTTACACTTTATTGACAAAAGAGTGAAAGTTATCAGCGTCGAATTATATTTGCGGTACGGTTGAAGCGCGAGATAAAAATTTAAACCTTTTGTAAATGACATAAAGGTCGCCATGATTGCAGTTGTGACTTGTAACCGCCGCGACGACAGCTATGCGTACATTTTAGTCAAATTGCAATTTTCGCTACGTCATAGACCGATTTTAATTAGGGTTAATAACTTGTGACTTTGCAAAACGGTTGCGGGGTAATACGATTTAGCGCGTGAATCGACAGAAACTAGTATCGATTAAATATTCCGTCGGTGCCAAGCCGCGACCATCCTCATTGTTTGGGTCGCGAAGCACGTTGCCAATGGCCACAGTTGAACCGGCAGTTTCGCGACCGACAACGGTGTCGGCTAAGAACTATACGTAAAAGATAGCCGCAGTACCTAAACTAAGACGCATAGATGATAGAATACACCTAGTGCTTAAATGTAAGCGTACGACGGTGTCAATTGGCCTCGACTCGGAGACGGCGGCATCTCCAGCCTCCACGCGTAGAAATGTTCCCATACATCGTCAGTTGGCAGGTGATCATTATTAATTAGCACGCAGCTATCGTAGCTTGGCGAATTTCGCAAACACCGTTACCTAGGTAACGCGACGCACGCCTTTCATGTAAACAGCACAGCGCGAACCGTTATGATCACACGAGAAACAAAAAATGCTGTTACACGTTCGATTCACGCACGTCTCGATACACCAGTGAACACGTCCACTATCATATCTCCTTCTATACGAAGAATCCATTGTTTGATCGACACCGATACTATCACGCGAGGCGGCACCGGCAATCAGGATAATTGATGCTCAGATGACCTTCCGCCGCATCGTTATCGACGCACAGCGGACGGTCCCATCGATTTTGTATAAACGCTCGTCATTCGAGCTAGGACATCGGGGGCGATCGCTCCCGTGTGGACAGTGAGTCAGTGTCTGTATGGCGTGATGGTTTGAAGGACCCGTCGGGCTCGTCGTCGGACGACGGAGGGTTCCTGCGGGAGGGCGGGGACGTCGACGCGGCCGAGTCCGGACACACGCTGCCCGTGCGCAACTCACGATCGGTACACCACTGGCCTGCACGCCTGAACGTGCCGTAGCGCACGACGTAATAGCTCACGCGATTTGTTTCATGTATGCTTAGTCCCTGCAAATAGTTATATTGTACTAGAGTCTAGAATCTGGAGTTTAATCAGTAAATTAAACCTATTAGTGCTAAAAGAGCTTTCAGCATTCGCAGTACCCTTCAACCGCTGAAGTAGATTCTTGTCGAGAAATTCTGTTACTTGGTGATATAAAGACATAACTCCTCCAGAAGAAAGAGGGAGCCACATCACGTTCAGGTGTGCAAGTCGTTGAACATTTACATTGGCACTTGTACGGCATGGCGGACGCTAGTCTGCTGTTATTTTAAACGGCTACACTTTTCGTTGCGCACGACTTTTTGGTTAATTGCACACGTTCGCCTTTATTACTTGTGTTTGATTGTGTCTTTGTTGCATTGTTATTAGGTACCGGTTCTATTTTAAAATTGAAATCATAAAGTCATTCTTATTTATTAGGGTGTAATTGATAAAAATATGTCAGGGATTGTGACCACCATAGAAATGTTTACTTTCTTCGGGAGAATAGACAAAATGGAAGGTGTATAAAGGAAATCTCCCAAGGTCGTACAGTCTGCCTGTATTTCAATTCTTATGGGAGTAAGATGCCTATGATGGGCATGCTACGCGCGCTCAAGCAAGTGTCAGGGCTTAAAAGCTAAATATTTAAGAGCCCACCTATACTATACATGAAAATCGTGATCGTCTACAGCTGCTATACACCATACTGTCTATCGTCCAAGCGTGTTCGGCTACATTAACTGTATGCAACAAAAGCACAATCAATATTTTTGCAATTCTAGCGTTGTAAATTAGCTTGGCGTTCTTGAGGTATCCACTTTTATAAGTAACCCAATTTGTAGCGATGATTTCATGTATGTGATTCACTGTTATGATATTTTTTGTTGCTGGTGTTTGAGTGACGAGTTTAGAATTATTTATAAGTTTGTTGGTCAACAGCATTGAATTGTTTTGACACTATCACCACCACAAACGAGACTTAATCATTTTGGCATGTAGCTTCTTCATATTATCACATTACACCTATCTTCTAAGAATAATATTTAAACATGATAGATAGTCGCTTTTTATAGAATTTCGTCTCCTAGGAGAATTAATAGGGATGGAAGTAGGGCATTAGACGTTTTGTTATAACTGGCACTTATAATATAGCTGATGAACTGAACATGGAAGCTTATGGTTTGGTAAATATTTATTACAGATTTACCGCTTATGTAAAGACGAGAGGGAGATAACACTTAAAATTAAAAGAAATACTTTATTATACATAGTTGATAATAAAGTCATCGACTCTGAGGTCGTTGAACTTACGCTGAGCTGATTCACTAAACTTGACGCTTTACGCAAAATCAGCTGTTATTAAAACAGCTCAGCTTGAACCCAACAAGGGCATTCTAGTAGCAATTATTTTAGTAATTAGTTTTTTCCCTCCTGTGGGCAGGTTTTCTGTAATAGATTTTTTCCTTATATAACCTGTAGGTCAGTTCTCCAGGTATCGCCTGGTCGTTGCCCTAGAGGCCTAGATGTAATGCAATCGGCACGCCGGTCGGGGAGGCTCCAGGCGTAAATCACTCGCTAACTGCACCACTATCTAATCTACTTGTAGGCCACAGTGGCGCGGGGTACCTATAACATCACTCCCATCGTCTTCACGTAACCCTTACCCAGTGAAGAACATTTTCTAAAAGAGAAACAGCTCCGTAAAAGTGACGTTATCGAATGTCGATTGTGTTGGTGCTGTCATGCTTACAATTTTATTATCATTCGGTAACGTTACGTTTACGGATCTATCAAATGTTCCTGCCTGGCCTACTGTTATATATAGGTATGTATATGTCGCAGTCATCTTATTGAATCTGGTTTTTTAATTGAATCACTAGGCGGTTTTAAAATGGCGTCAAACAGCTCGTACAGATAGCAATGTGTTGATATATTTTTTGATTAATTTACTTTAATGTTCGTTTTATTAGTACTCATTCGGAAATTTCGAAGTTTAAAACTAAAATATTAAATGGCTGTCCTAGTCTCGGATTCTAAAATTTGTTGGTAAAAACAGGATTCAATGAAAGCGCTAGTCATTCAATTAAATAGCGGATTCAATCAGATGACTGCGACATATATATCGCAGTCATTTGATTGAATCTGCTTATTTCATTGATTGACTAGCGCGGTTGTATAATGGCGTCAAACAGCTCGTACAGATAGCAATGTGTTGATATATTTTTTGATTAATTTGCTTTAATGTGCGTTACCCAGAAAACGTACACATTCGGAAATTTTGAAGTTTGAAAACAAAATATTAAATGGTTTTCCTTGTCTCGGATTCATTGAATTTGTTGGTAAAAAAGAAATCAATGAACGCGCTAGTCATTCAATTAAACAGCGGATTCAATCTGATGACTGCGACCTATACAAGGTGAAAAAAAATTAATGATAATACTTTAGGGTGTGTATGGGTCCCGTATATATATATAGAGTTTACTGTGGAAGTACAGCGCTGAAAGAGGGACTTTTTTTACTTACCTACTGTATGGTCAAAATGATTTTGAGGCATTTCTCATTGAAACATGAAAGTCAAAAGTAAGACTTTCAGCGCTGTTACTTTCACAGTAAACATTTACGTGACCCATACACACCTTAAAGTATTATTATCATTTATCACTCATTAATATTACGGCCTGTATGTAACATACTGTGAAAAATTAACAGTAATATTTGCAACCGTAACTGACCGCACCGTATCTTATTTGAGTTGTATTCTGTTGGAATAAAATATGATTTTTAATGTTGGAAATTCATTAAATTAATTACGTTATCTTAATTCTTTTAATAATCAACACAAGATTCGACCTCGACTAGAACTCGACTGAATGGAAGTACGATTTTATTACTTTTTTTAGTGTTTTAAATATAGTTTATGTAGGTAATGCTAAAATACATTGGGAGTTTTGATCTTATAGTAAAAACCCAAAGTCCTTTGGCTAGTAGCAGTTTATTTTGAGGTCCTAACGTTTTAAAGTATTTACCCGTATTAGAGAGCATAGTCTATGCGGGTATTTTAAATGTTTTCTTTACTTGTTAAGCCCTCTACAGGCGATAATGATATAACACTCACATTTCAGTCATAGTATACATAATATTTATAAGGGGTGTAAAAAGAAGTCACTATAACTTGATATGATTATATATACCTACATACTACCTTTTCTCATTCTAGAAATGTATTTTTTTGCTTTATCGTTATTCTTGCGACAAAAAAAAAAGAAATGGTGAAAAGTATATTTTTTTAACTTTCTGACGAAAAAAATAAATAAAAAAAAAACAAAATGAGGAAAGGTAGTATAATCGTATCTCAAAGTTATAGTGACTGTTCCTTTTACATCCTGTATACCACATGAATGCGCACATCTTTTACAAAGCCGCTAATGTGACTTCGAGTTTCTTGATGATATTGTGCATTGATCGTTGTTAAGTATGAAGGTTGTACTCTTATCGTTATCGACTGTATTGGAGAACGAGGTAGCTACTGTTAATGATAGGCTTACCGATTTTTTTTAATTTCACTTCTTAGTTACCCTTTGAAAGTGGTTGAATTTTGCTTTAAAAATGGTTGCTGTAATATTTTTGTAGACACGTGGTCGTACTTCCTCTGAACTTAAGGCCTTTAGTCAAGTTGCTTTCTCTAATTACAATGAAGTTCGAATACAACATGGTATTTGACATAAGCATCGCTTAACAATAACTCATTGAATCGATAGTTAAATTAAGTGGCGCTCAAGTCACATGCCATCCTTGTCGTTTCACCAAGAAGTGACAGAGACAGCCTGCGAATGGGAGAACACCGAACTTTAATGAGCGTTTCGGGTTTCGTTAGTCACTCAGCGATGCTTATGTTAAATCACATTTTTGATTTTGAAATAATAGATATTACGGTGTCCTGTAGGCCAAGTATGACTATTTGAAAGCTCCGTAAAGTAACGTAAACGAATAATAATTATATAATAAGCTCGACAGCGCTAATACAATTAAAGACACAAATGGATGAAAGAGATATGTAGCAAAATTCAGATTTATCCGTCTCTAGAATCAATGTACTAAATACGTTACTACATATCCTAAAAAGTTTAAGTGACAGTTTAAACTCAATTTTCTGGGTAATTTTTTTTGCGACATGTCACCATTGATTCATGTCTTCAAGTGGCAATCGAGTACTTTACTTTACGAAACTTTCAAGTGCTCGTGTTTGGGGTACTGTTATGTACAAAGCTTGTAAAATGTAATGTACCTAGTTAATTAACACTGTTTGTTTTCCAAATAAAATAAAAAAAGAGATGGCTACTTGGCCAAAGGCCTTAGATTAATAGAAAACCTTAGATCTGTGTGGTGTATATTTTTCGGTTACAGGATATTCTTGTAAATATTTTTAATATTTCTTAGCTTAACTGAATGTATATTATTTGCACTTTCAATATTGTTGTTGTTTTAATATGTTTTATAATGATTTGTTTCGTTATAGGACATGACACGCCAGTCTATTCCGGTGGCTACAAAAGGTAAGATTTTTATGTTATTTCACTAATATTTTATATCTAGTGTATGTTAACTTGCATTATATAAATTAACCCTAATTGAAATTGCTGATATGAATTTCGATCTTAAGAAAGTTAGTAGGAAAGTTAAAATCCGGCTCGAAGGACCATGTAGAGTTCCAGATAGAAATAAAAAGCTTTGTAGTGGGTAGGGCTGCGTTCGTTTACTATCTTTCGGACGCAGCGAGTCCTACATATCCGTGGAGGGAATCCCCAATCCTACACGGAATGCTCAAAAGCATTTCTCAGCGATAAAAAAAGGCCCGCAGGTAGTTCACCAGTCTCGCAATTTTGAGTAAACCAGGACACTATTGAGTATTATTGTCACTTTAGTATTTATATGTACGACAGTAATAGTTTTTAAAATCACCCGTACTACAGGACACGCCAGGACACGCGTATGTAGGAGCTGGTTATTTAGCAAAATGAAAAAGCCTAACATAAGTGATACAGGTCAGACACGCGATAGAAAAGTCTGCCTATGTTCGTCTTTGTCCAGACGCCTGGCGACTCTACTCGCGGGTGTGGTTCATACACAGCAGGCTTACTCCCGACACAATCGAGATTGAATCAGTTCGATCTCAACGGCTTTTGGTATTTTATTTGAAACTAACCAGGATAAATAAAATCGTTATATCGTAACTTTTTGTACTCCCGTCCATATCAATCGACTGAGAAGCAAAATAAACATCGTCAATTGATTCGGATTCGGACACCAAAAACCGTTGTGATCGAACCGATTCGATTCTCGATTGTGTCGGGAGTAAGCCTGCTAATTAGTTTCACAGTAATCCACCAAATAAAATACCAAATATCGTTGAGATCGAATTGATTCGATTCTCTATAATGTCGGGAATAAGCCTGCAGGTTGAAAGGATGGGCGCGAGCGGTCGACGGTCCTGACATTAGTTGCCTGCAGGCGAAACGGCCGGGCAGTCGCGATACGTGAGAACTACAAGTTCCCCTGTGGATCCCGATTAACCTTTACTGCGTTTCAAAAAAGACCTCAAACCTGCGTACCTCTTAGCAGTGATAAATTAACAAAAATATTTACAGTATAATATATCATTATACAATAATCCTTTGGATAATGTTGCTGATAGCCGCGTGTACCGCTTGATGCAATTTCAGCTACCCCTGGGGGTGCGTGATATGGGAAACACTGCCGTATAGTATACGATATAGTGTCGATTTGGTCCGTGATTTCGTGACAAGTCTCCGTTTATGATGGAGCACGACTCGGTCTGTGATTTGTTACTGATCTAATGTGGGATTGTGCGTAAGGATGAATGTTGTGTAGTCTATGTGAAGAAGAGTGTGCCGATTGCCGAAAGTTAATTTTATTCCAAATAATGCTGATATATACCTGAAATTAATAAAAATAACAGCAAGACTGGTTGTTGCTCACATTAAAGTGCGCTTGATACAATTTTATTACACGCAGACGTTTGTCGATTCATCATTTTATCCAGTTTTTGGCCAGTACTGGACAACATAACTGAGATGGTGATAATTACGTTTTTTATTGCGAAGCAAAGGAAAAGGCCCTCTTAACTTTCTGACTTAAAAATTGTATAAATTATTATAGACCACAGGGCTTGTCTCGTAATATGAATATTGTAATATAATATACATAATCTATACTATGCTCCCGGCAAATTTCGGTTAAGTAGTTACTACTGACACCACGCCATCTAACTCCAACTGTGAATCTAATCTACTTGAACACACAAAAAAAATCAAATCAGTTCGCCCGCTTACGAGGAGTTCACTTTAACCCACGTACAGAAGAATTATATATATAAAGATAATCCTTATTCAAGGTTTAAACTATCTAAACGGTTTCAGGAAAGCCTAACGTCTGTTTGCACGTCTAGCGTTACGGTCATTAATTAACTGCATGAAGGTTGTTGCAGTTACACGAACGGAATTTACAAATATAGTTATATTTTAGATTCATATAGCTTCACAAACATGTTATGTTTTAATTGCGTCAAGTGAAGAGTTGTCTGAAACAAAAGTTGTGAATATTAGCCAAGCATAATTTATCTCACCATTGTGAACCAGGCTGGTCTGTTGAGTTGGGACTCTGGGAATGAGACGACCGGAGTAAGTCAAGACCACTGAAATTAGAACTCGGCAGGCTTACTCCGACATAATCAAGAACAGAATCAGTTCGATCTCAACGGATTTTGGTGTGTAATTTGGTGGATTACTTTAAATCTAACCAGGATAAAGAAAATCGTTAGATCGTAACTTTTTATACTCCCGAACATGTCAATAGACTGAGAATAAAAATAAACAAACGTCATTTTATTCGGGAGTACGCGGCGCGATCGAATCTGAATCAAAATCGAATCAGTTTGAAGAGTAAAGCCCCAGATTAAAGAAAATTGTTAGGTCGCAACTTTTTGTACTCCCGACCATACGTCAATTTATTCGAGAGTACGCGGCACGAAAAAGCAGCATGTGAAGATACTCCAGAAAAGTCTCGCTTGTGACTACATATTTTGAAAAAGGAACAATAATATATTTGTTATAGGAAACTCCAACCATACTACTAGACAAAGGCGGTATGTAAACAGTATTCTCACGCTTGGCACCAATTACCACTTTGTTGGTCGGTGTTTACACTCGTTTGCGCTCTGATTATTACCTAGATATACATTTTTATTTCTCAGACGGTTATTATTAGACATTTTAGGGAAAATCTAGATTTGTTACTGTCACTACCTCATACAATAATAATGATAATATCTATAGAACTACTTAATCTGGTCCCGTGCTGAGTATCAGAAGAACTTGTGTTACGGAGACCAGACAACGGAAACATATTCAATAAAAACTGTACATAGTATATTTAAGATTTTTATTATACACATCCATGACCCAATAAAAAACATAAAAAAACTTTTTGTTTCTTCGGCTGGACGCGAACCCGCGACCTCCGGCTCGAGCACCAATGTATTCTACCACTTAGTTATCAGGCCTTGTAAGGTTCGTTTTAACTCTGCTATACCCTCAGATCCTTAACCCTTACATGACCAGCATGTTTACTCCTCACTTCCTAGAGTAACTTCAGAAGACCAAGCTAGAGCAATAATTAATAACTGCGTATCAATCGACTGAGAACCATAATAAACAAACGTCAATTTATTCGGGAGTACGCGGCACGATTGAATCTGTATAAAAATCGAATCAGTTTGGAGAGTACGACCCCTGATCACCTGTTCTCGCTCGGCCGTTCCCTGCCGCATTACCGCCGCCGGAGCGTATTGCGTAACTTTAATTTGGCAACGGTTATTTCGTCCCAGTTGCTCGGCCTACATAGCGGCAAGCACGCAACGCACTTGCGAATTGATAATAGAATAGCTGTTCCCACTTCCCATGATACTTTTTCTACTTTTTCTTAGCCGGTTGCAATAATTTCTAATTATGCAACGTTGTCTGCTTGCAGTTTGTATTGCGTCGAGTCTAAATATTTATGTTTATCAGTTAGAACTGTGTAGGGAATTGATGTGTTTGCTCGTATCACTGCTGGCTGATGGTAGTTTGAAGTACATACGTGTTTGGCATTATTGTTCCATACCTGATACCTTAGAAGTCTAAAATAGTATAACCCGGCCACGCAAAAAAAAGGTTGAATTAAGAAAGGTTTAAAAAGATCTAAATAGGTTGAAACAAGAAAATAATTCAGATAGAAATTCAGTAATGCATAAAGCCCCTCATTTTGGCTTCGCCGGAGTCGGGTAAAAAAAGGAACCCTTATAAGATCATTAGATCATTAGACATTAGATTTTACAAAAAGTAGCTTTAAATAGGAAACTGTGTTTACGTTTATGGAATGCAATAATACTGACCAGTCTTCCAAATAAGACTGTGACGCCGAGAAAATGTTCCTCCGAATCTTGTGATGGATCCTGGGTAGACACATCGTGGGTATGGAGGATTCTCTGCTGAGAAAATAAGCAGCTACCTACTAAAAATTCAGCTGTAGTTCGTCAGTGCCGCCATTGACGGAACCAAGCTAAAGTCTTTTACGTCAAAGAAGTGCTCCAGACGTGGCGCCGCGCTGTGTTGGCACAACGTAATGTTTAAACTTTACTATAATAAATTAAAAAGAATACAAATTAAATCGCGTATGACATTTTCCTTGCGTGAAGAAATTTTAGGCTAAATAGTAAATACATATGGCCTGTCCTTATGTATAAAGCCTATGATATTTTTTACAACGATTAAAATGGTATAACCTGTCATCGCCAGCGGTCAATGCTCAATTCCGCATAGCTTTGCCCGTATCGAGTTAACTTTGACTCGCCATATACAGAGGAACAGACGGTGCGAAAAGCATGAGTTCCTGCATACGGACAGACGCGGTTCGGGGTCGCGAACTTGACACTGCTCTATACTTTATTGTACCGTACTCTATAGTCTATTGTACATTGTCATGGCGCTTGCACGACTATGGCCAAGTTTTACATGTTCTGGTCTGAACGATGTAGCTCATTAACCTAATTGTGGAGTAACGTTATCAGTAACCCATCGTAAACTTTATGACTGCTATGCGTTATTTCCCGAACTGGGAAGGCTTTTCTTTTGATGCGAATTTGGAAGGTATTACGTACGTCATTGTGACGAATGATTAGTGATCTAGGGTCGAATTCAGTGGTGCTTAATCACGTGCTGTCCTTATCATTCCATCAGTGTCGACCGTGGAAAGGAGAGCTCCCTAATGGGCGTTTATGTATTTGTTCTATTATGCTCGGTGATATCTGCAGGAATTCAATTGTCAAAGTTATACTGCTTAACAAATTCTAATTCATCCGCTCACTGCTTGACAATTCGAGGGCTACAATTTTTTATAGCTATCAGTAGTTTTTCCTAAAGAGCAAGGTTCTGCTTACTATGACATCAAATATGGGCATCGGTCGCATGGGGACGGTCAGACGGATTGTTGTCCGTATAAGTGGGGGAGCGCGCGGGCAGTGCGCGAGCGGCCGCGTACCACACCACCGCCTGGCACCGCCGCCATTTCGCAAATGGAACGATAGCTTTTTAAAATTGGACCACTTCCATTATGCCAGTGCTATCCGGGAAATCTGTTGTGTCGAGACGGACGAAGTCGTGTAAGTGATTATTATCTTTAAACGCAAGATACTGTTTAAATACTAATTGAGTGTGGTGACGACGGGTTAATATGGTTAATTGATTCTGCATATTATGTGCTTTTTAACCGACTTCCAGTATAAGGAGTAAGTTCTCAATTAAGGAAGAGTTTAATATGATACTGTGGATAATTTTCGGTTTGGGGCATAGAATGATAACACCGAAAAGCCGTGTACTCGAGAGAATTGGATGCCAATCAAACTAAGTCATTTTGTCCTAGTTTGTTTAAAGGATCCGTCAGTAGGCGTATGTACTTAAATGACGTACGCCTGCATGGATTTAGTTGCTTCAAACTATGTGATGCGTTTTTATGAAGACTTTCCATCTAAGGTCTGAGGGGTTCTCTTTAACTGTTTTCGGTTTAATCTCGTTAGGATTTTCAGCCTGTCTCACTTGCGCTCGGCTCTCTATTTTCTCTGGTCTTGCTAATTCCTAACAATAATAAAACCAACTTTATTGTATCAGCATTTTATTGTTTTAGGATAGATATTTAAAATTTAGGTTGACGACAATGAATATGATAATATACTTTATGATTCATGTAAACTTTACGGATGTTCTTTGAAAGGAGTCTGTGGCGACAACCTACCTGTTCTTGAAGACTTTTCGTATATAGTGATGGGTCGTGTTGCGTGCGTGGTAGGGTTGCCAATTGATATATTTCTTAAAAATAAAGTGTTTAGAAAAAATTAAATTTCAATAAAATTTCGAATCAAGCAGTCTTATACCAGCGTTCCTCAAATGAAAAATTGTCTTACTAAAATAATCTCTACATCACGAACTACGTGTACGTTTGTTTCACAATGTGCTAACCAGTTACTACCATTTTTATAATATGTTAGTATATCGGTTTTAAATCTGTGAAAACTTTCAATTGGCTCGCAAGAGTACAACATACAAGGAGCTAACATTCGAAAAATTTACTGCAACATACATGTAGCAGTAAATTTTTCGAATGTTACAAAATTTAAATGACCAAATAATATATTTCTAGACGACCCGTGCGTTGAGCATAAAAAAACATTAGTAACGCCTTATTCCATTACCTATTTCAAAAAAACTGATTAAACATTCCCTGGACTTCCACGAATATTTCAGGACTAAAAATAGCCGAATTGGTTCAGCCGTTCTCGAGTTTTAGGGAAACTAACGAACAGCAAATAATTTTAATATATAAGAAGATATGGCACAGTTGGCAACCCTAGCGCGTGGGCACCTGGCGAATGACCTGCAACGCGTAGGTCACGACTCACGACTCGCGCTGACACATGTGTTTACATATGTCGCAGTCATCTTATTGAATCAAGTTATTTAATTGAATCACTAGGCGGTTATACAGGGTGTCCCAAAAATCAACGATAAACCGAAAACGGGTGATAGGCCAAGTCATGACAGTTATGAGAAAAATGTGAAAAAAAATCTTTGTCATGTATTTTTCACATTATAAGGACTTTTAAAAATATCGGAAAAACTGACACCCTGTGATGGTCTTTCATGTCCTAAGACTACAAATATAACTTTTTTGTGATTTTTTTTTCGGTATTGTAGTCATGACTAACCCTTCTGTAAATCATAATTCATAATTTAAACATACCTGCCTCAGTTTTCAATAAAATGGTGTGTTTTGCCCAAGATTAAATTCAAAATAATTACTACACCCAACTTTAATCGTCTGTACTGTAAAAAAAAATTACTACAGTATTTTGGCAAGTAACTTTAAAAGATGGCGCATTTAATCTGGATTCCAAAATGGTATGATACTTGCTGGATTACTACTTTGTTGAGGAAAAAAAAATTTTTTTAACGGAACCGGATGTTAGGCCAACTCTGTTTAAATTTTTAAAATGTTGGTATTAAGTTGTTATGTGACGACGATGAGTGACGTCATCATGTCTAGAGTGAGCGAGACAGACAGTGACGCTAAGTGCGGGTGCTTTTTTATTAAAAAAAAATTGTATTGCAGTGTAGGCATTTTTAAGACTTCAATTTTCAGGTATGAATACAACGCTCTTTTGAAAATGTGAGTGGTTGAGATACAGAACAGACGCCACCTTGTTATCAAGTATGTAATTAGTTAGTTTTAGGTGCAAGTTCGAAATAAAAGTCAGTCAATGGATTTCTTCAGTTATTACTTTAATTTACAAAGATTTACAGCAAATGTTCGAACTGTTTGCCTTCAGCTCTAATGCAAGCCCTACATCTTCTTAAAAATGATCGCGTAATAAGACGGGCGTATCTTCTTGAATTAATGTGTTCAGCAGCTTCTGTAATTTTTTGGCGCAGCTCGGCTAAATCTCGAATTGGTTTAGAGTACACTTTTTCTTTTATTGTTCCCCAATAAAAGAAATCAATGGGATTTAAATCAGGTGAACGGGCAGGCCACGAAATTGTACCACCCCGCCCAATCCACCTATCGGGGTATTCTCGGTCGAGAAACTCTCGTACTGTGCGAGCGTAATGTGCTGGGCAGCCATCTTGTTGGTACCACATGCTGCCGTAAATGTTTAGTGGCACTTCTTCCAACAAATCTGGTAATTGGTTCTGTAAGAAGTCCAAATAAACCTCGGCAGTTAAGTTCTCCGGTAGCTCAAATGGACCAATAACAGTACCATTCAAAATTCCCGTCCACATGTTCACCTTAAACCGGTACTGCGATCTGTCTTCCCGCATCAAATGTGGATTATCCACGTGCCATTCGTGCAAATTATGGAGGTTCATGTAACCATCTTTTTTAAACGTGGATTCGTCAGACCACAGAATTTTTTCAAAGAATCGCGGATCATCTCTGTATCTCTGCAACATCGTTTGACAAAATTGCAATCTCTCTGGGTAGTCTCGGGGTAACAGGCTTTGTACTCGTTGTACATGGTAAGGATGAAACTGGTTCTTTTGCAAAATACGATGTGCAGTACTTTTGGGCACTCCGATGTTCTCTTCAATCCCACGTACTGAGATACTCGGGTCTTGTTCGACCGCCTCGAGCACTTCGTCCTCGTAGGGTATGAAAGGCCTTCCCTCGCTGGTATTTTGATTAGGGAATCGACCCTCTAAGAGTGACCGATGCACGTTAATAAATACCCGATAATCAGGATGACGCTCAGCGTTTGGGTATCTCTCACGATACATTCTAGCTGCAGCATTAGCGTTGCATAAGCATTCTCCATAGATGAGATGCATATTGGTGTATTCTTGTGCGGTGTATCGAGATGGCATGATAACACACTACAATGGAATCACACACTACAACCGAAGATACGACAATAAAACAAGTCCAGGGTCGTCAGAAACGGGGCAGATAAAACCAAATCACAAAGCAAATCAAGTCCAATAAACAGAAGCACAGTTGTAAGTACGAAGTCAATACGGATACAGAAAGATGCGCAATGAACGAAAGATCGTAACGTACTGCAGTTTTGCACGTTCATCACTGTGTTGTCGGGTTGGCGTCACTATCTATCTCACTCGCACTGAGCGTCACTGTCTGTCTCGCTCACTCTAGACAAGATGACGTCACTCATCGTCGTCACATAACAACTTAATACCAACATTTTAAAAATTTAAACAGAGTTGGCCTAACATCCGGTTCCGTTAAAAAAATTTTTTTTTCCTCAACAAAGAAGTAATCCAGCAAGTATCATACCATTTTGGAATCCAGATTAAATGCGCCATCTTTTAAAGTTACTTGCCAAAATACTGTAGTAATTTTTTTTTACAGTACAGACGATTAAAGTTGGGTGTAGTAATTATTTTGAATTTAATCTTGGGCAAAACACACCATTTTATTGAAAACTGAGGCAGGTATGTTTAAATTATGAATTGTGATTTAGAGAAGGGTTAGTCATGACTACAATACCGAAAAAAAAATCACAAAAAAGTAATATTTGTAGTCTTAGGACATGAAAGACCATCACAGGGTGTCAGTTTTTCCGATATTTTTAAAAGTCCTTATAATGTGAAAAATACATGACAAAGATTTTTTTTCACATTTTTCTCATAACTGTCATGACTTGGCCTATCACCCGTTTTCGGTTTATCGTTGATTTTTGGGACACCCTGTATAATGGCGTCAAACAGCTCGTACAGATAGCAATGTGTTGATATATTTTTTGATTAATTTACTGTAATGTTCGTTTTATTAGTACTCATTCGGAAATTTCGAAGTTTAAAAGTAAAATATTAAATGGCTGTCCTAGTCTGATTTTAAAATTTGTTGGTAAAAACAGGATTCAATGAAAGCGCTAGTCATTCAATTAAATAGCGGATTCAATCAGATGACTGCGACACATACACCGCGTAATATTGGGCCTGCACCAGGCAAGCAATAGACTCCTTTTCGGGAAGGAAGTCCCGCGGTAATTAGGACTAATTAATTCGCTATGTAGTGGACGTCAATATTTTCAGGAATAAAATACCTAAATACATATATTCATGATGCTATCGCTATTTATCGCTTACGAAGTTCGAAAACAAAATGTATGGGATTTGACATAAGGTTCGCCGAGTGACATACGAATTCGCTTGTCATTTAGCGAAGATTATGTCAATTCCCATACATTTTATGTTCGAACTTTGTAAGCGATAACGATAAATAGCGCTGCCATCTTGAATCAGCCCCCAGATCCTTTAAATATACTTGATTTTACTATTTTCTCTTAGGGAATCTTACGTAATAGGATGATTTAACATTTGTTGCGTCATAGCGCCGGGTCTGGGGTGACGGATACACTAAATTTTTTAATTCTTCTTTAACTTACTTTATTGGTAAGACAGGAGTATTTATAAATTCTCATTAATTTCTTACCTGATCTTTGATCGTTTAAAAAAAGTTTTATTTCCAAATGAAACTTACCAAGCTATTTTCGGAAAGTAAAAAAAAAACTTTTTACCACTTACCAGTTATCTTATTGTAACTTGATTTTGACTAAAGCCACAGATTTACTATAGTCGAGCTCTGGAGACAAAATAAAAATGTAAGCATACTTTTGCGGGTTGGGGGATCGTTGTTTACATAAATTATTTTCTCTTTTGATTTTTATTCGAGTAAACTAACCTAACTTACTTCTTTCGTCTCATCTGGTGTGTATCTTCTAAGATTTTTTCGATTCTGAATTTTAGTAGACCGCCTACCGCCATGAAGTCCTCTGTTCCAATTTATCCAATTAAATTATCGCCAATTGGGTACAGTTTGTGGATTATGAGATGAACACCGCCAAATCGATTCACAACGCTCAATAACAACTTCGGGTCGTCTTGAACTAATTGGGGTCCGAGTAGGCTATGTTACAGCAATAATACACAAATTACTTGCAATATTGCCACTTCTAGACTATTTATAAAGAGGAAAGATTTGTATTTTGTATGTAACGAATAAACTCAAAAAGTACTGGACCGATTTTAATAATTATTTTTTCATTAGAAAGCTACATTATCACTTAGTAACATTGGCTATATAAAAATTGCTGTTCGTTAGTCTCGCTAAAACTCGAGATCACAGCTGAACTGATTCGACTATTTTTTTACTTGAAATATTCGTGGAAGTCCCGGGAAGGTTAAAACGGGTTCCATGCTTAACGAAGTGGGCACGGGTCAGCTAGTTATTAATATATTCCTAACGTTATATAATGAAAATTTTTTATTTCCAAATAAAACTTAACAGGTTGTTCTTGGGATGTCAACACAAAATCTACCACCGGTTTAATTCTAACCCGTCGAGAAGAACCGGCGTAAGAAACTTGAAAAAGAATATAATGGTATTATAATCATGACATCCTCGTATAATTTTCATTCGGTAACGTTTCTAATACGTAGTCTACTAGTAACCATTGTATAATCTAGCTGTGCCCGCGACTTCGTTCCGAACGAGCTTTTTGAGCCACTCAAAAACCACGCGAACGAATCGTTCGCGTGGTTTTTGAGTGGCTTAAACCGTTTATGCAGCGCACGCAACGAAAGTCCCCAAATGTGAATATTTTTCCCCGTTTTTGCAACATTTCTCACTGACGCTTCGCTTCGTTATATAGCCTAAAGCCTTCATCTATAAATGGACTACATAATAAAAAAAGAATTTTTCAAATCGGACCAGTAGTTCCATAGATTAGCGCGTTGAAACAAACAAACTCTTCCGCTTTATAATATTAGTATAGATTTGTGTTTCGAAAACCAGGGCACATGCATTTTTACATTTCGTACACAATCGGCTAATGCGAGTGGACTATACTGAAGGATTACCTGCACGTGATTTATGGCATAAGCGACCCACGTGGAGCTGTGAATCAGATTGGTGGTTACAATACAAAGGTGACCCGATACGTTCACACTTGGTGACCTGGCTGCGATAAGCGCTGCTGGCGTCGTCCTCCAGAGCGCAGGGGCCTTATTCAAGATGACATAGCTATATCACTTTTGAAGTTCGAAAACGAAATCTATGGGATTTGACATAAGCGTCGTTAAGTCATGCTAATTCGTATTTCACCGAATCTTATGTCAAATCCAATACATTTTGTTTTCAAACCTCGTAATCAGTTGATAATAGCGATGGCATCTAGAATAAAAGCTCTGGGGCCTTACCATGACCTCTTGTGGTATTTTCTTTAACTACGGGACGTTTGAAATTCGACCATATTTTTTTTAATTAAGTTTTATTTTTGAGGGTTATTTTGCATCTTATACCTACGGTATAAATATGTCAATATTGTCCAAACCTACTGTTATTCTGTAAGAACACAAGGTAGTGTTTGTAATTTTTTTAATTCTATGTATTTGTAAGCGTGAATCTAAGTAATATAAGCATTATGCTCTCCTTCTATTATAAACTATAAGTGGGGGTAAATTCAAACTCCTCGGTTCGCTTTTTAAGCACACAAAAAGGGATACAAATTTTTGGTTGATGTATTAAGTGATTAAGTTTAAGGCGAGGAATAACCGCAACTAGCGCCACTCTTTTTAAAATAAATTTTACAATGACACAAAGATCTTATTAAAAAAGTAATCGGTTCAAACTTTAAGTAAATATTTAAACTAATTTATTGGCATTTAATTACAGCTCTAAATCCTATACTGTATTTACTCTCGTAAGTAATAACTAAAACGGCCGTTTTAGTTATTACTTACGAGTTATAATATAATATTAGTTTAACTATTATATATTACTATAATAACTTAGTTTAACTATTTACTTAAAGTTTGAACAGATTACTTTTTTAAGAAGATCTTTGTGTCATTGTAAAAATTATTTTAAAAAGAGTGGCGCTAGTTGCGGTTACTCCTCGCCTTAACACCAACATGATAATATCTATTTGTGTAACCACAAATATACTTTTAGGGCGTGTTTCACCAAGCAATGTTAATGTTAATCCTTTGTTAAATATTATGTTGTTCCTATCGTAATTCTTATCAATGAAGTAGAGAGTATGGGAATTTAAGAGCGCGCAATCAAATTTCATCAAGTCGAAATCGCCGCGAGAGACGATATCGACTCACACAGACGCATAACAACACGCATGTGTGGGTTAACGCTAGGTCGAGCGTACGTAGCGCGCGCGAGTAATATTGGTAGTTTGATCCTAATGAATTTTAATATTACCTACCATTTCAATACTTCTATAAAATTAAATGGTATTTAAGTTATAAAATACAAATTATACATACTCGACATGCTAGTAATCGCCCGCGGCTCA
Source organism: Celastrina argiolus (assembly GCA_905187575.2). Classification (NCBI taxonomy): domain Eukaryota; kingdom Metazoa; phylum Arthropoda; class Insecta; order Lepidoptera; family Lycaenidae; genus Celastrina; species Celastrina argiolus. The sequence continues at coordinate 1,361,114 of LR994585.1, forward strand.
GTCCGCGTTACTGTCTAACCGTCGGGAATAACTTTCGCAATGATTGTGTGAAAAGAGTTTCATGGTGGTTGGTCAGTAGATGAGACGTGAAGAAAGTAACAAACAAACACACGAACAAACAAACAAACTTTCACATTTATAATTTAGGATAAGTAAGTAATGAGAATAAAAAATTCAACAACCTAATTTTAATAAAAATATACCAAGTTATTTATTTTTCATCTTTGATGTCCAGAAATGTTTGTCCCTAAATATTTTACTGACCCACTTCCGACTACCCACTAAAATGTACTAAAATACCAATTTTTAGTGGGTAGTCGGGATGGACATGCTTTTTTCAGTGACAAAAATGTTGTCACTATACTAACTAGCATTTTGCAACCGTCTGATTATTGAATGAAAATGAAATAAAATTAAAGATTATTTGGATAAAATGTACATTATGGTCGGTTGAGTTGGCGGCTGCAATTTTTATGGCGAATAGAGCTATATGTAAGGAGTCATTAACCAAAATTTAAACTTGCGGAAACTCGTAGTTTTTTAGTTATTGAAAAAATAAAATTCGTATTTTTGTATGAATATTCGACTACTTTTGACGTAATTCTGCCCGATTATCTAGTTAAGAAAAATAGGTGATTGAACTAGAATAAAAATGGCTTTTGGCGCTATATAAAAAAAACTGTCAAAATTACGTCAAAAGTAGTCGAATATTCATACAAAAATACGAATTTTATTTTTTCAAAAACTAAAAAACTAGGAGTTGCCGCAACTTTTAATTTTGGTTAGTGACTCCTTACATATAGCTCTATTCGCCATAAAATTTGCAGCCGCCAACACGACCGACCGTAATGTACATTTTTTCCGGCATAACATGTATCTCACAAGTTTTTACTGTAGAAGAACTAAGTAGCGAGACTTGGCAATTTTTACAAGATATGTTTTTGATGGGATCTCAGTTCTTTTTGTAGAAGATTTACTAAACGCGTGTTTTTGTCAAAAGGGCAAATACAGCTTTGTAATCCTATACATTTAAATGACATTACAAAGTTAATTATGCAGTTAGTCTAGATAATTCTACAGAAATATTTTTTTAGGTTTTTCCCTTATTTATACACTAAACACTACTTGTATTCCAAATGTGAAGCTTCTATGTCTGCTAGAAGTGCCTAATACTTTTGATGATCGGTCAGTGAGTGATTGAGTCAGTGACAAAAGTAAGGAGTTTGACAAGTTATAATTATGTAACTTCTGTTTCAAATTGAATTACATTTGAAATATACTGTGTTTGTACAATGCTTTCCTAGTAACTAAAAATGAAGGCTTCTTTTAATCCACAACAAAGTTATAGGGAGTTGAAAATGGCCTAAACTGCTACGAGAAATTGATGGTACGGCCGTGCTCAAGTTGACAGAAGCACTGCCGTGCCCCCAGATACTCGGTTATATTGATGACAGTTACATTAAAGCAGACATACACTCAGGGGCTGATGATGATTAGTATAATTTTTAAATAATATATGAACCACACCATCTTTTAACTAAAAAAAACCCCATCAAAATTTGTCAATCATTTAGGAACTGCGATATAACAAACAGACATACAGGGGCTGATGATGATTAGTATTATTTTTCAATATATAAACCACATCAGCTTTCAACTAAAGAAATTGACATAAAAATTTTTTGATTAATTTAGGGGCTGTGATATTACAGACAGACATACAGGGGCTGATGATGATTAGTATAATTTTTAAATATACAAATCACATCAGCTCTCAACAAAAGAAATTGACATCAAAATCTTTTGATTAATTTAGGGGCTGTGATATTACAGACTGACACACAGGGGCTGATGATGATTAGTATAATTTTTAAATATATAAACCACACCAGCTTTCTGCTTAAGAAAACCGCATCAAAATCTGTGATGCATTTAGGAGCTACGATATGAGAAACAGACACACAGGGGCTGATGATGATTATTATATAAATTTTAAATTTTATAAATAAACTCTGAACAAATTACACACCTTTTTTGTGGTAACCTCTTAATATTTTTTTTTCTATATAAATATTATGAACTTTGTAATCGACATAATATAATCTCTGTAAATTTCCCCCATTTCTCATAAAAATATTAATGCTCGTCAAAGCGTCAATTCTGCGTAGTCGCACTATAAGTCCATGAGCGGACCAGGTCGGTGAACCTTTATACTTTGATGGTCCCGCGCAGAGCGACACGGCCTCCCCTCACGAATTCTCAGAGGGTACTAAATAGATCGCGATTTACATGACGCGTGCGCTTGGTTGAAAACAAGTAATTTTGAAAAAATTGAATAATGGGATAAACATCGTTTTTTAATTAAATAAAAAATAGTGTCAACTTACCAATAGTATGATTATCAATTATAAAAATAATATCATCGAAGAAATTTAGTTTTTCCAGTAGAAATACAGCACTGAAAAACGTAAATTATGTCATTTTTAAAAGATTTTTTATGCAGTTAACAATACATATATTTTTAATTTTTTATCAATATTTCATTGAAGGACTTTATAATCTTTTTTATAAAAATAGAAATTAAACTATATTAACACGATTTAATTGTTATTTTCTTTATCAAAGTGAGCTAAAATCGGCATTTTTGCGATTCGGCGTTCCGAAATCTTTAAATTTACTAAAATGTACTACTTAAAACTTTAATTTTATAAAATTATGTCCAAAATAAAGAGTTTATCTTCATATATTTCTAATTGTTTTATTTAATTTAGTTATTTTATGCGTGTGAGGGGCAGTCAAAAACACCGAAAAACTGAAACTTCGTCGTAAATTGAATGCACGCTCTTAACAAGCCGTTAACACTAACATGTGTTGGTGAAATCGGGACTTAATGAGCGCCAAATCCATAAGCAATGTTTAAGTAATACTGCTATAGTGCAATAAGACCTCATGGTGTGCCCAGAATTAGCCAGCGTTGCCGGTCAGCTGTTTCCGCTGCTCTGGTGAGGATTAGGGTTATGCGAAATGACAGTTTCCTATTCTAGCATTTTTAGGGTTTAAATAGTGACCTTTTGAAATGTTATGTGATAGACGTGATCATTTCCCGGCTTTTCCTACTACTAATTAGTGATTGTTTAATTAAAAGGTACCTGTGTAAAGAAATACTAATAGAATACAAGTACATATATTTTTATTCTAATACAAATAACAAAGAAATGAAATCCTTATATTGTATTTGGGCCGCTTTTGTGTTGTGGTTAAGGTTGCCACTTTCCAACTGTTTATTTGAAGCAAATAGTATTTTCCTTAAAACATATAATCATAGGCTTTTAATATACTAAAAATACTAGATTTTTCTCTTCTTCATCCAGTCACACACAGTCAATATAGAAAAGCTTCAAAGTCAACTTGAATATCGATAAAACTAAATAGTATTTTGTTATTCGTAATATACATGAAATAGTTTGGGAAAGGCTTATATATTATGTACATAAGCCTTTCCCAAACTATAGTTGAAATGATTTAAATTCAAAATATTTTATTGCCAAATGAAAATTAACAAGCTTTTTTGGATAGTCTACAAAAAAGGCTACCGCCCGCGCCGCGCGGTTCAACCTCAGCCAGCCGAGAAGAACCAGCGTAAGGAACTCCGATGCGGCCATTTTCAGAAAAAAGATGATAACAAATAATAATAATAAAATACCATTATTTTCAAAAAAACATTACATTTTGCCCACCAAACTACATAACAATTTGTCGGTGGGTCGCTCTTTTTAAAATAATAATATGATGATGACTTAATATAGTACCAACGGTTGGCAACCCTAGACATGTGGTGACACATTTTTGGCCTTCAAGAACAACATTCCGCTGAAAACAAACCGATACACTTTAATTCAACTAATGAAATAATGCTTCTCAGAATGTGATTAAATAGTTCTCGCCTTCGCGAATACTTTGTAATTAATATGTAGCGCACTAACGGCCGATTACTGATAAGAGCTCTACGTAGACAGGCTGTCGCTGTCACTGCTTAGCGGAATGACAAGGCCATCAGATAACTTATGCGCCACTTGCAATTCAATAACCTATCTATCTATAACAAGCGTTTGAAAACAATACTTTGAAATTTGTAGCAGCTGGCTTTCTCTAAAGCAGCATTGTCAGAATTATGTTGTTTCCATCATATCTAAATAGATTATTCTATCTAAGATAGATTATTGAAACGGACCATTAATTGAACTACATCTAAATAACTTTTGTTATATATTGTTAAAACTTAAGTTCTCAATAAGTCAAACTAATGATTTAAACTTTTTACCTAAATTATTATTATTATAAGTATGAACAGCGGGGCCTCCTAATTACAAGTATAATTTTTTAATTACCAGGTGGTTCCAATCTCTGTTTATTTGTACAACAAAAGTGTAAAAAGTTAAATACCTAAATATTTTTTGATTTTTTGAATAGTTTTCCATAACTGCCTTCGTTTCGTGCTTTTGAGTAAGGGTTTAGTCTACTTAAATCCTCGTAATCTTACATGATTTTAACACGCTTATATAGTGTATGTATCTATGTATGTGTAACGGAATCTTTGAACATAATTTTTACCAATTTCCAGAGGACTGATTAATTTGAAATTTTGCATACGTGTCAAGGACCATTGACAGTGCAATTAAGCATGATTTATTTTAAAGTTTTTTTAATCCATTATTTTTTTGCCCGTTTCGGCTCCCGATTTACTATGAAAATTATGGATTACTGCTATAATTACACTGATTTCACATTTGCCACCAATAGACAAAGAACACGATTCAAGTTCATGAACCCCACGTGTCAATATATCGTGTCCCGATATCGATCGCGGCGGTGACGTCACGGCTACATTTTACATGAGACCACGGTGGGCGCCGTGTCATTATTGGACCAACCATTATTTACCAATTTTCAATGATTACGCCAACAAATTTTACCAGCCAGTGTACTCTTGGACGCGGGGGAGACTCGACTAGGATCTTTGTTCGTCTCGGATAGTGTAACCAAATTTTTTGTATGTAATTATCGAGTAGGTAGAGTAGCCCGTGGCCTTGTGGGTGGACTGTTCATCACCGGAAGGGTGCAGGTTCCATTCGCAGGCGTGTGCCAATGAGACATTTTACATCTCAAATATGGTCCAACGTTGACGGAAAACATCCTGAGGAAACCCCCACATTTTTTGGCAGCAGAAGTATTGACCGGTTTTACCTCTGGACTAGGCCGACTATGTTGTGAATATGTAGAATATGCTGAGAACCATACATTTAAAGCTGCTTGTCCCAGACACAGTATTTAAAAGAGTGGTTGCTAGTTGCTTCCTACTTCGCTCGGAGAATGCCGTATAAATCATCCAATAACGGATGAAAGTCCCAAGGTTTTTTGTAATTGAGTTAAAATATCTAGGCGAGTGAGATGTTTATTAAGACGATGCGGCCCTGGTAGGCGCGCGTGCGTCACGGTTCAGCGCCTTGAGCGCGGATGGAGATCCTAATATGGCAGTAGCGGGCGCAGGATTGCCTTGCGCCAACGCGTTCCATATTGTGCGGCGCCGTCGAGTGGACGTGGCTTTTTATGCGAGAATAACGGACTGGATGACGCAATAGAATATGTGCTCCTGGCTGTGTTGTCGCCGCCGCGTGGGGGACTCCCGCGAGGGGACCGCTATGGAGGCGTACGAGAAACCGTCGCCTGCGCAGGACGAGGCCGACGCACCCGCACGTAAGGACCGACTACCCGCACGTAAGACTACCCGCAAAACGGCACGCACTTAAACGCTTCAGCATTTTTGCTTAAAAGTAGGGTATCGGGAACCACTAGTTTAGATTTTCAGTACTTTAGCTATTGATGTAGTAAAATAGAATAGAGTAGTATGAATATAGTATAGTATCCTGTTAATACACTCGTAGAACCGTAAGTTTTATCAGATCTAAACTGATAAACGTCTCTGGAAATTATTCCTTCCATCCTTAGGGTCAGTTCACCTTAATACGCGCATTCATATCAGCAATTTCATTTTATATAACATAGGTAAAATATTTGCACTTACTGTACATAAGGTTATAACTTATAAGTGACCACTTGCGCCAGTCTGTGTTAAATAAGGGTATTATTACAACACGTTTGGGAGCGGTAGAGGAGCGGTCGCGTAACTTATACAGTACGCGTGCAGTAAATTTGTTGCTGCGCACGTTTTCGTCGCTTGTACCATATTCGTTGCGCGCCCGCTCCGGAGACCGCCACTGTGATAACCCTTAAACCCAGAGCAGAGGGACGCAAGTAGACCCAGGCAAATGCCCAAATTATAAACTTCTCATTTGTTTGCTTGCAGCGCCGTCGTCGCGCGTCACCCGCAACAACCAGATGCGGGTGTCCAACGCGGCGGGCGGGGGTGGTGCGTACACCAACGGCCACGGCGACACCACCGGCCGCCGCGGCGCCGAGAACGTGCCGCCCGCGCCGCAGCCAGTGTCCAACTCGAGGGTCACGCAGCAGGTACGAATATAGGGCTCCGTATGACGCCAGTAACCTTGATCGACTGATGACGAGAAAAGGGTATTGCGCCGATCGGTCTTTTGAGATCGTATAAAATTGCATAAAATATTTTAGGCGTTTTGAATAACTGAAACGACTATTCCTTGATGTTCCCTAACTTAAAAGTGTTCATAACAAAGCCACACTCCTTTATCGGGCACGAATGATCTGGTGTAAGCCGAGAGTATATAGGTACAATATACGTTTGACTATCACGATTTATACCCAACTAACCCTGTCCTATACCTATCCTATCCCACTTCTGACACCGCGCATCCCGCCAGCTCCCGCCGCCCGGGTCTGGGCGTTCCCGCTCCAGCGCCACGCCCAGTGCGTCGTGCGTGCAGGCGCCGTCCCCCGCGCACCCCGCGCACCCCGCGCCGCACACCGCGCGCAGGTTGAACAATGTCAAAGAGGTTCCTTACTCCTTACTTCCATAGTGCCAGCGCACACGCGACTTTTTGTCTCGGACGCTCACCGTTTGCATTCCAATTATCGACTTAGCGCTCACAAAATACAGTCATTTCACAACCTGTACGATCATATTATTAATTGTGAAGTATAATCTATTTTACGTGAGCCGAAGTCGATATACGGAATGCAAATGGTGGCCGAGAGAGATAATAATTTGTCGCGCTAGCATTTACTTTATTTTACATTTTTACACTAAAGTGATAAAGACCCATATTATTATATCAGTAGGCGTAGGTACTGGGTAGTATTCTCTTTCTCCCTATTCATGTTATTTATTGATGCACACTTATAATGATGATGTACCTAAATTGATTTGGTACATTTCTAAATGATCTTCACGTGACACTTCCAGTTCGGTATGGGAGGCGTGGGCGGCGTCGGCGGCGGGCGGGGCGGCGTGGCGGCGAGCGCGGCGCCGGCGGCGGTGTCGAGCACGGTGTCGGTGCCGCAGGCGGCGGCGTCGGGCGCGGTGCGGCGCTCCAACGTGGTGAAGGAGGTGGAGCGGCTGAAGGAGAACCGGGAGAAGCGGCGGCAGCGGCAGGCGGAGCTCAAGGAGGAGAAGGTCAGGAACTCCACTATACTCCTCTTAAACGTGTTCCATAAATAAGAAACAATACTAAATTGCATTCATTATCTATTAATATACTACCTAGATATTAAATCATAATTCAAAAAATGTTTTCTGAACGTCGTTTCTGTGTGATGCCTACCACTGGTTCGGGACATAGCCCAGCGAGATAATATATTGTAGCATTTGCAACACAATTTCAAATAAGTCTTTTTCAAACAGAATACTAGTGTTTATATTTATCAACCTACTCAAATGTTACTTGATCGGCGATTTGATCAAACTTTCAGAAAGGGTACTAGGGTTAGGGCTTCACCGTATATACAAGGTGTAAAATAAATGAGTGCTAATAATTTAGGGAGTGTATGTGCCTCCTTTTTAGAGTATACTGTGAAAGTAGAAGAAAGAAAAAAACGCTGGTAGCTCTGAAAGATTTGCTTTTGACTTTCATATTTCTATGAGACCTCTTTCAGCGCTGGTACTTACATAGTAAACTCCTATACACGGGACCCATACACTCCTTAAAGTATTATCACTCATTAAGATTACAGCCGTATGTTGTAATTAAAAATTGTGCCTAGTTGTTGAAACATTTGTATCTTATGTTTGTACGATCAGTTCTTGTACCCGTAATATTTTATTTATTTTTATTTATACTCCCTCCTCATCTTCCAGGAGGCCCTCATGAACCTGGACCCCGGCAACCCCAACTGGGAGTTCCTGGCGATGATCCGCGAGTACACCAACACCCTGGAGTTCCGGCCGCTGACGGGCTCGGAGCCGGTGGAGGACCACCAGATCACGGTGTGCGTGCGCAAGCGGCCACTCAACAAGAAGGAGCTCAACAAAAAGGAGGTTAGTGGACTGGTCTTTTGTAATAAAAACTCTTTTTAAATCTATACTTATATTATAAAGTGGAACAGTTTGTTTTTTTGTTTAAACGCGCTAATCTCTGGAACTGCTCGTCCGATTTGAAAATTCTTTTTTTGTTGGATAGTCCATTTATAAAGGAAGGCTTTAGGCTATATATCATGACCAGTTGTCGCCACGAGTCCGATCGAATGCGCTGTCGTGACAGCTTGTAACCAATCATTTTACCATTTAACCATAAAACCATTTAATTATTTCTCTACCTGTCAATTAATCATAATAGTTATATTAAACCAGTGTATTTGTATTGTACGTGTGTTCAGTGCATAATAAAACAGTGTTAACAGTGTAAACAGACCGCGTGCGTCGGTAACCTCAAACCACATCAGCTACGGGCTACCAACCCCCAAAGCTACCCGTTAACATACACATTTTCAATACTAAGAGGGATTATGTATTGTGATTCCAGGTCGACGTGATCAGTGTACCCACGAAAGACCAGATGATAGTCCACGAGCCCAAGAACAAAGTAGATCTCACCAAGTACCTCGAGAACCAGAAGTTCCGGTTCGACTACGCCTTCGACGACACCTGCACGAACGAAGTAGTTTACAAGTGAGTGTTTTACATTATTGAGGTATTCTCAAGTTAATGATAATAACTTCGTATGGTCATGGCCTACCATCCCATACAATCTATCTTTAATACAAAAAAATTGCAATAGACGTCACTACTATTCACGTTTGTAAATTATAAAATGTAAGCCGTATTATGTACAAATATTGACATTAAAATAAAGTTAAACATATTTTTAAGCATAACATAACATTAAGCTAAATTCAACTCCTTAATTCAGGCGAGGAATAACCGCAACTAGCGCCACTCTTTTTAAAAATAAATTTTACAATGACACAAAGATCTTATTAAAAAAAGTAGTTGGTTCAGACTTTAAGTAAATAGTTAAACTAATTTATTATAGTAATATATAATAGTTTAACTAATATTATATATTATATAGTTATTACTTACGAGAGTAAATACAGTATATTTCACAGCATATAATGTAAAGTCGAGTGTCAGTTGAGCGCATACTGAATATATTGTCTTAACAAATATCGCGCAACGACTGACTGCAGCGTTCATACATTCTTAATATATAGCATACATAACATATACCTAGTATAATATCGACATGTGTATATAACATTAGGGTCGCTACAATATGTATGGCATTATTGAAATAAACGATGAAACCTGTACAGATATACGGCCAAGCCGCTGGTGCAGACGATATTCGAGGGCGGCATGGCGACGTGCTTCGCGTACGGACAGACCGGCTCCGGCAAGACGCACACCATGGGCGGAGACTTCCAGGTAATTTGGACCTTATTATAGATAGCAATAAGGCGAATGCCCACAGTAAGTTAACTTATTAGGATCAACTTACAGAGTCTGTTGGACGCTCTGCTTATTAATAGCCCGTTTTGGTATACATATATATAAGAATAGATAGATGGGCCATAAATTTTCAAAAATAAGGCTTCGACGCTGTCTCGATATCTTAAAACAGCAGATGAAATTTTTGATGAAAGTTTATGATATTAACATTTTTTAATAAACGTTTATTCAACGATACGAACGTTAACATTGAGAAAAACATATTATTCATAACTAATATAAAGTCTCAAGTTTAATACGAGAATAAAATACGGATTGAAGTCACGATAACTTTAATTATAAAATCGGGTTCTTGGCATAAAAAAAAGTAAATGTAGCGACATATTAATAAACGTTAATGTGTTAAATTTTATTAATTGCATGCTAGTGTGAATAATAATTAATCTGATGTGTATGTTGTCATTTTTATTACCAAAGTTCCAACCATTATTATCAAACATAAGTTTCTGCACACTTCTCCACATAAACTTTAACTATAAAGTTAGTGATTATATAAATGATATCACACCTTGGGAATAAAGTGCCCCCCTGCAAGGCTACTTACATATACTAAATAATCCGGCTCGAAGGACCAAAAAACTATGTATGATGTAGGGCTACTGCTGCACCCTCAACATTAACACAAGTAGAAAAGATGTATGATATATAATTGATAAGTCAGAACGATCGGGGATGATAAATAAAACCGTCCCGGTTGAATGCTGAATGATAACTACTTTATTTAAATGAAAATAATGCTACAATTTGCACGCGCGTATAACACACGGCGACATGTATAAAAAATGCTTACTGTGCTAATATTATTTCCATGTACGGTTAGCAGCCCGTACAGTACTTGTTATTTAGTTTTAGTATTGATCATTTTATGTGTATAAATTGTGTATAATATACAGATAAATTTTCCATCTTTTTGGTAAAAGGTCTCATGAGAGTTTTTTTACGCCGATTCTTCTTTCTGGAATAGTTCCCAAACCGGTGGTAGGCATCATATACAAACGACGTTCAGAAAACATTTTTGTAAAATTCATTCATAAAAAAAATCACTTTGTGTCACACTCCTATGTTGGCACAATTCTCGTAGGACTGTACTAACGTGGCAATATAAACGGTTGCAGGGCAAGATGCAGGACTGCAAGAAGGGCATATACGCGATGGCGGCGCGCGACGTGTTCGCGTACCTCAAGTCGCCCAAGTACAAGCCGCTCAACCTCATCGTCTCCGCGTCCTTCTTCGAGATATACTCCGGCAAGGTGGGTACTGACATATCCACGAAACTACATTCAGCTATTATACTGTTATATTATAAAGAGGAAAGATTTGTATGTATGTTTGTAACGAATTGGCTCAAAAAATACTGGCCCCCGATTCAAGATGCCATGGCTATTTATCGGTTACGAAGTTAGAAAACAAAATTGCTATCGATCCTGGAGGTGATAAGCACGTATCTCGCGATAAAATAACAAAAAAATGTTATTTCCAATGTTAGGACAATGCAGGCTGTTCACCTGATTGTCTGACAAGAAAGATAATCAATGCGTGGGATGGGCTTGTAAAATGTCGTTCCTTCGTCTGATCTCTCGCCAATTATATCTGTATCAGTGTGTTGGGAACATAATTGAGCATTTTAAAATAACTCCTGCGTCGCTGGTCTGGTTTTCATGTAATGCTTATTCATCATGTGTTAACAGGTGTTTGACCTACTGGCGGACAAGGCCAAGCTGCGCGTGCTGGAGGACGGCAAGCAGCAGGTGCAGATCGTGGGGCTGACGGAGAAGGTGGTGGACAACGTGGACGAGGTGCTGCGGCTCATCCAGCACGGCAACTCCGCGCGCACCTCCGGACAGGTAGGGCATCCACCAGGCGCAACTGCGGTGACTAGAGTTGCCGTTACTGTGACTAGGGCTGCCACTATATTAAAAAGGAGGTGGTTATTTTTGTGTAGTTGTGTAACAAAACTATTAACATTAAATTATTATATGCGCGCCTGCCGTCAGGACTGAAGTTCCTAACTTAATTAACGGGTCGCTAGGAACCTGCGCCAGCGTATTTTGGTAGGTACTGAATATACGCGCCGCAACACATAGAAACAGTTGATTCATCTGACACATCGTTGCATTGTATATTAAATCATATAATCGTGGATAAAAAGCTCTTCTAAGTTTTATCTTTATCGTTGCAGACGTCGGCGAACTCGAACTCGTCACGGTCGCACGCGGTGTTCCAGATCGTGGTGCGGTCCCCGGGCGTGCACCGCGTGCACGGCAAGTTCTCGCTCATCGACCTGGCGGGCAACGAGCGCGGCGCCGACACCTCCTCCGCCTCGCGCCAGACGCGCATGGAGTCGGCCGAGATCAACAAGTCGCTGCTGGCGCTCAAGGAGTGCATACGGGCGCTCGGCCAGCGCGGCAACAACCACCTGCCCTTCCGCGTGTCCAAGCTCACGCAGGTAATACTGTAGCCCGCCCGGTGGTGGTCTTGCGGGCGACGAGCGCACATTATTTTTGTTCTTAAAATATTTGAATCCTGTGTGCCTGGACCCTTCAAGGAGTCCACAGCCATCCGCTACATTACTTATATCTATACCCATTATTATAACTTACACTCTTCCATGTGTTGTTAAGGTGCTGCGAGACTCGTTCATCGGCGACAAGTCCAAGACGTGCATGATCGCCATGATCTCGCCCGCCATGTCCTCCTGCGAGCACTCGCTCAACACGCTGCGGTACGCCGACAGGTGAGACACACGTCCTTGTCTATGAAATAAAAAAAAATCTAAATATTTTATTTCTAAATGAAACTTAACAAGCTATTTTCGGAAAGTCATCAAAAAGGCTACCGGTTTAACCCTTGCCCGCCGAGAAGAACCGGCGGAAGAAACTCGGACGGTGGCCCCGGCATCTTTTAGCAAAAAGATGAAAAATTGTTCTTTGATGGGATAACTATAGATATGGGATAAGAATAGATGACGAACAGGAGACAGGTTACCAGGGACACTCGCCAGGAAGTTTGAAATGTCCTATAATGTGGACCACGAGGATATATGTACAAAGATTTTTTTTTTCTTAATTCAAGGCTATTCATCCTAAGATTATGTCAGCCTTATTCAATAATCATTATAATAACATCTAAATTACAATATATATAACCCTGGATGTTTTATAACTTGCATAACAAAATTGACAAGTTCATCAAAGGTGCTGAAACAATGTTTTACATGTATCATGTATACAATAATATCTCTCTAAATGATGAGATGCGGCGCGAGATATTGAATTAAGGATTAAGTTTTGTCAGAAATTTATTATTAACAAAATTCGTTCCGTGGTTTTTAATTTACACAAATTCATTTTGTCTATACAGGGTGAAGGAGCTGGGCACGTCGGACGGCGGCCGCGTGCGCGCCGAGTCCCCGCCCGCCGACGTCGACATGGAGCCCGCGCACGATCTCGCGCATCTCAGGAGTCTCAACGTACGTACTAGACCGGCCATATTCAACCTTATTGTTATAGGCAAACATGTGTCGAGGGCCGCAAGCTAAATCCATTAACTAGGTATTGATTGAAGTGCAGGTTTTGTACTTTTTCAATGTAATTGAAAAGACCCAATCCTCCTTTTTATTTGCACATGCATATGTCGCAGTCATCTAATTAAATCAGCTATTTCATTGAGTGACTAGCGTTTTTATCGAATGACGACATTTAATTGAAAGACTAGGCCGAACATTGATTGTACAATCGTCACTCAACGTCCAATTAGTTAGCGGTTGTAACATAGCCCTTATATGAGAGCGGACATTAAATCAGTCAGGTGACTGAATTTTCCCAAAAGCGAATCTATCAACCCCGACTCCACGTAGTACTTGTCTGTCAACCCCTAGAGTGTATATTAAAGCGCGTAGGCGCGGAGGGAGAGCAGCCCCCGCCCGCCGTAACGAAATGCAGAAACCAGGACTCGCCGTGGCGGCTTCTTCTTAAACTTCAACTTCAACCATAAATATCTTCCAACCTAGTAGTCTCCTAAAGGTGGGAGTGGTAGGGGGGGGGGGGTTCTCCCCCTCCCCTCCTCCCCCTCCCTCCACCCCCCAATTAAGAGGGATTTATACTAAATTTTTTCCAGCTCCTCCTTTTTTGGAAGTCGGTTAAAAAATCGGAAAATTATTCGCTAACAAACATAAAAAAACCTACTTATTCATCGAATTGAGAAAGCTCCTCCTTTTTTATAAGTCGGTTAAAAAATCGGACTAAATGACGTTCAGTCAATGACTACATGACTAAATGACGTTCAATCAATGTTCAGTCAAGACATTGGACGTTACAATAAACAACTTGACGAGTTGTCCTTTAGTCTTTCAATTAAATGTCGTCATTCGATAAAAACGCTAGTCACTCAATGAAATAGCTGATTTAATTAGATGACTGCGACACATACACTATACCGGGTGTAAAAGGGCAGTCACTATAACTTCGTGGGGTAATAACCAGGTAAGAGATATATCCATTGGTACTAGTCATTTGCTTTTAATCCACTGTTTTAAAAATTTTAAAATTTTCAATAGGCAATGTACAACGTGCACAACACAGCGATCAGCTGATTACGCTGAGAGGTCAATAGCACGCGTAAGACGTTCATTGCGTACTAGGACAAAATTATTATAAAATTTAATAATTTAATGCAGAACGTTGTTCCAAACAGTTCAGCCTTGCGACTAAAATGGCAAAAAAATATTTTTTTTTTCAAAAAATAAATAATGAAAAAAAAAAAACATTTCTAGAATCAGTCAAGGTCCTATAATCCTATCCCAAAGTTATAGTGACTGCTCTTTTTACACCCTGTATATTTATATTAGGGTACAGATCTTTCAAGTGTTGTGGCCAAGTTCAACTTTGTCGTGTTTCAGGAGAGCGACATGTCCGCGGAGATGTTCACGTTCCACGAGGCCATCGACGAGCTGCAGCGCGCCGAGGAGGAGGTGCTCGACAACCACAAGGCCATCTCCGACTACATGCTGCACGCGCTGCAGCGCACCGCCGACCTGCTCGCCGTCACCAGGGACGTGGACTACGACCAGGACGGTGAGTGTGCGAGCGGCACGGCCCGCGTGCGAGCGGGACATCAGCGGCGCAAACGCACGTGTGCGAGCCACACGTGTGATCCCTAAACTTATATGAGCGGGACAGCATCGCAGTGTCGTAACCGCACACGTGTGCGAGCGAGACGGCGAGTACACGTGTGCAAGCAGGACGGCAGTGTCGTAACCGCACGTGTGCGAGCGAGACGGCGAGTACACGTGTGCAAACTAGACGGCGAGCGTGTGAAAACAGCCGGACATTGTGCAGCAGAGAGGAGACCTGAAATATCAGCTGTCAGGAATTCTACTAATATATTATATCTGTATATAAATGCTAACACATTTATTTAGCTTGTGTTCGTGTCTGTTAATAATTGTATTATTTCATTGAATTAAACACTATACATCGAACATATGGCATGAAATGGCGTGTATTATTGATGACAACATACAAGAGCTCGTAAATAATGGTACACAAAACTGTAGAATCACGGCATGGCATTTATTTTACTACCATTCGAGTCACTTCTAATGTTCATATGCCAAAATTATAGTGAAAAGCGGTAGTTGTAATTTTCCAGACGGGTGGGCGGGGCGCAGTAAGCGACTACGTTGGGGGCGGACGCCGCGCCCGCGACAGATGATGGGTGTGATATCCTAATACAGCTTGTGCCGGAAACTGAACACACTCTCATAAAATAAACCATGAACCATTAAAACCTAAATATTTTCTTCCAAATCATTATTCGTCAAAGTTATAAACGGCATTTTCAAAGTTCGCGTTTCTTTTTTAAGAAGTAAATGGATACCTAAATTTGAAACATGATAATCAACCTAAAATCTTAACAACTGTATCATCCACTTCTAAGACTAATAAAAACGTTTAATTTCAGAGAATTCATAAATAATAACGAATACATAATAAACTTAAAACAATACAAACCCTTATTCAAGATGCCTTCGCTATAATAACTTTCGTATAGTTAGTACTTATAGTTCGAAAACAAATATGGGATTGGAAATAAGGTTCGCTAAATGACAAGAGAATTCGTATGTCACTTAGAAGCTTTATGTCAAAGCACATTTTGTTTTCGTACTTTGTAAGTGATAGCGATTGAATAGCGATGGAATCTTGAGTCAGTGGCCAGTGCTTCTTAGCGGCGAACGGTATAATAATAAGTAATCGTCACGGCTGTGGGAATCAAAACAACTTATAAAATAATAGAAATAATCATCTATATATGTGTAAATTAAATGAGTGATAATACTTTAGGGTGTGAATGTGCTTACTATGTAGAGTATACTGTGAAAGCACCAGCGCTGAAAGACTTACTTTTGACTTCCATGTTTGTATGAGAAATGCCCCAACATCTTAAATTTGCACATACAATAATAAAAAAAAAGTCACTTTTTCAGCGCTGGTACTTTCACAGTAAACTATACATGAGACATACACACCCTAAAGTATTTTTAATATCACAGCCTATATCAACAAACATATTATTTACACATTATATGAGTTATACTCGTATAATATATGTTTTGTCCTTGTCTGCTACTAAATTTGCTTGAAGTGCAAAACATTATATAGCTTTACCAGAGCGTAAATAATTTAATGTAATTGTCAGTCAATTTCAGTACTAAATCTAAACTTTTGTGATTTACCTTCAGAAATCGGTGGTATATTTTTAAAATGAGCAGTAATTCATGCCCTCGGAAGGCGTTTGTAGACTATATAATAACGATGTCTACTCTCGATTTCAGCGTACGCGGCGCAGTGGGAGGAGCTTCTCAACGAGCAGCTGGTCGTGTTGGCGCAGTCGCGCGACCTGGTCGCCGAGTTCCGGGCCAAGATGACGCAGGAGGAGCACATCTCGCGCCGCATCCAGCCGCGCCACTAGCCCCGCCCACGCGGTGTCGACGCCCCGCCTCCTGTTCTACAAATATACAAATGGCGTACGTCGTGCGTTCTCGCTCGCACATATGGCGTTTGACAGAGAATGTATGATAGGTAACTTACGTGCGCGAATAATACGCCCCGCCCCGTGTCGTTCAAATATACAAATGGCGCCCGTGCGTCGTGCGTTCGCTCGCACATATGACGTGTGAGCGAGAATGCATGACACGTTACATGTGCGAATGAGTAAGCAATACGGGATAGCTATATTGTATATTTTGTAACTGAACTAGTTATACGAAAGTACTGGATTGTCGTTGTGTAATGGCATGCGTTTGAAATTTCGAATACGCTCTCTTTTTTTACGTACAATAATGTTGCTCTATTCTCGTTAATTCTCTTCTGATGTAAATGGCATGTCTTCTTACTTTCTTTGTTATTTCGGCCATCATTATTTCATAAGAAACTGTTCTGTATCTTGTTAATCATTACTATTTATTTTCTGTCTTTCTTCTTTTTAACATTAAAAATGTACTTTATACTTTCAGCCTTCACACATGTTTCAAATACGATTCAGTACTGTCATAAGAAAGTTTTATGGTTTGTTATTAAATTACGCGTTTGTCTTACCCGTTTGCTCGTTCGAACGGGCTTCAGCGGAATATAACTGTTGTTGAAATATTGTCACAGTTCCTACTTGTACATAAATGCTTAAGAAGCAGATTTCAAAATCCGTATACCCCACATGAGGCGACACTTCGACACCGATCAGGGCGAAACTAAAATGACGATAAATTTCAAGTCAATTTTGGATAAAGGGAAATTTTGTTGAGCTACATTGTTCTATAGTTTGTAGCTGGCCTACCGCGCGTTCAATGACTATATACGTCCAAAATGATACCCGATGCCGATCACTATTGAACGAACTGACGCCCCCGACGCCGTCTGTGAGACGGTGGTATCCAGGAGGGCCGGATTGAGCCTGTCCAGCCGTATGTTATAGTTAGTGTAGATGTTTATTTGTATGATACACAGGTGTGAGTAATACTAAGTCTTCAACGCTTTTACCGCTTGAAGTCTTCTAGACGTATGTTCCGTATCGTGACTGCCCACCCGGCGTGCATGTGTTTAGGTTTATATTAACCGTAAGTGACCCTTAACCTTATTGCATTTAACTAAAGGCCTACGTCTAAATTTGTAGATAGTCTGTGAGAATGAAATTCTAGTATCGCCTCTGTTCGTCCTAGCTCATTGTTTAAATATTTTGTCGCTCGGTTGAAATTGTTAAATATGTCATATCAAACTTGTACCCTCGAATGTTTTGATGTTTGAATTTTGTTGCCATTGTTGAATATTACAAATAGATGATGTAAATAAATTTGAATACTCGTGATGTTGTGAATCTGTTTGAACATTAGATGTGACTAAAAACATGACAAAATTATTTGACATCATTTTTTGGGTTTCGTGGCAAAAATGTGTAATGTCACTTTAAGACTGCTGTACAGAAAGATTTGAATTAAAACAGCTGTTTTCAAAGAGATAGTGGTGACGGAACCCAACTTTAATTTAACTTCATTTGTTCTTCGCTTCGTTTCTATTATTTGACTGATCTTAGTGTAAAAGTATGGTTATTTTTGTGTAATTGTTTAAGACGGGGTTTTGTTTTGCGTGTCCAAACCTTTGACTTAGATTATAAGTTAGTTCAATGATCACGTAACAACTGTGTAAGCCGCATGTAACGAGTCCAGGTAGGTATTACTAATTTTATTTCTAAATTTATGTAAGCTAACTACTGAAAGTGCAAATGTAACCAGTGCAGTGTTGTACTCAGGGCGGCTAGGGCATAGTCTGTAATGGCGTCGCGCGTTGGCGCCAAAACACAGGTAACATTTTCGTATATTTCCACTTATTTTTATCGTTTACTTTACTTTTAAATTTTAAAACCATAGAATATCTTTAAAATCTAAAAACACAATGTAATTAATAATAGACAGAAAGCTTTTAATACTAATTAAGAAAGAGAGATTTTCGTGTAACTCATTTTCTTTTTTTTTTCTTTTTTATGCGACTTATTTATTATGTTGTGATAATAATTATAATGTATTTTAAAATTAAATTGTACGTCTTTTTTATTTGCTCGAAGTTCTTACGACCCGGAGAGTGAAGTAAGTGGTACCCCAGTCCCAACTGCCAAGACGAGGCTGCCATTTAATAACTTAAAATATAACTAGTGGATCGCGAACTCTTAGAATTAACTGGTGCTAGAATACGAAATCTTGCTTAACGTACCCAAAAGGGGTCTCGCTTACTATTGTATATGAATTGTCAGACAATATAGATTTAAATTGCCATTACGCAAAATAGAGTGTAGTGCAGTGAGCGACAAGAATACGACGAAATAGAATTGTAAACCTTGATATACGCGAATTGGACAATTAAAAAAAAAGTCGCTCGTAAAAATCTGAATGCGGACGAATGGCTTACAAAGTTTAAAGCGCTTGTTATTAAATGTACTAATGAGAAGCAATTACTGTCACATCGGCGCTCTGTATCAGAGCTGATGTCGAAGTGTGGATGAAGCGGCAGCAGCGACTAGTTGTGTATCTAAGTTGACACCTGCACGAGAAGTATAGCCATACCATAGAAATGGTTTCTACGGAAGAATGGACAAAATGACATGAGGCAATCTGTCATTTTTTGACAAGTCACAAGCCTTCAATCTGTCATTGGTCTTCTTGACAAAACTTATTTATATGGTGTTTTTTTTAAAGATTAATTTATATTGTCAATTGACTGTTTGTTGCTTGTAACAATGATAGTGAAACGTAAATAGTTGTTGTTCAAGCAACTTTTGTTTTACAATGTTTGGTGTGTAATGATCAACTGAGATACACGGTCGGACTGAGCCATGTTATAAAGGTTAAGAAGCTATGGACATGGGACGCTTACCGATGATAAATTATATTTTAACATCCGCACATTATAATAAATTAATCTAAATTTAAAATTTGTTTTATTAAAAAGTTACCCTAAACACAACCCTCACTTAAGACTGTATTAAAATGGTATTAAATCACTTGAGTAAGATTTGAATTTTGCGAAGATGCCCTTAAGCTTAAGACTTCAATTGGTTTTTTAAAATCTTTATATAGAGGCTTTACATCGTATTTTTACGTCAGCTTATATTTGGTCAAAAGTTAATTTACTAGATCTAAGTGAAAAGAGTGAATGAAGGTCATGTGGGGTAAGAGAAACATACTTCACTGGTTTGTGAACATTTTGGTCTTCGGCTATCATAATTATACATTTATTTCGATATTAATTGAAACAAATCTTCGCTTCCGAAATATACTGACTTTTTTTGATACAGAACTAGATTGTTCGTATAATTACGGCACAATTTAGCAACAAAGCTAGGTCATAAAAATGTTCCTCTGTCCCAATATTTGGGGCAAGAGGAACACTCGAACACTTTTAAGTAATCTCATGTTTAAAGTGTTTATATAGCACTAGCTGTGCCGGCGACTTCGTTCGCGTGGTTTTTGAGTGACTTTAACCGTTTATGTAGCGCACGCAACGAAAGTCCCCAAATGTGAATAATTTTCCACGTTTTTTGCAAGATTTATCACGCACACTTCGCTCCTATTGGTCGCAGCATAATGATTCATAGCATGGAAGAAGTGGGCACTGATAGTGTTACAATAAAATCACAAATTTAAAGTTATTTAAAAATATTTTTTTAATAAATCAACAAATCAATATTTAGGTACATAGAATCCGGGAAGACAACACTACGTTATAAGTGCTGAAAATACACACATACATAATACAAACAACAAATTACACATACTGCTTTAGAAAATCCAGCTTGATTTGTTTGAAAGTTAAAAATTATATAAAATAGGCATATTTGAGCGTGTGTGTCTTCCACTTTCTTACAATCAATCACGGTGGCCTATAAATGCAAATATAAATATTATACATGTTATTTTTTTAATTAAAATAATATAAGACAAAATATCACAGGACATTTTAAAAACGTTTTTACATGATCATAGATCAATGATACAGAATTCAGATAGCGCTTTTGGTAAGAATATGGGACAGATCTTGGACAAATGGAAGAGGATACATTTTTATTTATTGAAAATAATATTTCAAACAAACAAGTTAATGCCAAATCAAAATTCAAACCTACGAGCATGTTATACATACAATTCATAAAGAAAGCTTAAAAGTTATGGGTTGTTTGGGCAAGAGCCAAGAGGGTCATATTTTTATTATTTTGGGCCAAGAGTAACATAATTTTGTATGGCACTGTTAATCTTTGCCTATGGACCATCCTCAACTAACCATAATTATAAAGGCTGGTTCACTTTTTGAGGGAAGCCCGGACCTGGAAACCCTGGAAACTGGTAGGAATTTGGATGAGCATCTTCATAAGGTAATGTAAGGCTAAGTGAAGCAGATAAGAATGGAGTTGTATGAATCCCACGCCACTGCTAACCATACACACTTTGTGCAATTTCCATTTATACTTTTTTTTTAGTAAAAATTGATGTTACAATTTTTTTTAATATATAGGAAAGTTGTGTTGTTAAGTAGCAATTCATATCACTCTATGACACTCACTTTACACATTCAATTAAAATATACATACAGAAAATTGTTATTTACATCTAACTTAATAGGACTATGGAATATGGGATTACTAACACAAATAGTTAAGCACCTTGGCACCACCTTTTTAATAAATTAAAGTCTTAAACTATAAAAGTTGTACTTTGGAGAGTATAGGATTGGTAATACTTTAACTTGGTCTCATAGGAGCTGTGTTCAGTATCATAATACTTCATCTTCAAAGTATTCGCCTGTGAGGATGTGGGGGTGTCCAATAGCCGGCACGGAGGGACTGTACTCGCTGGTCGCCCACAAGTAAAGATTGAGTGTCCGTTCTGTACACTGAGCTATGAATCTGAAAGAAGAGAAGAAACAACAAACTACATTTAATAAAATAAACCAAATATAGGATTTTACTTAATTGGCAAAGGCCTCCCTGAAACTCTTCCAAAATTGTTTGTAAATAAATATAAGCAATATTAGGCCGTCTAGCTTTTATTTCTTTTTCCCATTTTTTCTTTTGGCTTCCTCGTCTCCTTTTTCCATCTCAAGGGTATGTGGTATAATAACAAACTATACTATATTTTGTAAAGACATGGATTATTTAAATAAAGTTGCTAGCTTAAAATTCTATACTATATTAAAGATATGAGCATGCTGAAAAAGTTTTTATCTATATGAAAAGCTTGTTCAGCAACTTTTAATTAAGCAATGGTGTGTAGTTTACCTAACAAAAGGTCTCACGTCCCCCTCGTTTGCCGTCTGCAAGTGCTGGTAGTAAAGATGTCTGTGTTGTTTTGCAATGATGACTGGTGGGTATCCAGCCTGCATCAGCAGTAAGTTCATGAGCAACCTTGATGTGCGTCCGTTGCCATCAATGAATGGATGAATGTACACCAATTTGTAATGAGCAAGAGCTGCATATCTGTAATTTAGTAAAAAATAATATAACAGTAAATCAACATTAAGAACTTAAAAATAAACTGTAATCATTGTAATTAGTAACATTAAACTGGCAAATTAATGGTTATTTTTGTATAATAACATTTTTGCAAAATAGAAAAGATATACATACAAGCAGTTTACAAAATAGTTAAAGTTACCTGACGGGATGTAAATCCATCGCATCTTCTGAATTTAACCACTCCAAAAACTGTGTCATGAGTGTTTGGATTTCCGATGGGCCAGGTGGTATGTGACCACCAACATACACCTGAGTCCTTCTGAATTGACCCCCTTCTAAAGGATCCACATGACCCAATACACGTTTATGTATTTCCAAAATATCTCCCATTGTGATGGCCCTGAGTCTATATAGAAGTGTAGTGTTAATATACTTCATGGCTGCATCTAAGCCTAGAATTTCATTATGCTCTGCTATACTCTTGCCGGCAACAGCTATCCGCGTTTCTAAAATACTCCTCGTCTGCTGTAGAGTCATAGTATTCCCTTCTATGGCAACAGTGTGATAGATGTGTTGAAAGTAAGCCTCTTTCTTTGCTCTACACAGAGCTGCATTGTTGTCCGGTATAGACAAAAGTGTATCGCGCTTTTCGTCAATTTTCCTCAACATTTCCCTGTCCAAATTTTCCACAATACTGGCTGTTCTTTGTCTATTTGATAGAGCCTCAGTATGGTCTGGGTAGTTTGTTAATGCTAATGTGTACAGTTGGTCGGCTTTAACGACATCTTTTTTCGTGTCTTCTAGGAACTCCCCGTAATGATTTAATACGTCGGCATGTTTCGGGGACAGTGCAAATGCATGTTGGAATAGTTTTAAAGCTTTGTCAGGTTTACCCATTCTCTTCATATCGAGCGCGGCATTTAGAGATACCACAGCCTCCGCATCTCTCGCCTTATCCTCTTTTTTTATAGGTGGTAATGACTCATCTACGTAAGGTTCTAAATAATTTCCATATAACCCAGCTGGTATTGGTGAAAACGGTTTCGTTAACCGAACGTCGTAATTCAACAGTTTGTGTAGCGAAATAACAACAGCAAAAGTACAAATTATGCTAGATAAAAGCAGTATAGTCTTACATTTCTCCAAAATCATCTTGATTTCTAAACTTTTTTCGCTTTTCATTTTTTCGCTAAACTTAGACCTTTCTGTGTATAGCATAGTTATTGAATTTTCGAAATAATATCTTCGCACATAAAACGTTATCTCCGATCACTGTTAATAATTTAGATTTCATCATGTTCAAAGATTTCTAAAATCAAATAAAAGCAAAACACGTAAGGCCATTACTGTAATTGACAGCAAGATGACAGTTAACAGATGATGTTTGACATTGACACAATATCAATTGCTTTTTATTTTTTTTTACTTTTTACACAATACATTTGGCACACACATTGCCAGCGTGAAGTTGGTGCAAAATAATAAAGTGCGGGAAAATAGAATTGTCGTGACTTTTTCAACGCCGATATCAAGACTCAAGAGGTAGTAAACTTGCGTTTGCAATAAAGGTGTTTGAAGTCCAAAAAGAAACGGACCATCGTAGTAGTTTGTAGGCGTACAGCGTAGGCTAAGCAGAAGTTAAAGAAAATTTTAAATTTTAAACTACGAAATTCTATTCTATACTCGGAATTTTAATTAGATTCCACATTTGACATTAGCTACTGTCATTTTGTAAAATAATGATACCACATTTATTAGTGTAGTGATGAACACAAAAATCGATAAACAATCGCGATTTATGTTAATAATCATAATAATGGTGTGCCAATTAAATACTAAATTATTGATTTTTATTTAAATACATTATAATTCATAATAATTATTTATTAATTGATAATCACTGCTTTATTGTAATGGTCTAAATGCGTATCCCATGTGGTCAAAGAAGAGGAAAAAATGAGTAGGTTAGATAATAATATGTTACTTGACAACATCAGACACATCTATACAAATAAGGGCCGATTTTTCAATCGTCAGAAAACTTTTATATAAGGAATAAATATGTGAGTTTGACAGATTTTGTATGGAACAAATGTCAAAGTCACATGTTTATTCAACAGATAAAAGTTATCTGACGATTGAAAAATCGGCCCTTAATTATATTGAAGTGTCTGTTTGTAACTTTCAATTAGCAATGTTTTACTAAATGCATATGAAGGATACTGAAAACGACATTGCAATTTAAAAAAAAAATGTCTGTCTGTCTGTCCGCATGTTTGTTTGTTCCGGCTAATCTCTGAAACGGCTGGAGGGATATTGACGAGACTTTCACTGGTAGATAGCTTAAGTTATGAGGATTAACATAGGCTACTTTTCATTATCATCATCGTCATCAAACTAATGATCTCCAAATCGACTGGACCGACTGTTTTTGACCGGAGCATTCACCGGCTTAGCTTATGTTAGTAGGTGTAATCTATACATCTACATTAATAGTATTATAAAGAGGAATGATTTGTATTTTTGTATGTAACGACTTAACTCAAAAAGTACTGGACCGATTTTAATCAAATTCTTTTTTCATTAGAAAGCTACATTATCACTGAGTAACATAGGCTATATAAAAATCAATGTTGCTGTTCATTAGTCTCGCTAAAACTCGAGATCAGCTGACTCGGCTATTTTTTGTCTTAGAATATTCGTTCGTCCCGCGAAGGTTTACACGGTTTCCATGCTCAACGAAGTGGGCACGGGTCAGCTAGACTATAAAATATATAAAAAAAAGTCGTGTTAGGTACCTATACTATTTATAGCTAAAGAACGCGAACGTTATTCTAGTTTGTTTTAAGTCATAAATACAATACAATACAAATATACTTTATTGTGCACACAACAAGTTACAAAAAAAAACATAAAAAATATACATTACAAAAATCTATATAAACTATTTTTATGCTCAACGAAGTGGGCACGGGTCAGCTAGTTTATAACAGACAGAACATGTTACAGAAATTGACAGCGATAGCGATGACGGCGACAATTTATAAAATAAAATATAACCAAAATACATATATTTGTTTTATTTCTCTTTTTTTAGATATACTACTATAAACGAGAGGAATCGATCCCGAAATATTCCAATTCCGTATCGAATAATTTCGCACGTCACTACAGGGTGTTTTGCACATGGACCGACATGATTTTTTGGGGGGTGGGGGGGTCATGTGCTATTTTCCCCCGTGAGACCCAATATCCTAAGTCTCACGGTAGTCTAGATATGTTTTTTTTTTTTTTTTTGAAATCTACCCGAAATCTTGCCTTTAAATCGTCCTAACTTTTTTGTTTGTGGTTATAATACCACAAAACAAAGTATGCTTGTATTCTACAATGTTTTCTAATTCTAAATAAATCATTACATGTTACAATTGATATCCACAAAAAAACTTCTGAGCTTTCAAAGTGGTAAATCGGTGTAAATGTTATGAAAAGTGACAACTTATCAATTCATTTAAAAAAAAACTAAAGTTCATTTTGAATTTAGCTTTTTATTAAAAAGTTCTTTACTTATTACCCTTTCTAACGATATGCTACATGACAGAAATAATACATCAGGGGTCGACCTAAGAGATACTTTGTTGCTAGGGTCAAGATAATGAAAATACATTTTTTATGTTAAGTTGTTTTTATTAAATTAAAATTACAAAGTTTGCTCGAATTGGCCGCCTCCACACCTTATGCATGCACGACACCTTTTTCTTATTTCCGAGGTTGTAGTTAAAAGCCGCATTTCCTCTTGCATTTTTACGAATGCTGTGTTTATTCGTTCCACTAAAATTTCTTTTGTGGGCACCTCTGTCGCATACACTAACTCTTTTGCACGTCCCCATACGTAGAAATCCAGGGGTGTTAAATCTGGGGACCGTGCTGGCCATGGAATGGGGCCAGCTCTACCAATCCACGAGTTTGGAAATGCATTATTTAAATGCTCTCGTACCGTTCGTTGGTAATGTGCCGGACAGCCATCATTTTGAAAAACAATTGGCACATCTTCTAAAACTGGTAGTACCAGTTCAGGTAAATCATTTTGAAGAAACTCTAAATAATTGTTTCCATTGAGTCGTTCTGGCAAAAAATATGGGCCGACAAGATTTCGCCCAATAACACCAGCCCAAACATTTACGCTGAATTTTCGCTGAAAGGAAGTCTGCCTTTTTTTGTGCGGATTTTGGCCCCTTTTCTCCCAGTGATGCAAATTGTGCAGATTACAGTAATTATAAAGTAATTATAAAGCAGATTGCAGTAAGAAAGGGACTAACTTTTTACCTGCTGCTTGATAATCCGCGTTGACTGGTTACATTGTTCAAACCAGTTACATTGTTAGAGTGCGTGTTCAGGCAAACGAAGCTTAATTTGACCACTTTAAGAATGGTTTCTTATATCATGTAGCATATCGTTAGAAAGGGTAATAAGTAAAGAACTTTTTTAAAAAAAGCTAAATTCAAAATGAACTTTAGTTTTTTTTAAATGAATTGATAAGTTGTCACTTTTCATAACATTTACACCGATTTACCACTTTGAAAGCTCAGAAGTTTTTTTGTGGATATCAATTGTAACATGTAATGATTTATTTAGAATTAGAAAACATTGTAAAATACAAGCATACTTTGTTTTGTGGTATTATAACCACAAACAAAAAAGTTAGGACGATTTAAAGGCAAGATTTCGGGTAGATTTCAAAAAAATTAAAAAAAAACATATCTAGACTACCGTGAGACTTAGGATATTGGGTCTCACGGGGGAAAATAGCACATGACCCCCCCACCCCCCAAAAAATCATGTCGGTCCATGTGCAAAACACCCTGTATTTAGTACTTGTCATAACGTTGCAACACTGAATGTGTCAAATCTGGAATCGAATTAAAATTCCGACTATATAATTAATTTTTATTCCATTTCTTCAAAATTTCATCTAAAGCAAAATTGGACCTACTTTTGCAATAGGGAACCAATCCACACACTGATAGTTTTGAGAAAAAGCTATTTTTGTTTAAATTTTGTATAGAAAAAAAAGTGTTGTTATTTTGGTAAAGGTCTTTAGGAGAGAAAGACCTTTATCTTTTTTTTTTTTCTCAAAACTATCAGTGTGTGGATTGGTTCCCTATTGCAAAAGTAGGTCCAATTTCAAAACGTTTCATCAGGATTCATAACAGAACAGCTGTTATGTGCAAAAACCGTATTTTTAATGAAATATTACCGAATTTTCATGGATCATAATGAAACAGTGTTTGTGATAAAATATATCAATATTATGTATTTTAGACTAGAAAGTTTTGAATTATAAGAAAATAACGTAATATTATATCTAATAATTTAAACATTAATAAGCTATAAGTTCAGGTCTTGCATTCCAAATTTTATGGGCCCGCAATAATAATTGACAGCATAATACTTATAATAATTATACAATATGAAAATATTGCAAGAATCAGAAGTGAAAAAATTGTAGGTACCTACAGCTACTGCTGGTGCTAGCTGCACCAGCAGTAGCTGGATGACCTCTAAACCGAATACCGATCTAGCACTAAACTCTAAAGTTTTGATCGGTATTCGGTATATTATTATTATGGTAACCTAAAAATTAAAATAGTTTACTTTTTTTTTTTCTTTTAATTAAAAAGCAATAAAACCTTTTAATTATAGTTGTTTTGTTGTTTAATTTAATACGTTAAAATACCCGGTACAGATTTAAGCACCTCGTCCACGACGGTAACTGGCTTGCCCTCTTGCGCCAGCGTCCAAACCGAAACCGAAACTGAATGTTCGGCCGTGGCTTCTGTTTCGACCGAAACCGAAACTCACGTGGTCATGCTAAAATTCCTTAAAATACTGAAATTTGGTGCATTTTACCTATTATTCTGCATCAATTAGGATATGAAATGAAAACACATTATATTAAGTTTGTTGTAATATTAAATTATAATTTATTCAATTTAATATAAAAAATCATAATAACAGGTTGGGGAAAAAGTATTTTTAAAGTATGTATGAACTTTCATAAAATCTCTTGGGTTATACCTCAGGGTTATACCAATTCTATCTGCCTAATTTTGGTATCATTAAAAAGTTTTAATTTTACAGAAGCAATTCCAAATTCAAATTAGGTAAATGTGAGATTTTCATTTGTTTTTCTTATTGTTACAATAATTAGTGATTCTAATGAAGAAATTCGATACAAAATTTTTATTACAAAAAAGGTAAAAATAGCACACAAGTCGCGAAAAAAAAATTATGATGTTTATGGACCTTTATGTGTAACTTATCTGTGAGAGTAGCACAAGTTTTAATTCGGAAATTTTGATATCAAAGATGCACGTCGCGCGTCCCTCTGGTCGCCCTGTTACGGACAAAACTGATGCCATTTTTGAAAAAGTGGAGCACGGTATATCTACTATGTAGCTACTCTGTAGCTGAAGAACTGGGGATTGACCACAAAACGGTTTTGGCGCATTTGAAAAGAGCTGGGTACACAAAACAGCTCGATATTTGAGTGCCTCATGAGCTCACTGAAAGAAACCTAATGAACCGTGTTTTGTGATTTGTGATTCTTTATTAGATACGACGTAATGAAACCGAACCAAATTTTTTAAAGAAGCTAATAACTGTTGATGAAAAGTGGATCACGTACGACAAGAACGTGCGAAAAAGGTCGTGGTCAAAGGCCGGTCAGGCTTCACAGACTGTGGCGAAACCCGGGTTAACTCGCAACAAGGTGATGCTTGTGTGTGGGGGAATTGGAAGGGAATTATTCATTATGATCTGTTACCGCCAGGCAGGACCATCGATTCTGAACTGTACTGCGAACAACTGATGAGATTAAATCAAGAAGTTGAGAGAAAGCAGCCAGAATTAATCAACAGAATGGGTGTGATTTTTTACCATGATAACGCTCATCATCATCACACATCTTTAGCCACTAAGCAAACATTACGGGAGTTTGGCTGGGAGGTGTTAATGCATCCGCTGTATTGTCATGACCTTGCACCTTCAGATTTCCACCTGTTTAGGTCGCTACAGAATTCATTCGGCAGTGTCAGGTTGACATTACAAGAATACTGCCAAAACCACTTACCTATCGCAGTTTCTTCATCAGAAGCCCCAAAATTTTTATAGCAATAGGATCATGTCCCTACCAACAAGATGGCAAAAAGTTATCGAACAAAATGGCACCTAAAATATACTTTAGTCAATAACTGTAAATAAACATTATAAAAAAAACTTTTGAATTTTTATATAAAATGCGAATAAAATTTTTTCCTAACCTAATAATATTTTTATAATGTTTTTAGGTTCAGTTCACATAGCAAAATGTTTGTAAGCTATCCGAAAAACTATTCCCGAACAGAACCTTACTCTCTAAAGTAATTCGATTTTTATTTAGATTTGATCGTGCTGCGTACCTACTCCCGAATAAACGAATAAATTGATTTTTATTAATTTTGATTCTTGGTCAATTGATATGGTCGGAAGTACAAATAGTTACGATCTAACGATTTTCCTTATCCAGGTTAGTTTCAATGTAATCCACCAAATAAAATACCAAAACCTGTTGAGATCGAACTGATTCGATTCTCGATTGGTTCGGGAGTAAGCTTGCAGGGCCGCCGTCCGCCAATGTGTTGCCGCGAGAGACGAACTTAGGCAAGAGAGCACGATAACTACCGAAATCAGGCAAGAATTGGCCGAAACCGAAACTGCCGCCGAATCTTGATTTTTAGCCGAAACTTGGCCGAAACTGAAACCGAACTTTCGGTCGGACACTAGTAATAAGTAAATAAATAATTAAATGAAAAATAATAGATGCGAAATAAAAAACGCTTAAGTTTAGAATATTATTTATTTTAATGATCCCCAACTCAAATAAATAACACAACCTTACGGTGTAACATTCAGATCATAGACACGTATATAAATGCACTTTTATTATGCACTACATAGATAAGACTGCACTGAAAATACACAATATAATAAATACCCTTCCTTTCAGTCGGGTAAACGAAATTTTAATTATTCTTTAGAATCATTTAAAGAACGGTACACTTAATTATAATATTATTGTTAATAATGATACATAGATATTAGAGATGAAACGGATAGTAGTTTGGCCGGATACCGGATACCGGATATTCGGCAAGCTACTAGGCCGGAGCGCCGGATATCCGGCTGCCGGATATCCGGCCTTTTTGATAATATACAGTGTGTAAAAAGAGCAACTATAACTTTAAGACACGATTATACTACCTTTCCTCATTTTGGAAATGTATTTTTTTTATTTTTTTTTTGTCAAACACTAAATTTTTTTTTTACTTTTCACCATTTCTTATTTTTTTGTCGCAAAAATTACAAAAAGCAAAAAAAAATTTTTTTTTTAATTTTTGTAGGTAAATAAAAAACATTCCTAGAATGAGAAAAGGTAGTATAATCATATCCCAAAGTTATGGTGACTGCTCTTTTTACACCTTTTATAATAATAAGTTTGATTTGAATATTGGCGCAGTGAACGAGATCGGAAATATTCATTCGAGTCGCACGTCACCGGAGATCGGGTCGACTCGGGCGCGTTCGAGTGTTATCGCGTAAAATTTGGTATTTATTCATCACAATTTGCCACTTGTTAATAAAACAAACATTTTTGATGTGCGATTATAAAAATAAACGGTGTCCACAACCTATTGGAGTATGATTTGCCTTTATAAAATAATAAGATTTTTTTAAATTTTACTATCCGGTATCCGGCCGGATACTGTATTACTATCCGGTATCCGGCCGGATAGTGAAAACAAGGCCGGATAGGCCGGATACCGGATAGTTACCGGATATCCGTTACATCTCTAATAGATATTCTTATAGTTACAAGCATTTTATAATATTGAAAATAAAAACTGTTACACTCTCCTTATTTGAAAGGAGCAGAGAACTGGACTTATTTTCTACATAGTCCCACTTGCGCCAAAAACTTTGGGTTAAAGTGTTAGATATTTAACTCTAAGTTAACCCCACGATAGGGCCTTACTAGGATACTAATTTAACCCATACTAACAGCAAGTGGTCATTAGAACAGTCAATAATAATACCATCAGGATTCAGCGGTTTTATTGACTCTATTTCTATGTATCAACTTTTTAAGACCCACAAATTAATAAATTTGGATTGCATAATAAAACAGTTAGAAATATTACAAATTTTCTAGGAAACCGGAGTCTTGCAAGTAAGCTGCTTGATCATTGAACACGCGTGCATTGTACTTAAAGGTTCATTACATGGTACCGAATTTAGTGATCGGTTCGCCTGTCGAAAGAGTCTTAAATAAATTAGGAGACTGGGGACACGATCACACACTTAACATCCAAGAACCAACAATTATCAGTGTTTCGTTCTTGGTTGTTAAAAAAATATTACTATACAAATACAGTATACTAAATCACCTACCGACAAAGCCTACTAGATATTGCTAAACATGCTCTATTATTTGAGTGTTCCAAGTCTCCCATAAAGATCAAGTGTCCTTAACCTCTAGTACTCCTACTATTTCTCAGTAACATGTAATTAAGCCTAGTAATACTGAAACTTAACAATCACACTAAGTTTGTTGACTAGATTAATACAGAAATATAAATACTCCAATATTATACTATCATCAATTAGGCCATTATTAAATATTTAACTTGTGTGTTAAATAATGATTAAGAATGTTGCCTATCTGGCTAAGGCCTCGGACGGCTTGGTAAATGGCTAATAATGGCTAGCGGGAAACCAAGCCATTCTGGGCCCTGATTACGTATCGTGTTTTAAAAAGATTTAGTCACAATGACAGTTGATGTCGACGGTCGGGAAAGCCACAGAAGTTACGTAATCAGGGCCCTGGGCGGCGATTCTCAGTCCTCGAACTTAGTTCCGAATATTAGTATATCCCGCTCGCACGCGCGGTAAATCGCATTTGCATGAGCGGGACAGACCGATAGTAAAAACTAAGTTCGAGGACTGAGAATTAGGGCCCTGGACGCTCATTGGATAACATCACTCGCAACAACTTCGCTCTCTCGCTACGTTCACCAATGAGCGTTCAGAATGGCTTGTTAACTCAAATGTTAGCTGATCGACGATTTGAACAGCATTTCAGAAACTAGCGGTAAGTCTTGCATCCATTTTTCCTTCCATAACTATAAGATATAATAAACATCTGTAGAACCATGTTGCAACATCACAGTTAAATAATTAATATTTACTTAAATGCAGACGTAACGTTTTTTTTTGAAGTAACGTCAACCAGAACACAATTGGTTTCCTGATAGCAAAAAAAAAACAACTCTTGTGTCACTCATAAATTAGGTAATAAGTAAACTTATGAAAAACATTAAATTATATGGCAGCTAGATGGGTTAAACTTATAAAATGTGGACCAAATCAATGAATAATTAATACATATCTACTCACTTTTATTGCGGTGATAAGTATGCAGTAACATAGATATGATTTAGAATAATTTAATTTAAAAACAGCTTTCATCTAGAGTGAGAGCTGAGTGCCTGTCGCCATGTTTGGCTGGTTTAGTAGTCATATCTGTGAATGAAGTCCCGCTATAATTAGTGAAACAAAATTTTATATTAGAGGTCAGCATTTAACTATTTGTATGAATAACCAGTCAATAAAAACACCCGATTTCAGTAAATATTAGCTTTACCTTTTTTTCTTTGAGGATGTTACAAGATTGGTCTTTTTACCATTTCGTTGCTATCACAGCGCCGCGTGTGACCTCTTTGGCGGAGTGGCCTCTATTCTTTAAAGATCGTGACGCGTCAAAGAATGTTCTAACCCTTAGGTTATTTGATATTTTAAGTGGTATTTTAATTATTTTTACACTGTGACAGTTAACAGTTAACCTGGAAGAAGTAAAACTTCATTTATTTCATTCCCAAAATCGTGTCGTTCGTGCCTCGTGTCAACGGCCTCAACGCGACATTAATATTTCACACTCAACGCGCCTTTAAATAAGGTGATAATTATTTACTGACCGCAGCGTCACCTATTACATTTTACAAGTCAACATCTTATTTATGTGGCAAGATATCTTTTATTCGAGATCTGTATAATATACAGCCGTGGCCCCAGGGCCCAGATACAATCAAGCAGCTTATTGGTCGCTTAAATATACAGGCAAGTAATGACAACCGTAACTGAAGTGAACTTAGCAACAGGACCAAATAGAGCATTGAATTATTCCAACACAGAGATACACCAATGGGCTCAGTTGGGCGTGTGTTCAATGCTCAAATTACATTGACAAATTTAAACATTTTGATCCTCATTTGTAACACATCAGAAAATCATCTCGCGACCGGCGCTTCCATATAATCGATTTAACATACTAGCAGACTTCACAGCCTGAAATTCCTTCTATTCTCGTGCTTAAACTTAAAAATATGCCTGCCTCTTGTAGCTGGAGCTGTCGAGACATTCTAGTCCCAATGCATCTAACGACACATGGAGTCCACTATGAACATGACGGAGTATATGGAGCAGCCAAGGGTGATCATGGTGCCCGTGGCTATGGAGGAGTGGTAGGCCCTGAAGGTCCTCAGGACGCCGACGTAGCGGGGGCAGTGAGCTAGCTCGCCCAGGATTAGGCTGCCGACCTGGAATAGAATAAGTTTTATTGAGACTTGGAATACAAACAAAAATTATTTTGATTTGATGTTTAAGTGAATACCATTTTGCTGTTTTAATACTTATAGTGTGACTACAACGAAACCTGCTAGTTTGGATATACATTATATTATTAATTATTATAGTCTGTCTGTGAAAATTTAGTTTCTGTAAATGTTTAAGTGAGAGACTTAAATATTTAAGGATATTGTGTCATAACTCGTAACGTATTAAGTATTTACATTGATTCTAAAGGCGGTTCTTTGGATTAATGTACATTACGATACATTTTATAATGTTTGTGACTGTCATGTTTGAACTCAATTTTCTCGAAATCGGAATTTTGCTGATATTCATCCATTCATGTCTTCAATTATAATCTTTGTAAAATATCTTTTAGAAATCGTCCTAGTTAACGGAAATTACCATCTCTGTTGAATATTCAAAATTGTGAAAGATTTACTATCTATCTATTTACTAAAAGCCTCTAATTTATTTACATTTAAAAATGGGGTCTAAAAAGGCTGAAACAAGAAAATAATTGAAATTGAAATCCAGAAATGCATAGGTACAAGAATGGTCAAGGTAGAGCCGTGGTCGCACCCGATATTGGATATTGCAATGGCAGACGAATATGAATATTCAAGTCCTTTTTTCTACCGTATTTCGGTGTTAACTGAGACTTAGATTTTATTAGCGAGTACGACCACAACCTCGACCATTTTTGTACCTATGCATTTCTGAATTTAAAATTGAATTTTCAACCTTTTTAGACCCATTTTATGCGAAGTCGGTTTTTTTTATGGACCCATGTAAAGTGTGGGTCCAACTTGCTCCCCCTTTCGGAGACTGGGTCAATTTTTTGCTATTTTTATTTTACATTTGTATTTTATTTTATGTTTTACATTTCTGAATTTTCTACTTTACAATTTTTGTTACTAATATTTATTATTACATTTTTATTTGGTTGGTTTTTTACTACATTACACTGCACTGCCTATTACACTGCGAAGTCGGGTTATAGGTTACTAGCTGTTCCCACGAGTTCGTTCGCGTGGTTTTTGAGTAACTGAAGAAGCCGTTTATGCAGCGCACGCAATGAAAGTTCCTAAATGTAATTAATTTTCCCCGTTTTTGCAACATTTCTCACTGACGCTTGGCTCCTATTGGTCGCAGCGTAATGTTATATAGCCTAAAGCCTTCTTCTATAAATGGACTATCCAACAAAAAAAGAATTTTTCAAATCGGACCAGTAGTTCCTGAGATTAGCGCGTTTAAACAAACAAACAAACTCTTCCGCTTTATAATATTAGTATAGATAGGATCTCACCTCCTGCCCACCACCAGCCGCCTCCTCCATCTGCGTCTTGGCGTGCTTGGCGCGGAGCATGGGCCTGACGAGGTATAGCCTCACGTACGCCTCGATGCTGAACACCACTAGCAGCAACGCTAGCTGCGAACAAAAAATAAGAAATTACAGATAAATCACTAATATAAAGGAGAAAGATTGTGTGTATGTTTGTTATTTCGTCTATTTCCGGTATTTAGACTATAATATAATTATAATAATAGTTATGCACGTTTCATATCTGGTTAATCTGGTCCCGTGATAAAGTATCCGAAGTACGTGTGTTGCGGGGATCAGACAACGGAAACATATTTACTACATTCATACTATACGCATTTTTAAATATGTTACAAGATTTTTATTATATTACAAAAAAATACACATCTATGACCCAGGGACACAGAAACATTTCAGTTCTTTCGGCGGGATGCGAACCCGCAACCTCTCGCTCGAGCACCAACACGCTCAACCACTGCGCTACAAAGGTCGTCGAACTATCTATGATAAAAAATATCTTATATGCCTCTAAATAAACTTTAACTGTGCTAAATTTCATACTCTACCATAGGTTACTAATAGATAGCCTAATAGGTAATCGAAGCTATTGCTTCACGTGTTAAAATAATAATTAGTTATTGATTCGTACAATTCTCATCAATTCTGTAATCGTTAGAAATTGCAATTTGCAATTTTATTGTATGCTTCTAGCCTTGGTATTTGCCGCTCATTTCGAGTGTTGGTTAATGATATCAATAACGCCTCCGTGGTTTAGTGGTTTAGAGACTAGATTTCGACTCGGAGGTCGTGGGTTCGATTCCCGCGTTGGAACAACGAAACATGTTTTCAAGTTTGGTTAGGACTATGCAAGCTGACCTGATTGTCTGACAAGGAATTTTTTAGTTTTGTTCGAAATTCGAATACACATTTACTTCACTTATGGTACGACACTAGCTCCAAAAACAATTTAGTGGCCATCATAGGAACTATTCGTTAAATGTTACGTCAAAAATTGACACTATAATATTTTTTCTGAATACTTCTCTCCTGTTTAATTGCGTTTTTGGCGCTTATACCCTATTACCTCCGTCGATAAAGATCAAGAGCAATTGCCGGTGTTTGAGTTTATCGCGAACAGACAGACAGACGCGGTGGAAGCCTTCGCAAAAAAGGGGTCAAAAAAGGGGTCAAAAAAGGGGTCTAAAAAGGCTGAAACAAGAAAATAATTCAATTTGAAATCTATGCATAGGTACGGTAGGTACGACCACGGCTCTACCTTGACCATTTTGTACCTATGCTTATCTGGATTTCAAATTGAATTATTTTCTTGTTTCAGCCTATATAGACCCCTTTTTTGCGAGGTTGAGTTATAGTTTTTTAACTTTTATTTTTACATTTTTCCACCGGTTCTTCTCGCTGGGTTAGTTCCCGAACCAGTGGTAGGCATCACATATGTAGACACGACGTACAGAAAACATTTTGTAAAAAATATTCTGAATAAAATGTTTTGATTTTGATTTGATGATTGTAGGTAGTAGGTACTAAGGATAATTATTATCATGAGTGAGAAAGAGATGAGTGTAAAATTGTGCGCAAAACTACACAAAAAGTTCCAATTTTACATAATGTTAAAATAAAAACAATATTTTACTTATCAGTTTAGACAATTTACACGCTTGTCTTGTAGTCATTAGATAATATTGATCTTGTCAGAAATATCTGATATTGTACATTTTATAAGTAAAATAACATCCGCCTTTTTATTACACGCTTTATAATATTATCTTCACATGACGTATGTTTATAAGTTTAAAAAAAAAATTAGAATTTTATGTAAAACGTGCTTTTTAGTTTTTTTTTAACTATTATATTTTATTAACTCCAATTTCTTTCATATGGGTAGACAAAATTTAAAATTATACAAAACTTATAGAACGTAGGACTACCAGAATATGTTACAACTATCCGAATTTCGAATAATAAATAGATATCTCATAATATATTATAGGTAATTTAATTTCCATTTTTTTTTTAATTTACTTTATTTATTTTTTAATTATAAGCAGATACCAATCAGCTCGAGTTCTGAGTGCTGCTTTTCAAAAAACGGCATGTGTGTGTATGTTTGTTTTTATTCTTACTTAAAATATGTGCATTATATAGTATGCATATTTCATGTTATAGTAATTAAATAAAATATTCCGGTTGATTGTAACATTTTTATTTATTAAGCCTCATTTATTTTTAAATGAGGCTAAATTAGCATTGTAACATTAATTTTACCAAAATGTTTTAATTCACAAGTCGAACCAAAGAGAGAGGACCGTTCTAAAATCTGCACTTCATTGACCTCCAATATTTTTGGCGCCGCATGACCGCAAACTTAAGAACATAATGTAAGTGACATTGGCCTTAATTTGCTATTAAACAGCGGCATCACATCATTTATAACCGACTTTGAAAATAAGGAAGTGTCTTCAGATGTATTTAATGAACCTCTCATAATCATCAATTATATTGCGCTACGAATCAATGTGATTTCTTTATTGCGCTGTGTGACATTTAAATTACAAGCATTATAGTCGTCCATTTTGAGTTTTGTTTACAGTTAAATAACATAAATAATAGTTTATAAAAACTAAAAAAACACGCTTTTATTGCTAACCGAACTAAAAAATAGAAAATAATTTTAATTTCGAATAGTTTATATTACAGTAGTAGAAGATCGAACAATCAATTAGAATTTATCACCTAAAAATAAAATTATAATAAAGTTTAAGTTGTTAACAAAAGAATTAAATTCAGAGTAAAAAGCGTGGGGTGCTTGATAAAGTAAATGTAACAATCATTCTATTGGCAACAGTATGAGAGGACAGTTATGAAAAGTAGTAAAATGCACCCCACGCTTTTTACTCTGAATTTAATTCTTTTGTTAACAACTTAAACTTTATTATAATTTTATTTTTAGGTGATAAATTCTAATTGATTGTTCGATCTTCTACTACTGTAATATAAACTATTCGAAATTAAAATTATTTTCTATTTTTTAGTTCGGTTAGCAATAAAAGCGTGTTTTTTTAGTTTTTTTAAACTATTATTTATTTTTAATTTTTTAGTTCGATTTATCAATTAATTATTTGTTGACATGTGGTATCGAAATTTCTCACAAATCGTTTCGCAATCTCATCATTTCATTCAAAGCTTCACTGTTGCATGGAGTTTTTCATGTTAACTTAGAACAATCGAGTTCTTCAATCCGAATACCGTGATAATTATGTTTTAAATATAATTAATTCCTTCCTTATCGACTGTAAAACCGAAGCTATACAGAAATCGTATGTGATACAGAAGTAATCGGGACTTTTCGACACGTCTAGTTAATTAAAGTTCCGGTTTTTTTTTTTTTTTTTTTTTTTTTTTTTTTCATTGTCATCGGTCCTTGATACGTATGCAAAGTTTCAAATTAATCAGACTTCTGGAAACTGGTGAAAATTAAGTTCAAAGATTCCGTTACATAGATACAACCCAAGCTAATAAAAGCGTTATAATAATTAAAAGGCGTTATAGTTTCAAGGAAACAGCGTTATTAACTAATTTAATAATTTTCACTCACACTATGTACTAACTGTTTTTTTTGTCAATAATTCATACATAAAACACTGAATGTGATTAAAAATGAATGGACTATAGTTAGTTGTTACGTTATTTACAGTATTCACCATGTGAATCAAAATTCCTGAGAATACTCTTTGATCAAAATACAAAAATTGATAAAAAATATATAGCCATGTTACTTGCGGAATCATTACGAATCAATTGACACCTTATTTATTAAAATCGGACCATTAGTGTATAGCCGCTACGAGGGTGTTCCCTCGTAGCGACATTCATACAACTGTCAATGTCAAATTAGACAACTCGACAACGTTGTGTTCGATTTTCAAATCTACTCGATTTTGATTTCCTCCGTCTTTCATTGGTCCAGGTCAGTGATATAACTAACATAACGTCTGGACTCTGAGACCAAATCCCACCGGGTTGGTGAGATCAACCGATCGTGGTTATACGGGCCGAAACATCCCTCTCTCCTCCGTTTGTCGTATTGGAGGTTGACTCACCTGTACCCAGGACGTGTTCTCGAACCTCGTGAGGCACTGTGTGCGGTAGTAGGCGAGCGCGGCCAGCAGGCTGACGACGGCGTTGAAGGCGTAGTAGACCGGGAACAGGACCGTCTGCACTCGGCCGAACTCGTGCCGCGGGAGCGAGAAGTATAGCACGATACCTGTAGAGAGAGGGCAGATTAGATGAGGATGAAGAGGTCATTGTGAGACAGATACAGTATTTTAAAGATTCATTTGTTGATAACTATGAGCACAAAGTAGATATCAGAGTCACGACCTAGTACGAGAAAATGGCATCTTACTAATACTGGCAATTCGACTGGCTATTTTTTCTTTCAACTTCCGGAAACCGCCATCTGGCGCCACTATTGGAAAATACTAATTACTAATTTAGTTTCGTACCTTCTTCTTCGTCAATATTTGTACTTAATTCGGCAATAAATGCATGTCTGATTTTTGTAATGTATATTTTTTTTTTTTTTTGTTTTTTTTGTAACTTGTTGTGTGCACAATAAAGTATATTTGTATTGTATTGTATTGTATATTTTGTATGGGAGGGTAAGTAACCCGCCAATCACATGCGACTTTAGCGCCATTGTAGCCAGTTTTAAAACTATTGTGGCGGTACTACTAGCGCCACAATCCTGCATCGCAAGTCCGGCGATGTATATAAGTACGACATCTGAAACCTAGTACAGTGGGCTTCGGCCTGACCGAGCATACCATCTCGCTCGATCTGAGATCTCCCTTTGGGGCTTCCCCACGTACTCCGACACTATATTTTAAGCACTTTCGTAGGACCCTTTTTAAGTTTTCTCCCTGACGCTCCTTTATCTCTAGTCTCCATGGTTACGAATACGCTGCTGTCAATCGTTTCTGCTAAGCTCACTGACAATGGAAAGTTAAGATAACGTTTATCGCAATCGCCACTCGCAACTGACAGAGAGACACGGAAAAATAAAATATACGTAGATTAGATCTACAGTCCTTTACAGGAGAATACGCTAATTTATTTTTTTAGCTCTCTCAGTAAACTCTATTGAAAATAAAAAAATATGAGTGAAAAAAATATTACGATACGTCGTGTAGTTTCCGAGATATGCTTATTTAAATTCTAAACACAATGACGTCATTTTCCAACGCCTACTACGGGCTATTTTTTTAATGAAAACCAAACAAGTGTATTCGTGTAGTTACAAACTCTACTAGGACAATAGTTTTAAACGATTTTGTATGAGTACCTAGTATCATTCTTCATTCTCGTATATGTGTACACAAAGTGTTTCCTTGTCTCATGTATGTATGGTCAGTATTAATGTTAGTTAATCATAGTCTAGACTCCCCCATCATTTCATCAACTGATTAATTGGCAATTGGCATGCGAGCAAGGTGGGACGTATAATGCTAAACTATATATTAAAACGAATATAATGTATAGTTGTGTACCATAACTAAAAAATATGAAAAACTGCACTTTATGTGTGGAAGGAGTGAAGTGAGTGAAGTGAAGAAGTGAAGAAATAACACTACCTATCTAACTAGTAGTAGGTACTAGGTAGGTATATAATATTATAGGTACTTCTCCAATATTTTCCATGCAGCCTACCATTTTGCGGCTAGCCGTTTTGTTAATCTATCCTTAACCTATTACAACAGATAACATTAAACTTTTATTTCGTATCTATTTATGAAAAAAGAAACCATTATAAACTATAAAGTTTAATAATTAATTATCGGTTAAATTTGGCAAAACGTACTAGTAAATGAATATAGTAAATCTGCCAGACTTGCATTTACTACAAAGTATTTTAAATGGAATTCGACTGGCGCCAGTCCTAATCAGCTGAATGTAAATAATTTAGCGGAAAACATCAGTTCTAGGAAATGTTTACACATTAGCCATCGTGTAACCGTTGTCTACAATATTTAAATTATATTGACCCATATCAAAACCACATTAGAGCAAAAAAGTGATATCACTTTTTTTTGCGTCAATGCAAGAAAGTCCCGTGCGAGTTTAAATTTTTAGCTTAGTTTTTTGTTGAATTTCCGGAAAAACCTCATTTGGAAATAAATCGTTTTTTATTTTTAGTAGAGTTCCGTAAATTAAGTCTCGCGGAAAGAGTGGAACTCAATTATGTCTAGATGTATAATTCAATTGGAATCTCAGTCTATACTGCTCGTGCACATAATATTATGCTCGCGTGCCCATGCGTGCGGGACAGAGTGACGATCGAATCGTGGTTCGAGTTATGAGAATCGGGACCCAGTAAATGACTATTTGTTGGAATAACTACTAAACCTATTCGTTAATGGGAACTACAAGTTAACAATAATAATTATTGAAGACATGAAGGTGATATGTCACAAAATTTGGATTTCGAGAAAATTGAGTTCAAACAGTCACAGAGTTTTTGAATATTTCGTAACGTATTAAGTACATTAATGTAAAGATCCGTCTCTAGAATTAATGTACTTACGTTATTACATATCCTACAATGTTTAAGAGACAGTTTAAACTTAATTTTCTGAGTTCCAGTAAACTGATAATGATGATCGCGATCGTGTCAGCTATCAAACAAATAAAACTAGTTCAAAATCGGTTCATCCGTTAGGGAGCTCTGCTGCGATGCTATAAACGCTGACACACCGCGATTTGCGACCTTATGCTTAAACGCCAATAAGTCCCTGCCACGCCAATGTGTTTTGTGACTTTTATGGAGTTTCTTTACCGTCCGTCGTACCGTAAGGTGTCATTCTCTCCACACTATATTCGGCTTTATATGTATATGAACCATGAATCACCCTGTATAGCTAAACTAAACTCTATATCGGATATCGGAAGTCGGAACTCATAAATGAAAACGCACTTATGGTACGTCATGAGTGTGCCTCACATTATCGCACGCTATAATATCAGACTGAATTAACTTTTCAATAAAGTAACGTTTTACTGCTGTAGTGAATTCGAGAACAAATGTAACGAGTGGAATTTATAGCGACAACCGGAGATAAAGTTACTGACAGAGATGCTCTATAAACTGAATTATACTCAAAGTTCGGTGTGCAGTAAATAAAGATGCGCGTTCGATTGGCTGGGAG
The DNA here is from genome assembly GCA_905187575.2 of Celastrina argiolus. Taxonomy (NCBI): domain Eukaryota; kingdom Metazoa; phylum Arthropoda; class Insecta; order Lepidoptera; family Lycaenidae; genus Celastrina; species Celastrina argiolus. Next base: position 1,403,811 of record LR994585.1, read on the forward strand.
CGCGATGACAGCGCCTTAAATTTTTTTTTTGCCAAAAAAAAAAAAAAAATCAATGAGAAAAGGTAGTAACGCAAAAAATCATATTCCAAAGTTACAGTGACTGTTATAATATGTACCTACACAACATTTGAATGCAAAGCAATTAGGTCGAGTTGTTTTGTTTCAACGGCGCCAGATATTGATACAAATGTGTCCAATAAGTAATAATCTACAGTCGGCCATACAGACTGCACGATTGTCAAAACAAGCGCACAGGGGACAGGGGTCAATGTCGATCTAATACAGTGTGAAGGTCACGAGCTCCCGGCGTGACGGGCGTACGTGACCCCCGACCTGCCAGGAGCGGCTGGAAACTTCCGTGTTCTCAACCTGTCATGACGGTGTTGTCTGATTCCATAATAATCAGCATGACATTTGTGAGCTCACTGAAAGGTACACGGACTCACATGGGACCAGAGTCGTCTTGTTTTTTATAGCATTATATCTTCTTATATATAAAATAAATTGCTGTTCGTTGGTACTCGAGAAGGGTTGAACCGATTCGGCTATTTTTAGTCTTGAAATATTCGTGGAAGTTCAAGGAAGGTTTAAACGGTTTTTATGCTCAAGGAACACGTGGGCACGGGTCAGCTAGTTCGACTATATTTTTTGATTGTTAAACCGGCTTACTCCCGACACAATCGAGTATCGAATTAGTTTGATCTCAAATTTATTCGGGAGTGCGCGGCACGATCGAATCTGAATCAAAATAGAATTTGTTTGGAGAGTAAGGCCTATGGTACAAATTTGTAATATGGAAATGTAGCGCTCGTTGGCGTCCTAACTTGTCACCAACTTGTGGCTGAATGTACCCGACATTGGTGGTATCAGCTGTGGTAATAATGATTAATATATATAATAATCTTGTTTCTTTCGGCCTACATAATTAAAAAACTACAAACCGACTTCGCAAATAAAAGGGGTCAAAAAAGGCTGAAATGTGAAAATAATTCAATTTGAAATGCAGCTAGGTACAAAAACAGCAGACGAATATTATGATAGCCTATGTTCCTTGCGGGACCATTACGAATCTATTGACATCATCATTTATTAAAATCGGACTAGCAGTTTAGCCGCTGTGAGGGAACAAATATACATGCAGAGACTGCCAACATCATTACCCTTCCTTTTGGCTTCGCCGAAATCGGGTAAAAAACAGAAATGTGATTGAAAATTTCGTATTTCCCTGCAATCAGAACGCACATATAGGTACCTGTACATAATATTATTTTATTGTAAAATTGTTTTCCCGCTCTACCTATTTGTTTACTGCCATACTTTCACATGTGAAACTTTCCAAACTCCTTGGCAGTATTTATTAATGTATGTTGAATATTTATTGTGTTGTTCTACCCGTGTGGGGTCGTAGGAACACGCGTAATAATTAATGTTTTATTTTAACGATTAGCATATTTAACATTGTAAGTAGGTACGAGTATACACTTTATATTTCTTTACGATATTCAGGTATTAGTTACCAATGTTATGTAGGATTAAAAACAAATCACGAAAACAAAATTGATGAAAAGATATCCAATTTTCCTGTTTCTATTCGTCTGTTACATATATTTTTTTATTTTATTTATTACACTTAATGCACAAATCGTACAAAGGCGGACTTAATGCCGTATGGCATTCTCTGCCAGTCAACCTTTAGGCGTTACAAGAACAAAATTGTATAGGTGCAGGTATAGTAACAAAAGGAAACTAATAATTCATAATAATAAAAAAAAGCAATAAACATAATATGGATAGATATAAAAAAAAACAAATATACTATGTATACTATACTATATATATATATATATATTATACTATAATAATAATAAGTATAAAATAAATAACAATAACATCGCGACAAAAATAAAAAAGGCTGACCTATTTTATTTTATGGATTTATGTCTGACTAGGTTTTAAGAATTTTGTTTTATACCGGTTTTTATATATACATAACTTTAATAATGTTTTAATTTGTTTATTTATATAACTGCATTGTGTGATATGGGTTTTTTGCCTGAAATAAATGCGATTTGATTTGATTTGATTTGAATAAATATACTATATTAATAAAATACTGAGAATTCTAAGAATCTGCCAATTGCTTAAGATAAAAGTCACGGGTTCTGCGCTTAAACGTGTCTCTAGTTTTGGACAGCCTGATTTCCAGAGGAAGAGCATTCCAGAGGAGAATAGCCTGTACATTAAAAGAAGAGTGGACGAGACTAGATTTATGAGAGGGGCAAAGTAAAAGCTCATTGTTAATAGATCGGAGGTTCTTTTCGTGGCTACTGCAGAGATATTGAAAAAGGGAGGAGAGATACTCTGGAGTGTTAGGATGGTGAAGCAACGAGTAAAGCATGCACAATGCTCGTATGGATCGTCGTTGGCGAACTGGCAACCAGTTCAACTTAGAGCGATAGGGAGAAACGTGATCGTATTTCCGCAAGTTGAAGATAAATCTTAAACAGCTGTTGAAAAGACGATCAAGCTTGTTTAGTTTCTCAGCACTAAGATCGAAATAGCACACATCACCATAGTCAATTATTGGGAAAATAAGGGTCTGGACTAACAAAGTCTTGACCGGGATAGGAAGGAAGTTTTTAAGTCGATACAGGGACCGCAAGATACCTGTGACTTTACAGGAAATGCTGGTAATATGGGTTTGCCAAGCGAGTGAGGAATCGATATGTAAACCAAGATCTTTAACGCTTGTACTAAAACCTATTACGGAACCATCGTAGATAAGAGGTGGAAGGGACTCTAGATCCACTTTACACAGGTGTCTAGGACTTCCTAATAATATGGCCTGGCATTTAGATGGATTCACAGTTAAACCAAAGTTATTGCACCAGTTTTTTATTGCAAGTAAATCCAGATTTACCTCATTAATAGCTGTTGATAGATGCTCTAATCCTGCCTGTCTATAAAGTTGCAGGTCATCTGCATAAAGATGATACGTACTGCGAAGTCTTTTGGTAACGAGATTTATAAAAATACTGAAGAGCAGAGGAGATAGAATACCGCCTTGAGGAACGCCAGCGTGAATATTGCGCCAGTTAGAGGACATTTTACATGTGCGTACAGACTGCTGACGTCCTCGAAGATAGGAAGAAATCCAAGTTAATGCTTCCGACGAGATCAAAAGACCGGAAAGTGCAGCCAGTAGGATGTCATGATTGACATGATTAAATGCGTTCGAAAAATCTACAAGCACTAAAACGGTAATCATAGAGTTCTCGAAGCCTGTTCTTATATCTCCTGTTACTTTTAACAGAGCAGTGGTTGTGCTATGTCCAGGTCTGAACCCGGACTGGAGTGGAGAAAGTAAATTGTTTCGGTAAATAAACCCGGACAACTGTTTATAGACGCAGGCTTCAAGAATCTTTGATAGGAAGGGAAGGATGGAGATAGGACGAAAATGTGAAGGGAGTGTAGGGTTGGAGATTTTTGGAAGAGGGCGGACGTAGGCTTTGCGCCAGATGATAGGGAATTCTTTTGAAACGAGGGAGAAATTGATAATGTGGGAGATGAAAGGAAGGAGTTGGACTTGAATAGTGGTAATCATGCGACGACTGACGTCATCACATCCCGTGGCTTTTGAAATAATAGACTTGATTGTCTTGTCGATCTCGTCTAAAGTAACTGGAGAAAAATGAAATGGGTCTATATTAGGACGAGGTAGATTGTTTAAATAAGTAATGGTCTGGGATTTGGTATGATCATTAAGTGCTACAGTAGCAGCGAAGTGTAGATTTAAGTCATCAAGACTAATAGTACTAGGCAGCTCCTGATGATCAACAGGCTTACCTACACCAATTGTTTGAAGGAACTTCCAAATGTTAGGAGGGGATAAAGAAGCTACATTTTCATGAATATGGCGGCGTTTAGCATTACGTATCATCTGATTGCAACGATTCCTGGCTGATTTAAACATGTCCCAATTAGACACACTCCGATTCTGTTTAAATTTTGAAAAAGCACGATCTCTGCGCCTCATTGCCTCACGAATTTCTAAAGACAACCATGGAGCTGGTAGATGCTTTAGCTTTGTCTTCTTAAGAGGTGCATGAACATCGTACAGTTTTAATAAGTTTTTATTAAAGATGGCTACTTTGTCATCAATAGTATTTGATTCATATAATGGTTCCCAATTTATTTCAGCTGCGTCGATCCTAAGTTGTTCCATATCAATCCTTCCAAAACATCGCTTATAAATTATTTTAGGACAGGGTTTAGGTGGTTTTAGGGTATAGGAAATATAGATAAGGTCATGGTGGGAGAAGCCAGGGGCGGGAAGTTGGCCATGGGAATGGGCTAAGGAACGATTGGAGGTAAGGATCAAATCTAGCCACGTGTCCACACCGTTTAAGTTATGATGAGTAGCGGACATAGGCAAAAGATGGAGACTGGCAGATTCAATTAAATGGATAAGTTTTCGGGAACGGGAGGAGGATAGGTCTGAGAGGTCAGTAATATAGACTGTACGATCAACATATTTTGTGTCATTTTCAATTTAATGCAAACAAATCTTTTCTTTCATCAGCCTGAAGACGTCCACTGCTGAACATAGGCCTCCCCCAAGGAATTCCACAATTTCTGACCGGTCGTGCGCTGTCGGCATCCAACGGCTGCCCGCGGCTCGGACCAGATCGTCGGTCCATCTTGGGGGGGGGGGGGGGGGGCGCCATCTTCTCTATATATGACGGTAATTAGTATACCTCTATTCATTAATAATGGAGAGTGTAACTAGGTATACAAAATCATTTAAAATTCTCCTAGTAAAGTTTGTATCTATACGAATACACCAGTTTTTACTAGTGCTTCATTGAATAAGACCACGAATAATTTACAGACATTTCAACTTTTGAAGTGTTGGAAAGTGATGTCACCGCGTTGAGAATTCAAATAAGTATATTTCAAAAACTACACGAAATATCGTAATGACGTTTTCATTCATATTTTTTATTTTCTAAGAGCTAAAAAAAAAATTAGTCAACATTGTGCATTTACTTAAAAATTCCCTAAACAAGCATAGATACTAAAGTTTAATGCCAAGACACGCTCTTTTATTACAGAAATATGCACGATTCCCGTGAGTTATTAGTAATATCATTTCGAAAAGGCTAACACTTTAAACCTGCAAACTTTCATATTATTCAAGGGAACTTTCGAAGAATGAAAGGAATGTACTGAGAACAAAATCGAGTTGTACAATGATGTAATGCGAGTCAGTAATTGGTTTGCAATATCCGACGTTCCTTGGGGTTCCGAGAAAACATAACATGCTTTAGATTGCCAATGAAATTCCCATAGCAACAAGGTATACTCCTTCAATTTCCATAGGATCTGTGCTCATACGATTCTAACCTAATAGACTACAAGCCCATGAACAAAATTAACATGTGAAATGACCCAACGTGAATAACGCTTAGAAGGCTGTAACTATATCATAAAATAACTCTGAGCGGTATGCTGTCATTTCTGTGCGGTACAGGTTAGTATACATGAGGAACTAGAATTTTGTCAGGTCCAGAGGAACTACTAATTAATTATGAATGTACGGATTTTTTATACCTTTAAAACATTGTTGTATGACATATATGTGAAGGTTAAATGAAAATTAATGTTGTATTTGAACATTTTGTAAATTTTGAAATTTTTATTCTGAATCTATACTAATATTATAAAGCGAAAGAGTTTGTTTGTTTAAACGCGCTAATCTCAAGAACTACTGGTCCGATTTGAAAAATTCTTTTTGTTGGATATTCCATTTATAGAGGAAGGCTTTAGGCTATATATAACATTACGCTGCGACCAATTGGTCCGAATAGTCCGGCTCCTACTGGAGCGAAGCGTCAGTGAGAAATGTAGCAAAAACGGGGAAAATTAATTACAGTTGGGGACTTTCATTGCGTGCTCTGCATAAACGGCTTAAGTCACTCAAAAACGAAGTCGCGGGAACAGCTAGTGTTAACATATATTGTAAGACACGTAGTCTTTATGGTAAATCTGTTAACGACTGCTAGTCATATGCCTCAATATTAATAAAAAAAACACTAACCGGAGACCAGCGTCATCCACACCTGCGCGCCCAGGTGTACGGCGACGGCGGTGACGTACAGCGCGCGCCAGACCCGCACGCTGCCGCCGTCGCACCGGCTGAGCCACGCCGCCAGCACCAGCACCGCCAGCGCCACGTGCAGCGGCTGCGACGTCCGCGTGGCGACCCTGTAACACATAACGTGAATAAATAAAAATGTCTGTACAATTACAGGTGGGATTTACAAAGTTATAGATCTCGTGAAAGAAGTTTTTCAAACGGTGTTTACAGATATAATGTTGTTTGTGTTGATGTTTGTAAATAAAATGGGTCAGGTTATGCCACGCTGCCACCAAATAAATGGGTGATAATACTTTAGGGTGTGTATGTAGCCTCCTATGTAGAGTATATTGTGAAACTAACAGCGCTGAAAAACTTAATTTTGACTTGTTTGTATGAGAAATGCCACAACATCATAAATTTTCCCATACAATAATATTAAAAAAGTACTTCTTTAAGCGCTGGTACTTTCACAGTAAACTGTATATACGAGACCTATACACAATTAATATTATAGCCTTTATGATTGTAATCATGAGGTAGAGGTAAAGAAGTCACCTACTGACTACTCCCTTGGGCTCGGATCGATCACAGATCTCGAGATTACTTTAAACGAAAGGATGTTATAACCAGTCCATTTTGTGTAACGAGTCCCGCAGTAATTAGTGGAAATGAAAACGGAATAAAAATTAGTAGAATTAGTGGAATTATTGTCATTAGTGGTAATTGGTACTCCGGATCTGTAAGCGACTGTACCTTGTATAGCGAAAATAGAGAAATGAGCTTCTGGTGTATCGATCTTATACGTTAGCAATAAGTGGTACACATCTGTCGGCGACTGTACATATTTGTATACGTTTATTACGTAAATTAATTTAGCATTAACATAAAAACCTTCGTATTGATCCGGCAAGGTTACGAATATCGAGATAATCCTGCTCTCAGCTTAACACATGTCATTAATTTGTATCCATTATCTTTTTTCCTACTTCCGAATAATCATTTACTTTATAAACCTGGAAGTGACAATAAATATAATAAAAGCTTCGCTTTAGCTAAAGTCTTAAGGTAGAGAAAGGGTAGGGACATTTTATTTTACTTTACAAGTATGTACAATACAAAAATAAGTGTTAATCGCCGCGTCCCTTCTTGATGCAATTGGACAACTTTCAATAAATAAAAAGACGTATAGGATTTGACATAAGGCTCGCTAAATGGCAATTGAATTCATGTGTCACTTAGCGAAGCTTATGTCAAATCCCATACATTTTGCTTTCGAACTTCGTAAGTGATAATGGCGATGGCTACTCGAATGGCGGTCCAGATTGACATGTGATAGCGTCCTTAGACATTTACAGTTTGCTCATCGTTCATATATCAAGCCGAATATAGTGTTAAGAGAAAGACGCGTAGAGCAATTTTTATTGTTTTGGCACCTCATATAAAGTACTCTACATAACGCGACAAATCACGATTAAAGATCTGCATAAAAGTCACAAAACAGATGAGTTTTAATCCTGGTCAGGTGTTAGGTCAACGACCAGTGCGTTCGTGTGTATAGACTAGGAGCTTCGAGCCAGCATAGATAGATTCACTCGTGGTCAATAGATGTTTGCATTTTTTTTCGCGTTATGGTAAGTAATTTATATGAGGTGCCAAAACAAAAAATGCTCTACGCATCATCCTCTTCACACTATATTCGGCTTGATATATGACCCACTCTCACATATAGGCACTCTGTATTGCAAAAATATTAAAATATCCTGTCTCCAAGCACTGCTCTGCCTCCAGTGCACCGTGCACACGGCAGTACGGTACTAGTTGCTAAGCGGGTTCACTAACCAGTAGCGCCGGCATCGAATTACTTTAGGGTACCTACCCATGAGCCATAACCGGTGACCGACACTTTGTAGGTGAAGAACATACACCAGGCTTAATCCACAATCGAGAATCGAATCAGTTCGATCCTAACAGCTTTTGGTATTTTATTTGGTGAATCAATTTGAAACTAACCAGGATAAAGAAAATCGGAGAACTTTTTGTACTCCCGACCATATAAATCGACTGAGAATTAAAATAAACAAACGTCAATTTATTCGGATGTACGCGGCTCTATCGAATCTGAATCAAAATCGAATCAGTTTGGAGAGTAAGGGCGTGTTTTACCAAGCAATGTTAAAGTTAACGCCATGTTAAATATCATGTTATCCCTCTCGTATTTCCTGTCAATGTATGAGATGGCATGGTATTTTAACATGGCGTTAGCTTTAACATTGCTTGGTGAAATACGGCCTTAGGCTTCTGATTGCAATAGTGGGCACACGACATACAAATGTCGGTCAGAAAAAGTATGGAGGAAAAATCTGTCCGATTATTGTCGGTCATATCAAAGTATGCCGTGTACGTACTACATCACGAAACGACGATACACCCGCTAGCACGTCGCCGGATATTACGTTTAGATCGACCTCCTTCTTAAATTGGCCATGTTATCCTCCAGTAAGCGGGTAACTGATGACGTCATATTTATTAATACCAACAAATTATTCGGAAGATAAAAATACTACATATTTAAATGAAAGAAATTGGAACTAGTTGTTTACGTTTAGAAAATATTAAATCTATAACTTCGTTCCGATTGATTAACGAAATTTAAAATATTTAGTAGCAGAATTGTTAAGCAGTTTTAATGTCTTTCGGCATTTTTTAAATAAATATAGTAGGTAGGTTTTAATGACGAAGTGATAGATGAATCAAAACCGAAAGGCATTGAATCTTTTTTTTAAATCATAAAAAATATGATTTAAATGAGCACCCTTATTGTTAACGTACATATATATAGTTCATTCATCAACATTCTCATAATGGGCATTTTTCATAACGCCCGGGCTTATTACTTGGTCCATAACATATACATTACCTAAGTAAAGTATGTAATGTACAATAGCAATTCATGTAAATATGGACAGTAAAAATTATCAATTTCATACGTTGCCTGGACGCCGGTATATTATACACTAGCTGTTCCCGCGACTTCGTTCTCGTGGTTTTTGAGTGACTTAAACCGTTTATGAAGCGCACGCAACGAAAGTCACCAAATGTGAATAATTTTCCCCGTTTTTGCAACATTTCTCACTGACGCTTCGCTCCTATTGGTCGCAGCGTAATGTTATATAGCCTAAAGCCTTCCTCTATAAAGTGACTATCCAACAAAAAAGACTTTTTCAAATCGGATCAGTAGTTCCAGAGATTAGCGCGTTTAAACAAACAAACAAACTATTCCGCGTTATAATATTAGTATAGATTTTTGGTTTGGCAATCTTTGTTCACGATCCGAACCCTTCTTTGTTACCAGCCGTAACAAAGAAGGGTTCGGATTTGATTCGAGTCGTGATAACAGTTGTTATTGATAATGTATTTGTCCAATATTCGTTTAAATATTTATTTAATAAATAACAGAATCGTGAGGTATCATGGTTCATAGAGCCGACATAACAACACTTTCACGCAGAGTCGATCCGCTAATTGTATCTGGGGGCACGGGAGTGCCCCCGTCAAGACGAGCCAAGCGAAGCGCAAGGGCACTACCTACCTTTTCTCGAAAGGTTTCGTCGTTTTTTTGAACTCTCATAACTTTGCTTTGGATGATGCTACATAGTTGAAAATTTCAACATATAATGACACCAGTAAAAACATGAAACATACAAAGTTTGAATGTTGTAGCTATTATACTTTAGATTTTATCAATGTCTAAAAACCCCAGATTTCGTCACTGACTCATTTATAGATCATCAAAATTCATAAGGTACTTCCTGACATCCTAGTAAGCTGATATTATTTATGTAAGCTGTTATTGCTACAAAACCAACAAAAAAATTATTAAAATATAAATGCCGCCATTTTGTATCCAACATGGTGGACGGTACAAAATGGATGTTTAATATGTTTATTATACGGATATGATCTTTAATACATAAAAGAAATATTATATTATATTATACAATATTATACGAGTACATAAAAAAAAATAAGACCTACTTTTTGTAGGACCGATAATCGGTCAGATTTTTGCTCCATATTATTTCTATCCGACTTTATTTATTTGAGTGCGTTGCACTACTGCAATCAGTATGTTCTATTTTATTCCGATTATTAGTCGGTGACCGACTTTTTGTAAATGAAAAATATATCTATGAGAATATTAGTTTTTTATCCACTTATTTAAAATTAGGTATGTATTATTTATTTGGTAAGTAATAATTAGGTAAGAATTAACAGGCAGCAAGTAGTCATTTGTTGTCAGTGTTATAAACAAAATATTACGTCGATCACTTGAAATCGGTCCGGCATAAGCTTCCGCTGCTGTTACAATAACGTAATTATCGAGTTTAGAGGGAATCTTATGTAAAAACCGTTCGACACTTCGATAGCGCGATTTAGGTAGCTAACAGCGCAATCTATGTTTGGAACTGTGAAACATCTAAACACACATTTATCAACAGATTTAACAGACGGTAACGTTATATTGATAACAATAAACGAAAATATTACACGATCAATTTATAAATAATTTTAGTGTTTAATCTTATGACTATTAACATAATAATAATATGATTTTTAACACGTCAAGTCATGACGTTTAAAGATGGCCATAATCAAAAGAAAACCTTATAGCTATTTTTCAAAAATAAAAATAAATACATTTTTTTCCTTCAAAATGCTAAGTTGCACTTAGGTACATGCACTTCGCATAAGTTTATAAGAGCCGTACAAGAATTAGTACCTCTAGTGACCAACAGATGGCGGTGACCGTCGTCTACATACAATATTATTATAGACTACTGTATTATTATAATAAGTATCAACATCCTTTATTAAAGGCAATCTCCCTCGTATTTATAAGTAATTCTCAAATTCTTTTGAATTTATACTAGTGGCATCCTAGAATATCCAAATAAGAAGTTTCACTCCAGCAATAAAATAATGTATACTTTATAATTTATATTTATATGTAATATAATTATAATATAATAATATAACAAATAAAGAAATATGGACGAGACATTTCATTGAAAATCCGCCTCTACCTCTTAAAAATTGCGGTGAAAGTTTATTAAGTACACGGTATAATATTGACGGTGACATCAGTCGACGTCACTAGGCGTCACTAGGCTAAGGCGCTGACTGTTCTATTATAGTAAAGTAAAGGCCCGGGGTCAAAATAGTTTATCTTTAAATTAAAAAAGTCCATAAACCAGCTTACAAAAATAAATGAAATCCCACCAAAAACATTTTCATGTAAAAATGTTGTCAAGACGAGCCTACACAGCTTACCCTGTGAAAAAGTTATCAGATATCGTATAAAACCAAGCTCTACACTACACCTTAATCAAAATCTATCAAAAAGTAGTTAGATCTCATGTAGAACCAAAATTCTTGATCTATGCGCCCTTACTTCACCAGGCTTAACTTCACTTACGCTACATTGCAGTTAAAACGTGATACTTGACCGTTTTGCTACCGTTACGAACATTTCATACGAATTCATTAATCGTGTGCGAAATAAAACGGCCAAGCATCACGTTTTAACTGCAATGTAGCGTAAGTGAAGTTAAGCCTGGTGAAGTAAGGGCGCATAGATCAAGAATTTTGGTTCTACATGAGATCTAACTACTTTTTGATAGATTTTGATTAAGGTGTAGTGTAGAGCTTGGTTTTATACGATATCTGATAAATTTTTCACAGGGTAAGCTGTGTAGGCTCGTCTTGACAACATTTTTACATGAAAATGTTTTTGGTGGGATCAAATTATTCAGATTATTGAATACACGAGGACCGATTGGAGATCGGAACATGTTTATGTCGTAGGATAATAGAAGACTAGAATCGATAAAGGTGATATGTTGAAAAAAAAATTACACAGAAATTAGACTTTAAACTGTCACTTAAACATTTTAGGATATGTAGTAACGTATTAAAAAGTACATTGATTCTAGAGACGGATCTTAGATTAATGTAGTTAATTCTTAAAGTTAAACATTTTAGAATACGTCGAAAAGTATTACCCACATTTGAAACCAATTTTCTCGCAATCAGAATTTTGCTACATATCACCTTCATACATTCATGTATTCAATTGTAATAGTTCTTTATGACAGAGATAGTTTTGCTTAAATTCTAGAATCTCAGAAAGAGACGGTTTCATTGATTCTAATATAAAATGATGCTATCTTTCTAACCATTTAGGATCTACAAATCAAAGAAATGGATATGAAATTTCGGATACGGATATGGATATTAAATTATCCGTTCGTTTTGGATAATTTCGGTTACGGATAATAAATAAATTTTGACAGTAGCAAAACTTTAATTTCGAATTCGGTTAAGGTTATGGATATTTTATAATATCGGATATCCGATAGTTTCGGTTACGGTTACGAAGCTTCCTAACATCCCTGCTTCAAATAGCCACCCATGTGCCGGTTTTCTCACGATGTTTTTCTTCACTTTTAGAACGTCCCCAAGTTCTTAAGTTCTAAAAAGTACCATTAGCCACAACCTGGGAATCGAATCGAACCAACGGTCACCAGGCCACGGACGCTCAAAAGCTCTGTATGGGTTGTAAATTAATAACTGAAGCAATATTCATCAGATATTGCGGGAGTCTCATCAAGTACTAATAAATCTCAGTTGTCCGTCTGTCCGCAGTCGTTGCGGGCAATTAGTGACAATTGGACGGGTGACCGTTTCTGGAGCAAAGGGGAAAGGTGTGAAAGGAGAAGGTCGAGGGGTAGACAGGATTCCCAACCGTCGATCATGATCTCTGTGGCTTAGTGGTTAACCAGAGGTCGCTGGTTTGAATCCTGCCAAGGAACAAATAGATTTTCTATTTTCCGGGGTCATGATATGTATTACCTATGCATACTTTAATATTATAAAGAGGAAAGGTTTGTATGTATGTTTGTAACGAATAGGCTCAAAAAGTACTGGATCGATCTTAATACTTTCACCATTTGAATGCTACATCATCAGTGATTTATATAGGTTATTTTAATTGCAAGAAAAATAAGAATCTCTACCAAAACAACAATAATACGGTCACAAATAACTAAAGAAGATAATAAACTAAGGTGAAAAAAAGGTTGTCCAAATGCAAAATGTTTAAAAATAAAAGCAACCCGTGCGAAGCCGGGATGGGCCGCGAGTGTAATAAAAATATTAAATACAATATGTGCAGTATTACCCTGTGTTCCAGTAGCTGATAGTAAACGAAAATAACGTTTTTTTTGTTCAGATTTGCGTTTCTTTAGCACTGTTTAGGATCGTTTTGAACTGTTTTCACAGGCACTGTCAGCTGTCAATGTCAGCGTTATGAATGATCTGAACGTTCAGAGCGTCTACTGGAACAGGCCCTTAAAGTGTTAAATATGTTTCCGTTGTCTGGTAACTTGCCCTGTTAGACAAGTTCTGTGAGATCTTATCACGGTTCTAGATTGACGTGGTATGAAAGCGTACATAGATATTATCTTATTTTTTAATTATCGAAGCGTACATAGATATTATCTTATTTTTAATTATGCTTACCTAGTGTACATACCTAACATAAGTGTAGGTAGGTAGGTAAGAATGAAAATACTAGTACATACCTAATATAAGTGTAGGTATACTGGGTAGGTAAAAAGAAGTAGGTCTTTCGTTACAAATGTTATAGCAGAAAAGTTTGATTGTTAGAACCCGCTAACCGATTGCGATTCCAATATCTAAAAAAATATCTTTTAAACATCCAATTTCTAATAGTAAAAAATATAACGCTAAAGAGCTGATTTTTCAATTGTTATTTGCTAGATAACTTTTGTCTGTCGAATAAACATGGTACTTTGACATTTGTTACTTCTTCTTTTTTAAAATGGCCTCCTTTGAGAAATAGCCAGTATCAGAGTTGGACATTTGTTTCATACAAAATCTCTGAAAATCATATACTATTTATCTGTCTTAAAACCATTACAAGCAGAAGACCAATAAAGAATGTAACAAAATTATAATAATTATAATAATTTATTTATTTCTCAATTAAAAGTATGACATAGTACAATTCATCAAACAAAATAAGAACATAAATCCGTTTTATTTCACTATTTGACGCGGACGAATTCGCAGTCTATAGCTGTTAGGTATTTATAATATTCATATTTTATCAACAAAATTAACAATTTGCATACATAAATAACACTTAATATTTGAGGATTATTAATAATTTAATAGATACTAGTTTCCGCGTACGTGACCAGGCTGAGGCGCCATTACTCAGACTTTAATTAACTAAATTTTACGGTTGAATACTGTAACGATAGTTAAAGTCAAGATAGTTATTGCTATCACTGTCACTTCTTGACGGAATAACAAGGACAGCACTTGGCTTGAGTGCCACTTAATATTGACACAAATTAATAGACAGACAGAACACTAACTTATTTAATTTATTAAAGAAAATGCACGCTTATTGAAATCAAATCAAATTAAATCTCAAACTAACCACTAAAAATATTTTGCAAAATTTTTATGGAGATCTATCTTTAAATGCTGTGTACACCTGTAATTAACTATTGTGCTAGAACTGTGCAAACGGTATTAGAATAAGTTATTAATGTAATTAGCAATAAGTTGTTGGTGTAACTATTGAATAAATAAAAATGAAATAAAATAAAACTAACACATATTATACTCCCAGACTCGTCAAACTACGAATATAATATTTTATATTATCTAAAACTCCACCACAAAGCAAATACATTTTGCTTTGTGCGTCAATCCCATTATAGAATTCAAATGTTAAAAATATTAAGTTTCAGATTTGAATTTATAGCCTGTGAAATCATTTATTTTTTATGTTTCTCAGAAATTGTTTAAGAATTGCTTTACAGGATCCTTATCGTGCAAGTTCTGATTGATTTTATCACTCGTTTATTTTTAGAAAGATAAAAGTTGAGGAGGTATTGACGCAACGAAACGATTAGTGATTATGACAAAGTACTGACGTAGGATACTGTCCAGGGACAATAGCACCCAGCATGTGGACGGTTCAACCGCTCATCGAACTGCATTCGAATTTGCGACGGTTTGGTATGCGGATCGAACTGTCGTGGAACTCATATTATATTTATCAGGGATGAAATGGATAAGAAATTTCGGATACGGATAAGGATATTAAATTATTTCGGATTATCCGTTTGTTTCGGATAATTTCGGTTGCGGGTATTAAATTTTGGATTTCAGTTTTACAGTAGCAAAACTTTTATTTCGGATTTGATTACGGTTACGGATAATATTTTATATCGGATATCCGATATTTTTGGTAACGGCTACGGAGCTCCCTAATCCTTGCTATTTATTTACTATTATATGTATCCTTTTATAATATCAATGTAAATTAGGTTACATTGTAAAAAAAAAAAACATTTTTGAAAATTATAATTTCAAATCTGTTTGCTATAAGATGGCCTCGAGCTTCTTACGCCCGCCGCGCCGGTTCTTCTCGGCGGGCGAGGGTTGAACCGGTGGTAGCGTTTTCTTGTTCACATTCCAAAAAATCTTGTTTCGTTTGAAAATATATATTTTTAATTACGATGTCAAAAACTCCCAAGGCCCAACTCCATGCGTCGAAAAATTTACTTGTATGTCCTAACTCGTATCGTTACATATTATAAAACAAAGTATGTCTGTCGGTTCGCGATGTACTCAAATACTACTGCACTGATTTGGATTATCTCATGAATATAGAAAGGTTTTCTGTATTAATTGGACCCGGTAGTTGCCGCTGCCGTCAGTACGTCAAGAAAACTAATTACTTATAAGGCTGTATGAAGGTTTTTTTAAATATTAATCGAAGGCTGGCCTTGTCAGGCCCTGACGTCACTGCGACCCTTTTGGATCTATTGTGACTCCTTCGCTTTAGAGTACCGTCCCCAGTACTATGTTACTCGTGAAGCGAACGATATGGTGGGGGTCTGCGGTGCGGATTTCCTCTGCTTAGCCTGCGACTCCATTCCTTGAGCTTATGTATGAAGGTACATCCAGCTTAAAATAAATGTGAATTGCTTGATACATTGATTTTAGAAATTGAACCGACCAAAACGCATTTGACGTTTAAGAGAGTATTTATTTTGCTGTTTAAAGTTTTAATATCAGCAGGCTTACTCCAGCCACAATTCGAAAATCGAATCAGTTCGATCTCAACGGCTTTTGGTACTTTATTTGGTGGAATACTTTGAAACTAAACAGGATAAAGAAAATCGTTAGTCGTAACTTTTTGTACTCCCGACCATATCAATCGACCGAGAATCAGTTTGGAGACTAAGGCCCCAGGGCCTCATCGAAACTTTATTAGCGTTAGATTTAACTCACAGATTCGTTATAAAGAACAGAGTAGATATAAACTTTGTATAACGTAATTTAGAAATTGTCCTAGTTAATCACCTCTGTTGAATATTCAAAATTGTGTATGATTGTTTTTCTATGGAAATGCTAAAAGCCTCTAATTTATTTACATTTTAAAAAGTATTTCAAGGTGTTGTAGTCCCTGATTGATCGGTTGCTATGAAAGTAGGTGTGAAAATAATCTATACTAATATTTTCACACCTACTTATATATTATATGTATGTAGAAGGAAAATGTGAGGAATTTTATGTTGCGCGTTCCTACGATCAGTCAATAAACAAAAAAAATTACTTGTATTTGTAAATTGTAATTGTAAAAGTCAGGACTGAGGGCCCAGGGGCCTGATTCACAAAGAGTAAGTCGACTCAGATTTGACAACTCTCTTTAACAGCCAATAAACGCTTCTTTAATTTCACCACGCAGTAAATTTTCCGACCGAAATTGTGAATCAGGCACCAGGGGTTAGTTTTTGTAGCCGCAGGACGCAGGTTCAAATCTCCGTAAATCAACTTTTTGTGTTGTTTATAATGTAGCGATAAATATTTATTGCATTTATTGTTTCGAACCAAAACCTCGCACACGACGTTTGAAATATTTTATGTTTTGCGCTCTTTTAAAATGATTTAGGGTCCCGTACTAAAAATTAATTAAAGAGTTATACAGGCGGTAATATTAATGAGTAATAATACTTTAGAGTGTGTATGGGATCCCGTATATAGAGTTTACTGTGAAAGTACCAGCGCTGAAAGAGTTACTTCTTTTTAATTTTTGTATAGGCAAATTTATCATGTTGGGGCATTTCTCATAGAAACATGAACTCTACCCAGTAAACTCTACAAAGGAGGCACACACACCGTAAATTAGGTTTACATTGATTAATTAATAATGAATGAATAACTAATTAAATATGGAAAATATATACCTGTATATAATAAATTAAATCAATTAAATTACAGTTTTATAGTAACGCTACGACGTTAGAAGAAATTTAAAACGGCCGAAACATGAAAATAATTCAGATGTAAATCCGAAAATGCGTGGTTACCAAAATTGTGTGGACGAATGACGCCTCCGTGGTCTAGTGGTTCTGAGCTTGGCTCTCGACTCGGAGGTCGCGGGTTCGAATCCCGCCGATGGAAAAAAAAGCTTTAAATGTTCCTGAGTCATGGATGTGTATTAAATTTGTGTATTAATATAATAAAAATCTTAAATATGTGTATAGTATTAAAGTATTAAATATATTTCCGTTGTCTGGTACCTGTAACACAAGTTCTTCGGATACTTAGCATGGGGCCAGATTGACGTGGTGTGAAGCGTCCATAGACATTATTATATTATTATTATATTGTCAAGGTAAAGTCGTGGTCGAGCCTGCTATAGGCTATAGGCAACAACCCCTATTAAATACTTTGGGGAGGTTTATGTCCACTAGTCATGTCATAGCTGAAATGATGAATTGCACAGAGCTGGGCTAAAACAAGAATTAAATTATGCCTGCATTTTTATTAAGAAATATGAAGATAAATTTAAGAACTGAAATGATAGAATAGAATAGAATCAATTATTTGCTTAAATAAGGTACAATGTTTGATGATGATGAATTGCACAGGCTAAAACAAGAATTAAATTATGCCTGCATTTTTTTTAAAATATGAAGTTAATTATAACTGGTCGATAAAGTTTATATAACTGGACAGCGACATTCGCTACGGGTATAACTTTATGACTTTTATGAGATTGTTGACGTCGGGCGATCAAATAATAAAAATACATTTATACAGGGTGTAAAAAAAACTATTCCAACTATAGGTTATGAGAAAAATTGATAAAATCAATTATCAATTGAAGACACGAATGGATGATGGTGATATGTAGCAATTCTGATTTCAAAAATTGAGTTCAAACAATCACTTAAACATTTAAAATTATGTCGTTAAGTATTAAGTAGGTACATTAATCTAAAGATCCGTCTCTAGAATTAATGTACTTAATGCGTTACTAGATGTTCTAAAATGTTTAAGTGACAGTTTAAGCTCAATATTTTTTATTTAAGGACCAATTAACAGCTAATCCGTAGGATCAGTCAGCTGAAGTGGCAATGGGCCGGCCACATAGCACGAAGATTGGACGGTCGATGGGGCAAAAAGATCCTAGAGTGGAGGCCACGTACTTGGCAAGCGCAGTGTGGGACGGCCACCTACCAGATGGACCGACGACCTGGTGAAAACTGCCGGGTCACGTTGGATGCAGGTGGCAATGGACCGGTCGCACTGGAAAAGTGTATGAGAGGCCTATGTCCAGTGGACAGTAAAAGGCTGAAACGACGAAAAATAATACATAATTTGAAAATACAAAATATGTTAAATTAATACATTATTTGTATAGCCAACAACATTAGTCTCATTAGGGTATATTTCTGGGTAAAAAAATTTTTGAAACACCTTCATCATGTCAGAACACTCACAATCCTATTAATAATAATATCTATGAACGCTTCACACCATGTCAATCTGGCCCTTTGCTAAGTATCCAAAGAACTTGTGTTACAGGTACCAGACAACGGAAATATATTTTATACTTATAAAACTTACACCTATTTAAGATTTTCATTATATTATATATTTATTATATTATATAATATAATAAAAATCTTAAATAGGTGTATACACAACCATATTGACACAATGATCCATGACCCGGGAACGTTGAAAGACTTTTTGTTCCCTCGGCGAGATTCGAACTGCACAAACGCGCTCAACCACTGAGCTAAGGAGGTCGTCAAATATATTTGCAGACATATTCCCTTCACGGGATATGAACTGCCGACCCGCCGATGAAGACCCCGCGTATATTTAGCTGCGTGCGTGTGGCAGCAGGCCAGCTCTGACAGGCCTCATCATCCGACATGGCGATGTCAGGAACATGCTCACTAACGAAAGGTTAATGTATCGTTATTTTGTCTGTGGGCTTTGTACTGATTGACGTTTCAGTAATGTATGAAATTATATACAGGCCCCAGATTCAAGATGCCTCCGCTATTTATCGCTTACGAAGTTCGAAACCAAAATGTATCGAATTTGACATAAGCTTCGCTAAGTGATAAGCGAATTCGTATGTCATTTAGCGAAGCTTATGTCCATTTCCATACATTTTGTTTTCGAATTTCGTAAGCGATAAATAGCGATGGCATCTTGAATCTGAGCCCAGTTTACATTCGATAACGTTACAAATACGTTGGTGTCAATAATTCTTGTTAAACCCGTAAGTCGGCTCCACACTACTCGCGGAGTTCCTCGGCGAAGTACGGCGAAGTACGAGTAAAGTTTGACGAGGTAAGCCGAAGTGCATCTCTACACTATCCTATTCGTCTAACTTCGTTCAACTTCGCGAGTAGTGTGGAGCCGGGATTAGAGTATACTAAGGTGAAACCCATACTAAGGTGAAACGCAATGCACTGATTGATTACAAGAAATATAAACATAATTTCGCAATTAGGAGCACCTGCGGGGTTAACAATAAAAATGACAACACGTAGAAATAAGTCTTTCTAGGCAAGAGTAAACAGAATCTCGAGCTTGATCGTCGATGGAAGAAAGGAAACGTCTTCTTCTCTTACGCTAGGAGAGGATGGTTTGAGAAATTCAAACTTCTTTAGAATATTAGTCTATCCCGCTCGTACGCACTAAATGATACGTGCACGAACGAGATAGACTGACGTTCAAAACGATGTTCGAGGCATGAGAATCGGGGCTTGTTTAGGATAAGGCGACAGTCTACGGTCCACGTGCTTAGATCATGTGGAAATGTTGCAAAATTTATACTAATATTATAAAGCGGAAGAGTTTGTTTGTTTGTTTAAACGCGCTAATCTCAGGAACTACTGATCCGATTTGAAAAATTATTTTTTTGTTGGATAATCCATTTATAGAGGAAGGCTTTAGGCTATATAACATTACGCTGCGACCAATAGGAGCGAAGCGTCAGTGAGAAATGTTGCATAAACGGGGAAAATATTCACATTTGGGGACTTTCGTTGCGTGCGCTGCATAAACGGTTTAAATCACTCGAAAAACACGTGAACGAAGTCGCGGGCACAGTTAGTAGAAAATATTAGATACTATATATTTTTTTTTAATAACACCAATGATGTTCAATAAATCAAAAGTTTATTATAATTGCGGCACACGCTGTACATTTACAAAAAAAAAGTATTGCAAGGTTAGAGCAATGACAATTTATTTTTAGCAGTCGGCGGGATGAACACGAAGATGTGTAGACATAAGTAGACACTATTCGAATAAAACAACATGTTTAGTAACTAACAAAGTAATTGCAAGAACGAAATAGATCTAAATGTGGCTGAAATTTATCGTTGAATGCTTTTATATTTAAACTAGCTGCGCCCGCGACTTCGTTCGCGTGGTTGTCGGCAACACTATCGCGATTATGTTTTTATTGCTCACGTTGGTTTCTGTTATTATGACTGCTAAAAAAAGAATAATTCTTTCATACATATTTTTTGAGTTACTTAAACCGTTTATGCAGCGCACACAACGAAAGTCCTCACATGTGAATAATTTTTCCCACATTTCTCACTGACGCTTCGCTCCTATACGTCGCAGCGTAATGTTATATAGCCTAAAGCCTTCCTCTATAAATATAGTTAAACTTCTAGAACTTTTCTAATTCACTTGGATGAGATAGTATTCAAGGTACGCAGGCTATAATTTACGAGCTATTCAAGATCGGAAGAAGTTAATGTAGGCGTATCCGGCGGTAATGTCGACAAATTTAATGTCGTTACGTCATGACGTAAGACCTTGACGTCTTGACGCTGATGAGTGACGGCGCGCCCGACCATTACGTGAACACTGTCTTTAAAACGCACTTGTCTCATCTTTGCATACATGCAAAGTTCATATACGGCGTTCTTTTTAATTTAATTTTATTTTATTTTAATTAACCTACCGTACTGTCATTCTTTATGTTTTCACATGCCAAAAGAAGAAGAAGAATATTTATTTACGGCGCTTTTCAATATCTTGTCTATCTATAAGGAAGGATGGATAGATAGGTTATCGGAACGAGTAATTAGGCGCGTTGCAACGTTGGCTACTGCGCTATATATCAATATAACTCGTATTTGCATCAGCAAATACGAGTCTACTGCCTAGTTTGGACAGCCGATAATAATTAATGGATAACATATTATAGTCATTTGGAAAGATTGTTGCTACAACTGTGTAAATAATATATAAGTAACGAGCTCAATATAATCTTATGCAATAACTTAATGACAAATACAGTGTGATGCCAGAGCCGCGCCGGTGGCCAGCGTCACAACATGCCGCGTCACCGTGTCACACGTCACGCTCCAATAGTTTACATAGTCCACACGCCGACGTTCACAAACCAACATAGCGATAATCCTATAGAAAGTTTGTGACATTTACGAGACTCGTTTATGAAGAATGTGGGAATTTGTGTCATTTTCATCATCAACATCGTATTTAGACAGAATTAGCAACTGAGATGAGGCGGTTGAAATGCGCATGAGTTTAATGTCATGTTTATTGCATATCAGTACGAGTTTTTTCCTTGGGAGTTTCTTATGCCGGGTCTTCTCGCCGGTTTAGTCCCCCAACCGGTGGTAGGTCATTACGTAGGACAATTAAAGACATGAATGGATGAAGGTATGTCACAAAAAACCCATAAAATTAGGTTTAAACTATCCCTTAAACATTTTAGAGTATCTAGTAAGTAGTAAAGTATTAAGTTCATTGATTCTAGAGACGGATCTTTAGATTAATGTACGTAATACTTTACGACATCATTCTAAAATGTTTAAGTGACAGTTTTAACTGAATTTTCCCTAAATCAGAATTTTGCTACGTAACACTTTCATCCGTTCATGTCTTCAATTCTAAAAGTGTTATAAATATCCTATTTGATATTTCCTCCATCCACAATTTAAGACAAAATAATCAGTAAAAATTTTCATAAGCTATTAATTACAGATAAAAATCAATTTATATGCAGTGTACAGTTAACATAAATTCTGTAAAAGGAATCCGCAGTTCACATAAATCGAATGTTTTGGCCTTATCGCTTGCAAACCTTTGCGTGTTCAATTAGTACGTGTAAAAAAAATAAACGTCAGATGTAGCAATCAGCATATACACTGTACATTCCAGGGTTGTTTTACCTGAAGTTTATATGAAAGTGATCCTTATATCAATGGCATAGAGGTCCCTTCAGAGGCAAATGGTCCGGCGAGGTCCATTCGAAGTTGCTTTACCCGCCCAAGGCCTTACTCGTTCATCACTCATTCACTCACTCAAACTACTAATTTACACCAAATTATATGCCGGCTACAAGACCAATCTTTTGAGAGACTGGCGCGAATGTAAAATACAGTCAGATTCTAAGAAAGTAATAACTAATAAGTGTTGTGATTATACTACTAATAATATAAACGCATAAGTCTGTAAGTATGGATGGGTATTTGTTACTCATTCAAGCAACAACTTATAATATATTAAATACTGAACAGATTTTGATAAAATTTGTTACGGCAGTAGTGTTGGCTTCTTTCACCGGAGCAAAATGTACGGTTCCTTAAATTTTATCTAACAACAACACAGAAAGAGAATACAATAATAAATCTGAGCATGTTGACTTTTTTTCGTTTATTCAATATTCGACATGTTAATATGCAATAAAGAACTTATTGTAAATCTTAAAATAACAAAGATAAATACAATTTTCCAATATGATAAGAGAGGGAGTGATACATTATGTATGTCGACGATATGTCGGTACTCGATATCGGACATTCGTATTGGAAATGTGATTTAAAATTTTCCAATCGAATAGGCGCCGCGCCTACGTAGTACTTTTTAACCGACTTCCAAAAAAGGAGGAGGTTTCTCAATTCGACCGTATATATGTTTTCTATTTACTTTTCTAACCTGTATACACACTTATTTTTTTTATTTCGCAAGGAATGTGCGTTACGCATCCCCCCCTGGAGGGAGTGGGCATTGCCATCAACCGTTATATTGGGTGGAGTGCCCTGGACCTGTCAAAACACAGACCACTAACCTAACCTAACCTACCCCGACCTGCCGGTTCACCTCTATAGGGACCGGACTTCCATCAAATTAAGAGAGCGCTCCGGCAAACTGAAGCGCTCTCCTCGGCGACGAGACTGACAAACCCGTGGAGCAAACCTTAACCTGTGTACCTGTGTAACCTTTTCTAACCTTAAAAATCCTTTGATATGATCTCAGGGATACCCGAGGGACATGCTAGATCTGTCTTGGTCCCGCAACGAAATAATCAGAATAATGAAGGAGGAGTAGGAAAGTGTTTCAGTTTTTACGTTTTATTTCAAGTTAAATGAGTTTTACAAAAAGGCCTTACTCTCCAAACTGATTCGATTTTGATTCAGATTCGTACCGCGTACTCCCGAATAAATTGACGTTTGTTTATTTTGATTCTCAGTCGATTGATACGGACGGGAGTACAAAAAGTTACGATCTAACGATTTTCTTTATTCTGATTAGATAAGTAATCCACCAAATAAAATACCAAAAACCATTGAGATCGAACTGATTCGTTTCTCGATTTTGTTAGGAGTAAGCCAGGGCCCAGCTATGAGGCCTCTAGATCAAATTCGAAGCACTGAATGGTATCGGACAGACTAATAAGGTGATGCAATCACTGAATCAGACTTCACCATTTTAGATCTTGAAAACATTGCCAAAACTGATAGAGTTTCTATGAGTCATAGCTTGTCCCCTTTTCATCCGAGGAAAGTGATCGTCACGTGCGACAGGCGTGATCGGTGACGTCACAGCCAGCTCAGATAACTAGATAGGAGACGGCGGTGCTGATGGACTTGTGATTGGAGCCAAGGTGAATAAAGAGTCAAGCTCCGACTGAGTTTGACCGCCATTGTGTTCGAAGGTGACATATTTGGTGAAATCGTTAGCAAAATATTGCAAATAATTAAAAACCAGCCTAGTGCGATCAGATTCGCGCTCTAAGGCCCGTATAAATAAAACAATCTCAAACCCAACCTCACTTGAGAATCTATTTGACAGATCAAACAACGTTTCGTTTCACTTTTAAGAGTGAACAATTTTATTAATGTTACATAGTACTTTAATTTATTTTCTTTTTATACCGTAATATACATATTATAATTTATATAATAGAAAACATTAAAATTTGTATAATCTATATTTTTATAATTTTTATTTTTACGTTTACGAAAGAAAAAAAATACGTAAGTAAAGTTCTTCATTTTTAAAAGTGAAACGAAACTATTTTTTTTATCTGTCAAATAGGTTCTCAATTGAGGTTGGGTTTGAGATTGTTTTATTTATACGGGCTAAGTTTTAATAATAGGGTCCCGTTTTATCTTCTGGGTATGGAACTCTGGAAAAGGGCAAAAGGTACCACAATTCAACCAAACCAGAAAGAGAGGAGCGCATTATTGCGAATAAAAATACGACTTCTGTAACTCAGTGGTTCAGCGCGTCAAGAACATAGGACGGATCCAGATTGACGTGGTGTGGAAGGTGTATATTATGACTTGATCCTAGTGTTGGCTACCTAAACAGTATAAGATGTTTATGTCAATTTATAACCAAACAATCATACTTTTTAGACTAATCAATCATCAGTACGACTATTAAACAAATATCACTGAATGCAATCAGCGTATCAACGTATCAGTAAACATGGTCATGTGAGCGTGTTGTGCTGATTGCTGATTGCTGAACATACGTGCCAAGGAACACGTCTATGTTCAGACATGGACAGCATATCTGACGCAACCGGGGGAACTGTTTCAAGGGTGTAGGGATCTAAGGCCGTCTAAAAACCCTATGCAGGATAAGTAAGGAATCTCTGATTCGTAAAGCATAGTTTTACTTGTATTCGACAGCCTGCTAGCTAGTAAATGCCTATCCGTGCGTATTAATTAATAATCGATTTTTCTCATTCCCTAAAAATCGTTTTTTTAAATAATCGATTTTTTCATAACTCTTTGCTTGCTTTTCCATTATCATAAGTTTGTTTTTAAATTGAAAAATGTTATGTTTTTGATGGGATGTTATTTAAATTAATTCACGTACACGCTTCGTGCACGCAATAAATGGTTTCTCAACTTCAATTCCCAATGACACGTGTAAGCTTATCACTCCATGATCATCATTTTGCAACGGATGACAAATATAGATTATGGGATAGGTATCTGCCAACATCCGATCTATAGATAGCCGATGATCTATAGATGATCTATAACCGCACGTGGCAACAGATTGAGCGTCTCAAATGGCAGCTCCATATATAGAAGTCTCAAGCGTCACGGTTTGTCGGTAACGATTCTCGACAAAAACATCGATAACGACTGCGTTATATCAACACTTGAACGAAAGAAATTATTGCAATATGTATGTTTTGCTACTGTGTATAAGTATGCAATAATTTCTTTCGTTCAAGTTTAGTGTTTTAAACTATACCTATTTACTTAAAAAAGTATAGTTTAAAACACTAAAAATAACTTAATTGTATTATCATTGGTCTTTGATGCGTACACAAAAGTTCAAATAAGAAAAAAGCTAAAAAAAAAGGTTGGTTGTGATACATCGAGTACTTTCCATGAAGAAGTGCTATGAACATATAAGATACCCAAAGTAGGGTAGAGCTGGTATTTACTAAGTAATATGTTTGCCTGTGTTTTAGTTATGTGCTATTCCTACAATTGAAGATGAATGGATGAAGATGAACAGCTAATTGCCTGTCAATATTAAAAAAAACATGGACTGAATTTGTTTATACGTTTTGAGATGCCGTATGGGATTTCGTTACCTGGTTGAAAGGTTGAAAACCTCGTATCTATAAAACAACCTTTCGGTAGAGTTAAAGAACTTAATAACTTTAAATTTCATTATGAAATGGATTTTGTTTATGAGGTTCAGTTATATACATACGTCCAAAATCCATGTCATAATAAAATCTAAAATTAATAAGTTTTTTGACTCTACTGAAAAGTTGTAGTTATTTAGATACGAGGTTGTAAAGGTAAAGCGACCATTTGGCATAGAGCATCGCTCGTATCGCTAATTAGTGATGTTTTTAGACAACCTATTGTTTATCAATAATAAAACATACTATCTTAATCCAATCGTATTTTGTTAGCATATTTTTTTATTTTTATTTTATTTACACTTTTTGCACAACGTATAATGGCGGACTTAATGCCGAGAGGCATTCTCTACCAGTCTACCATAGGGTGATGCAGAGACAAAAAAACGAAAAGGTGCTGCAAAACGATGAGAGAAATACTGTGGAAGGATAAAAGAAATAAAATTAAACTAAACGTAATATAATGCTGAAACCATATAATACATATTAACTAGTCAGCAAACAAAACAAGTAAACATACCGCGGCGCCGTTGCTAAGTGATTAGGTAACCACACGAACACTTCTATTTTTTGTCTTCCTTGTATTATCGCAAGCCCTCTACAGTCCATCCCAGAAATAGCAAATACCTTTAAGACATGTTATCTTCGTTAATCACGATGACGAGGTTCGAAAACAAAAATGTATGGGATTTGATATAAACTTCGCTAAGTGAATTCGTCTTATGTCAAATCCCACACATTTTATTTTCGAACTTCGTAAGTGATAATGGCGATTGTATTTTAACTGAGGGCCCTGAGTCTTTAGCCAAGTCATCGTTAATTGCGATGAAAAGGTTCGAATAAATGTATAAGACTAGTTGAGCCGTGCCCACTTCGTTGAGCATAAAAAAAAAAACAAAAAAAAATCGTTTAAACATTCCCTGGACTTCCACGAATATTTCAAGACCAAAAATAGCCAAATCGTTTCAGCAAATCTCGAGTTTTAGCGAGACTAACGAACAGCGATTCATTTTTATATATAAGCTTTGCAATGTTTGTATGTCAAATCCCATACTTTCTATATATTTCGAACTTCATAATGGCGATAGCATCTTAACTGAGGGAATCTTAATCCAAGTCATCGTTAATTAAAATGACGAAGCTTGAAAAAAATTTATGGGATTTGACATGATTAGCGATCCGCTATGTCGTAATTAGAGATTTAAACTTGGCTAAAGGGTCAACAAGTTATTTCGTAATACGTATGCAAAGGAAGTCACGTACCACCGAAGATCTAACATATATATATATATAGGACCATCTCGCAGATATCACGCAAAAATCCAAGGATTAGAACTATAAGATTCTCGTTTTAAAAATATAATAGTAATTCTGGAGCCGCACCCCACAACGTCTTATAGCAGTAATACTTTAACATTACTTTTGGATTTCGAACAAATTAAAAACATAATATTTTAGATTAAACAGGGTCTAAATAGAACAGTCTCTATAACTTTAAGTTACGAATATACTACCTTTCTTCATTTTGGCAATGTTTTTTTTGTCAAAAACGAAATATTTTTTTTACTTTATAAGTAAGTACTTTTTTGTCGCAAGAAAAATTTTATTTTTTTATTTTTGTAAAAATTAGGTTTCGGTTTCAGCCGAAATAGAAGCCACGGCCGAATATTCGGTTTCGGCCAGTAAACCAGTTTCGGTCGGACTCTACTATTTTTCTTACGCACGGCATAAACAATATTATGTAGGTACATCGCCGCGGGCATTTCGATAATTTAACTTACCGATATAGTATTTCAATAATATCTAGTAGGCAGAGTTCTTTGGAAATGTTAATCATATAATTATTTATTTTTAAATATCACTGTCATAACTTACGTTTCGCATAAGAATACATTCTGTATAACGTCGCTTTACTTTCCCAACCTCATATCTCAAAAATCTGAATCTGGGATCTGAAAAATCAATGTTTCCTAGATACTATAAAACGTAATGTTTATATACTTTAGGTCAGTAAAAGCTAGATATAATACATAGTTGAACCTCATTTAAAAATCCGTCATGACAAAATCTATTTTTTTTTTACTGTACTGATATTGGAAATTTGGCGCTTTACCTAACAAAACTTAATAAGCTTAGATTTTATTATGACATGGATTTTGTTTTAAATGAGGTTCAGTTATGTACAGTATACATCCAAAATCCATGTCATAATAAAATCTAAAATTATTAAGTTTTTTGACTTTATTGAAAAGTTATAGTTTTATAGATACGAGGTTGTCAAGGTAAAAAACGACGATATGTTAAAGGATAAGGAAGTAAGTAGATAATCATACAAAAGCGAAGTGACCTAATAACTAATACCTACACGTGTAAGCACATCTTAAACATAAGGGTCCTGTCACACCACCACATCACGTATTTATTTATTATTTTATAGTTAATTAAAACGGGTGACCCCAATTACATTAACTAACTTATATCTAAGCACTATTATTAATACATACTAACAAATAATAAACTAAGTAATAAGCAATACAATATACACATTAACTAACTATAGAAGACACTCTTTCGTACTTTCCCTCACATAATTTCAAACAAACTGTATTTAGTATTGTATATTGATTGTGCATTATATGTACATTTTGCAATAGTTACAGACCCCGTGAGCAATATTATACCACAATCACAGACCAAAACCACCTCAGTGAAGCAGATTACACCACAGATTAACCACCTTTTGTCGAACAACTATTAACAAAAGACATGAATGGATGAAGGTCATTTGCGAAACTATGATTTGGAGAAAATTGAGTTCAAACTGTCACTAAAACATATTAGAATACGTCGTAAAGTAAATACATTAATCTAAAGATCCGTCTCTAGAATCAATGTACGTTACTACATATCCTAAAATGTTTAAGTAACTGTTTGAACTCAATTTTCTGGGTAACAATTTTTTGCGACATATCACCTTCATCCGTTCATGTCAAACAATTAATAAAGTGAAAAAAAGTGCAAGTAGTTAGTGTATTATTACTGTTTAACAAGAATTTACACCAAGAACATACATTACATTCAATAATGCGGCGTGTCTCGTTTCGGTGTGAGTTGACCTTTATTTGAGAGCATCGAACTTGTCACGCGCTAATCTTCTTACATAATTGGCATCTTGTGTAGATACAGACAGACATACAGTTAGCATACACATACTACATAGTCAATAATTACGTGTTTCACATCTGCCGCTAGTTTATGAGTTATGACGCTAGATATTTTTACGATTCTCACGTCGTCAAATATCTAGCACAGCCAATATGTTACGAGTCACATTGTGGAACTGGAGTAAAATAACTATTGGCTCAGAAGAAATGGTTCTTCTAAATAAATTGATGAAATACAACATACCACTAATTAGTAGTTCATAGTCTATAAAACATACAGGTAGACCGGTGGAATATATAGAATACCTGTAGACAAGGAATATAGAGTACAAGTTGACATAATAAGGACAATAAAATGGTGCCACCCCTTTTCGTTAATTTTAGCTGACCCTAAGATCCACATATTATATTTCTCCAGGGCCCCGATTATCGTAGCTCGAACTTCGATTTGATCGTCAATCTGTTCTAATCGCACGTGCGTCATGAGTGTGGGACCGACTGAGATTCGAAACGAAGTTCGAGGCACGAAAATCGGGCTCTGGTCAGAAAACATCTATCGTTAATTTTCGTCAGACCTAACCTACAGTAAATACCGGGGGCAAAAGCTGGTTTTATTTCAGAGCTAGCTGGAATAATAGGTAGGAATTATGAGGACTTCAAAAATTTAGGGGTAAATGAAGCCGATAAATACACATACCGTTGGTAAATACGAGTTGTTCAAAACAAAATTATTTTTAAATGAATATATTTAGGTCCAAGATTTGAGCAGATTACGAGATCTTGAAATTTCGTTTGGGCTAAGTCCAAGGCAAAAATAAAATTATGTTTTGACAAAACAACAAAGTGTTATGCGTTATGGACGTTTCGTGAACGCTGTGGGACTAGCAGGAGCAACTGGCGGCTACGTATTCGTAATATTATCGAATGAGCATTGTATGTATCATGACACTACCCATACAGTTGCTATACGGTAACGAATGCGCAGTGGTTAATGTTTCTGTTACGCCTACCGTTTCAATATCTTATCGTTAGTCACCACAAAATGACATAGACACCATGGTATCTCAATTCCTGTGAACTTTGTGAAAGATAGGAATGTAAAAAGCTTTTCGACGTGAATACGTTTTTATCTTTGTACAGGGTGATTCATGGTTCATAATATATCAAGCCGAATGTAGTGTGAAGAGGACGCGTAGAGCATTTTGATTTGGCACCTCATACAAATTATTTACCATAACACGACAAATCGCTATTAAAGATCTTCATAAAAGTCACAAAACAGATGAGTTTCAATCCTGGTCAGGTCTTAGGTCAACTACCAGTGCGTTCGTAAGTATAGACTAGGAGCCAGCGAGTAAGATTCACTTATGGTGGTCATTTTAGACCTTTTTTTTTTTACTGAGCAATTTATATGAGATGCCAAAACAAAAAATTCCTTAACGCGTCATTTTCTTCACAATATATTCGGCTTATATGAACCATGAATCATTCTGTATTTAGAGGCAAAAGCATATTACACAAATACTGGTGACAGGTTTTTTGACAAATAGAACATACCGATAGCACAATGCATATTTAAGTCATACAAAGAGTCGGTCAGAAATAATATGGAGGAAGAATCTGCCCGATAATTGGCCCTACAAAAAGTAGACCGTCGGCTCTTATATCGCTTAAGGGCCTGAGGACCCCTGGCCGTGGTTCTCCGCCCTGAGCCCTCTCTGTTCGGGGGCTTCCGTCCGATTTCATTTAATTTGCTGTATCTCACGCTTACTAACGTATCTGTCGCAGACATCTGATTGAATCTGCTATTTCATTCAATGACTAGCGATTGAATGACGTCAATTAATGACGACATTTAATTGAATGACTAAAGGACAACTCGTCTAGTTGCTTTTTAGCATAGTCGTTTAATGGAATATAGCATACTTTGTAATCTTTGGTAGGGGTAACCACAAGTCATTTAATAAAAGCGCTAGACATTTAATCAAATAGCAGATTCAAGCAGATGATGCAATTATTGCTATTGCTTTGCTTTTGCAAGATATACGTAACAAGCCTGCGGAACAGACTGATATATACGAAACGAGGTTCGAGGCACGAGCATCGGGGCCCTAAATGACGTTGAGGAAAAGCATCAATAGATATAAAAAAATATAGGTAATTTTCAAATGGAACATAACAAACAAAAATTGATTTACGAGGAAAGTCTAGTAGAGAGAAAATCACCTAGAGCACGATTCTCAGGCAGTGGAAAAAAGTTCGAATATTAGTATATCCCGCTCGCACGCGCGCTAAATCTCATTTGCATGAGCGGGACAGACCGATAGTAAAAACTAAGTTCGAGGCCTGAGAATTAGGGCCCAGAACCAGAAGTGTAAGAGAGACCCAACTTAACAGTAGAAATAACAGTAGGGTTGGCAATTGGCATCTTGCCTCGGCACAAAGATTCCATCCATCGTGTAAAATGTGACGAACATAAATATTGTTGTGCCCCAAATACTGTGCGGAATTGACTTCTATGAGTGTTTTTAAATAGTGCAATTGACGTAGGAAATTAGTTTTGGCACTAAACCACTATTGAATTTAATTTAACGTTTGGGAGAACCAAAAAAAAATATATAAAGTGACCTATTACAACAACATAATTTATATCTACAGCGCCTCCGTGGTCTAGTGGTTCTGAGCTTCGCTTTCGACCCGGAGGTTGTATGTTCGATTCCCGCGTTGGAACAACAAAAAATGTAGTTTTCAAGTTTGGTTAGGACAATGCAGGCTGATCATCTGATTGTCTGACAAGAAAGATGATCCATGCGTCGGATGGGCATGTAAAAAGTCGGACCTGCGCCTGTTCTCTCGCCAGTCGTGTCGGTTTACCGTCCCACTGGGTTATGAGAGAAAAAGGAAGAGAGAGTGCTTCTGTGTATTGCGCACACACTTGGGCACTATAAAATAACTCCTGCGTAACTGGCCTGGTTTCAATGAAATCGGCTACCGACACCGAAATCGGTGAGGGGAGCTATTATTATTATTACACTCACTCATTTGCTTGCAGGTTATCATGTTTTCGTGGGATACTGCTAGATATAATATATTTAAATTGTATACTGAATATTTGTCTACTGTAACCGTATTGTATAATTTTAGTTTGTCTGTAGTGGTCAGTAGACATAAATGGTAAACTCATTAACTGTACCAGACAGGTTCGTAAAAACAATCAATTGTCCTCTTTCACAAATTAACCTTCAATTAGCACCGCGATAGTTTTTGTTCTTCGAATGTGCAACGTTTATTGTTCTATTTTCGTGTTGAAATATCGAAAGGAACTATTTATATTAAAGCATGTGACTGCGATCACGTGAGCTAAGCACGCCAAATAATTCAGAAAAAGCGTTAAACATTTAATAGAATAACTCTGGGTTATTTTAACCCAGACTCGCGCAAGTGGCGGGTCTTCAAAAGGGCTAAGGGAAGCCTATAGGAAAGGAGTGAAACCCCACGCCACTGTAGCACATGTACGAGGAGTAAAATATGTAAAATAAAAGTGTAATTTAGGGTGTGTAGGTATGTGCCTCCTTTGTAGATTTTACTGTGACAGTACCAGCGCTGAAAGATTTACTTCTGACTTTAATGTTTCTATGAGAAATGCCTCAACATCATACATTTTCCTATACAATAATAAAAAAAAATAACTGTGTCAGCGCTGGTACTTTCACAGTAAACTATATACAGGTCCCATAGACACCGTAAAGCATTATCACTCATTTGCAAGTTCACTTTCAAAAAGATACGCCACGTTTTGAAGTTTACACGAAACTCTGTTTGTTATTAATGTAATT
Organism: Celastrina argiolus; assembly: GCA_905187575.2. Lineage (NCBI taxonomy): Eukaryota > Metazoa > Arthropoda > Insecta > Lepidoptera > Lycaenidae > Celastrina > Celastrina argiolus. The sequence goes on from LR994585.1 coordinate 1,437,324, forward strand.
ATAAAATTACGACATCATAAATAATTAAGAATTTCTAAGTATATAATTTGCAATAAAATTACCTTATTTATTAAGTTACAAACAATTATTTAAATGTCTCGTTATCATAAACTGACCCAAAGTCCTTACTCTACACGTTTGACGTTTGTAAGAGAAAATCATTTTGCTGTTAGATTAGATAAGCTGTACCTAAACTGATATTAAGATTGACAGAGCAGAATTTTTATAAAAATTCAGATGGATCGTTTATTACAATGACGATCTTCGAAGTTGAAAATAATATATTGTATTGACATAACGTTCGCTAAAGCGAGTATTATCGCTAAATTTAGACAAAATCCTTTTTTTTTCCTTTTCCAGTCCCAACGGGTTCCTTTAGCCGGTACCTTTCAAAGACCTTCGTCCAAAGTCCTACTAATTAAAGAGGCTAATGCATCTCCGAATTATAATTTTAATAATAACTAGTACAAAAGTATATTGTTTGAGACATTACATTTAATTTTATTTACTCATGCAATGCAACAAGCGGCACATATTTTTATCGATATTGATTATCATCAACATGCTATACGTATCAAATGAAACCTTAATCATATTATTTGGAGGCAGTGAAAGTAGTAGTAGAGTTTATTTAAACAATGCAAATCAAGACTCTAAGTTAAATCTTCAGAATTTGAGAGAGCAATACTTAAAACTTTATCAAAAATCAATTATTCACACCAACCTACACACCTAGTGCCTATATTATTAGAAAGTTTAAAAAGAAATGGATGTTCTAAATTTGAAAATATTTTTTTATTATTCTAGCCAGTCAGCAAAAATATTTTTCCAACTTAAAAATACGACTCACGACGACTCATTATTTTCAGCGGTTGGAAAATACTGTAGGAACAGTTGTTAGCTAGCTACGTAGGTATTCGTGAATCGTGACGTTATCGAATGTCAATTATAACATATCATTGGTTTTTGCCCCTACTAATAAATAGAGCTACCGAATATACCAAAAAAATCATAAAAATCGGTCAGCTGTTTCCGAGAAGTTTGGCTTCAAACAATATGAGACTGAAATTTTATTAATTAGTAGCTGTAATTTCAAACTTTGTACATTGATGCACTGACAGCAGCGCCACCTACCGGGTCCAACTAATACACTAAAACCTTCCCGGAGAACCAGTCTATCCATTGGTGAAAACCGCATGAGTATCGGTGCAGCAGTCTTCGAGTGTATCGCTAACAGACGCGGGGGAGCACTTTGTTTTATAATAAGGCTGGTTAGTTCCAAGCACTTACGTGTAAGCCTTCGTCTCCTGCAGCTTCACGACCACATGTCGGAAGAGGTCGTACGCCACCTTGGAGTACTGCGTGGAGACAGCCAAGAGGTCCGGCTGGTACTCCACCTCCTTCTTCTTCGCCTCATCGTGGGGGTCCGTTTTGATCTGATGCTTGAGTTTAAACCGCTCGAGCGCGTGGTTTGGTTTAGCAGGCGCGGGTTCCTGCGGCGTCAACTCGCGGGTACATACGTTGCACATATCGATAACGTGTGGCACACACAGCGGGCACAGGGTTACTGAGTTACTGAGGCCGGCGCCTGCGCGCGCGCACATATAACTCGACCGAGCCGTGCCCCCACCACGCGGTGCGATAACTTGGAGACACGGGAGCGATACCTTCTATAATAGATTCCCACACCGATTTAGGTGTCGGTGGCCGATTTCGTCAAGCTTTGCAGGATTCATTCATAGTGCCCAAGTGTGTGCGCAATACACAAGGACACTCTTTTTACTCTCATAACCCAATGGGACGGTTAACCAATACGACTGGCGAGAGAAAAGGCGCAGGACCGACAGCCGACATGCCCATCCGACGCATGGAGCATCTTTCTTGTCACAAAATCTATATAAACTATGTGTTGTGAATATTGTACTATGATTCTTGTAAAAAAATCAGGTGATTAGCCTACATTGTCCTAACAATCTTGTAAATATTTTTTTCTTGCTCCAACGCGGGATTCTCAGTCACGACCTCCGTTCGAAAGCGAGCGTCTATACCACTGGAGCAAGAAGGCGTATATTTTCATCTATAGATATAAGGAGAACTCTGAATCTATAGATATAGAAAGTCTATATAACGAGATTAGTTGCATTAAAAGTACGCGCGGCTTTCAGTAAAAACAACAAAGTCCAAAGTATTACGTTATATCTAGTTATACAGTGTGTTAAAAGAACAGTCACTATAACTTTGAGATACTATTATACTACCTTCCCTCATTTTAGAAATATATTTTATTTTATTTTTTTTCCAAAACTAAAAAAAAAAAAAAATTTTTATCATTTCTAATTTTTTTTATCGCAAGAATAACGAAAATGCAAAAAATATTTTATTTAATACAAAAAAATAATAAAAAATACATTTCTAGAATGAGAAAAGGTAGTATAATCATATCTCAAAGTTATAGTGACTGCTCTTATACCCGTAACAATATGATAAATATATTTTTATTTGTCCTTGCTACAATAAGAAATACGCAGGTTATGTTTTGAAGTGGTACGAAGCAAAAACTAACCACTGTCCTAAACCAAGATCCCTTACACTCTTACTGATAAAACATACACCATAATACAGGCCGTAATGTTAATATTACTTAAGTGATAATACTTTAGGGTGTGTATTGGTCCCGTATAGGTATAGATTTTACTGTAAAAGTACCAGCGCTAACAGAGGTCCTTTTTTAAATTATTGTATGGGAAAATTTATGATGTGGCATTTCTCATACAAACGTGAAAGTAAAAAGTCTTTCAGCGCTGGTGCTTTCACACAATACTCTACATAGGAGGATCATACAAACTTCAATCATTATCACTCATTTATTTTACACCTTGTATACTCAAAAATATACCTCTATATTATGATGCAAAATAACTGTATATTATGCGATCTATATCTAAACAAAATTTTGTCTATGTAAGCAAAATGTAATTACAGAATTTAGGGAGAGACGGAAAGTGAAACACTATAAGACTTACCAGTAGTTGATATGCAACCCTAAAATTATAACAATACAGCCAAAAAAAACAATTGGTACTTTTTGTTCCTGTGGACATAGATAATAAACTACTTGTAAACAAGATAACCGCTAGTGGTGAACACGAGTCGCATCAGTTGAGGAGATACTGATTCTGAGGTATTTTTAACATTATTTTATGCTTGGGTTGTAACTTGCATGTATGTATAACGGAATCATTGAGCATAATTTTAACCAACTTCTGGAAGTCGGAATACTTTGAAATTATACAGGCTGTAATGTTAATGAGTAAAATTAATTAGTGATAATACTTGAGGGTGTGTATGGGTCCCGTATATGGAGTATACTGTGAAAGTACCGGCGCTGAAACAGTAACTTTTTTATATTTATTGTATTTCCACTTTCACCCATTTATTTTACGTCTTGTATATACACAAACTACATGCACTTTTTTCTACTTTATTTTGCTATCGAACTTTGTAAGCGATAATTAGCGATGTCATCTTGAGTAGGCCCCCAGCCCCCTGTTCTTACACAAGTATCTTGAGTAGGCCCCCAGTCCCCTGTTCTTACACAAGTATCTTGAGTAGGCCCCCAGTCCCCTGTTCTTACACAAGTATCTTGAGTAGGCCCCCAGCCCCCTGTTCTTACACAAGTATCTTGAGTAGGCCCCCAGCCCCCTGTTCTTACACAAGTATCTTGAGTAGGCCCCCAGCCCCCTGTTCTTACACAATTATCTTGAGTAGGCCCCCAGCCCCCTGTTCTTACACAAGTATCTTGAGTAGGCCCCCAGCCCCCTGTTCTTACACAAGTATCTTGAGTAGGCCCCCAGCCCCCTGTTCTTACACAAGTATCTTGAGTAGGCCCCCAGCCCCCTGTTCTTACACAAGTGTCTTGAGTAGGCCAACAGCCCCCTGTTCTTACACAAGTATCTTGAGTAGGCCCCCAGCCCCCGGTTTTTAGTTACTAAGTAAGTATTGTATAAACACGGTATATTTCATTTATTTAAAACATGAAAGATTATTGATTATGTTCACTATAAGATGTTGTTAGACCGACCGACTAACCCCTACTTGGCATAGCATGGATCTCACAACTTTTTACAGTAGAAGAACTAAGAAGCGAGACTTGGCACTTTTTACAAGTTATGTTTCTGATGGGATTAGTGTTACATCTACCAGATACGTCATTAGGTCTACGTGCCGATCATAGCACAGTTGTTGAAGGACGATCTCCACCAATGGATGTCCGCTCACGAGACCAGCCCCCGCTACCAGCGCTATCTAATCGGACGTAGGAACAGATAAAGTACACTTGTTGCATAATTCTAACAATTTTACTTTCATGATGTTATACAGAACTCTCTTCGTCTCTATACAATCTGATATACACTATACAGGATATCTGAACGCCTCCTTGGTCTAGTGGTTCAGAGCTTCGCTTTCGACCCGGGTCGTGGGTTCGATTCCCGCGTCGGAACAACAAAAAATGTTGTTTTCAAGTTTGGTTAAGACAATGAATGCTGATCACCTGATTGTCTGACAATAAAGGTGATCCATGCGTCGGATGGGCATGTAAAAAGTAGCCCTGCGCCTGGTCTGCCGCCAGTCGTATCGGTTATCCGTCCCACTGGGCTACGAGAGTGAAGGAAAAGAGAGTGCGTCTGTGTATTGCGCACACACTTGAGCACTATAAAATAACTCCTCCGTAGCTGGCCTGGTTTCAATGAAACCGGCCACCGTCACCGAAATCGGTGTGGGAGGCATTATTATTATACTGGATACATGAATCGCAAATCATTGTACGCTACTATATGGGATTATTTTGACGCCATGTAATCTAAAATTACATACGTCAGGAAAATCTGTCTAAATCAATGGCAGTGACTGACCAGTAAACAGCAAATGAGTGAATGATTGGCATTCCAACTCCTTTGCTGGTCACTGGTCAGTCACGGTATTTCAAAATAAAAAGTAAAAAATAAACTAAAAGCGGGGTAGGTTGTTTTTGTTGACTTTTTGAAAAAAGCTTAATATTTTTTGTTTTGTTTTTAATTTTTAATACGTTACCATAATTAGTAATAAATAATAATACGACAAAGCAGTAGCACTAGTAATTGAAGAGAGAGATGCTGAAATGGAAACCGTATACTTAATTAAATTTTAAAATTTTAAAACTTAGTGACACCAAAATTTTTATTCAATATTTTGTTATGCTATTTCAATATTCAACATGGAACGGTCATCGCACAATCCGAAGTCATGGTCAGAGTTCCCCCATATGAGAACTCTTTGATCAAACCATAGATTTTGTAGGACGAATTGTCTTCGGATAATTTAGATCATTATCTTGAGATTTATCAAAAAAAATAATTACAAATATTTTGGAATCACCAAATCCACAAACCTTATTCTTGCTAACTCTGTTAGCTACCACAAACAAGAGTTCCGTCCAAGAAATTCTTGGGCGACTCATCAAAATGAAGGTACTCACGAAAAATTAGCTTGATACTAATCAAGTGAAAACAATGTATGGGGGAACCCTGACTATCAGCAGTTTCGCGCCTGTTTTTCACAAGCCGGTAACAATCAATCATTCGGGCAATTAAGATTTTTATAATTGTAATAAAAATTCAAAAACAGTTTATTTTTGTGTTTTATAATCCTAGATCACATGAGACCACAAACACGTCATGCCTTTAAAATGTTCCGACTTTACTTAACCTACTTACGATTATGTAGTAAATCGGAACAGTTCCGTTCCGATACTTACTAGTAAATCGGAACAGTTCCGTTTTGATACTTACTAGTAAATCGGAACTAAACTATTCCGATTACCTAATATCGGAACGGAACAGTTCCGATTTACTAGTAAGTATCGGAACGGAACTGTTTCGGTTATCTAGTGTCGGAATAACAATTTAATATACCATAATAGTGGATAAAATAAAATACAGTGAAACTTGGTTAAGTGGGACCTGGATAAGTGAGAAACCTCCCTAACTGGAACTCATGTTGAGGTCCCAACACTTTGGCACTGAATTACCTCTATTAGTGGGACGAGGTAAGCCTCTATATCTGGGATTTGTTCTTTCGATTTATCATCATAGTTATCTCTATAACTGAGACAGCGAGTAAATTTTATATGCATAAACCTCTGTAACTGAGATAACATTGTTTGTTTACTCAATACTCATTCTTATTCTACCCACAAATTCCACACGTAATTCCAAGTACGTAAGTACAAATTTTGAGCTTCAATTACCTTCAGTTTTAGTTTCGCTTTACTATCATCATACAGATGTTTATTTGAAAAATGCCAAAACGAAAGCTACAATCTAAATAACCTGTATTCTCACCTCTATTAATGGAACCCTCTGTAAATGAGACAGATATTAATTTATACCTGTATATCTGAGACACTGGGTAAGTGAAATACCTCTATAAGTGAAACGACATTGCAGGTCCCTTGATGTCTCACTTAACCAGGTTTCACTGTATATAATAACTAGCTGACCCGTGCCCACTTCGCACACAGCGCGGCAGCGTACAAACCGTTTAAACCTTCCCTGGACAGACACGAATATTTCAAGACTAAAAATATCCGTATCAGTTCAGCCGTTCTCGAGTTTTAGCGAGACTAACGAACAGCAATTCATTTTTATATATATGATTTAATTTATTTAATGAAATGTAATCAAATAACAAAGTGTGTACTATTAATTAACGTTTTGAATTGTTTTATTTTTGTAACTGATTTTCCTTTTTAAAATTTTTAAACTAATTTTGTAATAAGTTGCCACGGGTCTCAGATACCAGGGGGCCAACTCAAGTTGCCATCGCTAATTATCGCTTACAAAATTCGATAACAAAATGTATGGGATTTGACATAAGGTACGCTAAATGACATACCCAATCGCGATCATTTAGCGTACCTTATGTCAAATCCCATACATTTTGTTATCGAATATCGATTTTGTAAGCGATAATTAGCGATGGCAACTTGAGTAGGCCCCCAGAAATATTTTGTTTATTACTTCGCGGTGAATAATTGACATTTAAATCGGTAGCGTTATATCTGTCATACTAAGGCCGTATTTCACCAAGCAATGTTAAAGTTAACGCCATGTTAAAATACCATGCCATCTCATTCATTGACAGGAAATACGAGAGGGATAACATGATATTTAACATGGCGTTAACTTTAAAATTGCTTAGTGAGACACGCCCTAGGGTGTTTACACTCGACGACGGAAATAGTGCGGTCAACTTCCTAGTAACTCCGCGATTAACGATTAATAACTGAATACCGACGAATCGCTTCTCGGCTTCGATTTCCCCCCAGGGGCTTCCTCGTTACATATCACTAATCCAATTATTAGCTAAATCAATAAAACTGAACCGCAAAATCATATTACATTTTCCTTCCTGTTTTATTAATGCAGTGTTGATCATCAGCAAATTCTCCGGTAAAGCCCCAAACCCGTTGACGTCATACGCCTTTCCCTGCGCTATAAATAAAAAACCGGCCAAGTGCTAGTCAGATTTGCCCACCAAGAGTTGCGTACAAAACGAGCAAAAAATCACGTTTGTTTTATGGGAATATTTGTTTTATTTTAGATTTTGTTGATATGACGGCAATAGTAATACGTCATCGTGAAAATTTCAACTTTGTAGCTATCACCGTTCTTGAGACACTGCCTGGTAACACATAGTGAAGTCTCAGTGATAGGGTTCCTCTTTTACCCTTTGGGAACCCTAAAAACAGCAAAGCGTGAGTGGGGCGCAAAAAGTGGCTTTCGTAGAGAGCGTTTCTTTAAAATATGACGTGGAATGTTATAGATTATAAAAAAAAGCTTTAAGATAAATAATACAGTAATTATAGCATTTAATAATTCTGCCGTCCTTATAGTAAAACGATAAGTCGAAATTATCCACCAATCACTCGATGGTATTTTATAATAAATATAATAAAAAATAATTTCGAGTAAATCGCGATCAAAGTTTTTTTATACATTTTGTTCTATCTACGAAACTAATATTCCTTTTTTTTGTTTTGTTTAGCGCCTTCCAATGTGGACTTTTTAGTTAATTTATGATATTTTTACAATGGATGACCATCATAAGATCGAATGATTATTGATTTGTTCTTAGTTTGGAAAGGATCCACATATTTTGTTTATAATTAACAAAATAACGAAAAGTAGTTATAACAGCTATTAAAAATTGAGTGATTGATCCTGGAGCATCTCGTTGCGGTGATTCCGAATATACTATTAACTCATTTTCATCGAAAATGTCAGTTGCGTTGTTTATATAAGAGCAGCAGAATTATTATTATTTTTCTATTATAATACATAGAAATGGGAATACGATTATTGCACCACATGTGACATGAGCGAGACCTCACATGACATGTTACATGTTCGGTGTTCACATGACAGCATTACTCATTGGTCTTTGCTCTAAAAATATAAATTGCACTATTTTTAGCCACTAGGTACAGTTATAGAAAACCTTTCCGATAGTCTAACGGCTGGTTTCAATGACCTATTTATTTTTTAGCATATATTATTATTCATGTTTAAAAAAAAATGTCTAGTATGAAATAAATAATAGTATAAATGAAACTAAAAAACACTTTTTAAATAAAATTCAACTAAAATAGAAAATTAATTTTAATAAATTAAAATTGATATTAGTGAAATTTTTTTTTTCTATCTAGTTATCCCATTTAAATGTATAGGATTACAAAGTTATACTAGCACTTTTCGACAAAAACACTTGTTTTAGTAAATTTTCTACAAAAAAAAACTGAGAGCGATTGCCAAGTCAATCTACTATTATTTAATTTAAAACATACGAGTAAAATTATTTTTAACAATATTGACATGATCAATACAAGATGTTGTTAGACCGACCGACTAACCCCGACTAGCATCGCATGGATCTCACAGCTTATAAGCCAAAAGAACTAAGCAGCGACACTTGGCATTTTTTACAAGACTATACTTGGCGGTTTTTGATGAGATGCTATCCGTAAAAGAAACCGAATAATTTTGTTGTACAGTGGCGCCGACAACGAAAGCATTGATTGACCTGTCGTTACTCATTACTCTTAAATTACATAAAATTGGACACATTAAACTTAACCAACTTCTCGAGTTAACCGGAGAACAGGTTATATTGTAATGCTGCATAATAACTATAATTAATATCGGCTTATTTTATGTCGTTTCAATTATTTCTTGTCGATTACCAGCCAAATACCATTTGTCATTCCGCCAGGCAGCGACAGTATGTAAATAGAATAGGAGAGAGGTGAAGATGGCTTTGGGGCTTACGAGCGATAAATAATCGGTGGCCTTTTGGAGTTGAAATAGAACATACTGATTGCAATAGTACATCGCACACGTCATCAGAAAGTCGATCCGACATAATATGGAGGAAGCATTTGTTCAATAATCGGTAATACAAAAAGTAGGAAGCGGGCACCCTTAACTATCGTTAAGCGTTTCAGTCGGCCGTATGTACTAAACTAGCATAGGTAATAATTAGTGACGATTACGGCGTATATGACCGCTTGAGCTTGATATGAGTGCTTGAGCGAATCGGAGGTTGCGGGTTCCGACCCGGCCATATGAACAGAACGCCTCCGTACTCCAGTGGTAATGGTATAGAGCTTAGCCCTCGACCTGGAGTTTTTCAATATTAAAACTACCTACCTGGAAAATACTAGGAAAGCAATGCTAGTATTCTGCAGCTAGATTCACATACATTTTAAATGTGTCGAATTTTATATCCACATTTCTAAAATTGTACCAAGTTTTTATTATATAGTTTGTTTTGCACAGAGCAGACACCAACTATTAAATCTGCAACAATATGTCATTTAAAATTTCCCAGATTTGTTGTTTTGGTAGTCCGTCACTTGATAAGGAGATAAGTAATAATGATGTTTAAGCTATTGATTGCATATAAATATAGTAAGCGGGTAAGTTACAGGCTTCGCTACTTAATAGTAGCGAAGCCTGTAACCTTTATCCTTACCCGCTTTATAGTAGCGAAGCCTGTTGGACTTACCCGTTTTATAGTAGCGAAGCCTGTCGGACTTACCCACTTTGTAGTAGCGAAGCCTGTCGGACTTACCCACTTTGTAGTAGCGAAGCCTGTCGGACTTACCCGCTTTGTAGTAGCGAAGCCTGTCCGACATACCTATTGGCTTGCCTGCAGACATGCCTAGATAGGCATGCCTATAAATAGTTCGATAACAATAAAGTGTGGAATTCACCAGATGGTGAATTCCCCACTTTATTGTTATCGAACTACAGGCTTTATTGTCACAACATAATTAATACCGTGGTAACATAAACTTTCGTTTACGGCTTACCGAATTAGCGAATATTATCACCATAGTAAAATTATGCACACCGCCACGGCTATATTTATATGCCTGTCTGGGAATTCACTAGACGGGCATGCCCGCAAGTATAATAGGCTTCGATACTATTATATTTTATTAGTTGCCATTTACACCATAGGATAATTATAGCAATTATCCTGCTACAAAACCATATTTAAATGGAAACTAAAAGTGTAGCAGTAATCGTAATATAAGTCAAAATAAATCGCAAATTGCATGAAATGTAGAGTAAGTCACATAATATGTATGTGTGTAGCAGCAATTATCCTATGGCGAAAAAATGGCAACCAATAAAATATAAAAGTAGCGAAGCCTATACTTATTATATGTACTATATGAATTGATAACCTTTTTTTTATTTTTAATTCCATATTATGGAATTGTCCAAAAGGTTATCAATTCGTATGTGTGTTTTTGTAAATGTTTTGTGAAGAGATATTTTTTTACGCTACGAAGTCTTTTTAACTTTTAATTTTAACTTTTAATCGAAAGGTCATCTACAATGAAGACATTAATTAATTGCACATTAAGACCAAGACCAATTATATCGTTAAAATAAAATATTACACCGACAGTGATACATCCAAATAAAAGCTCCAGATATTAAAACAGTGTTCAGAAACTGTACATTTTTCTGAAGGAAGATGTTTATAATAAATTCTTCCTTATATGACATATACCATAATCTCAACTCCTTAGATAATATGTTTAATATTAAGTATACATATTTGATATTTAAAAATTAAAAAAATAAGATATGGTAAAAAGTAAATTTAAATGACTATTATCTCACATTATGTGGTATGTTTGTATTGTGTGATGGTTTTTTTTCATTGTAATTGTTTCAGATATAAATTATTTATTACCTATTATTATTATATTAAACCTCGTAAGTATTTACATTTTCCAACTCATAAGTTTGTGACTTTAGGTAAAATATATATTTAATAGGGCTTCCATACAACAAACGTGATTTTTCTCGTTTTGTACGACTCCGACTAGTACTTGGCCGGTTTTATAGATTTCTTGCTGTTCCAACTTAGGGATACACTGACTTCCCACTTCAGATCCAAGCTCGACACTGCAACACGGAGAGAGGCAGAGGAAGAGAGATCTGAGGGCCTATTACAAGCTCTTAATTCCAGCCAGTTTACGCCATACAACATGACTGCCTGGAATTTTCGTATTACGATCACTTATTGACAGCCAGTCAGCCGTCACGTGACACTTGACTTGCTTCAGAATGTCACTTTCAGATAAACAAATTAGGGTGGATCCATTCAGGATAATATGTTGTTGTAATATGAAAAAGAACAAGGCAGTTTAAGACCGTATTATTGAATTGCCTGGAACCAGGCTGGTATTGTAAAAGGCCCCTGGGGCCGTATTATGATCTTTTACAATACCAGCCTGGTTCCAGACAATTCAATAATACGGCCTTAAACTGCCTAGTTTGTTTATCTGAAAGTGACATTCGGAAGCAAGTAAAGTGTCACGTGTCCGCTAACTACCTGTCATCATGCTGTTAATAAGTGAGCAGCCATGTTGTATGGCGTAAACTGGCTGGAATTAAGAACTTGTAATAGGCCCCCTGAAGTCTGAACATAGTAGTACCTCAGTTCTGACAGTCGGCGTTCCTTTGTGTCATGAATCGTGACCCAAAAGATTGACACGTTCATATATTATCTAATCTGCATGATTGGCCAAGTTCGCTGCACTGCGAATATCGGATCGTGCCGAAGCCCTAACACTCTAAAACAGACTTCACCATTACACACGCTAAGACTAGGTTATAAAGTTGTTTTTCGCTTAACAGGGTTTTCGTTTAGGACTTATGAAACAGGTCTGGATGTAAGTGGCACCTTCCCGCGTTCCCCAGGCCATTTGATGTTGTAGCGACATTTTTATGGACGATTCATTACCTAGTAATAAACCCGTAACGCACATCAATAAGACTGACACTTCTGCCAGTTAAGTCTTTGTATAACGCTAATGCCATGAAAATCAAAATCAAAATCAAAATCAAAACATTTTATTCAGAATAAATTTTTACAAAATGTTTTCTGAACGTCGTGACTATTTGATGCCTACCACCGGTTCGGGAACTAGCCCAGCGAGAAGAACCGGCGTAAGAAACTCGCATGGGGCCATCTTTTACCAAAAAGATGGAAAATTGCTCTTTTTTAAGATTTACAAATGTCAGAACTAAAACTAAATAACAAAAGTACAGTAATTTTATAGTATATAAATATAGCCTTGCAGAGGGCTACTTTATTCCCAAGGTGTGCTGTCATTCATAAAATCATTTACTGTATAGTAAGCTTTTGCACACAAACGTTCTTTGACTACTTTCTTAAACTTATTGTTTGAAAAATTTTGAACGTTTTCTGGGATCCTATTGTATAGGCGTATACATTGGCCCTTAAACGATTTTTTTACTTTACTAAGTCTAGTCACTGGTACATCAAGTTTATGCTTATTTCGAGTATTTCTGTTGTGGTTTTCACTTTTCTTCTTAAATAAGTGTAATTTTTTTTTAACATACATTAAATTTGAAAGGACGTACTGAGAAGGTACAGTTAAGATTCCTGTTTCCTTAAACTTTTCTCTAAGTGAGGTGTTAGGGGCCAGTTTGTAGATTGCCCGAACAGCTCGCTTCTGCAGCACAAATATATTATTTATATCTACAGCGTTGCCCCATAGCAAAATGCCATAGGACATTATACTATGAAAGTAACTAAAATACACTAGACGTGCTGTACTTTCATCTGAATATTGTCTAATTTTACTAACTGCGTATGCTGCTGAACTGAGTCTGTCGGCCAATCTAGCAATATGAGGGCCCCACTGAAGTTTTGAATCTAATGTAATACCTAAGAATACTGCTGTATCCACTAGTTCCATACGTTCATTATTTATTATTTAATAGCACATTGGTTTCAAATTGCCTTACATTTGGCAATGTGAATTTGACACATTTTGTTTTTTTATTATTTAGTAAAAGATTATTGACACTAAACCAATGTACTATCTTTGAGAGAGCATTATTTACTTCGTCGTGGCATGTATTTTGTCGTTTCATATTAAAAATAAGAGACGTATCATCAGCAAATAATACTATCCCATGTTTTTCATTTATGAGGTATGGTAGGTCATTTATATAAATTAAAAATAAAAAAGGACCTAAAATAGATGCTTGTGGGACCCCCATCTCTATTTTAGAGCCTACAGATCTTTTTCCATTTACCTCAACCCTCTGAGTTCTATTTGATAAGTATGATTTCAAGAGGGCGAGTGCCTGACCCTTTACCCCATAGTGGCCTAGTTTCCTGATCAATGTTGTGTGCTGCACACAGTCAAATGCCTTGGAGAGATCGCAGAATATTCCAAGAGCATCCCGCGATCCCTCCCAAGCTTCAAAGATGTAACTTATCAAATCGGCGCCTGCATCTGTTGTAGAGCGTCCCTTTGTAAACCCGAATTGTTTATCATGCAAGATGTTATTGATATTAAAATGTGCTAGCAATTGATTGAGTATTATTTTTTCATATATTTTACTTAGCGTTGGTAGAATAGATATAGGTCGGAAATTAGATGGATCCGACCTACAGCCAGATTTAAACAGAGGTATTACTTTACTATGTTTCATTAAATCAGGAAAAGAGCCACTTTTTATACAATCATTGAAAACAGTTGATAAGTAAGGTGCAATAATATCGACTATCGATTTGATAACTTTCGTAGATAGGCCCCATAAATCTGTAGTATTCTTAATATTTAACAAATTAAAGTTTTTTACTATGTCTTGGGGCCCTATTTCTCTAAATCGAAAGTCGACTTCACACTCTTTTACATTTTCTTTCAGAAGTAATTCAGCATCAACGGAAGAGGCATTTAAATTTTTTGTAGTTGAAACCGGAATGTCAGCAAAATATTTTTCAAAAACAGTAGCAACTGCACTGTCAGATTTAATGATTTTATCATCTATATTCAATTTAAAATTTGAGTTGCGACTGGTAACTTTTCCAGTTTCATTTGCAATTATTTGCCATGTGGTTTTTACTTTATTGTTTGAATTTTTAATTTTATTTTTAATGTGAAGAGATTTAGCTGCAGAGCAAACTTGCTTAAATATTTTAGAATATAATTTTACATAATTTTTAAATTCTTCACTTTGATTAAATGTTCTTTCATTATAAAGTTCATACATTTTGAATCTACTTTTCAAAATACCCGTTGATGCCCATTCACTGAATTTAGTTTTATTGTTAATTGTTACTGTCTTAGAGGTAAAAATAGTATCGAAATGATATTTAATCAACTGAAATAGTTTATCAAATGCCCTATCTGGGCTATAATGAAATTCTAATTGACCTATGTTAGCCTTAATTCGACCTCTAAACTTCTCAATACGTTTAACGTTTATTGGTATACATGTATTTTTGTCTTTTTTTATTTGTTTACATTTACTGTTTATATTGAAAATTGCTTGCTAATATATTTGTACGCCTAGAAAGAGGTATCGCTTCGACATGAGCGCGTTGAGATCGTAATCAAAGTTGTTTCAAAAAATCAGACTATATTCGTAAAAACTGAATGATCTAAATAATATACATTTAATAGTAAACTTGCCTCACATAAAATACTGAAGTATTTTTCACACTCGCGTCCAACGTATACTTAAAGAGAAAGAAAGTTACAACGTTAAAAAATGGCGTACTTTGGATAATGCTTTATGATACATATTGTACCTATATTAAAACAAAAATATCTATTTTTAACCGACTTCCAAAAACGGGGACGTTTCTCAATTCGACCGTATATATTATGTTTTTTTAAAGGATAATACTCTGGTAAATATAATGAAGATTATATGAGACCAGTATTAAAAAAATTGTAAAGAGAAGGCGATTTTTAAAGCACTAAAACGACGAATATAGCAGTGGTAAGTTGGTAAACAATGCAAATATAAACTCTATTCTTGTGTTATTAAATATCATTGGTAACTAATAACTTCAACTTTTTCGCGGCGAGCTGTGTGCGAGCTATTGTAGTGACAATGCAGCACAGCACATGAGCAAGTCGGAGGGTTCCATATCAAATAGTTTATAACCTACCAATTTTTTATAATTTATTTACAAATCTGATCTTCTTTCTCAACAAATGTCTCAATAGTATTTTATAAAACAAAGTGTTCTTTTAAGGGTTTCGATTTTTGTTCCCCTTGCGGAAACCCTTAAGTGTGAAACTTTGTAGATACTTCTTCTACAAAGAGTCTTTAATTAAAATCGGATCTGTAGTTTAGGCGCTCTTTTATCGAAAAGAGACATCTATATACTTATAATAAAACTGTAGAGAGGTCAATTCTGTACATTGAATATTTTTTCAAAATACATATTGGAGGATGATTGGTGATCGATACTGATGCCAAAAATGCAATTAGTAAAATTTTTGTCTGTCTGTCTGTCTGTCTGTATGTGCACGATGGGAACAAAAACTACTGAAGGGATTTTAACCAAACTTGGTACGATTGTAGCCCATATTCCTGGGCAGGTTATAGGCTATATAACATAACGCTACGATACATAGGAGCCGAGCAGTGACGATAAATTTGAAGCAAGTCGGATGAATTTCGCGCGCGCGGCCTGCGGTCGAACGGTTCGTGCGGGGGGCGCGGGGGGATCGCTTACACAGTGACGCGAAGCAATAGAACGTGGCACTAAAGTAGATTAGAACATCAAATAAGTACCTAACTATCAGGATTTTTTTTCTGGGAAAACAGTGTTTTCACAGTGTCATAATAATATAAAAATTGTATTTTTGAACTTGCTTCACAAATTGAAATAAACTATCATTTATTGTATAAAATCAACTTAATTAACTGTATAATTAAAAGAAAGCCTTTCGGGATAAACTAAAAAACGGGCAATTAAGCGGTTTTTGGAAAGCTATTTATACCATCACGGTAATAATCCTTATCATTTTTAATACGTTAGTTGGCTTAAGCATTCCATGAAAACTATAATATTTGCCCTTTATACCATGCAAATATAATGAGTAGTTTAGGAAATATAGCAAAATTAAAAGCGTTTCGCCGTGATTCGACCGGGCGCGGCGTAATGCAGGCTGCTGGGTGACGTCTTACGTCCGAGCCGAGCTGGTGTAGTGTAGACTGCTGGGTAAAAAATACTATTAAAATGTGCTAACTGTGCCTGTGTTATTATAGGAGACTTTTATTTATGCAATAGTACCCAAAACAATTTTTTATTTTATTTTTGTCTGTTTGTCGGTGCATTTGTGCACGCTAATCTCAGAAACGGCTTATCCGATTTAGATGTGGTTCAATCATATTTGTAGTAATCTTGACTTAACATTTATTTCATCTCAATCGGTTCATAAATAAAAAACTTGTGACAATTAAAAAAAATGCTGGACGTTTGTATAAAGCGGCAGGAACCGCGCTGCAAACATTCAAATTTAATCTTTTTTTATTTTATATTTTCTTTAAAACTAAATTTAATTTATTTATATTATTGTTATATTTAGGGTAGGTTAATAAAAAAACGCTACTAAAACCGATCGGCGCGCCGAGCTGGGGCCTAACTCTCCAAACTGATTCGATTTTGATTCAGATTCGATCGTGCCGCATACTCCTGAATAAACTTACGTTTGTTTATTTTTGTTCTATGTCGATTGATATCGTCGGGTGTATAAAAAGTTACGTTCCAAAGGTTTTCTTTATCCTAATTAGTTCCAAAGTAATCTACCAAATAAAACACCAAATCCGTTGAGATCGAACTGATTCGATTCTCGGTTGTGTCGAGAGTAAGCCTGCTGGATCCTCGACGGGGCGTGCCGCTGCGCCAATGTCTAACCGAGAGTTTCGTTTTAAATACCTTAATAATTGCAATATATTATTATGTTTCAATTTAATATCTCAAAATATTAATGACAAAAACGGTACTAAGTTCAAAAAAAATTAAAATAATTTTATGGTTTCGCAATTTATCCTATGTCGGCACTATTAAGACGTTGCTTCGTATCAAATTTAGGTTTTGGTTCCCTTTGGAGTGTCGAAAATTAGAGAGATACGGCTGAATCTTTGGGTAGATGTGGCTAAGGAGTCTGTTTTTTTCAAAGCCAGAAGGGACAGAAGATCCTGAGTATTTAATAGGATTGTTAGCTTGATACCTACACGTGTTAAAGTTTTGACAACCAGACAGATAGACAGACGGACATCGAAGTTAAATAATTTACTAAATTAACGTGAAAAATTGGCTGGGTCTATACGGTGCATTCGAATAATATTATCCTAACTTCGAATACCTTTGCTGACTTCTACATATTGTTCGAAGGCCTACTTCTTTTGCCGAGCTCCGAAAGGATGGTACTATATTATTATTATACCCTGCATACCAAGAGGCTTGCCGGGTACGTGACTTGCTGGATCGGGATCAACACTGGGATACACTGGGAAGTACCTATTGGCGAAAGTTGTCAGCGGTTGCGCCAATAAACTAAAAATATATTTAAAAATATAAAAGTGTCCTAAATCACTTTTCCACGCGTACAAAGTAGCGGGCACAGCTAGTACATAAATAAACTCACAAAATCATTACCCGTCCGTATAAACCTTCGCCGTAATCGGGTATACGATAATGCAATCACAGTGTCTAATGAAAAACATTTATGAAACATATCAAAGTGTTAATCATCAATTCAATTTCTCTGAAGAATATTCAGTTTCATCAGAGCAGAAACTATGACTGATCGAAATCCTTATCAGTCATTAGTCATCAGACATCTATCGGTCAATTCTGGATAGGGTTGCCAAGTAGAACATATATTTCGGAGTCAGGTCCTCGTGGGCGTCACTTGGGATTGTCTCCATCTTCAGGAAATAATAGGCCTCATAGACTGTACCGGTATATTGTTCGACAAATAACAAAGTTTCACTCTAAAATATTAACACAGGGCATGGATGCAAACGGATTCATATCGAGACGTGACGAAGGCAGAGACATGTTGGCCAGACGCGCGCTGCTCACGGTGTCCTCTCCCAAAGTCCAGTCCAAAGAGAGTATAATCACTACGTTTTAGTCCAGTCGACGATATCGTCTGTCATCGTTGTCATAAGTGACACTTGTCAAACATTGACAAAAAAGTGACACCTGTCAGCTGCCAAATATCACCGAACTCGTGAAGTATGTTGCAGCAGGGTCAAGGACAATTCTCTCTGTGAGTGTGGCCTAGACCGTCTAGGCTAGACGAGGGAACCTTAGACCATATTTTCTTTAGTTGCCCAAGAAACCAGACCTTTATGACTCTATTCCTTCCACAAATCCTCGCCCTGTTAATTTTAAATCCCTTTTATGATTTGTAAATACTCCTCTTATTAAAATCATATGTACATATTATATGCTTTCTAACAATATAAAATTGTGATGTCTTTATACTACTGTGTTTGTGTTTGTTTTAGATAAATCATCAGTTTCGTAAAATATTAAGTAATGAAACCCTTGTTACTTCACCGCACCAGCAATTATCCCCTCGTCTAAGAGCTAAGTCTATTAAAATCCACTCTAACATTGGCAACTCACTGAGGCTGCCATAAACAAAAGAAGAAGTATGTTGCAGACTTGACGCCTCAATTCCGGTCTCAGCTTTATTCTCCGACATATAATGGGCCTGTTCCAGGAGACGCTCTGAACGTTCAGATCATTCATAACGCTGACATTGACAGCTGACAGTGCCTGTGAAAACAGTTCAAAACGATCCTAAACAGTGCTAAAGAAACGCAAATCTGAACGAAAAAAACGTTATTTTCGTTTACTATTTTCTTTAGCACTGTTTAGGATCGTTTTGAACTGTTTTCACAGGCACTGTCTGCTGTCAATGTCAGCGTTATGAATGATCTGAACGTTCAGAGCGTCTCCTGGAACACAGGGAATGTATAATATAGTGCAGTTGGCAACCCTAGTTCTGTATTATGGAAATGGCCGGCACTCGACGGGTAAACGTAAACACTTATCTATGAAAATTATGTGAGTCTGTTTGGGAATCTCCGTGAATACTTGAGTCCTGTAAGTTGCGCAAGGAATTTCCGTCTTTATATATCGTCATAAGTACCTACTATAATTAGAAACGCAAAACTGCTTGTAAATCTATAGAACTTGTGTGATTAGGCTATTAAAATTTAAATTAACCGGTATTACGAATATTACAAAAATCTGAGGTAGGATTTCTTGTACCAGATGTTGCCATGGAAACCGTGGATTTTGTTTGTGGTCAATTAAGTCCGGTCAGTTGTTTACAAGTCAGTCGAATAAGCATTGAGGAAATTAATTTCAATCGAGAATTAAATTAAGTTGTGTTTTGTACCTACTCAATAGAATATCATAGTTGTGATGGTGCCTCTACATCAGTGGCGTGACCTTCTATAACTCCAATGCTATGGGTTTTACTTACCCCTTACCCTGTAAAGACCCTCCAAATTGGATAAATTACAATATAACTAAAAAAAATCAAAAGTCAAAAATGACCACAATGAATCCTACTATTCTGGGGCTCGCTAGCTCCTAATACCTGACCAGGAATGAATCTCAACTGTTTTGTGTCTTTTATGGAGATCTTTAATCATGATTTGTTGTGTTATGGTAAGTAATTTATATGAGGTGCCAAAACAAAAAATGCTACACGCGTCACTCTTCACACTATATTCGGCTTAATATTTTATGAACCATGAATCATTCTGTATAGGCAAGAGCTAGAGGAGAACCCGTCTTCTCGTCTGCTATACATAACTCTTTTCATATTTTACATTCAATTTGTCTTGAATTTTTACTGCTTACTTAACTGCTTATTTACTGCTTATTACGATGTCGAAGTTAAAAAAACGTATAACAAGATAGCCTGGAAATAAGATGAACCAAAAGGGATACGAGTACCGTGGTATACCAAAGGCTATGCAAGGTTCCCAATCAAATCAAATATTTTGGTCAGAGTAAATTTTACAAAAAATGTTTTCTGAACGTTGTTTCTACATGATGCCTACATTGAGCCACAACATCATAAATCTTCCCATACAATAACTAATAAAAAATACCTCTTTCAGCGCTGGTACTTTCACAGTAAACTCTATATACGGGACCCATACACACTAAAGTATTATCACTCGTTAATATTATAGCCTGTATACCACAATTCCTAGCTTATATATGCCGCAGATTGCACCTAATATATACCACAATTCCAAACATATATATGCCGCAGATTGCACCTAATATATACCACAAT
The DNA here is from genome assembly GCA_905187575.2 of Celastrina argiolus. Taxonomy (NCBI): domain Eukaryota; kingdom Metazoa; phylum Arthropoda; class Insecta; order Lepidoptera; family Lycaenidae; genus Celastrina; species Celastrina argiolus. The sequence continues at coordinate 1,458,064 of LR994585.1, forward strand.
TCCTAGCTTATACGTATTGAGTTCGCACCTAATAGTACCGCAACTAGATCCGTGCCGAATGCGAACCGGCTCAATTCGCACAACGAGTGCGCGTGTCCATTCAACCCACATTTTTTTAAACTGTTTTACCGTCAAAAGTACACAATACTTTTTGAAATGGATAAAAAATGTTAATCTAGTCAGGACACGTGATCTGGGGCCTTACTCTCCAAACTGGGGCCTTCCTCTCTAAACTGTTTAGATTTTGATTCAATATCGATCGTGCCGCGTACTCCCGAATAAATTGACGTTTGTTTATTTTGATTTTCATTCGATTGATATGGTCGGGAGTACAAAATGTTACGATCTAACGATTTTCTTTATCCTGGTTAGTTTCAAAGTGATCCACCAAATAAAATACCAAAAGCCGTTGAGGACGAACTGATTCGATTCTCGACTGTGTCGTGATTAAGCCTGCTGTAGCAGAATCATTTGAGTGTTAAAGTCGATTGTTAATTGTATTGGCTGTCATGATTTTCATATAATTATTATTCGTTAACGTTACTTTACGCAGCCTTTTAATGTTCCTGCTTGGCCTCTTGATCGAAAATCTGCAAGAAGGAGGGATAGAAGCCAGCGCAGCGTAGGAGAGAAAGTAATATCCTACCTATCTTTCTACCGGGCGGTGGAAAATGCTGGCTCCCTTTGTAATACACTAGAGAACTCTCTCTTCCTTTTACTCTCCAGTGGTATAGATGGCAGACAAGAGCGTTGAGAGATTGGGACCAACTTTTGCCACCAAGACGACGAAATGCTCACACGCAAGCTTCTTGTCCGACAGTCAGGTTATCAGCATTGTCCTTACAAGACTTGAAAATATCATTTTAGATGTTGCAACGTAGAGACGAAACCCACGTCCTCCAAATTTAAAGGTTATGGACAAAAACCCTACCAAATAAAATAGATAAAAATAAATAAAGAGCTAATCCGGGACGATACTGCACCTTCAGCTAATTGTAATAATTACCGGAACGCGTATATTATAGCGTAAATATTGCGCAATACCACATAAGACATAAACGATAAGATAAGCATAGATATATATTGAAAGATGTTTTGCACACCAGACGCGACGCCGCAAGATCTCAGAAAGTGTCGTAAACATCCATACATCGTCACTAAGTTTCTCATCTATAGTCCAGTGAAAACCGATTATAACGACACGGGACTGATAAATAGTGGACGTTATAGATAGTCGTCATGATAAATGTTCATATTTTGAATATGACGGTTCTCTAATTTTCGTCGTATTATCCAGTGAGTCGTTATATAGTTATAAGGCTTCGACTGTAGTAGGTTTAAATACTAGCCCATTATTCATAAAATATATTTAATGTTTGTATCAATCCATATTGCTGTCTGTGTCTGATAGCACTGATAAGCCACATGACGGAGACAGCAACATGGATTACACTGATTAGATCGGTTCTACTCTCTTATTTTCTTTTTTTTAAAGTCAAATCCAAATCTCTACCTAATATCACAAAGTAGATATATAACAGAGACACGACCTAGTACTAGAAAATGGTATCACGTTAATACTGGCAATTCGACTGGCTATTTTTGTTTTCTTCGATTTCCAGGCACATTCCGGAAACCGCCAACTTCAAGCGCCACTATTGGAAAATACTAATTTAAAAGATAGATTTTATGGGATGGGTAAGGATCTGAAGAAGAACCTTGGTCGCTGCTATACAGGGTGTAAAAAGAGCAGTCACTATAACTTCGTGGGGCTATAACCAGGCAAGAGATATATCCATAGGTACTAGTCATTTGCTTTAAATCAACTGTTTTAAAAATTAAAAAACTTTCAATAGGCAATGTACAAATTCAATTCAAATTCAAATTCAAATTCAAATTCAAAAAATTTTATTTCCAAGTTAAACTTAACAAGCTATTTTCGGAAAGTCAACAAAAATACTACCACCGGTTCAACCCTAGCCCGCCGAGAAGAACCGGCGTAAGAAACTCGGCCGGGGCCATCTTTTAGCAAAAAGATGGAAAATTGTTCTTTTTTAAAAAGTGTATACATAGTATGTTAACAATGTAAAAACTTAATCTATATATATTACAACAAAAGACAGAGTACAAAAAGTACATTGAGGTAGCCTTGCATGTGGCCATCTTATTCCCAAGGTGTGCAATCGTCAATAAAATCATTGACCTTATAATAAGCTTTGGAACACAGACGTTCTTTAACTACAATTTTAAATTTATTGATAGGGAGGCTCTGAACGTTATTTGGGATTATATTGTACAGGCGTATACATTGACCTTTAAATGATTTACTAACTTTACTCAGTCTGAACACCGGTATATCTAGCTTGTGCTTATTTCTAGTGTTCCTATTGTGAGTGTCGCTTTTCATTTTAAAATGAATTAGATTCTTTTTAACGTACAACACATTGTTTAAAATGTATTGAGAAGCAACGGTAAGAATACCAATTTGTTTAAACTTCTCTCTTAGAGATTCAAAAGAGGACATTTTGTAAATTGAACGTATGGCCCGCTTCTGCAGCACAAATATTGTGTTAATGTCGGCGGCATTTCCCCATAAGAGGATGCCGTAAGACATCCTACTATGAAAATAACTAAAATATACTAATCGCGCCGTGTCTTCGTCAGAAATTTCTCTAATTTTTCTAACCGCATATGCTGCAGAACTGAGCCTACTTGCAAGATTGGCAATGTGAGGACCCCATTGTAATTTACTATCTAGTGTTATACCCAGGAACACAGTGGAATCCTCTAGTTTCATTTTCTCATCATTTAAAAGTATATTGGTTTGTAATTGCTTAACATTGGGCAAAGTAAATTTTAAACATTTAGTTTTTTTAGAATTTAATAATAAGTTATTAACATTAAACCAATGTACTATTTTTGAGAGAGCACTATTTACCTCGTCATAATTTGACTGTTGTCGCTTCACATTAAAAATTAGTGAAGTGTCATCGGCAAATAATACTATCTCATGTTTATCTTTAACTAGATAAGGTAAGTCATTAATATAGATGAGAAAAAGAAATGGGCCTAAAATGGATCCCTGTGGGACACCTAACTCTATTTTAGTCCCAGTGGACCGTTTACTATTTACCTCCACCCTTTGAATCCTATTTGTAAGATAAGAACTCAAAAGGTTTAGGGCTGAGTCCCTTATGCCATAGTGCTTTAATTTCCTGATCAATGTAGCATGCTCAACACAATCAAAGGCCTTGGAAAGGTCGCAAAACACACCTAACGCATCCTGCGATCTCTCCCAAGCTTCAAAAATATTACAAAGCAGACCTATACCAGCGTCCGTTGTGGATCGACCCTTAGTAAAACCATATTGATTATTATGTAATAGATTGTTTATATTAAAATGTACTAATATTAATATAATAACTGATTTAAAATTAATTTTTCAAATATTTTACTAAAAGTCGGCAAAATCGATATAGGTCTGTAATTTGTCGGATCAGATTTATTCCCAGCTTTAAATAAGGGTATAACCTTGCTATGCTTCATTAAGTCAGGAAAAACACCACTCTTTGTACAATCATTGAAAATCATTGCTAAATGAGGAGCTACGATGTCAATTATTGATTTCATAATTTTTGTAGACATGCCCCAGAGATCAGCAGTATTTTTGATATTTAACATCTTAAATGTATTAACAATTTCTCTGGAATCAATTTCTTTGAACTTAAAATTGACATCACATTCCTTTACATTATCTTTAAGTATTTTTTCAGCAGCTGCAGGAGACGAATCTAGACTTTTTGTAGTTGAGACCGGAATGTCAGCAAAAAACTTTTCGAATACCGTGCGACGGTATTCGAAAAGTTTTTTGCTGACTTCTAGATCAGTAGTTATTTTTTTATTTTCAAAACTAAGTTCATAGTTTGTGTTACGACAGGTGACGTTTCCAGTCTCACCAGCTATTATCTTCCATGTAGTTTTAATCTTATTTTTAGAATTTTGTATTTTATTTCTAATATGAAGAGCCTTTGCAGCTTTACAAACTTTTTTGAAAATTTTAGAGTAATTTTTAACATATATTTTAAAAGTTTCACTGTTATTTATAAATTTTCCACTGTATAATTCATATAGTCTTTGTCTGCTTATTTTAATTCCTGCAGTTGCCCACTCAATAAAGTTACCTTTTTTGTTGCTATTTCTAACCGATTTAGGAGTAAATACTGAATTAAATTGGGTTCTTATTATCTTAAACAATTTACTAAAAGCTTCATCTGACCTATTTGACCCATCTAATAATTTAATATTTGAACTTAAATTACTCCTAAATTTCTCAATACGTTTAGTATTCACAGGAATAAACACTTGATTTTCCTTTAGGTTAGTGTCACAATATATATTAAAAGAAGCTAACTGTCCGTAGTGATCAGAGCTGAGTTTATTAATTATATCTTTTTTACTTGGAATAAGATTAGTAAATATATTATCAATACAAGTAGCAGTTGTATCACATACTCTTGTTGGTTCTTTAAATAAATTAAATAGGTTATACGATCTAAACAATGATGTGAATCTAACCGTAGTGGAGTTTAGGTCTAACAAATTAATATTAAAGTCACCACATATAATAACGTTTTTGTTAGATGCACATATTTTTGACAATAATTGTTCCATAATTTGTTCAAATGATTCGTATAACCCAGATGGAGGCCTGTATACGCACACAATAATAAGATGACTCAATTCTATGCAGGCCACTTCAATTACTCGTTCAGTTGAGAGACTCACAATATCTTTACGTTCCTTACATTTTAAGGTTTTTTTAATTAATATTAAAGAGCCGCCTCTAATAGAATTCTCTCTACTGAACGAGCTAACTACCTGGTGATCATTGAAATTGAAAATGAGTTCATGATTTCTGAACCAGTGTTCAGATATGCAAATAATATCAATATTAAATTCCTTTAAGAATAACTCAATTTCAAGTTCTTTACCTACCATTCCTTGTAAATTTTGATGCACCAGATTAATCAATTTACATTTATTATTATTTGAAACTTTACATTTTTTAAGTCATTGGTAGGATTTTGTACACTTAAACTTAACCTATTTCTGCAAGAGACGTCCTCCATTGTCTTATTATCTAATTTAAATAAGTATTTGGAACATATTCCAATTCGTTAATACTACAACTAGTATTCTGTTCAATAAAAACAGTAGTCGAAGAAGCCAAATCCTTGGCTGGTTTTAAAAATAAAAAGTTTAATAGCCACCTAGCTATATGTCTCTTACAATAGTTTGATAAGAAATACTTATCTTTTTTTATGTTACATAAATTAAAACTAAAATTATTTATGTCCACAACTTGACATTTTTGTTGTGTGTCATTTAATAGTATACAATTATTATTAGCAGCACTATACATTAGGCTGTTCAACTTATATCTAGAAAAGTTCTCTTTAGAATTACTTTGTGGCAACATCTGTATATAAGGAAAAGTAAACAATATGATATTTTTAACATTTTCAATTGCAAACAACTTGTCATATAGTTCAGTCATCTGTTTTCTGTTTAATTTTCCTTTTCTCCCGACTATTAGTATTAAAGTTGTATTGGGACAATATTTAATATTTAAAGCCCTACTTACTATATCTTTATAACTGAATCCGGGCATACAATAATTGAACAACGTGCACAACACAGCGATCAGCTGATCACGCTGAGAGGTCAATAGCACGCGTAAGACGTTCATTACGTACTAGGCCAAAAATTATAAAATTTAAGAATTTAATGCACAACGTTGTTCCAAACAGTTCAGCCTCGCGACTAAAAATAATAAATTGCAAAAAAAAAAATTTTTTTTCAAAAAATAAATAATGAAAAAAAATCATTTCTAGAATGAGAAAATGTCATTTAATCATATCCCAAAGTTATAGTGACTGCTCTTTTTACACCCTGTATAATTATAACTAGCTATCCCGGCGAACTTTGTTCCGTCTTAGAATTAAGTTTCTTGAAGTACTGACAGCAGTACCACCTGAGTAGCAATTAATATACTAAAACCATTCTCGAGAACCACTCTATCGCAAGAAAACAGCAAGAAGATCGGTACAGTAGTCTTTAAGTTTATCGCCAGACAGAAGAGGTCTTTTTTTAAACGAATTCCAAAAAAAGGAGGCGGTTTCTTAATTCGGCCTGTTTTTTTATGGATATATACCGATTACTCCGAGATGTATTGTTAATTTGCGTGATTTTTTTACTGGACGCGGAATAGCTGCTATTTGGTCCCCTAGAAAATTTACATATTTTGGCCCTGTAGTTTATAGTAGATGAACATTTTTCATCAATTTTCAGAGGTGTGTGTCAAACAGATGAACTTATTTTAAATCCTATTATAATTTACTTTAGAAACACTAAAAACTTCGTTTAAAAAACCCAAGACTTCCAAAACTAAAAAATATAAAATAATATTTTTTCTATAATGTAGTTAAAATTAATGATAATTTGGAGTCGGTGTCAGCTAAAGAACAACATCCTAAAGTTGCTGACTTATTTAAAGCAAGGTTAATTAACTTACCTTTGCTGACACCGACTTCAAAAAGAACTTTAATTGTAACCACATTATAAAGTAATATTATCTTATACTTTTTAGTTGTTGAAGTCGGGTTTTTACGTAGTTTTTTGTATATTCAATTCAATTCAATACCCTTTATTTCAGGCTGCATAGGCCCATATAATAAATGCCTTACAGACTAACATCCATATTATATATATACTTAATAACTACACTTTAACTTTAATTTTTGTATATTACGTATCGATGTTTACTCATGGCGATTAGTAATAGATTTTTGGTACTTTCTAATCGTGTGGCAATGGAGCCGCGCGCGCCGCTCTGGCGTACGTGCGTTCACTCACGTTGCTTCGGACTCCCGAGCCTATCGATATGATGATGATGACTTCTTCAGAGGCAAGCACAGGAAACCTAAGTGCCAATTGCACCAACACATGTTAAAGTTTATCATTAAATATCATGTTATCTCTCTCGTATTTCCTGTCAATGAATGGGAAGGCATGATATTTTAACAAGGCGTTAACACTAACACGCGTTGGTGAAAGTTAATGGAAATAATAACCGAACTCACATTAACAGAAAACTATTTTTTTGATATATTTATTTAGTATCTACGAGTAACAGAAATAATACACAGTTATATAGTTTTTGTACTGATAGTAGGTATTGTTATCATTTTCATTGGGGAATAAACGCCACTAAAACCGTTCGGCGCCGGCGTCGTCGTCCGAAATCGGCGTGGCGCGGCGTACCCGGCGCGGCGCCCATGTCTAGAATGGAACCCTTACGAGTGCTAATCAACCGCCATTCCTCTATCTATCCCGTATGTATGATATACCATCTTATTTTTAAACCCCGAAAAAGTAGAGTGGTGTTATAAGTTTGACGTGTAACTGTGGGTGAAGAGTGAAGACCTACTCCAGAGATGACCATTGTTCTCTAGCCAAATAAATATTGACATATAAATTGGTTGCTTTAAAGCCGTCCATCATAGCGCCTCCGTGGTCTAGTGGTTCAGAGCTTCGTTCTCGACCCGGAGGTCGTGGGTTCGATTCCCGCGTTGGAACAACAAAATATGTTTTTTTTAAGTTTGGATAGGACAATGCAGGCTGATCTCCTGATTGTCTGACAAGAAAGATCCATGCGTCGGATGGGCATGTAAAAAGTCGGTCCTGCGCCTGTTTTCTCGCCAGTCGTGTCGGGTAACCGTCCCACTGGGTTATGAGAGTAAAAGGAAGAGTGTCTTTGTGTATTGCGCACAGACTTAGGCACTATAAAATAACTCCTGCGTAGCTGGCCTGGTTTCAATGAAATCGGCCACCGACACCGAAATCGGCGAGGGGAGCTTATTATATAGCCGTCAAACTGAGTTTCTTTTACATTTCTATAATATTAAAACTTATAATCCGTTCGCATCCCTGTCGTGTTCCAAGTCGAGACTTTAGATTTTCACAATAGTTCCAATCATGGCGTTACAAAGGACTTATTCCACTCTGACGTCACACTATATCTTATCAGGCTATTGTATCTTCGTGTTATTTGTGGGCAGATACTTGATGTTTACGCAAAATAATATTATGCTGTATGTTTATGTACTTTTTTCATTACAAACTAAAAAAGGCCTTGATCTATGTACCTATGTTTCGTTTTTATCGTACAATGACTACAATTTGTTTTCTGGATGCTTAAACGCAGCTGAAAATCTGGCCAAAGTTTTGGGTTTTTACTTTTTGTACATCTATGTATCTTTTAATAACTGAAGACATGAATGGATGAAGATGATAAGTCGCAAAAAGTTTACCCAGAAATTTGAGTTTAAACTGTCATTTAAACATTTTAGGATATCTAGTAGATAACGTAAAGTACATTGATTCTAGAGACGGATCTTTTGCTTAATATATATTATTTACGACGTATTCTAAAATGTTTAAGTGGCAGTCTGAACTCAATTTTCTCAAAATCAGAATTTTGCTACATATCACCTTCATCCATTCATGTGGAATCAAATCAAATCAAATTCCTTTATTGGTATAATGTAGTACATGATGATTATTATTATATATGAGAGGCGCTTATACATTCTGCCACTACAATGGCTTGCAACACATTAAAATAATAATAATAGTTATTAAGAGGAAACACCACGGTTGAGAGAAATACAAAATAGGTATTTATAAAATCTATTTCTGTCTCGCAGTGCCTTAGCTAGCCAGCACTAGCGCGATAGAGACAACTGCAACTTGGACTGAAATTACCTATTAAAAGTACCAGAAATCGACGTTTAGGGGATTTCTGTTTCCTCCTCCAAAACTTAACCGATTTAAATATTTTTTTCTGTATTAGCTAAAAAAAGAATTGAGCTAGGTTTCTATTTTTTGCTTTTGTTGATTATTGTAGTCAAATCTGTTTCCTAGATATTTAAACATAGCGGAGAGTCTGGCCCTTTTTTTTAGGTTTTTAAACGTCCATATCTCTTTAAATAATTAATTTATTAAAAAAAGAAAAAAATAGGAACGTATAAACAATATCCATAAATATCCAGGAAAAAAATTGTTACTCTAGAGGTGTTATCCAGGGAGGAAATAGAAATCCCCTAGACCCCTATTTTTGTATGGAAAAAATTTCGTGGTGTTTCTTCTTAAACATTAAATGCAATTATTAAAATTAAATATTTTTATTTTAATAATTGCATTTTCTTAATTTAGGTTAAATCAAAGATTCTAGTAAATAGTAATCATAAAATAGAAATAAATTGAATACAATGTCAAAGGGTAAATTAACAATAAATAATAATAATTAATAAAGATTTATTACAATTATAATTTGAACATTTAATAATATAGTCTTCAATTAATTTATGAAAAAAGGAAAAAATAGGGACGTATACTATTAGTAGTATACATAGATACTAAAAAAATGTTACTCTAGTCCTCTAGTGGCATTATCTAAAGCGGAAGCAGGGGTCGCGTAGACACCTGTTTTTGTATGGAAAAACGGCCATTGTGTTTCCTCTTAATGATAGACGTTAATTCGCGGAAAGTATGTTATGCATTTGCGACTCTACGACTTCACAACAACAGGAGCCCAATTCAGGGAATTGTTTCTGTTTGATTCGTGGTATTTTATTTAATTAGGAAAACTTACAGTACACAGAAATATATGAAATTTCGGATACGGACACGGAAATGGATATTACATTATTTCGGATTATCCGTTTGTTACGGATAATTTCGGTTACGGATATCACAATTTTATAATAGCAATACTTTAATTTCGGTTACGGTTATGGATATTTTTTAATATCGGATATCCGACAGTTTCGGTTACGGTTACGGAGCTCCCTAACATCCCCGGTTTTAGCTATATCATAGACCAATTACATATAATTGTATAATTGGTCCATGGCTATATTGGCCACTGCTGGATATACGCCCCACCCAAAGTTTTTCATGTGGAGTAAGTTGCATATACTCGCCACGCTCGGGAGGCGGGTTGGCGAGCGTAGTTCTAAGTAATTTCTAAGATATTTTGTCTGGTGATGATTCGGTGATCTCATTTGATACATGTGCTTTACTTGCCATTTGAGACTGAAAACGCTGTCAATAGAACATAGTAGAATTTTCCATATCTTCATTTGTTAATTGTAATTCAGATTCTGGTAAACTGTACGATGGTAGTTAATAATTATAATAAAATGCTGTATATTATGTACATAGTAACTATAACATTGTTAATGTATTGCACATTAAAATAGTGATATAAAAAATCAACCTGTCATAAGTCATCAGTCAAAATTATTGTCCACTTAAGTCACACTTTTGGCAAAATAAAAATTAAAAAGTATAATAAGAAAGTTTTGAAATGAAATGAAAGGAACTACCCGTCCCTGTGACTTCAAACAATCAAAATTTTCTGTTAATTTATGCACTATTTAGTTATGTGATAACAATTCAGTCAAGTACCCAAATTCAATAACTTTTGCATCAATATAATAATGTTCGATAACAAAATTATTGATGACAACTTCAACACGAATAACGTGATTGTGGACATCATAGTATTAGGATGTAGTCTGCCCGGCATGGTGACTGCACACAAACTAAGGAAAACCTTCGGAGACACCATGGATATAGTGATACTGGATCTAGTTAATAAGCCTAAATCATCAAAAGAATACGATGAAGAAGACAAAGACGAATTTGGTGGTTATGATAGAACAGCAAGAGACGTTGCTGACAACCTAACAAAATATTACCTCACTGCATTCGCAGAGCTTTTAAACATTGTAATACCAAAAGCAATCACTGAACCAGAGAATTTGAAAAGTAACTTGAGCAAAATATTTGAATACGAAAATGGTAATGAGACGTACCATGCAAATCTGTATGAATTTACCTATCTAAACGTTTTTGAAAAATTTGAATTAAATCAGTATCAAGAGTCATTGGATGTGATTATGAAGGATTTGTTTCAAGCGAATAAAGTTTGTGATGCCGCAGAGAGAAAGAAGATTATGTGTTTCGATCACAAGAACATGGAGCAGCATATATGTAGTTCACTACTGTTTCCAAAACCCAGGAATATAATGAGGACCACGGTGAGACTGGCATGTGGTGTATCTCCTGATAAAGTGTCAGTTTTGTTTTTTCTCTACCAGTGTTATAGGACAGGAAGCGTTACAAATAACTTGGATGGAAATAATACAAAACTTCGTGAAAAACTTTTTGGATACTTTAAGGAACATCTTTCAAATAGGCTACATCAGAACATTTCCAACATAACATTACCTAGTAAACCAATAAAAGAAATAATTTTGTATAATTATGACAAGGTTATGCTGAAAACGCGTCAAGGACACACCAATTACGTTTGCAACCATCTCGCTATGGCTTTAAATCCGGACGAGCTGCAGAATATACAATTTGAATCTGCTTTACTGTCTGAAAGCGAGAAAAATGTAATCACATCAATGACGAAAGGTAAATCAAAGCAATTTTGGATACAATATAGAGAGAAGTTTTGGAGGAAAACCGGATATAGTGGAGATATATTAAGTATTCGTGGACCTATACTGTGGATGACAGAGCGACCGAATCTGCCTCACGCAGTGACAGATAAATTCCCTGTACTAATCGGATATTTGAATACTGGAGATACGGAAAATTCAGAGGAAGCAGTCAAGCGACAGCTGGTTGGTCTCTATGGCGAAGAAGCAGCAAGACCAGTGAGATATGTTGAATTGGAAATCGATGATGTCTACGTACCGCGCTGTGGCAACTTCATTGCATTTCGAAGGTTACATGATTCAAGCGACCATAGACTAGAGTGGGGATCTCTTGACGTGTTCGCTGAGGGGGACACGGCATCTGCTTTGGAAGCTGGCCATAAAGCGTATCTGCACTTGCTCGCGTTCCTCCGACCACAGGCGCAGACCTATGAGGATTTGGAGATGTCCAATTGGCCGACGTTCTTCAACGATACCAACCCGTTGAGAAGGTGGTTCTCCCGCGTCAATATTGCTTCGAGCACACGACTCGTGATGTATGCAATGGCAGCTTATGTAGGGTATCGTGTGTTGAGGCATTTAAAGGCCTAAAAATGTGCGACAGTCACAGACATTTAATACAATACATTAAAGAGACATTGCCATAATTTCATTTATATTTTCTGTCAAAATCTCTACTTTTAAGTAACTCTTTAACGATTTTGTGTGCGGCTAAAAGTAAGAGCTAAATTATTATACCAATGCATACTTAAAGAATCAAATCGTATTCACGTACAAAAACAGCCCTGTCAATAACACAGCCACACCCCGGTTATGTTCCATTTCCCACCTATTATAAGCATAACATAAATAATTAACGTATTTTTTCCTTGAAACCCTTTATAGGTCTATGCAGATTGTCAATGACCTACAGGTTTGTTCTAAGGGCATGGCAATTAGGCCAAGTTCGAACAGCGACTATAAGGATGTCATGGTACTAGGAAAACATAGGCTCATGATAAGAATATGATTAGTTTGATGGGGAATGCTCGTCCTAATAAAAGGTATTGATGCTAAGCAGTTTCGCCCATGCATCGAAATTGCCCATGTATTCATTGTTATTATTGTAATATTACTTTTCTAGTTTAACAGACAGTATTTCTAATGGAAATAAGGAATATAAGCTATGAAATTCGAGGAACATAATATTAAATATGAAAAATCGTGTTTTTTCGTTTCTATTTATAAAACAAAATCCTATCCACTTGTAAGGGCAATATTTGTCTAGTACAATTGCTCGTATAAATTTTTAGGCGCTGGTTTTAATTTAAATTTTTTTTGAGACGAAGATAATTTTATGAGCATTTTGTATTGTAGACGTAGTTCCGGATATTTTGCAAAAATATTTTGTGTATGCTCTGTTTAAAATTTAACAAATTGCAATTAGTAATTACTGCTGCAGTATTCTGCAATACATACCTTACATACCTACACATAAGTTAATTGTTATAATACGAAGCTATACAACGATTAATTAGGTATTTATGTAGTTGTTTCCAGCTAATGATGATGTGACGACCTCCGTAGCGCAGTGGTTGAGCGCGTTGGTGTTTGAGCAGGTTCGAATCCCACCGAAGGAACACAAAGTTTTCTGTGTTCCTGGGTCATGGATGTGTTATTAATTTGTGTATTAATATAATAAAAATCTTAAATATGTTTACAGTATTAAAATAATCTCTCCGTCTTCTGGTATGACAAGTTCTTCGGATACTTAGCACGGGGCTAGATTGACGTTGAGTGAAGCGTTCATAGATAAAAAAATTATTTAGTAAATAATATTTTTTTATTAAATACTAGTGACAGAAACAAAAAACAATTGATTAGATACTACAATTCTCTTCTTCAATCCGGAAGACAGTTAAGGAAGAGGAAACCGATTGTGGTACGGGTCACTGGCTGCGGCTGCCATGACGACATCTTATCACTCATTAATGTCAACATTAGATTACTGCAAGATATTAGAGAACAGGGGCCTTATTCTCCAAACTGATTCGATTTTGATTCAGATTCGATCGTGCCGCGTCTTCTTGTTCTAACTTAAGAGCTTCGCTATTGTCGGTGGAGTTTTCTCCATTCCTCTCTGCACTCCGCCCTTCTCTTGACCTCCTGATACGATACGACTATCACTTTAAAATTAAATCCAATCAAATCAAATTCCTTTATTGCTAGAATGTAGTAAATTATGATCTTATAATATATGAGAGGCGCTTATACATTCTGCCACTACAATGGCGTGCAACACATTAAAATAATAATAATAGTTACTAAACATTAAATTATATTATTATGTGATATTTTACGATTAAACAGTATAAATTAAATATTTCCATTTTAATAATTGCATTTTCTTAACCTAGGTTAAGTCAAAGATTCTAGTAAATAGTAATCATAAAATAGAAATAAATTGAATACAATGTCAAAGGACAAATTAACAATAAATAATAATAATTAATAAAGACTTATTACAATTATGATTTGAACATTTAATAATAATAATAATAATTTCTCCTTCACCTGGTCCATAAAAGTTCTTCTGGGCCTTCCACGTTTTCTTCTACCTTCAATTGTTCCTCTAATAAAGTTGTCATGCCGTTTCAAGTGCCGCGAACTCCCGAATAAATTGACGTTTGTTTAATTTGATTCTCAGTCGATTGATATGGTCGGGAGTACAAAAAGTTACGATCTAACGATTTTCTTTATCCTGGTTAATTTCGAAGCAATCCGCAAAATAAAAGATCGAACTGATTCGATTCTCGATTGCATCGGGAGTAAGCCTGCAGTACTAATACTTAGTACTTATACTAATACAGACTTACTAGGGGAGAAAAGGGGGAATACGTCCGATGAAAGTAGTACATGCCTAATGTAATACTAGACATTTCCCGGATGTTAGCCCACAGGAACCGTACATTTTGCAGCAATAAAAAGTAGCCTACGTCATTCCCCGTGGTCTCTTCTATATTTGTGCTAAATGTCATCAAAATCTGTTCAGTAGTTTCGTTACATTCAAACAAATATACAGTCAAATCTTTCCTATCTTCTTCTCTTTATACATAAAAATGAATCGCTGTTCGTTAGTCTCGCTAAAACTCGAGAACGGCTGAGCCGATTTGGCTATTTTTGGTCTTGAAATATTCGTGGAAGTCCAGGGAATATTTAAACAGTTTTTTTATGCTCAACGAAGTGGATACGGGTCAGCTAGTCTTATCTTATATATAAAAATGAATTGCTATTCGTTAGTCTCGCTAAAACTCGAGAACGGCAGAAACGATTCGGCTATTTTTGGTCTTGAAACATTCGTGGAAGTCCAGAGAAGGTTTAAACGGTTTGTATGCTCAACGAAGTGGGCACGGGTCAGCTAGTTTATTATATTAGTATAGAAATGTTTTAACCACTAGGGTTTGAAGCTTGGCTATAGTAACGTAGCCGTAGGATCTCATGTTAATACAACTACAAATGTTGTTCTCAAATTTGGTTAGAACAATGCAGGCTGATCACCTGATTGTCTGACAAGAAATATGATCCATGCGTCGGATGGGCATGTAAAATATCGGTCCAGTGCTTGATCTCCCGCCAGTCGCGTCGGTTATTCCTCCCACCGGGTCACGATAATAAACGAGAGAGCTCTTATGTTGTGGCCACACACTTCGGCACTAGAAGTTAACTTCTGCAGCTGATCCGCTTTTAATGAAACCAGCCACCGTCTCCAAAATCGTTGAGGCAAGCCATTATTATTACTGAGTACAGATTAGTCGGTCAGTAGAACGAAAACAAACCGTTTATAAAAGTATCGAAATTTGCCTCACTCTAAATAGGAGCTTCTCACGTCATGTCATGTAACTGAGTGGGCGCTGAGTGACACAGATAACACTAGTCGTGTACGAATAAACGTTGAGTTAGTCAGTGGTAAAAAAAAGTAAAAAAAAAACCGCTGCGTTTTTTTAAAGTGTGTAAGTCTTACACAGGGGACATATTGAACGAGCGTGATGAGCATTCGATTCCCTTCCAAAAATATAAGTATACAACATATTATGATCTTAATTTTTGATCCTGTTATAAAAAAAAATTAATCCATGGATTAAATATTTTTTATACGGCGATTGCCTATTCAATTGTGTCAAAGCATCCCGGCACCGGGGCCCGCGCCGTCGCTGAGTGCAGGTCGTCGCACATAATAAATCGAGATTTTTAAAGAAACTTAATTATGTTATTTACATAACAAATGAAGAAAAATCCTGTTTATGTATATTGTCATTGCTTATGTTATAGTGAACCCTAACGTTATTTTAAATATGTTCCATGTATCTAATAAATTACATCCCGTATTATAGTAAGCACCAACCTAGCGACACCTCTCGAGCGAAAATTCATTGAGCCGTTCAGTCAGCAGAGCGGGCTAAATAACTATACATACCTACATACTTACATACATTTTTGACGACCTCCGTAGCGCAGTGGTTGAGCGCGTTGGTGCTCGAGCAAAAGGTCGCGGGTTGAATCCTGCCGAGGGAACAAAAAGTTTTCAATATTCCTAGATGTGTATTAAATTTTTGTATAATATAATAAAAATCTTAAATATGTGTATAGTATAAAATTATAAAATATATTTCCATTGTCTGGTACCTGTAACACAAGTTATTCGGATACTTAGTACGGGGCCAGATTGACGTGGTGTGAAGCGTCCATAGATATTATTATTAGTCCATAGTGTTATAATTTCAAGTATTTCATTTATGCAACTGTACCGGAAATCGTTGATATTTCTAATAAAAGCCAATATGATTAAAACAAGAGAATTAAATTTAAATAAGTTTATAAATAAAAATTATTTATTTGATACATTCTTGAAAGAATTCATAACACTGTTTTAATGCACGGTACATAAATATTTGTAATATTAATGTACCGGAAGATAAATTTTAATTCTGACAACAGTTTCCATGTTTGAATTAAATAATTAAAATCGAAAGAATTTATAAATACTTAGGATTTATGTATTATATTACTACTAAAATATTAAGATAATTTATAGTACTGTACTAATGAACGGTACAGCAATATTTGTGATATTGATGTACCGGAAGTCTTTTATAATAGTTTCAATGATAATATAAAATAATGTAAATTAAATGGCTTATAAATAATTGCGATATTTTTATTATGTTACTATCAAAATCTTAAGATAATTTATAATACTGTACTAATTTTCGGTACAGCAATATTAATTAATATTGATGTACCGGAAGTTAATTTTTAATTCTAAATATGATTTCATGATTTAATTAAATAGTTGAAATCAAAAGAATAAATACAATAATTAAGATAAATTGATTATGTCATGGTAAAGCTTTTATTATAATTTATTACACTGTATTTCCAGCTGATGTATTTCTTGAACATGTTATGTTAAATATTCATTCCAACAATTTTACTGTAAACTATTCAACTATAGTAATTTAGATCAAAATAATTAATAAATATTCGTTATTAATTTACAATGTTAAAATAACTTATTGTCTACAGATAATAATGCTTTAAATAATTGTATTAACTAATATCGTTTTACGGAAGTATATACTTTCCTTCAGTAAGTTGGCATAACTGATTTGTATAATTAATTATAAAAATGATTGTATTGTATTTAAACTTTCACGAGACTTAAGTTTTATTAGAATATTACTTTCACGAATTAATGGTAAAATTGTATTAAATAATAGTTTGTACTATTCCAGTTTTTGGAATAAATAAGTTGTTAATTTGAATTGTAGTTTGGGTATAAAAAGCCCAGCAACTTTTGCTAATGCACTCACTGCATCTTGAAGAAAGCCGAAAGGCTGGCCTAGAGGATATCAAGTACCTATCAACTGTACTACTGTTATTATGTGGACAATATTGTGGAACATTGAATAAAAGTATAACCGAATAAAGTGGTTTTCTTCATAATAGATATATTATAATACATACATACATACATACACACATACATACAAATATTATATTACATGTATACTCTCTAAGAATCTTGCTGCCATTGTTGCTAATATTTTCATTGATATGTTGTCTATTCTATATCTGTGTATATGATGTAATATCGTCGTAATTTCCACCGTGCTTGTCATACACTACAACATAGCATAACAATTAGTATTGGTTGTATAATAAAACTTTCTATTACTAATATTATTAAATTGATCAGATATAAAAAATATATTTATTGACTCTTTCGCACATTATATGTGGTTCTCAAAGGTTGCCTAATTATAACCTTTACTTGGTAAAACAGACTCGAGAGCCTCCTTAGCGTTAAAGAATACCATTGGCAGGTGTTAGCCGGGACGTTTTTATATAGAACTATAAAAATATTCATATAAAAAAAAGACTAAAAATTGGCGTACTTTGAAATCTTTTTTCCCAATACTTGTCATATACAAAAATCCCAATAATAATCTTCATTATATTTATCAGAGGATTCAAAATTAACATTTTTGTTTTTATATATCCTAAAATCACCATTTTTTAACGTTGTAGCCTTTTTTCTCTTTATACATTAGTGACGCGGTATAAAAATTACTTCAGTATTTTAAGTTAGGCAAAATCCATAGATAGGGGTGTCGATTTAGTTTTTGAAAATTTTGTCTCAATTTTTTTAAACGAGAGAAAGAGTTCTCGCCATACAAATAGTCGTTCAAAGTCATTGGCGAATGCACAGTCTTAAAGAATTGGTGCTCAAGTGGGCAATTGGTAAGCCGGGCGTTTGTTTGATAATGCATTAGTGCAAAAGGTCGCATTAGCGTGTAGTTGTCGTAGTGTTGCCTCGTATCAAATCGCACGCACGACCTATTGTTACCGCTGCGCGACATACTAGTCGGGAGATATGCAGCAAAAAGTTGACAGAAACGACGTGCAGGAAAATAGTGAGACAGAAAAAATGCACAATAATAGTGAGATTAAAGAAATGCAGAAAAATAGTGAGATTAAAGAAATACAGAAAGATTGCGAGATTCAAGAAACGCAGAAAAATATTAAGATTAACAAAATGCAAAATAATAGTGAGATAAAAAAAATGCAGCAAAATGGTGAGAATAAAGAAATGAAGCAAAATGGTGAGATTAAAGAAATGCAGAAAAATGGTGAGATTAAAGAAATGCAGAATAAAGAAATGCAGCAAAACGGTAAGCCGAGAGAAATGCAGAAAAATACCGAGTCAAAAGAAATGCACCAAAATGGTGAGACAAGCGAAACCCAGAATAATAGTGACAACAAAGAAATGCAAAATAATGAGGCAAGGGAATTGCAGGAGAATACTGAGACAAGCGATATGCATAGTGAGAAGCTGAGAGACAGGCAGCAAAGTAGTGAGACCCTGGTGATAGACATGCAGGGTGAGAAGTGCAAGACAGTGAAGGATTTGAGAAGAAAATTCGAGAAGAATTTAAGGTGAGTAATAAGATTTTATCCTTAAAATTCTATTCTGCTCACGTTTTTTTAAAATACATATTTTTTAATTCCGAATAAATAAGTGCAGAGGTTTTGAAAACTTTTCACCGACTGCGTCGAAGCCAAAAAAAGGATTTTGGCAGTCTGTGTTTGTTCCACCCGCCTAAACTAGTGATCCAATTTCAATGAAAGATGTGCCAACTGCCAATAGATTCGTAATAATAGCCCTAAGATAGGCTCTATTATTTACGTGGACGGTTATATTTTGTTACAAGAAAAATTTAATTGTGCGATAGAAATTGTGACGAATACAATTTATGTTAGGTATATTATCTAAAGATATAATATAGGATATTATTATTAGCCTGAACTGTCCATCTGCTGGGCAAAGGCCTCCTCCAGTGTCCTCCAGGTATTCCTTTCCTGCGCCACCGCTGGCCAGCCTGGGTAGTATGCAATATGCATCCATATAATCTTGTCCTAGAAAATATCTTGTCCTAGAATATCAGGGGTTATAAATAAAACGATCACTATAACTTTCGTATATTAACACGAAATTCTCATTCTAGAAATTGATTTAAAAAAATCAAAAAAAAATTTTTATTCTGGCGGCTAAAGTAATAAATTGTAAAAAGTAAAATATACTTTTTGACAAGAAAAACAATTAAAAATAATACATTCTAGAATGAGAAAGGGTAGCATAAATATCATAATATCCTAAAGTTATTGCAACTGGTCTTTTTACATCCATTATTGTGTAGGACATAATCAGAGTGTATGTTGCCCAGAAAAACTTGTTATATCAGTAATAATTACATACTCGTAGTATAACTATTTAGTAATATGACGTGGTCACTATCTTACCAACTCCTGTTACTGTTAATCGTTTGTTTATTTATCACGCCTTCTCTTATGAGAGCGGTAACATAATTAATGAACAGTTATCTCTAACATCACAAACATAACAAACCCTTTAGCTGTATCAAGTAGGCCTTTGCATCAGTTATTGGAATCTCCGAGCGATAATAAATACTGTTTTGTCTGGCACAGGCGGTATTTAACCGACTTCCAAAAAAAAAAGGGGGGGGGGGGGGTCTCAATTCAGTCTGTTTTTTTATATATGTACACCGATTACTCTGAGGATTTGAGTGATTATTTTTTTATTCGTTGCCATTTGGTCCTAAAAAAGACAGATATAGCTTGTCCCTCGGGCACCCCTGTGATTATATCAAAGAGTTTGTCGTGGTTGGTTACCGCTGTTGATCCTGGCTTACAGGAGTTGCAGTGGTGGGAATGTGAGGTGGGCCAATGCCCGTTTAAATGAAATTGGTCCTAAAAATTTTGCATAGTTTGGCCGTGTAGTTTATATTTCACTAACATTTTTACGATATTTGTACGAATATTTTTTACATCAACGAGTGTAAAGAGATAATTTACTTTCGCATTTATAATTGACTCTCGACACAAAACGCTGAAAATTATAAATATGTAGCGTGTGGTGTCTGTCATTCTGTCTGTAGCATCGTAGCATTCGTAGCTAGCAAACGGATTTATTTTACTGTAGTTTACTTCGACACTAAAAAGTATAAAAAAGTACGTTGAACGCACTAGTCATTTAATCAAATAGCGAAATATTAAGTCCCGATTTCACCAACGCATGTTAGTGTTAACGGCATGTTAAATTCCATGCCTTCTCAATTATTGATAGGAATTACGAGAGGAACAACATGATATTTAGCGAAGGATTAACTTTAACATTGCTTGGTGAAACACGCCCTTAACAGCATTGTTGAAGTGTAGAAGAATGTTAGAATTAAACATTTCACGCCAATCAGCAATTATGTGATTTTACACGCTTCCGGCCGTTAGCTCAAATCGTAGCTAACAAGCTACTTGATTACCTTATCAGACTACGGATTGTACCACAGACTAAAAAATTACAAACATTTAGGACTACTGTACACTCACGTTTTTTCGCCGTGAAATAAAAGGTAACTTTTGCTGCGAGGCGTATGCGTGTATGTAAACAAGCTCTGAAGATTATTCATACAACACTAGCACCAATCACAAAAAAATCAAATTGGTACACACTTGGGAGCTACAATGCATCAGACACGCTCGGCTCGGCAAACTTATATCATCTGTTTTCGTCGGGGATTAAGAGGAAACACCACGGTTGAGAGAAATACAAAATAGGTACTTATAAAATCTATTGCTGTCTCGCAGTGCCTTAGCTAGCCAGCACTAGCGCGATAGAGACAACTGCAACTTGGACTGAAATTATTAAAAGTACCAGAAATCGACGTTCAGGGGATTCCTGTTTCCTCCTCCAAAACTTAACCGATTTAAATATTTTTTTCTGTATTAGCTAAAAAAAGAATTCAGCTAGGTTCCTATTTTTTGATTTTGTTGTTTATTGTAGTCAAATCTGTTTCCTAGATATTTAAACATAGCGGAGAGTCTGGCAATTTTTTTTAGCTTTTTAAACGTCCATATCACTTTAAATAATGAATTTATTAAAAAAAGGTAAAAATAGGGACGTACAAACAATATCCATAAATATTCAGGAAAAAAATTGTAAATCTAGAGGTGTTATCCAGGGAGGAAATAGAAATCCCCTACACCCATATTTTTGTATGGAAAAAATTTCGTGGTGTTTCCTCTTAAAAACAGTTTTATCGCTTCATCATTACCGATTTTAACGCCTCCGTGGTTTAGTGGTTCTGAGCTTCGCTCTCGACCTGGAGGTCGTGGGTTCGATTCCCGAGTTGGAACAACAATAAATGTTGTTTTCAAGTTTGGTTAGGACAATGCAGGCTGATCACCTGTTTGTCTGACAAGAAAGATGATCCGTGCGTCGGACGGGCATGTAAAAAGTCGGTCCTGCGCCTGGTCTCTCGCCAGTCGTGTCCGTTTACCGTCCCACTGGGTTATGAGAGTAAAAGGAAGAGAGAATGTCTTTGTGTATTGCGCCCACACTTGGGCACTATAAAATAACTCCTGCGTAGCTGGCCTGGTTTCAAAGAAATCGGCTACCGACACCGAAATCGGTGAAGGGAGCTATTATTATTACCGATTTTGCTGCAGGTTGTACAAATATGACAGAGTTTGTAAACGACTTTGTATTTTTGTATGGCACATACAACTCACTATTGAAATATCTGTTTTAAAATTTAAATAAATTATATCTAGCAATATCCCGCGAAACAATTATAACCACAACCTGCAAGCAGATGAGTGAGTGTACGCATAAGCATGCGTTTAATGCACCTCCCTCCTCCCACACTGCCTATGCGTACACTCGCAAGCAAAAAACGTGAAAACACCAACACCACACAAGCAATAATGTTAACACGATCGTGCAAAGTCCCACCACCATGCAGGTTGCAAAACTCGACGCGCGTTTCGCTCCGACCCCGGAGCATCCTCAGGATGTTGACTCTGCGAACAATGTTCGTTAAGTCTTGGGGTCGGAGCGAAACGCGCGTCGAGTTTTGCATCATTCATATCTTGAAAACAAACTATCCTACGCCTATACTTTATTAATCGTATTTGCAAAACCTAAGTATAATAATAAATTACTTCGCACAAAGTAATAATTATTTACACTTGTACTGGAAAATAAGTATTACTTTGTGCGAAGTAAATTTAATTGTTCCTTTTAGTTTACCTTTTGAAGTAGTTTTTTTTTTGTTTAAAATTATTTAATTTTCAGATTTTTAGTGATGGGTATAGACTGAGCAGGGATAATTCTCGAATGATCAGACGACGATTATTTGAGGACGGAAAATAAAAAACAAAAACGATTAGATAAAAAAAAATTGTAGAAAGAGAAAAAGTCTACCGCTGCTCTGGCGTAAGCCAGAGCAGCGCGAAATTTTTCAACATATATATATATATATATAGTTTACTGAAACACGAAATTTTTTGATATTATACATCCAGGATATGGTGCAAAACCTAACTGTTTGGTAACATATGCTTAGACTACTTCAGAAAAAATCAAAATCAATATATAATTCCACATAAATTTTGAGGATTTCCTTCGAATCCTCACGGATCCCATCATCATGTCATCATTTGGTGACAATGGGATCAAATTTAAATTATACCCTACACAACATTAAAAAAATTAAAATCGTTTCAGAAACGATGAAGATATCCGCGAAAAAACAAAAAATAAACAAACATATATTTACGAATTGAGAAACCTCCTCCTTTTTTGTAAGTCGGTTAAAATATTATGTTGGTTATTTCATATTACAATCTACCTTTGTGCCAAGTTTCATTTAAATACGTTGAGTAGTTTGGCTAAAATACCGTCAAATATGTAGCTACAATTTTTTGAAGATCCCACGGGAACCCATTCGTTTTTCGGGATAATAATTTTCTAGTAATGCTTTTCAGATCATAAGCTACCTGTCTGCCAAATTTCATTTAAATACGTTGAGTATTTTAGCTGAAATACCGTCAAATAGGTAGCTACAATTTTTAAAGATCCCACGGGAACCCTTTCGTTTTTCGGGATAACAATTTCCAATAATGCTCTTCAGGTCATAAGCTACCTGCCTGCCAAATTTCATTTAAATACGTTGAGTACTTTGGCTGAAATACCGTCAAATAGGTAGCTACAATTTTTTGAAGATCCCACGGGAACCCTTTCGTTTATCGGGATAATAATTTCCAATAATGCTCTTCAGGTCATAAGCTACCTGCCTGCCAAATTTAATTTAAATACGTTGAGTAGTTTGGCTGAAATACCGTCAAATAGGTAGCTACAAGTTTTTGAAGATCCCACGGGAACCCTTTCGTTTTTTGGGATAACAATTTCCAATAATGCTCTTCAGATTATAAGCTACCTGCCTGCCAAATTGCATTTAAATACGTTGAGTATAGTGATTGCAATCCGGCGTCATTTTCAGTCCGGCCGGATACGACCGGATTCCCATCAATCCGGCCGGATCCGACCGGATCCGGCCGGATTGATTATATCAAGATGATTTTCGCTTTTTAGTACAAAATAAGTGAGTTAATCAAGTGTCACAGCTAGAGATGGGCAAGGGGTTTAAACCCGATGGGTGGAAACGGGTTTAAACCGGGTTTTTTGGGTAAAAATAGATTTAAACCCGAGTAAAAACCCAAACAGCGGGTTTAAACTATCAAACTTATATTTTGTATTAAAACGTTAAAAAAAAGTACTTTTAGACATCGATACAAACGTGTTATATTTCCGATTAAAAGTTATACCCGTAAAAACCTAATAATTTTAGCTGTATCTTGTTTGCCATTAAGGAGATAAATAAATTAAACCAAAAAAGTGATTTATGTCTTTATATTAGAATAATTAAATGTTAAATTGTAATAATCGAGTAGGTAAAAATAAAATAATTTTACAAAGAATTAGAATCGGTACTTCCACAAGAATGTCCACAACTTATAAATTCTACACAACTTGATGTTGTTGCTTCAGTTTGAGACGGTGCTTCCTCTTCAATTTCTGTTGTTTCAACCGAACTTCCATGCAGAGTTTCTTCAGTCATTTGATCATCTGTTGCCATTTCATTTACTACCTTTCTGTGCAATATGTTCCAGTTGTATGCTAGAAATGTTATTTTAGCAACTCGTTCTGAAGTAAGACGATTACGTCTTATATTGTGAATATTTGCTTGGGCACTACATATACGTTCTGTTGCTGCTGACGTGCATGGTGCCGTAAGTACTCTTAAAGCCACTTTGCTTAGTTGTGTCGAACTGCATATTCCTTTCCACCAATTCCACCAGGTGACCGGCTCAATGTCTCCTAGAGACCGCCACACAAATTGTTTGCCCCAGAAACACTCTTTGGCTTTGTAATTGGCAAGATCTGGTGTTATGTGTAAATTAAGCCTTTGTCCTTCATTATACAATCACTAGGGCAAAAATTATAAAATTTAAGAATTTAATGCAGAACGTTGTTCCAAACAGTTCAGCCTTGCAACTAAAATAATACTTGTTGCAAAAAAAAATTTTTTTTTCAAAAAATAAATATGTAATGAAAAAAAGTCATTTCTAGAATCAGCCAAGGTCCTATAATCCTATCCCAAAGTTATAGTGACTGCTCTTTTTACACCCTGTATATCAACTCCATAGCTTGAAGTTCTTGTTCTTGATTTAGTTCCAAACCTTGTTCTCTAGGATCAAGCATGTACGCTGCCATGTGTATAGGTTTTGTACACATACATACTTGCCCTTAAATCTACCGATATTATAATGTCGCGCTTCTCTTCTTCATTTAACATTGTTACGGAGGGAAGAATAAATTGAAGTTTTGATTTAATATTTATCTGCTACAAAATACAAAAAAAACAATCGTAACTTTTTGTTTTAAGGTGCTAAAATAGAAAAGTTAGACCTTAAAGATAAACACCCGAATAAAAACCCGGCGGGAGGGAATATATGGGTTTTTATTGGGTTTAAACCCAGTGATCGGGTTTAAACCGGGTAGATTGCCCATCTCTAGTCACAGCACTTATATGTAGGTAGTTTATAAAAAATAAATCACAAATATATATAAAATCGACTTTGTTTCTTAACCAATGTTAAGACAAATAGAACAACAAGAATACAATAAAATTTTGTAGTGTAGGAAACTAGTAATAATTTTACGACATAACGAGTAGCTCAGTCTCTCTAGATTTCACTTTCACAGATAGATCAATTTATAAGTAACAATATTTATTTTCAAGTAACTATAATATCTAATAGATACAATTAAACTAGAAAAAAAAAAAAAAAAACCTTACGTAATTAACTAAAATGAGATCAAAATCATTATTAAAGTATTTGAGAATGCTAACAAACTAGTCTTATAGGTATTTATGATTATCAGGATTTGATGAATCTGTCGAACGAATGAATTGCAAAAATTATCACAATAATGAGTTTAGAACTCTTTAGTTTAATCAACTTACGATAAATAATTATTTTAAGTAATAATTGTAAAAAAATATAAGTATTAAAAGAAAATCAATATTGATTTTGAAAATAAGATCGTAGAAAACAAATATTGTTATGCAACAGCTATATTATTTTCCCACAAACTGCTAGCACCGGATCCGGTCTTCGGATCCGGTATATTGGTACCGGATCCGGTAACCATTAAATGATGCCGGATCCGCCGGATTACCGGATCCGTTTTTCCGGATTGCAATCCCTAGTTGAGTAGTTTGGCTGAAATACCGTCAAATAGGTAGCTACAATTTTTTGAAGATCCCACGGGAACACTTTCGTTTTTCGGGATAACAATTTCCAATAATGCTCTTCAGATCATAAGCTACCTGCCTGCCAAATTTCACCTTAATACGATGAGTAGTTTGGCTGAAATATCGTCAAATAGGTAGCTACAATTTTTTGAAGATCCCACGGGAACACTTTCGTTTTTCGGGATAATAATGTCCAATAATGCTCTTCAAGTTGTAAGCTACCTGCCTGCCAAATTTCATTTAAATACGTTGAGTAGTTTC
This sequence comes from Celastrina argiolus, assembly GCA_905187575.2. NCBI lineage: Eukaryota > Metazoa > Arthropoda > Insecta > Lepidoptera > Lycaenidae > Celastrina > Celastrina argiolus. The sequence goes on from LR994585.1 coordinate 1,484,618, forward strand.
GCTGAAATATCGTCAAATAGGTAGCTACAAGTTTTTGAAGATCCCACGGGAACCCTTTCGTTTTTCGGGATAATAATTTCCAATAATGCTCTTCAAGTTGTAAGCTACCTGCCTGCCAAATTTCATTTCATTCCATACAGTGGTTTTAGCGTGATGCGACGACAAACATTCCCATATGGACAGACAGACAGACAGACAGACAGACAGACAGACAGACAGACATTTTTTTTCAAAAATGTTATTTTTAGGTTCTGTGGCTTTTATAGACCCTCTTTTTTTAATTTTCAATTAAATATTCTTAATGTACAGACATGACCCCTCTACAGATTTATTATATGTATAGATAATATAAATATATTAAATATGTATTCATAGTAATGTAAAATAGTTTTAACCCGGCTATGGCGAAACAAAAAGGAGGGTTATGATTTTTACCTATACCTACGTCTGGCTATGGATCTTTTAGGTACTCTTATAATTCTAAAATGATAATTGTACAAATGAGGTGTCGTTTGAAGAGGCTTCTTATCGTCCGCTGCTTAAATGCTACATGACGTCACATTAAAATGGCTACAGCGCCTACTAGGTGGCATCTTTATATTATATACTTTTTTTTTCTTTTTTACTTTTAAAAAAATACTTTCAGCGGCAACTATTTTCTTGTTTTGTGCTTCTTAGAGCTATTTTTTGTTATTCTTGCGACTAAAGATAATAAATAGTAAAATTTTAAATATGTATATTGTGAGTATATTAAATATATTTCCGTTGTCTGGTACCTGTACCTAACACAAGTTCTTCGAATACATAGCAGTTAGCACGGGGCCAGATTGACGTGGTGTGAAGCGTCCATAGATATTATTATTATTATTTATTATTATTATAAATGAGTGATAATACTTAGTGTGTATGTGCCTATTGTGTAGAGTTTACTGTGAAAGTACTAGTTGTAAAAGACTTACTTTTAAATTTCATGTTGCTATGAGAAATGCCCCAACATCATAAATTTGCCCATACAATCATTAAAATAGTAACTGTTACCGCGCTGGTACTTTCACAGTAAACTCTACTGGACCCATACACGCCCTAAAGTATTATCACTCAGTTATAGCCTTTATCTCCAAACTGATTCGATTTTGATTCAGGTTCAATCGGGCCACGTACTTCCAAATAAATTGACGTTTGTTTAATTTGATTATCTGTCGATTGTTATGGTCGGGACTACGAAAAGTTACGATCTAACGATTTTCTTTATCCTGATTAGTTTCAAAGTAATCCACCAAATAAAGTACCAAAAGCCGTTGAGATCAAACCGTTTCGACTATCGATTTTGTCGGGAGAGCGTAGATTTACGTATTTATGTACGTACGAATGTAAGAATAACCCGAAAACATGCTACCACTAATTTGTATCACGTTTTACACGTGGATGCGCTGATATGAGATAACAACCGAAGTCGTAAAAAATCGGAATCATGTTTCTTACAAACGTAAGAAACATGATTCCGATAAACCAGGCTAAAGAAAATAGTAACTTTTTGCACTACCGACCACATCAATCGACTGAGAATCAAAATAAACAAATGTCAATTTATTGGGAAGTTCGCGGCATGATCGAATATAAATATTAGAGACCTAATTATAATATAATCTAGGAGCTACCATGGAACAAGCTTCTGCTAGTTCAGCAGGGGCCTTACTCTCCAAACTGATTCGATTTTGATTCAGATTCGATCGTGCCGCATACTCCCGAATAAATTGACGTTTGTTTAATTTGACTTTCAGTCGGTTGATATGGTTGTACAAAAAGTTACGATCTAACGATTCTGTAGTTACAATTATTGTTCTTTTTGAAGCCGGTGTCAGCAAAGGTGAGTTTCAATTCATCAACTTTCAACCTTAGGATGTTGTTCCTTTAGATTATTTATCATTATCATTCCTTTACCGTACGCCAATTATTTTATCAGTAAAGCATTCATGGTACCACAACATGTGATAAATTAATTGCCACTTAAGTGTTATTTAACGACTTCTTAATTATTTCGTAATTAGCTTACAAATATTCGAAACAAAGAGGAAAAAAAGAGTAGGCGTAAACATCCATAAGACAATGCTGAGGACTATTTCGAATGTCTTGATTGCCACAGGACTGACTTATAGGACGAAATTGACCTGGATTTCACACTGATTAGAATAACTATCTAGATTTATATCCCATAAACTCCATAATAGGGATGGAGAGCAACGAGAAAGGCTGATCTCATATTACGTAATATAAAAAAGTAATATTTATTTGTTTATTTTATTATATATACTTTATGCACAATGTATAATGGCGGACTTAATGCCAGAGGGCATTTTCTTCCAGTCAACCATATAGGTGATGCAGAGACGAAACAAAAGAAAAGGTGCTTAATATACATAATTATGCAAATAATGCATACTATGATATGGGAGATAAATGTACAGACAACAAGATAAATTATTTGAAAGAGTAGAAGGAAATATAACTAATAGTACTAACTAGCTGTGCCCGAGACTTCGTTCGCGTGGTTGTCGAAAACACTAATGCGATTATTTATTGTATTAGGTTAAGTACCTGTGATGATAGTTGTAGTTTGTAAATAAATAAATAAATAAAAATAAATAAATAAATTATCTTTTGATTGCTCACGTTGGTTTTTGTTATTATGATAATTAAAAAGGAATAACTCTTTCATACATATTTTGAGTAACTAAAACGGCTTATGCAGAGCACGCAACGAAAGTCCTCAAATGTGAAAATTTTCCGCCATTTTTGCAATATTTCTCACTGACGCTTCACTCCTATTGGTCGCAGCGTAATATTATATAGCCTAAAGCCATCCTGTATAAATGGACTATCCGACAAAAAAAGATTTTTACAAATCGGACCAGTAGTTCCTGAGATTAGCGCGTTTAAACAAACAAACTCTTCTACTTTATAATATAAGTATACATAGTACTAATACCAAGTTAAAGTCGCTTTATAATATTAGTATAGATAGTACTAATACCAAGTTAAAGTAATAATAGGACCTCGTGGTGAGGGTCCAGGGCCCTAATTCTCAGGGCTCGAACTCAGTTTTTACTATCGGTCTGTCCCGCTCATGCAAATGAGATTTACCGCGCGTGCGAGCGGGATACACTAATATTCGAGCTTTTTCCACTGCCCGAGAATCGTGCTCCAGGTGTCATATTCCTATGATGGCAACAGTATTGGCAGGCGGGTCACGTAGGAGGCCGCCCTCGACGCCCGCAGCATAATATCCTCTACTCCTCACCAGTCACCAGATGGTTGTGAAACCACGGCTTTGACAATGACACCTTGGTTACTTAACCTTTGGGGAAATATTTTGGGACCGACGTCCAATGTCCAGCATGTAATCTGAAGTAGCAGATGCTATTAACGCGTTTTTGTCATAAGTACTATTGGAAACCCTCCAATGCCATTGCATGCTATTGCGTCGATTATTCAATGTCAATAAAATGAAAACATAATTTTTAGTACCTATTATTGCCGTCGTTTAGGATTTGACCTATATCTATACTTTTATACTATAAACTATACTATTATAAAGCGAAAGAGTTTGTTTGTTTAAACGCGCTAATCTCAGGAACTACTGGTCCGATTTGAAAAATTATTTTTTTGTTGGATAGTCCAATTATAGAAAATTTGACATAAGGTTTGCTAAATGACAATTCGAATGAACGAATTTGTATGTCCCTTATCAGTCAAATCCCATAAACTTTGTTTTCGTAAGTTATAATAGCGATGGCACCTGGCATTTAGGACCAGGAGCACGATTCTCGGGCAGTGGAAAAAAGCTCGAATATTAGTATATCCCGCTCGCACGCGCGGTAAATCTCATTCATCCTCGAACTTAATTCCGAATATACTAATATTCGGAATTAAGTTCGAGGCTTGAGAATTAGGGCCCAGTACTCATAATTATACCTTCTTCAGTGTTTATCAGTCGTTATATCAGATAGGGGAGACCTCGCATATGCTTGCCGAAGTGCTCACCAGGTCAGGAATGTTAGAGGGTTTACATAAGAACATAATAATATAGTAGATAGTGTCCCTATGTTTGTGTGGTTATGTATTGTTATCAAATTGATAGTATGAAGTATTGTAAGTTTCTGTAGGGATTTACCCAGTTTTGTGTGTGTTAGTTGTGCCTGCGACTTCTGTGTGAAATAGTGTAGTAAAAGTCTTAGTGTGACAACATATATGAGCCTTTCTCAATAATGAATTTTCAACGCTGAAACAATCTTTAAAATTGGAACGGTAGTTTCAAACCAACAAACTCTTTGGCTTTATTATTTAAAAAAAGTATAGATTATACTCGTAGTATAGAGAAGCGCCAAAATTTTTTGCCTGCATCTATTCTCTATTTGAAATGACTAAAAAAAAATGTATAGTGAGACACCGAGGAAGCCACTTCCGATACTCTAAATACCACAACAACATTATGTTAAACCAGCCACTGTAACACTACCTTCACCGCGACATTGAATCTCCGATTTTTGATGGACATAACCCCACCGAATTGAATATTTGGGTTGACCGAGCGAGCGTTGCGACACGGCGGGGCGACGCAACTCGGTCGCGCTGTGCATTGTTTAGGCAAAGCAAAACGACTACTACATTCAATGCAAACGTCAGTCGCGATCAGGCCAAGCGAGCGCAAGATGTCGAGTGATAAGATCAGTACCAGCGGTGCCCTGGACGACAGAACACGGCGCCGGTCCAGGAGCCTATCCCAGGACAAGCTGAACGACAAGACCGCCATACTGGAGGATGTGGACACGCAGTACCTCACAGACAAGCTGGAGACTCCTGGGCTAGTGACCTGTGTCAAGAATATGGATGTTTTGGGGTAAGTAATCGTGTTTGTTTTGATATGACATCCAGAAGTATGTTTGCATTAGATGTTTATTTGGCGGCGTTATCGCTGGAACTGTTGAATGTAACGTTATGAAATGGATTGATATTTGTGTTGTAAATGTTTTTGAAGTTTACGAACAAAATTCCGCTAGGTTTGTAGCAATAAAATTATGTAGAAGTAAAGTTGACTTCAGTAAATTGGTCTACCTGACCAAAAAATATTTATGACAATTTTAATTCTTAGTACGTATCTCGCCTATAATATTCTTATATTGAATAATAGGAAAAGTAAATTATATTTTTCGATTGAAATGAGTGCCTTTTCAAAATCAAAATCTTATTTACATAATATTTCGGTTGGTTCACCAGAGCGATCAAAATATAAATATTTGTATACAAGAATATAAATACTGACAGGAGACGCCTAATGACGCCTATTCTATCAATCTGTCACTTTCTATTCTTCCATAGTAAGAAACCATTTCTGTGGCAGTCAAACTACACATGCGGAAACCTCAAAACAAAACATGACTACTCGTATTGGCTAATGTGGGTGCTATAGATGATGCCTATAGCATTTCGATTTCACTAAAATCATGGGATATCATTCAAAAGCAATTCAAATTTATTTGATTATTAGTTGTTGCAGCCGCAACCGAAATATGTAATGTGTGAAGAATGTGTAAAATATCTTATGATGACAGCCAAACAAACAGAGCGACACTGTCTTAGTAAATAGGGTCCCGTTTTTAGCTCAAAACCCAGAGGTTAGGAACTCTAAAAGAACCGAAAAAGTAAAAGTTGTAGTAACGCACGTTGGGTTCCGTACAAAAGAAGCATAAAAATAACATTTGTTGAACGGGAGCCCCCTTGAATACATTTTGTTTTATTAATTTTTTTGTTATAGAGGCCCTAAAAAGGAACATTTAACTTGTACCGCCTCAATACAATAGAAATTAGTTACACAATTGACCAAGTGTAGTAAGGACGAAGCGATACTCAAGTCAAGGATTGTATAGAGGTAAATATACACTTCTTCGTAAATGAATTAATGACGTAGGCAGTGTTCTATATTTAAACTACAAAAAATCGGAAACAAAATTTATGCTGGGTGGGCACCCTAATAAAAGGCTGGGACTGTGTCATCCGGAATTCAGGAGACTGGAAAAAATTCAGAACAGTGTTGCCAGGAAATTCAGAAAATTGAACTCTGAGCTCTTAATCTCAATAATAAGAGTTGGCGAGTCACCGTCTGCCGACTTTATGATGCATAATAAATGTCCTTCCATAGTCCTAGGGCCTTATAAATAAAACGATCTCAATCGAGTTCTACTAAGTAGAGGTTCTACTTGAAAAGCTATTTGACAGATATAAAAAACGTTTCGTTTCACTTTTAAAAATGAAGAATCTTAATAATATTCCATACTTTCATTTTTACCTTTTTTTAAACGTAAAAATAAAGATTATAAAAATATAGTTTATACTTATTTTAATGTTTTCCTATAATCTATATTATGAATATTACGATTTAAAAAGAAAAGAAATTAAAGTACATGTCACATCAATAAAGTTGTCCACTTTTAAAAGAGAAAAATATTAAAAAACTATAACCCGACTTCGCAAAAAATGGGTCTAAAAAGTCTGAAACAAATTGAATTATTTTCTTGTTTCAGACTTTTTAGACCCATTTTTTGCGAAGTCGGGTTATAGTTTTTTGATCTTTTGTTATTTAATATTTTTCTGTTTCCACATCAAATATAATAATTATTATATTTTTATTTAATTGTCCATAACATAGAAAGTATCAACTCCTAGATACTACTTGTACGACCGCATTTTAAGCCTTTATTTTGAATTTAACAATAAGATATAATAATAAATAAAAAAACATAAATACATATTCGTAATGTGCTTGCCAAGACCTATCTTTTGATACCAAACACGAGACAAATATCATAATTTAATTTTTTTTGGAGATAGTTTTTGAGGTATAATTTTCAAAGTCCAAAATTTTTCAAACAATTATATAGCCTATGTTACTCGCGGCATTAATACAAATCGATTGACACCTCATTCGTCAAAATCGGACCAGTAGTTTAGCCGCTACGAGAGAACATACATACATACATACATACATAGACTGCCAAAATCATTACCCTTCCTTTTGGCTTCGCCGAAGTCGGGTAAAAATATGATAACAATACCAAGGCAAGGTTTTATATTGGTATATTCGGCGCTGAAGCCTGTTTATTTCGTATTAGACTGTAGCTTCATAATAATATTGAAACTGCTTAATTTTGATTGCTTAACATTTCGGGGGGTTAGGTTAGGCAAGTTGGCTGCACCTAAATACAAACACGAACTGTCGAGTTATTGTTTTTACACAATATGAAATTGGCGTTTTGTGACGACTTCCGTAGCGCTGTGGTTGAGCACGTTGGTACTCGAACGAGAGGTCGCGGGTTCGTTCGAAAAAAAAAAAAGATTAAAAAACTATAACCCGACTTCGCAAAAAATGGGTCTAAAAAGTCTGAAACAAGAAAATAATTCAATTTGAAATCCAGAAATGCATAGGTACAAAAATGGTCAAGGTAGAGCCGTGGTCGTACCCGCTATTGGCATCGAGACATAAAATTTCTTTTTACCGTATCTCGGTGTGAACTAATGCTTAGATTTTATTAGCGGGTACGACCACGGCTCTACCTTGACCATTTTTGTACCTATGCATTTCTGGATTTCAAATTGAATTATTTTCTTGTTTCAGACTTTTTAGACCCATTTTTTGCGAAGTCGGGTTATAGTTTTTTAATATTTTTTTTTATTTAATATTTTTCTGTTTCCACATCAAATATAATAATATTAATAATAATTATATTTTTATTTACTTGTCCATTACATAGAAAGTGTCAACTCCTAGATACTACTTGTACGTCCGCAAATTAAACCTTTATTTTGAATTTAACAATAAAATATAATAATAAATAAAAAATATAAATACATATTCGAAATATGATTTCAAAGACCTATCTTTTGATACCAAACACGAGACAAATATCTTAATTTAATTTTTTTTGGAGATAGTTTTTGAAGTATAATTTTCAAAGTCCAAAATTTTTCAAAAAATTATATAGCCTATGTTACTCGCGGCATTAATACAAATCGATTGACACCTCATTCATCAAAATCGGATCAGTAGTTTAGCCGCTACGAGGGAACATACATACATACATACATACATACATACATACATACATAGACTGCCAAAATCATTACCCTTCCTTTTGGCTTCGCCGAAGTCGGGTAAAAAAGGGACGCCAAACAGGAGCTTGCCGAAAATTATCGAATGATAATTGTATGAGCGCTGCACTAATTTTCATACATACAATTATTCTTTTTTTTTCCGATTACGTAATATACGTACTTTTACTTGTCAATTGTTGCACTATTCTGAAGAACTAGACTAATGTAGTTGCTATGCTGAAAATTCAGGTTACACAGTAACAGTATAAAATATATCAAACTTATTTAAATATCTTGTATTTAAATAAATTTCGGTTCGGTTCCACCAAATTCATTATCATCGGTCGGGTATTTGAATAAAATTATTGTAAAATTACTAATAAAGTGCAGGTAATTTATTACTATTATCTATTGTATAATTAATATTAATTAATTCATATTATGTAGCTACAGTTTCAGACGAGACAAACTACTTTTTGGTTTGAGGCTAAAGCGAAGCCTAATATTGAGTAATATGCTCTAACACTAGCTGACCCGTGCCTACTTCGTTGAGCATAGAAACCGTTTAAACCTTCCCTCGACTTCCATTTTAAGACCAACGTCTTGAAATGGAATCGAGCCGAATCGGTTCATCCGTTCACGAAGGTTTAAATCGTGAACAATAGCCGAATCGGTTCATGTTCATGAGTTTTAGCGAAAATAACGAACAGCAATTCATTTTTATATATATAAGAAGATAGATTACCTACTATAATTTTAACTCTTATATCCTAAACAGTACATTGTAAACGGTCATTCTGTCTCTACTGACTGATAAGAAAGGTTCATCAAAAGTTAGTTTCATTTAGCTGCATTCTTTTTCATATTTTCGTTTTATTTATAGCTGTACTTATTTTGGAAAAATATTTTTTCAACACAATTAATGAATAAAAATAAGTATTCAATAATTATATAGAATAATCTATATTTTATAGTAATTAAGTATAAACTTAGTGATGTTAGCGATTGGATTTTGAATCAGCAGAATCAGCCCTGCAGGCTTTATTCGGTGGATTAAGAAAATCGTTAGACCGTAACTTTCTGTACACCCAACCATATCAATTGACTGAAAATCAAAATAAACAAACGTCAATTTATTCGGTGTACACGGCACGAACGACTCTGAATCAAAATCGAATCAGTTTGGAGAGTAAGGCCCCAGGTCCCTGATAGTGCTTATTGTTACGTTTCCTTTATGAAAATGTCTCAATGGACGGTCTTGTAATCTCAGTGATTAGCTGCGAACTTTGACATGGCGTCTCAGTACATGCACTTAGCTGGGCATTTCTGCGATTATTGCATTGTGTACAAATTTATTAAGGTTTGTATGTAGGTAATATATTTAATACTTTTATACTATACACATTTAGGATTTTATTACATACAAAAATTTAATACCCATCCATGACTCATAGAAAACTTTTTGTTCCTTCGGCGGGATTCGAACCCGCGACCACCACTCCGCTACAGAAGTCGTATACAGGGTGTAGAAAGAACAGTCACTATAACTTTGAGATACAATAGCTGTCATTACTATTAACGTTTGTAAATTATAAAATGTAAATATTATGCCGAATTAAGTAAAAATAACGATAAACATATTTTTAAGCATAACATCACATTAAGCTAAACTCAACTCCTTAATTAAGAAGAAGATACAAAATGAAATTAGTAAATAGTATTTTCCAATGATGGCGCTAGATGGCGGTTTCCGGAGTGTGCCTGGAAATCGAAGGAAACAAAAATAGCCAGTCGAATTGCCAGTATTAGGGCGATACCATTTTCTAGTACTAGGTCGTGTCTCTGTTATATATCTACTTTGTGCTACTGGTTAGTACTTAGTGACCAAAAAATCGTTATCTACTAATGTCTAATACCTATCGGCGACCGGCGCAGGCGATATCGGACACTACTTGGATCGTTATTCTGAACACATTTTATTAAACGTGCGTCCCGCATATAAATTCGTTTCAAAATATAACATTACATAAATCAATTTAATTACATTTTATGTAACACGAAACTAGTATAATTATATATTATGTTATGTGATGTAAATGTAAACAAAAATTGAAACTTGATCGAAATAATGTTTTAGAAAAACTGCGCCCCCTCCATGGTCTAGTGGAGACTCGGTCGTGGGTTCGATTTCCGCGTTGGAACAACGAAAAATGTTGCTTTCAAGTTTGGTTAGGACAATCCAGGCTGATCACCTGATTTTCTGGCAAGAAAGACGATCCATGCGTAGGATGGGAATGTAAAAAGTCGGTCCTGCGTCTGATATCCCGCCAGTCGTGTCGGTTATCCGCTTCCGTGTAGTTCGCACACACTTGGGCACTATAAAATTTGTTTGGCATCGAATTAGTTACCATAGTTTGGCACTAGGGGCGCTGTTTCGATGGCATACAAATCGTTGAAATTGTAGTTTTGCACTTGCCCCTCGTTCCATTTGCTAAGTATTAACGATTTGAACGTTTTTTTAGTTCAGATTCGCGTTTCTTTAGCACTGTTTATGATCGTTTTGAAATTCTTTTTGAACTGTTTTCACTAGTGTTCCACACGCACTGTCAGCTGTCAAAAACTGTTCAAAACGCTCAGAATGATCACGCCATTTTGCTTATTTCTACCCAGCTCCCTACTTGAGGCAAAATGTACATTTTTGGACGTTTATTTTTAGGTTATCGTGGAGGAAATTTATCAAGGATTCTTTTGTATTATTCTTGAAATTGATGATTTTAAATAATAATAAGAATTTACTAGATAAACGAGAAGTGTCAAAATTTAACATCTGTCAGTCGTTCCACTAGCAGTAAAACGATCAGATCGAAAATTTAAAAATTTACATTATTGTGCTAAAGAAACGACGGTGTGCGTTATGAATGATCTGAGCGTTCAGAGCGTATATAGGAACACACTGTTAGTCACTGTGGGCAGTGACAAAAACTCGCACAAGGCTCACGTGACCTCGCTTTCTCAGACCTAACCTAAGCCCCCATTCCTAATCTCTTACTAATAAAAATGTTACATGGTGATTAGCTATACTATGTTTTAACCAACTTTAAAAAAAGAGGAGGTTCTCAATTCGGCCTGTTTTGTACTTATCTAATAAGTAACATTCCTTACGTATCATCAAGGAGAAATATTGTATAATTTATGTAGTGTTTAATATTTTTTATCTGTAAGAGGGTAATATATGAAATATTTAGGTAACGAATAATTTTATAAATTTAAATTAATTTATATGTAATTATTCAGAAATATTGAGATGTTACAATTTGATAAACGTTAGAAATTAACATTTTATGTGAAATTTAGTAATTAGATACCATACCTAGTTACCTACATATTTTAAAGATTACAACTTTTTTCAATATTTTTGCTAAATTATATTTAAACGAAAACTACAAAGTAAATTTGCTTGAAACAAAATTCATGGCAGTATTGTACTAAAAACGCATATGCCTAGTCTATTTGGGAACTTAAATATACCTAAGAAGTATACAAGTACCTTGCACATGAAGGAAAACCAAGCAAACGATAGACAGTTGAAAATGTTCCCAAAAGTTCAGACGAGATCCAAGAATGTCATCCTTTTCTTTCCAATGCAATAAAGCGAGACGGAAGATTAACAAATCAAAATTGATTCTCTGATAATGTAACATGACGCAGGGTACGGTGAATGCAAAAAGTAATAAACAACGATTCATTTGTAAACGAGGATTTAGTTTTGCAGTCCAACTTGAGGTCAGTTCACACTGAAACGATACGTTGCATTAAAATACAGGAGTAAAAGAACAGTCACTATACTATAACTTTGGGATATTTTTTTATTGAATGTATATTATTATACTACGTTATCTCATTGGAGAAATATATTTTTCTGTTATTCTTATTAATCATATTAAATGGCAAAAAGAAAAAAAAAAGTTTTTAGTTGTGACACAAAAAAATGCATTTATAGAATGAGAAAATGTTGTATAATCATATCCCAAAGTTATGGAGATCGTTATTTTTACATTCTGTATCAAAATTGAACTTTATTTACACGTCAAGGAATTTGGAATCGCTACCTTAATATAAGGCGGCAATTCAAAATCAAATCCGACATTTTTTTTATTTTGCTATACCTCTACCGTGTCTCACAGTTAACACAAATTTCTTAGGGCCGATTTTTCAATCGTCAGATAACTTTTATTTGTCGAATAAACATGCGACTTTGACATTTGTTCCATACAAAATCTGTCAAAGTCACATATTTATGCCTTAGATAAATGAAAAATCGGCCCAGCCTCTCAAGCTATTAAGATAAGTTTTCCGAGTGATTTTCACTCGGAAAACTTATCCAATCTTCTGGCGCAGTTGAGTACAAATGCAACGTTGCGTTCCGTTTTAGTGTGCCTAAGTAACCTGACCCTAAGGACAATGACTTAACAAGAAAAAAAATTTAAAGGCTTTGCTTTGGAAAATAAATTATCCTTATGTAGTCGACATGTAACAAGAATTTAATTGGCCAACTGTACTCCGATATATATTTATTTTAATTTATTATTATGTAACCTAGCATGAAATGCAGAAAATAAATAATAGTTAAATAAATAATAGGCTTATTACTTACATACTAAATATTAGGCTTTATATAAAATTCAACTAAAAATAGATAAAAAATTTTAATTAAGTAATTTAAATACAAAATAGTGAAAAAAATATACTGTAAAGCGTAGCGTGCATGATGTCAATAGTTATAAATATTTTCAAGCATCGGAGGCATTATTATTATTATTTACAGGTATTTATTAAAAAACATCTCGAATATTTCTCACGATCAGAATAGCCCCCGTATTTATCAGCGTAGTATTTGTGTAGTGATAATAGTAAGGCGCGCCAGATACCCGATAGATAACAGTACGCATTAGTCTCCCCGCCGGCGAGTGATGTGCATCCGTGGCCATGACAGAGGATACCAAGCCGCTTCTGCTGTGAGTAGCATCTGATAGACTACATATTTATCATTACCTCCGTGCTCTAGAGGTTCGGAGGCTCGCTCTCGACCCGGAGGTCGTGGGTTCGATTCCTGCGTTGGAACAACAGTAAATGTTGTTTTCAAGTTTGGTTAGGCCAATGCAGGCTGATCTCCTGATTGTCAAACGAGAAAGATGATCCATGCGTCGCGTCGGATGGGCACGTAAAAACTCGGTCCTGCGCCTGTTCTCTCGCCAGTCGTGTCGGTTTACCGTCCCACTGGATTATGAAAGTAAAAGGAAGAGAGGGTGTCTTTGTGTATTGCGCACACACTTGGGCACTATAAAATAACTCCTGCGTAGCTGGTCTGGTTTCAATGAAATCGGCTACCGACACCGAAATCGGTGAGGGGAGCTATTATTATAATTAATATAATAATAATAATAATATCTATGGACGCTTCACACCACGTCAATCTGGCCCTGTGCTAAGTATCCGAAGAACTTGTGTTACAGGTACCAGACAACGGAAATATATTTAATACTATTATACTATACACATATTTAAGATTTTTATTATATTATACACAAATTTAATACACATCCATGACCCAGGAACATTGAAAACTTTTTGTTCCCTCGGCGGGATTCGAACCCGCGACCTTTCGTTCGAGCACCAACGCGCTCAACCAACTGCGCTACGGAGGTCGTCAAATTATAATTATTTATCATCGTCTATGCTTTGTCTTATCCGTGGGGTGCTGGACACAGAACAGTACCCCATCTTTCCCGTGGGTGTCGTAAAAGAGGAGAATGAGGAATATATCTGGAATTGGAAGCGTTTCCATGAACATTGTTATTATTTTATTACTCGGCTCGCCGACACAAGCGTCGTGAGTATAGCCAACTACCCCCCATGAACTTTGGGGAGGTTTATGTTGAGTTCAAAAAAAGATGGGCTGATGATTTTAAACACATAGCAGGGAGAACATGGAGCAGAGTTGCTAGAGATAGGAAAGAATGGAGGAGATTGGAGGAGGCCTTTGCTTAATGGTATCGGAGCGACAGGGAGAAAGATATAAATTACTTTAAATTATAGAAAAAAAAGAAAAAGTAAAGTAGAATTAAGTATCACATTGTTAGTTAATTTAGTATGGTAAGCTCTGTAATAAAGGCTATAAATAAATAAATAAAATGTTCAGTTCTGGACGTCATTGCTGAAATGATAATGATGATTTTTTATCTTAAGGCTCGCTTCTGTGAAAGATACTGCCTACTTTTGCAACCATTTGACAGGCCCCGCACACAGTTCTAATTCTAACGCTTCGGACTGCGTGTAAACAGCGGGATGTGTAGTTTGGTGGTTTGGACTGCGAATCAAACTGTCTATTAGTCTCGATTTCACCAACGCATGTTAGTGTTAACGGCGTGTTAAATTACCATGCCTTCTCATTCATTGATAGGAAGTACGAGAGGAATGACATGATTAAGTATGTTATTAAAATATTGCTTGATAAAGACGCCCTTAGAGTGTTCAGATTTAACGAAGGATTAAGTATGTTAAAACATTGCTTGGTGAAACACGCCCGAGATTAACGTGAAACAGACAAACCTGACACTAACCTCTGTTTCCTTCCTGGATAGTTTTTTTTTTCATTTATGTTTAGTGCCACTAAATTAAAATATATTTTTCTAAATATCTATGTAATGATATGTATTCTATAAGTACGTCCCTATTTTTTCCTTTTTTTCATAAATTAATTATTTAAGGATATTGGACGTTCAAAAACCTAAAACAAAAAACATCCAGGAAACGAATTGGAGTAGGTACATTATATGATAAAATCGAAACATAGGCACGTAGCTCAAGCCTTTTCTTAGTTTATAACGAAAAAAGTACCTGAATCGGTTAACTTTTGGAGGAGGAAACAGGGCCCTGATTACGTAACTTCTGTGGCTATCCCGACCGTCGACATCAACTGTCATTGTGACGTTAACTCTTTCTTCTTCTTCTTCAAAAATGGCTCCTTAGTGAGTCGCCAATGTCAGAGTGTGTTGACGAACTCTGCTTTAAGAGTAGGTTTTATGGAAAAACAAGAGTACGGTATAATGGTGAAAGATAGTTGAAAATGTTAACTCTTTTTAAAACACGATTTATAAAGTTAAAACGTCAAAATTATGACATATTAACATTTTAAATCGTGTTTTAAAAAGATTTGACGTCACAATGACAGTTGATTTCGACGGTCGGGATAGCCACAGAAGTTACGTAATCAGGGCCCTGGAGTCTTTTAATCGTCAATTTGTCGTAGTTCTAATAGGTATTTTCAGTTCAAGCTGTACTCGCCTCTATCGATTTAATCGGACAGTTGCGGGACAGCAATATACTTTAAAATACCTGTAGTGTTTGATAACTGATTGCCTCTTTATCGCCGGAATATATACCATGTACAGGACACATAGAGTGGGGATAGTATTACCATAACCGTAGTGATAGACAGACGTGCCTGAGAGATATGGTAGTTATTACTAGCGGTACACAGAGTCAATTCTTATAATATGTGCATACTACAATACCTATTTTGTATTTCTCTAGCCCATTAACTCTTAAGTCAGAAAAAATGGGTTGCACTTGGTAAGTGCCGACAGAAGTAAAAACCAAACAACAGCTGGCGCTCGGTACAAAGAGAGGATATTAACTCCTCTCCTAGCTAGTTAGAGGGATAGAGAGAAGACCGCCGCATACTCTCCTTCCGTCTTACGAATTTTCGATCAGGTCACGTGTCACGTGAGTTTAACATTTTTCACCCATTCCAGTCCACAAGGACGCTTAAAAAGTGTTCATTTAAACAATTTAGAATCTTTGTCCTTATGTCTTGATTTTACTTTAAGTGTACCTGATTGTACTGTTTGACATTTATATTAACTACTATGGCAGTGTTTAAACTAGCCATGTTTGGAAATTGGCGCGTGACGTCATCGCACAAAAGATATTCTACAATAACACGAGCGAAGTGTCAATATGCCCAAATAGTTAACGATTCACACAGTTTCCAGTTGAAATGCGATGGACAGTTAAATTAACTAATTGGTCACAGTTTTTTGTCATTACTTCTCGTTGTCAACGGAAACATTCTGGTTTTAAGTTTTTTTTAATAGAAACTGTGGTAATGTAATAAATACTTTTCTACTAAATCTTGTTAGTGATTGAAAATGTTTTTCTTACTGCTTTTTTTCTTACTTTTTTTAATCCCTGAAAAAAAAACACAGGAGTGTTATAAGACTTATAATAAGATTTTCTGTGCGTGACATTGTTGTAGTTTTTTTTTGTTTGAAAGCTGATGTGGTCGCAGGGGTTCCACATTCGTCATTGCTTGACCAGTTCGTGCACTGCTTGACAAGTCATTCATAATATAATTTTCCACAACTATTCTTATCAACATAATCTAAACTAGTTGAACAAGCTTATTTGACATCAATCTTTATCAAAAACATGTAAATCGATTGTAATTTAAAATAATCCTAACGATAATAGTTAGTGGCTACAGTACCTACTATCAATTAATAGATTAAATTTTAATAAAGGTCATGGGGATTTATGATATGGACTGCGACCGAAGATAAAATGTTAGATGATTTGTGTTGTATCATGGGATGCATAGCTGTCGGCTCTAGGAGAGGACCAAGGTAGGGAGTCCAGCAGCAAATGGCGGTAGCAACGTCCTGCAATAACCGGCAGGGTTATTTAACTATACTAGATAATATTATAAAACGGAAGAGTGTGTTTGTTTGTTTAAACGCGCTAATCTCAGGAACTACTGGTCCGATTTGAAAAATTCTTTTTTTGCATATAGTCCATTTATAGACGAAGGCTTCAAGCTATATAACATCACGCTGCAACCAATAGGAGCGAAGCGACAGTGAGAAAGATTTCAAAAACGGGGAAAATTATACACATTTGAGGACTTTCGTTGCGTGCGCTGCATAAACGGTTTAAGATATTTACAAAAAAAATGAAAGAATTATTCCTTTACTTACTTACTCGAAAAAAGTCAGTATATTATATCTACATATCTCTGATTTACTCATAATAACATTATTTGTCGAAGAAGGCGATAGGCTTTATAACAATACGCTGCTACCATTATTATGAGTTCACGATCATAATAACAAAAACCAACGTGAGCAATCAAAAGATAATCGCGATAGTGTTGCCGACAACCACGCGAACGAAGTCGCGGGCACAGCTAGTATTACATATATCTCTAAAGCAAAGCAATCTGAAACATTTTTACTCTTGAACTTTATCGACGGTTTAAAGGTAATATCGGGCATAATCGTCAAAACCCAATTTATATAGAAGATCTCTGGGCCTACTCAAGATGCCATCGCTAATTATCGCTTACAAAGTTATTTCGTGATCGCGATTTGGTATGTCATTTAGCGTAGCTTATGTCAAATCACATACATTTTTTTATCGAACTTTGTAAGCGATAATTAGCGATGGCATCTTGAGTAGGCCCCCAGCAGTTTAATGTTTTAAAATTCAGAAAAAAAAAATTAATAATGGTAACTACTTGTTTTAGTTACGGTTATGGATGTAACATCATCTAATACAATAGGGATGTTGACTCAACAACTCACACCTGTTTGTCTGGCATTGATAGTGTTGTTTACTGTCATATAATTTAGAGCAGTAAAACATTAATTACCCATTTCTGGGGGCTCACTACGAAACTGATTTTAATTCCGATCTAACATCAAATAGAATCAAATGTCGTGGAGTGCTACTCTCGAAAGCATAATATCTATTATATTGGATTGTGGTAGTTCCATAAAATCGACGCTCAATTTCAAACCAATTTGGCGCTAGTGTCGTGACGTAATGTCAACTTCAAACGCCTTTCCGCAACTCAGAGTATTAATATTTAAGTTACACTTTTATTTTACTTTCAGTTATCCTTTCTATTATCCTTTATAATCGATTGCGATTCGCCTTTTTGCAATTTGGATCGATCAAAACGCGTGTGACGTTGGTTTGACGTTTATGAGAATACACATTACACCTCAGCGGAAAAACATCAAAATCGCCAGTCCAAAGTTCTGAGATAACCGTAATAGTCAGGGTTCCCCCAATTGGTATAACTTGATTAGTATCAAGCTAATTTTTCGAGAGAAGCTTCATTTTGATGAGTAGCCCAAGAATTTCTTGGACGAAACTCTTGTTTGAGGTAGCTGACAGAGATAGCAAGGATAAAAAAAAATCTCAATGGTATGTAGTAGTATGCAGAAACCCTGACTATAAGATAAATTACCTATACATAAAACACATGTCGAATTAAGAATTTACTCCTTTATGAAATCGGATAAAAAGTCGTTTATTGTATGCCTGGATGGGCCTCAGCCCCGGGGACCGAGGAGCGTGTTTGGTATTAATCCCCAATTTAGTGATCCTACCTATTTGCATCTCACTCACTCCTAGCCCGTGGCCGGGAGCGGGGGAACCACGACCAGAGGCTAATGAGCCCCTCTACGTGGGGTCGAAGGACCCGGTATTGAGGATACCGAGCCGTATTAGTTGCTTCTGTTTTTCTAGGGAAAACCCCCCGCGACAGAACGCAGGGGAAAACCGTGGCACTAAGGGAAAGAAGCCTTGGAAGACTTATTCCTGAATGGCGAGACGACATGTGGCGTGTGGAGGCCCCGGTCCTGAGACCGAGGAACGTGTGTGGTTCCACTCCTCCGAGCGCCGCGCATCGTCTCGCGGACCAAAGCCCTAACCAAGGTGGGATTGAAATAAAAACAGACAAGACGTTTTTTTGAAGGCAAAACCCTCGCGTCAGGGCGCAAGGAAAAACCGTCGTAAAAACCACTTTATTAACTCGATTACCTGAAGGGCTAGACTTTGACGAGCGGTCTTTAACCAACTCGCGGACCCAGCCAAACCAGGCAGTGGGGGGGGCTCCGGGAGCCATGATGGTGGGAAAGGGCATGGGGATGCCAACGGTAAACGCCCGAGGACGTTGCTAGAGGGCGCTGGTCGCGCCCGCGCCGTACAGCCATAACTCTCCAGTAGGCCGGGCGGCAGGCGGCGTCTGGCGCCCTCCGTGGTGTAAGGCGGCGTTGTCCGGGGCCGCCGTGGATCCTTGCCAGTCACCCAGGTTCCTTCCCTCAAGGAACCTTCGGATGGCGCGGATATCCACAGGCAGGCGCGGGACTTTGTCGCGAGCGGTGGGACGTCGCTGAATGCGGTCTTGTTTGGCTGCATGGTGGCAGCGCGACGAGGCGAGGCGGCGTCGCAGGTCCAGGGCGGCGAGACCGGTAGATCCAGCCCATGCTAGGAGAGCGGTCGAACGGCGCGGCGGGGCCGGGAACTAGCCCCTCCCCAAGGGGCCAGTTGATCCAGCGCGGCGGGGCCGTGACTCTACTCCACCTGCAGGGCCGGTTCCGCCAGCGTCAAGCGGGCGAGGAGTGCTGAGCGAGCCCCAGCGACGAGGCGAAGGTCAGCAGGCAGCGGTGGTGCCGTGGAGGCATGATGGTGGAGTGGGCTGCGGTGGGCAGCGTTGCAGGCCGGATGGCTGCATGTGGTCTTGAGCGGCTACGTGGTGGCAGCGCGACGAGGCGAGGCGGCGTCGCAGGTCCAGGGCGGCGAGACCGGTAGATCCAGCCCAGGCGAGGAGAGTTTGGTCCGCTAGCGTGGCGGGGCCGGAGACTAGCCCCTCCCCAGGGGCCGGTCAATCCAGCGCGGCGAGGCCAGCAGACACTACTCGATCCAAGCGGGGCCGGTTCCGCCAGCGTCAAGCGGGCGAGGAGTGCTAGGCGAGCCCCAGCAGCGAGGCGAAGGTCAGCAGGCAGCGGTGGTGCCGTGGAGGCATGATGGTGGAGTGGGCTGCGGTGGGCAGCAACGGCAGGTGTGATTGCCGGGTGGTGGGCAGGCTCAGGCGGGTGCCTGAGGGCGGCGGTGCAGGGCTGCGGTGCGAGGCGCAGCCCTGGGGGCGGCGCTCTGTGCGCCGCGGTCAGCCCGAGCACTTCTCGGCTGGACGGGGTGGGATCCGGGACGCGCAGCAGGTCTCGGCCGGACATTGGGGCGGGGGGCTACCACAACCCCCCCGCGAGAATGCCGACGGGGGCCCGGCGCGAACGGTGTCCTCTCCGTCACAGCTAGGCTCGGTGTCTTGGTGGTGGCGCGCCTTCTGGTCGGCGCAGGGCGGTCTTCCACGTCGCAGGACGCGGACGGCCATGGTCTTCTCTGCTGGTGGTTTTCTCACCAAGCTTGCGCTTGGGGGAACTGGCCTCCCGTGACCACAACGCTGGGATAAAATCCCAGCGGGGCGGGCGGGCAGCTCATCTTCCCGGCAAGGCGGCAATCCACACTCAGTTCACAAGAACCAAGCGCGGATTGCCGATCGCCCTTAGAAGGTGGTGTTCGGAGCTGCTCCAAGGTAGGTGGTCGGCACGGACGCGACACGGAACGGAAACGCGGCGCGATCGGGCAGCGTAACGACGTGCGCGCGCTTCGGAAGCCAGGACGATCCCCAATTTAGTGATTTCTCTCTTCTTACGGGATAGTAAATTTCGTTACGCGCTACGACACCATTCTAGCTTCCCTTTCTCTCGCGCATACGGCTGCTGTATGCAGGCTCATCTCCTCACTTCTTCTATTTTCTTTCTCTTTTTGTCGTATATTCTGTTATCTTCCCGCATCACAATCAGTAACATTGTGTTGTTTATCAGCGAGCTGTGGGCTGAGAGTGTTTGCCGTGATTAAGGGAGGGGAGAACAAAGGCAAGGTCGCACGTGTTTCTTTCTATATAATAATTCGTAATCATTTGACTACATAATATATTCTTAAGTAATTTAAGGCACATTTCTACTCTGTCCTGATTACTTGGTTCTGGTAGCCATTTGCTAATCACACGTTAAGCATTTCCTCTAATGTTTGTCTGTCGCAGTCATCCGGTTAAATCTGCTATTTGATTGAATGATTAGCGCGTTCATTGAATTCTATTTTTACCACCAAATTCAATGAATCCGAGACTAGGACAGCCATTTCATATTTTATTATTAAACTTTAAAATTGTGTACTACTATAACGTACATTAACGTAAATTAATCAAAAAATATATCAACACATTACTATCAGAATCTGTACGAGCTGTCTGACCCCATTAAATGACTGCACTAGTCGTTCAATCAAATAAGCAGATTCAACCAGATGACTGCGACATCTACACGAGGATAGAAATATTGACATACTGACAGATAGCCGATATACCAATCAGTCATTTTGGCTATTCTTCCGTAGAAAGAAACTATTTCCAATGAAAATGCAACTAAGCGTTTCATTAGTTTTTGATATTATCATTTTTGTTTATTGTCAGTACATGTCTAAGGATGTTTCGCTAACTATTAACGCACAACGCTCACTTTAAAAGTAATTGTAAAATTTCGTTAGAAATAGTTTTCCTACAGATTCTTGTTAGTATCTCAAATGTTCATGTTATCTAAATTAGTGTTAATGAAATCGGTCGTTTGTTATGATCTCATTATGTTTTTGTCGTAATCGACGTAATGACAAAACAATCGTCAAAAAACCTCCACGGTCAGTGAATACGAATCGCTTGACCAATGAATGAACACGAAAAAAATAAAGTATGAAAACAACCAATCAAATATCTGAACATGAATCGGCAGATTCATTAGTAATTGACTAGATCTCAAGCAATGCTAGATTTTCGGTGCAGAACTAGTAGATTCCGAAAGATTGTAAATGTTGTAAAGAAGGAAAAACATTCCCTATGTTTTTCCTTCTTAACCACCATTTTATAAAAACCTTAATAAAAACTTTTACCCAATGTATCAACTGTATCAATTATACATGGTGTTAAAAGAATAGTCACTTTAACTTTGAGATATAATTGTACTACCTTTTCTCATTCAAGAAATGTTTTTTTTTACAAAAAAAAAATTTTTTTTACGATATTCTTGCGCCAAAAAAATTTCAAACAGTAAAAAGTGTTTGACAAAAAAATATATTTCCAAAATGAGGAGAGGTAGTAGGTATAATCGTATCTCAAAGTTATAGTGAATATTTAATGAAAAATATATTTTTTTTAATTTTTATAAAAGCAAATACATTTCCAGAATGAAAAAAAGGTAGTACCTATAATCCCAAAGTTACAGTGACTGTTATTTTTACACTCGGTGTATCGCGAGATACATGCACTTGCATGGCATGGTGTTGTAATTAATGGGACTAATCACAAACGTAATGGCCGTGTCCGTGACAGCAAATTGGCCACAAATGGAACTATTACTGTAAACTCTTGTTGACCAACGGACGCACAAAGTACGTGAATTTATTGAATGGTTTTCAATGAGTGCGATTCAACAATTGTTGTATGAGAATAATAAGAATAATAAGAATTCATTTATTTCCAAGAAATTTGTACAATTAGGTCTTACAATTATTTAGTAGTGTTCAAAATTTCTGCCTCTTGGGCGTGGAAACATTGTTAAAAAATTGTGCATGCTAAGTTACTGTTAGGTACATACATATTTCATAATTACTTCAATAATTTTATACTTGTGTACTTAACTTGTTTTCGCCAGTTTGTAAGTCACATGATAGAGTAAATAAATTTTTTAGGTGCTGTAAGATTAGGCAAAGCGTACACCCCTAATTTGGAGTCCACTGAATTCAATTTGTAACATTTTTTTTATCCTATTTGCGCGAATAGGACTTAGTTTAGGTTTGATCATATTATCGTAATAATTATTATTTTCGATGGTAAAATTTAATTTAATAAGCCGAATCTAGACGAATATTGTCTTTTGCCTGCTAATAATATACCACTGCGCAATCCAGGCATGCAATGAATTACTTTTTATCCGGTTTCAAAAAGGAGTAAATTCTTAATTCGACATGTGTTTTATGTATAGGGTTCCCCCATACTACCACATACCATTGAGATTTTTTTTATCCTTACTATCTCTGTTAGCTACCACAAACGAGTTCCGTCCAAGAAATTCTTGGGCGAAGCAAAATGAAGCTTCTCACGAAAAATTAGCTTGATACTAATCAAGTTAACCCTGACTATTACGGTTATCTCAGAACTTTTGACTGGCGATTTTGATGTTTTGCCGCTGGGGCTTCCCTCGTGGTCGCAGTTAAACATTGAAGCATCTCTTTTCTTTTAGCTCACATTTTTTTATCTTTCTCCTCCAGCTTCAACAATGGCAAGGCGACGTACGGCACGGAGTCGCCGCGCGGGCGCCGCGTCATCTTCTGCGTGCACGGCAACCCCTCCACCGGCTGCTGCGCCATCACGGAGACCAACCCCGACGCGGAGAACGAGCCGCCCAGCATCACGGAGGTTGAGAGTAAGTCATGGTTTATACGACCTCCGCCTAGCATCACAGAAGTTGAGAGTAAGTCATGTGACGACCTGTAGATTGAGAGCATCCACTGACGCGCAGAACGAATCGTTAAAAGTTAGTCATGGTATGCTGAGTTAAGCGCCTCAGTGCTCGAGCCGGAACTGCTATCTTGCAGACCTGTTTGGACGCCAAGAACGGACGGTCCACTATGACAGAAGTTGATAGCCTCTGTAGCTCAGCAGGCCTCTCGACTGGAGAGGTTTAAAAGGCTTCCAAATTCTTTATTATATCAACAGCTCTTATGGACTCTATGAGCATCGGTAATCATTTACAAGGCATCTCCTTCTGCGTTCTTCATTTACCTCAACGACCTCTTGGTACTCAAGTTCTAGATCTGGGGTTTGAAATGCACCTCAAGAACAGACGACAGAACAGAACAATTCTGTGTTCTTTAAAGAATTTAAAATAAAATAGTTTGTTGTTATTCTGAGACTGTCAGTTGTCACAGCTTGGAATGTCAATAAAGGCGAACTGCCATTTGGATCCATTAATGATAATTTTATCAACATCTACCATTTCAGCAAAAATTTTCAACTGGTCTTGTTGTAGTTTTGTGTAAACCTGTGTTGTGTTGTAATTTTAAAAGCTGAAGATGTGCCGTCAACTGTTAACTGAATGCCCATAACCCATGTCCAATGCACAGAAAACCACATGTAAGAATCTGACCCGTTATATCGGCTCGCATCTCCAACAAAGTTCTACTACCTATACTGCTTCAATTTCGATACAATTATTCAACTTCTTCACGACCAGCAGTGACCGAAACTCGCACTCAGAACACAGAATTTAGAGAGTTGCATGTTTAGTCGACCTACTTTATTATTACATTGTATTACCAAATCCAATCCATTACAAAAGCAGAGAAAATGTTGAATGGCAAACAAGCACACTAATTATTAATAACCATAGCGTTTATGTTCTCAGAATGAACAATGTGTTTAAGATATCATAATTCATTATCAACTATTTATATTAGGGCCAGTTCACACTGAAAATATGATACGCGACGACCCGCGTCGTCGCGTAACATATTTTCAGTTTGACCTTTATTTACTAAGAAGATAATATTATATACGTTTCAAAATACGCATCGCAGTCCATTATTTAGATTTGAGCTATTGAAAATGTAACTTTATTTCTTACTTAAGAATATATACGTTTCGTTGCAAGAGTCCGAATTTCGAGCTGCTCCGCGATGCATAGTGCGGCGTCGCTCTCTTAATAATGCAGCGCCACTTCACGTCTCGGTGTTAACTGACCCTTTTTAATAATTTAAAATTTACGTTTCAGGGCACTGCCACAGATCAAGAAATGAAGAAATAGACAAGAAAGCGAGGCGGAAACTCATCATCGCCAGTATTCTATGTGTCATATTTATGATCGGTGAAATTGTGGGTAAGTTAGATTGCAAATTATGTCTATAACAACAAACATTATTGATTCCAAGTTTGGATAGGACAATGCAGACTGATCACCTGGGCCCTGATTACCTAACATCGGTCGCATTCCCATCTCTCGAGATCAACTGTCATTGCGACGTTTAAACTTTTTAAAACACGATTTAAAAAGTTGAAATGTCATAATTTTGACGTTTTAACTTTTTAACCTGTTTGTTTGTCTAACAAGAAAGATGATCCATGCGTCGGTTGGGCATGTAAAATGTCCTGCGCTTGATCTCCCGCCAGTCGTGTCGGTTATCCGTCCCACTGGGCTACGAGAGTGAAGGAACAGAGTGTGCTTCTGTGTATTGCGCACACTATAAAATAACACCTGTGTAGCTGGTCTGGTTTCAATGTAACTGGCCACCGTCACCGAAATCGGTGTGGAAACCATTCTTTTTACTACTTTTTTCAATTGACCTAGTGTTATCACCAAGTTCTTGGAATTAATTCTCTTCTTATTCCAGGTGGATACCTATCCAACAGTCTCGCGATAGCCACGGACGCCGCTCACTTACTTACGGACTTCGCCAGCTTCATGATCTCGCTCTTCTCGCTGTGGGTGGCGAGCAGACCGGCTACCAGGAAGATGCCCTTCGGTTGGTACAGGGCGGAGGTGATAGGTGCGCTGACGTCGGTGCTGCTGATCTGGGTGGTGACGGGAGTGCTGGTGTACATGGCGGTGCAGAGGGTGATCTATAAGCAGTTTGAGATTGACGCGACTGTGATGCTGATCACGTCGGCTGTAGGCGTCGCCGTCAATTTGGTGTAAGTCTTCTTCTTTTTGGTAAAAACTATTCCGAAAACCCCACTATCCCATTGGTCACGTTAAAGCCATGTCATCTTGCTTATTGGCGGTTTAATAGCAGTTAATTATATAGCCTTTTTTTGATGTCGCAAGGGAAATGCGTTACGCATCCCCCAGGGAGGGTCCCCCTAGGGGTATGTGGATCTCTCGGTCTGCCGGTTTACGTAATGAAACCAGTTGCGGATTGCCATCAGCCGTTATTAGGGGGAGTATCTTGAATCTAGCTAATTAATTACTATAGCCTTAAATAATGCATTTTAAGGCTAACTACAGTGATTACCTATTGCTGCTATCAAACCGCAGTCATGTTGTACAATTCATTGAAATCGTAATTTCGACGTGATAAACATGGTATTATTTTGCGTAATGTGCAAAATACGGATTTTTTACCATCTTTGCTAAGATTTCGATTAAAATACCTTTTGTCTATCAGATTTTGATAGATGAAAAAAATTACTTTTTATCTATTAGTTTAGATGACTGTGTTGACGACCTCCGTAGCGCAGTGGTTGAGCGCGTTGATGCTCGAACGAGAGGTCGCGGGTTCGAATCCCGCCGAGGGAACAAAAAGTTTTCAATGTTCCTGGGTCATGGATGTGTATTAAATTTGTGTATAATATAATAAAAATCTTAAATATGTGTATAGTATTAAAGCATTAAATATATTTCCGATGTCTGGTGTAACACATGTGTGTAACACAAGTTCTTCGGATTTCTTCGGATACTTAGCACTGGGCCAGATTGACGTGGTGTGAAGCGGCCATAGATTATTATATTATTATTATTATATTAGTGTTTTTGCTAGGTTCTTTCGGCTTAATTTTAATTTTCTTTTTATTTTTTACAATTTCCAGTATGGGTCTGACGTTGCACCAACACGGGCACAGCCATGGTGGAGGAGGCGGTCACGGCCACTGTGGCAGCAGCAACCCTGTACTCAACAACAAGGTCAGAATAAGGATGATGCAATGTTTTCGGATGTTTTGCCAATCTCTCCAGATGCATGCGTTCCATTAAGCCACATGGATGCCATGTAGGCTATAATAATACTTCCGGATGTATTTAAATCCAACCACAACTACAATATTACAATTGATGAAATGAATCGATGAAGGTGATATGTTGCAAGAAAGAGTTTAAACTGTCACTTAAACATTTTAGGATATTATGTAGTATATTATACAGGATGTAAAAAGAGCAGTCACTATAACTTTGGGATATGATTAAAGGACTTTTTCTTATTCTGGAAATGTTTTTTTTATTATTTATTAAAAAAAAAAATTTTTTTTGCAATTTATTATTCTTAGTCCCAAGGCTGAACTGTTTGGAACAACGTTCTGCATTAAATTCTTAAATTTAATAATTTTTGCCCTA
This sequence comes from Celastrina argiolus, assembly GCA_905187575.2. Lineage (NCBI taxonomy): Eukaryota > Metazoa > Arthropoda > Insecta > Lepidoptera > Lycaenidae > Celastrina > Celastrina argiolus. The sequence goes on from LR994585.1 coordinate 1,511,821, forward strand.
GTACGTAATGAACGTCTTACGCGTGCTATTGACCTCTCAGCGTAATCAGCTGATCGCTGTGTTGTGCACGTTGTACATTGCCTATAGAAAATTTTTTATTTTTTAAAACAGTGGATTGATTGCAAATGACTAGTACCAATGGATATAACTCTTGCCTGGTTATTACCCCACGAAGTTATAGTGACTGCTCTTTTTACACCCTGTAGGTATAATACGTTAACATATTAAGTACATCGATTCCAGAGACGGATCGTTAGATTAATGTACTTAATACTTTACGACCAATTCTAAAATTTTTAAGTGACAGTTTGAACTTTATTTTTTTGAAATCATCATTTTGCTGCATATCATATTCATCCATTTATGTCTCCAATTACTTCCTGGAAACCCTTGTTACTAAAAAAATCTCTTGTGCTGCCGTAAAACGTGCGAGCTTTGAAGGTCACGACGTTGTGAATAGAATTTAAGTATTTTATAGGATAATAATATGTATCAAGCCAACTCGTAGTCAATAACACACGAGTGTCATGGCAACTCGTAGGCTACAACTATAATTATTATGCCCGGAATATAGTCCTTGTCCAAGAATATAGAAGTGGTAAGTTTGGTACTTTAGAAATGAGCAGTTCCTAAGGAACTTACCATGTCCATTGTCTATGTTCTTTGTGGCACGTTTGACAGCAATGGCATCCTATCTTTCTTTGTCCACTTTTGCAACTGCAGTTCCTTCTGTAACCTTGTTATCCTCTAGAAGGAGCACGGGGAGTTGGACGCGGAGAGCTCCTCTTCCCACCAGCATGAAGAGAACCGGCAGAACATCAACGTGCGCGCCGCTTTCATCCACGTGCTGGGCGACTTCCTGCAGAGCTTCGGTGTGTTCATAGCGGCTATCGTTATATACTACAAGGTGAGCTGTTGGATATCTGTGTTTTAAATCACAATCTTCTAATAAGCGTCGAATTGAGTTTCAACGCCGCTTATTTTAGAGCTATAGAGAAATTTATGCGAGTAAGCAATAAACAGAACAGTAGATTGTCCAAAAGGCTCTTAAGTATGTGACGTTGCACGTAACAATACAGCACTAAACTTAGCAATACGCCAAAACCAAAATCATAAATGAGTCACCTAAACTTCCCCAATCAGTTTCATTGAACCATTGATCTAAGTAAACCGCGTGACGCGCGGGTTGTTCAGCTCTTTTGTACACATTCGACATATGCATAAATTGAGCCTATAATCTAATTGTTCCCTTTTCCTTCCAGCCGGAATGGAACCTCGTGGACCCGATCTGCACGTTCCTATTCTCAGTGCTGGTGCTTATCACGACCTTCAACATTATCAAGGACACCCTCATCGTGCTGATGGAGGGATCGCCCACAGGAATTGACTTCCAGGTTATTGTCATTAGTTTTGTAATTAAATCTAAAATGCACTGTGCTAGAAGTTGAAATATGGTAATCAATGTACTAGTGATTTTCTTTTTGTCCACACGTAAGACATAGCACGGAAAAAACAGACCCAAGGGTTTAGTTGATGGGCCACTATGAACATGCCACGCCTCACGGCAAAGAATCCATTTAGTGCCAATTTCACCAAACACATGTTAAGTTAATCCTTCATTAAATATCATGTTATCCCTCTCGTATTCCCTGTCAATGAATAAGAAGGCATGGTATTTTAAGCCATTAACACTAACAAGCTTTGATGAAATCGGGTCTAAACCTGCCAAAACACTTGTCTTACAAGGACGGTTGATGCTGTTATTTATACCCGGGCGCTGCTCTCGACTCTTTCGTCTATACTTCGGTATTCCACACCAGGCGTTGAACATTATGTTATTGCAGGAAGTGGCGAACACGTTCCTGACCCTGCCGGGAGTGCTCCGCGTGCACAACCTGCGCATGTGGGCTCTGTCACTGGACAAGACTGCCCTGGCAGCGCATCTCGCTATACGTAAGTAGTTTAGGTTCATTTAGTAAACAGTATCTGAGCCAAATTATGTAAACAAAGATCACTTGATCTTTTTGCGATTGAATTGCATGAATGTTGTTGCCATGTATGTTATATTGAGGTGTTGCATGTTCGCGTCTTAAGAATTATATTACAATATTAGATAATATATTTAAAACGCCACCGTTAAGTATCTTGGCTCTACAATCGCAGGTCATGGGTCTGGTGCCCGCGTTGGAACAACTCAAATGTTGCATTGAAGTTAGGATAATGCAGGTCGATCACCTGATTCACAGAATCATGATCCATGTGTCGAATGAGCGTGTAAAAAGTCGGTCTTGCGTCTGTTCCACATTTCACCAGAAACTATTTTTACTACTAATACATTCGACTACTAACGCTTTGCCTTTTGAACAGTTCATTGTCGATTGATCATAATATAATTTTTTATATTAAATATATTACAGGCAGTGGAGTGAGCCCGCAAAAAGTGTTAGAACAGGCGACGAGGTTGGTCCACGAGAAGTACAACTTCTTCGAGATGACGTTGCAGATCGAGGAGTTCAGCGACGGCATGGAGGACTGCAGCCAATGCAAGATGCCTCAGGCCTGATACCACAGGCTTGAAGCTACAGGATTGTTACCACAGACCTGATACATACTGACAAATATGGCGGTCACGATAACACCTCACCGGGAGTATAGGAAACCTTTCGGTCGGAACGGAACTGTCCGTTTCAATAACTTATCTATCTATACAGCGATCCGCTGTCACATTGTATGGCTTTCAACCTTTTTACAGACAAGTTTTACAGACAGACCTGATGGTGGATTTAGTTGATTGAATTGATGATGAATTCTATGAATGGCTATGTTGCTATTTTTGAGTATTAAAATAATTAGGGCCTTCAATGATCTTCTAATAAGCTTGTTTGGTACTGTTGTCGCAGCTTACTTTATATTAAGCGAGAGAAACAAAATATGCCATCTATCAGTAGATTGTGGAACAGAAACCTTACCACGATATTATAGCATGGATTTTGCAAATTTAAAATATCCTTATCTTTATGTTAATAGAGATCAAGTTTTCAAGTTGTTGGAATGGAATTCAAGAATAGTATTAAATTCGGCTAAACATCTCGTAGTAAGATTCCAGACCTTATTTCCAGGTTGAAAAATTCTAATCTAAGAACTAATTTACATTTTTAGATTTATTGACAAGGTTGTAAACATTGGAACGCCTAATCAATTCTCGCATATTTAAAATACCTAGTAATCTCTTTTACAATATTTGTTTCTATAAATTTACAATATTGTTTTCATACCGTGTCTATGTGATACTTATTTATAAATATGCCATAATCTTTAATGATTTTAACGATAATTGCATTTTTCAAAATACTATGTATTATGTAAACGTCTTACACACTTTATTGTAAATACATCAAATGCTATAGTAATATTACATAAGAGAAAATAGGGGTATAATTAACATAATATTTAATTTATTATCGAGTGTTCTGTGTTAATTTTAATAATTGTAAGCGATGGTAGGTATTCAACGTATCTTCACATCAGTTATTGTAAAATACTATTAATTATAGAAATACATAATATGAAAGGTTTTATTTCCCGACCTTAGATTATATTATAAATACTTGTTAAAAAAACACACTTAATTGTATATGTCATTGGTCCTCGTTATTCCATTTCATACATACACATACATATATACAATATACATACAACCCAAGCTTACAAGTTTAGATCACATAGATATCTGGGATCAAATATTAATACAGTTTCACAAGGAAAAACGACGAATGCCGAAAGATTGGAACATTAATTAAAGACGTTACGAACATTTCAAATGTAATACGGCACAGCTCATTAATGTGTTATGCTGTATCTGGTTTTAAGGATTTATAAGGATTTCTGAGGTCTTGAACCCCGTCAAGGTAGCGCCGTGGTCGCACTGGCTAATATCATTAACGTTTTTTAACCCCCGACAAAAAGTGATAAAGGGCGTTAATAGTTTGAAGTGTAAATGCGTGTTTGTCTGTGGCATCATACCTCGCTGGTTTGAAAGCCGTCGTGTTTAAGCCGCAAGTTCTTAGCTATCAATTCATCATCATCGTTCATTCAGTGCTTGGAAATTAGGGAGTTACTTATTTTGGTTTATAGTTATTACCAATTTATTTACATATCTATTGTGCACAATATACATTTTACAACGACGTCCATGATTGAGGTAGACAGCTTGTTTTTGCTATTTTCGCGAAGTACGCGGCAGATAGTCGCTTTGTCCTCGTTTTGTTTGGAGACTCGTAGTCTACTTCATACAATCCGAATCTTTCTCTGCAAATACAAAATTTGTGTGTTAAAGCTTTCGCATCGTATTAACCTAGTTACGAACGGGCGTTAGATGGTCGGTAGGATCTGAAGGCATCATGCATTTGCATCATTAAAAAGATGATGAAGAAAAAACGGAATATAATAATCTCTTATTTCATTTCCGTTTAAGGCTCTCTTTATAGCGTGTGTTTTATAGTGGCGCGTCTTTGTTTATCGCCCTAATAATGTAGGTAATAGAGTTGAAAATTATGCAACCTCACCTTAATTTATGTTTAGGGTCGGTGCCAATGTGAGTTGAATTTGACTTATTAGTTCCAGAGACTAAGGTAAATAAATAAAATTTTGAATGCAATTAGAATAGCATTCCACGTTCACACACATTCACAAATATTATAAACTAACATGAAACCACTGGTTCACTCCAATGATGTTTTATCGAAATTTCACGTGTCCAATAACATAACAAAGTGTATAGGGCTGAGTGGAGATCCTTGAGACACCCCTAGGTAGTTGACGCTTTAAGTATTAACCCTAGAGTGAGCGCGCTATAAGTATGTTGCCGCCTGCGCTAAAATGTATTACGTTAATAATTCCGAAAACAATTGCTCGTGAATCTTGCGCTTTTTAGCACCATTAGTGCGCGGGGACCACTTGAGGAGAAGTTTCTTACCATCAAATGTCACCGGGCAGCAAATTTCTCACCGCGCACCCACTCACGTATTATATTTAATGATATTACTTACGTATTTAATACAAATATTATAAACTGACAAAAAACCGCTGATCCATTGGAAGTTATCAATTAAACTCCAATAAGTGTAGCCGCGGACGTCACAGACGTTCGCGTAGATGGCCAAGTGGAGAGGGAGCCATGAGGCACCCTTCTTTGTAGTTAATGCTTTTAATACAAATATTATAAACTCACGAGAAACCGCGGGTCCATTCGAAGTTATCAATCAAACTCCAATAAGTGTAGCCGCGGACGTCGCAGCCGTCCGTGTAGATGGCCGAGTGGAGAGCCTTGAGGTACCCCTCTATGTAGTTGACGCGGCGCAGGTCCTGCATGCCCGGCCGGGCTGACACGCCGTTCTCCGTGACTAACACTGGCGGGTTGTTGTAGGTCATCCGCACCCAGTTGAGGGCCTTTCGGAAGCCCCATGGGACTACCTGTATTGGATAAGCACTTTGATGTCACTTTTATTGGGCCATACGTACTTAGATTACAGCCATGTAGAGCGAAGGCTGAACGTGTAGAGTAAACTTGGCTCTAGTGAGATGTTATACATTTTTGTGTGCCAGTCAGTATCTCGTCTTGGCATCATTTTACTTTTTACGAGATTAAAATACTAATTAATTTTAGCTGACGTATCCCAACTGATATTGTCATCAATTAATAGGTAAAAAGGTTTTTAAAATTAAATAAGTGGCTTACTAAACATTTTCCAATCTCTTACCCTGAGCCACGTCGAGTTGCTTTTTGGCCAGTCCGCGTTCTGCGTTTGTATACCGCCTAAGTCATAGGCGAACGAGGGCTGGGCGGGAATCGGCTGGTTGTTCTTCTCCACCAGATAAGTCGTGTAGTGGTTGAAGCCCAAAAAGTCCGCGGATCCCTTAATCATCTCCACTTCCTCTGGGGTAAATCTGGGCAGCCGGGAGCTGGTGAAGTGCTGCCGCTTGGAAATGTAGTCCACTCTCTTTCGCATGATAGGAGGGTAGTCTCCCGCTTTGGAGAATATAGGATGCGCGAACCAACCTAGCTGAAATTTAGTACATGACGTGCATCAATATTAAAATAGTGAAACATAAACTTTAAGTACAATTATACGATCTTTGTGTAAATGTAAAGGTCGATAAGGTTAGATATGTTCGTGTGATGAAAAGAATGGACGATATTTGGCACAGTTCAAGACGTTTTTCCACATTAATTTAGTATGTGGAAAAATGTTGCTATTACAAACTTTATAGTGCATAATAATCAGATTTTCTGCGAGTTTTCCTTTTACCCATGTAAAAGATGTTTTTAATTCTTTCACATGGGGACATGACGTGGCCATGAGGACAGGCACTCACTGTGAATTGTCTGGATATCTCGGCAGCGATTTGGTTGTCTCTGGCCGTCGTCAGCGGCTCCGGCCATGCGAAGTCCAACGTGATGCCCATGCGACCTGAAGATATATTGTTGTTTTATTGCTTATGAGTTTTTACGTCCTAATCAAAGGAAATCTAGAAATGTGAAAGGTTTCCTTTTTATATGGCGACATTAGTGTGGTTGCAGATATGAATAATAAATAAAAATCGTTTATTTTCTCACCACAACAATTACAATAAAATATTTGACAATCACATAGTTTACAAAGATTTTGAGGAAGACTGGTGCTTAAACTAGGCGTAATTATAAAATATATGTCCGTTCCTTTCTGTCTGATAATATTCCACCAATCATCAACGGGATTGTTGATTTGAATGCCATGTTAGTTGATCATTCATTTCAATAGCGTACGGGAAACCGGGGGATAGTCTTTGGACCCACCTTTTTGTGTCTTCTTGAACTCTTCCTCGTACATTTTATATACCATGCCGTGCGCGCGAAGCACGGTGTGTGCGCAGAGGTAGTCATCAGTCCCGCTGGCGCCCAGCCCCGGGGCCTCCACCCCGCCGTACCCCCCCTGGCAGAATGACAGCGGCTCGTTGAAGGTCAACCACGTCGTGACCTTAGGACCGAAGTTTTCCAAAAGTATCTGAAATAAATGGGAGTAAATGTTGAGCATAAATAATTATTCAAGTTTAAGGAGCTTAACTTTACTCAGTGATTAATTGATTTTTTTTTTCATCTATACTAATATTATAAAGCGGAAGAGTTTGTTTGTTTCTTTGTTTAAGCGCGCTAATCTCAGGAGCTACTGGTCCAATTTGAAAAAATATTTTTTTGTGGGATAGTCCATTTATAGAGGAAGGCTTTAGGCTATATAACATTACGCTGCGACCAATAGGAGCGAAGCGTCAGTAAGAAATGTTGCAAAAACGGGGAGACTTTCGTTGCGTGCGCTGCATAAATGGTTTAAGTCGCTCAAGAACCACGCGAACGAAGTCGAGGGTTCAGCTAGTCTTATTATAATAGCCAAATATCACGTCCTCAAGTATTGCTCATGTCTCACCAGTCACACTGTAGTTCGACGCAACTAAATCGGCCTACTAAACTAAACTAAATGCCATTAGTAAGTATCCTTCCGAAAAAAAAACACAGCGCCGCGTCTAGGGAACTTCTCCATCTCATACCGTCCACTCACTCTGGCGTAACTGACGAAGTGGTCCGCGATTAGGGGGTTGGTCCAGCCGCCCAGCTGCTGCAGCGGCTGCGGCAGGTCCCAGTGGTACATCGTCACCACGGGCACGATGTTGTGCTGGAGCAGAAGGTCTAGAAGCTCATTGTAGTACCTCACGCCGTCTGGGTTTACTTTGCTAAAATATATTAAAAAAAATATATACATTACAAGCTGACCCGTGACCCGAATTCGTTGAGCATACAAACACATTACACATACAAACGGTTTGTATGCTCAATGAAGTTGGACTTCCATGAAATACGAATATTTCATACTAAAAATTGCTGAATCGGTTCAGCTGTTCTCGAGTTGTAGCGAGACTAACGACCAGCATTTTTTATATATATAAGAAGATAGTTTATTACACGCGGCGTCATTTTTTAAATAGGTTTGGCAGATACGATGTCATATCAAACTTATAACAACTCTCTTTTTTCGTCGATGGTTAAAAAAAATACCTTACCTGTATAATATAAGTATAGACAAATTATTATATACAAAAAAAAAACATTTATCTCACTCACTTACTAAATCCACTAGGGACAATCCGAGGCCAGGATATGGAGAACCGGTAGAACTGGACTCCCAGGTCCACCAACAGCCTCACGTCTTCCTTCACCAGGTGGTAGGAGTCTGCGGCCACATCTCCGGTCCTGTGGTCGAAGATGCGGTCTGGTCTCTCGTGGGTATACCTGTCCCATATGCTTTCGCCTTTTCCTGGAATATGGGAAATTAGGGGCGAGGTTTGGAATTTTGATCTATAATAATTATGTATAACAACGACCTCCGTAGCGTAGTGGTTGAGCGCGTTGGTGCTCGAGCGAGAGGTCGCGGGTTCGAATCCCGCCGAGGGTACAAAAAGTTTTCAATGTTCCTGGGTCATGGATGTGTATTAAATTTGTGTATTATATAATAAATATGTGTATAGTAATATAAAAGTATTAAATATATTTCCATTGTCAGGTATCTGTAACACAAGTTCTTCGGATACTTAGCACGGGGCCAGATTGACGTGGTGTGAAGCGTCCATAGATATTATTATTATATTTCATCTAAATATTGTAAGCACAGTTAGTATATAATCTCTCTAGTGTTATAAACTGTCGAGAATTTCTAAAGCCAAACACACTACTTTCAATTTAAGGCATTATATTTGGATAGTTTTTAAACTATCGAAGTGAAACCATTATATTAAAATCTGTCAGGCGCTGAATTGCCGACTGTCCGAAAGCTGTCCCGGATTGGTATAACAGGAAATTAATTAATCCCATCAAAAACATAACTTGTAAAAAGTCCCAAGTCGCGAGACTTACATAGTTCTTCTACCGTAAAAAGTTGTGAGATACTTACATGTTATGCCAAGTAGGGGTTAGTCGGTCGGTCTAACAACATCTTATAGAGATCATAATCAATATTAGTAATAATCTTTCATGTTTTAAATAAATAAGTATATTGCCTCAATCACATGAAGACACAATATACATGATATTTATCTCACAAGTGATACATATTAATTAATTCTGATCATTTAGTGATTAACGCGTTAACAAACAAATAAGCTCTTCGCTTAAATAATATCAGTATATCGTCACTGGAAAAGCAAAATTACTTATCCGCCAAATATGGCATATTGACTTATATACATATTCGGAATCAGCAATTTTTTCCGCGTCTAACTGTCTTGGTATTATCACGATCGGAGCACTTTTATGTCGTTTAAGTAACCCGTAAAATTGGAGGTATTTTTTTTTGTCATTGCTGAAACGACGTATTTTTTGGTCTTTTAATTACGTATGTCGCTTAAGTCATGTTTCCTTACACTGTGAATAAAAAAATAAGAGTTTGAGTAAAGTTGATTTGCTGTGTACTGAATAAATAATGTATATGAGAAGTTTTGGTTTTGCTTAGAAAGCAAAAGTAAATCGTTTAAGTAATTTTGGCTCATTTTACCAGGAATAAAGCATGGCATATAAGTAATATTGCCTTCTCGGTTTTGAGTTGTGATAATCGTATTAGTCATTTATCCTTACTGTAATTCAGAAATTTCATGAAACATGCTTACAACATTATAGGCATGAAAGTATTTTGTCTCTCTTATGTTGATGTTGAACTATACGCAATAAGTTATTTTGCTGGTAATCTTTGAAGTGTGACTTAGGTACATATTATTGTCATTTGCGTAAATTTAAAGTATATTTTCCAGTGGTCTCGAACCTACCGATTTTTCGGTATTTCTACCGAAATGGACTCTATGCTACCGAAATACCGAAACGCAATGATTTTTCCACGATTTTAGAGAATACATGGAAATTCTCCCGATTTTTCTACCGATTTCTCATTTTTTTGTTGTTCTCCAATCGAAAATGTTGATTTTACAAATTTTGAGGATATTAACGACATATTATGGTGCTGCGGTATCAAATACACTGCTTAGAACAGATCTATAACGGGTGTAGGATCTGTAACAGTCACCACTATAACTTTTGTTTAAGTTTATACTTAGTCCATTGAAATGTTACATTTTTTAGGCCTTACCTTGCGTTTTTTAGAGGACGCAATTTTATTTTTTTGATGTGTAGGGGGGGTCAGTGTAAAGCTAAAACCAAGTTTGTGGGGTCGCCACCCTTGTCCCACGGCCGCCATCTTGAAAATAGGGGTTGAAATGGTATTTACGATATATCTCTTAAACTATTTATTTTATAAAAAAAAATTGTTAACATTTTTTGTTGCAAATTAAATTTTCTACAACTTTGCTCCAGTAACTTTTTGTCGTAGAACTATAAATAAAAAAGTTATAAGCGAAAATCTTCGGAAATTTGAGAAAAAAAAAAATATTTTTCGATGTAACTTTTTTTCTTCTCTTCGGCTTTGTGTTTGACGGTTACTCAGACGACCCGGATGTCGCAGGAACAAAGTCTTGGGAACGTTTGCGCCGCACGAAAAAACACCAGTCGACAGAAGTAAAATGTGACAAGAACACCATACCGACGTTATCACAAGAGAAATTTCTTGGTAATGAGAAGAACAAATCTAACTTTATTATACTTCTTAAAACTGTATTCTCGGAAATGGGTTTCACTGTTGACCAAGCAGAATCAGACGCAGACGCTCTTATCGTTCGTACTCCTTTATTTAATACCGTTACTATTGTAGCTGAAGATATTGACATACTGATATTGCTCACAGCACTTGGCAGAAAATAAGCAAATGTATTTTTTTTTAAAACCATCAAAAGGACGAACAGCAGAACAATTATATAGTGCGTCAGGTTTTATGTACGGAGATGTCATTGCGAATAACTTGCTGTTTCTTCATGCTTTTTCCGGATGTGACACAACTTCAGCTCCATACAATATCGGTAAAATGAAATTTGTGAAAACCCTGGAAAAACATTTAGAGTTTGCAAGTGGAACGGCTTTGTTTCTCAACAAGAGAGTTGACCCTGCTTTGCTCACTGTAATTGGTGAACGTTTTTTTATCTCTTTATACGGTGGTAATAAATCTTTATTACCACATCTTTATTACCTTTATTATCATTATCATCTGATAATTCTCTTGACAGCCTAAGATACAAACAATTCGCCAAGGCAGTGACAAAAAGTACATTTAACTTATCCTCACTTCCTCCAACACAAGACACAGCTCGCTTTCATACTTTCTGAGTCTACCATCAGGTCCAGTCGTGGCTTGGTAATTATAATGATCCTGAAGACTGGGGCTGGAAAAAATGTGGAAAATTATTGATGCCTCTAAACCTCCAGCACCCCTGAGCTTCTAAAATTGATCTTTTGCAAATGCAAAGGAAACTGTGGAGCGATGTGTGGATGCCGAAAAGCAGGAATGAAATGTTCTGCAGTGTGCTTCCATTGTTTTGGAGAGACTTGCAGCAACGTAATGGAACTCTCAGAATTAATAAATGAAGATGACTTTGATGATGAACCGCCAACATTAACACCCCTTCCTTCTCCAGTTCTCCCACTGGTATTTAATTCAGAAAGCCGATCAGAAGCTGAGCCCCAGCCTGGTCCATCGTAACGACTGAGGACGAAGTAGTTCTAATTTAGAAAATCACCGTGGATTATGCCTATTGGGGATACCACGTAAAAAAAACGCGCCTCTAGACTCTACCTCGTGGGTGGTGGGGAAAAGAGTCGATAATTAATTATTAATAATATTGCAAAATTTGTAATTAAAAAAGTTATAATAATAAAGTAAAAAAAAACAAAAAAAAAACAAACAATAACTGATGACTTATCACAGGTATAGGTATAGTTAAGAGTACTGAAAAATAGTACTCACTTCGGAGCGCTGTAAAACCTTAGCTTTTGACTTAATGAAAAAATGATGCGAATAAAAGTTGTTCCTCAAAAAACGATGTACAAAAATGGTCGAATATCATTTTTTCGTAAAATGATAAAAAAAAAGTTACATCGAAAAATATAATTTTTTTTCTCAAATTTCCGAAGATTTTCACTTATAACTTTTTTATTTATAGTTCTACGACAAAAAGTTACTGGAGCAAAGTTGTAGAAAATTTAATTTGCAACAAAAAATGTTAACAATTTTTTTTTATAAAATAAATAGTTTAAGAGATATATCGTAAATACCATTTCAACCCCTATTTTCAAGATGGCGGCCGTGGGACAAGGTTGGCGACCCCACAAACTTGGTTTTAGCTTTACACTGACCCCCCCTACACATCAAAAAAATAAAATTGCGTCCTCTAAAAAACGCAACCCAAAATGTAACTTTTCAATGGACTAACTATCTTTTCTCATTCTAGAAAATGTATTTTTTTTTTGGTTTTTCGTTATTCTTGCGATAAAAAAAATTGAAAAATATTTTTTTTTAGTTTTTGACAGAAAACTAAAAAACAAAATATGTGGCAAAACTGCTTCTCAAAAGAGCTCTGCTTCAGAAAAGAGCCTGGCACTAAGCACTATGCCTAATACCAGTCTCTTTTCTATTATTACCTATAGGTAAGTTAGTAGATACGCTGATTTTTACGTTATTATAATATTTTTATGTTCTAAGTTGACTTTTATGTTAATAATAATCAGTGGATTTCTGTTAAATAAACAAATTTGATTGAAAATTGCATATTTTTTGTCATATACCGATTTTAGGTACAAATATACCGATTTTGAGTTGGCAACTCTACCGATTTCGCTCATTGACGTTCGAGACCACTGATATTTTCTTTTTAAATGTCTTTTTAAATCCTTAAGTAACATCTTATTAATACAACTTTAACTTTAACTAACGAATTTGATATTGGATTTCATTAACCCGCCCCTCGTCAGTGGTTTGTCATTTTTCAAAAAACCGTTCTCTGTGGAGGCACCCCTGGGTGGTCTCGAATTACGTCATCCGCGCGAGGATCAAATTACAAATATTTCAAATATTTTGTTTATGAGCATATTTAGATTATATAAACAATATGTCGTTAAAATCGCTATGAAACAAGCTAACATATACTTATGGATTGGTTTAGTTTGGCCTTATAATGTATAACTTATTCCAAATTGAAATTAGGTAAAACTTTTTTTTCCCTATTTTTTGGTATTAAAGTCGTTGAATTAAAAAATATATAAAATATTTTATCCTAAAGTTTTTTTCGTCCTCAGGTTTATTCATATTACTTCCCATTATTAGTAAAAAATAAGACACATTCCATTCATTGTTTCTAAACCACAAGCTTTATAAAAACGCGGTACTTGAACGGGCTCGACCGAGGCAATAAAAAAAGGTCTTGTTTACACTTCAATTCCGAGAACTCCATTGTCGAGTGGCCGGGAATGTTACTCATTGTTTATTATGGTTAATAATCTTATACACAAACGAAAGTTGAAGCGTTAAAACTGTTTTGTTTATTAGAAATCAAACGATGAAAAAAACACTATTTAATACGAAAAAATTTCAAATCATGTTTGATGAAATATCAATTTTTGTGCAAAATATTTAATAAAGACACATTGTATGCATGAAATATTGTGTTTTTATTACTTACCTATCCAATTAATAGCACAAAACACAATTCACAGCACAAAACAAATATATTTTAACAATTTTCTAAAAGACGGTTGGTGGAAAAAAACAACAATGAGCGACGTCATTTTCATACGGCTCGTATTTCATACTAACAGGTTCCATAGATTAAAGCAAGTTTTTAAAGGACAATCTATATATTTTTTTAAAAATTGGCACATCTGTGGCAAAGAAAAACACAAAAAGCCGTCAACTGTTGAGAAATCTATTTTAGTATCGCCATAGTATCGCGCACCCGACTCTAGGAGTCGGCTCCACAGACAGCGGTTTTTTTGACAGCGCTCCTAGAGCGGGCCCCACAGATGAGGGGGTAAAGACAAATGCCTAAAATCTACAAAATTTTAAAATGACAGTAATATTAATGAAGAAGAAAAGCAAAAACACTTAAAAAATATCAGCCACATATAGTGTATATATGATGTATACCATTCGTTCTTTAGACATTAAAAATTTTGTAGCTCTTATAATATTTATTAGACTGACTAAGAACTCAAGTACGAAACTAAGTACTTACTGTTACTTATTTCATAGTTACCTACATAAAAAATTGTTTCGTAACTGTAAAGAGTTATTTTTATTTTATTTTTGCAGATATTCTATTACGTATATAAAGTGGAATTGAAAAATACACGATTATTCATGACTGTTTTTACTTAATTTACTCGTTTTTCCAAAAAAAATTAAAAAAATACAATACGATCTGTTAGTTTTTCACTGTGGTAAAATTTATTTTAAAGTAATTTTACTTCAAAACAAAAAACAAAATCACAATAGAAGTAAACTTGACGTGTTTTTGTTTATTTTGAATATGCCTGTACGTAATATCAAAATACATGAATAAAATATTTCATGTCGCTAAAGAAAATTTGACTTACAACAAAATAAAGTTGTTTTACTGAAACGCCACTTATCTCCCAAAATAGCCATGATAACAATATAAACTATATAAATATAAATACTAGAAGTAATAAGATTCCCAAATCATGCAGCTTCATCACTTTTAGATGGTTTGGTGAAAAGATAACGAATTTTTTTCGTAAAAAAAATCTTTAAACGGCTTTTTCTCAAAACAACATTTTGGCGTTTCAGTAAAGTAGGTTTTCCAGTGACGATATGTAGATTGTAATGTACCTATGCAGCGGTAATCGTTTACCGGCGATGCCAGAAAGTACCAAAAAGTACTGTTTTCCGTACTTTTTAAACGACTTCCAAAAAAGGAGTAGGTTTCTCAATTCGACCGTAAGTATATATTATTTTATAAGTATATTTTAAAAAATATTAAAAATGTTTTTATCACACAACCGTACCACTGCCGTACTTCAGTGTGGACCGTACCTTTTTCGTATCTATTATACTCGTTATTTTTTTTAAACAAACTATAAATAAGGGTTACTATGTTAAGACATAGACATAGTAGCATTTTAAATGTTTTGGCAAGACCGTACTTTTGAGCTAAAACCCGTACCTTTTCAGAAAGCCAGTCGTACTTATTTGGGAAATCATACTGGAAACACTGTCGTTTACTATCAGGCAACAAGATCTGTATCTTTCCTCTTCTACTACAACTTACCGGACACATTCCAAGCCCCCTCGACCTGGTAAGCGGCGGTGGCGACCCCAAACTTGACGTTTTGGAAGCACAGCTTCTCTGCGCTTGTACTTGTACTACTGGAAAGGGTGAAATATATTTTATGAAAAAATATTAGAAATAATTGATCATCAAATAATTGTAAATTTGTCAATTATTAAATTATTTTTTTAGTATTTATGATCATCTTTTCTTTTAAACTATTATAAAACTTACAGCTTAGTAAATAATAATACTAGCAATTTAAGTTAACAGTAAAAAAGCCAATAACAAGTTTTTATTTCTTATCAGGGGCCTTGGTCTCCAAACTGATGGATTTTGATTCAGATTCGATCGCGCCGCGTACTCCCGAATAAATTGACGTTTGTTTATTTTGATTGTCAGTCGATTGACAGTTGCGATCTAACTACTTTCTTTATCCTGTTTAGTTTCAAAGTAATCCATCAAATAAAATACCAAAAGCCGTGGAGTTCGAACTTCGATTCTCGATTGTGTCGGGATCGGGAGTAAGCCTGCTGTATCCGCGTAAAAAATCCATTTTTACCACATACTATCTAGTAATTTATAATGGATAGAATAAAGTAATAATTAAATAATCGTTAGCGTGCAAAATAAAGGGCAAGTATGAAGTGATAAAACTTCAAAATTCCATTTCATTTTGTTGTTCTCTTCAAATCTTTCTTATTATATCACTATTTATTTTTTTCTAATTAACGTTACTTTCTGATATGACTCTGACTACACTTACGATTTACTTAGACTTTGGAATTGACGATTTAGAAAACCCGTACCTTTTCAGAAAGCCAGCCAAAACAGTGATGGAAAAATATATATTTCCCGCCTTTTTAACTTCACGTTGGCTTTACCGCCATTTATGCTCTAGGGTTCATCACCAAAAGTATAGTGGCAAAGTGAATTGGAGGTCATAAGTCAAGAGGTAGAAAAAGAGATATAAATAGAGTTAGTAAATACGTCTCCAAAGCGAATACCCCAACGGGGCACTAGTTGCTGTGGAAGCTATCCTATTATAATAGTTATTTCTACTATAAGTATTATAATACTTAGGCCGTGTTTCATCAACGCATGTTAGAGTTAACGGCTTGTTAAAATACCATACCTTCTCATTCATTGATAGGAATCACGAGAGGAACAACATGATATTTAACGAAGGATTAACTTTAACATTGCTTGGTGAAACACCCCCTTAATATACAATTATAATAGTTATTATATCTCAAGGGTAGTTTAAAGTGCGCTGCACGTGGAGTAGTTTTGAGCTAAATATTGTAAATAATCCGGGGCCTATCCTTCCATTAAAATCTGAGGAAATGTAAATAAATAAAGCGTTTATTTGCAGCTCTAATTAGATAAATATAATATACACTAATTACATTATATACAAATAACTTACTGCAATAATAACACTAGGAGTAAACACGCACGGCCCTGCATCTTGGCCAGCACTCTCCAACTGATAGCCTCTGATCTGACCAACAAATAAACTGGACTAGTGGTCGCCCTGTGTGAATCTTGGTAAACGGACTAATGCCCAGCTTCCGTTGACCGCTCGGCAGGGTTCGGTTATTTTCGGAAGACTTCGGGTCAGACAGTAACTTGTTTTGCACTGAACGATAACTTTTTTGTTTTTTGGATGTCTGACAACATTTTTCATACACTAAGGCCCGTTTAAATAAAACAATCTCAAACCCAACCTCAACTTCAGAACCTATTTGACAGATAAAAAAACGTTTCGTTTCACTTTTAAAAATGAAGACCTTTACTTTTGTCACATAATTATTATTTTTTTTCCATTTTAAAACGTTAAACTAATGATTATAAAAATATAGATTGTACTTATTTTGATGTTTTTCTGTAATCTATAATATTAATATTATGGTTTAAAAAGAAAAGAAATTAAAATAATATGTAACATTAATTAAGTTGTTTACTTTTAAAAGTGAAACGGAACGTTGTTTTATAGGTTCTGAAGGTGAGGTTGGGTTTGAGATTGTTTTATTTATACGGGCCTTAGTCCCTATTTCACCAACGATTGTTAGTGCTAACGGCTTGTTAAAATACAATTCCTTCTCATTCATTGACAGGAAATATGTTATGGAATTGTATTTTATATGGATAACATGATATTTAACGAAGGATTAACTCAAAGATGTGTTGATGAAATTGGCTGTATTATTCAAAAGATTTTGGCTTGCGACTCGTTACTATCACCACTAAATTTCCACATTTTTATCACCATAACACCCATAATATCATGCATGTATAATTTTTATTTATTTATTTACACTTAAAACGGGTGGCCTCAATTACATTCATTTATATCTAGTAATAAACAAAGTCAATAAGATATTAAATCTTTACTGAAAATACTAACAAATTACTTTATTAGTGTGTAATTTACTACTGATATCGATTGATTAAAGGTAGATCTACTAGAAATACTACGCATATTAATAACTAAATAGAGGATTAAAGTCAAGGGGATAAAAATCTGAAACTAGAAAATAGGTCAGATTTTTAAGTTTACCCACAACATAACATTATCACGCAGAGATGAAATGTCATTGACTTTTAAAAGTGTTCACCATTCATCATCATCACCGACAGAGCTATAACTGGGACTATAACTTATTGTCTGGTTTCTCCCCTGGCGTATCGACATTTGACACTTGACTTGACCCTCGTGATATGATTTTCAACATTTCAATTGTCATCAAGTAACAACTTTGATCAATCGTCGAATTGAACTCGGTATAGTAACAGCTTCGAAAATTCAATCGTCGAGTTAAACTCGATAAAGTAACAGCTTCCGAAATTCAATCGTCAAATTGATCTTGGTATAGTAAAAGCTTCAAAAATTCAATCGTCGAATTTAACTCGGTGTAGTTAACAACTTCAAAAATTCAATCATCGAATTGATCTTGGTATAGTAAGAGCTTCGAAAATTCAATCGTCGAATTGAACTCAGTTGAGCAGCATTCGGGAAACTCAGAAACATAATATTCTGCTAGTGTAAAATCCGCTTGCTTGAAAACGAAAGTTTTTAAATACAGAATATACCTACGGTTTTTAAATACAGAATAAACGAAGAAACCATGATTCCTAAAATAATTAGAATCGAATTTCAAACTCGCGGCTTTCGACCTACGCTACAATTTACAACCGTGAACCCGTATGAACCCGTACGTAAACACGTGACGTCACAACTACGTCAGACAGAAAGAGCTGTTCCATAATTCTCGCTCTTTTTAGCACTTGTAGTACGACTATTCGACACTAGATGGCGCGCGCACGGCACATGAAATTTCGAATATTCTTAGAATTTCAAACTCGCGGCTTTCGACCTATGCTACAATTTACAACCGTGAACCCGTATGAACCCGTACGTAAACACGTGACGTCACAACTACGTCAGACAGAAAGAGCTGCTCCATAATTCTCGCTCTTTTTAGCACTTGTAGTACGACTATTCGACACTAGATGGCGCGCGCACGGCACATGAAATTTCGAATATTATTAGAATTTCAAACTCGCGGCTTTCGACCTATGCTACAATTTACAACCGTGAACCCGTATGAACTCGTACGTAAACACGTGACGTCACAACTACGTCAGACAGAAAGAGCTGCTCCATAATTCTCGCTCTTTTTAGCACTTGTAGTACGACTATTCGACACTAGATGGCGCGCGCACGGCACATGAAATTTCTAGCTCGTATGTCGGGAACCTTGGAGCGTTTTCGCGAAATTTCTTTTAGTTCATTCCGCCACTCAGAGGTGGCGGTTTCACGACTATATAAAGCCGGCCAGCCTTGCCAGTACCTAGTTACTGCTGCGTAGTCATTATCTTAAAGCTATTTAAAGAGACTTTAAGGGAAGGTAAGAGAGGTGTATTGTAATAATTAAATATATTGTTTGTGCTGCTACGAAGAAATGGCTTTGTTACCGTATTTTCACACCGGAGCGCTTCTGCCTGTGGAGCGTGAAATTTTCGGATCTGACGTATTCCAGCCATTCCGCCAACTTGTCACCAAAGAACTGTTCCAGCCGTGGGCTAAGCTGCAGCCGATGTTTGAACAGATGGAGCGTCTTTCCTCCATAATGGACAATACGGCGCTGAATGACGCTTCAAAGATCTCATCCGACTCTGATAAGTTCCAAGTGAATATTGACGTGCAACACTTCTCTCCAGACGAGATAACGGTGAAAGTTGGTCAGGGATTCGTGACGGTGGAGTGTAGACATGAGGAGAAGAGTGACCAGCATGGCCACGTGTCGCGACAGTTCGTGAGGAGGTGCGCCCTCCCCCCAGGCTGCCTGGCAGACGCGGTGCAGTCTCAGTTGTCCTCCGACGGAGTCCTCACTATAACTGCACCAAAAGTCCTCCCCATGCCGTCGACCGGTGAGCGAATCGTGCCAATAGTCCAAACCGGACCCATCAAGAAACAAATCTAATTGTCGCAATAACATGACTGTATTAAGTTAACACTGATCTGTGTTAATCTCCTTGTATATTTCTTTTAAAGTAAGTAAATAAAAATTATCTGAAAACTCTTCTTTGTTTTTTATTTTCAATTGTTATTTAAATCAATTGTAGACACATAGTTAACATACTTAGATAACTAGTAACAACTTACCATTATGGCTTTTTTAGGGTTTCGCTTATTAATACAACTTCACTATCTGTCTCAAGAACTGCGATATGTAGACAGTTGATTTTTTTTCAAATTATGTAGGTATTTATGTTGCTGTTTTAACAATAATTCCACATAAAAAATATATTAAAAGGAGAGCCCTTAAAGAATAATGTTATTTTTTGCGACTTGACCATTTTTTCATTTCAATTGGAATGCCTCAGTTTTTTTTTTATTTATAATCAAAATTACTTGAATACGTTAAGTGTATTATCATATTGAAATGTCCTGTGTTACCTTCCCTATTGTTAATAAATCTATAACACTTCATATTCAACAAAAAACGAATGTTTTGTTTGGGCGTTATGGTGGAACAAAATATATTATAGAACTAGCTGACCTTCGTTAAGCATAAAAACAGTTTTTCGGGTAGGTGCACAAAATCATACACAAGTCTTTAAAGTTTAAATGATATATTTAATTCATATTTTTGCTACAAATTTAAGGAATATAGTACTATAATTAGGTAGTATACCTACATACTGTTTTTAGGCCAATTATTGTTTGTAGCAGTCAATGTGAAGTATTAGTTTAACTTTAGTTCACCACCTGCCAATCAAATTTCAACTGACCACATTATATCACTACACTGAACAAACTGATTTAATTGAAGATGTCTCAACTAGCTGATATATAGAAGGCACAACAATCACAAGAACAGTATGTAACAAAAAAGTTCGAAAAGCTCCAGGCCCAGCTGCATTGTAGACTCCATTGAAATCAGATCTCGAAGAAAAACTCTGATCTTCTCCAGAGTGCCCGAGCAGAGTAGTGAAAACTGTCTGGTTTCCGTGCTTGATATAATACATGACAAGCTAGGCATTAAGGACATCTCAGTTAACACAGTCAAGGTGTGTCACCGATTAGGATCCATTGAGCCAAGCAGACCGCGCCCCATACTGATTAAGTTCCAGTCATATGTCTCTAAAGCTGCTGTGTGGAGAGCCAAGACAAAGCTTAAAGGGACTCCTATTACTGTAAGGGAGTTTCTGACCAAGGCAAGGCAGGCTGTATTCGGTAATGCAAGGTTGCATTTCGGCGTCAGATATGTGTGGACACAAGTTATAGTGGTCATCAAAACCGCGGACGGAAAACGACACAAAGTGTTAACCACCGAAGAGCTTTTGTCTAATTACCCAAAGGTCATTGTCAATATGCTGCCCCTAAAGTTTCATAGATGTCTAAGTAGTTTTAAACCAATTGGTTTCTTTGATATGTTTATGAATTCATTTGGGTATACTGTCACTTGTTTTCATGTTTGATTTGGCATGCTTTTTCTTTTCAAACTAATTTAGTTTTCGGTGTTACTTTTTGCATGGATTGTACTTCTCACTGTTAATTGGTAATAAGGTAGTTGTAAGCTGTTCTCTTGATTACCAGAATTGTTTTGTAAATAGTTAATTATTGAAATTGGATTTCTAATTTCATAAGGCTGTTGACACACTTGACAAATGATAAACTGTCATATGTCATCTGTCATTGACATTTGACATTTGTGTTTTTTTTAGACTAGATGTCACGCCGTATCAGGTTGCGTTCTAATTAATGTTTATCTATACTAATCTATACTAATATTATAAAGAGGTAACATTTGATTGTTTGTTTATTTGTTTGTTTGAATGGAATAGGCTCTGAAACCACTGAACCAATTTGAAAAATTCTTTCGCCGTTGGAAAGCTACATTCCTAGCGCTGAACATAGGATATATTATATTTAAAAAAAAAATGGGGTTCCTTATTAAAACCCCAAAAAAGTAGCCCAAAGTGTAAAAAAACGACCTTCTAAATTTCTTACATCGTGTGCGCTTCGACAACGGCTTAACCGATTTCGCAAATTTTTTTATGGTATGTTCGTTATTGCCATGAAAAGGTTATTATGAAAGAAAATGTTGAAAAAAATAAGCAGAAAATTAGAAAAAAGAAGAAAATATACGTATTGATCACGCGGGGTTTGAACCTGGACTCGATCTTTCACGTCGTTGCCAGTCTGTATGACACGGGTGTCATGGTAACAACATTGTTTACAAATGGAAAATAAAAATTATGAAATGCTATAAATACCGTATTTATATCAGCTTAAACTATTTGGATTAGTAAACATATTTGGATTAACATACTTTAAACATGAAGCCAAATAGTTTAAGCTGATATAAATACGGTATTTATAACATTTCATAATTTTTGTTTTCCATTTGTAAACGGCAACCGTTAGACGTTATAGACGTTAGGCTTCGTTTCCACTGACGCGGAGAGGAGCTTGCGGTACCCGAATTGACCAATCACTATGCTCGAAATCTCCGCTCCGCTCCGCTTGGGCACCGCTAAGCTCCTGTCCGCCCCGCTCCGCGTCAGTGGAAACGCAGCCCTATAATAGACGGGCCAAGATCGGGACGGTGTTCCAAATCTATACATCTATACAAATAAATAAAATTGAAGTGTCTGTTTGTAACTTTCAACTAACAACGTTTTTCTAAACGCATATGACATTTTAAACGATACTGAAAACGAAAATGAAATTTAAAAAAATTGTGTCTGTCTGTCGGCATGTCTCTTTGTTCCGGCTAATCTCTGGAATGGGTGGACCGATTTTAACGAGACTTTCACTGGTAGATAGCTAAAGCTATAAGGATTAATTTAGGCTACTTTTCATCATGATCATCATCGTCATCAACCTAACGATCTCCGAATGGGCTGGACCGACTGTGACGGGAGCTTTCACCGGCCGTTAGCTTATGTTAGTAGGAGTAATCTATACATCTTTATATATAAAAGAAAGTTGTGTTAGTATGTAACTAATTTTCTCGTTATGGCTGAAAATTGGTGAGGAGGTAAGTAGCTTAGAGCCAGTAGACGGACTTTGGTGGTCTGTCAAACGTATCAAACCAAATAAATAAAAACGTCTCTGTATTTTTATAGCTCTTTAGAAATTAGCGACAACTTCAATATGACTTTACTTTTTATTCATATCCTCTATCTCAACATTCTTAATTTTGTCAAATTGATTTTACACGTAACGTTGTTTTGAATAGATAGCATTACGTCCATTACAAACGCTAAATATACTGTTGGTTTTCTAGTTTCTTTTTTGTAGTTAAATAGTGTTTTAGTAGATTAGATTCCTCCAGAATACCTATTGAACGGCATCACAATGTTACAATCTTTATATTTTAGCAATAGTAGTACCGAGGTACGAAAATCTAAGAATATAAGATGCTAATACTTCTTAGATTAGATGCTTATTGACTTAGGTTTTTTAAAATAAAAAACTCACGCGGAAGCAATGTATCCTATTCATAATATTAGAAAACTTCCTCAAGAAGAAATCTTGAATATTTTTTGGGGCAAACTAAAATCCCTTAAGCTTAATAGACATAGACGGAGATTAAGAGGAAAGTAATTTATACTGGATGGTAGATAGTATAATTTTCATTTTTATCGACATGTGATGTCGACTATGGACGTCCCTCGAATATAGACATCAAATTAGCTCAAACTAGCTGACATGAAACTTGTGAGCAATTTCGTACAGAGGTGATCGCCCAAAGTGGTGACAAGCCTAAAAAAATAAAGTAACGGACAGCTAGACTTCCCTTTCCTTCCCATTAGCATGTGTCGTATAGTGAGACAAGAACAGAAATATGTCTCTGCTCTTGCTTTTTACCCGGTATCTATGCTTTAGTTATTAATCTGAGGGTAATACGTTAGGTGAAATATTGTACCGGAACTATAACTCACTAAGCTCTAATTTTTTTAACGTATGCCACATAAATGCACAAAGCGTCCCCAGTCATTTTAGCGACATCATCGAAACGTTTTCAGAAAATTACGTTCATGCCATCCTGATTTCTGAGAGTTGGCCCAAACCCGACCTCCTGTCTTCTTCCTATCCACTGCCCGGCTTCGTTCTGATTCGTAACGATTGGATTGATAGACGTGGCGGTGGTGTAGCTATCTATCTTCGTAGTGATATTTCATACAAAATAATAGAGGCTATTATTATATTCTCTCTCCTCCTCTTCTCAACAATCTCCTGCTGCAGAATATCTCTTTCTCGAAGTTTTCATTAAGGGTATCAAGCTGGCTCTGGGAGTAGTCTATTGCCCCCCTACCACTGATTATTTTAATGATCTTGAGTTAGTCTTAAAACCGCTATTGTCTACATATGAACATCACATTATATGCCCTTGTGTGCATGTCTGATTTTATGTATTGTTGTATAGTTATTTATATGTTACTCTGTAAAGATTTTGTACACAATAAAGTATATTTGATTTGATTGATTATAATGGGTGATTTTAACACCGAACTGTTAAACTAATCTTCGTCACGTTCATTTAAATTAAATCAAATAATTGACTCTTCTTCTCTACACCTTCTACCTCTGCTGGCCACTCATCACAACAACAATGGTGAAGATACCTGGCTTGACTTAATGTTAATCTCCAACCTCTCCTTTATTCAATCCCATGGTCAATTTCCTGCTCCTGGGTTATCCCATCACGATTGATTTTCCTCAAATACACCATAAAACCTCCAAAACTCTGCCCTAGGGTCGTGTTTAGGCGAAGTTTTGCACGATTAGACATAGTAAAGCTACGTATGGATGCCGCGGTTATTGACTGGCAGCCAATGTTGGATGTTTCTTGTGTAGATGACAAAGTAAAAATTTTTAACGAGAACTAAACTAAATTATATGATCGTCATGCGCCTCTTAAGAGAATAAAACTTAAACATCCACCAGCTCCATGGCTAACTGAAGAAATTAGAGCAATGATGCGGCGCAGGGATCGAGCGTTTCGGAAACTTAAAAGGGATCGAAGTGAGCTTAACTGGGATCGCTTTAGAATGGCTAGGAATCGCTGCAACCAGGTGATACGCAATTTGAATTTGAATCGGTAAATCTCATCAAATCGATTCCCTTGGGGCAATTAGTTTGGAAGATGTTAATCTTCATTTCTCTACCACAGCCACGCTTGACGTCCAAACTAAATGTCAGATCATAGGTTATTTGAGGGATTTACCGCGTATCAATATACCTTATTTTGAATTCTCTCCAATCTCTTTGGATGAAATCAATAAAACTATTAAAGCTTTAGGGACCAAGGCCGTAGGTTGCGACGACATTAGTCGTCAAATGATACTATCGTTGACCTAGTGTTACCTGCTATCACTAATTTAGTCAATTCCTCTTTTGCTTCATTCCAATATCCTAACTTGTGGCGTAAAGCTTTTGTGCGCTCTTTACCAAAAGTGTCCAATCCTACTCTTCCTACACATTTTTGCCCAATTTCTATCCTTCCTTACCTTTCCAAAGTGCTCAAGGCTTGCGTCCATAGACAACTGTCCTGGTTTATTTACAAAAACTATATTCTGTCTCCTCTCCAATCCGGGTTCAGACCAGGTCATAGTACCACCTCAGCACTGCATCATCCCGCCCTCACATCATTAGTCAAAGTTGACTAATGATGTGAGGGCGGGGATTGAGGAATCGATGATCACAGTCTTGATCCTAGTAGATTTTTCCATCGCTTTTAACAATATCAATTAGGATATCCTTCTCGAAACACTCTCCTATATCCAAATTTCGCCTGAAACGCTTAACTAGTTCTATTCGTATCTTCAGGGACGCCAGCAATCAGTACGCACTGATCAGTCTACATCCACCTGGCAACATCTTTATTCTGGTGTCCCTCAAGGCGGCATTCTTTCTCCTCTCCTTTTTTCCATATTTATTAATTCAATCACTAATAGACTTCGTACTGCGTATCACTTGTATGCTGATGATTTACAGCTTTATAGTCAAGCAAGAGTGGAAGTTTTGTCGGAGGCCATCGATGCAGTAAACCGTGATCTAGACGCTATTAAGGCCGTTAGCTTATGTTAGTAGGAGTAATCTATACATCTATATGTATAAAAGTAAGTCGTGTTAGTTAAATTATTTATAACTCAAGAACGGCTTTATCGATATTGCTGAAAATTGGTGAGCAAGTAGCGCAAGTAGACGGACATAGGATACTATTTATTCCATTTGACAGCGTTTCCGTGAACGTTGCGGGTTCTGCGTTAGGGTTTCGCGTTGTGAGTTCCGCGTTGCGGGTTCCGGGTTTCCGTGTTGCGGGTTCCGGGTTCCGCGTTGCGGGTTTCGGGTTCCCATGCTGCTGGTTCCGCGTTGCGTGTTTCGGGTTCCCATGCTGCGGGTTCCGCGTTGCGAGTTCCGGGTTCCCGCGTTGCGGGTTCCGGGTTCCCGCGTTGCGGGTTGTTCCGCGTTGCGGGTTCCGGGTTCCCGCGTTGCGGGTTCCGGGTTCCCGCGTTGCGGGTTCCGGGTTCCCGCGTTGCGGGTTCCGGGTTCCGCGTTGTGGGTTCCGGGTTCCCGCGTTGCGGGTTCCGCGTTGCGGGTTTCGGGTTCCCGCGTTGCGGGTTCAGGGTTCCCCCTTTGCGGGTCCGGGTTCCCGCGTTGCGGGTTCCGGGTTCCCGCGTTTCGGGTTTCGGGTTCCCGCGTTGCGGGTTCCACGTTGTTTTTTTTTAGTTGAATTTCATCATTAACTCTTTTTATGCTCAACGAAGTGGGCAAGGGTCAGCTAGTACATAAATATTTCTAGACGTTGTTGAAGAACATAATAACTTTAGATAAACCTTGTGTTCCTTTAAGCACTTCTTTTACTCTGAACGCTCAGATCATTCATAAGCTAGTGGAACGACTGACAGATGTCAAAATTTAACATTTCCTTTTTATCCCATAAATTCTATTTATATTTTAAATTAACAATAATAACTACATTAAAAAAGAATCTAGAATAAATTTGCTCGATCCATAACTTAAAAATAACATCGAGATCAGTGAAATCTGTGAAATCTAAGTAAACGTCAAAAACAAGATGGGTAAAATTATGCAAAATGACGTGATCATTCTGAGCGTTTTGAACTCAGGTTTTGAACAGTTTTTGACAGCTGACAGCTGCGTCTGGAACACGGTAATTTACTTCTATTTTGTTATCGGTTGTCATTATGTTGTTTAATTATTGAGATTTGAGTCATAAATATTTACACTTGGCAGCAAAGGCTTACGTACCGTAACAAACGCGACATCAAAAATAAACAGGATTCTTACATATGCACCAGTAGCCATAGTAATTGTGTTATATTTATTTATATAGTTCTTCTGTGCGTGTGTATGTCCAGCGATTAATGCTCAGCGATTGGACCGACTTTAATAGCTTGTTTTGTGTGTCCCCAGGTAGATATTTATTTACAATAGAACCCATTATTAGGTGGCACTGTTGTCAGTGCCGCGGAAAACCCTAAGCCGAAATAACACAATTCATATTACCCAGCTGTTCCGGCAAACTTCGGACCGCCTTCTTATTAATTCCGTTTAATGCAATTATTTTGAGATATTTTGTCTGTTCATCTGCGCTCATCTGAGGGGACTACTAAGGGATTTTGATGACCTTTGGTTGGTTGGAGTTATGTTACATGGGCTCTGGATTAAAACTGATTATACTATACTTACTAATAGGTACCACATAGGTACTTTTTATCGCAATGTACCTACCGTTTCGCTGGAACTAATTTTTGAATAAGAAGATGTGGGAAAAGGAACTAAATGTTTAAATTTATTTGCATTAAAACACTTTTGGCTAGCTGTTACTTGAGCAATTTATTTTAATTAAAATCATGCGAATCTTGAACTTGTGTTTACAAATATGTGGTGCCATCTTTTATCAAATAGAATAAACTACTCACCAAGAACATAATATAACATAAACATTTGGCACATAAAATTATTATTTTTGTTAGTAGCTTGAATTGAAGTTACAAAATATTTACAAAGTAGATCATAGTAAAGAAATCTTTAATAACAAAATATTATTAAATATGTCAGATAATATTTTATTGTAGATAAGAATGAATTATGATATAATTTGCATTAATTGTTATTGAGTACCGATATTACTAATTGTTTACAGCACCTGCAGAGATAGCAAACTTTCTAGAGTTCTCGAGATCTTGCTATATCCTGCTAGATGGCGCTTTTTCGTAAACATAACTACTTTTCATTGGTTCTCGTTCCAATCGAATACATACTTATAAATTTGCACCATTTCAATAATATTTATCATATTTATACACTGGATATCTATACAGTTATTGTCCTCGTCTGTGAAGTGTTTTTCTTTTTTCTAACGTATTGTCACTGAGACAGTGATCGCACAATGAGGAAACATTCTAAAAAGCAGTGTCTGGTGGTAGTGTGTATCAGGGATGTTAGGGAGCTCCGTAACCGTAACCGAAACTATCGGATATCCGGTATAAAATATTATCCGTAACCGTAACCGAATCCGAAATAAAAGTTTTGCTACTGTAAAAAGGAAACCAAAATTTAATATCCGTAACCGACATTATCCGAAACAAACGGATAATCCGAAATGTCGTATCCATTTCATCCCTGGTGTGTATGTATTTTTATAAGTATAATAATAATAAGATCCAAGGTAAAAGGGCACGATTTGCAAGATATTATTGTTATACACAAGTATCAAAAACAAAACGTCAACAGTTCAACTCTACATCATAAAAAAGAAACAACGTATGCTTTTATGCGTTGTTTATAGTCGTTTTTTTTTAAATTATAATACAATTTGAGCGAGTTTTATAAAGCGCCATCTATGTACGCACATATCAACTACTTGTTAAGTTTTTACGTAGTGTCCATTTCTTAGTGTTTCTACGTAGTAATGTAGATGGCGCTTAGATTCTTTAATTTAAATTCACGTTATTTGCAATAGTAACTTGAAATAGTTTATAATATTATAAAATTTACCTATTTGTTTTTTAGAGATAAAAATATTTTATTTTATATTTTCAAGCCCTTTATAGCTTTCGACCATCATCCAATCCGATCCGATATTTTCAAATAATGAGAAAGACAGGTACTATAATATTGAGTTTATATAATTCAAACCTACCTGCTAGCGTTCATGAATCGTGAGGAAAACGGCATCTTAAAAATGTAATAATATTTTTTATATGATGTAACTAACCAAACATTTTCGGATTTCTTATCTGTTGGGAAGTTGCTTTGTAAGAACCAAATTTTTAAGTTTGGTTATTATTAAAAATAATTTAGGTTTGGTTTTTAGGTTTGTAGGAACCAACTTTGTATGAACAAGAATCTGAGTTCAGGGGAAATACCCTGTGTAGGTTTTGATACCCTAGCGAGTGTCTGTTTGTTGTGTTGTTTAAAATCTCCCTGCTCTAAGGGACTTGACCGAAATACGAGTAGACCTGGGGCCTTACTCTGCAAACTGATTCGTTTTTGATTCAGATTTGATCGTGCCGCGTACTCAAAAATAAATTGACGTTAGTTTATTTTGATTCTCAGTCGATTAATACAAAAAGTCGGGAGTACAAAAAGTTACGATCTAACGATTTTTTAATCCTGATTAGTTTGAAAGTAATCCACCAAATAAAATACCAAAAACCGTTGAAATCGAACTGATTCAATTCTCGATTGTGAGTAAGCCTGCTGAGTATTTGATACGAATTTCAGCTTGTCTTGTCAGCTTACAGTCTGCACCAAGTTAGAAACTGGCCTGACAAATAATTAATTGATACATTGTTGTGAACAAGTTTAGGCGGAGCAGTTTCGATAACTTGCGCTCAGACAGATCTGACAGTAAGTTCCGCTAACTTGTCATATATTTAAACTGCAAGTAATATATTATGTAAGTATATTTTAAACGTGTTCCTACACTCTGCAAGTAAGGGAAGCTTTGAAAATTACTAACTATATTTGCTAGAGAGTTAGAATTCCGTCGTTGTAATATTATAATTTGGACCTTGGAAGGAACAGTTTCATGACAAATTTTAACAACCATTAAAAATAAGAATGATCTAGTCCAAATTGCTTTTTTTCTTCGTTTTAGCTAATTGATTTCCAGTGGAGAAGGACTAAGGAGTTTTGAGTTGATGGTATTTATGTAATAAAAAGGTCAAAATTATTTCATGGTACGTCCATGACCTCTCTAAACATTCCTTTAGAAACGTTGGTATGTAAAGGTCCCTGCTAGAGCCCATCAGAAATGCGCTCATAAACTACCCAATTTCTGATCCAAAGAGAAATAACACGTCATGCAATGCATGCACGCCAGCTGTTTGTAACTGCCGGTTCCGTACGGTAACTAGGGATGTGAAAAAATATTCGATTTTTAAATTTAAAATGATTATTTGTAACACAGCCGCGTCCCATTTGAGTTTGCCGTTTAATCTTATAGTTACCATTATATTTTGATATCGTTAATATTGATGTTAATACGAAAACTTTTGTATTAACTTTTGTTTCATTCTTACTGAATAACAACGGTAATTAACTTTAAAACATTTTTTTTATTTAGAAACTTAGGCTGATAAAATCATTATTATAAAAATCTGTTATTTTTTCATAAAAAAAATTTTTTTAGTAATCAATTTTAATGAAAATGAGAATAATCGATTATTAATTAATTGATTTATTTTGTCCATGTCAATCCCTAACGGTATTGAAAGGGATTAACGCCTCCGAGTCGAGAGCTAGGCTCTAAACCACTAGACTACGGGGGCGTTAACAGATGATAGAAATGACATTCGACCTACGAGAATAAGTCGGTGCTGCGCCTGTCGTCAGGCAACCGTCCCACTGGGCTGCAAGGGTAAAGGAAGAGAGCCGGTGTGTTATGCGCACACACCTGGGCACTACAAAAACTTCAGTGTAGCCTGGTTTCAACGAAACCTGTCACCGATACCGAAATCGGCGTGGGGGCCTATTAAATTAATATTGAAGGGGATTATGCAAAACGTTCTTTGAACTATGAAATTTTAATGCATATTATTATGAAATTTCATCAGACAGATCATAGCTTATTATGATCTGAAGGGTGCCCGAAGGACATGGGCTTAGCCAGATTCTCCTCGCTAGATTCACCGATAAGCGTTCAGATATGCTGAACGATGATTTAATTTTGATCTGCAGGCTTACTCCAGACACGATCGATAATGGAATCAGTTCGATCTCAACGGACGTTGGTATTTTATTTGGTGGATTACTTTGAAACTAACCAGGATATCTAAATTGTTAGATTATAACTTTTTGTACTCTCGGCCATATCAACCGACTGAGAATCAAAATAAACAGACGTCAATTTATATGGAAGTACGCGGCACGATCTAATCTGCACCAAAATTGAATCAATTTGGAGAGTAATGCCCCAGTCTTCAGAAACTGAACTCTCATGTGAATTGTCATATTGTTGTTAACCATTTTTGAAGTCGATTACTCAAAAATAAGGTATAAAAGCCCAGGGGCCGTATTATGATCTTTTGCAATACCAGCCTGGTTCCAGGCAATTC
The DNA here is from genome assembly GCA_905187575.2 of Celastrina argiolus. Taxonomy (NCBI): domain Eukaryota; kingdom Metazoa; phylum Arthropoda; class Insecta; order Lepidoptera; family Lycaenidae; genus Celastrina; species Celastrina argiolus. Next base: position 1,543,180 of record LR994585.1, read on the forward strand.
AATAATACGGCCTTAAACTGCCTTGTACTTTTTCATATTACAGCGACATGTTATACTGAATGGATCCACCCTAGTTTGGTTGACTGAAAGTGACATTCGGAAGCAAGTCAAGTGTCACGTGTCCGCTGAGTAGCTGTCATCATGCAGTTATTATCATAGAAATGGGGTATTATTAATCTGAGGTTATTATGTGATCGTAATACGAGTACGAAAATTCCAGGCAGCCATGTTTTATGGCGTAAACTGGCTGGAATTAAGAGCTTGTAATGGGCCCTCAGGGCCCTTATTCAAAATGCCATCGCTGTTATCACTTACGAAGTTCGAAAAGAAAAATATATGGGATTCAAGCTTCGCTAAGTGACATACGAATTCGTCACTTAGCGAAGCTTACGTCAAATCCCATACATTTGGTTTTGTTCGCGAACTTCGTAAGTTATATAGCGGTAGGATCTTGAATAAGGGCCCTGGGGCCTAGCTCTCCAAACTGATTCGATTTCGATTCAGATTCGATCGTGCCGCGCACTTCCCAATAAGTTGATTTCTGTTTGTTTTGATTCTCAATCGATTGATATGGTCGGGAGTACAAAAAGTAACGATCTAACGATTTTCTTTATCCTGGTTAGTTTCAAAGTATTCCACCAAATGAAATACCAAAAGCCGTTGAGATCGAACTGATTCGATTTTCGATTATGTCGGGAGTAAGACTGCTTGCTGATTCTGAACCATAAGTGACGTTTGACTTTGTGATTATTTAATCAGTTCCTTCGTTAGCAAGATACGACATTTTTAAAAGTACAGCGTCCCAAAACCTTTTCACTTTTGCGTACGGTTTCTCACTTTCACGTTTTCGATTTCACTTATCTTGATATTCCGGGTGGGGGTGGGGGGTGCGTGAGGCACATACGAAAATTTCAATCCCCTCCGCATTCCAAATATTATCTATGTACGCTTTGTTAAAAAGCCGAGTATGGTACCGCTTTTGTTGAAATAAATACGAACTCGCACGGAATCTGAATAGGGGATTTCTTTCGGTATTTTATTCGGATGTAAACCTTAAAACAATGAACGCTTTATTCTCAGGTACTTAAATACTAAATTGCGCTGCGCTTTTGTGTCTCGATATAATAACTATATATACGAAATTCTAAGTAGGTAACCCTTGTTATATTGTTAAGCATTGACCGAAATTGTTAAGAAGATGATAAATTATATAGCTAAAACGAAATTCTAAGTAACCCACGACTTATTAAGTAAACAAATGATAAATTAGGTAAGTAGAGCTAAGAAATCGCGATCATGTCTGCTTTCAAACAAAACCGACTTCAACAACTAAACAGTATAAAATTATACTTTTACAATGTAGTTTGAAGTCGGTGCCAGCATAGGAGAGTTTCAAGTCAGCAAAGGAGAGTTTCAAGTCAGCAAAGGTGAGTTTGAAGTCAGCAAAAGTGAGTTTCAAGTCAGCAAAAGTGAGTTTGAAGTCAGCAAAGGAGAGTTTCAAGTCAGCAAAGGTGAGTTTGAAGTCAGCAAAGGAGAGTTTGAAGTCAGCAAAGGAGAGTTTGAAGTCTGCAAAGGAGAGTTTCAAGTCAGCATTTTTAGGGGACCAAAATTAAGCTTTTCTGCGTCGAAAAAAAAAGAGTCACACAAATCGGATCACTAAATCGGTTTACATACATAAAAAAGCAGGCGGAATTGAGAACCTCCTCCTTTTTTAAAATTCATACAGCGACTGACATACAATTTAAACTAATAAGTGTATAATGTATAGTACGTCCGAGATAAATTTAACCTAAACGTAAACAAACCCGTCTATGACACAACCAAAGACTCGTAAGTGATGCCAATTGGCCAATATTAATACAATGATTTTTGTTTGCTATGAATCCATAGACTATAGGCTTATATTCTACAATCGGCAGTGTCAAAATGGCGTATTTTTTCTGTGAAAGATTTTTATTTGATGTTTCAAACATATTAATTATTGTTTAATTGTTATATAATGTATTGGATAATGAAGTGTAATCCTTTGTACCTGTGAAAGTGTTGATAAGTGTGCACAATAAGTAATTATGTTAAATTTATCAGGGACGAACTATAATAACACTGTTTTAAAAAGATATTCCACGTAATCAGCGTTTTATCCAAGTTCCAAACAAATAAATAAACTCTGCAGCTTTGTATCGGTATAGATAGCTCTAATATCACTTGGATCGTAACAGAATCAGGCAATAACACGGAGATTGCGAGATATTCCCACTTTGATTCTTACTTGGAGTATATTATTAAAGTTGGTTGTTTGTTTGTTCCCGCGATCACTCGCGCGAATAGTTGTCGCCGGAGTTCGGTTATTGCGTTGTAAGTCGTGATATGTCAGCCATTTTTATCCGACAGCGCCAGAAGAGGGTTATGTTGTTCTAGTGTGTTTGTATGTTACATAATTGAAGACATGAATGTTTATAATAGTAATAATTATATCTCGTCAATCACGTCAATCGTTCCCCGTGCTAAGTATCCGAAGAACTTGTACAGGTACTAGACAACGGAAATATTATATTTAATACTTTTATACAATACACATATCGCCGTCCTAACCGAATAAAATCGTAATCAACAAATCTAAATTTTACAGGAAAAAATAAAAACTGTTTTTGGCTTATAACTTTTTAACAGGTTTACATAGGAAAAATATTTTTGTACCAAAATAAAGCTAATTTTTTTTGCAATGAGATAACATTATTAAAAAAAATATTAAGATATATTAAACAGATGTTATAAGTAAAAAAGTATATTACCAAAATTTGAAATGTAATATTTTCCCGTAATCCATCAATACGATTTTATTCGGGTAAATTGTCGACAGTGATCTACTACAATAGTTGGATACAATCCTATTCGCTGTCCTACAGATATGTTTACTTGCAATACTTGCTCGGTAATCGATAGTTACCATAATATTCGAGGATAAAAGTAAGTAGGACGATAATAGTAAAACATATTAACTTTGTTGTTTAACAAACTTTATGTTTGTAAAAATATAATACTGAATTGTAAAAATTCAAAAAAGAAATGTAATAATTACCTGAATTCTTAAATAAAACCATTTTTTTAATTTATTTTTAAGGTATTAAATTTTTTTTATAAAAATCAAGTTGAAATAAAAATTTACAGTAACAGAACAATTATTTAAACTTTTATTTAACATATTTTAATAAGCATCGACACAGACAGACGATCTTGACGAATCAGACCTAGATGGTCTGATTCGTCAAGATCGTCTGTCTGTGTCCTTTCCAAATTTCCGCAACAAATAAGGGAGTTGTAAAAAATGTAATAATGTTTAGATATGTGTTCATTAGCACATTACCCAAGTAAATCATCATACAGAGGCTTAGGTAAGGGCAAAGGCTGGTGATGTTTGTGTGAATGTTTGTCAAGACTGTATCTACATTAATTTTATTGTAGGTGCACGTACACGTTTTGGTGGCCGCCCACGTTTTGATTTGTTACAATTATTTAAATCAGTATCCAAGTAAGTGTATTCCTCATTAAAATTATATTTTAACTGTAAAACATGAGGTATTTCTTGACACAATCCTATTTCGACCATGAAATGTTTCTGCCTTGTGTATCTTTAAGCCAGTTTATATTGACAATGAGACGTTTTAAATTAAAAAAATTACTTTGCTCCATTTCTTTTACATTATATTTCTCACCTTTTACTTTAGAATTAAGTACTACGCTGTAAACTTGGTCAGGGGTGTATGGTACTTTATTTTTCATAGCGCGTTCGACACACGAGCGCATATTGTCACCCTCACTCTGGCCTACTCCTATATCTTATAGATAAGAGTACTACAATGGCCAGTCTCAAAAAAACGATGGGTTATACATTCCAGTTCTTAAGTTTTCAAAGCATATTTATTTTTAATTAAGATAATATTAATTAGTCCTACCTCAGATTGAGGTAGGACTAATTCGATTTTGATTCAGATTTAATCGTGCCGTGTACTCGCGAATAAATTGACGTTTGTTTATTTTGATTCTCAGTCAGTTGATTGATATGGTCAAAAGTACAAAAACTTACGATCTAACGATTTTCTTTATCCTGGTTAGTTTCACAGTAATCGACCAAATAAAAGACCAAAAGAGGTTGAAATCGGGTATAACCCTGTTGAGGACTTTTTCTAAATCGAAAACCGCGACGGTGGTTCTTGTGGAATCAACCGAAGCTTTCTCTTCCCTTTTAATTTCGCGAACTTTGTTTTTACGTTCCTGGTGTTCCCTGTAACCAAAGTTACTCTAAAGATAACTGCTCTGCATCTTCAGCTTGTTCGCACAGGGAGCACATTGCACACAAACCCTTTTTTGGCTTAAAAAAAGAATAGTTGTATTCTGTATTAAACATGTATTTGTTACCCGAATAATATGGTTATGTACGTAGCCGACAACTGTTTACCGGAATAAAATCGCGATAACAGTTTGCTATATCAGTTAAGTCATTTAGCAATTAGTAATATTCTTTTGTTATAGTATTCGTCGAGAAGTTTATTTTTTAAGTTTAAGCGAATAATACAAGTATGTTGATTAAAAAACAGCTATCTCAAATATTACTTGTCCGATCATTATGAAAAAAATTCACCAGGTGTAATCGGCCTTCAATAACAATAATTTGTCATAAAAGCACTTCTATGGCAATGGTCGATTACGATATTATTCGGTGGGGGCGGCGATATTTAAGATTTTTATTACATTAATACACAAATTTAATACACGTCCATGACCCAGGAACATTAAAAACTTTTTGTTCCCTCGGCGGGATTCGAACCCGCATCCTCTAGTTCGAGCACCAACGCGCCGAACTACTGCGCTACCGAGGTCGTCATGTTGAATGTGTTATGTAGCAATATTCTGATTAAAAAAAAAAAATTGTTCAAACTGTCGCTCTAACACTTTAGAATAAGTCTTAACGTATTAATCTAAAGAACTATCTAGAAATAATGTAGTTAATACGTTACTAGACATCCTAAAATGTTTAAATTTTCTGGTTATTTTTTTGCAACATACATAAACAATAATTAAAAAGAAGTACGTTTCAGCGCTGGTACTCTCACAGTAAAATCTACATACGGGACCCATAAATACCCTAAAGTATAATCACTAATTAATACAAGCTTATACTATTACTAGCTGACCCTTGCCCACTTCGTTGAGCTTAAAAAGAGTTTATGATGAAATTCAACTAAAAAAAAAACAACGTGGAACCCGAAACCCGAAACGCGGGAAGTGGGAACCCGCAACGCGGGAACCCGGAACCCGCAACGCGGGAACCCGGACCCGCAACGTGGGAACCCGCAACGCGGGAACCCTGAACCCGCAACGCGGGAACCCGGAACCCGCAACGCGGGAACCCGGAACCCGCAACGCGGGAACCCGGAACCCGCAACGCGGAACCCGGAACCCGCAACGCGGGAACCCGGAACCCGCAACGCGGGAACCCGGAACCCGCAAAGCGGGAACCCGGAACCCGCAACGCAGGAACCCGAAACCCGCAACGCGGAACCCGGAACCCGCAACGCGGGAACCCGGAACCCGCAACGCGGGAACCCGGAACTCGCAACGCGGAACCCGCAGCATGAGAACCCGAAACCCGCAACGCGGAACCAGCAGCATGGGAACCCGCAAAGCCGTTCTTGAGTTATAAATAATTTAACTAATACGACTTACTTTTATACATATAGATGTATAGATTACTCCTACTAACATAAGCTAAGCCCGGTGAATGCTCCCGTCACAGTCGGTCCAGCCAATTCGGTGATCATTAGTTAGATGACGATGATGATGGTGATGAAAAGTAGCCTAAATTAATCCTTATAACTTTAGCTATCTACCAGTGAAAGTCTCGTTAAAATCGGTCCAGCCGTTCCAGAGATTAGCCGGAGCAAAGTGACACGCAGACAGACAGACATTTTTTTTGTAAATTAATAATAATAATAAACGTTTATTCACAAACACATTTGGACATTACACTACGTTACACTTAAATCAAATTACACTAAAGCAATACAAACACACATTTTAACAAAAAAGAAATAAATAAAAATAAATAATATTTAAAATAAAATAAAAAGTTTACACAGACAATCATGTGAACAAGGATCACAATACAAAAAAAAAAAACGGCAAACATCTAAATATAAACAATAAAATATATATATATATATATATATATATATATATATATATATATATATACATTTTCGTTTTCAGTAAATATCGTTGCCAATGCAAAAAAAAGCAGAAGATATCGTTTAAAATGTCATATGCATTTAGAAAAACGTTGCTAATTGAAAGTTACAAACTGACGCTTCAATTTTATTTATTTGTATAGATGTATAGATTTGGAAAACCTCCCCAATCTTGGCGTTTCCACTGACGCGGAGCAGGGCGCATAGGAACTTAGTGGTTCCCAAGCGGAGTGGAGCGGAGATTTTGAGCATAGTGATTGGTCAATTCGGAAGCTCCTGTCCGCTTCGCCCCGCGTCAATGGAAACGCAGCCAAACGTCTATAACGTCTAACGGTCGTCATGGTAACGACGTTGTTTACAAATGGAAAACAAAAATTATGAAATGCTATACATAACGTTTTTATATCAGCTTAAACTATTTGGATTAATAAAATTATTAGGATTAACAAAAACATGAATCCAAATAGTTTAAGCTGATATAAAAACGGTATTTATAACATTTCATAATTTTTATTTTCCATTTGTAAACAATCTTGTTACCATGACACCCGTGTCATATAGACTGGCAACGACGTGAATCGATCGAGCCCAGGTTCAAACCCCGCGTGACCATCACGTATTTTCTTCTTTTTTCTAATTTTCTGCTTATTTTTTCAACATTTTCTTTCATAATAACCTTTTCGTGACAATAACTAACATACCGTAAAAAAATTTGCGAAATTGGTCAAGCCGTTGTCGAAGCGCACACGATGTAAGAAATTTTGGAGGTCGTTTTTTTACACTTTGGGCTACATTTTTGGGGTTTTAGTAAGGAACCCTACTTTTTTTAAACATATAATATAGCCTATGTTCAGCGCTAGGAATGTAGCTTTCCAACGGTGAAAGAATTTTTCATATTGGTTCAGTGGTTTCAGAGCCTATTCCATTCAAACAAACAATCAAACAAACAATCAAATGTTACCTCTTTATAATATTAGTATCTATACTTATAATAAAACTGTAGAGAGGTCAATTCTGTACATTGAATATTTTTTCAAAATACATATTGGAGGATGATTGGCGATCGATACTGATGCCAAAAATGCAATTAGTAAAATTTTTGTCTGTCTGTCTGTCTGTCTGTCTGTCTGTATGTGCGCGATAGGAACAAAAACTACTGAAGGGATTTTAACCAAACTTGGTACGATTGTAGCCCATATTCCTGGGCAGGTTATAGGCTATATAACATAACGCTACGATACATAGGAGCCGAGCAGTGACGATAAATTGGAAGCAAGTCGGAGGAATTTCGCGCGCGCGGGCTGCGGACGAACGGTTCATGCGGGGGGCGCGGGGGGATCGCTTACACAGTGACGCGAAGCAATAGAATGTGGCACTAAAGTAGATTAGAACTTGAAATAAGTACCTAACTAACAGATTTTTTTTTCTGAGAAGAGTGTGATAATAATATAAAAATTGTATTTTTGAACTTGCTTCACAAATTGAAATAAATTATCGTTTATTGTATAAATCAACTTAATTAACTGTATTATTAAAAGAAAGCCTTTCGCGATAATCTAAAAAAACGGGCAATTAAGCGGTTTTTGGTAAACTATTTATACCATCACGGTATTAATCCTTATCATTTTTAATACGTTAGTTGGCTTAAGAATTTCATGAAGACTATATTTCCCTTTATACCTAGCAAGTATAATTAATAGTTTAGGAGATAATATAGCAAAATTAAAATCGTTACGCCGTGATTCGACCGCCGCATCGCGGTGCCGCGCGATACAGGCTGATGCGTGACGTCTTATATCCGAGTCGGGGTGTAGTGTAGGTATCAGATGCTGGTAGGTAGGAATTTTGGCGAAGGTCAACCAAAGGAACTCCACCCCACTGCTGGGTAAAAAATACTATTAAAATGTGCTAACAGGCAGTACCGGTAGTATGAATTAAACCACGCACAGCCGCTAACTGTGCCCCCAGTAATAATCGTGTAAGTACGGCGTATGGCGTATAGATGTCGCTTTGATTTGAAGATATTTGTTTATTTTTATTCTCTGTCGATTGATATGGTCTGGTGTACAAAAAGTTACGTTCTAACGGTTTTCTTTAACCTAATTAATTTCAAAGTAATCTACCAAATAAAACACCAAAAACCGTTAAGATCGAACTGATTCGATTCTCAGTTGTGTCGAGAGTAAGCCTGCTGGATCCTCGGCGGGGCGTGCCGCTGCGCCCATGTCTAACCGAGAGTTCCGTTTTAAAGACCTTAGTAATTGCAATATAAGTTTAAATTTAATAATACTTCAAAACATTAATGACAAAAACGGTAATAAGTTGAAATAATTGAAAATATTTTTATGGTTTCGCAATTTATCCTATGTCGTTTAAATTTGATATGAAGCAATGTTTTAATAGTGCAATAAGACGTTGCTTCATTTTTTCTATTCCCGGGAAGTACCCTTTAGGTTTTGGTTACCTTTGGCGTGTCGAAAATTGCGAAAATTAGCGATATAAACGGCTGAATCTTTGGGTAGATGTGGCCAAGATGCCTGTTTCTTTTCACAGCCAGAAGGGACAGTAGAGCTGAGTTTTTAATATGATTTTTAGCTTGATACCTACACGTGTTAAAGTTTTGACACCCAGACAGACAGACGGACATCGAAGTTAAATACTTTACTAAATTAACGTGAAAAATTGTCTGGGTCTATACGGTGCATTCGAATAATATTATCCTAACTTCGAATACCTTTGCTGACTTCTACATATTGTTCGAAGGCCTACTTCTTTTGCCGAGCTCCGAAAGGATAGTAATATATTATTATTATACCCTGCATACCAAGAGGCTTGCCGGGTACGTGTCTTGCTGGATCGGGATCAACACTGGGATGCACTGGGAAGTACCTATTAGCGAAAGTTCTCAGCGGTTGCGCCAATATACTAAAAATATATTTAAAAATACTAAAGTGCCCTAAATCACTTTTCCACGCGTACGAAGTCGCGGGCACAGCTAGTAGATAATAAAACACACAATTTTACACAATTTAACATTTATTGAATGAAACTCAAAACTAGCACATTTTATGATTCTATTAAATTAGACAATTAATTTAAACAATAATTCTTAAAATAAACGTTACCAGTGATGCAACCGTTACCGCCTACACTGCGACCGTCCCGAACGAAAGGAAAGAGACCAGATTTTATCTGGTCTCTTTCCTTTCGTTGTTGGGTTGATCGCCTTTTTATAGTACTGACGAAAGCCCTTCTCCAGTCCTATGCATTAGAGGGGGTCATTCGAATGTATGGAGGGAGGTTAAGATGGTGTAGACCAGCACGTCAAACGTCATTGTCATCAGGATGGCAGCTTCTGTCACCTTACACTATATTATTAATATTAGTAATCTCATTAACTATCTATTTATCTACTGGAGGTAAATAGTTAAACATGTTTTAATTCATTCAGCGCGATTTCATGCGAATGTTCATTATGTAAAATATGAATAACAATTTATTGGTTGTATCCAATTGATAAGAGATAAATTAACTAAAAATAATTTAATTACGGATAGGATTAATTATTATTGATAGTGAAATTTGTACAATTCAATGTTTGGCGTGTGGTATTTGGTGTATGGAAGACATAAAGAAACAGGTACCAGCGCATACCTCTCTTTATGCCTTCATCCTTAGCCTGTCTATAGTTATCCCTCTGCAGTCTTTTTTGAAGCATGACAGCATCATAAAAAGAAGCCACACTCGGCAACGTTTCAAGGCACTTTGATAAAATTTTAATCTACCTAGAAGAAGTGACTCAATTTGCTCGAAATATTAATACAATGTTAGAAACGCTTAATTATATATTAATGCTCAGTAATTCAACGTTTTGTGTTGCAAAGTTCAACAAAGACCCTTATACAAATTTCTTTGTCTCTTCCTAGTTGAAATTCTGAAAATCCTTTCATGGCAACGCTTATGAATTAAACCCATAATTACCAGTGGGTTTATTTCACAATTGCTAAGTAAGCCTGGGCCCTGATTCTAGATGCCAACGCTATTTATCGCTTACGGAGTAAGAAAACAAAATGTATGAAATTTGACATAAGCTTCGCTAAATGACATACGAATTCACTCGTCATTTAGCGAAGCTTATGTCAAATCTCATACATTTGTTGTCACAACTAATTTCTCAATAAGAAACGACGATTCCCGAAAGCCAAAAAATCTAAATTCAAAACTTTTTATTTCCATAAAGGTTATTAAATTACACGTATATAATTATCCTACATGATGCCTGCCACCGGTTCGGAAACTAGCCCGGCGAGAAGAACCGGCATAAGAAACTCGCGCGGGGCCATCTATTAGCAAAAAGATTGGAAAATTGTTATTTTTCTTTTCGTTGGACTGACTACTGACTCGACCGAAACCAGCCATGGTGGCTGATAATCAGAATCGGTGTGGGAGCCATTATACAGTGTGCCCCACGGCTCACATACCAAGCCGAATATAGAGTGAAGAGAATGACGCGTAGAGTATTTTTTGTTTCACCACCTCATATAAATTTACCATATCGCGATAAAACAAGATTTAAAATGACCACAAGGAGTGAATCTTACTATGCTGTGGTCGCGGGCGCGCGCACCTGACCAGGGTTAAGCCTCTTTTTTTTGTGACTTTTATGGAGATCTATATCGTGATTTGTCGCGTTTAAGTACTTTATATGAGGTGTCAAAACAAAAAATGCTCTACGCGTCCTTCTCTTCACACTATATTCGGCTTGATATACGAATCACGCTGTTTATAGTAACAAAGTTTAGTAGAAGAATAATCGAAGGCACCAGAAGGTGCACATAAACGAGTAAACTATTGGATTTCCTGTAAAACATTGTACCTTTTTACCGTCGAGGTGAACTTTTACGAAAACTACACCGTATTGAATTCCTTCCATAAGCTAAAGTGGGAGTGGGGACCCAATATACATTTATTACCTTTGATGTTACTTGTATAACTCGGAAACAATATGACAGTATCGTGTTATTTCAATATGAAATTTAATTTAATTTAATTTTAATTTTTTTTATTTTAATTTAATTTCCTTTATTTCAACCATCAACATAGGTCATATAAATTACAATTACATTAAAACTACATTATTACATAAATTATTTTTAACTTAACTAACAAATATTCAGGTGGATCTGAGCATGTGAATCATTGAGAAATGGTTCACATACTCAAAATCAAACCTGTTTGATAGCACTTTTAGGATAGTGTTGTCGCTGCCCCTCACTCTGCGGCCTAGAGATGTGCACCGCTTCCGCATGGTTGCATAGAAACAGTCCACGCGGGCGGCGGCGAACATCCCCGACGCGCTACAGCGCCGCGGCAGCGCCAACAGCACCCTAAAAGCGTTATTGTATTGTACGCGAAGAGCGTTATACTGTCGTCGCGTGTAGTCAACCCACAGGCTGCTCGTGTAAAAACTTGTGCAGAATGCCCTGAATAGGGTTAACTTCACGTCTGAGGAGCAGCAAGCAAACCTGCGAGCTATCATATTAGCCCTAACAGACAACGCTCTTCGCTCTCGTTCTATGTCAATATTGTCCTTCAAGTCAAATGTCAACCAGTGTCCAAGATATTTAAACTCATAGACTCTCTTAAGATATTCACCATTTAAACAAATTTTTGGAATTTTATCTGTACGTCTCCCTTTGGCCTGAAAGACCATATATACACTTTTATCTTTATTATATATAAGCCCATGGTCACCAGCGTACTTATCACATACACTTAACAATTTATTAAGTCCACACACAGAAGCGCTAAGCAGCACCATGTCGTCTGCATAGCTTATATTATTAACGCTAACTCCATCAATATGACAGCCGACATGGGTGCTACTCAGCTCCTCGATTAAAGAATTTACATAAATGTTGAACAGTTTAGGTGATGTTAGCCCACCCTGTCTCACACCGCATTCCAGCTTATAGGGTTGGGAGAAGGAGTTTGACCATTTAACTACATTAATTTGATTTGTATACCAGTATTTGAATAAGCTACAAATTTCCGTAGGTACTTTAATATCGTCCAGTTTTTTCCATAGCTTATCATAATGTACAAGATCAAATGCTTTGGATAGATCTAGAAAACACCCAAAAACTGGGGTTTTGCGGTTTGTGTAGTACTTGATGGTTTGTTTTACAGAAAGAATAGCGGCTTCTGTTGAAAGTCCTGGCCGAAAACCAAATTGGTTATTGTGTAGTTTTAATTGTTTATCTAAAACTGTATTTAACAAACCATCAAGCACTTTCGCAATAATTGTAGCTAGTGAGATGGGCCTATAATTACATTTATCACTTGTGTCGCCTGTCTTATTCTTGATAATTGGTACCACTACAGTTTTCATCATATCCGTCGGGAGATAAGAGTGGCCCATACATAAATTAAAAAAGACAGCAAGTATCCTAGACAGATGCGGACCGGCATGTTGCAGGTGCTCTATACTGAGGCCATCGTGACCGGGGGATCTACCTCTAGACATTAATTTAATTATCTTATTTATATCTTTTGCATTAAATTTTAAATAGATATCCTGCTCACGACGCCCCTCGTCTACCCTCGTCAGTGATGGTCCCATAGGTGACCTCACTGCAAAGTGGTGTTGAAATTGATTTGCAATTTGTAAATGATCGCTTATACCATTAATGCTGACAGGGAGCCCAGGCCTATAATTAAGTCGGTTAGTTGCTTTCCAGAAATCTTTAAAGCTATGTTGCTTATGATAAGATGTTATGTTATCCATTTTAATTTGTTCTTTATGTTTCTGGCAATATTTCAAACGAGATTTAAAATTTTTGCGACTTTCTCTCATTTGGTTATAAATAGGACCTTCCATCGGTTTGCCATGCGACAACCAGACCTGAAAGTGAAGCCTAGACTCCCTATGTGCATCCTTAACATGCCGGTTCCATCCAGGGACACTGTTCTCCTTAGAACGACTTTTTTCTTTACAATTACAAGACATTATAGCAGCTTGGCTAAGTGCCCCAACAATATCATCATACATGCTATCAATAACACGTCTGTGATCTGACACATTACACATATAATCACTACAGTGTTTTAGTTTACAGGGAAAATCTATTAATTTTAATCTGCTATAACATTCCTGATTATACATTTTGATTTGTTCGGGTTTTCTATTACCCCATGTAATTTTACTATTAGGCTTTTCGCTATTATTATTAATATTGGAATATAGTGTAGAATTTAAAAGATTTATATTACACTCAATTATTAGCGGGAAATGATCTGACCACATGACGTCATACATAACATATACATTCGTAATAGATCTCAAAGCGGCTTTCGTGACCACACAGTGATCTAGCCAGCTTCGCGATCCGTGGGCTTCGCTTATAAATGTATAAGTGTTCGATGAAATGCCTAATTTTTCTACATCAGCGCAGACCCATTCCATATCATTGCAAAATACACTCAATTCATGATAAAAAACATTGTTCACATGGGCATTATAATCGCCAAGTATGTACACAGATTCGATATTGTCATTACTAATAATAGCACTCACCAAGCTCAGGCAGTCTGTGAATTCCGTTAGGTTTTCAATTCCGTCGGTAGGCATATAAACATTAAACACTAATATTGATTTCACACCTAACATAACTTTTATAGCGCACACTCTAGGATTCCCGCACTGTATTACCGACACTTCCCTGTACAATGTTTTGTTCCATAGCAGCGCGACGCCCCCATGAGGTCTCCCCTGCAGCATGCCAGCCGAAGTATCAACCGCCGAGGTCCCAGTAAAACCAAAACAGCTATCAACTGTACCTAGCAGCGATATCTCGTTAGGCAGCAACCAAGTTTCTTGCAGTGCAACAATGCTTGAATGTTTACATAATACTCTGATGCTATCAATCGAGCGCTTTATGTTCTTGCAGTTAAAACTCGTTAAATAAGTTTTAGTAAGATTGGTTTCGTTGTCCATCAACCAAAGCTTTTATTCAGGTCGTTTTCAGATTTCCGATTTTTGTAGTTAACAAAACGCCGGAAAACAATACCTTGCGGCCAAATTTTCTCATCCAAAAACAGTGATGATTTATCGTCCGAAACATAAAACTTATAAGCCTTGTAGTTTTTAACATTTTTAAATATTATGTTTTGTAATAAAACATTCTCTTGAGTTTTTTCGTAAATGTATTCCATTATATCCTGCTCCGTCGTATCCAAGTGGACTCGGGTAATAAATATTGGTATTTTTGTAACCGCCGCTCTAAATTTACCACAATTATCCTTACAGGACCCTGTTTTTCCACTGATACGATAGTTATTTTTAGTCTTTCGGCGTTGTACTACTTGCCAACTTTCATTATTTTTTAGGGCTTCGGCGAACGATGGTTTCGAAACGGGTGATGGTTGATGATCTACGACCACAGCTGATCGATTGTACTTTGGTATCTTCCGTCCCTCTCGCTCCTCGTCCACTCGTAATAACAATTGCTCGCCCGGTTGTTGGGTAGGTGAATTCTTTTCATCTATTTTCGGAGACAATGTAAAATCATCAGCTTTAGATACGTAATTACTGGAATTATTATAGTCGAGATGAGACAACCCCATCGGGCCACTGTCTACCTGTCCGCCTCGCTTTCGATTAACATAACAATCCGACAACCTATTAGGCGAGACGTGCACCGAAATAGGTATTTTGTTATTTATTTCCTTCTTCATACATTCTAGTTGATCCAACGTCACATACTTTGCGCCTATTTCTTCGACTTTCGACTTTACAATAAGCAAGTCCTTTAAGAGCTTGGAAACGTCGAGATGGTCAAACGTTATCGGTGGTAGTTTGTCAAGATCACGGGCGACAAAAACCGGCAGAACATCTGATTCCTCTCTTTTGAGGAAAGAAATTATGTCTTCAATGTCACGGTTTTCTTTGCCTTGTCTTTTTCTCAAAATTTTTCGCTTATCCGAAGGCAACGAATCAAATAGTAACGACTTCGACCGTTTTATTTGTTCGCCATTAAACGCTGAAACACATATTCTAACCAAACTTTCTTCATCAATCACTGATATTTTGTTTTGAATATATGCCAACAACTCGTCGATCACAATATTACAGCTATTACACTTAACAAACGTAGCCATAGTTTAGATTTAACACACGCAAATCATTTATTCGCAACAACGATGTACGCAGCCATCTTATTCCGCTGCGCGCGCGTCACGCGAAATACATTCGCCGAAATATTTACGAACAAACATCCTTTACAGGTAGATAGTAATCTTTGTTTCACTACAAGTGTTGTAATCGTATAGCAGCGGCTTATTAACATTTTCTATGTAAATCAAGTGTATATAAATTGTATTATGTAGACTGAGTAACTTACATATCTATACTAATATTATAAAGCGGAAGAGTTTGTTTGTTTGTTTCTTTAAACGCGCTAATCTCAGGACGTACAGATCCGGAAGACCGATTTGAAAAATATTTTTTTTGTTGGATAGTCCATTTATAGAGGAAGGCTTTAGGCTATATAACATTACGCTGCGACCAATAGGAGTGAAGCGTCAGTGAGCATTTAAACCGTTTAAACCTTCCCTGGACTGTGATTCACGGTTTATATTATATTAAGCCAAATATAATGTGAAGAGAATGGCACGTAGATATTTTTTTGTTTTGGAACCTTATAGAAATTACTTAAATGTAACTGAAAAAAATATTCAAAGGTCTAAAATGACCACAAGGAGTGAATCTTACTACGCTGGGGCTCACAGTCACACACGAACGCACTGGTCGTTGACCTAAGACCTGACCAGGATGGAAACTCTTTTGTGACTTTTATAGAGATCTTTAATCATGATTTGTCGCGTTATGGTAAGTAATTTACATGAGGTGCCAAAACAAAAAGTACTTGCGTCATTCTCTTCACACTATATTCGGCTTGATATATGATCCGTGAATCAACCTGTATTACGTTCTCTATATCATAACAACACTATTTGAAAACCAAAGCTTTATGCTATATATAAATGCTCACCATTGAGCATTTATATATAAATGCTCACCATTGAGCATTTATATATAGCATAAAGCTTTGGTTTTCAAATAGTGTTGTTATGATATAGAGAACGTAATACACTCGTGACTGACTCGGTGTGAGTTATTAGTATTTTAATTGATCATATCAGGAACATGCAACGATCTGGATACACGATGACTAATGCTCGTCAACGGTACGACACTTACTTGAGAACACGATGGATAACCGACACGCACGGAGAGTGATCAAGCACCGAATTAATACATGCTCATCTAACGTATAAATCATGTTTCTTGTTAGAAGATCAGATGATCCGCCTGCATTGTCCTAACCAGCCATTAAAAACATCTTTATAACATCCTTTTAGATGTTCCAAAGTGGGATCCTCTGATATCAAGATCCAAGCCTCTAAACCATACACACACGCGCCGCAGTGTGATTTCTGTAGAGTTTCTGCCGCGGCGCAGGCATTAAAAGGCAGAAAACCATACAAATCCTGCTGTGGCACGTATGTAAAAGCTATTATTGGCATCAAAAACTAAGATATAAGACATGTCATACGTATTGTATTGTTATGTTTACTGTTTGTGACATACTATTATGGATCCTACAGTTTATTGTTGCTCAAATTATTTGTTTAATGTTCTTTTTCTAAAGTGTATATTTTAGACGATTGCTGTGTCCCTGTGGAGTATGGACACTAGTGTCACCATGTTAGTGACATCGTGTAATCGCATCCATAAATTACACAATGTAATTATTGCAATTGCCTCCTCGATGCGATCAGATAGGGATGTGCCAATTCGGACATGACACTGATATCGATATAATACGATACAGCCGATTGTCCAGTAATTTGCCAGGTAAATGAGAGTAATCCGACTCATTATCGCACATGCAAATTATACGCCCATAGGGATATTACATTTCAATATCACAATTGAAATTCCGGGTATCTGAAATCAAATATTTATAATTTAATCTCGCTTTTTGTTGATTCACTGCCGAATGATTAAACGGTTTGTAAATTTAAGGGTGGAGCCCTTGGTGGTGGTCACTGTCTCTGCCTGGCTGGATGACAGGGACAGTATGTAAATTAAGAGCCTCTTTATTCAAGAAGCCTTTGAGTATTGCGGTCCCGGGTACGATTAATTTTGGATAATCATAAAATATTATGAGATCACAATGTTATCTTTATGTATGTTCATAAATATAAATTGATATTCTGAAAATATGGATTTTCAGCAGTTCCCGTCGAAATAATATGTAACAGATGTGATTTCTATTTTTGGGGATTTGGGAGGGTAGACTTAAATATTCACGCCACAATTTGAAAATACAATGAGCGTGTGAAATATTTTGTCCAAATAACTTTTATAGGGAGCGTGAGTGAAATGTATGGACACAAAGTAGATAGATTATTGAATCTATACTAATACAGGGTGTAAAAAGAGCAGTCACGATAACTTTGGGATATGATTGTAGGACCTTGACTGATTCTAGAAATGTCCTTTTTTTAACTTTTTTTTCTTAAATTTATGATTTTAGTCGCAATTATAAACTGTTTGGAACAACATTTTGCATTAAATTCCTATTTTTTATAATTTTTGCCTTAAAACGTAATGAACGCGATGCACGATCTATTGACCTCAGAGGCCACAGCTGACTGACATATATATAAAGCGGAAGTGATTTTTGTTTGTTTGTTTGTTTAAACGCGCTAATCTCAGGAACTACAGGTCCGATTTTAAAATTATTTTTTTGTTGAATAGTCAATTTATAGAGGAATGCTTTAGGCTATATAACATTACGCTGCGACCAATAGGAGCGAAGCGTCAGTAAGAAATGTTGCAAAAACGGGGAAAATTAATTACATTTGGGGACTTTCTAATAAACGGCTTAAGTCACTCAAAAACCACGCGAACGAAGTCGCGGGAACAGCTAATCTGCTAATACATATCTACCATTGCGCGGGCATTTTGAATAATGTCTAGCTCTATCGGGCGAAGAGATTCATTACATATAAACTTAATTATTTATTTAATTGCTCTGTAGCCTTTTTGTTGACTTTCCGAAAATAGCTTGTTAAGTTTCTTTTAGAAATAAAATATTTTGATTTGATTTGAGTCATTATGATTTGATTATTTGACAATTGAGCAATTTCAAACAAATAGAGGATTTTTTTTGTTATGAGTTTATCGTTGCTGCGTGTGTATCTGGGGGCACGGTCGTGCCCCCGTCAATACGAGCCAAGTGAAGCGCAAGGGCACTACCTACCTTTTCTCGAAAGGTTTCGTCGTTTTTTTGAACTCTCATAACTTTTCTTTGGAAGATGCTAAATATTTGAAATTTTCAACATATAATGACATTGGTAAAGACATGAAACATACAAAGTTTGAATGTCGTAGCTATTATACTTTAGATTTTATCAACGTCTAAAAACCCCAGACTTCGTCACTGACTCATTTATAGATCATCAAAATTCATAAGGTACTTCCTGAAATCCTAGAAAGCTGTTATTATTTATGTAAGCTGTTATTGCTACAAAACCAACAAAAAAATTATTAAAATATAAATGCCGCCATTTTCAATCCAATATGGTGGACGGTACAAAATGGATATTTACTATACGGATCTGATCTTTATTACATAAAAGGAATATAATATATACATGTATATAAAAAAAAACCTACGCCCTAATTTTTGTAGGACCGATAATCGGTCAGATTTTTGTTCCATATAATTTCTATCCGACTTAATTTATTTTGAATGCGTTGCACTACTGAAATCAGTATGTTCTATTTCATTACGATTATTAATCGTAACGACGTGACGTGACCGACTTTTTGTAGATGAAAGATATATTTATGAGAGGAAAACTAGTTTTTTATCCACTTTTATAAAATTAGGCATTAGCGCGAAGTAGCAGGCAGCAGGTTGTAATAAATTGCTGTCTGTACAAATTACAAAATATGTAAAACACGAGAAATCGGTTATCGGTCCGATAGTAGTCACCGGCAGTTTTCAGTCGTATACGATATTTTTTACTGCGAATGTTATTCGATTGTTAGGAAATATTCACATTTCGTATTCGTAATTAACCAGCTTACAAAAATAAATGAAATCCCACCAAAAACATTTTCATGTAAAAATGTTGCCAAGACGAGTCTACATAGCTTACCCTCTGAAAAAGTAATCAGATATCGTATAAAGCCAAGCTCTACACTACACTTTAATCAAAAACTATCAAAAAGTGGTCAGATCTCATGTAGAACCAAAATTCATGATCTATGTACCCTTACTTCACCAGGCTTAACTTCATTTAAGGTGTAGTGTAGAGCTTGGCTTTATACGATATCTGATAACTTTTTCAGAGGGTAAGCTATGTAGGCTCGTCTTGGCAACATTTTTACATGAAAATGTTTTTAGTGGGATCTGCCTGTCTGTATTATATCTATTGACACTTCACACCACGTGAATCTAGCATTAATTTCATTCGATATTTTATTATAAAATTACGTAGTTGCCTATACTATATTAGATTGAACAGTCATCCTAAATTTACTGTAAACGAGGCCAGGTACTTTAGACCTAAATATAAATAGCTTGGGTGTTAAGTCAAACCCTTTGTACTTTTTTCAGCCATAAATTACTAGAGCAAGCATTTGGGTAATTTCTAATTAATTCTCGGTAAGATTTTACGGAAGAACGGACAATTTATATAAGGGTCTAATAATTAACAATTTAAAACGTTGGAACTTTTGGAATTTCAATACCGTACAGGAAAATGGTGCTTTGTTCTATAAGGTTATTTAACGTTGTAATACAGTTGCTAAGTGATAGTTCTTGTCACTGCTTAGCGTAAGGAGTTTTGAATCGGGGATGAAATGGATATGAAATTTCGGATACGGATATGGATACTAGCACACAAACACACACACATATACACACCACACATATCACACACACACACTAACGCACCACACACAGTCTTATTTGTGTATATTATAAATTTAACATTTAAGTTTACAGTATGTAAAATCCAGAGGGAAAGTCTGTTAACCTTACTACAGGTTAACCAACCTACCAAGGGTAACAGAGCTTTACCCATAATGTAACTCTAGATATGAAATTATTTCGGACTATCGGTCTGTTTCGGATAATTTCGGTTGCGGATATTATTTTTTCGTTACCTTTAACAGTAGAAAAACTTTTATTTCGGATTCGGTTACGGATAATTTTTTATATCGGATATCCGATAGTTTCGGTTACGGTTATGGAGCTTCTTAACATCCCTACATTGAATATAGTGTCGGAACAACGCCCCTACAACTAATTATAATCGGAATTTTAATTCGATTCCAGATTTGACACATTCAGTGTTGCAACGTTATGACAAGTACTAAATAGTGACGTGCGAAATTATTCGATACGGAATTGGAATATTTCGGGATCGATTCCTCTCGTTTATAGTAGTATACCTAAAAAAAGAGAAATAAAACAAATATATGTTTTTTGGTAATATTTTATTTTATAAATTGTCGCCGTCATCGCTATCGCTGTCAATTTCTGTAACATGTTCTGTCTGTTATAAACTAGCTGAACCGTGCCCACTTCGTTGAGCATAAAAATAGTTTATGACTAAAACAAACTAACGTTCGCGTTCTTTAGTTATATATAGTGTAGGTACCTAACACGACTTTCTTTTATATATATTATAGTCTAGCTGACCCGTGCCCACTTCGTTGAGCATGGAAACCGTGTAAACCTTCGCGGGACAAACGAATATTTCAAGACCAAAAATAGCCGAGTCAGCTGATCTCGAGTTTTAGCGAGACTAATGAACAGCAACATTGTTTTTTATATAGCCTATGTTACTCAGTGATAATGTAGCTTTCTAATGACAAAAGAATTTGATTAAAATCGGTCCAGTACTTTTTGAGTTACGTCGTTACATACAAAAATACAAATCATTCCTCTTTATAATATTATTAATGTAGATGTATAGATTACACCTACTAACATAAGCTAAGCCGGTGAATGCTCCGGTCAAAAACAGTCGGTCCAGTCGATTCGGAGATCATTAGTTTGATGACGATGATGATGATGAAAAGTAGCCTATGTTAATCCTCATCTACCAGTGAAAGCCTCGTCAATATCCCTCCAGCCGTTTCAGAGATTAGCCGGAACAAACAGACATGCGGACAGACAGACAGACAATTTTTTTAAAAATTGCATTGTCGTTTTCAGTATCCTTCATATGCATTTAGTAAAACATTGCTAATTGAAAGTTACAAACAGACACTTCAATATAATTAAGGGCCGATTTTTCAATCGTCAGATAACTTTTATCTGTTGAATAAACATGTGACTTTGACATTTGTTCCATACAAAATCTGTCAAAGTCACATATTTATTCCTTACATAAAAGTTATCTGACGATTGAAAAATCAGCCCTTATTTGTATAGATGTGTCTGATGTTGTCAAGTAACATATTATCTAACCTACTCATTTTTTCCTCTTCTTTAACCACATGGGATACGCATTTAGACCATTACAATAAAGCAGTGATTACCAATTAATAAATAATTATTATGAATAATAATGTATTTATTTAAATAAAAATCAATAATTTAGTCTTTAATTGGCACACCAATATTATGATTATTAACATAAATCGCGATTGTTTATCGATTTTTGTGTTCATCACTACAATAATAAATGTGGTATCATTATTTTACAAAATGACATTAGCTAATGTCAAATGTGGAATCTAATTAAAATTCCGAGTATAGGTCCCATATTGTAGTTGTTAAGTAGTTGACTTCCTCATGGTAATCAAAAACTTCCACATGGCACACTGGTATACCTTACTCCATAACCGTGGTCCATCGATGTAGAGCTCTCGAGAGGTCGCGGGTTCGATGATATTGTTGGAACAACTGTTTTTACCCGACTTCGGCGAAGCCAAAAGGATGGGTAATGATTTTGGCAGTCTATGTATGTATGTATCTATGTATGTATGTATGTATGTTTGTATGTATGTATGTATGTTCCCTCGTAGCGGTTAAACTACTGGTCCAATTTTAATAAATTAGGTGTCAATCGATTCGTAGTGGTCCCGCGAGTAATATGGGCTATATAATTTTTCGAAAAATTTTTGATTTTGAAAAGTATACCTCAAAAACTAAGGCCAAAAAAATTAAATTAAGATAATTGTATCGTGTTTGGTATCGAAAGATAGGTCTTGGCAAGCACATTACAAATACGTATTTTTTTTTTTATTATTTATTATATTTTATTGTTAAATTCAAAATAAACGTTTAAAATGCGGTCGTACAAATAGTATCTAGGAGTTGTTTACTTTCAACTTGTTAATTTAACGTTAGTTTAGTGAAAATATAATGTTATAGTTTATGTGGAAACAGAAAAATGTAAAATAAAATAAAAGTTAAAAAAACTATAACCCGACTTCGCAAAAAATGGGTCTAAAAAGGCAGAAACAAGACAATAATTCAATTTGAAATCCAGATATGCATAGGTACAGATATGGTCAAGGTAGAGCCGTGGTCGTACCCGCTGTTCTGCCCAACTATGCGCAAAAGCGGTATCTCAATGGATGCTAGTTTCGAGATAATTGACATTATGTAAAAGTGTTTTGTTTTTTGCTTTATATTAAGATTTTTTGTTTATCAAGTAATATTTATAACGTAAAATTGGGTCTTTTTGTTATCACCATAATTGAAATATCGAAATTCTTTGTGTAAATACCTTAGTCATGAGATACTGCTACATTGCTTAGTGAATTAAAGAATTAAAGTTTGAGTTACCGCTTTTTTGTTACCTCTTCTCCTACATGACTGTATATAAAAAGATATAAATCTTTTGTGTATAAAAAAATGAGTTATTTTAAAGAAAAAACTCAGTCAATATATGTTAACAAAATCTTTTATTCATAAAATTAGAAATTGCATACATGCATTTGGGTTATAGTTTTTTTTAACTTTTATTTTATCAAGTCTGTTTAGGACAGTCTGATTGTCTGACAAGAAAGATGATTCATACGTCGGAAGGGCATGTAAAAAGTCGGTCCTGCGCCTGTTCTCTCGCATTGTCCTAACCAAACTTACGTAAAGTACGTTCCAACGTGGGAATCAACCTCGAGGTCGAGAGCAAAGCTCTAAACCACTAGACCACGGAGGCGATTAATTTCGTTGCGGGTCCCTAGTCAGGTATGAATGAATGACAAATGAAGTCATATTAATTGAAAATACATTTGAATAGCCTTTCAGAAACCGGCCGGTAATTTAGCAGTATTTGTTACACGTTTTATCAGTAACAATACAGTGTGACTGGTGAGACATGAGCAATACTTGAGAACGTGATATTGGGCTATTATAAGAGATGAAAAAAAAATATATGAAAAAATAATATCAATAAATCACTTAGTAAGTGAGTAAATGTAGCTTAAACTTGAAATATTTTTTACCCAACGCAACGCATGGACACCGCGCGTAGGTACGCGCCCGTACTACCTACGTTGATGTCGCACGCCGCCGCGCCGGCTGCACAGGTATGCCTACTCGTCAAGCCGCGTAATTTTCATAGTATCCATGATTCATTTAATTAAAGGAAAATTTAGTAAAAAATGAAGTACCTTATTTTATTACATATTTATAATGGGAATCGAGTACCGAGTACTCTCCGTAAGTATTGCACATGTCTCACCAGATCACCAGTCAGGCTGTATAAGGGTAGTAGAACTCAGTTGATCTACGCACATTAGAAATTCTTCAGTCCTATTAATAGTCCTATAAATATGTTAATCACTTGCCGTTGATCGTGGTTTCGCTGTGTACAGCAATTTTGAATTCAATAAATCCTACAGGTAGTGTACATTTTATCCTGGTAAAAGTAGTACCGGCCTATTCTATCGCGATGTATATATCGCAGTCATCTGATTTAATCTACTTATTTAATTGAATGATTAGCGCGGTTATATTATGGCGTCAAACAGCTCGTACAGATCGCAATGTGTTGATATATTTTTTGTTTAATTTACTTTAATGTGCGTTATAATAGTGGACATTCGGAAATTTTGAAGTTTAAAAGTAAAACATTAAATGGTTGTCCTAGTGTCAGATTCAATGAATTTGTTAGTAAAAATAGAATTCAATGAACGCGCTAGTTATTCAATAAAATAGCGAATTCAGATGACTGCGACATATTGTATAATATGTACCAACATTAGTAGTCTAGTCAAAAGTTGAGTAGTTTCGGAGCATTAAATGAAAAGTTTCATTCAGATAATCAAAATTTAATTAGTATAGCTAGTTTTTGTTAAGCCCCGACGCAAGAAATGTGTATTATTTTATATCATTTCGGTTAAGCCCCTAAATAAAAACACGATTTGATTAATCACAGCAAAAGAATATAGAGGTGAGGCTTAAAATTAATTTAATTTACTCAATGTCAGTACAAAATGAACAGTATTAAATTAACAGTATTAAATTTAAATAGCAGGCGGGAGGAGAGTTATAAGATTAAATAATTCATTTGGTCCGTGTACTTTCGCTTTGTATATTATGTTTTGTACACGAAATATTTAAAAATCTTCTTCTTCTTAAATATAAAAATTAATTGCTGTTCGTTAGTCTCGCTAAAACTCGAGAATGGCTGAACGGATTCGGCTATTTTTAGTCTTGAAATATTCGTGGAAGTCCCGGGAAGATTGAGACGGTTTCTATGCCAACTTCTGTAATTGGTTTCATCAAATCGAAATCACACTGAAACTATACTGTGTATCATGCTTTATTAATATAATATGATATCTATACATATAATAAATCTGACGAGGAGTCGTGTCTGTACATTGAAGATATTTGAAAAAAAATATTATAGGGGACCTTTATTTACGCAATTGTACCCAAAACAATGATTTTTGGAATTTTTGTCTGTTTGTCTGTTTGTCTGTTTATCTGTTTGTCTGTTTGTCTGTGGGTTTGTGCACGCTAATCTCAGAAACGGCTTATCCGATTCAGATGTACTTTTCACTAATATATTGCGGCAAGCTTCACTTAACATTTAGTATTTGTTTCATGTAAATCGGTTCATAAATAAAAAAGTTGTGACAATTTAAAAACATCATGTCGTACTTGCTGGACGTTTGTAGGAACTAGGAAGCGCGCCGGGGCCGTGCGGCGGCGCGGGAGCCGCGCGCCGCGCCGCTTCAAATTTTATTCGCAGCGAATGCACCGGAAGAGAATGGCATTCGATAAAAGTGAATTTCATTTATTTATAATATTATATTATTTAGGATTTGTAAATACATTATTTTTGTATAGGCGTAGAATAGTTTGTTTTCAAATAAACTATTATACATACATAATAAATAGAATTTTATTTGCACGTGCTGAACTAAATATTTATATATAAATAGTTAAACTAAAAAAGTTAGATTAATATAACTTAGATTTATGTATTTCTTGATCTTTTTATTTCTTAGTTTTTATACTAGGTAGGGGTTATGTCAGTTTTTTTCTTGACCTTCTTTATTACGAAAGTTTTTTGTAAAAAAAAATCAGTTAGTACTTTTACTAGATATAATTATAGTTCTTGGTGGTAAGGTATTGTATATACATATTTGTTATATAACTACACGTGTTTCTGAGATAAAGGGTCTTGACGTACAGACATACAGATGGACCACGAAGTTAAATCCTATACAAAATTACCGAAAAAATTTGGCCGGGTTTATATGGTATAACCGAATAATATTAATATTATCCGAATAACTTCTCTACTAACTACATGTTGTTCGGGTCCTACTTCTTTTGCTGAGCTCTGAAAGGATGCTACAAACAAATGGCGCAACCGCTGAGGACTTTCGCTAATAGGTACTTGCCAATGTTGATCCCGATCGATGCCCGGCAAGCCGCTTGGTAAACCTACCTAATATACCCTGTAGGGTACATTGGCAAGTACAGCTATTAGCGAAAGTCCTCAGCGGTTGCGCCATTTGTTTGTAGTCATGGTGGTGTTCTGTGTAATTTTTGATGCTGAGCAGTTATGTCTGACTATTCAAGATATAGTTACATCTAATGGGAGTAATCCTATGTCTTCATATGGCATGTCCGAGCCATTATTTGATGGTAAGCTATTATTATTACTTCATCGGCCTACTTCTATTAAAACAGATTTATTATAACACTGCCCTAAATCACTTTTCCACGCGTACGAAGTCGCGGGCACAGCTAGTTATATCATATGATACCTTTATCTCCAACTTTACTAAGGTATTAAAACGACTTAACGCTGAGCTGCTAATATCAATACAGATCGATAACAGCAGCTCGAAGTAGCAGCACAGTAGCATTCAAAATCAAAAAGGAACCGACAGCTGTTCAGTTTTTATTTTGAATGAGAAAGAGAGAGATTGAATCCGAGCTTAAGAGGAAACGCAACGATTTTTTTTCCATTAGTAACTATTTTTTTCCTGAATATGTATGTATTATTATATGTACGTCCCTATTTTTTTCCTTTTTTAATAAATTTATTATTTAAAGTGATATGGACGTTCAAACACCTAAAATATGGCCAGACTCTCCGCTATGTTTCATCCAACAAACAGTAACATCCAGGAAATAGAT
This sequence comes from Celastrina argiolus, assembly GCA_905187575.2. Classification (NCBI taxonomy): domain Eukaryota; kingdom Metazoa; phylum Arthropoda; class Insecta; order Lepidoptera; family Lycaenidae; genus Celastrina; species Celastrina argiolus. The sequence continues at coordinate 1,570,130 of LR994585.1, forward strand.
TTTACTACATTATACAACAAAATCTAAATTATTTCGAAACCTAGCTAAATTCTTTTTCAACTAATACAGAAAAAAATATCTAAAACGGTTATGTTTTGGAGAAATTCTTCTTCTAAAAGAGTTTTTTACTTTTTTTTTATTTGTAGCTATTGTCAGATATATAAGTTTAGTTTGTGACAACGTGCCTGGGATACAGGCTCAAGCTCAAGTTAGGCTCCATGTCTCCCACAAATTGCTTTTGTAATTTTTGGAGAGATAAATAAAATTTTAAATTAATTTGCATTTAAATTGGTAGCATTAGGGTGAGCTATTGACTTGTTTACATATAAATTAAATTGTATCTAATTGGAGTGAATACTACCTCTGAATAGAGGAGTCACTAAAATAATATCTGAGAATAAAAAAGTTAAACCTATACTATAAGTTAAACCTATAAGGGGGCTAAATACTGTGTTTCTGTCTGTCTGTTATTGTAGTTTCAAACAGATTTTCATGGATTTTTTTATTTGCTTACGTCATCGCGAGTCTTTTTAGCTATCATTCATCACCTTACTTATTAACAATTAATAGGTTAGTTAAAGTTTTTTTTAATCAAAATATTTTATTTCCAAATGAAACTAAACAAGTTTTTAGTTTTGTTCCCGAGTGTGACTTTTCACTCAAAATGTACTTACTACACAGTGTTGCTATGTCACATTCTGTTCGTCACTTGGCACGAGATCTGAGCGAGACGTCCCGCTGTACTCGGAATAATAATAAGCCGAGTTATCTTACAATGTTCAGTAAATCTACATAATAGGATAGTAAATCTAAATAATATTCAATAATACATTTTTACAACTTTTCTGGCGCAAGATGTTTCATATTTTTGTATAAAATTGGAGGTACAAACATAACGATTGTTGACAACATACAAGATGTAAAATAAATGTGATAATACCTACTTTAGGACAGGTATGTGTCTATGAAGAGTTTAATGTGAAAGTACCTCGCTGCAAGACTTACTTTTGTCATTCATGTTTGTATGAGAGAGTCCTAACATTATAAATTTGCCCATACAATAATTTGAAAAAAGTAACTGTTTCAGCGCTGGTACTCTCACAGAACACTCTATACTATCCTAAAGTATTATACTAGAGGGTGAAAATAGAAAATATAAAAAACATATAAAAATCTGTTCTGAACGAAACGCTTTATGACGCCGCGGAGTCATCCGACATTTTGTTTCCACAATTTGTGAATAAAACCGACCTAACAAATCTCGTCAAATTTATGGTAATTGATTTCCGAATGTTTTATGTCTGTTACAAAATAAACGTGGTTTCAGATATAAGAGAGAATTATATTTAAAAACCAGCCAAGTGAAAGTCCAAAAAGGAGGAAAAATGCGTAAAAATTGCGTAGTAAAAATGTAAATTGTTATGTTAGAAATTTTCCTGTGTACGATAAACTGAAAAATAAATAAAATAAATAAATAAATTATCCACTAATTGTAAATAGCTAAAACACTGATCATGTCAGCTGTTAATCACACAAACACACACATAGATCAAATCTATCTGCCCTCTGGTTCCGTCGAGGGCTAAAAACATGAAACTGTAGAAACTACATCGTATTCTATGATATTATAAAGTAATTGTTATGATACATGAGTATACGAATTCGCCTACGTGGTCTAGTGATTCCGAGTCTAGCTCTCGACTCGGAGGTCGTGGGTTCGAACCGAGTATTTTATATTTTTCACCTAAAATCGGTCACGAAAAGTGTACGGTCGGCACCCTAAAGGATACGATGAAATATTAATGCGAATACCAATTAAGTCCTGGAAAAACCCGAAGTATTCCAATTTGGCACACAGCTCTCCACTAATATGGAACACGCGGTAATGTGGAATTACCGGCAGATCATCCCAGGTAATTGGCTTCCTCTTCCGCGACTGAATTTGGGCTTTCACATGTCACTGCGAATTCGCAACGCAAATACTGCGACGCAGCGCTGCATACAAACTGCAAATCGACGCGAAGGAAATTCGTTGCAGCAGCGCCATTAAGTAACTTATCTGTCTATGTAACAAAAGTAAATTATATTATGCCTTTCAACCTTAAGAGGTAACTGAAACAAGCCGTTGTAGACCATCCTTTTAACGGTGTTCAATCGTATTAAACATCTTTTTCTTTGTATTCTGAATAACAGTTGTGATACGATTTTGTTATCAATAAGCGAAATGTTGGAGCTGTAGAAGCAACAAATTGTTCAAATTGAAATAATTTTCTTTACACACATAAATTATGTACAATCAATCTAATTCAGTTGAACTGCTATAGGAGTATCAGACAACGGATGTAATATGCACATTTACATACAATAAGCACATTTCCATACAAGAAATGTATGTCTTATGATATTTAAATTATAACACACACCACGTATATGTAGTCCCGATAAAGATTTAGAGTAGTGTGTCTGCGAATGCGGTGGATTCGTATATAGGTAATATTTGATTGCGTCACGGTCGCACGACATCGCAGTTTGGTGTGAAAACCTTGAAAAGGATTGCCACGTGCGGTACATTATACTCAAGGATACGCCGAAAAAATGGATTATGATTTCGCATCGTAAATATTTAAAGCCCATTTCCGGTTTTCCGTGAACTTATTGTAGATCCTTTCTTTCGCCTCATCCACATTCATTGGCTGTTTAAATACACTCAAAAACAAAATAACAATGTTATTGCACATACGAATTATACAGTGTGTAAAAAGAGCAGTCACTATAACTTTGAGATACGATTATACTGCCTTTCTTCATTTCGGAAATGAATTTTTTTATATATTTTTTTGTCAAAAACAAAAAAAAATATTTTTTATCTTTTTACCGTTTCTTATTTTTTGTCCCAAAAATAAAAATAAAGCCAAAAAATATTTTTTTTTTGTAATTTTTGTAAAAAAAAATTTTATACATTTCTAGCATGAGAAAAGGTAGTAGGTGTATAATCATATCCCAAAGTTATAGTGACTGCTCTTTTTACACCCGTTATCGAGTTTTAGCGAGACTAACGAACAGCAATTAATTTTTAAATATAAGAGATACTAGCTGACCCGTGCCCAATTCGTTGAGCATACAAACCGTTTAAACCTTCCCGGGACTTCCACAAATCATTCGAGACTAAAAATAGCCGAATCGGTACAGCCGTTCTCGAGTTTTAGTGACACTAACGAACAGCAATTCTTTTTTATATATAAGACTAGCTGACCCACTTCGTTGAGCATACAAACCGTTCAAACTTTCCCTGGACTTCCACGAATAAACGAAGACTGAAAATAGCCGAATCGGTTCAGCTGTTCTCGAGTTTTAGCGAGACTAACGAACAGCAATTCATTTTTATTTATCAGATAGTGAAGTTGTAAGTTTGCTTGCTGGTAGAAATTGGTCACTGTTTCATAACGTTATAGTAATTGTCTATTTAATAATAATAACTATTCAGCTAACAACTAGCCAAATCAGACCGTCAGATTCTATTGAATCTATATTTATTATTATTCTAAGAATACATTGTATATTGTATAATGCAATTAAATTATTATTGAAATAGTTTCTAAGTTAAAGACTCACGGAAAAGACAAACGACCCAAGGCTGGCGCTTACCTCGGCCAACGTATCAGTTTAGCGATACAGCGAGGTAATACTGACAGTCTTTTGGGTACATTACCAGCGGCCGCCGATTTAGATATAGTTTTTTCGTCGTCGTCGTTTCAGCCTTTTAGAGTCCACTGCTGAACATAGGCCTCTCCAACACATTTCCAGTGTGACCGGTCCATTGCCACCTGCATCCAACGTGACCCGGCAGTTTTCACCAGGTCGTCGGTCCATCTGGTAGGTGGCCGTCCCACACTGCGCTTGCCAGTACGTAGCCTCCACTCTAGGATCTTTTTGCCCCATCGACCGTCCAATCTTCGTGCTATGTGGCCGGCCCATTGCCACTTCAGCTGACTGATTCTACGGGCAATGTCAGCAACCTTAGTTCTTCTACGGATCTCCTCATTTCTGATTCGATCACGTAGAGAAATACCGAGCATTGCCCTCTCCATAGCTCGCTGAGCGACATTGAGCCTTTTGAAAAGATCCTTCGTGAAGCACCACGTCTCAGAACCGTAAGTCATCACTGGTAACACACATTGGTTGTATAACTTTGTCTTAAGGCACTGAGGTATTTTGGACGAGAAGACGTTGCGTAATTTACCGAACGCTGCCCAGCCGAGCTGGATCCGTCTACTGACCTCTCTCTTAAAGTTGGACCTACCTAATCGGACAGCCTGCCCTAGGTATATATATTCGTCAACAACTTCAAGAGTAGAGCTCCCAACAGTTAGTGCGGTGGGTGCAACATGGACATTGTGCATGATCTTCGTTTTGGCCATGTTCATTTTAAGACCCACTTGTTGAGAAACTCTATTGAGGCCACCGAGCATGCGCCCCAAATCTTCCAGCGATTCTGCCATGACTACTATGTCGTCGGCAAATCGAAGGTGAGTGATGTATTCGCCATTGATGTTGATGCCAAGTCCTTGCCATTCCAGGAGCTTGAAGGAATCCTCCAGAGCAGCGGTAAACAGTTTCGGGGATATGACATCCCCCTGTCTCACTCCTCTCTTTAAAGGGATATCCTTCGTGCAGTGCTCCTGTACTCGGACTGACATGGTGGCGTTATTATACAAACATTTCAACACTTCGATATACCGATAGTCAATACGGCAACGCTGGAGAGATCTAAGGACCGCCCATATTTCGACGGAATCAAAGGCTTTCTCATAGTCCACAAACGCCAAGCATAATGGCCGATTATACTCTTCGGTCTTCTGTATAATCTGCCGCAGCGTATGTATGTGGTCTATGGTACTATAGCCTTTTCGGAAACCGGCTTGTTCGGTAGGCTGAAAGTCATCGAGCCTGCGAGTTTTTTACTATATGTAAATTGCCTTTTTATTACTTGCTTAGTTTATAGTTTAGATAATAATAATTTACCTAAAATAGTTTTTAATTTATATATGTTATTTTTAAGGAGTCATCTGTGATCCTTCTATTATAAATATTATTTATCATTTGTAGGACATAAATTTTGACATATTTTAATGGTGATTTTGAAATTGAAATTTTAGCTGTACAGCATTTCATCAGGCAATAATTGCCAAAGTCATAGTCACCGTGGCGGTTTCAACATTCATTCCGAGTCGATCGTCAATTATTGTCGTCCTAATTTATTCCGCCGACGATCTTGTAATTTAATTATTGAATTCTAAACTGGAATTCGCAAACGCCGGTTCATTTTTAATCGTATTTCACGAGGTTTGTCAAAGTAAGAGAGAGAAGAGTTCATTTTTGGATAGCTATATGATTTATCTATCTATCTATCTAAACTTTATAAAGCGGAAGAGCTTGTTTGTTCGCGCTAATCTCAGGAACTGCTTGGAAAAAGGATTTGAAAAATATTTTTTTGTTGGATAGTCCATTTATTAGAGGAAGGCTTTAAGCTATATAACATTACGCTGCGACCAATAAATAGGAGCGAAGGGTCAGTGAGAAATGTTGCAAAAACGGGGAAAATTATTCACATTTTAGGGGATTATTTAGGGGACTTTCGTTGCGTGGGCTGCATAAACAGTTAAAGTCACTCAAAAACCACGCGAACGAAGTCGCGGGCATAGCTAGTAAATAAATAAAACGCTGTCCGTTCGTCTGTCTCATGAACCGTGATAGTCACAAATTATGTACTTCAGTTGCAACTTATATTGAAAAATAGAATAAAATAAATATTAAAGGGGCGGACAACAAACGTGATTTTTTTGCTTGTTTTGTACAACCATTCGCGAGTCCGACACGAACTTGGCCGGTTTTTACCCGACTTCGGCGAAGCCAAAAGGAAGGGTAATGAGAGTCTGCTGTTGTAATATTCGATGCCAATAGCAGTTGCGACCACGCTCTACCTTGACCGTTTTTGTACCTATGCATTTCTGGATTACAAATCGCGAAGACCGATTAGAGTTAATTAAACTTTTTTTGAAGTTTAATCTTTATATGTGCTATTCGATTTGCAGCTCTACTTTATTAGCCTAGAGTTATATTCTCATTGTTCTGAATGACCGGATTATTATAGTCCTGAGAGGGTAACAAGGTAACTTAAGGCTGAAGTAACTGGCTGAACTCTCGAAAGTGAGTGGGGAACGTTTTATTTAATCAGGCCTATTTGGGGGCTTATGTTAGTTGAGTCGGCGAACTCACAACTTGTTAAACCGCGCGCCCGGTGGAATTGAATGCTTGGCCTGGCCTGGATCAAATTATATGCTCGTTATTTAAAACTGGACGTCTTTCGCAAGCTCGAAGCTTGGATTAAGAATAATTTTACTGTCTCATACATAAATAAAATATTTTTTTACAAATATTTCAAAATATTGTAAGGTAGTAGAAGAATAACAGTAAATAAAGATAAGTAGGTACACATAAGATTATAACAGAAAAACCTGTTGTTCTGTAGATCACCACCATTTAATAAATCAATCAATCAATAAAACAATCAATAAAAAAAATATATTTTATTTCAAAATGAAAGTTAATAATAATAATATCTATATACGCTTCACACCACGTCAATCTGGCCCTGTGCTAAGTATCCGAAGAACTTTTGTTACAGCAACGGAAATATATTACTTTTATATTATACGCATATTTAAGATTTTTATTATATTATACACAAATTGAATACACATCAGAACATTGCAAACTTTTGTTCCCTCGGCAGGATTCGAACCCGCGATCTCTCGTTCGAGCACCAACACGCTAAACCACTGCGCTACGGAGGTCGTCAAAGTTAACAAACTATTTTCGAAAAGTCAACAAAACAAAACCGCCGGTTCAAACCTAGCCTGCCGGCGTAATAAACTTGAAGGCTCGGTTTTATTTTGCGTCTGCGTAAGTAGAAGAATAATCCAAATTTTCATTTAATGGTCAATGTATATACAAAAGAATCCAAGTAGCTCGATTCACAATTTCAGGAAAGATTTCTATCGAAAACTAAAGCTATGACAGAATGAAAAATGAGAAACGTTTGAGTTCGGCAATGTGAATCGCCCAGATAACGTTTAAAATCCAATATTAAATTAAAAAAGTTTTTAAACAACGTCTGTGTGCCAAAGGTCTACACTTTTATTGAGGATTGACCTTGAGCTATCCAAAATGGCTAACTGGTAAGCTAATTTTATCCAAAATTTCGTTATTAGTTATTACATACATATTATGATTTTTATTTAAAAGTTGCCTTACAAGATGATGAAGGAACCTTGTGAGTTTCACAGCTGCATTGCACCGTACCGCTACGAAAACCTTTCTCAATCACATAATATTTTAAAGGAGATATTTCCGAGAGCTAAGTCAGTAAAAGCCAATATTTTTTTACAACAGACCACAACCACTAATTCATTTTTAATACCTCCCACACCGATTTCGGAGACGGTGGCCGGTTTTATTGACCCTAGGCCAGGTTATTTTATAGTGCCCAAGTGTGTGCAGAATACACAGAAGCACTCTCTCTTCCTTCACTCTCGTAACCCAGTGGGACAGATAACCGACACAACTGGCGGGAGATCGGGCGCAGGACCGACTTTTTACATGCCCATCCGATTCATGAATCATCTTTCTTGTCAGACAATCCAGTGATCAGTCTGCATCGTCCTAATCAAATTTGAAATAATTTTTTTGTTGTTCCGACGTGGGAATCGAACCTACGACCTCCGAGTCGAGAGCTGGCTCTAAAACCACTAGACCACGGATAGAACCACTACTGCACCAATGGGACAAGAGGTGCAAATTAACTGTGAATATTAAAATAGTTCGACATCAATAAAGCGACCTGAGCCCAGGTCTTCCGGGAAGACGTACATTCTTGCCCTTTTCATGCTTCTCGCATATTTCCTTCTGGAATTCTTTGAAAGTGAAATATTTAAAAAAGTTTATCGCCATGGTCCAGTGGTTAAGGGCTTGGGTCGACTTCGAAGGTCGTGGGTTTCCCTCGGTGGAAATACAAATAAGTTTATCCCCCGACGCAGCAACCACGGGGTGTGATTAATGTGTCTGTGTGTGTATATTTGTGGCATTGTAGCGCCTCAATGGATGAACAGATTTGATTTTGTTTTTTGTTAGAAAGATGAATTAGTCGGAAGTGTAATAATAATAATAATAGCTATGGACGCTTCACACCGCGTCTATCTGACCCCGTGCTAAGTATCCGAAGAACTTTCGTTACAGGAAATATTATATTTTATACTATACACATATTTAAGATTGTAATTATATTATACACAAATTTAATACACATCCATGACCCAGAAACATTGAAAACTTGATTCAATATTTTAATTTTGTTTTTTGTTATCAAGACGTCTGCGGACTGAGTAGTTGGAATTAGTGCTACGCTTCTATTAATTTTAGCTTGATGCTATACAGGTGGATCCATGGCTCAAATATTAAACCTAATATAGTGTGCAGAGAACAATTCGTAGAGCATTTTTTGTTTTGGCACCTCATATAATATCCTTAATGTAACTAAAAAAACTATAAAAGTCTAAAATGACTACAAGGAGTGAATCTTACTACGAGTATGCTGGGGCTCGCGAGCTCCTAGTCTAAACACACGAACGTACTGGTCGCAGGATTGAAACTCATCTATTTTGTGACTTTTATCGAGATATATAGGAGATCTTTAATCGCTATTTTTCGCGTTATGGTAAGTAATTTATATGAGGTGCCAAAACAAAAAATGCTCTACGCGTCATTCTCTTCACACTGTATTCGGCTTAATAGATGAACCATGAAACATTTTGTATAGCCTTCCTAGATAAACAGGTTGTAAAACACTCAAATCGGACCTTGGGCCGTATTATGATCTTTTACAACACCAGCCTGGTTCCAGACAATTCAATAATACGGTCTTAAACTGCCTTGTGCTTTTTCATATTAGAGCGATCGATTACAGGATCCACCCTAGTTTGGTTGTCTGAAAGTGACATTCGGAAGCAAGTCAAGTGTCACGTGTCCGCTAACTAGCTGTCATCATGAAGTTATTATGTGATCGTAATACGAAAATTTCAGGCAGCCATGTTGTATGGCGTAAACTGGCTGGAATTAAGAGCTTGTAATAGGCCCCCTGTAGTTCCTGAGATTAGTGCGTTCAACCAAAAAACTCTTCAGCTTTATAATATCAGTTTAGGTTTAATTCGTTATCCGTTTGTAAAGCGATGCAGATCGCCCGAGCGTTCATTTCGAAAGAAATAAAGATTGCGACAAGATAATCGCCATCGCAAAATGGAAGACTTTAAATTGGTTTGTCATTTATACCCCTGCAGCCTTACCTCCGACACAATCGAGAGTCGAATCAGTTCGATCTCAGCGTTATGTCCCGATTACACCAACGCATTTTAGTGATAACGGCTTGTTAAATTACCATGTCTTCTCATTCATTGATAGGAATTACGCTCTCGTAATTCCTATCAATGAATGAGAAGACATTCCTGTTCCTCTGAACAGCATGATATTTAACGAAGGATTAACTTCAAAACTGCTTGGTGAATGGTTATTTAGTGAGTCGTGAGGCGCGGAATTTTGGTTGCAGAAATTCAGCTGCATTCAGTTTCATAGAAAGTCCAATTAATTTTGCGTCGCCGTGTGAATCAAACAGGACTTTTCTATGAAACCAAATGTGGCAGAAATTACGCGACCGAAATTACGCGACGTACGACTCAAAAAATTACGCTCGTTTGACCTCACCCTTAGTGTTTTATTTGGTGAATATATATACCTAGGTACTTTGAAAATACCAGGATAAAGAAAATCGATGAGTATCTATATCAATCGACTGAGTATCAAAATAAACAAACGTCTATTTATTCGGGAGTACGCGGCACGATCTAATCTGAATCAAACGCGAATCGGTTTGGAGAGTAAGGCGCCTGTTCGCATTCAATTTGCGGAAGATTACTTTTGCCAGTGCCGTGGTTTTGAAGCTTTTTAAACGTAGCCCGCGTAATGGTCGTCAGCTTCATTTATCTTATTTCAGACTTGAAAAAAGGATATATTTTTATGTATGTTCACGGATCACTTCGTCGTGAACTGATTTTGTGTTTTTTTTTTGTTGAAAAGGTGATATTCAGAGAGTGATGTCATTATAGGGAAACCAAACAAAAGGTATGGAATTTGATATATTATATACCTATATGCTTCGCTAAATGACGGGCAAATTCGTTATTTTATTTTCGAACTTCGTAACCGATAAGTAGCGGCACTTTGAATCAGGGCCCAGGATCTGGTCAGACGAAAACAGAGTGATGGTATAAGTTTGACGTGTGTCTGTCTTTTTCACCGTAGCTCCTAAACGGACAAACTGATTTTGATATATTTTTTGTTTAAAAGTGGACGTTATCGACAGTGATCTTAGTAATAAAAATCATCATCATACTTTTATTTATCCTACTAATATTATAAACGCGTAAGTTTGTATGTAAGTTTGTTAACCTTTCTCGTCAAAACTACTCAACGAATTTTGATAAAATTTGATATAATAGTAGATTAACAAATAGGCTACTGTTTACCGCAGCAAACTGTACGGTTCCCGCGGAATTTCGTTTTCCGCGTACGAAGTAGAAACATGTAGTATTTAAATTAAACATAAATAAAATTCGAAAGTACACGTATTAAGGAAAGATGTTAGGACACTTGATACGACAACTTTATTAGAGAAATAATTGAAGGAAAGATAGAAGGTAGAAGAAAACGTGGAAGAACGAGTAGAACTTTTATGGACCAGGTGAAGGAGAAAGTGATGGTCGTGTCGTATTAGGAGGTCAAGAGAAGGGCGGAGTGCAGAGAGGAATGGAGAAAACTCCACCGACAAGAGCGAAGCTCTTAAGTTAGAAGAAGAAGACACGTATTGAAAGCAGCGTTGTAGCTTGTTCAGTTATAATAAGTTCATGGTTATTGGTTATTAGTAAAAAAAAATATATATTTTTTTAAAAATTTTTTCTAATAACCAAACCATGAATAACTGAACTGGCTACAACGTTGCAAACAATACGTGTACTTTCGGATTTTATTTATGTTCAATATAAATTGTTCACTTCTTGTTTAGCTTTTCAAACGTAATTCCCTTCGTTAAAACGGTAATATATTTGTCCAAATCCAACATTTGTTACTTAAATAGATACATTAGGAGAACAACGAACACCCGTTCCTTTATTTGCTTCTAATTAAGCTTTATATTTATTTGTTTGTTAATTTACTTTTTTTTCACGAGGAGTTAGGTAGTAAGATTTGTTTATTTTTTTGTTTAGTTTATTTAGTTTTGTGTATTTTAACCCCCGACGCAAAAACGATGGGGTGTTATAAGTTTGACGTGTCTGTGTAAATGTGTATGTGTCTGTCTGTGGCATCGTAGCTCCCAAACGGATGATTTTAATGTTTTTTGTTTGAAAGGTATATCAGTCGAGAGTGTTGTTAGCTATGTTTGGTGGACATCGGTACAGGTCTTCAAGGTCATCAGGTCGTTTGTTAGGTGTAATAGGAATACATAAATAGTAAAGGTCAAGGTTTTTTATTTATTTTTTATTTTATAATCTATACATATAATAAATCTGTAGAGGAGTCATGTCTGTACATTGAGAATATTTAAGTGAAAATCGAAATAAGGGGGTCTATAAGAGCCACGGAACCTAAAAATAACATTTTTGAAAAAAATGTCTGTCTGTCTGTCCGTATGGGAATGTTTGTCATCGCATCACGCTAAAACCGCTCTATGGAATGAAATGAAATTTGGCGGGCAGGTAGCTTATGACCTGAAGAGCATTATAGGAAATTATTATCCCGAAAAACGAAAGAGTTCCCGTGGGATCTTCAAAAAAATGGAGCTACCTATTTGACGGTATTTCAGCCAAACTACTCAACGTACTTAAATGAAACTTGGCACAAAGGTAGATTGTAACATAAAATAATCAACATAATATTTTTAACCGACTTCCAAAAACGGAGGTGGTTTCTCAATTCGTAAATATATGTTTTTTTTTATGTTTGTTCGTGGATATCTTCGTCGTTTATGAACCGATTTTAAATATTAATGTAATACCACTACTACTTAGTATTTGAAGATATACGTTTGGAAATTTTGACATCGCTTATACTGCAAGCATATGGTAATTAATAAATAAAAAACCGGGCAAGTGCGAGTTGGAATTGCGCACCGAGAGTAGACCGCCGACGCCGAAAAATTTGGCGGTCGGCGCCAGCAGCGCAGCGTCGGAGTGAAATTCGGCGTTGGGCGTCGGCGTCGCGACGTTAGGCGTCGGGCGTAGCGACGTTAGGCGTCGGGCGTCGGCACGCGACGTTGGGCGTCGCGGCGTCGGGCGTCGGCATCGCGTCGTTGGGCGTCGCGGCGTCGGGCGTCGCGAAGTCGGGCGTTGCGTCGCGACGTTAGGCGCCACGGCGTCGGGCGTCGGCGTCGTGACGTTGGGCGTCACGGCGTTGGGCGTAGACGTCGCGACGTTGGGCGTCATGGCGTCGGGCGTCGTGGCGTCGGGCGTCGCAGCATCGGGCGTCGGCGTCGCGACGTTGAGCTTCGCGGCGTCGCTACGTCGGGCGTCGGCTATTATACATATACGGGAGATTAGCGCGTTTAAACAAACAATATACATTTGGGGACTTTCGTTGCATGCGCTGCATAAACGGTTTAAGTTAATCAAACACCACGCGAACGAAGTCGCGGGCACAGCTAGTAAACGAATAAATTCAATATCTGCAGCTCGGTGGTTGAGCTTCTCGATGTGGTGGCGGGTTTGAATTCTGCTGAAAGAACAAAAACCTTTTCTGTGCTCATATTTAATGGATGAACTGCTATATTACAATGAAAATCTTAAATAAATGCATAGAATAAAGTAGGTATTTAATATATTTCCGTGGTCTGGTACTACAGAGTACAGGTAAATAAGATCTTCGGGTGCTTAGCACGGGACCAGATTGACTTGGTGGAAACGTCAAAGCATAAAATATTATTAAGACTTTAGTTTTAACATTTAACTTAAATTATATTATTTTAACTTTAAATATTATAAGTGCGAAACGACATTCACACGCGATCTTTTTTAGGGTAGTCATACACTATACTGCATGCAATCGGCATGACGATCAGTTTACGCCTTACCGCGAGATCCTATTGAAGTATTATATATTTTTGTTTATCAGCATATAAAGCTAAATTAACTCTTCTAAAGTTCAAAGTTTAAAATTGTGTTATGAAAATTATTCGACCACAAAGTGACTTCTAGTATTACACAATACTAGAGGTTGCCCTTTAAAAACTCCTTTCTATTAACGTTGTATAAATTAAAGTGATATATTTCTCTATATTTACAAAACCCGACGGTAAGGTCCCAGGCCGTGTACTAAGTGTTTAAATTATCATGCATAATCATACTGTTTATGTCAAGTCCCAACTGATCCAATCGGTGGCGTCCTGCTGATTGGATGATAGGCAGTATGGTGTATGGTTACCGTAAGTTTTAATCTACACTAATATTATAAAGCGGAAGAGTTTGTTTGTTTTTTTTAACGCGCTAATCTCAGGAAATACTGGTCCGATTTGAAAAAATCTTTTTTTTGTTGGTTTACATTACGCGCAGCGTAATCCAAGTCCAATAGGAGCGAAGCGTCAGTGAGAAATGTTGCAAAAACGGGGAAAATTATTCACATTCGGGGACTTTCGTTGCGTGCGCTGCATAAACGGTTTAAGTCACTCAAAAACCACGCGGACGAAGTCGCGGGCACAGATAGTTTATTATAAAATACCTTTGTTTTGGAATTTAGAGGAACGTGCGGAATAAAAGTAATTATGAAACACGATTATTTTAACGGCTGAAACACAAAGTTATAAATATAAATGGAAGTCGGCACGTGGAACAACTTAAAGACGAATGTTTAATTTCCTTCCAGATGAGGCAATTACATTTATTTATTATGTAATTAATACGTAAAATATAATACGCATAAATCCTTTTACGCGAAACTATAGTACGTTCCTTTCAAATTCCACCTAAACGTAAAAAGGCGAAATTTTTACATATTCACTTATTGTGAACACTTATCAAAACTTTTATCGGAATAATACTTCATTATCCAATTAATTTTGTAACAAATAAACAATAGTAAATGAAATTAAACACCAATTAAAAACTTTCACAGCAATAATTCGCCATTTTGACACCGCCGACTCTAGAATATAGGCTATAGTCTATGGATTCATGTAGCCAACAATAATAATCATTGTTTTAAATAAATAATGGCCAATGAGCGGTTTTTATTTTGACAGTTCTACTAGTTTCAGAAAACTGCTGATAGATGGCATTAAACCTAAGTAATATGTCAAGTCATGTGTAAAATGTCAATTTCCGCTTTGTTTTTTGTTTGTTTACCTTTCAACTCTCTTTCTTTCACTTGCAATAGTTTATTATTTATTAATTGTGCCCTGAGAACTAAACTAAACATGGCTAGTCCATGCGCAGTACAATTTTGTAAAAATATAGGTAACCACCGCTTTCCCCAAGATGAAACTCGGAGATCAAGATGGATAGAGGCTATCAAACATATAAAAACAGGATTAACTATAAGAAAAAAATCCTTCATATTATGTTCAATTCACTTTACGCCAGCAGATTTCATTTCTCCGTCATCACATTTGGCAAGAACCCCAAGAGGTAAAATATTTATCTTAGCGTCGAGTCGAAAATACTCGGCAGCAGGCTGAAATTTGGCATGTATATTTCTTAGAATCTATGTATAGGAGAGTATTAGACAAGAACTTTGACAGAAGTGTAGGAGATGACTAAGAAAGGAATTTGAAAGGATTATTTTTGTGTATGAAACAGCATCTGGCAATAACCACCCTACAAAGATCACAGATTTTTTGACATATTACATTATGCAAGCGCCATCTTACGGTATTCTCTGTACCTAAAAGTGACACTTCGAAAACCCCTTATTGGCATCACTGACTAGTCTATGGTTGTACCATAGACGGTTTTTTTAACAAAATTGGGTTAAATTAAACGGGAAGTACTAACTTAACTTAGTGAATTCAAAGAAAAAAATATAGTTATTAAAATTATTAATATTTTTTAATAGCTATTAACTATACTCTTTTACTTTAGTAATCATAAACAAAATAACTATGTGGAACCATTCCAAACTAACAACTAGTAATAACCATCGTAAAAATATCATAAATTAACTAAAAATGTAAATATAATTCGCTTCGCTTTACTTTCTCAACCTCGTATCTAAAAAACTACAACATCTTAGTAGAGTCAAAAAACTTAATAATTTTAGATTTTATTATGATATGGATTTTGTTTTAAATGAGGTTCAGTTATGTACAGTATATTATATTAAAAATCCATGTCATAATAAAATCGAATCAAAAATATTGCCTTAAAACTAAAGAAGAAGTAAAAAAAAAGTATAGGACAGCGTCATATTAATTTTTTTATAATTGGATCCTACAATAGGCCTGTCCTGCAGGACACTTACCTTTTTTGTACATTTTTGTACACAATTTCCAAGCAAAAATACGCGGAAATATTTTATTGCGTGGCAATTAAGTGCCATTTACATTATTACCACTATGACACATTGTGTTCTCGTTAGTTGTTTGGATTCAATTGAATCAGATTGAAGTATAATACAATATTATTTATTTTGAATAATAATTTAAAACACAGTCAATTTGAGTGTCCGATAGTGCTCATTCTGTTCTGTTCGAACCATTTGTTTCATTAGGCTGCATAGAATCCTTTGATTTAAGACAATCCACCTATTTCCATAGACTTAAGAGTTGGGGAGAGGTTCCAAAAGAACAATAATATAATAACCGTATTTTCTAACATAGGCAGGTAAGTTTCTTACTCATTATCGGCACCACAATTTTGTTTCTGTAACGCCTAAGGGTTGTCTGGTAGAGAATGCCATACGGCATTAAGTCCACCTTTGTACTATGTGTGCATTAAATTAAATAAATTTATAAATAATATGTGACTATTTAATCAAAATACCGTTTTGTATGTACATAATGGTTTGATCGTTTCGGTTCGGTGTAAGTCAGTGAAAATGTAACTCCTAACAGATGAATCGATTTTGATCGAGTTTATTTGTTTGTATGCTGACGTTATCGAGAGTGTTTTAGCTACAATTCATCAGTCACTTACTGCTTGATAATTTCGGGGTAACTTAAACTTTTAAGTGTGTTTTTTGTTTACATATACAGTGTGTAAAAAGAACAGTCACTATAACTTTGAGATACGATTATAATACCTTTCCTCATTTCGGAAATGTATTTTTTAATTCTTTTTTGGAAAAAAGTAAAATTTTTTACCATTTCTTATTTTTTGTCGCAAGAATAACGAAAAAGCAAAAAACTATTTTTTATTTTTTTAGCTATTGCATAGCTTCTATCGCGGGCCTTGAGCGTAGAGACCGAATCCAGAAATTCCGTAACGAAAATAACCTAACACCCCCCACTCCGACCGGATACTTTTTATTGCCATCTATCGATGAATAGCAGAACTATTAATGACTTTTTTGAAATATCACGCTTGTCTCTTTAGTTCAACAACTCGCCTCTAGGTGGCATTGGTTGTATCGGATAAGTTGATATGCAATTAGTAAGTAAGTATATATTATACAATAGCTTTACCGCGTACCGAGTGCCACATGTCTTTTTTTATTTTTGTAAAAAAAAACATTTCTAGACTTAGAAAAGGTAGCATAATTATATCCCAAAGTTATAGTGACTGCTCTTTTTACACACTGTATATATCACACTGAATCAGAAGTGATGTACGATCTGTCGCTTCTTACGTCTGCGACTAAGCGACCTGCAGTAAAGCGCACGCGGCGTCAGCAAAAAGTAATATCAAGTATTGCGACGGCCGGCACCGCACAGACGGCTTCGGCCACGTTCCCACGAGAGTTTCATTGCAGTCACGACAGAAAAATTGATCTGTACATATATTTCTGTGCTAATAGAAGTGAAATTCAAGGGTCAAATACTACATCTCATTTTTTATTATTTAAAAATGATTGTTGGGATTGCAATAGAAATGCTAAATAGTATTCTGTGCAAATAATAATCGAAGAGTCAAGAGATTTGACAACTTTATTGGATTTTCAAATCTAATAAATAAAAATATGAGGTGCATTTTTTGTCGTAACCACTCAAATTGTGGAATTCACACTAGCGAGTACAATTTTGAAAACTTGTTTTAGTGAATTCACTATTAAGCCCAAAACATGATGCATATAATATTATATTTTTCCCGTCGTATAAAACAAGTGTTGGTTGGGCACAGATCTACAAATTGTTCTTAAATTTGTAGTTCGCGCTAATTCGCGCTTGTTAATTGTAAATGTTTATCTTAGAAGGAATATAATGTAAAATACTGGGACTGGTGCATCACAAAAGTAATTACTTTTTATTTTATTTTCTTAGATATTCTTTCTCTTACTCTTCGTCATCTTCTTTCATGAGAAAGAGGATTTGTATGAAATTATCCGCAATAAACTTATTGTCAAGAAATATGGCCTGAAAGTAGTCGTGCGGATAAGAGTGAATTTGCTATATTACGTTTACGGAATTCCGCTTCGCTGAGCTTTGATTGCGCGCGTATGAATGTACCCTTATTGCTACATCATATTATATTGCAATACACTTTGAAAATCTCTACGAATTGGAAAATATATTATTTGCAATATAATATTGACCTTTTATCGGGTTCAACCGTGTTCAATATGCTTTGGATTATACCTATATTATTATTGGTATACTGGATTTTAAACGGCATACACATTAGACTGTATAATATTATGTGTAAACTATCTTTTGCCACCAACGCAAATAGAGTATCACAGGGTAACCCTGTACTTTTTCGGCATAAAAAGTAACATATGTGTTCAACCAGGATATAAGTTACCTGCGTAGCAAATTTTATCAAACTAACTCTATCCGTTTGTACGTGAAGAAGTGACAATGATAATATTATGCACACGTGGCGAATGTCATTCGCCTTTACAGGGCGATTCATGGTTCATAATACCTACGGCTTAATATACCTAGGTATATTAAGCCGTATTTATTTTAATATACCTAGGTATATTAAGCCGTATAGTGTGAAGAGAATGACGCGTAGAGCATTTTTTGTTTTGGCACATCATACCAATTACTTACAATAACGCGGCAAATCACGATTAAAGATCTCTATAAAAGTTACAAAACTGGTCAGGTGTAGACACACGAACGCACTGGTCGTTCACCTAAGACCTGACCAGTTTTGTAACTTTTATTTAACTTTTATTTAGTCTATACTAGGAGCCCGCGAGTCCCCGCATAGTAAGATTCACTCTTTGTTGTCACTTTAGACCTTTGAATATTTTTTGAGTTATATTTAGTAATTTGAATGGGGTACCAAAACAAAAAATGCTCTTCACACTATATTCGGCTTAATATATGAACCATTAATCCCCAGCATGTGACTGTGATTAGATGTTTTCAACTGCTAAAACGCAAGAACGCACAAAACAGAATCCCGCTAAGACCGTACATTTCACTCCGGTTGAAAGAAGCCTATGTGTTATTCTAGAGTGTCAGCTCTATAACAAATTTTATTAAAATCGCTCGAGTCGTTGGAACGTGAAGAAGTAATAAACATACACTCACTCACAAACTTCCGCCTTTATAATATTATTTTGAAGTGTTATAATTGTGTAATGTGATCCCACCAAAAACATTTTCATGTAAAAATGTTGCCAAGACGAGTCTATATAGCTTGACCTGTGAAAAAGTTATCAGATATCGTATAAAGGCAAGCTCTAAAGACTACTCGCCCTAAATCTACCAGCACCTTGATCAAAATCTATCAAAAAGTGGACAAATCCCATGTAGAACCAAAGTTTTAGATCTATGCGCCCTTACTTTACTAGGCTCTACTTTTCAGTTAAAACGTGATGCTTGGCCGTTTTATTTCACACACGATAAATGAATGCCTATAAAATCTTCGTAACGGTAGCAAAACGGCTACTGTTTGACCGACACAGGAGATTATTATCTCCTGTGTGACCGACAGCAATTTAAAACTATTAGCTGCCTGCATATTCGCGCTATTTTAAATAAGTGGATAAAAAACAAATTTTCCTCTCATAAATAATATTATAATAATATATTTTTCATCTTCAGTAAAAGTCGGTCAATGATTAATAATTGGTGACCGACTTTTTGTAGATGAATAATAGAATATACTGATTGCAGTAGTGCAACGCACTCAACATACATACAGTCGGACATAAATTATATGGAGCAAAACTCTGAACGATTTTATGGGTTCTACAAAAATTAGGTCGTAGGTTTTTTTATGTACTTGTATATTATATTCCTTTTATAAATTAAAGATCATCAGATCATTATAATAAACATCCGAATATGGTGGTCCACCATATTATTGGATTCAAAAGCCCAGCGCCGCGATGCTTGCCGACTCCCAGCGCCGCGAAGCCTGCCGACGCCCAGCGTCGCGACGCCTGCCGATGCCCAGCGCCGCGACGCCGAGCGCCGCGACGCCTGCCGACGCCCAGCGTCGCGACGCCTGCCGACGCCCAGCGCCGCGACGCCTGCCGACGCCCAGCGTCGCGACGCCTGCCGACGCCCAGCGCCGCGACGCCTGCCGACGCCCAGCGTCGCGACGCCTGCCGACGCCCAGCGCCGCGACGCCTGCCGACGCCCAGCGCCGCGACGCCCAGCGCCACCACGCCCAGCGCCGCGACGCCTACCGACGCCCAGCGCCACTACGCCCAGCGCCGCGACGCCTGCCGACGTAGTACGACGTAGTACGACGTAGTAGAGTAGTGATGATGGTAACTAGCACAAGGAATTCTATTGAATATTTTGAGCCACTGACAAGCTATAATAATGCTAAGCATACAAAGAACTTTACAGAAAAGAAATTTAACAACAGATGGAGCTTGTGCCTGTTCCATACATCGTCAGTTATTTTGTGACCGACAGCAATTATATAATTATAGTAGTA
Organism: Celastrina argiolus; assembly: GCA_905187575.2. Lineage (NCBI taxonomy): Eukaryota > Metazoa > Arthropoda > Insecta > Lepidoptera > Lycaenidae > Celastrina > Celastrina argiolus. The sequence goes on from LR994585.1 coordinate 1,590,286, forward strand.
ATAGTTGTAACTATTAGCTGCCTGCATATTCGCGCTAATTTTAAATAAGTGGATAAAAACAAATTTTCCTCTCATAAATAATATTATAATATATTTTTCATCTTCGGTAAAAGTCGGTCACCGATTAATAATTGGTGACCGACTTTTTGTAGTTAGAATATACTGATTGCAGTAGTGCAACGCACTCAACATACATAAAGTCGGACATAAATTATATGGAGCAAAACTCTCAACGATTATGGGTCCTACAAAAAGTAGGTCGTAGGTGTTTTATGTACTTGTATATTATATAATATATTCCTTTTATAAATTAAAGATCATCAGATCCTTATAATTACACATTTACATTTTAATAATTTTTTTGTTGGTTTTGTAGCAATAACAGCTTACATACATAACTTCAGCTTTCTAAGATTTCCGGAAGTAACCTAAGAATTTTGATGATTTATAAATGAGTCAGTGACGAAATCAGGGGTTTTTACACATCGATAAAATCTAAAGTATAGTAGCTACGACATTCAAACTTTGTATAATTCATGTATTTACTGGTGTCATTATATGTTTAAATTTTCAACTATTTATAGCATCATCCAAAGCAAAGTTATGGGAGTTCAAAAAAACGACGAAACCTTTCGAGAAAAGTAAGGTAGTGCCCTTGCGCTTCGCTTGGCTCGTCTTGACGGGGGCACGACCGTGCCCCCAGATATTTTTTGGTTCTCCCTGAGACAAGGATACCAAATCAAAAACATAAACAAGATTGCATTCCACTTACCTTGTTGATTTTTGAAAATATTTCCATTAACTTATTGCGTCAACTATTTTCCTCGTTGGAATGTTTAAATCTGTTTTCTCAATATAAAAATACTAAAAAGCAAATTGGTTTTGTACAAATAAATCCGTATTCCTATAAAGAGTATTCAGTTAGAAGCCTCCTTTCTCCGATATCCAATGTTCATTACAACGACAATAACATCTATAAACGAAACTCTATCCGAGGCGGATAGAGCCGGTTTGAACCGGATAAAACCGGTCCGAACCGGTCGAGCGGAGTCTCCATCTACCCGTACGTAATGCGGACATACTTTTATGGGCGAATGTGTTTTATTTAAATTGTAACGGCTTCACAATAAGAAATAATATTATGTTCAATGTACTGTAAATTTAAGTGTTGTTGTGGTAAATGCACTTTTGTTCTATAATTTATGGACGATATGGACGATCTTCTTCAATCTAGCTCCATGCTAAGTATCTGAAGACCTTGTGTGTATGTAACGAAATCTTCATACTCATTTTGAGCGATTTTCAGAATGATCCGATAAAAATGCGTGTCAGATTTGATTATTAATATGTCAATTTGTAACAAATATAAATTGTAACTAACTATAAATTTATTATTTTGTGAATAATATAATAAACACAAATAATTATGTCATTCTTAACAAAGTAGTTTTTAAGTCACTTTGACATTTGTCAGTGCTAATATTATTTCCGGTTCTAGAATTTGATAATTTGAGATGTTTCATAAAAATGTAATTATTAAGGTTAAATTCTGAAATAATGTGAAAATAATTGAACATTCATTGTAAACATTTTTGTATGTCAATTTCAGTATTTCATATTGTAAATTATTCTTCGAACTTCCGCTTTAAAATAATATTGTCATTGTGTTATATCTTCCGGTGTAAATGGCGCCAAATTATACTTATAAAAGTATGTGTCCGCTAGAATGGCTTTAGTTCTGAACCAGATATTAAGTGAACAAATTTAAGATAAGTACCATATTTTCTAAAAGCCTCTATATTATGTTGTAGCTAAGTAATATTATTATGTCTCGTTTTATTATAGTGTTTAAATAAGTAAATAAGTAAATAATTTATTATTATTTACTTGGAAATATATTTTGATGATAAATTATTGGTATATTGTAAAAATAGTCTAATTTGCTAAAGTATCATGTGATTGGTACTTTTAAATAAAAGTAAATTACCAGGCTATTAAATACATTTTATTTTATTCCATTGTAGTATATAAAATGGTGTGTTGCTGATTGTATTAATTTCTTGTAATTAAAATATAAGTAGTGTGATACAATAAAACTTATAAATACATTGGTTTATCGTTTTACTTTGAATTTTGATTTTAGTAAATCTACACTTTAATATATTTTTACAGTTAACTTTTGGCCATTCTACTTTATCATAATTTAGCTTCCTTTAATTTTATTATATTTTCTTTCCCCTTTTGACATCAGAAGTGGTGATTCCCCTCCATCCCGCGATTTCTATTTCATTTGTCTAATCACATTTTTGTTTTCAGATACCTACCGCAACAATAGTTGGGAGTAACTATATTTTACCGATGACAATGGCCTTTCACCACCCATGGTATCAATTACAGCTATCAACACTACTTGGTGAACAATAGAATATTAGAAGAGAACTGGATATTGTGGCTGCAGGATGCCAAGTTATCTAGGCCCAAAAAGAAAAGTAAATTGACCAGTGTATTTCAATGATGGTACTCCACATAAGGTACAAGTTATTATTTATGTACAAATTGACTTTAATGATAAGACAAGCATTGTATTTAGAAATTTTGTAATTGTTATATTTTAACAAAACTTCTAAGTTAATTTAAAAAAAAACGTTAGTCAAAAAACGCCGTATGGCTGTAGGTATATAAAATATACAACACAATAAACATAATAATTATGTAAAAATATATAATATACATTATTATTTTAGTTCATTTTTACTCTGCTTATAATTTGAAGCCGATTGAGCATAAAGATAGGGAAATCGTTAAAAGGTTATATGAAAGTGATACATAATAAACAAAGCTTGCTTTGGATTATTATGTAATTAATGTTGGTAGTTATTGTTGGTAAGAATTTAGAATAGGTACGTCAAAACGTATCAATATTTTAACATCACCGACAATACCATATTTTATTTTGAACCAATAGCGGGTTTTCTTTCTACCCGCACTTTTTTTTATTGTTATGTTTTTAAGTCAAATACTGTTGTACTGTTTTGTGAGAAATGTTATATGATTTGTGTCCAATGCCTACTATAAAGATTCTATTAACGATGACACACCCCGGAAGTAAAGTGGTATTATTAAGTTTTAGTGTTGAAATTGTTATAAACTTTTTCTATCGCTTTGGTGAAGGATGGCCCCTGGCTGAATAATACTATGGATAACGGTATGTTTCAATTTTATACAATATCACTAATTTTGGGGCTCACCAAAAGTAATTCGTAAAGAAACCCTTTTTTTTAAAGTTAACATTGAGAATGTGGATAAGGGATTATCGTGTACAAATAAAACTGGATATATTAGAAACGTTAAATAAAGAGTATGATAAAAGCATTTGTGTAAATCCGTTTCATACAAAAGAGTATTTGTAATGTCTGATACTTATAATATAATTGTTTTTTTTGTGTGGTCTATTGGGTCGAGAAACATTATGGGTAACAAAATTCATTGCAACGTTTTACTTAATATTTTTTTTTAGTCTATAAAATATGTCGGTGTTTGTAATTTTAATATATATACAATTATTTATCGAACACTAAAGAATGAGCAAAATGTTGACTAAACTAGATAATGCTTTAGCAACTGAGAATCTATATTATACAACTAACTATAGTATCAAGAACAAATATTGAATAATATTTGTATGGTAGTAGGTGCTTCACAAAATCTTTCGCTAAACCAACTAAATGTAGTTATTAACTAATTATATGGCTTAATAATTCATTAAAATTGTAAGTTATAGAAATGAGTATTTTTTTGTTTATTGTATGATAATTATACCAGAAAATGGGTATGATACTAACATTTATTGTTTTTTCATCCCACATTGTTATATCTATAGTTTACATAGTACGAGACCATAATGAAAAATATTTAGACCATAATGAAATTAAGAGCAAATTGTGTTGTGACCTGTTCGAGGAGGCTCAGTAATTACAACTAAATATAGCCACTCCTACATAAAAAAAAAAAATCTTATATTTTTATTTCAAAAAAAATCTTGGGTTATGTTAGGTTAGGTTTGGGTTAGGTTTGATTTAGGTTAAGTTTAGGTTAGGTTAGGTTTGGGTTAGGTTAGGTTTGGGTTAGGTTAGATTCGATAGATATTAATATGAATCTAAAAATATATAAAATATATATGAAAATATATTAAAAATGTGAAAGTCGGATTGGCCGAACGGGGTTATGTTTTTATGGTATAGTGGGCCCGACAGACGTTGTTCTGTCAAGACTATGAATTGTATAAATAAATAATTATAAATACACCTAAGTACAAACTTATACCCACCAACCTACTAGGGAAATAACAAAGTCAAATTACCTACAATAACAAGTTTTGTTCGTAGTCCAATATTTTATGATATTTGAACTATCTAACCTAACTAGAACTTGATTTGATATTAATAATGGCATGGCCTACCATCCCATACAATCTATGTTTAATACAAAAAAAATATGCAATAGATATCACTACTATTAACGTTTGTAAATTATAAAATGTAAATATGCCGAACCAAGTACAAATATTGACATTAAAATAAAGATAAGCATATTTTTTAAGCATAACATCGCATTAAACTAAATTCAACTTCTCAATTAAGAAGATACGAAACGAAATTAGTGATAAGTATTTTCTAATAGTGGCGCTAGATGGCGGTTTCCGGAATTTCTAAGAACTTCAGCCTTTACCAGTCGCATTGCCAGTATTAGGGTGATACCATTTTCTAGTATTAGGTCGTGTCTCTGTTATATAATATCTACTTTGTTATAATGGTAAACCAAATTAGTTCTTATGGAAATGTTGTTAATTGTTCCAAAAGTAAATAGTATCACAATCGAAATTCTGAAGTATTCACTTTTTGTTATTAGTTTCGTGGTATTTATAGTTTGGACTCGTTTTTGAAAATTGGAAATAAATAATTTTATTACCAACAAATTTATTGAATCGTGATAATGGCGTCTGCTGTCGAGTTTATATGGATCAAAGAGTTTTAATTAGCAAAAAAAATATGTATTTAATTTTGTATCATCAAGTAGACCGTTTAAATTATGTGCCTCTAGCTTGTTATGTAATTTGTATACTGTGGCAGCTGAAAACGCATTAAGCCTGACCACTAATACTCTTCCTATATGATTTATTTTGTAGAAATTAAATTTAGGATCAATCAATCAATTGATCAATCACTTATTACATCACAAGAATGTAGTAACAACATGATGGAAAAAGTATTATTATGTGGCTGACATTCTGCCATACAATAGTTTAAAAAAAAAAAAAAACATTATAATATTTATACTAGTTACAAACCGAGCCATTTTTTGGCTAGTAAAGTAAATTTATATCAACTATTAAAAATTATAATTTAATAAATTATTATTTCATACAAATAATACAGTGTCATATAAATAAAAAAATAATAAAAAGATTTGGTACAAAATGATGTATGATGGAAATAAAACTAAATCCGCAGTGCACAAAAGTGAAATAAAGTACATTATACATGTGTTGGAACTTGGAACACATTTAAAATTGTTTTGTTCCTCGTCACATAATGTTTTCATTGCTCTTTGTCAAAAATAATTACTCAATTTTGACAAAGTACTTAATTGTAAACGTGTTGCTGTAACACTGCCTTTAATAACGAACATTAATTTATTTATCTTCAAAACGAATAGTACATTGTCCTCCAAATGTGATAGATAATATATTATGTTTTCGTACATTACTTTATTACTGTATTTGATAACTTATTTACCGAACATTTCCGGTGTTTGCCGACGTATTAGATTGTAACTATAATAAAAAAAACAACTGTTTTACAAAGCTTTAAGTAAGTAATCAAAAAAGAGAAGTTACTGAGTATACTCGTTGATCATTGCTAGCTGTAGTAGCCGTAAGTGATATACATTAAGATCGGAGTTAAGGATTAAACAAACTGCTGAAAGTTAGTGCTCTTCTTAAGGCTCAACTTATGTGCAGCAGGTAAGGAGCCAAGGAATTGAAGGGAGGTCACTAACCGTTGCTATGATTTATAGTAGCAATGAAAATTGTTAATTAAAATAAGTGTTTTCTCTGTGAACTGCTAAGTCAGTGTTTTTTAGATCACTACTTGATGATAGTGGTGATGAAAAGTGTAAAATTAATTTAAGGCTATAGAAATAATAATAAAAAAAAACACGATGTGTGATCTGTATATATAATATAGTAAATGTTAATAATTGATGCCTATTTTTTTGGTTGTCTTTATTGAACATTATGTAGTACTTCAGAGAGCGAAGTACATGTCAGTATGGCCGTGTCAGATTTGATTATTAATATGTCAATTTGTAACAAATTTAAATTGTAACTAACTATAAATTTATTATTTTGTGAATAATATAATAAACACAAATAATTATGTCATTCATAACAAAGTAGTTTTTAAGTCACTTTGACATTTGTCAGTGCTAATATTATTTCCGGTTCTAGAATTTGATAATTTGAGATGTTTCATAAAAATGTAATTATTAAGGTTAAATTCTGAAATAATGTGAAAATAATTGAACATTCATTGTAAACATTTTTGTATGTCAATTTCAGTATTTCATATTGTAAATTATTCTTCGAACTTCCGCTTTAAAATAATATTGTCATTGTGTTATATCTTCCGGTGTAAATGGCGCCAAATTATACTTATAAAAGTATGTGTCCGCTAGAATGGCTTGAGTTCTGAACCAGATATTAAGTGAACAAATTTAAGATAAGTACCATATTTTCTAAAAGCCTCTATATTATGTTGTAGCTAAGTAATATTATTATGTCTCGTTTTATTATAGTGTTTAAATAAGTAAATAATTTATTATTATTTACTTGGAAATATATTTTGATGATAAATTATTGGTATATTGTAATAATAGTCTAATTTGCTAAAGTATCATGTGATTGGTACTATTAAATAAAAGTAAATAACCAGGCTATTAAATACATTTTATTTTATTCCATTGTAGTATATAAAATGGTGTGTTGCTGATTGTATTAATTTCTTGTAATTAAAATATATGTAGTGTGATACAATAAAACTTATAAATACATTGGTTTATCGTTTTACTTTGAATTTTGATTTTAGTAAATCTACACTTTAATATATTTTTACAGTTAACTTTTGGCCATTCTACTTTATCATAATTTAGCTTCCTTTAATTTTATTATATTTTCTTTCCCCTTTTGACACGTGCTTTTTTAGTTTTTTTTTAATTATTACTTATTTATTTTATACAAATCTTATTCGAAAACACATTTGTTTGTGATAAGCCAAGCTGGACCAGCATAAGTGTTCACGTAACGTTATCGAATGAGAATTTTATAGACGCTATCATGATTTAAATGCAGTTTCCATTCGATAACGGTACGATACGTTGCTGTCAACAGTTTCCGATAGAGCTGCTGGTCTTTGTACTGGCGATTGTTTCAGATTTCTGATTATTTGCTTTCCATTTTACACAGCTGCATATTTATACTAAAAAGTACCGTTAGGAGCTTCAAGCACAAGTCTTTCATAATATTTTTTCTATCGCCAAAGGAAATAAAAAAAAAAGAATAATCAAAATTAGTTCACCCAGTCGAAAGTTCTCAGTAATAAACATAAATAATACACGAATTGAGTTGAGAACCTCCTCCCTTTTTGAAGTTGGTTAAAATATATTAATAATTATGCGTGAATTTCGACCATGGGGTGACCTTTAATATATTATTACTGATGTCTACCCTTCCAATATTATAATGCAAAAGTATCTATACTTAATATTATAATGTGGAAGAGTTTGTTTGTTTAAACGCGCTAATCTCAGGAACTACTGGTCCGATTTGAAAAAATATTTTTTTGTTGGATAGTCCATTTATAGAGAAAGGCTTTAGGCATTATAATATTACGCTGCGACTAATAGGAGCGAAGCGTCAGTGAGAAATGTGGCAAAAACGGGGAAAATTAATTACATTTGGGGACTTTCTAATAAACGGCTTAAGTCACTCAAAAAACCATGCGAACGAAGTCGCAGGCACAGCTAGTATTTAAATAGAACACTAGGATTTTTATAAAATTTGGTACGGTAGTATTTCACATGCTGGATTAACACATATGCTAGTTTTGCAGCAAAATGTACGGTTCCTGCGATATTAATTTTATTTTAGAAGTAGTGGGTCGTGATATATCGATAACAAAAAGTTTGACTCCATCCAACGTGACAGCGGATAGGTTATTGAATAGGGCCTATCGGGGTTTATGTTCAAAATTTTATCACCTATGAAACGCTGTAATGTTTTTTATGTTCGAATGGCCCGCACGATCAATTTGGTCCTTTCAGCCATAATACCCCTTATTTCTACAGCATTCTTCAAGGAATGAGCAAAGGTTACATTCATTATAGTCGCCGTGATGAAGAATGACGTCGCTTCGACCCAAATCACACTAAAGTTTACAAATAAAATATTTGTTTCGTTCATGTGATGTTCAGAATGCCAGGGCTGACAGCGACACCAAGTTGATGGTCATCGCCTCTGTATTCCAAAGAAACAATAACGTATATAATAATAATAATAGCTCGCCTCACCGATTTCGGTGTCCAACCAAACCAGGCCAGCTGTGCAGGAGTTGTTTTATAGTGCCCAAGTGTGTGCGCAATACACATAAGCACTCTCTCTTCATTTTACTCTCAAAACTCAGTGGGACGGTAATCCGACACGACTGGCGAGAGAACAGGCGCAGGACCGACTTTTAACATGCCCATCCGACGCATGTATTATATTTTTTTCAGACAATCAGGTGATCGGCCTGCACTGTCCTAACCAAATTTGAAAACAACATTTTTCCGAAGAGAAGACGCTGAGGAGAGGGAATAATATCCGCCTATCTTTCTACAGCGCGCGCGCGCGCGCCCGGTGAAAATGTTATATGCCTGCTCCTGGTGTTTAGTTTTTAACTTCTGCCACCACTCAACTCCTGGGGTGCAGCCGGGTTACGTGGCATTTTTTAACACGCTTCTATTAGGTCTACCTGTGTATGTATTGGAGAACTAGCAAGGCTGGGAGCTGAAAGCCCCATGTATGGCCCAGAACCAGTCTGTGGAATACCTCCCAGCACTACCAAACGAGTGGTCAAGGAATGGAGTCGCAGGCTAAGCATAGAGCAGTGGGCTGTGGCCCTAGGACTAGAGCACTCCAAAGCACTGATCCCGGATTTTAACAAACGACACGCAGAATCGCCGCTTTCAATGAGTAGGAACCAACTAAGAATCCTAACCAGAACCCTAACCGGGCACTGCAAGCTAAACAAACACCTTATAGGATAGGCATAGGTGATCAAATTACTTGCAGATTCTGCAAGGAGAAAGACAAGACACCCCTCCACCTTCTTCTTGATTGTCCAGCTCTTCATATAAGCAGGAGCAAGTACCTCGGGCTGCATGAATACTCTACAGCAGAGGAAATCCGCAACGCAGACCCCCACCATATAGTTCGCTTCATCAGCAACATAGGACTGGGGACGGTACTCTAAAGCGAAGGAGTCACAATAGATCAAGAAGGGTCGCAGTGACGTCTGGGCCTGACAAGGCCAGCCTTCAATTATATTTAAAAAAAAAGTATGTAATGGAATCTAAGATAACTTTAACCATCTTCCAAAGATCGTATCGTACTGAAAATTGACAGCTGTATGTAGATCTGATGACAATAGAATAAAATGGTACTGTAGAACTGATCTGATGACGGAGCCTGAAGATATGGAATTCCCTTCCCCATACCGTTCGTGACAGCCCCACCATCTTTGTCTTTAAAAGACGCTTAAAAGAGCACTATCTTAACAGTGAATCCTAATATGATTATTAAATTATATTTATGTATGAATATTGTTATTATTATATTATAGTATTTATGTATGTATTATTTATTATTGTATATTTTATTTATTATTTATGTATAAGAATATTATGTATGATAATATTATAGCTGCGATTGTGCACGCCCTGCCTGTTATCTGTTATGTAATTTCTCTTTGTAGGACTGCTGGAAGAAATTTCTTTTAGAGATAAGCAGTCCTTTTGTGTCGTATTTCTTTCTGTTAAATCTGTTGATTGTTTATGTGCACAATAAATTGTTAAATAAATAAAATAAAATATGAACTGGAACTCCATGATGGAACATCGTATCATATCTGTTTTTGGATTTCTTAGCTAACACTTGTAATGAACTTCTACCATGATTAGGCATCAAGGTCTGATGATGAAGCCGGTAGATAGGCACTGTCATTCCAGGATAGGAATATGGTATCATAGTCGTGTTTACACTTGTGAGAAAGGTTGTTTTGTTTAAGTTTAGATACCATAAGCAATCGTATTCGCCACCTGAACTCGTGTAGCTGGTAACCCTGAGCTAATCGCTGACAACACCCTCCTCAGCCGGCAGAATTAATAGATTAGCTGGCAGCTTTACAGCCGGGGCGAACACGTGGATGTGTCTTTTCGCCCTTATTACCATGAGTATAAGGTTCAAAAGTAATATGGATCTAAAGCTCGTTAATACAATAGGGACAAACACGACACGTGGGATATGATCCGTCGTTGACTGATGTCTTTTCGACCTCATGGCTATAAAAATAAGGTGTAAAGTGGTATGGATCTCGAGTGCGTTGATCTGTAACCCAGGAAGAGTTGATTGAAATACTGAATTATGAGTGAATACACTTTAATGAATGTCATAATTTTAATTTGTCGTATTATAAATTATACTAGCTTCTGTCCCAACGAAATTTTTGACGCACTGACATCAGCGCCACCTACCGGGTCCAATTGATACACTAAAACCTTCGAAAACCACTCTATTTATTGCAAAAAACAGCACGAAGTTCGCGATAGATTTAAATACTACATTCTTAGATTATTAATTGGTCTCAGCGCCTTCGACTAGATAGAGCGATGTCAAGAAATGACAGATTCCTGAATGCGGCAACTTCTTATTGTAGTGTGTGTAAAACAATGCGCAAAGATTGTAGTGTGCATCTATAATTGTGTTGCCAGCTACTTGACTAGTGCCCGATCAATAGGGAAAATATTTCGTCGCTGTGGTGTGGTAATTTATCAATATTAATAAATAAAAAAAATCTTTAACATGAAATCATAATCATTTTTATGAAGGTGCTTCTTCTTAATCTTAAATAATTATTAGGCATAATTTTCAAAAAGAGTTTTTATTTTAGTATTTGGGAGCACGGCAGTTTCCCCGCCAAGTCGAGCGCGAAGCAAACACTGCCGTACCATCCTTTTCAGGCACTATTTTGTCGCATTCTCAAGCCCCTATTTGAGAACCTCCGGATAAGACCAGAACGCAGAAATTTTGGTCATCCAATAAGCTATAAAATCTGTCAATAATTGGAAATCCATCTGTCAACGGCCAAGTCACACAACATTAACTATAATTATATATATATATATATATATCGACGCTTGAAAAGGCAAAAGTGCCTAAGCGACACTATGGGCCAAATTGAGTTTTATATATCGTTGTAATCAGAAAAAAAATCTGCGTCGATTGGTCTGGGTCTCATAGCGCTGCGATGAATTTGGTTGTCGCTTAGGAAGTGCGTGAATTCGTACTATTTAAAGAATTTTGGCTACTAAGCGACAAAAAATTACCCCTTTTATTTTAGACAGTTGTTTAGGCATGTTGACAATTTTTTTTTGTGGATAGTCATTTGTTCCTGAATGAAATTTATTTTAATCATTACCTTGGATAAATTTTCCTGAATGAAAATCATTACCACGAAGGAATAAGATATTTTTACCTGAATTAGTCTTTTCAATCGAAGTCGCATCGACGTTTTTACCTGACATAAGAAAGGTCCAAGTGTTTTGTTATGCATTTGTTCCTGAAATTGTTTGTAACTACATTTGCACTTAGATGATATTGCCTTTTACACAATCGGCATAAAATTGTTATTAGATAATTTTACATTACACTGAAATATTGACTTGGTGTCGCTTAGGCAATTTTACCTGACAAATATTTTGAAACTGAATGTCGGTTAGATATTTTTATTGGTGTGAATATTGTATGGGGAATGTCGTTTAGATAACTTTATGTGAATTGAAACAGGAGTAAGTATGGCTCTTAGGAAGCGTAATATAGTGACAGTTGTCGGTTAGGAACGACGCACTGAGTGAACGGAACGAATCCGAAAACATTATTCAGCCGCAGCGTGTCGCTTAGACCGGTCGTTTCGCTGCGCGTTCGCCGATTTACGTCCATTTTGGCGCTTAGTAAATGGGAAAAATGTAAGTAAACATCACATTCCTTAGATTATTAAGTAAGTAAACTATGTGAATACTTCCGGATTTAAATATTTTTCATGTTCCTTAAATCAAATTATACGAAGCCATCTACATTATTTTTCGTTGTTTTTACAGATCTACGTAACAAGATGAATCCGAGGCAAGAAGAAATATGACGACCTACATAAACTATGTGTAGAGTTAATAATTCCAGCTTTTTTCCATAATGAGTATTTAAACATTCCACGCGATGCAAATGCCAAAGACGTATTACCCGAGTCAGATATAGAGGACCCTGATTTTAATTGATATTACTGAATTTTGTATTCCTTTTTTGTGTTGAGTGCGTACGAGTACTAGTAGGTATTTAATTTGAGATTCTTAAAGAATAGTTGTGTGTTTTAATTTCGTTCAAGTTTTGTTCCTACCCCGACCTGAAAAAGGGAACCAATATTTGTTAGGCTTATTATTTTTTGCGTGCCATTTTTTAGTTAAAAACTTACAATAAATGCTCAATTTATACCAATCATAGTTTTCATCATTTATGTCCCATACAAAATGTCGGTTAGTCTTGCAAATAATCCTTTATAATTATTACTTGGATAATTTTTCTTGAGTATTTTCACTAAAATGAAATCATTTAGCCAATTGTTCCTGTTTGCAAAATAAGTATTATTACAACTTATTCATTTTAACCTGTTCGTATAGACAGTCGCGGAAGTATTTATATGAATCTACCTGTTTGTAATTGAGAAAGCTCTGGCGGTTAGATAGTTTTACCTGAAATTTTTTTTGGTGTAATTTTTACCTAAGCGACAAAACAGCACGAATTAAAAGTGTTAGGTCAATCATTTATATGTCAGATTATAGCCTATTTGATTACGATTCCAATGGTCTAACAATTATTTCTGTATGATAAGAATTGACAATTTTATAAGCATTTTTCTCAAAAAAAAAAACTTTAAACAGTACTCCTGAACATTTTGATAAATGTCGCTTAGGCAGTTTTGCCTTTCAAGCGTCGATATATATATTGAACCCTGTTAGGCCATGCACTAAAAAGTATCCTATAGGCAGTTTCCAGTGCTTAGTTAAACAAACTAATAAGAGGACATATGCCTCTGAAGCTAACACAGAAGTGTCATTTACACCAGTGCCCATGTCAATATACGAGTTTGATTTTGGTCCCACATACTTTTCTGGCGTATGGCCATTTCATCTGAAATTAGCGCGCAAACAACATTACATTTATCACATTAAGAAGGAGCGTTTACTTTACTAAAACTATTAATAAAGTAAACGCTTCTTCAGTAAATCCTGGAGCGCCATCGATGATGACAAATTTACTCCTTGCGTAATTATATGCCGATGGGGAATAGAAGTTTAAAGTCAAACAGATTTTTTTAAGTTCATTATAATATTTCGGTATAATTTTCTTTTCGCTTTTATGCTTTTTGTATATATTATGAAACAAATCCGCTGTGACAACATTTTTACTAAGAATGTTATATATATCAAGGAAACGTTCATGATTCAAAATTTTAATAAGGCCTTAAAAGTCATCTCCTATCTACTAGTCAAATATAGCCAGTCAAATATTGAGATATAAATTTCGAAGTTTTATTTGCCACGCAAAATGCGCTGGAAAAGTGTGTTGTTTATTCTAGTTCAATCACCTATTTTCCTTAACTAGAGTGAATCGGGCAGAAGTCGATACGAACGAAATATACTTCCGAGTATACCAACATAATATAGGTATTATATTATATATTATGTTATATTATACTCGGAAGCAGAGGAATAACACACAAATTAGACATTAGCTGATAATATCCTCCATCCGAGATGGCGAGTTGCGTTTCGTTTCACCTTTTCACATAATTAAATTTGAAAACTGTACTAAAGCATAAAGTTTACGTTCCGTTTCGCATCATTGAAATAATATTTGAACATTTTTGATTTGCCTGTCAAGTCGTAAACAATATGTTTCATGACATGACGTGGCAAACACGGGTAATCTGATACTAAATATGGTTAAACATTTTTGAATACAAGGCAACATTGAACACAAAGCGGTACTCCGATCGGAGATTTTAGGATTATATTATTTGACTGTGTTTTAGAAGATTTATACAATACTTACTAATGGTATGTGATGCCAGTATTTTTCTTGTTTCATGTAGTATTATTTTTACATAGTTTGACTATGCAAATCGGCATTTTGCTTCGCTCTCACACAAATCTTTGACAAATTATCGAGACGTCTACTTCACTTTACGCTTGTAGCGCGACTGGCGCGGGTACGCCGAATTCGGCGTATTATTTGTTGCCGCATTTTTCAATACGCTGGACGGTATCTAGTCAAAGCGACCAATTATTAATCTATGACTACATTGCTAGTGTACCTACTGTAGTATTTAAGTTTATCGCAAAGAGACAGTCTTTGTGTTTTAATATAACATTAGGTCCTTACGTATATGAAATTGGCGTTTTGTATGGGAGGAACATAAAGGCGATTTTTTTATATTTTATTAATCAAAGTATGTACCATTGCTATCTATACACTTTTGCCATCTTATAGGTAGTTCATTGATCCCTTTACTAAAAAAACCATTCGGACGGGAATCAATGAAATCTTTGAAAGCGGTTTGGACTGCCTCATCGGAATTGACTTTTTTTCCTCGCAAGAAGTTATCCAAATTTCGAAAAAAATGGTAATCTGTTGGAGCAAGGTCCGGAGAGTACGGTGGATGTCTTAGACATTCCAATTTAAGCTCCTCTAATTTGGTAGCCGTCTGTTGGGCCGTGTGGTCCAGCGTTGTCTTGAAGCAGCTTCGGGCGTAGAGCGATTGACAAGTCTCGGTTGTTTAACGGCGAGCTTTTCCATCATGGTTTGCAGTTGCTGACAATAGACATCAGCCGTAATTGTCTGACCAGATTTAAGAAAGCTATAGTGTACGACACCGGCACTAGTCCACCAAACGCTTACAAGTAACTTTTTTTGAGTCAATTCATCATTATCGACCTCGGTCTCCGACCGTCCACGGGGCTTGTTTTGCAGGTCAAAATTTCGAGAACGAAAGCGTTGAAACCAAAATCGCACCGTGTTTTCTTTTGCGATACCACCCCCATACACAATGATGTGTCCTTCGAGCCGTTTCTGCAGCACTGGTGCCACGGTGGAACTCGTACTCGTAAATAATGCGATATTTTAAGTTTTCCATTTTGTGAAATGAGTGAAGCAGAAAAAAAAGAAAAAGAGAAAAAAACAAATGAATTACGGTTTTCAAAACACAAATGCATGAGTAAATAGCTGTTTAAATTTGAATTTGGAATTCCTAACCAAAGAGGATATATTTAAGATGAAAGTGGCCAGTACGACAAAACGCCAATTTCATATGTAAGGACCTAATATTATGAGGATAGGATGTGAGGATATTATTATCTGGTATTGACAATTTCTTATACAGAATGTAAAAATACTTCTTATAATTACTTTGAGCGATTAATTTACTACCTTTTTTTATATTATAGTAATCTATTTTTTTTAGTTATTTACAAAAAAATAAATTGGAAAAACATATTTTTGCATTTTTGTTATTCATTAATATTTTCTGAGATTGGCAAGAGCCAAGCTCAGAAAATTTCAAGTCAAGAGACTGACGGAGGTCGCGGGTTCGAATCCCGCCGAGGGAACAAAAAGCTTTAAATGTTCCTGAGTCATGGATGTGTATTAAATTTGTGTATTAATATAATAAAAATCTTAAATATGTGTATAGTATTAAAGTATTAAATATATTTCCGTTGTCTGGTACCTGTAACACAAGTTCTTCGGATACTTAGCATGGGGCCAGATTGACGTGGTGTGAAGCGTCCATAGATATTATACTATTATTATTATTATATATTATTATTATATTATATTATTATATTATATTACTAGCTGTGCCCGCGACTTCGTACGCGTGGAAAAGTGATTTAGGGCAGCAGTTCAAATACATTTTTAGTTTATGAACACTGTCGTTTGGATATTTAAAATCACTAATTTATAGTAATGCTTCTTTATACACGGTATTAGACGTGCATAGGCAAAAGAAGTAGGCCGATGGAGTAATAATAATAGTTTACTGTCAAATAATGGCCGTTTTTGTCGTGAATGTTTTGAGGTATTTTTTCTATGAAAATGCTAACAATTCCTACTACCAGTTCGAAAAATGACCGTGTATTATTAACCGACTTCAAAAAAAGGAGGAGGTTCTCAATTCGTCTGTATGTATAATATTTTTTTTTCTTTTATGCGAACGGGACTACTTGATAGTACGCTCATATACGCGACGAAGATCTCTGTACTGAGATTTGTATGGAGTTTACGCCGCAGCGACTGCAGACGATGATCGTTTTCACACCGACGCGACGCTGCGCTGCTGGCGCCGAGCGCCAAATTTTTTAAAAGTCTACTCTCGGTGCGCAATTCCAACTCGGACTTGCCCGGTTTTTTATTTATTAATTACCTACGCTAACAAACATGTAGCCTACTTTGGGACTTTACGGTTAAAGTACTAACTTCCTTTAGACGACAAAATAACAAAAGTCCAAAAGAAAGAAAAAACCCAAGCCGTACCTAGCATGATAACTAATAAATAAAAATATCATGAAAAACATAAATCTTACTTATATTAACATAACTTTTCTAATTTAAATGTACCTATGACATCTCTTTCATATCTTGAAAACAAACTATCCTACGCCTATACTTTATTAATCGTATTTGCAAAACCTAAGTATAATAATAAATTACTTCGCACAAAGTAATCATTATTTTCACTTGTACTGGAAAATAAGTATTACTTTGTGCGAAGTAAATTTAATTGTTCCTTTTAGTTTACCTTTTGAAGTAGTTTTTTTTTTGTTTAAAATTATTTAATTTTCAGATTTTTATTTTTTAGTGATGGGTATAGACTGAGTAGGGATATTGAACGAATGATCAGACGACGATTATTTGAGGACGGAAAATGAAAAACAAAAACGATTAGATAAAAAAAATAGTAGAAAGATATATATATATATATATATATATATAGTTTACTGAAACGCGAAATTTTTTGATATTATAGATCCAGGATATGGTGCAAAACTTACTGTTTGGTAACAAATGCTTAGACTTGTTCAGAAAAAATCAAAATAAATATATTATTCCACATAAATTTTGAGGATTTCCTTCGATTCCTCACGGATCCCATCATCAGGTCACCATTTTGGTGACAATGGGACCAAATTTAAATTATACCCTACATAACATAAAAAAAAATTAAAATCATTTCTGAAACGATGAAGATATCCGCAAAGAAACATAAAAAACAAACATATATTTACGAATTGAGAAACCTCCTCCTTTTTTGTATGTCGGTTAAAAATATTATGTTGGTTATTTCATGTTACAATCAAAACCTTTGTGCCAAGTTTCATTTAAATACGTTTTTCGGGATAATAATTTTCTAGTAATGCTTTTCAGATCATAAGCTACCAGCCTGCCAAATTTCATTTAAATACGTTGAGTAGTTTGGCTGAAATACCGTCAAATAGGTAGCTACAATTTTTTGAAGATCCCCCGGGAATCCTTTCGTTTTTCGGGATATCAATTTCCAATAATGCTCTTCAGGTCATAAGCTACCTGCCTGCCGAATTTCATTCAAATACGTTGAGTGGTTTGGCTGAAATACCGTCAAATAGGTACCTACAATTTTTTGAAGATCCCACGGGAACCCTTTCGTTTTTCGGAATAATAATTTCCAATAATACTCTTCATGTCATAAGCTACCTGCCTGCTAAATTTCATTTAAATACGTTGAGTAGTTTGGCTGAAATAGGTAGCTACAATTTTTTGAAGATCCCACGGGAATCCTTTCGTTTTTCGGGATATCAATTTCCAATAATGCTCTTTAGGTCATAAGCTACCTGCCTGCCGAATTTCATTCAAATACGTTGAGTGGTTTGGCTGAAATACCGTCAAATAGGTACCTACAATTTTTTAAAGATCCCACGGGAATCCTTTCGTTTTTCGGGATAATAATTTTCTAGTAATGCTTTTCAGATCATAAGCTACCAGCCTGCCAAATTTCATTTAAATACGTTGAGTGGTTTGGCTGAAATACCGTCAAATAGGTAGCTACAATTTTTTGAAGATCCCACGGGAACCCTTTTGTTTTTCGGGATAACAATTTTCAATAATGCTCTTCAGGTCATAAGCTACCTGCCTGCCGAATTTCATTCAAATACGTTGAGTAGTTTGGCTGAAATACCGTCAAATAGGTAGCTACAATTTTTTGAAGATCCCACGGGAACCCTTTCGTTTTTCGGAATAATAATTTCCAATAATACTCTTCATGTCATAAGCTACCTGCCTGCTAAATTTCATTTAAATACGTTGAGTAGTTTGGCTGAAATACCGTCAAATAGGTAGCTACAATTTTTTGAAGATCCCACGGGAATCCTTTCGTTTTTCGGGATATCAATTTTCAATAATGCTCTTCAGGTCATAAGCTACCTGCCTGCCGAATTTCATTCAAATACGTTGAGTAGTTTGGCTGAAATACAGTCAAATAGGTAGCTACAATTTTTTGAAGATCCCACGGGAACCCTTTCGTTTTTCGGAATAATAATTTCCAATAATGCTCTTCATGTCATAAGCTACCTGCCTGCCAAATTTCATTTAAATACGTTGAGTGGTATGGCTGAAATACCGTCAAATAGGTAGCTACAATTTTTTAAAGATCCCACGGGAATCCTTTCGTTTTTCAGGATAATAATTTTCTAGTAATGCTTTTCAGATCATAAGCTACCAGCCTGCCAAATTTCATTTAAATACGTTGAGTAGTTTGGCTGAAATACCTTCAAATAGGTAGCTACAATTTTTTGAAGATCCCACGGGAACCCTTTTGTTTTTCGGGATGATAATTTTCAGTAATCCTTTTCAGATCATAAGCTACCTGCCTGCCAAATTTCATTTAAATACGTTGAGTAGTTCGGCTGAAATACCGTCAAATAGGTAGCTACAATTTTTTGAAGATCCCACGGGAACCCTTTCGTTTTTCGGGATAATAATTTCCTATAATGCTCTTCAGGTCGTAAGCTACCTGCCTGCCAAATTTCATTTCATTCCATACAGTGGTTTTAGCGTGATGCGACGACAAACATTCCCATATGGACAGACAGACAGACAGACAGACAGACAGACAGACATTTTTTTCAAAAATGTTATTTTTAGGTTCTGTGGCTTATATAGACCCCCTTTTTTTAATTTTCACTTAAAAATTCTTAATGTACAGACATGACCCCTCTACAGATTTATTATATGTATAGATTATTACTTCCTTTATTCACTATCTCCTACATGTGCGGATTTCACCTCATCATCATCATTATTTCAGCTGTGACGTTGACTACCTATACTCACCACGCTTGACAGGCTGGTTGTCGAACGCAGTGTTAAAATAATAACAATGGCCGCGGAAACGCTGCTGTCTATATCCGAATATACAGGGTGCAAAAAGAACAATATCTATAACTTTGAGATACGATTATATTACCTTTCCTCATTTTGGAAATGTATTTTTTGTCAAAAACTACAAAAATACTTTTTACTTTTTTCCATTTCTTATTTTTTTTTCGCAAGAATAAATATAAAGCAAAAAAATGTAATATCCCAAAGTTATAGTGACCGTTTTTTTTACACCCGTTATATTCATTTCCGATTTCGCCAACATTTTAAATAATTCAGCCTGTATACGAACGAGAATTTTATATACCTTTGAACCCGAAATATATCGCTCGTTGAAGATAATTTATGAAGTTATTAAAGTTGGCCTCTGTCGATACGCGAATTAATACCGGACAGTTACAATGCGCACGTAATGATTTATAGTATCTACGCATATTATTGGCTTATGTTTTTATGGCTTTTACGTGCTTTATACGTAGCTAGCTGTGCCCGCGACTTCGTTCGCGTGGTTTTTGAGTGACTTAAACCGTTTATGCAGCGCACGCAACGAAAGTCCCCAAATGTGAATAATTTTCCCCGTTTTTGCAACATTTCTCACTGACGCTTCGCTCCTATTGGTCGCAGCGTAATGTTATATAGCCTAAAGCCTTACTCTATAAATGGACTATCCAACAAAAAATTTTCAAATCGGATCTGTAGTTTCTGAGATTAGCGCGTTTAAACAAACAAACAAACTCTTCGGCTTTATAATATTAGTATAGATTTATTATAGTATTTGAAATTATTCATCATCATGATTTCAGCTATGATGCCCACTACTAGCCTCTGGGCGAGAGTTTTCAGATAATAGCAATCCAACCAAATTTTCATGTAAAATATTGCCAAGACGAGTCTACAGAGTAAGCTCTGTGAAAAAGTTATCAGATCTCATGTGGAGCCAAGATTCTTGATCTATACGCCCTTAATTTACTAGGCCTAACTTCACATACTCTACATTTCACTAAATATGTTAGGCCTGGTAAAGTGCCCTTGCGCTCTGCTTGGCTCATCTTGACAGGAGCACTCCCGTGTCCCCAGATGTCCACGGAAATGCTCCAATTTCCGGAAATATATTCCCTCTGTTGCCTTTTCGACACCCACGGGAAAGATGGTTGATGGGATCTATACTTTCAATGGCATCCCATGGATAATTGATGTCATTAGGAGGTTTTTAACTAGGCACCATATAATGATTCTATTTAGCCTAAAGGTGCGATTCCACCGGTGTTCTGAACTGTTGCGAACATTGTGCGTAACAGATGTTTGTTCCGGTGGACTCACTAACGCAACATTAACAATATGGAACACATACAAATTGGCACAGCTGGAATTCTGAAAAAAATGTTAACTAACAAATGTTCTGAACAAAATTTTGGTGGAATCGTACCTTTAGGACTCTTATCGTGTCGCTGTGGTGTTCCACGTCGAAGTAAAGTCAAGTGCTCATTTTTGGAAAAGTTATATTTAACACCAATAGAAGAGAAAAAATAGGTTACAATTAAATAAGGTAAAATTATAGCTTTGTTCGCTATATAATTTTTTTAGGTTGAAATACTTTTAAGTTTTGAAGGGGTAAAACCTGTATATTTTTATTATTGTTATCTTATATGTGACAACAGTAACAACAGCCCGACAACCGCAGACGCCATTTTCTCTTTTAATGAGCGCGGTAAGCACTAATGTAAATTAACTTTAAAACCATATCTTTTTCTCATATCTGAATATGACCGCACCTGAAATTTAATATTCGCAAGTACAAAAACTACTTTGAAAACGCTCGTTTAGTTTAGGATAAACTCACATTGGCGAGTCGAAGGCGAAGTCGAAGGGTCTTTGTCACAATTGTATAATATTCAACTGTATTGTGAACGTATTTAGGTACAAAACGAAGCTATTTTAAATTGTGGACATAGCGTGAACTATTAAAACATTTTATAACATATTATGAAAATCGTACAGGCGATGTCAAAATTCCAATTCTTCTGCAGTAGTCCAAGATCGACCAAGAAAGTTGCCCATTTAATATCTATGAACGCTCCACACCACGTCAATCTGGCCCTGTGCTAAGTATCCGAAGAACTTGTGTTACAGGTACTAGACAACGGGAATATATTTAATACTTTTATACTATACACATATTTAAGATTTTTATTATATTACACACAAATTTAATAACACATCCATGACAAATTGAAACATTGAAAACTTTTTGTTCCTTCGGCGGGATTCGAACCCGCGACCTCTCGCTCGAACACCAAGGCGCTCAACCACTGCGCTACGGAGGTCGTCAATTCTTTTTCGCCATTTCCGGATATATATTCCCTCGGTCGCGTTTTACGACACCCACAGGAAAGATGGTTGATGGGGAAGTGTTATTCTTACTCAGCCATCCCATGGATGTCAACAGAAAAAAAAATAACACCGTTGCTACGTAAAAGCGTAATGCTGCTACGAAGCAGTCTAGTGCTACTACGTAAAAACGTAGTGGTGCTACGTAAAAGCGTAGTGCTGCTACGAAGAAATCTAGCGCTACTACATAAAAACGTAGTGATGCTACGTAAAAGCGTAGTGCTGCTACGTAAAAGCGTAGTGCTGGTACGTAAAAGCGTAGTGCTGCTACGAAGCAATCTAGCGCTACTACGTAAAAACGTAGTGATGCTACGTAAAAGCGTAGTGCTGCTACGTAAAAGCGTTGTGCTGATACGTAAAAGCGTAATATATAAAGGCCTTTACGTCTATTGTAGACGATTTATGACGTGTTACTTGCGTGAGTCATGGAACAGCTTTTCTCGTGGCTATGCAAACCAATTCGAGAACGGCATAGCCTACCGCAAAGACTATAAGAGAAACCAGAGGCGGATGATGCTAAACCTAGATGTCGTTTCAGTCTCTTTTCAGCAAGGGCTCCGAACCGGGTGTCATCGCAAAACTTCACGACCTTCCATTACCCGCTTGCGCCAACCTGTTCTACTATATGCGAGCTCCTCCCAGCTCCGGTGGTCAATCTTAAAAGCGGCCATGTCACGCTTCGCACAGTCCTTAAAGCCAAGCATGGGCCTTCCTACGCATCTCTTTGCATTCGCTATCTCACTGAGCAAAACGCGTCGTGGTAAACGAGAGGGTTTCATCCGGAGCACATGCCCCAGCCATCGTAGACGTCTCTGTTTCAATAGTGCAGTCAAGCTAGGTAGCTGCGCTGTTTTTAGAACCTTCTCGTTGGTATCTCTGTCTTGCCATGTGAACCCCAAAATTTTGCGAAGACAACGCATGTAAAAGGTAATAAATACTGTTACGTAAATACGTAGTTTTTCTAATATTACCGACGCTCAACCAAATTCATACCACATAATATTATAATAATGAATACGCTGGCAAGTAAAGATTTTCGATTTATTAGTCTTACAATTTGTAAGGTAATTTTAATGTGATGCGATGCGTTATACTAACGTGACTTTTTGGCTTATATTATCAGCTGAGCAAAAAATATTTTAGTTACGTTACTAACTTCAAAACAAAATAATTTACATACAAAAAAGCCTCGGTCCCGAGAATAAAATGGTAAGCCCGAGTTAATAAGGTGGCGGTGTGTCAGCTAAACGACAGGACAAATAAGACCTTTTGTGGCGTGCGGTCGGCTAACGCGGGTACACAATTTGCTTGACATTTGCGTACATAGACGTTATGTGTATGACGCCCGTGTCGGATTTGATTATTAATATGGCAATTTGTAAAAAATTTAAATTGTAACTAACTATGAATTTATTATTTTGTGAATAATATAATAAACACAAATAATTATGTCATTCTTAACAAAGTAGTTTTTAAGTCACTTTGACATTTATGTCAGTGTTAATATTATTTCCGGTTCTAGAATTTGATAATTTGAGATGTTTAATAAAAATGTAATTATTAAGGTTAAATTCTGAAATAATGTGAAAATAATTGAACATTCATTGTAAACATTTTTGTATGTCAATTTCAGTATTTCATAATATTGTAAATTATTCTACTAACTTCCGCTTTAAAATAATATTGTCATTGTGTTATATCTTCCGGTGTAAATGGCGCCAAATGATACTTATAAAAGAATATGTCCGCTATATTGGCTTCAGCTCTGAACCAGATATTGAGTGAACAAATTTAAGATAAGTATCATATTTTCTGAAAGCCTCTATATTATGTTGTAGCTAAGTAATATTATTATGTCTCGTTTTATTATAGTGTTTTAGTAGTAAATAATTTATTAATATTTAATACTTGGAAATATATTTTGATGATAAATTATTGGTATATTGTAAAAATAGTCTAATTTGCTAAAGTATCATGTGATTGGTACTTTTAAATAAAAAGTAAATTACCAGGTTGTTAAATACATTTTATTTTATTCCATAGTTTATTAATTTATTGTTTAAATTCTATTCCTAGTACATTAAAAATATTACAAAGCTGTTTAAGATATTTTGGTTACTTCC
This sequence comes from Celastrina argiolus, assembly GCA_905187575.2. Classification (NCBI taxonomy): domain Eukaryota; kingdom Metazoa; phylum Arthropoda; class Insecta; order Lepidoptera; family Lycaenidae; genus Celastrina; species Celastrina argiolus. The sequence goes on from LR994585.1 coordinate 1,614,631, forward strand.
ATTTACATTTATCTATATATATAAAAGAAAGTCGTGTTTGTTACAACACTTATAACTCGAGAACGGCTGAATCAATTTTCATGGTTTTTGATTCGTTGGATTTGTCTCCTCCCCGAATAGCAGAATACATATTAAAAATAGTGAAAACTTGATGTGTAATGGATAATTAATCATATAAATAAATGCTCATATTTTGTTCATCAAATGTCAAACATTTGTTGTCAAATGATGTAACAACTATGCGTTCAGAAATCTATTCGTATTGAAGTGTCAGTTTGTAACTTTCAATTAGCAACGTTTTTCTAAATGCATATGACATTTTAAACGATATTTTCTTCTTTTTTTTGGCATTGGCAACGATATCTAGGTACTGAAAACGAAAATGCAATTTAAAAAAATGTCTGTCTTTCAGCGTGTCTCTTTGCTCCGGCTAATCTATGGAACGGGTGGACCGATTTTAACGAGACTTTCACTGGTAGATAGCTAAAGTTACAAAGATTAATTAAGGCTACTTTTCATCATCATCATCATCATCATCGTCATCTAACTAATGATCACCGAATCGGCTGGACCGACTGTGACGGGAGCATTCACCGGGCGTTAGCTTAAGTTAGTAGGAGTAATCTATACATCTATATGTATAAAAGTAAGTCGTGTTAGTTAAATTATTGATAACTCAAGAACGGCTTTATCGATAGGCTGAAAATTGGTGAGGTAGTAGTTTAGAGCAAGTAGACGGACATAGGACTATTTATTCCATTTGACAGCGTTTCCGTGAACGTTGCGGGTTCTGCGATAGGGTTTCGCGTTGTGGGTTCCGCGTTGCGGGTTCCGGATTTCGCGTTGCGGGTTCCGCGTTGCGGGTTTCGGGTTCTGCGTTCCGGGTTCCGTGTTGCGGGTTTCGGGTTCCCGCGTTTCGGGTTTCGGGTTCCCACGTTGTTTTTTTTTAGTTGAATTTTATCATAAACTCTTTTTATGCTCAACGAAGTGGGCAAGGGTCAGCTAGTTTATTGATAAAAGGAAGTGTAGTATATAAAATGGTGTTGCTGATTGTCTTAATTTCTTGTAATTAAAATATAAGAAGTGTGATACAATAAAACTTATAAATACATTGGTTTAGCGTTTTACTTTGAATTTTGATTTTAGTAAATCTACACTTTAATATATTTTTACAGTTAACTTTTGGCCATTCTACTTTATCATATTTTAGCTTTCTTTAATTTTATTATATTTTCATTCCCCTTTTGACACCCGCGACTATATTTTTATTTACCAATTTATTACACACTAGCTGTGCCCGCAACTTCGTTCACGTGGTTTTTTAGCGACTTAAACCGTTTATGCAGCGCACGCAACTAAAGTCCCCAAATGTAAATAATTTTCCAAAAAAAAAAAATTATGGATGGATGAAGGTGATATGAGACAAATAGAATCAAAAACAGCAATCTAACTTTTGACTTATTATGGGTACCGATACGACTCATATGTAACAAAATTCTCATTTCGAGAAAGAGTCAAAACTGTCACTTAAACATTTTAAAATACGTCGTAACGTATTAAGTACATTAATCTAGAGATTCTCTCGGATCAATGTACTTAATACGTTACTACATATCCTAAAATTTTTAAGTTAATATCCTGGGTAAATTTTTTTTTTTTTTTTTTTTTTTTTTAATTTATTTTGGCAACAAACAGTCATACATTTTTACATTAAATTTATGCTAACAATAAGTATAATTAAAGACCAACAGTGCCCAAAAATATACACGATAACAAACACCTTTTCATGTGCTCAAGGAATCGTGATCAAATAGTATGTAAAAACATAATATAAAACATTAGGTATTATTTCTTTGGCTGTTAAATTTGGAATTTAGAATTGAAACCTTAAAATAAGTCTTAAAGTAAGTGTCGGTAACAATAGCATCTATAGGTATATTTATTTCCAATAGATACATAATATACTCTAAAATAGATAAATATACACTTTTATACTAAAACAAAAACAAAAACAGAAAAACAAGCAGTGCACACTGCACATTAAAGACATGAATTCAGTTTTAGTTTTAAATTATTAGACATAATGTGAATCTAAAATTACTTTAAGCTTGTCCTTAAATGTGTTAAGTGAAACATTGAAAATATCTATATCTAAAAATTCTTTGTTATAAGTGTTGGTGGAACGATAAAAGAATGAATTTCTAGTATAGTTTTTATTACGACGTGGTGGGATAAACAATGGTATTTTACGTAAGGAGCGCACAGAATCACGAGAACGACATGAGAATTGTATACTGCTAAGGAGCGTCGGGGAATCGATAAAAGAGTTTATAATTTTAAACAAAAAGGTTATGTCAAATAATTTTCGCCGATCAGATAGAGTGAGCAAATTATATTTCTGCAAGGCTTCATTATATGTCATAGTAATGCTGTTGTTGCGATAGTTAAGTGATTTGACCAATTTTTTCTGAATTTTTTCAAGTCTTTTTATATGAATGTTGTAACAGGGATTCCAGACGACACCACAAAAATCTAAGATGGACCGAACAAAGGAGAAATAAAGAATTTTTAATGTACTTATATCTTTGAAGGGTTTACTAATTCTAAGAATGAATCCAAGCCTTCGAAGCGCAGCGCCTACTATGTAATCTATGTGGTTATTAAATGAAAGATGAGAGTCCACCACAACTCCCAAATCCCTTATGTGGGTCACTCTCTCGAGAATATCATGATCCATGTGGTAATTATAATGTAATTGATTTTTCTTTCGTGAGTAAGATATAACGTAACACTTTTTAACATTAAGGAAGACTTGATTTCTTACACAGTAATTACGTAAGGCGTCAATATCAGATTGTAGTTTAATAAGATCATCTTGAGATTTCACAACTCTATATAATTTTGTATCGTCCGCATAAACAAGATGATGACTATGATTAAATGTTTTCCCAATATCATTTATATAGAATAAAAATAAGAGAGGACCTAAATGGGATCCCTGTGGAACGCCGGATGGCACAGGAAGGAATTGTGATGTGAATCCCTTTATGCATACTGCCTGACTTCTATTTTTAATGTACGACTGAATCCATCTAAGAAGGTTGCCGTGTACACCAGACGCTGCAAGTTTGCTAATGAGTAGACTATGATTTATTTTGTCGAATGCCCTGGAAAAATCCGTATAAACGACATCCACCTGTGTATTATTGTCCATAGCCTCTGCAAGAAATTCCGTAAAAGTGACCATATTACTATCAACACTTCTATGTCTATAAAATCCATGCTGGTGGGAAGAAATGAAACTGTGTGCGGCCAGTGCAATATCAGAGGTAACCATTTTCTCAAGAATTTTACCAATAATGCATAGTTTTGAGATGGGACGATATTCAGCGATGAGATGTTTTAAATTATTTTTGGGGATTGGAGTTACCAACGCAGCTTTCCATATCGCGGGAAATATTCCAGTTTCTAATGATTTTCTAAAAATTATTGTAAGTGGTATGGCTAGTTCTTTAGCACAGTTACGAATGAGAATGGGATGAATATTGTCTGGACCTGCCCCTTTATATATGTTCACTCTTTTTAATTCATTTAAAACCCGAGGTAAAGTAATTTCAATGTGATTGATATCTAATGTTGATTGTGAGTCTAAATTAGTTGTCGGTTGACAGTCTAATGACTGACCAGAAACAAATACTGAATGAAAATAATCATTAAAAGCATCACAAATCTCTGGTCCTGATGAGATTGTTCTATCTTTATAGGACATGTTTGCTGGGATGTCACCAGTCGCATTTTTCGATTTAACAAAGGACCAGAATAACTTAGGGTTTATTTTTATGTTATCCTGTGAAAACTCGATGAACTGTTTGTAGCAACTTTTCGACATTCTTTTGAACCGAGACCTTAACTTAGAAAATGTTAAATAATCGCCATGGCTACCATACTGTTTCCATTTTTTATGAAATTTTTCTTTTTCTTTATTTAATTTTATTAGGGGTACAGTATACCATGGGGGAAATTTTTGTTTTATGTGCATGTTGCATTTTGGTACATATTTTTCGATAATATCATTAATTAAATTATAAAAGATACTCGTCATACTCTCAACGTCATTAAAATTAGTTAAAATTTTTTCCCAATTAATGGACAACAAGTCTGCCCTTATAGAATCAAAATCAGCTTTGTGAAATTGTAGTTTTAAACTTTTTGACGACCTGAGTTGTGCAGGAACACATACCTTAACATTTACTATTAAAGATTTATGATGCAGGTCTTCTGCCACTATAGGTTGTTCACAGGAAGAAACTAAGCAAAGTTTGTTGCAGAAAATTAAGTCCAGTAATCTGTTGTTGTGATTATGCTCAAAGTTATATTGCGACATATTTGAGAGGTTCATAAAGTCAGCTGTAAGGCAGGCTAAATTATCGGAATTAGTTTCTAAGTTCATGGATTTGTTCCTAATAAACCAATGCGCATGAGATACATTAAAGTCGCCAAGAACCATAATTACATCATTAGGATTACTCAAAATAAAGTCGCTCACTCTATCGTAGAAAGAAGTTAATAATGACTCATGGTTACGACCGTGCGCTATGTATGTACAAATAATATGCAACTGGCGGGGAGCGGGGGACGCGGAGGCGGAATGGCCGCGCGCGCTCGTGCGCAGGCTGCGCAGCGGCAACGATACCCATACCTCCTCTGCCGGTGGCGCGGCGCGCAAAATTTTGCAACATATCACCTTCATTCATTAGTGTTTTCAATTTATTTCCGTTATCCTGTAACACACGTTCTTACGATACTTACTTCACGGCCAGTTTGACGTGGTATGAAGTATAATTATTATTTATCGTATTTCGCGTACCTTGGAACCCTTTCCATTTGGCTTTGGGCGGGGCAACATGACCAGCGCTTATGTCTCGTGTGGAGTCAATGTAAAGTGGTGACAGGATGCTGGGTGCGCAGGACTCGCGTCACGAGGAACGTCACGGCTTGATAAACTAAAGTGCCATTTGATGGAAACTAATCATTAATACAATTTAAGTTTCTAAAGTGCGGTTTGAGGTGCGTCGCGGTTGCAAGGAAATAACGTTATTAACGAAATTATCCATCGCATTATAGGATAAGTAATGTGTGTGTATGTATGTATGTATGTATGTATGTATGTATGTATGTATGTATGTATGTATGTATGTATGTATGTATGTATGTATGTATGTATGTATGTATGTATGTGTGTATGTGTATATGTGTGAGTGTGTATGTCATCGCGCCCGCTGATAGTATCTTAAATCAGCTCACATCGAAATACAATAGGAAAAAACCACTTGAAAAACATGTGCTGTTGCAACAACTAACGCCAATAGCGAGTGCGGATACTTTTTTATTTATGTATGAACTATTATTATTATTTCCTTGCAATTGGAACGCACTGTTATAATATCAATATATTAAAAAAAATATTTTGACAAAAAAAAAAGAACCAATATGAGGAAAGGTAGTTTAATCGTATTTCAAAGTGATAGTGATTGTTCTTTTTACACACTGTATTTACACGTTTAGTGAAAAATATTTACATTCTGTATAAGCTTCACGATGTTTTGTCCTTGTTTGTCAAGTGTGTTTTCTAGCATATTAGACAAGGAGGAAACACTTAGCTTATGTGTAAATATTTTTATAAGTGAGGGAGTATATTATGTGAGCGGTAAAGTAATAGGTAATATGTGAAAGGTGACATGTTAGAATTATTACACGTTCGCCCGGTTTCTGAAAGGCCGATCAAATTGATAAAATCAGCTAATCTTTCGCGTTCACTTCACAGTCACTGTTTTCACCAATGAGCGTTCAGATTAGCTGATTTGATCAATTGATCAATTTGATCAGCCTCTCAGAAACCAGGCGTTTATGTTATGTCACAATAACCCCCGGTTTCTCGAAAGCTATTAAAAAAACCGGTGGTTTTGAATTTTGAATTTTGAATGAATGATCTTCGATCTTCTATTCAAACGAAAAATATTCATCGCTAAAATCACTGAAATAACAATAATATAAACACTAAGCATCGCCATGCAGCGAGGAAACTCTTTGAGCCTTCTGGGTACTCTGCCTGAGGGGGACGATCTTGGGGTTATTTTTTATTTGTAGTTTTTGAAGTTAAATTATAGTACTGATATATTTTTTTTTAATATTTTTGTTTGTTTTAGTTTTTAGTAAGTAGCTAGTCTAATATTATTTTAATTACCTACTGTTTTCTTTATTTTGCTACTTAATAAAACCATTAAGTAATTAAATAAGCCAAGCAATAGTTTTACCCCCGGTTTCTCGAACGGTATTCAAATGAATGATGAATGTGTACTGTCAGACAGAAAGGAACGGACAGATATTTTATAATTACATCACCCTCGCACTTGCAACATTAGTTAATTTTTCAAAATTCCACAGATAAGGTTAATTCACCAAAGACACCGATTAGTTGAGATACGATTTGAATCAGCGTTCAATACGGGTTGTTGATTTGTATGCCATGTTAGTTGATCATTCATTTGAACAGCGTTCGGGAAACTGGTGGTAAACTATTACTTGGCTTCTGTATTCACATATTGATTTTACTATTATTATTTAGAATATGAATAATTTCAGTGATTTTAGCAAAGATTTTTTTTAATGTGATGAAATAAAATAATAAATACGCTTCTCACCACGTCAAGCTAGCCCCGTGCTTAGTATCCGAAGAACTTGTGTTACAGATACCAGACAACGGAAATATATTTAATATTTTTATTAAATGAATACACAAATTTAATACTGTCTCATTCGTAGTATGGTGCCAATTCTGCGCCCATCGAGGCCTTGTTTTATGGGATGCCGCCGTGTATGGCACTATAGGTCGGCAGATTGGGACGGGATGCGGTCCTTTTTTGCGTCCTACCCATGGGGGCGGGTTTGCTTCTCGCCGGATGATCCTGACGTTGTTGCTGACTCCGTTGCTGTTGTCGTGCTTCAGGGCATGGAACTCTTTATTCCGTTCTCTTCGGTACCTATTGGTGGCAAGTCTCGGCCTTGGTTTGGTCGCACCTGCAAAATGGCGTCTAGCCGTAAGCGGAAGTGCTACCGGGCCTGGGTTGATGCCTCAACATCACAGGATGTAAAAACTGGCGCATTAAAAAGGGAGTACAACTCTGCCTCTAGATCCTTCAAGAGGGTTATCGCCGAGGCAAAGTCGGAGCACATTGGCAGAATTGGCGAGAGACTAGTTCGCCTTCCTTCGGGAACGCGTGCGTTCTGGTCTCTCGCCAAGGCTGTCTTAGGGAACTTCTGTCAGCCTTCCCTTCCAACTCTGCACCGGTGTGATGTCTCGCTGGCCCATACCGCAAAGGAGAAGGCCGATCTTCTAGGCTATCTTTTTGCGTCAAACTCGACTCTGGATGACCAAGGAAATCCACCTCCTACTATTGGATGGTGTGATACTCTCATGCCGGAAGTAAAATTCCGGCAGAGCTCTGTGCGAAAAGTACTTGCCACCTTGGACATTCATAAGTCGTGCGGGCCGGATGGCATTCCTCCGATTGTGTTGCGTACATGTGCTCCCGAGTTGGCACCGGTTCTAACGCGTCTTTTCCGGCACTCTTATTCCTTAGGCATAGTCCCGAATTCATGGAAGACAGCCTTAGTCCATCCGATCCCTAAAAAAGGCGACCGCTCAGATCCATCGAACTATAGGCCTATAGCGATAACGTCCTTGTTTTCTAAGATAATGGAATCTATTATCAACTGCCAGCTCCTAGGTTACTTGGAGGAGCACCAGCTGATAAGCGACCGCCAGTACGGTTTCCGTCGGGGACGCTCAGCTGGTGATCTTCTAACATACCTTACGCACCGATGGGCGGAGGCAGTTGAGAGCAAGGGGGAGGCGTTGGCCGTTAGTTTAGATGTAGCGAAGGCCTTTGATCGGGTCTGGCATAAGGCACTTCTTTCGAAGCTCCCTTCCTACGGGCTTCCCGAGAGATTATGCAATTGGATAACCAGCTTTTTGACAGATCGTAGCATCAAGGTCGCTGTTGACGGAGCATGCTCGGACCCCAAATCTGTCAATGCTGGTGTTCCACAAGGCTGTGTGCTATCTCCGACGCTGTTTCTTCTGCATATCAATGACTTGTTGCAAATTGGTGGCATTCATTGCTATGCGGATGACAGTACTGGAGATGCCTTTTACACAGGCCGAGCAAATATTTCTCGGGAACATGTCAACGAGTGTCGGAACAAACTTGTGTCTGAAGTTGAAACTTTGTTAACTAAAGTCTCGGACTGGGGCCGACTAAATCTAGTCCAATTCAACCCTAAGAAGACTCAAGTTTGCGCGTTCACCGCTAAAAGAACACCCTTTGTCGTATCTCCTAGCTTCGATAACACTCCCCTATTTGCCACAGCTAGCATCGGAATTCTTGGAGTTGACATATCGAGCGACGTTCAGTTTCGCGGTCATCTGGAGGGGAAGGCTAAACTAGCTTCCAAAAAGCTGGGGGTTCTCAATAGGGCGAAGCAGTACTTCATACCTGCTCACCGCCTGCAACTGTACAAGGCGCAGGTTCGGCCCCATATGGAGTACTGCTCTCACCTTTGGGCGGGGGCTCCCCAATACCAGCTCCTTCCATTTGACCGCATCCAACGTAGAGCGGCTCGAATCGTCGACGACCAGGCTCTTTCCGAGCGGCTTGACACTTTGGCCTTGCGTAGAGATGTCGGTTCACTCTGCATCCTCTATCGCATTTATCATGGGGTGTGTTCCGAGGAACTGTTTGGCTTAATACCTGCAGCTACATTTCGACATCGAAGCTCGCACCTGCAGTTCCTCTGGAGTTGCGGATGTTTATGGGCGTCAGGATTCACTTAACATCAGGTGAACTGCCTGCTCGTTTGCCCCCTTTTTCCATAAAAAAAATAAATAAATACACATCCATGACCCAGAAAACTTTGTGTTCCCGGGTCATGGATATCCGGGTCTCTCGCTCGAGCACTAACGCGCTCAACCACTGCGCTATGGAGATCGTCGAAAAAGAGTATCGTATTAATAATTTCTTTTTTGGATCATTGGACACTAAAATGTAGTAAAAGTTTTATTCGTGAAAATATTTTTGCGAACATCACAACATCAACTCCCCGAGGGTTTAAGAGGGAAAGATAGTATTGAAATATTTGTGTACTGTGTTTGTCTGGCTTCAGGCCAGTAGCTGTAATCGCTGGAGTTCTGAGACAATGCGGGGAGCTCGGCGACTGGCACGTAGACACTGGATAAAGTTAAATCAATTACGGCACGCTTTAGTTTTTTATAACTTTATTAGCTTTAAATAGCTTCCTAGCTCATACAAAATATGCTCATAAAAAATGCATAATATGCATTTTTTATGAGCATATTTTTGACTTAAAAATGTAAGTAAAATATTATTTTACTTACATTTTTAAGTCAAAAATCTTTCCTTTTTTGATTGTTGGTAGTTTCTAAAAGTTTATTTATTTTATTGTGACATTAGAATAGTATAGTTTAAACTTGGAATAAGATACTTATGACATTTATCTTTCATATCCATAATACACATAATATAATGTGCTAAAACACATTTGCATAATGTGCTTTGTAATTGAATGAAAGAATATATTTACGTAGAAATATACGTACTCTCAACTATAAAATTGAAGTAGGTAAATGTTATTTTACTAAGATATTAATTAGAATATGCTACAGATTTATTCCTGTACATTATTTTGAAATAAAAAAACTCTGTAGTTGAAGACATTCCATTCCATACAGTTAGGGTAGATTATAAGAATATTTAAAGAACATTATATGAGTATTATGGATATAAGAGATAAATCAATATCAAGTTTAAATTATACTATTCCAATATTACAATAAAATGTAGTGAAATATATTTCCTACAGTAAAAACTTTCAGAAAACGGCAAAGAACTGCGCGCACGATTAAAACAAATGACACCGGCTCTCACGTCCGAGGCTTACGCGGTCACAGATATAAGTCGCAGTGACAAAATACGCCGATATAAGTAACAGTGACAAAATAACTAGCGGGCGGCCAGACAAGTTGATCCCTGGTATTAATGGGTGGCCCTAGCGGTGTAGGCTGTTGCTCGATTAATTACACTGACAGCTCGCAGGTTCGGGATCTTGTGATATTACAGTGTTACATGTTGATGGGACGTATTTTGAGAAATGGTATAATTCGTCCCTGATAAATTTAACCTAAAGGTAAACAAACCGAAAACATCGAAATTTTCACATATTCATTAATTGTGCACACTTATCAACACTTTCACAGGTATATTAAAGGATCATATTTCATTATCCAATAATTATTAATATGTTTAAACATCAAATGATAATCTTTCACAGAAAAATACGCCATTTTGACACTGCCGATTGTAGATTATAAGCCTATAGTCTATGGATTCATAGCAAACAATAATCATTTTATTAATATTGGCCAATTGGCATCACTGATAATAATCTATGGTTGTGTCATAGACGGCTTCGTTTACGTTTGGGTTAAATTTATCTCGGACGTACTATAGATACTTTTAGTAGGATTTGATCTACAATAGGTAAGTTTTGTTACTAGGACGTACACCCTAAGACCTACTTAGGCGTTGTAGTAAAAATCGATATCGACCGGTCGTGGCTCAGGAGTATTACGTTATGTAATGTATCTGACAGAGATTTAAGGATATTTGGGCCCATTATATTTTTTGTTTTTATTAATATATATTTTTGTTTATAAACAACACACTATACAATATAATACTTTAATCTCTATCAAAATACTGCTAACAAAGAAAAAATAACAGAAGGTACTTTTATTATTTATTATTAAGTCTAGTCTATATTTTTCATCTCTGTCCTTCTTTTTCCGCCCTAGAGTAAATACGCCGTCTAATATTATGTTTTACGATACTTACTATAGTACGTCCGGGATAAATTTAACCCAAACGTAAACACACCCGTCTATGACACAACCATAGACTAGTCAGTAATGCCAATTGGCCATTATTAATACAATGATTTTTGTTTGCTTTGAATCTATAGACTATGGGCATATTATATTCTACAATCAGCAGTGTCAAAATGGCGTATTTTTTCTGTGAAAGCTTTTCATTTGATGTTCAAACATATTGATTATTGATTAATTGTTTTAAAATGTATTGGATAATGAAGTGTAGCCCTTTAATATACCTGTGAAAATTTCGATGTTTCCGGTTTGTTTACCTTTAGGTTAAATTTATCAGGGACGAACTATACATAATTTAAACGATATAACTATTACGTATATAACTAATACGATCAAATATAACAGAATTTATAAAATTTACTTAATCAGCTTTATTATTCAAATAACAAAAGCTACTGAAACGAATGTAAACAAAATGTACATTAAAAGTGTTGTTTGAACATTGAAAATTATAAAGCACACTCGGCAGCATTTAATTTCGCTTCGAGTTTCATGCCCGTAATTCCACATTCCACCGAAATGTAATAATATTAATTTAATTAGATGTTACAATCGTTGTATCGTTCATTTGTTATAAAACTCCGAGTCTCGCGGGAATTTTATATAACTCATTATAAAAGGCTTATCAAAAAATAATTGTGTGGCCCAAAGCGCGGGCTCTAGCATCTTGTCATGTCTCTCATGTCCCTTTTTCTATATCTATGGACGCACACCACGTCAATTTGGCCCCGTGCTAAGTATCCGAAGAACTTGTGGTACAGGTACCAGACAACGTTTTGAAAAAGATAAAATTCAAGTATGTAACATTAGTAAAGTTATTTATTTTTAAAATTGAAACGATGCGTTTTTTTTATCTGTCAAATAGGTTCTCAGCTAACCCAACCCGGGTTTGAGACTTCTTTATTAATACGGGCCTTAGATCACAAATTGTTTTCACGTACAAAAATCATCTGGACCCTAAAACTTAGTTTTTACTATCGGTCTGTCCCGCTCATGCAAATGAGATTTACCGCGCATGCGAGAGGGATATACTAATATTCGGAACTAAGTTCGAGGCCTGAGAATCGCCGCCCTGAAGCCTTGTAATTCTCGCTGGCACTTGCACCATACATCCCTCGGGAGTCCCCGTATCGCCTTCCTCGCTCCAATATCCCCAACATTTATTATACACTTGTAAAATCACAGACACACCACTGGGTTTCGATGGAAAATGTTACTTTTATAAACATCAAAAGAAAATACAGAAACACTTCCACTATGTACACCTTATTTCGTACCAAAAGTTGTATGTATACAACTTTTGGTACGAAATAAGGTAAACTTATGTAAGTTATAGCTGCTGATTCTGGTGATGCATCTTTGTTATTAGACCAGAAGGAATAATTTTATAATCCCCAAGTGTGCACGCAAGACACAAGAGGCTTTGCTCTCGTAGCCCAGTGGGCCGGAGACCAGCACGCTGCTTAGAGATCAGACGCATGGCATACCCATCAGATCCATGGAGCATTTTTCTTGTCAGACTGTGGTTGTCACTTCTGAGGTTGAATTGTCTTAACAGTGTCTGAAAATAACATGACAACTGCGAGGTCTGAAGTCGAAAACTAAGCTCTAAACTATTAAACTAAACCACGGAGGCAAATAAAACAACTTTACTGACACTTGAGTCTGCTATGTAATGTAAATAAATGACGTATGGTAAAACTTAAGGCTGTCTATAACACCAATGACCTTGAATGACTATTTATAATAATATCTATAGACGTTTCACACCACGTCAACCTGGTACTGTGCTAAATATCCGAAGAACTTGTGTTAAAGGTACCAGACAATGGAAATATATATTTATTTTATACTTTTATTCTTTAAACATTTTGAAGATTTTTATTATATTAATACACAAATTTAATACACATCCATGACCCAGGAACATTGAAAACTTCTTGTTCCCTCGGCAGGAATTGAACCCGTAACTGCGCTACGGAGGTCGTCAATCAGATCGTTTGTATGGCGAGAAACGGAATTGCACCGACCGGACCATGTAGAAATTATAAAAAAAAAGTTTAAAAAAATATTTGAGACTCAATTTACAAAAACTAAAACGACAGTCCTCTGAGACCCTCACTTCAAATACTGAAGAAATTTTCACTCACGCGTCACTAATATAATTATAATGGGTGTAAAAAGAGCATTCACTATAACTTTGGGATATGATTATACTACCTTTTCTCATTCTAGAAATGTTTTTTTTTTTATAAAAATTTAAAAATATGTTTTTTTGTTTTACTGTTATTTTTGCGACAAAAAAATAAGAAATGGTGAAAAGTAAAAAAAAATATTTTTTTAGTTTTTGACAAAAAAAATACATTTCCAAAATGAGGAAAGGTAGTATAATCGTATTTCAAAATTATAGTGACTGCTCTTTTTACACCCAGTAAAGAGAAAAAAGGTTAAAATGTTAAAAAGGGTGTAGGTACTTGCATATTGTTTTGAGCTATATGGAAACAAAAATATCAATTTATGAAACGATAAGCCTCTGGTAAATAATATACCTAATGAAGATATATTTTTTGTGATTTTTAACAATACCAGCAGGCTTACTCCCGACACAATCGAGAATTGAACCAGTTCGATCTGAACGGCTTTTAGTAATTTACTTAGTGAATTACTTTGAAACTAAGCATGACAACGAAAATCGGTAGATCGTGTACTCCCGACCATATCAAGCGACTGAGAATAAAATAAAACAAACGTCAATTTATACGAGAGTACGCCGCACGATCGAATGTGAATCAAAATCGAATCGGTTTGGAGAGTAAGACCCCTGTACTAAGAAAAAAGGTTTTAAAGTATTCAAATTTTCAGCTATCGCACACAAGCCAGCGAGCGAAGATACCATTTCTTGTATAACGTACTTAATATAAAATAAATCATCCCATCAAAAATATGACTTGTAAAAAATGCCAAGTCCCGCTACTTAGTTCTTTTGCCGTAAAGTTGTGAGATCCATGTGACGCCAAGCTGGGGTAAGTCGGTCGTTCTAACAACATCTTAAGGTGGGTACTGACCTACGTTACAAGATGTAATGTAACATTCGCATCGAGCATCGAGCGGCTCGTTAGTTGCTGGTTTCCCCGTAACACGGCGTACTGACTGCACGAATGCTCGCTGTGTACAGTCGGCAGCACTAACATGGATACATCTACAAATTTTCAAAAATATGTCTACGTTATATTTTCAAAAATATCGTCACCTTATTGCATTCAAAGCGATGTAAACAGCAAAATGTTTCAAAATTATGAATACATTATTTTCATAATGAAGTAAACAGCAGTATTTCAGTGAATAGTATACACACTTAAATTCATTATTATGAACACGCAACAAATTTCAGTAGCATGTAAACATTGTTTATTTCATTATAATGTAAACGTTAATTTTGTGTTTCAGAAAAGGCTGGTCAAAATTTCATTACATTGCAATATATATACAATAATGAATTCTATAAATAATAGAGGTGATATGTTGCCGGTATTATTATTGACGGTTATTTAAAAATCACACATACATTAGAATATTGATTATATTCTTTAGTGTAATAGGTATATCTGCGATTCACGCGAACGTATATATTTCAAAGACTACTTTACTCAATTCTACTCTACTCTACTCAATACTCAAACTATAATAATTATGATCAAAACAAAACGATGTTAATATCGTTCTATATTAGTAATATTGTAAATATAAATAATATAAACTAACACGGGCGAAATGAAAAACATCACATATTTTAAAATAATAAAAAATAACGTTAAAATAACGTAGTTTTAAATGACTCCATTTGGATTACTTAAGCTTAAAAACAAAAAACAAACCAAAAAAAAAATACTGAATAATGAATATTTCGAAGTGCGAACGATGACTTTCTGGTTTCGTTTTCATCATATTATGTATAGTTTGAGGGTAGAAGTAAAAACCTGATAAAAACAGTCTCTGAAGTATAATATTATGTTCGCGTAAAATTTCTGATCGATTGCAATAAATTGGATAATTCTTGTCTTTTCGTGTTTTTTTTAGTCAGAAAAGCAAAATTATTTTTTTAACTAGCCCCTGAATAGTCAAACAGTGAATGAACTGATGACGAATTATTGCGATCTCGTCAGCTTTGAATAAAAATAAAAAAAGTATATCAAAATCGGTCCATCCATTTAGTAGTTACGATGCCACAGGAAAACAGACAAACACACATATATAAACGTCAAACTTATATCTGTAATGTAAGTATAGTTTGCAGACACGCAAGCTAACATTTTGTTTGATAAACAAAATTAATATATTAAAATATAACTATAGTTTGAGGGTAGAAGTAATAACCTAACAAATATAGTTTCTGAAATATATTTTTCATTTTTTATTCAGGTAAATTTCTGATCGACTGTAATAAATTTGATAATTCTTTTCTTTTTGTGTTTTTTCTAGTTATAAAAGTAAAACTATTTTTTAAGTAACACTCGAATTGTTCATCAGTAAGCAAATTTATTTTGTTCAATCATAGCTTTAGTGTTTTAACATGACCACGTCAGCTTTCAAACAAAAAAAACTACATCAAAATCGGTTCATACGTTTGGGAGCTACGATGCCACAGACAGACATACATACAGACTCGAAAAATCCGTATTTTTTTGTCGTAGTTGCAAAAAGGGTTTTTTTCGAATTCAGTAGTCCAAATTTCATGTTTCTACCATTTGTAGTTACGGCTGTGCGAAAAGAAAAAGAAAAAATGAATGTATACATCTTATTGGAACATACCCCGAGTACATTTTTGTGGCAATTTAAACATATTTGCAGAAAAGTGAAAAATGCTAAAATTTTATAAGTGTATCCATATTATTGATACAATTATTGGTTACATTGTAATGAAGTAAACAATGTTTACATATTATTGAAATTTGTCGCGTATTCATAATTATGAATTTAAGTGTGTATACTATTCACTGAAATACTGCTGGTTACTTCATTATGAAAATAATGTATTCATAATTTTGAAACACTTTGCTGGTTACATCGCTTTGAATGCAATAAGGTGACAATATTTTTGAAAAATTAAACGTAGACATATTTTTGCAAATTTGTAGATGTATCCATGTTAGTGCAGCCGACTGTACATGTTACATTACACCTCGTAACGTTGGTCAGTACCCAACTTTATAGTGAGTATATCAATATCATTAAAAAATCATGTTTTAAATAAATAAGTAGATTGACTTGGCAATCTCTTGAAAACGCAATGTCGTCAACGTCGACTTAGTGCGACAAGCACAGATATTACATAAATTTGAAGTGTTATCGTCTTAAACAATAATAATATGTAAGAGAACACTTTAAAATATAATGTAAGATCACATTTAATTTATATAACTAATTTGTAATAAAAGTTGAAGTATTGTACCATACCCAAATTAACCTTACCCAATACATTATTATTCCTTATTATTTTTAATAATTCCTTATTTCCTTCCTTATTTCCTTTCCATTCCTTTATATAAACTAGGACAGTTCAGAGCAATGTCTTGCTGTGCCCAGAGTTGAACAACGTCTGATCTGTCGATATTGAATCATTCCCTTTTATAAACTTAAACAAACAACTTGTTATTGTAGATGCAGGTGCAGGTGGGATAGTACGCGTCATAGCTGTGACGAATCAATTGGCAATCTAAATTATTAAAATTGTTATACACTCCGACAAATATTATAATATTAAATGTGGCTAACTAGGGACCAATATTAAAATAATTAAGTACGAGCTCAGTCGTAACGCTTATTCTGAACCTAATCCCAAAACTGTTAAAGCCATCCCCCAAATATAATCCCTTGGCTCATCCACGAGGGCGCCCATCCACGACATACTTTTTGAAGACAAATTTTTGACAAATATGACCGACTTTTTGTTGGAAGGTGAATTTTCCAAACCGATATTTATATAAAAAAGATGAGTATTAATCGATTTTTTATTTAAAAATACCATTCATTTAATTACACTATTATATTTTTACAATCAATAAAAGCTAATTTTAATTATTTATAAATAAGCTGATATTATACTAGATAATAAATTATAACTAACAGAAAAAATGCATATACAATTAACATAAAATACTGAAAATATACATAGGATTTATAAGAATATACATAATTAAACCGATTTATTTTAATTGTGTATATATTTAAGATTATTTAAAATAATGTTTTCTATATAAAAGCAAAGTATTTATCGCAAAGTAGATATATAGAATATAAAATACTAAGTAAGTAAAATAATAAGTGATAAGGCTTTAGATTTACTTTTGAGTTTCATGTTTCTATGAGAAATGCCCCAACATCCTAAATTTGCACATACAATAATTAAAAAAAAGTAACTCTTTCAGCGCTGGTACTTTTACAGTAATCTCTACATAGAAGACACATACACATCTTAAAGTATTATCACTCATTAATATTACAACCTGTATAAAGTACTTAAAAGTAAAAATTATGAACAGAACTTAATAAAAAATCTATAATATTTCATAAAAATAGATTTTTATGTCAATTGTTAATGGAATCAGGCGTTACTTTGAGGAAATCCATAGCGCAAGCAAAAAACATGAAAACACCACCACCACACAAGCAATAATGTTAACAAGATCGTGCAAAGTCCCACCACCATGCAGGTTGCAAAACTCAAGTTGCCACCACCATGCACGTTGCAAAACTCTAATATATATTTAAATTGTATTAATGGGAATTAGAAAAAATATTATTAATTAATCGATGTAAATGTCACTGCCCTACTATTTGTATGACATGTCAGTATGTTCTATTTTTCACCTACAAATAGTCGGTCACAATAATATGCCATGTGCGAGCACCCTGACCCGGTGTAGGTATATAAAGACCTAACGCTCCACAGTTAAAGTTAATTTTATGCTTCAATTAAAACGCGCGGGCTTAAAACTTGGGACGTTACGAAAATATGGAACAATACACGGCCATATTAGCTTTTTGTTTTCTTCCCGTAACAAGGTCTGCGTCTTAATCCGGGCTTCTTAAACCTCCTTATTATTAAATATTATACAGAGTGTTCCAAGGTTCATATACCAAGCCATGGCCTACCATCCTATACAATCTATCTTTAATGCAAAAAATTGTAATAGATGTCACTACTATTAACGTTTGTAAATTATAAAATGTAAATATGCCGAATTAAGTACAAATATTGACAATAAAATAAAGATAAACATATTTTTAAAGCATAGCATCACATTAAGCTAAATTCAACTCCTTAATTTAGAAGAAGATACGAAACGAAATGAGTAATTTGTATCGAAATTAATGATTATGTATTTCGCAATAGCACGGATCCTGATGCGGACGATGATCATCACCGCGAGATTAGAAGTAAAATGTTTGACCCTATCAATAGCCCGGTTTCAGACTTGCCTTCACTTGAGGAATTCACCAAAATAGTAAATCTTTTACCTATTAATAAATCCGCAGGTGCCGATAAAATATCAAACGTCATGTTAAAACAAGCGTGCTTAACGGCTGGCTCCTCGATATTACTTGTGTTT
This sequence comes from Celastrina argiolus, assembly GCA_905187575.2. Classification (NCBI taxonomy): domain Eukaryota; kingdom Metazoa; phylum Arthropoda; class Insecta; order Lepidoptera; family Lycaenidae; genus Celastrina; species Celastrina argiolus. The sequence continues at coordinate 1,633,261 of LR994585.1, forward strand.
AATAGATGTATCACAGGAGTTTTCCCAAAAATTTGGCGTATCGGAAGTATAAAATTAATTCCAAAAGCTGGAAATAAGCCAACAGACGACCCGAAATCTTATCGTCCTATAACACTACTTCCGTGCTTAGGTAAACTGCTAGAACGACTTATCGTACCTCGCCTGCTCCCCGGTGGCCCTAATTTTCATAATCAGCAGTTCGGTTTCACCGCCGGGAAGTTAACTGTTGATGCAGCCTTAGAAGTTAGAAAAACAGTAAATTCATCGGAAATGAAATACGTGGTCGCGATCTCATTAGATATATCTGGCGCTTTTGATAATGCTTGGTGGCCGATGCTACTATTAAAACTAAAAAATCGAGGCTGCTACTCTAATATTTATTCGTTTCTACACTCTTACTTTTCGAAAGGCATAACTAAACTCCAACTCGGTCATTGCACTCACTCCAAGACTCTAACGTGCGGCTGCCCACAGGGTTCTGTAATTTCTCCTTATTTATGGAACATAGGCTTCGATGATCTACTGAGCCTCCCCCTTTCACCATTGTGTACATTAATAGGCTACGCTGATGACGGGCTTCTAGTAATTCAAGCTAATTCGCGCTCCGAAATCGAAATAAAAGCCAATTAATGCTTCAATTAAATATCAAGCTGGGGCCATAGAAATCGTTTAGAGTTTGCCGCGCATAAAACTTATCAAATACTTCTAAAAGGAACCCTACAGTCGACTCCATGCATTAAACTAAACAATATTAATATTAAACGTAAACAGTCACTGTGTTATCTCGGATTCTTTTTGGAAAATAAATTTACCTTCTTAGAACACATTATTCAGACAGGTGAAAAAGCAAAGCGAAATTTCTATGCCTTTACAAGAATATCGACGTCGACATGGGGTCTTTCATATAAAACCCTAAAATTAATTTATTCGGCTACATATCTAGGTAGTATATGCTACGGGGCTCCCGTGTGGGCCGACAGGGCAACTATCGGGCTGCGAGGCGCAAGCTATTACAAAGCCAACGTCTCGCGTTAATCTTTCTATGCAAGGCCTACCGTACCGTCAGCACGGAAGCTCTGCCAGTACTCGCTGGGGTCTTACCCGTCGACCTTGAAATACAGCGTCGGGCAGCAATGTATTATCGTAATAAAAGTTTAACTGGCCCGTATTTCTTAAACGCACGCGACAGAAACAAAATATTAAGATTATTCGAACCAATAGATATTTCAATACAATACCTAATCTCCGAATGGCAGACGCGATGGGAAAACTCCACAAAAGGGCGCCACCTGTACAACTTTTTCCCATGTGTACGCAAACGGCTCTCCATGCACTGGCTTAATATTGATCACTGCGTTTCACAATTCCTGACCGGTCATGGTAATTTTAAAGCGAAACTATACGGATTCAAATTGGTGGAATCACCTCTATGCGAGTGTTCGACCGAAGGCAACATTTTCGAACAAACGGCGCATCACATTCTATGGGAGTGTGATCTCTGGCGAGATGAAAGAACTACAATGCTTAACAGCCTAATTTGTAAATCTGGAGTCGCATATTACGGTGACCTCGTGGACAGCGCTAGGAATTTCCGTGCTTTCAAGCGTTTCTGCCATAATTATTATTGGAAACATTCATCAACATCATAATTAACCCCCATAAATTACATAAACTCATAAATAGAAAACAATGACATAATAATATTAAAAGCAATAAATATAAAAATTTATAAAAAAAATATTTAAATAAAGATAAAGAATTAAAATCACTTCATTTAACATTTATTTCATTAACATCTAAAATCTTAATATGGCTTAAAGCTGCAAAAATCCGACACTAAATAATTTATTCAATTCTTATTATTATTTATTTGATTTAAGTAAATTTGACACTAAATTATCACTTTTCAAATTAGCACATTAACACATTACAAATATTTAAATTGAAAATGAACTCTAGAATGATTATCACAATTCACTATTAGGACTCCTATACGTCCTATCACTTCGACTGTCAGATTGAAAAAGACCCCCCAGAGCAGGAAACCCACATTAATATAATAACAGTCGAGAGTGGGGAGCCTGTCGTGCTCTGCCTTCACAATATTTTTGTTTACCCAGTACACGTGCACTAATTAGCACACCTGCAAGGGCAGGTGTTGTTTACCAGTAGGTACACGTGCACTAATTAGCACACCTGCAAGTACAGGTGTTGTTTACCAGTAGGTACACGTGCACCAATTAGCACACCTGCAAGTGCAGGTGTTGTTTACCACAACAGATGTTGTTTACTTGATGTTACACGTGCAGAGTTACTTATCAATTAACTTTTAGTTGAACTGGATAATTTAAATGAATATTCGTAATTATACAAATCAATCTGAACCAAATATTAAACTTAATCCTAATACGGCCTCTCCTGACGTATGGATGTCCTCAGCCACCTTCTTCGTTTGGATAAGAGGCCCCTGGAGTCGCTGTTGATTCCATCTCGGCAAGTGGACTGCGGGATTGCGATGACCTATTGGCGCGACTGATTCCTGGACTCGGATTCTGTTCTGTATGTTCGGACAATTCAAAGTTTGTCGGCTGAAAAATGAAAACAATTTTATTTATATCTTTAAGTAAAGTAATAAAAACGCTCAATGCTTGAATTTAATCCCAAGCAGAGCCAACACGCAATACTCATAATAATTGATTCATCGCTTAATACTCAGCAATAGAATCAATGTTCAATACTCGGCAACAGAACCAATGCTCAATACTCAGCAACAGAAACAATGCTCAATACTCAGCAACAGAATCAATGCTTAGTACTCAGAACCAACTCTTAACACTCAGCAACAGAGCCAGCGCTCAAAACTCAGGAGCAGAGCCAACGCTCAATACTCAGAAACAGTTCCAACGCTCAATATTCAGGAGCAGAGCCAATGCTCAATACTCAGGAACAGAACCAATGCTCAATACTCAGGAGTAGAGCCAATGCTCAATACTCAGGAGCAGAGCCAATGCTCAATACTCAGGAGCAGAGCCAATGCTCAATACTCAGGAGTAGAGCCAATGTCAAACACTTAGGAGCAGAGCCAATAATGCTCAATACTCGGAAGTAATCCCAACGTTCTATACTCAATAATAAAACAGCACTAAATGCTCAAAAACTCAATGTTAATAATGTAGCATACGTTTTCAAAGTCCATTCATCAAACAAAAATATTCTCAACGACTGCTAACGTGGTTTCACCAAAACGAACCAGTCAATAATCTAAACTTTTATATAGCGATGGAAATAACCGCCCAAACCCAATAGCTGTCGGACTTGTTTAATATTTGTTGGTAATGGAGAATCTAATAAAACTTAATTTTTTTTTGTTTGTTCGGCCTAACCTGACCTTCAAAAATAGTTCGCCCTAAATATTCAACCTGTTTGACTACAAACGTACTTTATCTTAGGCACCAAACAAATAATTGGTGTATGCATTGGCTGAAAAACCAGCACTTACAGTTAAGGTGTAAATTACCAACTTTGTATAAATTACTAATAGTGTGGAGGTAAAACCAGTGCCACAATTCCGGTGTAGTCCGGCGCTATATATAAACAACATCTGAAAAACTAGTACAGGGGCTTCGGTCTGACCGAGCATACCACCTCGCTCGGTCGGACATCTCCCTTTGGAGCTTCCACCATTCCCACTATAGCTTCATTCACAGTGGATGCTCATATTAATATATCATCAGTAAAGGCTAGAGCTTTACCCACTTCTATCTGTAATGTAAAAGTATTAGAAATTATTCTTTGATACACTACTGGCGCATCTACAAGACCAAAAGTACTTTGAAATAATCATATTGGCCTTCTGGTGTCACAAATGATGTCTTAGATACAGATTTGCTATCCAAGCTTATCTGATGGAAGCCAGTTGCCATATCTAGACTACTAAAATATTTACTTTTCCTTCCTCCCTTCCATCGGTGGTAATGAATAGCGATTGCATTTAATGTGCGATAGTGTACGCACATGATATCTTTCTATCATTTTTTTAAGAGGATTAATGCACTCGCATAAAATGGGGAAATAGATTCACAATGATTGATGCCTTTATTGTTCAAATCTTTTATAATGTTTCAATTTTAATTGTCTATTAATTGATAATCTGTAAGGTCTATTACAAACAAGTATTTTGTTTGTCAACTCCATGTGTAAACTGTGGTTAATGCTGTACTATTTACATAATGCAAGGAATCCTAAAAAAATATTTACAACAGTTATCGCCTTTGGAACATTCAAGTTCCTTTTTTATGATGAATGATTCATTTATGTTGACAAGCATTAACATTCTTCTTATTTAAACTGTTATTAAGAGTATTTTTATGTTCATTACACTTTATTACACAGGAGTACGCATATACGTTACTTCTTTGTGATTTAAAATGTCTGATTCAGAAGCAATTGAACATTTAAACATTTTTTATTATTATTAACAACAAGCAAATCAGCTTCTAGAGAAATGTTACTAAACTCAATTATAAGTATAACACGACTACTACCTTTAATATTTTGTTTCTCTAGTCCACCTAATATTTGGCACACCGACTGCGTTATATGTTTAAAGCATCTCTATAATTGTATTCTCAAACTAGAGAAACACACGAACCAGTATCAACTAACACACCTATAGGTACTTCTTGTATAACAGATGTCGTGATGTCTTTGTCTGTCGTATCTTCTAATTCAAAAACATAAATTCACATTACTTTTAGTTCGCACTTCCAAAGTTTGTTTAGAAACAGATCGAGATATTATCATGACCTGGCTGTTTACAGAACGCATACAATTTATCTGTTACATCTATCCTATCGGTGTTATCCTAATTGGTTTTAGACAATTATGCTGCACATGACCCGAAATGCTACACGCAAGAGAGGTGTAATATTATTACTACTTCACAATATTTTCCGGAGTTATAATCAAACTGTTCTTCTATCCTTATTGAAATTAAACTGTGCTTGTGAACTTGTTTAATACAAATAGAAGAAGTTTACAAGATCTTTAGGAGATAAATTGGAATTGATAACTGCAGCTGGAAATATAAGTCGTATTATAATTACAGCAATTAATTTACCACTAAGCACTTTCGACGATATTTAACTTTAAAATTTAAACGCCTAACACAATCTGCGTATCAATGAAATTAAACAAAATACCCGCGATATCGATTCTTCACAAACAAAGAGGTTAAAAATTTCAACTCAACTCAACTCAAAAATTTGACTAGATTCTATTATATGTAACCCATTCATATAATCATTTACGAGTATTGCTTTTTAAGCAATTTGCAATTGTAAAAGATATTTACTATGATCCCAATTATAAATCACAATTATTAATACTTTTTGCTCGTTCAACCTCTTTAAACCAAGACTCGATATCATGTTAAAATTGAAATATAATAATGGTTTGATCTGACCTTTGTTAGCACGTTGAATCCACCATTGTCCTGTTATGTCCATAGAACAATTGCCCGATGAAGAGACACCAACCAGCATTGCTTGTCACAGATGGCTGGACTATGTAGTTATGGAGTGTACAGCTATCACTCCCACAGGTTCCACAGTAGAAGTTACTTGCACCGATGCTTGCCAATTTATTGGTCTGTCATTTTCTAAACTTGACAAACTAGATCTCTATCTATCAATATTTTCTTGAAGCTCACTAACTTTCTATTAAATGTGTTTCTTTAAGAAATATTTATTTCAGAGAATGTGATAGGCAGGAGCCTATCCCACTTCTGATAAAAGCAATAAATATAAAAATTTATAAAAAAAATATTTAAATAAAGATAAAGAATTAAAATCACTTCATTTAACATTTATTTCATTAACATCTAAAATCTTAATATGGCTTAAAGCTGCAAAAATCCGACACTAAATAATTTATTCAATTCTTATTATTATTTATTTGATTTAAGTAAATTTGACACTAAATTATCACTTTTCAAATTAGCACATTAACACATTACAAATATTTAAATTGAAAATGAACTCTAGAATGATTATCACAATTCACTATTAGGACTCCTATACGTCCTATCACTTCGACTGTCAGATTGAAAAAGACCCCCCAGAGCAGGAAACCCACATTAATATAATAACAGTCGAGAGTGGGGAGCCTGTCGTGCTCTGCCTTCACAATATTTTTGTTTACCCAGTACACGTGCACTAATTAGCACACCTGCAAGGGCAGGTGTTGTTTACCAGTAGGTACACGTGCACTAATTAGCACACCTGCAAGTACAGGTGTTGTTTACCAGTAGGTACACGTGCACCAATTAGCACACCTGCAAGTGCAGGTGTTGTTTACCACAACAGATGTTGTTTACTTGATGTTACACGTGCAGAGTTACTTATCAATTAACTTTTAGTTGAACTGGATAATTTAAATGAATATTCGTAATTATACAAATCAATCTGAACCAAATATTAAACTTAATCCTAATAATATATATTCCCGTGGTGCTTTCCCTTAATTTTTTTGGCCGTTTGTGTCATTACAATTTTGTACTATCTCCCACTTTGCTTGGGGAGGGAAACTGGAATACTTCCTACTCCTCCTTTTTTCTTCCGATTAATTTCGTTGTGGGTCCCAAGACAGATTTAGCTTGTCCCTCGGGCTCCCCTGAGATCATATCAAAGGGTTTGTCGTGGTTGGTTACCGCTGTTGATCCTGGCTTACAGGAGTTGCAGTGGTGGGAATGTGAGGTGGGCCAATGCCCGTAAAGAATAGCACGGATAGGCGTAAATTGTATAATTGTGTACAGTATCATTGTCAAACGTATACAGTTGACAGCGATATTGTACACAATAAAATTGTACAATTACCGTACCGTCAGTACGGAAGCTCTGCCAGTACTCGCTGGGGTCTTACCCGTCGACCTTGAAATACAGCGTCGGGCAGCCATGTATTATCGTAATAAAAGTTTAACTGGCCCGTATTTCTTAAACGCACGCGACAGAAACAAAATATTAAGATTATTCGAACCAATAGATATTTCAATACAAAACCTAATCTCCGAATGGCAGACGCGATGGGAAAACTCCACAAAAGGGCGCCACCTGTACAACTTTTTCCCATGTGTACGCGAACGGCTCTCCATGCACTGGCTAAATATTGATCACTGCGTTTCACAATTCCTGACCGGTCATGGTAATTTTAAAGCGAAACTATACGGATTCAAATTGGTGGAATCTCCTCTATGCGAGTGTTCGACCTGTTATAGGGTTTTTGGAAAATCACTTTTTAAAAAATGAATTTATTATTATCTGGAAGAGTTCACAATTATTAAGAATTAATATTAAGCCAGGCAAATGTCGCGCGCGAATAAACTAGGAATTATCTGGATGCTGGCTGGATTGGAACTGAGGAGCGGGACAGATTGCGGGGATTATATATCATATGGAAAAGTGGATGTTAGGCACTATTGTATACTAGACCAGTATATAACAGCCCCCCGGGGTTAGGAATAAACTTATCCCATAAGGGTTAAGTTTATGGAAGGGTAGAACGGATTTTAGGTAGTGGAATTTCATTCTCTATTTCAGGAGGGAATTCATCGAGAGGGATTTCAGGAAGTTCCTTCGGTTTATCTATTTTGGTTTGACTATTACGTGTATTTAAAATGAATCGGCATGTGCTTGGCTTTACAAATTTACGATAAATAGTTATACATATAAAAATTATTATAAAACAGATTATTACAATGGTTGCATAAGAATAATATTCTCCATACAAAACAATATGGGGTTTTTCAATTAATTTATTTAGGTTTTTAACAATTTCGTGATTGATTTCTGAACTTTTCTGTATTTTAATAAGGTCGAGATCAATATTAGTAAGGTTAAATTTAGGTACAAATGTTTTTATTTTATTTAACAATATGGAATTGCAACAGGTATCATTTAGCAAATTAAAATTGGTAGTAATTGGTTGTATTTTTAGTGTTTGTGAATTTACTGGTATCAGTTTCAAGTCTTTTTTAAAAGCTATGCAATTTGCTGGTAATTTGAATATGCCTGTTCCAAATAAAATGATTTCTAAAGTAACAGAATTCTTACAGTCTATTGACAATTTTGTTGGGTCAGTGTTAACATACAAAAATTGATTATTTGATAATCGTTGAAAAATGTCCACAAAACCAACGAAAAACTTGGTTTCACAAATAGCGGGCACAGATTTTAATGGTTTCATAATAATTTCTGATTCGCAGACGGGGGAAGTTAAGCTAGAGTATACATCAACATCATTACATATATAGTTTGAATCATACAGAGACTTACAATTACTTAAACTATTTAACTTACAATAAAAACTCCTATCTCTACTTAATGCTATGTATTTAGTAGTCGGTACTATTGTACTATATGTACTATTGGCTACTATTACAGGGTAGGGTATACTATGATATAAATGATAATTTCTTAAGTTCACAAGCGGTATACTCAATACAAATATTATCTTGTTGTTACTATAATAAGAAGCAATTTCGCAAATGCTTAACAATGTATATATATTTTCTATAGATAGTGTTACAGGGAGCTGATGGTAATCAGCTAAAAATCTGTAATTTTCAACAAGTTCCGTAAACAATTGGGCCGGAGTTATTATGGAGGGATACAAAACATTTGATTTGCTAAACATAATTGCATTAATAATATCTTCTAACTTAAACGACAATGTTAACATACTACTCTCTAACGTATTTAATAATTGATTAATATAAGATTTTATTACTAAATTATTCGTCACAGTTGTCAAATTTTGTTGAGTAAGAGTGAGAGCCTGAATAACTTTATTTATATGTTGTTCATTGATGCTAATTTTCTTTATAACCTCATTCAAAGATGAGAGTGTTGAGGTTGTGACTAAAATATTTTGTTTTACCAATTGGGATAATTTAGTTTGGTCGCGTTCAATAATTTGAATAGCTGCATTATAACGAAGTGCATCATCTTCGTCCATAGTGCCAAATAAGTGTTTAAATACTGTGCCAATTCCGCCAAACCATGCAGATCTTTTAGATCTAATTTCTATTAAATGAGAAATGGAATCAAAGTCGCGAATTATATCATTTAGTCTAACGGATAACGGTTCCAGTAAGTTATGACATTCAATATCTGCATAGAGAGTACTTTGTCTACATATTGTCTTTGAGCTACCTATTACACCGTTCAAGTTTTTAATGTGTGGCTGTATAAATGAAATATCTATGGGTATTACAACATTAAGGTGTCCGTCTGTTATTTTGAGTGACCCTATTGGATCAAAATATATCCCAGAAGAATTCATAGAAGTATCGATGAATGTCTCCTGTGCAGAGCTTTCAGAACTGCAAAGAACAAATAATAATATAAAATAACTAACTGATACTGTAAACTATTTCTAGACTTATTCCTAATACACTCTTAACTAATTATCGCCACGACTGGCTAGTTTTACTTCATCATAATGATGAGTAACGTGCCTCCTATTTATTAACAAAGTAAGACTATTTCTGCCGTTGATTTTTATAACTTTGTATGGACCTTTCCAAATAGGTGAAAGGGCTTTTCGCATACGCAAATGATTTTTTAAATATACATAGTCACCAGCATTATAGGTAACAGGGCGAGTGTGTGAGTCGTAATAAGTTTTGGATGATTGTTTGGATTTATTGATGTGTTCAATGGCTTTGTCTCGCGTCACCCTCAAGCGATGTTGGAGCATTCTAATATAATCTGAGTAAGTAGCGTTTGGAGCCGGTTCATAGAGGGAATTAGGAAGGACAGCTTTGTGACCGAAAACTAACTCATAAGGAGTATAATTTGTTGTGGAATGGATAGCTGTATTGTATGCCAGCATTGCTGTATACACGTACTTGGGCCAATTATCTTGTGTTTCAGAAATATATGATTTTAAATATTCTTTAAGAGTTGAGTGACTTCTCTCCAATGCACCTTGCGTTTGTGGGTGATAAGGAGAAGACCACAGCTGCTTGATTTTAAGGAATTTACATGTTTCTTTAAACATATCGGATGTGAAATTTGTGCCTTGGTCAGTCAGTATAGTTCTAGGGATACCGAATAAAGAAATGAAATGGATAAGGCAGTCACTGGTCTCTTCTGCTGTTGTGCTGCGAACTGGATAAGCTGTTGAAAATTTGGTAAGGTCATCTTGAAGGGTGAGTATATATTTAAGTTTAGCTGTACCGGATTCAGGGAGAGGACCTACAATGTCTAAGGATAATCTTTGAAAGGGAGCAGTGGAAGTTGATGTTATTTGCATGGGAGCTTTGTTAGTTTTTCTAAGAGCTTTGTTTGTTTGACAAGAGGTACAATTCTTAACATAATTTTCAATTTCACTTCGCATATTTTTCCAATAATAAAGCTCACGGATCTTATTATACATTCTACTAGAACCAAGATGTCCAGCTATTGGTATATCATGGTTTTCGCGAAGGATTTTCAGGACTTCAGAAGGACTGGGATAATATATTTTATTGCGATAGATGTTAATTTGAATATTAGTATTATGGAATAAATGAGCTAGCATTGTATAAATTTTTATATATGTGTGTTTATCAAAAGGATTTTTAAAATCTGTAATACTTAATTTGTCGACATGCTCATCCCTGGACGTTAAATGATTTCGAAGATTACATAAAGATTCGAAGATTTCTTTATAGGAACATGTATCAAAATGGTGAACTTTATAAAATAAGAAATAATATGTTTTACTATTTAAGCTAATAGATTTATATGTAAATAATTCTTTTTCTGAATTCATAAATGATTCATAATCTGAATAATTTGAAAGGATTTCTTCTACATAAGGATTAGATTCATCAAGGTCTAATGACGTAGGTATTACTATTGTTTTATGTTGACTTTTAATTATACTATCATTATGTTCTACTATATCAGTATCATATTTTACAGATGGCGGAGTTTTCAGGAATTTGGCGTAAGTATCAGTTGAAGGTGTATTATTTTCATTTATAATATTATCATGATTTTCTGTTTCAGATTCACGGAGTGCCGGCGGAGATTCAACCAACATGGGAGGAGTTGTCAAGACATCATCATCTTTGGAAGGAACAGGTGGTATATCTATATTTTGCCAACTTGTCGACGGTTGTGGTTCTAATTCTGCATTAGGTAAGGGTTCTATAAGCAAAGGATCTGTGGTATCGAAATGTAAGTCGTCTAAACCTATAAGTTCGTCAGAGTGAAAAGAGGGAGGAGATACAAGAAGATCCATTAGGTCTTTATCTAGGTCGTTAGGATCCGTTTCAGTAGGATTTGGATATAATGAATCAGGATTTTCAGGTTGAACGGGATTAACAGGATATCTAGATAAAGCATCTGCCGCTGAATTAAGTTTTCCTTTTCGGTATACAATATCGTATTCATATTCTAGGAGTTGAAGACGCCAGCGTTGTAATTTGCTGCTAGGATCAGTGTGGTTAAACAACCACTTTAATGGACGGTGATCGGTTATGATGGTAAATTTCCGACCAAACAAATACGGTCTGAAGGTTTTACAGCCCCAGACTATGGCCAACAGTTCTTTCTCTGTTGTGCTGTAATTAGTTTCACATTTGTTCAAGGTTCTTGACGAGTATGCAATTGGATGGTCCTTGCCAACAGGACCTTGAGACAGGATAGAAGAGATTGCGTAGTTCGAGGCATCACAAGTTAGATTAAAAGGTTTTGTAAAGTCTGGGTATATAAGAACAGGCGCAGTCAAAAGTTTATTTTTTAAGGTTTCAAATGATAATTGGTGTTCATTTGTCCAATCGAAGTTAGTATCCTTTTTGAGGAGAGATGTAAGAGGTTTGGAAGTTTTGGAAAAATCGGGAATAAACCGTCTATAATAAGAAATAAGGCCTAAAAAGGATTTGATGTCCTTTGGACATTTAGGAACTGGAAATTGTTGAACGGATTTTATCTTATTAGGATCTGGTTTAAGACCTTCTTCTGTAATTATGTGACCTAGGTAACCAACTTCTTTTCTGAGGAACTCACACTTATCCGGTTGTAATTTTAGGTTGAAAGAGCGAAGTCTATCGAAAATAGCAGTTAGATTCTGTATATGAGTTGGCAAATCTCGAGAGTATATGACAATGTCATCAAGGTACACAAAGCAACGCTCTCCTTGAAGACCTGTAAGGACATTGTTCATTAGGCGTTGAAAGGTTGCAGGAGCATTTTTAAGCCCGAATGGCATCCTGTTGAACTCGAAATGTCCTTGAGGGACACTAAAGGCAGTTTTACACGCGTCTTTTGGTGACATTTTAATTTGATGAAAGCCAGACGCTAAGTCAAGGGTGGAGAAGTATTTAGAGTTTCCTAACTGGTCTAGGATTTCAACAATGTTAGGTATAGGATAGGTTTCGCCAATTGTTATGTCATTAAGGCGACGGTAATCGATTACGATTCTCCACTTTTTCTGACCTGAAGCGTCGGCTTTCTTCGGAACTATCCATATCGGCGAAGACCATGGGGATATTGACGGTTGAATAATTTTCTGGTCCAGCATTTTTTGGATTTGAGAATTAACTTCTTGCTTATGGACTTCGGGAAATCTGTATGACTTAACGTTTATAGGTTGATCAGAAGAAGTACGTATCTCATGTTGGATAGCATCGGTTGAAGTAAGTATGTCGTTGGGTAAGTGGAAAATATCAGAATATTTGGAACACGTGTCGTACAGGGCTTCGCTTTCTTCAAAATTTAAATGTGGGACACGAAGTAATTTCAATACTTCGTTGGTTCTATCTAAGCAATGTTTATTAGAATAGTTAATTTGAAATGGTTCATGATCAATTGGATGTAGAATAAGTTGAAGGTCTGAATTGAGAGTAGCTAATTTTTCAGATGTGTTTAACACTGTCAAATTCACTCTATTATTACTTTTTACTTTAACTAAGCAATTAGCTACAAATAGGTTTTCACTTAAATGTTGATCTAAGATAAGGCCTTCTTTTAATTCTGGATTTTTTACAGTACACTCTAAAGTAATTTCAGAGCGAGGAGGAATTTCATAAATGGGTTTTGAAAATTGTAGCTTAATTTTATTTTTACTCAGATTTAATATTTGTCTATTATAATCTATGAAACATTGATATTTGCTGAATAGATCATTTCCTATTATACCATCATAGGCAAGGTTGATATTTTCTACTATGTGAAATGTAAATGGTATTGATTCTTTGCCAAATATTAGGTTTATTTCCAGGCTTCCTAAAGTGGGAACAGGATCATCAGTATTATCAATACCTTTAAGACTAATATTACTATTTTTTAATTTTAATTTAGAAAATGATTGAATAGCAGACTTTCGAAGAAGACAAATTGAAGATCCAGTATCAACAAGTAAGGAAAGTGGTTTATTGGAAACAGAGGTTTGTAATAAGATATGAGGTAAGGATATTTTACTAGGTGCACAGTGTATTTCATGCACTGCACTAATTTCTTCATTTGTAGGAATTGAGGATTTGTGGACTCTTGCTTGGGGCTGGTTACCCTTGTGGTCCTTGGATTTAGAACATTGGACTCTTGCTTGGGGCTGGTTACCCGTGTGGTCCTTGGATTTAGGACATTGGACTCTTGCTTGGGGCTGGTTACCCGTGTGGTCCTGGGATTTAGAATATTGGACACTTGCTTGGGGCTGGTTACCCGTGTGGTCCTTGGATTTAGAAAGGGTGCCGTTTATGAATTTGGGTATTGATGGTTGTTGGTTGGGTCTCACGAGACACCTCCGTGAGCCCTCTATTCGTTTAAATTATGATTTTCATTATAATCATTTGGAGCTTCAAAGCTAGTGGATGGTTGAGGATCATCATAATCATAGGTGTCGTTATCGACACAGTTAATGCGTGCGGGCCTAGGCTTGTAGTGCTCCTGATTAGGTCTTTGTGGAGATTGGAAAGGCTGATTTGTCCTGTATCTGTTATTGTTAAACTCACGCTTCCTACATTGTTCAATTGTGTGTCCCTGGGTTTTGCAATATCGACAAAATAAGCTGTGAATATTTTGATCATTAAATCTTGGCAATTGAGGTCTAGAAAACTGATTAGGATTAGAAGGTTTAGGAATATAGCGATTCGGTGGAGATTGACGCTGAGACAAAGATGACGAATGTGAATTACGTTTATTAAATAGATTTATAATCGCTTCTTCGGAAAGCGCTACGTTAATAGCTTGATTAAGGTTAGCCGGACTTTTACACCGGACCAAATTAGAAATTTCAGGCTTAAGGCCTATCAAAAATGTGTGCTGAGCTAAATCTTCCATTGCACTTATACGACCTTGTAATTCACATTTCTTTTTGTTTGAAAGGGTTATTTCCGTTAGTAATTTCGACAAACAAGTCTCTACCCGTAGAGCGAATTTATTTACTGGTTCATTATTTAGCTGACGGCATTCTTGCAACTCTGTTAATAAATGAGCATAGTGCTTTCTTTCGCCAAATTGAGTATTAAGAAAGACATTTAATTGATCCCAAGATTCAAATTCTTTAATTGAGCATGTAGATTCGGCTTTACCTTCTAACTGTGAGAGAATAAATTTAAATAAAATATGTTTTTGAGATTCTGAGGCCAATTTCATTGCATTATCGCAGTTTGCTATGAATGAACTTAATTTTTCTCTGGTTCCATCAAAGGGTTTAATAAATTTGAACAAAATGCCTATATCGAGATCTACTCTTGCGATTTGAATTTGAGGATGTGATTTTTGTTTTGGTTGTGACTCTGGTTGTGGTGAAGCCATTTTCTATTAGACAATTACTAACAAGATAAAATATAGAACAGTATAATTGAATGTTTCGGTGTAATAGGCGGCCGCAATGCAGTGAATGCGATATGCTTCTCGGTTAATTCTAAGAATTATCATACAGCAATGATAACGCTTGTGAGAGTTATTTTAACTTATTTAACAATTTCTTTATATTAAATTAATTATGATTACTCGTTACACACACTTTAGAGTTATATTCTTGATTTATATTTTCACTAACACACACACACGCGGTCACCGACGAAGAAAAGTTATAGTTATTATTTTCTAGGACTTACAGGAACTTGCAGGATACAAACAGGAACATGAACAGGAACATTACTGGATCACTTATCGATGATTTATTTCACTTGGACAATTATTATTATTTATTAGCGATTTTAATCACTTTGATATTAACTTTTATATTTATTTAGCACATATATTATACTATGCACAATTCGACTCAGGATAACACAGGATATGATTCTCTTTATCACTTAATTTGGAATTAAACTAGGATACACTCAGGAACACTGGACACGGAGACGCTTTCCAAGGATACCTTGCTCGGTATCCCACCACCTCGCTGCCACCAATTTGTTATAGGGTTTTTGGAAAATCACTTTTTAAAAAATGAATTTATTATTATCTGGAAGAGTTCACAATTATTAAGAATTAATATTAAGCCAGGCAAATGTCGCGCGCGAATAAACTAGGAATTATCTGGATGCTGGCTGGATTGGAACTGAGGAGCGGGACAGATTGCGGGGATTATATATCATATGGAAAAGTGGATGTTAGGCACTATTGTATACTAGACCAGTATATAACAGACCGAAGGCAACATTTCCGAACAAACGGCGCATCACATTCTATGGGAGTGTGATCTCTGGCGAGATGAAAGAACTACAATGCTTAACAGCCTAATTTGTAAATCTGGAGTCGTATATTACGGTGACCTCGTGGACAGCGCTAGGAATTTCCGTGCTTTCAAGCGTTTCTGCCATAATTATTATTGGAAACATTTATCAACATCATAATAAATCCCCAATAATGGCATAAACTCATATATAGATTACAATGACATAATAATATAATAATATATATTCCCGTGGTGCTTTCCCTTAATTTTTGGCCTTGTGTCATTACAATTTTGTACTGTCTCCCACTTTTCTTGGGGAGGGAAACTGGAATACTTCCTACTCCTCCTTTTTTTTCTTCTGATTAATTTCGTTGTGGGTCCCAAGACAGATTTAGCTTGTCCCTCGGGCTCCCTGAGATCATATCAAAGGGTTTATCGTGGTTGGTTACCGCTGTCGATCCTGGCTCACAGGAGTTGCAGTGGTGGGAATGTGAGGTGGGCCAATGCCCGTTAAAAAAAAAAAAAAATTGTACAATTTACGCTTGTCAGATTGCTGTTGATGATATAGTACGTCCAAGATAAATTTAACCTAAACATAAACAAACCCGTCTATGATACAACCAAAGACTAGTCAGTGATGCCAATTGGCCAATATTGATACAATGATTTTTGTTTGTTATGAATAGTTACATAGACTTTTAATCTACAATCGGCAGTGTCAAAATGGCGTATTTTTTCTGTGAAAGATTTTCATTTGATGTTTAAACATATTAATTATTGTTGAATTGTTATAAAATGTATTGGATAATGTGTAATCCTTTAATGTACCAAGTGTTGATAAGTGTGTGTGTTTGTTTACCTTTAGGTTAAATTTATCAGGGACGAACTATACATAATTAGCCTGCCGGTCTAACCATAACTGCCTATAAAGCCAAAAATTTTCAAGAACCAGGAACAAGTGCTGTATACACTTTCTTCTTGCGGACTCTCTTTTCTTCACACGAGAGGAACTCATCCCGAGACTTCTAGCCGTGAATCTGAGCACCGTATTAGCTGCGTTAGCCCCGCACTGATTTTCCTTAAGACCCGGCTAATACTTCTTATCGGCCTGCTAATAATAATAAATATTATTTATTAGACGTGAGCCGGATAGCGTTTATCTTAATTTTGATCATACTTTGCAGGCATTATTACTTTAACGACCAGGGGACCCTCTGCGAGCTAACTCGTATTAAACGGTTTGAAACAAATATTTATTGCTGTAGGAAACGAGCAGGTGATTCTCCTGATTACTTATAATTTGGCGTCATTAAACATTGCGCTTTAACGAAGTTGCCACCGGGGCAATGCTGTCAGTTTGCTAGGTACACTGTCTGAAGTGACCTGGGTGCTTTATTCTTTTTATAGGTAGGTCTAGGTAGGTCTAGAGGTTAGTTGTTATTTGTATGTATTATTATTTATTTTTTAATTAGTTTTAATCATGTTATTAAGTTGTTAATGGAAACTTATATTATGCAGCAGTGGATATCATAGCTGAAATCGATGTTTTTATTAATATCAGTGAAAGTTGAGACTAATGTTGTTGGCTATACAAATAATGTATTAATTTAACGTATTTTGTATTTTAAAATTATTTAAAACCTGATTGGTCCTTAAAAAAATAGTCGAGCTAACTAATCGACACTACAAAGTCAGTGGCTGAGTGACCGCTGATAAAATTTGGCGAACGTCCGAGAGGCAATTTCGCTGTTTATCTCCGATCGGACCCTAAACTAATACGGAACAGCTTCCGAAGCCGTTAGTCCAGTTAAGATAATGCGACTTAATACTTACTCTTAGATGTACGATAACGTTTTAACGGGATTTTAGTAAAAAACCCCTCACAGATTTCGGTGTCGGTAGCCGATTTTATTGAAACCAGGCCGCAGGAGTTATTTTCTAGTGCCCAAGTGTGTGCGCAATACACAAAGACACTCTCTCCTCCGTTTACTCTCATAACCCAGTGGGACGGTAAACCGACACGATTGGAGAGAGAACAGGCGCAGGACCGACTTTTTACATGCCCATCGCATGGATCATCTTTCTTGTCAGACAATCAGATCGGCCTTCATTGTCCTAACCAAACTTGAAAACAACATATTTTGTTGTACAAAGCAAGAATCGAACCCTCGACCTCCGGGCCGAGAGCGAAGCTCTGATCCACTAGACCACGGAGGCGTATTATGGCGTCACACGTTATGCCAAAAAACGACAAATTTACGGATAGTATAGCTATCCGTAAATATCATATTATCACTCATTTTAGACGTTGCATACAGGCTGTAATATTAATTTGTGATAATACTTTGGGGTGTGTATAGATCCCGTATATAGATTTTACAGTGAAAGTATCAATGATATAAAAGTTATTTTTTAATTATTGTATGGGAAAATGTATTATAATGGAGCATTTCTCATACAAACATGAAATACATAAGTAAGTCTTTCAGCACTGGTACTTTTACAGTAAGCACTAAAGTATTATCACTAATTTATTTAACACATTGTATAGTATGAGCTAATATTTGACCGTTAATTATAAACTTTATTTACATAAGTACACGTCCAACTTCACACATAATTTATACAAAAGCGACATAGTTCCGGGTTGAAATCCGTAAAATCCGTGAACACCTTCCCCTCAATTTGTTTAAGCGGGATTTATGTGCAATATATCATTCCCACATTAGGGTTTGTACAAACAACACAATAAGAAACACCAGAGCCTAATGTAACATGTGTCGAGAGATTAAGGAAACAGAATTGCCTTCTGTTATTTATGGGGACTGGGAAGGCGACTTTTCTGTTTTCACCCCCGTCGCAAAAGTGGTGAAAAAAGGCGTGTCAGTATATGTGGCTTGTAGCTTAAGGAAGTGAAATATGTCCTGTGCTAAGTTTTCTAAGAATTTGTGTTACAGGAAACAGACATCTGAAATGTGTTCAATACTATCATGTATCGGGTGTAAAAAGAACAGTCACAATAACTTTGGGATATGATTATACTACCTTATCTCATTTTAAAAAAATACAAAAATATAATATTTTTATGTTTTCGTTATTCTTGCGAGAAAAAATAACAAATGGTAAAAAGTAAAAAAAAAATGTTTGCTTTTGACGAAAAAATGCATTTCCAAAATGAGGAAAGGTAGTATAATCGTATCCCAAAGTTATAGTGACAGTTCTTTTTACACCATGTATAATCTGAGTAATGTCGTTAATAACTAATTAATTTTAACCAAATTAGCCCGCGATGGCAATTGGGTTATTGAATAAATGTAAAATTTATTTACATTTAGACTTATTATTACGCAGAAAATCAAAAATAAGAATTTGGATGAGTTGAAATCACTTAATTTTTAAACAATTAAATTATCCATCTCTCTCGTACAAATGTAGCAGTACGCGGGTCGGTATAATGTCTATGTAGAGTTCACAGCGTGACGTCACAATCGGTTGTTCCCTTCTCGTTCGCACATTAGGTATATTTATTAGTTTACGATCTTGATTATTTTTAATAGTACTTAAATAATTTTAGTTTCACATTATTTTTACCGGGGGACTATAATAACATCTATAAAATTGCATTGAGATACACTAGTAATTATGCATTGACGCGTCAGTACGTGGGCATAACAAATTGTCGCTATACAGATTATATAATAACTATAAACATTAATTTAAGTCACTTTTGAGTTGCCAAGTGATCGAACTAATGGTGATGAGTAATAAGTTACTGTTAAGCCAAACACACCTACAGGCGATACAGGCGATATATGAAAAGACTAGCTGTGCCCGCGACTTCGTTCGCGTGGTTTTTGAGTGTCTTAAACCGATTATGCAGCGCACGCAACGAAAGTCCCCAAATGTGAATAATTTTCCCCGTTTTTGCTACATTTCTCACTGTCGCTTCGCTCCTATTGGTCGCAGCGTAATGTTATATAGCCTAAACCCTTCCTCTATATATGGACTATCCAAAAAAAACTATTTTTTCAAATCGGACCAGTAGTTCCTGAGATTAGCGCGTTTAAACAAAGAAACTCTTCCGCTTTATAATATTAGTATAGATAAATGTTCAGAAAGTGGCTAAGCAGGATCTTTGTCGATATCATAAAGCAAGTTGAATATAAATATTTGCGTGTACCAATGATTATTATTAATCATAAAATGACCAATTAAATCACTTTATGACCACTTAAATAAATACCGATGACAATTCTGTTGCAGCAAATGAGTTTTAATTAATGATAAATGACCATTTTAAACATCATTAAGCGAGCTCCATTTTTTCTGGTGAATTTAAATTTAAAATCGATAGTAATTTATTTCGTTTCACGTATTGTGACCGCATGCGGGTAGCGCGTGGCCAACAGCTGAGGCTTATGTTAACTAGTGTTTAAAATATTTGTATTTGTCACAAACCTACAATGCTTTAAATAAAATTTTGTTATAAGAGATTTCGCTTGATGATGCGGGTCTGACCCACTTTACGACATTTATTGTTATACAGAATGATTCATGGTTCATATATTAAGCCGAATATAGTCTGAAGAGAATGACGCGTAGAGCATATTTTCTTGTTTTGGCTCCTCATATAAATTACTTAATATAACTCAAAAAAAAATTAAAGGTCTAAAATACCACATGGAGTGAACCTTCCTAGGGAAAAAATAAAAAAATGAAGTTGTCAAAAATGGCCTGAAAATCATACGAATAATATTGTACCGTGTTGCGTGTTCCGTGTATCCGTGTATCGGGTTGCGGGTTACGTGTTGCATAGTACGGTTTTCGCGTTGTCGATCGGTTGCGCGTTGCGGGTTCGGGGAGGTGGATTGTGCGTTGCGAATTGCGGGTTGCACGTTGTAGTTCGGAGCGTTTGGGGTATGAGTTCCGCATTGAACGTGTAATTGAACTAGTTTTATAAATGGCCTGATTATCGTACGAATAATATTGTACCTGTTGTCGGGTTGCGGGTTACGTGATGCGCGTTGCGTAGTACGGTTTTCGCGTTTTCGTTCGGCTGCGCGTTGCAAGTTCCGCGTGGCGGATTGTTATTAGTGAATATTTGGGGTATGAGTGTAATTGAACTAGAATTTAAGACAAATTTTAATACTCAACGAAATGGGCACGGGTCAGTACTACGTATAATAAAATCATCTCTGTTATTTTTGCAGAAACAATTATTCTTGACAGTACGGGTCGTTCTGACCCACATGACTTAGTACGAGAGCCCACGACCAAAACCATGTCTCATAGCAATACGGCAAAAACCCTATAAAATCGTTAGATTGTATGATTCTGAACCCGACTAGGTGTGTAGTAACGGTCGAAAGTGTAGCAACTGCGTGGGAAGCCATTTCTGCTGTGTCAAAAAAAAAAAGACAGTCGGTATTATAGCAATACGTCTGATAGTGAAAATGTACATAGATTTTATAATTGTATTACGAAAAAGTTTGTTTTCAGACATTTTGCGCGTAGCATATAGCCTGAGAGCATTTTTGAAAATGTGAACAAATTTAGCCGACCTGTATCATAGCAATACGGATAATTTTTTTTTTCAACTTTTCGTATTGCTGCCATGATTACCAAAAACCTGTTTACAGACACTTTAAGTGTAGCATATACTCCCAAAAACGAAAATAACGTTTCGGAGTCGCCTGGCCGACGACGCCTCTGTTAAATGTTTTTTTTTACAGCCTTCATAGATATTCAAGAATCTCCCTTGTTATTTTATTATATACTTTGACAGATGACAGATGTCATTACCTATTTCTTTTGTAAAAGTTACTCCAGTGTGCTTTAAATAAAACCAAAACTATCAAATCAATCAGTATTTAATTTCAACAGCCTCAGCGCTTGCTACGCTCCTGCCCCTTTCTTACTACTATTATACATTCTTCAACTTCAATGTTACGGTTTCGGGTAAATTCTTTGTTAATTATCATCTTATAAATTCAGGGTCGCAACGTATTCATTGATTTGTAACAGAAAATTCAAGATGCCTCAATACGATTTTTAAATGATATCTGGGTATCGAAAAGTTGTCTGATAGAGAAGGTGCTAGACTTAATTTGTCTGATATAATTTTTTTGCACATGTGGACAACTTATTTTATCATGTTCAACGATTTTCAGACATATTGCTATGATACCGATCGGTAAAATTTGTTAACATTTTCAAAACGGTCTCAAAATTTAATGTGTTTACATTTCCGTCTGAAAATTGTTTTGTTCGCATCAAATAACAAAAATTTACAAATAAAAAAGATTTTCAGACGTATTGCTATGAGACATTTTTTTTGTCTCATTTTTTATTTTTTTAAGTGATTTTACGGGTTTGCGCTACACCACTAACGTCTGAAAAATATGTTTCCGGTATCTCAGAACTATCATTCAACTACAGTCTGCAAATCAGACATATTGCTATGATGCAGTTCGGTAAATTTTTTTTTATTACTCATGCGGGATAAGTAGCATCTTGGCGCCCGCTGTTGCGGTTGAACAACGCAACGTTGTGGCGCAACAGCGAGCGCCAAGATACCACTTATACCACTTATCCCGCATTTGTAATAAAAAATAGTATGTGCAGCCCGTGCGATATTGTACTTATCGCACTAGTTGCACAATATACTATTGACAATTTTGAAAATTCGGTCAGATCAAACGCTACGCGGAAAATGTCTGAGATTGATATTTTCGAGTTCAGGATAATCGTATCTATCGATTTGATGCGGTTTTGGCCGTATTGCTATGAGACAAAAATTTTGGTCGTGGGCTCTCGTACTATGTAGTTGTACTTTTATCAACCATAGATACTGACGTCGGGTTTTAACAATTGGAATTGTCACAAACCGCGGTTGAACTCCTGGAAAACACTTGAAAATTATTAGTAAAAGATTATAATTTATTTTTTTGATGCCACATTCAAAGTTTCGTTGCGATTCCGCAGGGTTTTGTTTTTGGTTCCATTTTATTTTTACTTTAGAACGATAATAATCATTAGTATAGTAACATTAATTTATAAGCTTTTCAAATGAAGCAGCGATTAAAAAGAAACTAATGTTTGTAATTAGGTTCGCGTGTTTGTGACTGGAAAACACTTTTCGTGACTAGGGCCTGCTTTAGTATTTGTGTTACTAATTATATTGTTTCACGTTTAAAACTGTTTTATAATGCAGTTGTCGTAGTTGAAAATCGTTTATATCAGTTATTTATGAAAACGTGGTGAGTGTATCGCCACGTTTTCATAATATAGGCAACTATTTATTATGAGTTATTGTGTCTTTGACCCCGCACTTCCCTAACCGTTATAATTAACTAGATGTCACCGGCAACTACGTTCACGCACAATCCTACAGGAATCCTACATTTCCGGTAAACAGCCCATCTGTTATTCAGGCCACAGACTGTGTGCTAGAATTTATTTAATAACGTGGCAAATAAATAAAAATATATTCATAGTGTGGGAGTACAAGTGGAAGCCCCAAAGGGAGATCTCCGACCGAGCGAGATGGTATGCTCGGTCAGGCCGATGCCCACTGTACTAGTTTTCAGATGTCGTATAATAGAAAAACTCCAATTGCTGAGGGCTATAGCAATTTGATCTTACCGTACATCGTTATACTTGGTGATCCAAATATAAATGAACCTCGGTAAAATAATGCTTCTGATTTACATGTAAAAAAGGTAAAAAAAAGGTGTGGGGCTTTGCACATTATTGCTTGTGTGGTGGTGGTGTTTTCACGTTTTTGCTTGCGAGTTTACGCATAAGCAGTGTGGGAAGGAGGTGCATCAAATGCAAGCCTATGCGTACACTCTCTCATCTGCTTGCAGGTTGTGGTTATAATTGTTTCGCGGGATATTGCTAGATATAATATATTTAAATTGTATGTTATGGATTTCCGCAAAGTAACGCCTCTTTCCATTAACTATTTAAAAAAGGATTTAAATGGACGCTGTGGTTGAGTGCGTTGGTGCTCAAGTTTGAGGTTGCGGGTTTGGATCCCGCCGAAGGAATGAAAAGTATTCTGTATTCCTCGATTACGGACGTGTATTAAATTCTTACTTTATATCTTATGATATAGGAGAATGTTAACGTTGTGTGATATCTTGATACCACACAACGTTAACATTCTCCTTTACTTTTATATATTGTTTCTCCTAGATGTTTCTCTTCCTTCTCTCCCCTCTAATTTTTGTTCCTTCGGCGGGATTCGTACCCGCGACCTCTCGTTCGAGCATCAACGCGCTCAACCACTGCGCTACAGAGGTCGTCGATTACATAAGATTCGCTAAATAATAATAATGGCCCTGTGCTGAGTATCCGAAGAACTTGTGTTACAGGTACCACACAACGGAAATATATTTAATATTATATTATATTAGGTATACACATATTTAAGATTTTTATTTTATTATACACAAATTTAATACACATCCATGACCCAGGAACATTGAAAACTTTTTGTTCCCTCGGCGGGATTCGAACCCGCGACCTCTCGTTCGAGCACCAACACGCTCAACTACTGCGCTTCGGAGGTCGTCAAACATAACAACAAAAATGACACACGAATTTCATTGTGAAGCTTACAAAGTCAAATCACATTTGTTTTTCGAACTTCGTAAGCGATAAATAGCATCTTGAATCAGGGCCCAGGTTCGATAAAAATGGTGATTACTCGACCGATACGAGCTTAGCTCTTTAATTTTCGAATGAATGAACGGAATATAAAGTATACTGCACATTAGTTTGAAAGTGGAAGCCGCAACATATTGTGTCCAATAGTAGTTTTAAAGTTTTCTTATTTTGTTCCGTCTTTTATACTCGTATCTGTTGCGATGTGAAAAGTTGACGACAACAATAACTTTAAGACTAGTTAATAAATGATAATGGATAAAAGTAGAATATTATGTGAATTACTTACTCTTATTATGCAGGTTGTAACAATAAAGATGGAGGAAGACGTAAAACTAAGATTATTAAAATCTAAAATAAACTTATTTCAATATTTTTCTATACCTTATATTAGAAGAAAAAATGAAAATTATGTATCTTATGTAGGTATAGTTATTTATTTTAAAAAATGATACGAAACGTTTGTTTTAACTTGTATTCATACGGACCTTAGATATCAAACTGTCAATGTCTGTTTAATAATAATAATAATAATAATAAGACGTTTATTCAGGTATTTTACATTACACTCGATAACACAAAATATTTTAGAACGGTAACACAACACAACATTTTGAAAGTGGTAATACACAGCGACAAAACGATATAAAAACAAGAAACAATTTAAATGAAAAGGAAAGTACAGTAATACAATGATTATGGTGCTAAGTAGTGTAATGCAAACACTCGAACTGGAGTCCACTCAGGTATATTGATCGCGGCATTATACCACGTTATTGTTTGATACCTAATACGGATATTTTACAAATACATACGCAACTATAATCCGTCTTTAGTGGGATAACACTCAATTTCGATCGTATCCCACCAAGTCGCAAACGGGTATAAAAAGTCCAATCTTCCATCTGGAACTATTAAAGCATTATATCTGTTCGCCGGACCCGTGTCGCGGGGTATTGTCGGCAATAGTTTATGGCAAATTGAGACATAATTTTGGGGCACTTAACTTTATTATGTACCCTTTGGATTACGTCGTAATGGGCCCAGTGATTCGGTATTTGGGTCAGCGGACGCGGGTCCGGCTGGGCGTTGCTCACCGCTCCGATTAGGCAATAGGCAGTCCAAATGGGTTTATGAACGCAAGTCACAATGACTTGCGTTCGTTCGAAGCGTCGAGTGTTCAAGTGAAACTTGAGATTTATTTTGTTTCTACTAGATGTTTTCCGGTATTTTTAATAATAATAATCTTTATATCGGGCTGCATAGCCCCACATTATAAATACCTTACAGACTAATTAATATACATATTATATTATAATTATAACTAAACTTCATCACGTCGCCGTGATGTGCGCCTCGCTCCGTAGCCTCCCCCGAAATCTTCGGTAGACTACACCCATCGGCCAGAACTCCTCCATCTCGAAGGTCGACAAGCGATGTGTCGGTACTCTCACCACAAAAGAACTAAAGTTAACTTTATGGCGAGACTCCAGATTTAATAAAATATATTTCTAGAATAAGAAAAGGTCGTATAATCAAACAAGCAAAAGTTATAGTGAATGTTCTTTTTACACCTGTTATAGCTTATATGACAGATAAACATACAATTTTTGAAATCTTCCTAACTAGTTTACTAATACACCTACTCTTACCTACGGTTTCTAGAATGCTATTCAAATAAATGATCAAATAACATGGCATTCAAATCAACAATCCATATTGAAAGCTGATTGATGGAATGTTATCAGATAGAAAGGGACGGACAGAAAATTTATAATGACGTCATTCTTTCTGTCTGATAATATTTTACTAATCAGCGTTCGATATAGGTTGTTGATCATTCATTTGAATAGCGTTCGATAAACCGGGGATTAGTAATTCAATCTTTTGTGCCCTAAGCCCTTCTACTTCTATAGTAACCCAATAAATAAGTAAATAAGCGAAGTAATTTTTTTAAATTTCATGTTGTCGTGCACACATTGTGCTACTGAAACGTTGCACACGTTTCGGGACTTCGTCAGCACAAACTATACACAAATATTTTCCACAAAAATTGGTCATTAATTTTAAACAAGATAAAAAGGAAATGAGATTGTAAAAAAAAACACATACTATATGAGAGTTTAATTTGCAATAGAAAAGGACATTACTATATATGCACATATTATTTTCCATTACTACTCGTATATAATAAATTATAAAGTTTTATATTAAAAGTACTTTAAAAACATAGTGACCCCGAATACAATAATAATAATAATAAATAATATCTATGGACGCTTCATACCACGTCAATCTGCCCCTGTGCTAAGTATCCGAAGAACTTGTGTTACAGGTACCAGACCACGGAAATATATTTAACACTTTTATATTATACACATATTTAAGATTTTTATTATATTATACACAAATTTAATACACATCCATGACCGAGGAACATTGAAAACTTTTTGTTCCCTCGGCGGGATTCGAACCCGCAACCTCTCGTTCGAGCACCAACGCGCTCAACCACTGCGCTACGGAGGTCGTCGAATAAAAACAATATAGCGACAAATCACTCATCAATACAAATTAAACGAGTCTAAACTCGATGGGGTTGTGACGTCTCATAACACAGTTCCTATAGCCACCTTCCATCTTCAGCTCCAAGTCAGCGTATTGCATTGCCGCGTAACGTATGCATGCGAAATTACAACTCAATCATATGAAAAAAGTAAAAATTAACATGTGAGATTTTATTACACATACGGGGACAAAAAACTCATTGGGACATTCCTTCTTGTTCTCGGTTATTATAATAAGAAATTGGGTGTCTCTAGTAGAACTCTTAATATCTCAAGCTGGAGTGGTGTCGGAACGTGCCTAAGCATCGCGGCCGGCCGTTGGCTGTAGGGTAGAGATGCAACGATAGTGTAAACTCAGTCTTACAATTCATCTAAACGTATACGGGCTATAATATTAATGAGTGATAATACTTATGGTGTGTATAGATCCCGTATATTATAGAGTTAATTGTAAAAGTACCAGCGCTGATAGAGGACCTTTTTTTTTACTTGTTGTATGGGCAAATTTATGATGCCTCAGCATTTCTCAAAGAAACATGAAAGTCAAAACTAAGTCTGGTACTTTCACAGTATACTTTACATTGGAGGCACACCCGAAAGTATTATCACAATTTTTTTGTAATTTTTTTTTCTACTCAAATAAAAAATATGGTTTTGCATTATCGTTATTCTTGCGACAAAAAAAAAGTAGTTAATGGTAAAAAAAATGATTTTTGACACTGTATTTCGACGACCTACTTAGTCCAGTGGTTGGCGCGTTCTTGCTCAAGCTATGTCAGAGCCTCCTCTCATACAAAAAACGTGATTTTTGAACGGAACCCATCGGTTTTTTCCCATCGAGATACGGACTTCTAAAAATCACGAAATCGCCATTTAGATTTGAGTTCCCTTGTTGTTCTTCAGTTACGTATTTGATAATATTATAAATAACTCCCCATGATGTGTACTGTATAGTCTGCTGTGGCCCTCTCAAGAGGGATTAGAAGGGCGAGTCCCTACCGCAATACGCCCGCAAACACATCAGCGATAAGTTACTGAGGGATAATGTACAGGGTAGAGGAAACAAAGTGAAAACGTATAGAGGCACCGTAAAAGTGATACAGGGCACATACGAACGTAACGTGATTTTTAGGACCGATTTTTCAATCGTCTGATAACTTTTTTCTAAGGAATAATTAAGTGACTTTGGCAGATTTTGTAAGGAACAAATGTCAAAGTCACATGGTTATTCATCAGATAAAAGTTATCTGACGATTTATAAATCGGCATTTAAATTAATAATTCGCAAAGAAATCGTCACCGGCGACAGTTTTTAATTTTAACCTCGCATATTATACTGATACTGGCTATTCCATAAGGGAGGCCATTTTAAAGAAGAAGAAACCAATAATTATATAAAAATGTTTTTATTCAAAATGAAAACATAAAGTTTGTTTTTTGAAGGTCAATTTTGATCGTAAATTACAATTACCAGTTACCACCGGTTTGGAACCCTAACCCGCCGGGTTAGGGTTCCTCCGGCGTAAGAAACTCGCACAAGTGCTATCTTTTATCAAAAATAATAGTCCCGTAGAGTAGTGTAAAAGTACCGGCACTGAAAGAGGTACTTTTTTTTAATTATTGTATTGGAAAATTTATGATGTTGGAGCATTTCTCATATAAACATGAAAGTCAAATATAAGTGTTTCAACGCTGGTACTTTCACAGTATACTCTACATAGGAAGCACATACACACACTAGAGTATCATCACTCATTTATTTTACACCAAGTATAAATAATATTTAAACTATCTAAACATATTTATGGCTCGTCTTGGCAGTGGCACTCGCTTGCCAGCCGTAATGGCTGTTTGACCATTTATTTATTTATTTATTTAATGATTTATTTATTTATTTTTTATTTATTTATTTATTTATTTATTTATTTATTTATTTATTCATTCATTAATTCATTAATTCATTAATTCATTCATTCATTCATTCATTCATTCATTCATTCATTCATTCATTCATTCATTCATTCATTCATTCATTCATTCATTCATTCATTCATTCATTCATTCATTCATTCATTCATTCATTCATTCATTCATTCATTCATTCATTCATTCATTCATTCATTCATTCATTCATTCATTCATTCATTCATTCATTCATTCATTCATTCATTCATTCATTCATTCATTCATTCATTCATTCATTCATTCATTCATTCATTCATTCATTCATTCATTCATTCATTCATTCATTCATTCATTTACTTATTTATTTATTTATTTATTTATTTATTTATTTAAGGACCAATAAACAGCTAATACATATTTTTTTTACCATCTTAATAAAATAAAATAAAATTATACATTTCTGTTTACTTAAAAAAACTATTAAGAATTAACGTTTTAAAAGATTTACGCTAGTTTTAACTGCCGCAATCAACTCACTCAGCAGATGACTACTCTACCGTCTCTTTAGTTAAATAGAAAATAAACTCTTTTTTTTTATTTAACATTAACTAACCATGTCGCCTCCGTGGTTTAGTGTTTCAGAGCTTCGCTCTCGACCCGGAGGTCGTGGGTTCGATTCCCGCGTTGAAACAACAAAAAATGTTGTTTTCAAGTTTGGTTAGGACAATGCAGGCTGATCACCTGACAAGAAAGGTGATCCATGCGTCGGATGGGCATGTAAAAAGTCGGCCCTGCGCCTGTTCTCTCGCCAGTCGTGTCGGTTTACCGTCCCACTGGGTTATGAGAGTAAAAGAAAGAGAGAGTGTCTTTGTGTATTGGTGTATTGCGCACACACTTAGGCACTATAAAATAACTGCTGCGTAGCTGGCCTCGTTTCAATGAAATCGGCTACAGACACCGAAATGTGTGAGGGGAGCTATTATGTCCAAATTTGTAATGAATCAATGTCTATTATTATTATTATTATGTTTGTGTATGTATAGCTTTACTTGCTCACGGGCCTTTGGAAGGCATGTGTGGGGCCGAAGACAACACGCAGAGGCCCTAACACACAATATTAATAATAAATATTATTATTAAGCAATCAATATACTAAACTGCTGTAATAAAAGAATGGTTATGTTTTTCGAGAGTATTACATTTCTATGTATGTTTTTGTTTTGTTTATTGTGTAAATAATTGTTTTGTATGCTATGCAACTTCTGCCAAAACGACTTGATGGATTTAAAGTGTCGTTAGATTCATATTTACCTACTGTGAAAGTGACACTGGGTATAAAACATATCCGTTAAAAAATAAATAGGTTTTTTTTAATAAATTATCGTTTTCTTGTACTTTGTAAAAAACTCATGCCATGCCCTTTTTATAGCTACAACATTTCATAGAGAAATAGTGTGAAACAGTTACAAACAAACTTACATTCGCTTTCATAACTTTATCGTTTATAGTCCATTTCGACCTCCTCTAATGTACACTCCCACTGTTATGCTACTCAAGGGGCCTAGTCCTCTGAACTAAGGCCCTTTGTGTAGCATTTGGGGGGTCCTTAAATATGCAATTTCCACGAAACGGCAAAACAGCATAGTTCGATTAAACCAGATATCGGCAACGCGATATTATTTTTTTTTATTATTTTAAAGTTAATGCTACCGATTAAAATGACACTCGTTTATCGCAAAATAAATAAATTAAATGACAAGCATTTCATATGTGTATGTATCGTGTACAAAACACGTTTAGATAAATGAGAGTTTTTACGTCAGTGACATCTTGACGTATAAGATATACTACGTACGTAATATCATAAAGAGGAACAATTTGTATGTATATTTGTAACTAGCTGTGCCCGCGACTTTGTTGGCGTGGTGTTTGTTTGACTTAAACCGTTTATGCAGCGCATGCAACGAAAGTCCCCAAATGTAAATTGTTTGTTTGTTTAAACGCGCTAATGTCCCGTATATGACGCCCAACGCCGCGACGACCGACACCGCGACGCCCGACGCCGCGACGCCTAACGTCGCGACGCCGACGCCCGACGCCGCGACGCGTCGCGGAAAGTCCCCAAATGTAAATTGTTTGTTTGTTTAAACGCGCTAATGTCCCGTATATGACGCCCAACGCCGCGATGACCGACGCCGCGACGCCCGACGCCGCAACGCCCAACGTCGTGGAGCCGACGCCCGACGTCGCGACGCTGACGCCGCGACGCCTAACGTCACGACGCCGACGCCCGACGCCGCGGTGCCCGCCGCCGCGATGTCCGACGCCGCGATGCCCGACGCCGCGACGCCCAACGTCGCGATGACGACGCCCGACGGCGCGACGCCCGACGCCGCGACGCCCAACGTCGCGACGCCGACGCCCAACGCCGCGACGCCCAACGTCGCGACGCCGACGCCCGATGCCCGACGCCGCGACGCCGACACCGCGACGCCGACACACACACTTAATAATATTTTCTTATTTTTATCAGTTTGCATAAAAATCACATTAAAAAATTTTGCATAAAATATACTTAAAATTTTTACTTTCCCATAAGATGTCCACAGGTGTGACTCTCAAAACACATTGTACACATAAATGTAACATGTTCCGTGCAGAGTAATTCCTTGCACAAAGAGCATGCTTTTTTCGAGGGTCTATTCTCACTCCTGGGACACATAGAACTCCCGTGTTTGTGTCGTGAGGACTGTGAATAACAGAATCATGGCTTTCTATGCTATCAACACGAATTTCTACTTCATTATCAAAATCCGCATCCAATTCCCCATCAGAATTAGAGGATTGGAAAAGTTCAACCACGAACTAATATGTGCCTGCATTTGATCGTTGATTTTATTTGTGTATTGAAGCTAAAATAATAAAAAAATATGAACATATCATTTACTTATTATTTAAACATTATAATACATATTAATAACACAGTACTTAAGAAAATACAAAAATAATTTATTTTCTTCGAAAAATAAATACTTACACGGGTGGGCGCGTAATGAGCAAATTGCCGCACAATGGTACGCGGTCACCACAAAAGCCTCGCTGCGCAGGCGCAACGGAACTAACCGACACGAGAGTTGCGTCAGGGGAAGGAAGATGAATAGTTAGGAAGGTACCTAGACACTTAGAACGTTATGGCGTTGGTATCACAAAAAAATTTTGAATTACATTTTTGTGTGAGCAAATTGCTCATAGCGCGCCTTCTCACGGGTTAAATACGTTGAGTAGTTTGGCTGAAATACCGTCAAATAGGTAGCTACAATTTTTTGATGATCCCACGGGAACCCTATCGTTTTTCGGGATAATAATTTCCAGTAATCCTTTTCAGATCATAAGCTACCTGCCTGCCAAATTTCATTTAAATACGTTGAGTGGTTTGGCTGGAATACCGTCAAATAGGTAGCTACAATTTTTTGAAGATCCCACGGGAACCCTTTCGTTTTTCGGGATAACAATTTCCAATAATGTTCTTCAAATTATAAGCTACCTGCCTGCCAAATTGCATTTAAATACGTTGAGTAGTTTGGCTGGAATACCGTCAAATAGGTAGCTACAATTTTTTGAAGATCCCACGGGAACCCTTTCGTTTTTCGGGATAACAATTTCCAATAATGCTCTTCAGGTCGTAAGCTACCTGCCTGCCAAATTTCATTTCATTCCATACAGTGGTTTTAGCGTGATGCGACGACAAACATTCCCATATGGACAGACAGACAGACAGACAGACAGACAGACAGACAGACAGACAGACAGACAGACAGACATTTTTTTCAAAAATGTTATTTTTAGGTTCTGTGGCTTATATAGACCCCCTTTTTTTAATTTTCACTTAAATATTCTTAATGTACAGACATGACCCCTCTACAGATTTATTATATGTATAGATGTATAGATGAATTGGCTCAAAAAGTACTGGACCGATCTTAATACTTCTTTCACTATTTGAATGCTACATTATCGTTGATTAATATAAATAAGCCTTTTATTTGTCTCATGTATAGTTACATTTCATTTACATAATCTTGCCAATTATGCCCTGCAACACCTTTTAAGTCATCAGCCCATTTCCTAGTTGGTCATCCTCGTTTCCTGTTACCTTTTGGTCCATTCCAGTTTAGTGTACGGTTTGTCCATCTTGAGTCTTCTGTACGGGCAAGGTGACCTGCCCATTTTCATTTTAATTTCTTAGAGTGTGTGTGAAAATCTATTAAATTTGTTTTCTTTCTTATTTTTGTATGTCGAACTTTATCTCTTCTTCGAATTCCTTTTTAAATTTTTCCTTAAGCATTTTTTGTGTATCTAAATGTTTGTGAGCCACTCTCAGTAAAGAAGAAAGTGATGGACAGCTCTATCTCTATCATTGATTAAAATAGGCTATTTTGATTGCAAGAAAAAAATAAGGATCTCTACTAAAACTACAATAAGACCCCAAGGTGTAAAAAATGTTTACAAAATATATGTTGTGAAGTTTGCCTCCAAAGTAGCCCTTTATTTCTGGAAGAGATCCTCATGAGAACATTAGATTGGTGACGCCCCTGATGATTAACAAGAAAACCCTCTTACTAGCATGCATAAAGATTTCTGATTACACAAATATAAAAAAAAACCTGACTTCACAAAAAAGGGGTCTAAAAAGGCTAAAACAAGAAAATATTTCAATTTGAAATCCAGATATGCATACAAAAATGGTCAAGGTAGAGCCGTGGTCGTTATACCCGTTATTGGGATGGTATATTTCAACAGCAGACGAATATTATTATTTTTGAAGTTCTCTTTTTTCTACCGTATTTTTGTGTGAAGTAACGCTTAGATTTGTTTAGCGGGTACGACCACGGCTCTACTTTGACCATTTTTGTATCTATACATACATATACTGGCAAAATCATTACCCTTCCTTTTGGCTTTGCCGAAGTCGGGTAAAAAATAATATTAAAAAGACGATAGTTGTACTTACTTATTATTCCCTAATAATAATTCCTACGTTCCGTAGGTAAACCCGCACATGGTCTAGTTACGATTCCACCCACAATAATAAGAGCTATTTGTTCTTCCTATAAATTCTTCCTGATATCGGTAATAGATGAAGTATCTATGACCCGAATATTAATATCTGGCCATTGATGTGAAAGACGAAGATTCTCAAAACTATTTTTATAGGGATAAATTGATCTTGATTTAGTTTTTATATGGGTGAAAGCTGTAGTGATCACTCGCATTTATAATATTATCATACAGTGTTTCATGGTTAATACAGTGTGAAGAGAGTGACGCGTAGAGCATTTTTTGTTTTGGCATCTCGTCGTATAAATTACTTAACCCTTAACCACCTGCCAGCGGTCATGGTGACCGCAACGACTTTTCGAATTTGAATTTTGGCGAAATCCGTTATCGCGTGTTAGTGTGCGTCTGTGTACCTTTTCTGTTGGTGGTTTAGTGTCGCGTGTGCGCTCGGCAAGGATACACGTGCGCGCGTTTGGCTTGGGTGAGTAAAAATATTTCGTTAGCGGTCATGGTGACCGCGTTCAGGTAGTTATGTGATTATTGTGTATAACATTCATGTTTATTGTTTAAGCCGAATTTAGCAGAAAACTGGAAGTAGATTTAAATTTATTAAACACCTAGCAGAAGAACTGACTAGGCCAAACATGAAACGTCGAGAAAATACCGAGCACACTCCTCGTGACATCAAAACTTCTATTCGCCGGATCTTGAAAATAGAAGATGCATGCCTACTGTTTCTGGCGCTGATCATCTTGAAACACGTAGAAGGTGTTCAACTTGTGATCCCATGAAAAAACGAAAAACATTCCATCTGTGTTTTACCTGTACCTCTTACAAAATGTGCAAAAATTGTCGGGAAAATTTGTAAGACTTTACCCCCTGCAATTTTCTCGAAGTTTTGATTTTTTTAATACTTTAATTTTTTTGTTTCATTAGAATATTATTAGATTATTAAAAGAAAGTCCAAATTTGATTTAATTTTTTGTTCCTATGTTGATAGATCTCATTATGTAAGCATAATTCTACTTTTCGTTAAAACGTGCCAGCAATTTAATTGTTCACATTTATGAGAAGAATATGTTTTGTTATTGTTCCTTTTTTCACTTAATATAACTAAAAAAATCAAAGATCTAAAATGACCACTAGGAGTAAATCTTACTATACTGGGACTCGCGGGCTCTACACTACACGCGAACGCACTGGACCAGGATTGAAACTAATCTGTTTTGTGACTTTTATGTAGATTTTTAATAGTGATTTCTCGCGTTATGGTAAATAATTTATATGAGGTGCCAAAACAAAAAATGCGTCCTTCCTTCACTATATTCGGCTTGATATATGAACCATGAAACAACCCGTATAGGTACACAAGATATAATATTGTGTACAGTCACAAAGCATCCCTTCAACTTCCACTTTATATTAGTGGGATTCTAAATATTATAATACACCCGTGCGATGGAATAAGATTACATTTATTCGTGAAGTTTTGTCGAGTCGATTTCAAGAACGCGGGCTTACGACCTAAAACTTTATCCTTTGAATAGTTTTTAAAGTTATGAGTTCTTCATAATCAGCTATTATTGTCGGCATGTTAAAACGTCTCTGATCCATTGGCTTAGCTCGACTCGAGGGTCGTGGGTTTGATTCCCACGGTGGAACAACAAAAAATGTTGTTTTAATTTTGGTTAGGACAATGCAGGCTGAACACCTAATTGTTTGATAAAAAAGATAATCATAAAAGGCATGTAAAAAGTCGGTCCTGCGCCTGATATCCCGCAGTAGTATCGGTTCTCTGTCCCACTGGGCTACGAGAGTGAAGAAGAGAGTGTGCTTCTGTGTATTGCGCACACTCTTGGGCGCACTCCCTTGTTTCAAGGATATTAATTTACTGCGTCTCGCTAAAACTCCAAAACGGCTGAACCGATTCGGCTATTTTTGGTCTTGAAATATTCGTGGAAGTCCCGGGAAGGTTTAAACGGTTTCCAAGATCAACGAAGTAGGCACGGGTCAGCTAGTTTTTTATATAGAAAGAATCACGTATCACGCAGACCAGTGAGTGTTGAGCTTGTATAACAATCGTAAAATTTATTTTTACACAAAAATTTAAAAACTGCGCTCTCCAACTCGCCTGCCAAGCGTGATGAGTAAAGACTAACTTGAATACTTAGGGGCAGGCTTGTGTATTACTAGACGTTATAGATGAATGCAAGCGGTAGATCGGACTGTAAATGGAGTCTTTATATGCAGCGCTGCCATTTTGAATTCTTCAAGCAGAACATCATCTTCGAATATCGGCGATTGGGCGCATCCTCCTGTGAATTGTCCCTTAAGGTTAATTCTCACAAGCGCAGCGACGAAGCGCAACGTGTGCATGAAAACACAATGTACATATTATTATTTGTCTTACAAGTAAAATATATTAAATCAGATTGTTTAGTGCGATTGCCAAGTCAATGAGATTTATATGAAGCATAAAATATTTTAAATAAAATTGAATCACTTTATGATAGATCTCACAACTTTTTACGACAAAAGAACTTAGCGAAACTTTTTACAAGCATTTTTTACAATTTATGTTTTTGGTGGGATATAATTTATACGATACATGCATTTAAAATAAAGCTATTTTGTTTAATATTTTTTTATATCCTTTCAAAATTAATAGTTTTCTGCGTTCTGCGCGATTCAACTATCGCGAAATCTTACATTTATTTATAATTCACTTTCGTTATTTTTCCTTGTATCTCTAGGTCAATATTAATTTTTATTATTTAATAGTAAATTCACCCTTAGTTCAGATGACTTCAGGGTGAGTTAAGTTAATTAAATACCATAATTCAGCTTCGCTGCGCTTCTTCGTTGCGGTAATATGAAATGACCTGGCAATTCATTACTTTGCGAACAGAAAGCCCCGTATCCACTAGGCAACATTGGACGCGCTACATGTTGAAAGTTAGCGCAGAATTTTTGTTTATTATCGTTGTATGTTATTGAATGTACTGCAGGTTCTTGGTGGAAATTCATGAAAAACACAATCTACTTACGTAGCAGTAGATGCGTAGACAGACAACGATATTATTGTAAAACACAAACTACTTGCACTTTTTTCCACTTTTCTTGTTATTTTACAATAATTTTTACTTAAATGACACCTGATGATGACTATGTCGATACCAGTCGTGTATTTTAAGTAAAAATTAATGTAAAATAACAAATAAAGCGGAAAAAAGTACAAGTAGTTTGTGTTTTACAATAATATCGTTGTCACTCTACGGATCTACTGCTGATCGTGTTGCTCGCGAGAATTAAGTCGCGCGACGTGTTGCAACGTTGCCAAACATGTTGAGCGTCCCGTGTTGCTCGTCAATTGGTACCTAGTAGATACGTGGCATAAGGGTGAATATTCTTCGACAAATAATATATTACATAATTCAGTGTCGCTCCGATTTGTCTTTGAACTTATATGATATTACCCTTGGTCCCACTTCAAATTTTTTGTGACATGAAAAATAAAACATGCTGATTTCAATAGTGCACATTTCATACAAAAAGTCAGTCACATATTTAACGACATCCGTAGCGCAGTAGTTGAGCGCGTCGGTGCTCTATCAGGAGGTCGCGGGTTTGTATCCCGCCGAAGGAACAAAAAGCTTTCAGTGTTCCTGGGTCATGGCCCAACATCCATGGATGTATCTTAAATTTGTGTATTTTTTTAATAATATCTATGGACGCTTCACACCACGTCAATCTGACCCTGTGCTAAGTATCCGAAGAACTTGTGTTACAGGTATCAGACAACGGAAATATATTTAATACTTTTATACTATACTCGTATTTAAGATTTTTATTTATAACCACTCCGCTACGGAGGTCGTAAAGTAATATAATAGAAATCTTAAATATATTATGTATAGTGGGTATAAAAAGTATTAAATATATTTCCGTTGCCTGTTACCTGTAACACAAGCTCTTCAGATACTTAGCACGGGGCCAGATTGACGTGGTGTGAAGCGTCCGTAGATATTATTCTTGTTAAAATTGGCCCACAAAAAGTAGGCCGTGGGTGTGCGTCCTTAGCGGCGTAATTCTCAAGCGTGCTATACGTTGGGAGCTAAATTACAGCTTGTCTCTAGAGCATAATATAATATAATAATAGCTCCCCTCACCGATTTCGGTGTCGGTAGCCGATTTCATTGAAACCAGGTCAGCTACGCAGGAGATATTTTATAGTGCCCAAGTGTGTGCGCAATACACAGAAGCACTCTCTCTTCCTTTTACTCTCATAACCCAGTGGGATGGTAAACCGACACGACTGGCGAGAGAACAGGCGCAGGACCGACTTTTTACATGCCCATCCGACGCATGGATCATCTTTCTTGTCGGACAATCAGGTGATCAGCCTGCATTGTCCTAACCAAACTTGAAAACAACATTTTTTGTTGTTCCAACGCGGGAATCGAACCCACGACCTCCGGGTCGAGAGCGAAGCTCTGTACCACTAGACCACGGAGGCGTTGTAGAGCATAATGACATGGACAGCAATTAACTTGAGAGCCTCTTAAGTATCAGACGTTCAGTAAATATGCACTACTGTGTATTGCAACTAACACTTGTTTAAGCAAGCATGCTAGTATACAAGTTGCAAAATAAGTCAATGATTAATACTTTAGGGTATGTGGCTACTACGTAAGGTTTACTGTGAAAGTCCCAGCGCAGAAATACTTATTAAAAATTTTTGATTTTCATGTTTGTATGAAAAATGCCCTAACATCATAAATTTTCCCATACAATAATAAAAAAAAGTAACCGTTTCAGCGCTGGTACTTTCACAGTGAACTCTATATACGGGACCCATACACACCCTAAAATATTATCACTCATTAATATTACAGCCTGTATACAAATAATATTGTTTTAGTGGTTTAGATTTATAATCAACGCATAATCAAAAGTTTGACACCTACCTATTTGCATCTCACTCACTCCTAGCCAGAGTGGCCGGGAGCGGGGGAACCACGACCAGAGGCTAATGAGCCCCTCTACGTGGGGTCGAAGGACCCGGTATTGAGGATACCGAGCCGTATAGTTGCTTCTGTTTTTCTAGGGAAAACCCCCCGCGACAGAACACAGGGGAAAACCGTGGCTCTAAGGGAAGGAAGCCTTGGAAGACTTATTCCTGAATGGCGAGACGACATGTGGCGTGTGGAGGCCCCGGTCCTGGGACCGAGGAACGTGTGTGGTTCCACTCCTCCGAGCGCCGCGCATCGTCCCGCGGACCAAAGCCCTAACCAAGGTGGGATTGAAATAAATTGACAAGACGTTTTTTTGAAGGCAAAACCCTCGCGTCAGGGCGCAATAAAAAACCGTCGTAAAAAACACACTTTATTAACTCAATTACCTGAAGGGCTAGACTTTGACGAGTGGTCTTTAACCAACTCGCGGACCCAGCCAAACCAGGGAGTGGGGGGGGCTCCGGGAGCCATGATGGTGGGAAAGGGCATGGGGATGCCGACGGTAAACGTCCGAGGACGTTGCTAGAGGGCGCTGGACGTTGCTAGAGGGTACAGCCATACTCTCCAGTAGGCCGGGCGGCAGGCGGCGTCTGGCACCCTCCGTGGTGTAGGGCGACGTTGTCCGGGGCCGCCGTGGATCCTCGCCAGTCACCCAGGTTCCTCCCCTCCAAGGAACCTTCGGATGGCGCGGATATCCACATGCAGGCGCGGAACTCCGTCGCGAGCAGTGGGACGTCGCTGAGTGCGGTCTTGTGCGGCTACGTGGTGGCAGCGCGACGAGGCGAGGCGGCGTCGCAGGTCCAGGGCGGCGAGACCGGTAGATCCAGCCCAGGCGAGGAGAGGTTGGTCCGCTAGCGAGGCGGGGCCGGAAACTAGCCCCCTCCAGCGGTGGACAGGCCGGTTAAACCTGCGTCAGAGGCGGGGAAGCGGGGCCGGCTGGCAAGGCCAGCCCAGGCGACGCGGCATGACCGGTTATACTAGCCCGTCCAGGGGCCGGTTAATCCAGCGCGGCGAGGCCAGCAGACTCTTCTCGATCCAAGTGGGGCCGGTTCCGCCAGGCGTCAAGCGGGCGAGGAGTGCTGAGCGAGCCCCAGCAACGAGGCGAAGGTCAGCAGGCAGCGGTGGTGCCGTGGAGGCATGATGGTGGAGTGGGCTGCGGTGGGCAGCGTTGCTGGCCGGATGGTCTGCGGTGGTGGTCGGCGGCGGTTGGGCGCTCTACCGACAGCCGTGAGTGTGATGATCAGCGGCAGGTGCGGCAGGTGTAACTGCCGGGTGGTGGGCAGGCTCAGGCAGGGTGCCTGAGGGCGGCGGTGCAGGGCTGCGGTGCGAGGCGCAGTCCTGGAGGCGGCGCTCTGTGCGCTGCGGTCAGTCCGAGCATTTCTCGGCTGGACGGGGTGGGGTCCGGGACGCGCAGGAGGTCTCGGCCGGACATTGGGGCGGGGGGCTACCACAACCCCCCCGCGAGAATGCCGACGGGGGCCCGGCGCCAACGGTGTCCTCTCCGTCACAGCTAGGCTCGGTGTCTTGGTGGTGGCGCGCCTTCGGGTCGGCGCAGGGCGGTCTTCCACGTCGCAGCAGGACGCGACACGGACGGAAACGCGGCGCGATCGGGCAGCGTAACGGCGTGCGCGCGCTTCGGAAGCCAGGACGGTCCAAAAGTTTCACATAATTTTAATTCCCTTTTTATCCGACCGTCGAAGAAAAAGGTGGGTAATGATTGGCAGTGAATGTATGTTCCACATACCTACGAACAAATGTTATGTAGAAGGGTCTTTAAAATCCCCAATGTACCTGTAGTCACCTCTTTTGCCTATCGTTTTGCAGCTTTCCTTTTTCCGCATATTTATAACAAACTGGTAAATCTATTTCACCTGAAGCTTTGCTCTGTCCAACAAGGAAAAAAGGCACTTGCCAAAGCACTATTGTCATGGTCTTACGACGAATCTGAAAACCTGATAAAAGTGTATAAATAACACAAACGTACATTCCACACTCATCTCAATTAATACACACACACACATACACACACACACACACACACACACATCCTTTTAGTTGTAAACTCACCCACCCACCCACAGTCTCCAAGCACTCTCACTTACAAATGATATTCAAAATGTTGTTCAAAATTTAAATGTAAATATTATTTTTCTCTCTTTTCTTTTTCTCTTAAAGTATGTCGTTATTATTGTATTTTGTTGTGTCACTTTGTTTTAAATTTTAAAGTATTATTGTATCTTGTTGTTTCACTTTGTTTTAAATTTTAAAGAAATACAGTTGTGTTCTAAGCCGCCACTTATAAATTTGTACTCTTTTGAGTCCCCCATAGGACAGGCGTCGCCTAGTTTGGGGGAATGTTACTGTAACATTTGGCTAATGTACTTTTTTGGAAATAAATGATTTGTATTGTATTGTATTGTACATGTAAAAATTTGGTCCTGCGCCTGTTCTCCCGCCAGGCGTGTCGGTTTACCGTCCTACTGGGTTATGAGAGTAAAATGAAGAGAGAGAGTGTCTTTGTATATTGCGCACACGCTTGGGCACTATAAAATAACTCCTGCGTAGCTGGCCTGGTTTCAATGAAATCGGCTACCGACACTGAAATCGGTGAGGGGAGCTATTATGTTCCACCATAACACTTAAACTGCTCATCTGATATTAATGAAAGTAACATATGTTTTACGAAGTCTGGTTAAAGTTTTACACAAACATTTGAGGATACAGTAACTCTTAAAATTTTAGTTAATTGAAATAAGCTGGCATATTATATTTTGTAGTCTCCCGTTTGAATTAGGTTAAGTTATATAAGTGAAAGCTTTTGGCCTTATTAGCTGTAGCGCGAAACTTTGAGCTGAACTTTAAGCTGTACTAAGCGAAAGCTGAGCTGTAAAGTTTAATTTATATAAAATGGATAATTTAAGAAAATCTGCTGCGCTCAAATTCACCTTGTTTTAAATATTTCAGTGGTCTGCACTGCAAATTAAATGTACATGAATCTTTTTTATACTATGATTTTATGTTTAAAAGGGCATTTACAAATTTGGATATCTCTAGATAGATACTTTTCCGTGAAAAAAGTTTCACGACGCGAAATATGAAGTGGCAAAAATGGTACTAATTCAATGCCATAGAAATTCTAGTTTTCTTCTTCACGGTGAATTGAGACAACAACTCGTACTGAGCACAATCGATATATAAAAAAAATATGTGTGCGTGTACTAGTGTACACACGTAAGAAGTGAAACTTCTTTATGGCCTTATTTTTCGAAAAATGATCTACATGCAAAAAAAAAAATATAAAAAAAAATTAAAAAAAAATAATTTTTTTTTATATTTTTTTTTAAATTTTGTATTTTTTTTTTTTTTTTTTTTTTACATATTTTTTTAGTATTGATATATTATTTATCACGTCGCTATTGTGTTTCAGAAATAAATAAGGGTGCTATAAAAAAACGTGGCTTGACCCTCTCACGATTCTGGGTGACTGGAAGGGGGGGGGGAAAAATGTGACGCGTAACCAAAAAATGTGACGGTAAATTTTTTTCCAACGCCGATAAAGAAGTTTCACGTCAAAAAAATGGGTCTAAAAAGGCTGAAACCCATTTTAAACGTTTATTTTTAATTTAACGATAAAATATAATAATTTATAAAATATCAAAGTACAATATATTCGTTATGTGCTTGCCAAGACCTATCTTTTGATACCAAACACGAGACAATCATCATAATTTTTTTTTTTTTGAGATATGTAGTTTTTGAGGATTTTCAAAGTCCAAAATTTTTCGAAAAATTATATAGCCTATGTTACTCGCCGTATTGGTGATGACCAATCGATTGATACCTCATTTATTAAGATCGGACCAGTAGTTTAGCCGCTACGAGGGAACATACATACATACATACATACATACATACGAACATACATATATACACACGTATATACATACATACATACATACATAGCCACTGCCAAAATCATAACCCTTCCTTTTGGCTTCGCCGAAGTCGGGTAATAACGCCGTTTAAAATCCTAGGACCTGATTAAAATGTCGTCGCTATATATCGCTTACGAAGTTTTAAAACAAAATGTATGACATAACATCAACATAACTTCGCTAAATGACGGGAGAATTCGTATGTCATTTACCTAAGTCAAATCCCATACACTTGGTTTACGAACTTCGTAAGCGATAAACAGCGATGGCAGCTTGAATCAGGGCCTACCTAATGCATATCACTCACTCCTAGCCAGAGTGGCCGGGAGCGGGGGAACCACGACCAGAGACAAGGTCCCTCTACGTGGGGTCGAAGGGCCCGGTATTGAAGATACCGAGCCGAATTTGCTATGTTTTTCTAGGGAAAACCCCCCGCGACAGAACGCAGGGGAAAACCGTAGCGCTAAGGGAAAGAAGCCTTGGAAGACTTTTTCCTGAATGGCGAGACGAAATGTGGCGTGTGGAGGCCCCGGTCCTGGGACCGAGGAACGTGTGTGGTTCCACTCCTCCGAGCGCCGCGCGTCGTCCCGCGGACCAAAGCCCTAACCAAGGTGGGATTGAAATAAATAAAGACAAGACGTTTTTTTTGAAGGCAAAACCCTCGCGTCAGGATTCCTGTTTTAAACCTCGCTTTATAGAGTATAACCACCGTTTACCTCTGTTCGTGGATCAAGTTAATATACACACAATTATTACGATGAG
This sequence comes from Celastrina argiolus, assembly GCA_905187575.2. Lineage (NCBI taxonomy): Eukaryota > Metazoa > Arthropoda > Insecta > Lepidoptera > Lycaenidae > Celastrina > Celastrina argiolus. The sequence continues at coordinate 1,676,845 of LR994585.1, forward strand.
GTTCCAAAGTATAGTAACTATATATTAATGTATTAACATTTTTATCGTGACATATTTAATGTGTGGCACACCTGGATGAGGTACCAGCTGATTCACTCACACATACCTGTAGCAATACTTTATACGCGAGGGAGGAAAACATCTACTATTAGAACAGAGCGGAACGCCGACTTTTGACATTTCATAAGTTCTTTTATTTCATTTTGCTGGAGATTACTTTTAGAACATAAATAACAAATAAAAGTATTAGGTCAACTGTGAAGCCATACTTTGATATACAAGGTGTAAAATAAGTTAGTGATGATACTTTACGGTGTGTATGTGCCCCTTATGTAGAGTATACTGTGAAAGTACCAGCGCTGAAAGACTTACTTTTGACTTTCATGTTTGAAGGAGAAGTGCAACATCATAAATTTTCCGATACAATGATTTAAAAAAGTAACTCTTTCAGCGCTGGTACTTTTACAGTAAACTTTAAATAGGGGGCACATACACACCCTTAATTATTATCACTCATTAATTTTACAGCCTGTATATATGATACGATAAGGCGACTTTGTAAATTTGTTTCGTCCTTTTTATTAAAATTTGAAAAACGAAGGTTAGTATGGATGGATTTTTGTTACTCTTTCAGGCATGAAGTACTGAACGGATTTTGATGAACAATAAACAGACACGTCAAACTTATAACCCGTCGTTTTTGCGTCGGGGGTTATAAACATAAAACATTATAAAAGTCAAAGTCGTAAATGATTTTTTCAAAATGGGTTTACAAAAACACTTTTTGACGTCAATAAACAATTATAACAACCAAACTGCTTCACAGTTCCTCGGGAATAAAGCCACATCAGAAGTAACACAAAAATACCATAAGGTATGAAGCAATGACCGGCGGTAGGTTGGCCCCAGGCCAGTAATGGAGGGTTAATGGTCTGTTTCACCAGCAACTAACAATTACCGATTTAATTTGCGGGCTGAAGTAAGTTGTGTTATAATTACAGTTATATGTTAACTACCGTGTGGGCATGCGATCTATTTTCGCGTTTAGGCTTGTTTCTGACTAAGGCCCATATAAATAAAACTCGAAACATCTACTTGAGAACCTATTTGACAGATAATAAAAACGTTTCGTTTCACTTTTGAAAATAGAATTTCACATACGTTAAATACTTTCTTTTTTTTATTTTCTAAGTGTGCGACTGAGATTGTTTTATTTATACGAGCCTAAGTGTTAATAATAATAGTCATTAAGTAATAATTATAGGTTTCGTTAAAACCAGATTCATGATGCAGACGCAGGAGTCATTATAATGGTTTTTAAGTGTGTGCACAATATATAGGACATGTTATTTTCCCATTACTCTCGTGACCTAGTAAGGAAGATAACGTGTCCGAGGACTGTTACGACACGACATGGACCATCTCTTTCGTCAGACCATCAGGTGATCAGCCTGCATTGTCCTAACCAAACTTAAAAACATTATTTTTGTTGTATACAACCACAAATTGAGACCCAAGCTCTAGAGCTCTAGAATAGACGTTGACTTCTTGTATAAAATAAAATAAATAGCTCCCCTCGCCGATTTCGGTGTCGGTAGCCGATTTCGTTGAAACCAGGTCAGCTACGTAGGAATCATTTTATAGTGCCCAAGTGTGCGTGCAATATACAATGATAATATCTCTTCCTTTTACTCTCATAACCCAGTAAACCGATGCGACTGGCGAGAAATCAGGCGCAGGACGGACTTTTTACATCCTATATGAGTTTTTTTACGATTTGCTTTCACTGATAAACGATCTTAAATATAATATACAAATTATGATTTAATGAAATAAACGTCGTGATAATGTTACGTCAGTTAACACTTTTTCTTATTAAACACTAGAGACTTACTCAAAAAATCGATTTATCTTTTAACAACTATAAATATACCTATTTAAAAAAAGTACTTAACTTATAAGTTGTAATAAGAATATATTATAAATGTTAATTTAAAAATCAGATCGAAGGAGTTAGATCCATGGTCATAATTCACGAACAATTAAAAAAAAATATCGAAAACGTCATGTTAAGACGCCACTATGTCTTTTGTCGTCATTTGTCTTTGTGCCAAGTTAACGTCTGTCTGTTCTGTCTTTTTTTTTTCTTGCTACTGAAAACGAAAATGCAATAAAAAAAAATGTCTGTCTGTCTGTTAGCGTGTCTCTTTGCTCCGGCTAATCTCTGGAACGGCTGGACCGATTTTAACGAGACTTTCACTGGTAGATAGCTAAAGTTATAAGGATTAATTTAGGCTACTTTTCATCATCATCATCGTCGTCATCAAACTCATGATCACCGAATTGGCTGGACCGACTGTGACATTCACCGGGCTTAGCTTATGTTAGTAGGAGTAATCTATACATCTATATGTATAAAAGTAAGTCGTGTTAGTTAAATTATTTATAACTCAAGAACGGCTTTATAGATATGGTTGAAAATTGGTGAGGAAGTAACTTAGAGCCAGTAGACGGACATAGGATACTATTTATTCCATTTGACAGCGCAGAACCAGCAACGTTCACGGAAGGGCTTGGCGTTGTGGGTTCCGCGTTGCGGGTTCCGGGTTCCCGTGTTGCGGGTTCCGGGTTCCGCGTCGCGGGTTCAGGGTTCCCGTGTTGCAAGTTCCGGGTTCCACGTTGCGGGTTTCGGGTTCCCATGCTGCGGGTTCCGCGTTGCGGGTTCCGGGTTCCTGCGTTGCGGGTTCCGGGTCCCCGCGTTGTGGGTTCCGGGTTCCCGCGTAGCGGGTTCCGGGTCCCCGCGTTGCGGGTTTCGGGTTCCCATGGTGCGGATTCCGGGTTCCCGCGTTGCAGGCTCCGCGTTTCCGCGATGCGGGTTCCGGGTTCCCGCATTCCCGCGTTGCGGGTTCCGGGTTCCGCGTTCCGCGTTCCCGCGTTGCGGGTTCCGGGTTCCCGCGTTGCGGGTTCCGGGTTCCCGCGTAGCGGGTTCCGCGTTGCGGGTTTCGGGTTCCTATGGTGCGGATTCCGGGTTCCCGCGTTGCGGGTTCCGCGTTCCCGCGTTGCGGGTTCCAGGTTCCCGCGTTGCGGGTTCCTGGTTCCCGCGTTGCGGGTTTCAGGTTCCCGCGTTGCGGGTTCCGGGTTCCCGCGTTGCGGGTTCCGGGTTCCCGCGTTGCGGGTACCGGGTTCCCGCATTGCGGGTTTCGGGTTTCCATGCTGCGGGTTCCGCGTTCCCGCGTTGCGGGTTCCGGGTTCCCGCGTTGCGGGTTAGGGGTTGTTTTTTTTAGTTGAATTTCATCATAAACTGTTTTTATGCTCAACGAAGTGGGCAAGGGTCAGCTAGTAGTCTAATATTCGTGGAAGTCCAGGGAAGGTTTAAACGGGGTCAACGGTGAAGGTTTAAACGGTAAATCTAAATGTAAACAAATATATTATTAATGGTCTGAATTCTAGCAAATTGTTACGAGATATTAACGCTTAAGTCAGTTTCGCGGAATCTTTTTGGGACTTCTAGGTACTCTGCCTAGTGCGGACAATTTGCAGATGTATTTGTAGCGTTCCAGCTAATTACCCGACTTCGGCGAAGCCAAAAGGAAGGGTAATGATTTAATAGAGGTTTGTATGTATGTATGTTCCCTCGTAGCGGTTAAACTACTGGTCCGATTTTAATAAATAAGGTGTTAATCGATTTGTAGTGGTCCCGCGAGTAACAAAGGCTATATAATTTTTTGAAAAATTGTGGATTGTGATAATTATACCTCAAAAACTATCTCCAAAAAAATTAAATTAAAATAATTGTATCGTGTTTGATGTCAAAAGATAGGTCTTGGCAAGCACATTACAAATATGTATTTAAATATTTTATTAATTATTATATTTTATTGTTAAATTCAAAATAAACGTTTAAAATGCGGTCGTACAAATAATATCTAGGAGTTGTTTAGCTACTTTCTATGCGTTAATTTAACGTTACTTTATTGTAAATATAATGTTATATTTTATGTGGAAACAGAAAAATTTAAAATTAAATAAAAGTTTCAAAAACTATAACCCGACTTCGCAAAAAAGGGGCCCACCCCTTTTTTGCGAAGTCGGGTTATAGTTTCAAAAACATCAGGTTCAAAAATGGTCAAGGTAGAGCCGTGGACCCGCTAATAAAATGTATGCGTCAGCTCACACCGAAATACGGTAGAAAAAAAAGAGCTTGAAAAATCATAATATTTTCTGCTGTTTCAAACTCAATAGCGGGTGCGACCACGGCTCTACCTTGACCATATCTGTACCTATACATATCTGGATTTCAAATTGAATTATTTTCTTGTTTCAGCCTTTTTAGACCCACCCCATTTTTGCGAAGTCAGGTTATAGTTTTTGAAACTTTTTTTTTTTAACGTCTCTTTTTGTAATTTTATATTTTGTAAATATTTTTAATTTTATACTTGCACTACATTAGGTTTGCTTTTTAAAATTTATAACATCGTACTTTTTAGTCTTTTATTTATCTATTTAAAAGGTTTCATTCAACTTGCCCTGTTAGTGTGGGACAAATCTTGCGAGTTAAACTAGAACAATTCTTGTTAGATTAGGTTGGAATTTGGTTTACTAACGTAACTTCGGTGCAATTTTACGGTATGTGCAATGAAGCTAGTCTCAAGATTGAATCGGAAGGTGGTCATGGGAACTCTTAAACCGAACAAGATAAAACCATCGAGTTCGGACTCTTTTGAATAGTCTTCACAAGAACTCAGAGCATTTAAATTGTCTTTATTAATTTTTTTGGTCATTTATATTTTTATTTGTTTTACTTTTACGACGACCTACTTTGACGACCTCCGTAGCGCAGTGGTTTACAGCGCGTTGGTGCTCGACCGAGAGGTTGCGGGTTCGAATCCCGCCGAGGGAACAAAAAGTTTTTAATGTTCCTGGGTCATGGATGTGTATTAAATTTGTGTATTAATATAATAAAAATCTTAAATATGTGTATATTATAAAAGTATTAAATATATATTTCCGTTGTCTGGTACCTGTAACACAAGTTCTTCGGATACTTAGCACAGGGCCAGATTGACGTGGTGTGAAGCGTCTATAGATATTATTATTATATTATATTTTAGGTATTTTAAAATCTAGTAGTGTAGTATATCCTCAAGTACGAGCCTATCGTGTAATCACTGTCGAGCCGAAATCCTTGAACTTAATTGAAGTTAATTTAAAACTTTTGAACTATTAATCCAGCCGTACAGCCGAGTCTGTTACGCCGGTTCCTATGAGGAGGGAGGGGGGGGGGGTCAGGTAACCTTTGATAGGGCTTACTTTGACCTTCCATGAAATTTGTTTTGTAGATTTCTGTTTAAATTTTCTTAAAAATTAAAAATAAAAAACGTTTTATTTCCAAATGAAACTTAACAAGCTATTTTCGGAAAGTCAACAAGACAAACAAGCTACTACCGGTTCAACCCTAACCCGCCGAGAAGAACCGGCGTAAGAAACTCGGACGGGGTCATCTTTTAGCAAAAACATGGAAAATTGATCTTCTTATTATTGTATACAATTTTTTTTTGTTTGAATGAATAAATATGTGAGTACAGCCTTACAAGACTTATCCGTATAAAGGGGTATGAAGTTTCGGAAGATATGCAGAAGATATTGTTAAATGATGAGCTAAGATACCTACAATTAATAAAAATAATAAAACTCTACTCTGAATACGAATGAATGAATGAATGAAATATTCTTTGTTGTGCACACATATTAAAATAATTCAAGAGGCAACGTTAATTAATATTATATAATGTAGAAAACAAATGGCGGCCTTATTAATATTTAGAAATAATCATTCTCTTAATGTGTTTGTGAATAAACGTTTAATATATTATTACTAGCGGACCCGTGCCCACTTTGTTGAGCATACAAACCGTTTAAACCTTCCCCGGACTTCCACGAATATTTCAAGACCAAAAATAGCCAAATGGGTTCAGCCGTTCTTAAGTTTTAGCGAGACTAACGAACAGTAATTCATTTTTATATATAAGATTTATTTTACTACACGTCGACATGTTTTATCAAAACGCCATCAGCGATTGCGGTAACGGGTACAATCGCTTCGCATCAGGCGTTCAGTCAGCTCATTTGCTCCTTTTAAAAATCTAAACGGGGAAATGAATTAAACGAGTTTTAATACTTGAGATTTGAGCAGCATTTCGTGCTCCATTTCCCGGTAAAATTGCAGAGCGCGGCCATTGATTGCGAAAATGTGTATGTGGCCGTACGAACTCTTTGTATACGACTCAAATAATAATACTTTGTTCATAGATTTAAAAAAATAGACCCCTGTTTCCTGCCTAGATAATAACATCTATAATAACATAATAACATCTATAGATGCTTCACACCACGTCAATCTGGCCCTGTGCTAAGCATCCGAAGAACTTGTGTTACAGATACCAGACAACAGAAATATATATTTAATACTTTTATACTATACACATAATATTTTTTTTTATAATTATACACAAAATTGAAAAGTTTTTGTTCCCTCGGCGGGATTCGAGCCTACAACCTCTAGGTCGAGCACCAACGCGCTGAACCACTGCGCTACGGAGGTCGCCGCTTTTTATTTGCATTTTTTCTTTTTGGCTGTTACCCTTATGTCCAACTAAGATATTCCAACTAAGATATATGAAAATATTATTAAGTTAATAATAAAAAGAAATATGTTTATTGAACATAATGTAACGCACGCACTATTCTAGATTTCGAGGGCATGGGGCAATTTGTTCTTGGGGCACTCACATTGGGCACATATTCATGCGTAGACAGTACCTGTACTTACGACAGTACATAAGTCAATGGGATCTGGAAAGCCACGTTCACGCAGTTTTAAATTGTGGCCTGATCGCTTAGTGCTCTCAAATTATTAATGGCTCGCTTTATGGAGAAAATACCGTGTTGGTTAATTAGCTTTGCTTTCGAATTCTAGAATTTTATACCTACAGCTCAACTCTAGTTCGTCATATATAGGGAGAAAACTGCCTATTATATTCATCTATATTTTCCATTATAGATCTTAGATAATTAAGGTAGATAAACCTTCTTTGTTAACCTTAATTTTTTAAGTAGATCGAAAACACTCGTTTACAATTTAATATAACATGCGTTGGATGGGCCTGTAAAAAGTCGATCCTGCGCCTGATGTTGCCAGTCGTGTCGGTTATCCGTCCCACTGGGCTACGAGAGTGAAGGAATAGAGTGTGCTTTTGTGTATTGCGCTCACACTTGGGTATTATAAAATAACTCCTGGTTTCAATAAAACCGATCACCGTGACTCAAATCGGTGTGGGAGGCTGAGAGTGTTATTATTATTATTACATTATTATTGTAAAAGTAACTCTGTCCGTCTGTTTTTAATGCAAAAAACAAATTCATATTAGCAATAATAATTGTTTTATAGAAATTACGGTATAAAAATCTATTTTTCTTTCGAACTACAGAACCCTGAAAACAGGTTTATCTGTTAAGATCGAATTTAAAATTATAACAAATATTCAATAGAACGCTATAATGCTATCAATATAAATATTTATTAAACAATCCAATCAAATAATAGATACATATTGATCTGTCCGTATTTCATTTTTTTGTCTACGTTTCGACTAAATTCTATCCCACCAAAAACATTTTCATGTAAAAATGTTGCCAAGACGAGCCTACATAGCTTACCCTCTGAAAAAGTTATCAGATTTTTTTTATTTTTTTTTTATTTTTATTAATAGGTTCACATAACTAGCCAAACACTTAAAATTAGTACAATATAATTAATTCTACATTCTTACAGAAGTGTATGACCTTCTTGAAGTGAACACTGCATGCTTTTTAATATAGGTTTAGGTAGGTGGTAGGTTATTGCGGTGTACCGCAATCATTATTTATAAGAATTAGAAATTATTAACTAAATATGATTTTAAAGAGCAAACAGATGCACTAAATATGTCAATATTATTACTGACTTTATTATAAGCGGAACACATACGGTACATCGGTGAATGCTGGCTATAGTTAGTACGTGGCAAGGGCAAGTTAAAAGTTTTTCTGTTATGCAGACGGCTACCCGGACGTGGAACAACCAATTGTAATTTCTCCATTGAAGAAGGAGTATCTAATTTGCCATTTATTAATTTCAACAGATACACAATATCAGCAATGTTTCGTCTTTTCTCTAGGGAAATAAGTCTAAAATACGCAAGCCGGGACTTGTAAGATGTTAATTCACGACAAAGATTATATGCATATGAAATATGGTATAAAAACTGTTTCTGAAGTCTTTCGATTCGGGAAATATGTACTGCATAGGATGGACTCCATATTTGACAGCAGTATTCAAGAATCGATCTTACGTAGCAGCTGAAAAGAAGAATCGGAATCTCGCAATCGTTGAAGAATTTGGTTTGGCGTATTACGAATCCAGTCAATCGAGTGCTTTTGTTAACTATACTGTCAATATGTTCCCGGAAGTTCAACTTAGTGTCTGACACCACACCCAGATCTCGCATGCTCGAGACTTCTGTAATAGGAGAGTTTGATATAAAACAAGTAGCTGGAATGTGATCTCGCTTAAGTGAAAATTTTATGTGAAAGCATTTAGATGAATTTAACAACATTCCATTTGCAGAACACCAATGGTTTATTGTGTTTACGTCATTTTGAAGATGTTTGACATCACTATAGTCATTAATTTTACGATATAGCTTGAGATCATCGGCGAACATTTGGTAACCAGAGGTAATAGCTGAAGACAAGTCATTAACATAAATCAAGAAGAAAATAGGTCCTAGGTGTGAGCCCTGGGGAACACCAGTTGGTGCTGTTCTGATATCTGACTTGTAGCCTCTAATTTTGACCAGCTGTGACCTATTCATGAGATAAGACTCACACCATCTTAGTAAGTTGCCGCAGATCCCAGCATGAGCCAACTTTTGAATGAGAATTCTATGATCAACCACATCGAAGGCCTTTGAGAAATCGGTATAAATGGCGTGTACTTCAGTTTTATCTTCCATTGCTTCGTAAATGGTTGTGACGAAATCCAAAAGGTTCGAGGTGGTTGATCGTCCTGGCAGGAATCCATGTTGGTTCGTGTCAAACGAGGACTTTAAGTGGAAATAAATCTTGACCTTGACTAATCTCTCAAAGACCTTCCCCATAGCTGATAAAATTGACACAGGTCTATAGTTAGTCACATCTCTCTGGTCCCCCTTTTTGTGAATTGGTGTGATGTGAGCAAGTTTCCACTTAGAAGGAAATTTTCCGACTGACATGGACTTATTCAAAATGCGATGGAGTCCATAGGTCGCTGGTTCAGATCCGGCTCGAAGGACCAAAAAAAAGGATGTAGGAGCTGCTACTCAACTACACCTTTTGGTGATATTGATTGATTGATAATTAAAAGTCCTTGATATGATATTTACGTTTATTCTCAAGAATGCTAATTACTAAATGATTATGAGCGCGCGGTTTGAATGCTTGATGCGGACTGGGTCCGGCAGCCTGCACTTTACCACACAATGCTAATAATTCTGCAGAATCAGCAATGTACGTGCTAGCTCGTACAGGGTCGGTTAGCTGCTCCGAGCAACGTTGGAGTAATATTGGCGGGATGGAATCTGGACCTGGTCCTTTATTAGTATTAATTGTTTTAAGGGCGGTGAAAATTTCGGATTTAGGAATGTAACATAAACCAAATGATGGCGATTGGTTAGTTGGTTTTTCAGGCATAGTAGCACTTGAAGTCTGTTTTTTCGGATATACCGAATGAAAGTACTCGGAAAAAAGGTTGGTAATATTTTGGGAACCTTGCGCGGATTTTTCGTTGTAATACATTTCGTCTGGAATTTCACTGCTATTAGATCTAAATGATTTAATAAACGACCAAAAATATTGTGGGTTTTTTTTAATTAATAATTTTGACTCAATTTTAAATTTATTAAGACATTCTTTCAACATTGTTTTAGATCGATGACGTAACATGTCGTAGACAATAAAATCCCTGGGGTTAGAGTACTTTTTAAAATTTTTATGCATTTTATTTTTCTCTTTTAGCGTCTCTATTAAAGCTCTGTTGAACCAAAATGGATATTTGCAACTATCACTTTGACTTTTAGGAGTATTCTGTATTATAATTTGGTCAAGTATAGCATAGAATACGTCTACAGTTTCATCAACAGTTTGTTCCGCGTTGAAATGTGCATGCCAATCAGTCGCTTCTAACGCCGCAGATATCGTATAAAGCCAAGTTCTACACTAAACCTTAATCAAAATCTATCAAAAAGTGGTCAGATCTCATGTAGAACCACCAACCCATGGCCCCATCAACCGATCGTGGTTATACGGGCCGAAACACGGGAATGCGCACCCTACTGTCTCGGGCTCTCCCCTTCAGGTGCGCAATTCTTGATTCCCTACAAGTTATTTAATCTCTTTCTATTTGTCCCTAAGTCCATTCTCCCCTTTCTGGGGCGGACAACACAGAAACGACTTCGGTGTCTTCCGATAGTTCGTCCTGGTTCTACTATCTTCGTTTCGTCCTTGGTTGCCTCCATTCAACCTTTCTTCTATCTCTAGTCCACTTCTTATCCTGTGCCATAGACGCGCGTATTCCCGCAGTCGTCCGAAGTTCGCCGCCGAGGAAACGAGGTCGCAGTAGTAGGCCGGGCCCTCTCCAAAGACTTCGATCGCATCCAATAACTTCCTACGCGCCTCCCCGTACAGGGGGCACTCCCAGAGTGCGTGGTGTACGTCTTCTACCGTGGCTTCGCCACAGTAGCATGACCCCACAGCAGCCAAAGTCATTCTGTGGAGTCTCCCTCTGAAACAGCCATGACCGGTAAGTAGTTGCGACGTCTCATAATCTGGCTCTACCCAAACGGCCTTGCAACGGGCCTTTACATCGGGGAAAAATCGATATAGTTCCCGCCCCGTTGTCGACGTGTCCCAACGCTCCTGCCATAGGGCAAAAGCGGACTCAGTTTCTCTGAGTTTCGCACTCCGTAGCTCCTCTTTAGTAGCCCCGGACTCACGCAACACGCCTAGTCTGCCAGCACGAATTATCTCGAGGTCGGCCGGAAGTACGCCTGCCAATACTGACAGGGCGTCGGTGCTCGTCGAGCGATACGCCTTGGTCAAAAGGATCAAGGCGGGTCTCTGGGTGCGCAAAAGCGCACTCCGCACAACGTGTAGGGTCGCCCTCTCATGCCAACATGCTGCAGCATACGTAACAGTGGCCACAAAGGTACCTTGGTACAGAACCCGAAGAGCCCTGTACCTCACCCCCCATGAGCTAGCCGATACTCGCGACATTTTGCCGAAGCAATTTGCCGCCCTCTCCCCTATGGACACTGCGTGCCTTGCAAATGAAAGACTCGAGTCGATCACCACTCCCAACACTGTGGTCGACCCGACGCTCTTGATCGAGTTCGTCCCTAATTTGATGACTGGGGGTCACTGGAACTTCCCTTTTATCGTCATTGAAGACGATTTATTCGGGGAAAATTCCAGCCTATTACGGACACCCCATTCACCCACGAGCCGCAATGCTGCTGAGGCTTTCGCCTCAAGAGCCGCACGTGAGTCCCCCTCGATCAGGATCGTCACGTCGTCGGCATAAGCCACGAATGTTACCCCCCCTGGAAGGGGCAGTCGAAGCAAGTCGTCCATTAGGATGTTCCAGAGAGTGGGACCCAACACCGATCCCTGCGGACAGCCCATAGTGGCAGCCTTCCACACTACCATGCGGCCCACGAACATGCCAACTCTGCGGCCGGTGAAGTAGCCCGCCAACATCCGGTAGATGTTGGGCGGACAGCCTCCCCTTTTCGCTTTCAGCATGATCATGGGCCACCAAGCATTATCGAAGGCCCCAGAGATATCTAGAAAGATCGCCTGTACATATTTCGACGAGCTCCCACGTGCCGTGCCGAGAATAGCTCTCAGCGCGGATACCGTCGACCGTCCCCGAGTGAACCCATGCTGGCAGTCCGACAGACCCCTTGTCATTTGCGTGGCGCATTTTAATAGTACGCGTTCTAAAATCTTACCAAAGATCGGCAACAGAGTGACGGGCCGGTAGGCTTTAGGGTCGGTAGGCGGCTTGCCGTTGCCTTTTGGCAGGACAATCAGTCTACCGTCCTTCCATACACGCGGAAAAACGCCCTCCTGGACACATCGCCTAAACACTTCTGCAGTCTCTCGCGGCGCGGCTGCCCAAACGTGTTTTATTATGCGAGCGGTTAACCTATCGATCCCTGGTGCTGTGTTTGGGAGTTCCTTAACTATGGACGCCACCACTTCCTCCGTCGGAGGAGGAGCATCTTCTCCTGCAGGAATCGCAGCTGCCATAAGCCGCACCTGCCTGTGGTACTCAGTGTCTCTGGACACATCGTCGTCCGGACATAGAGCACCCATGAGGCTATGCATGGCCTCCTCGACTCCCCCAGCATAACCTTGGGCATATTTTGTGCCATTTATTATGTTGCTGGGCGGCCGAAGCCGCCCGCACGCGATGCGGTACGCCCGGCCCCAAGGGTCCTGGTTTCCCGACTCTGCTACGGATTTATAGAACTTAAGTTGCTCCTCCAAATAGCTGCCCTATATCTACGCCTATGCTCATGAAAGCGCCTCTTGGCCGTCTCCTCGTCCGGGCTATTGCCCCGACGGGAAGCCTGCCAAGCCCTGCGCGAGCTGTAAGTCTCGCGGCGAAGTCGGTCCAAGACCGGCGTCCACCACTCATACCCACGCTCAGATCTACCACTCCCCCCCTTACACAACCCCAGGATGCCTTTCGCAGTGCTAGCCACCATCTTGGTAAACCTCGCACTTAACACTTCTGCGGAAGTGTTCCACCTAATGTTGGCAGACCTTTTTTGGATCTCGTCTTCGAAGAGACCCCATTCCACACCACGCTCCCGAAACCGCATTGGCTCTTCATACGACTCAGCGCCAGAAGTAGATTCATTTGCCACCACGTATGTTAACAGCCTATGGTCACTGTCTATAGCGTTCTCGTGCACCCTCCACCCCGTTACCAGGGTGCCTTTTGACATCGTTAGGTCGATGTTGGACGATCCGTTCGCCGTGGCAAACGTGGCTGGCTGGTCTACACCGTTAGCCAAGCGGAGTCCGTGTGCCAGGATAAACGCTTCCATCGACTCTCGACGGTGCGTGACGTCTGGTCCGCGTCCAATGTACTGTCGCTCTTCACAGTACCACATCGGAGAGTGCGCGTTTGAGTCCACCCCTATTACAATTCTCTTGCCTCTTAAGGAGGCAAGGACTGTGCCCAGGTGTTCCAGGTGGACGTCTATATCGTCGCTGTACTGGAAGTACGCAGAGACAAGGTACACACCGCCTCCGTCACCCATCACATGGCACACCAAACAGTGTGTCGTGGACAAGTGCCACAGAACGGCGCATGCCAGGTCTCTCCGGCGAACATAGACACCCGCCTTGGCACCTTCACCGCTCTGCAGGATGGTATTTGCCGCGGGTATAAGAGAGGGACCAGGGTAATGTTCCTGGACCAGAACGACGTCTAGTCCCTCCCGGCGCTCTTCTGCTACTAGGGGCAGCTCCATGGTGGCTGTCTGTGCCCCCGCCATATTTATCTGGCCGACGGTGAGATGTGCAGTGCCCTCCATTAGTAGTTTGTTGACTCTACCATTTTGCGTTCTGCGTGTTTTCTCGCTGGGCATTCCGCACTCGCTGTTTTGTGATCAAGGGCCACTTTTGCATGCCCAAATTTAGCGCAGGTTGCACAGCGACGGATGGTCTCCTTACATTCGCCTGTCGAGTGTCCCACGTTCCCACATTGGCCACATGTAGGCTTGTCCGCTTTACATCCCTTTTCTGGGTGTCCATATAATTGGCACCGTCGGCAGCAGATTACAGTAGTGAAGTCCTCTACCTCTATGACTTCCCACCCAATATAGAGCTTCTGTTTTGCCAAGAGGCACTTCCTGATCTCCGGTTCGCATCTAAGCACATAGGTCGTGCGTGTGCCCCCGGATCTGCTCTTTTTAAATGCTATTTGGCAACTCTTAACCAATCTTTCTAGTGGCCAAGCCTCGTCTTCGCGCATATTCTGATCCTTGATGGCCTTCATAATTTCCTGGAGATCTAGGTTGGTGCCTTCCAGGTTCCTAAGAGCGACCAGTGGGTTTCTACCCTTCAAAGATTCCGTCCTTAATGTCGATGGCATTGCAGCCTTCAATCTTTCCAGGTCCTGTGCCGAGTGGGTCTGTACCAAGACCGCGGCTCCCGATATTTTCTTCACCTTTTCTACCCTTATATCCAGTGTGGCGGGGGCAATGGAGGATTTTAGCAGCGTCTTGGTTTCTTCCGCGGTTTTTATACTGTCCGCATTAGTTGGCATGACTTTAATAATCGGGCCGGTTTTTAATCCACGCACCTTATCTGCAAATGTGGGCGGCGGTGGCAGAGGCCGGAGTTGGACAGCATTGTCTGCTCTCCGTCTCTCTTCGTCAACTTGCCTCTCCTGTTTCTTTAAGGCTTCCTTTAGTCCGGACATTTCCAAATCTCCCATCGCTGCCTCCTTGCTTTTCTCACCCACCAGAATGGCGAGGTGAGATACAACCTCCAAGATCTTTGACAGCTCCTCCGACACTTTCGAGCTGTCCGACTTATTCAGCCTTGATGCGGGCCCCCTTATGATCGAGTTTATTGTGGCCGCATACTTGTTGGCCCTAGTCAAAAGGCCTCGCGACCCGATCACGTCCATTTCACCCTCATCCTCTTCCGACGAGCACGGAGTACGATAGTCTCCTGGCGTCTCTGGGGTTGCACCGCCTTGGCTAAACACCGGGTCCAAAGTCAGGGGATGACAAGGTCTTACGATGCGCCGTTTCATCCTCTTCTTTGACACGGACGCAGCCTCCTCTGGAGAAAGAAGCCTCTTCGATGGTGCTAGTTGCTGACTGGTTTCAGCAGACCTTGGCGACTTGGATGGCGACCTAATTTTCTCCATCATCTCGTCATAAAATCTCCTAGCTGCACTTTGGGCAGCTACCTCCAGTACCGCTGTGTCCTCGTCCGATGTCGTTGTGTACGTCACTGGCGGCGGGGGGACAGCAAGTACAGCAGAGGGGGGCGTCCTTAGCAACGACTTACGCGGCTTGAATAGCTGCGGGGGTGGACGCCCACCATCCTCCTCAGTGTCCGACATGATGGACCGGATGTGGCAAAGGCCTTGTGTTCAGCCTTTCCCAGTACTGGCAACACCCAACTGACAGATGTCAGATGTCACCTGTCTGTCACCTGTCACCTGTCACAAGTGTCACAAACCGCGTGGCGAGCACGTGCTCGCACGTGGTGCAAGGTTATAACAGTCACAATATTATAAAGTCAATTAGATAATAATTAAAATACACAATAATTATTATATATTGTTTATACGTATGAAGTATGGCTAAAAGAAAATAAGTAATCGCTTACCAATCTCCGATTGAGCACACACAACACTTTAAACTTATCACCGCGTCCACTGCGCCACAAATCTTCCTGTTGCTCCCTGGGGAGGCACCAGCGCCGCGACGCCCAGCACCGCGACGCCAGCCGACGCCGAGCGCCGCGACGCCCAGCGCCACGACGCCAAGCGCCGCGACGCCTGCCGACACCCAGCGCCACGACGCCCAGCGCCGCGACGCCTGCCGACGCCGAGCGCCGCGACGCCTGCCGACGTCCAGCGCCACGACGCCTGCCGACGCCGAGCGCCGCGACGCCTACCGACGCCCAGCACCACGACGCCCAGCGCCGCGACGCCTGCCGACGCTGAGCGCCGCGACGCCCACCGACGTTGAGCGCCGCGACGCCCACCGACGCCCAGCGTCGCGACGCCTACCGACGCTGCGCGCCGCGACGCCTGCCAACGCCCAGCGCAGCGACGCCCAGCGCCACGACGCCAAGCGCCGTGACGCCTGCCGACGCCCAGCACCACGACGCCCAGCGCCGCGACGCCTGCCGACGCTGAGCGCCGCGACGCCCACCGACGTTGAGCGCCGCGACGCCCACCGACGCCCAGCGTCGCGACGCCTGCCGACGCTGCGCGCCGCGACGCCTGCCAACGCCCAGCGCAGCGACGCCCAGCGCCACGACGCCAAGCGCCGTGACGCCTGCCGACGCCCAGCGCCACGACGCCCAGCGCCGCGACGCCTGCCGACGCCCGGCGTCGCGGCGCTTGGCGTCGTGACGCTGGGCGTCGCGGCGCTTGGCGTCGTGGCGCTGGGCGTCGCGGCGCTCGGCGTCGGCAGGCGTCGCGGTGCTGGGCGTCGCGGCGCTGGGCCTCGGCAGGCGTCGCGGCACTCGGCGTCGGCAGGCGTCGCGGCGCTCGGCGTCGGCAGGCGTCGCGGCGCTCGGCGTCGGCAGGCGTCGCGGCGCTGGGCGTCGTGGCGCTGGGCGTCGGCAGGCGTCGCCCACCGACGCTGAGCGCCGCGACGCCCACCGACGCCCAGCGTCGCGACGCCTGCTGACGCTGAGCGCCGCGACGCCTGCCGACGCCCAGCGCAACGACGCCCAGCGCCACGACGCCAAGCGCCGTGACGCCTGCCGACGCCCAGCGCCACGACGCCCAGCGCCGCGACGCCTGCCGACGCCGAGCGCCGCGACGCCTGCCGACGCCGAGCGCCGCGACGCCTGCCGACGCCGAGTGCCGCGACGCCTGCCGAGGCCCAGCGCCGCGACGCCCAGCACCGCGACGCCTGCCGACGCCGAGCGCCGCGACGCCCAGCGCCACGACGCCAAGCGCCGGACGCCTGCCGACACCCAGCGCCACGACGCCCAGCGCCGCGACGCCTGCCGACGCCGAGCGCCGCGACGCCTGCCGACGCCCAGCGTCGCGACGCCCACCGACGCCCAGCGTCGTGACGCCAACCGACGCCCAGCGTCGCGACGCCTGCCGAAACCCAGCGCCGCGACGCCCAGAGACGCCGACGCCCAGCGCCGCCACGCCTGCCAACACCGAGCGCCGCGACGCCTGCCGACGCCGAGCGCCGCGACGCCTGCCGACGCCGAGCGCCACGACGCTCAGCACCACGACGCCAAGCACCGCGACGCCTGCCGACGCCCAGTGCCACGACGCCCAGCGCCACGACGCCCAGCGCCGCGACGCCCAGAGCCGCGACGCCTGCCGACGCCGAGTGCCGCGACGCCTGCCGAGGCCCAGCGTCGCGACGCCTGCCGACGCCCAGCGCCGCGACGCCGAGCGCCACGACGCCCAGCGCCGCGACGCCTGCCGAAGCCGAGCACCACGACGCCGAGCGCCACGACGCCCAGCGCCGCGACGCCTGCCGACGCCGAGCGCCGCGACGCCTGCCGACGCCCAGCGTCGCGACGCCTGCCGCGACGCCTACTAAGGCCCAGTGCCACGACGCTGGGCGTCTGCCGGCGCTCAGGGCGGACGCCTGCCCACGCCCAGCGTATAAGGTACAGCGTAACCTTCTGAAGGAGGCGCCGCTGACGCGGGCATTCCGCTGCATTAATCTTATTGCTTCGGAATGTCAACATTTTTTGTTGTGTTAAGAGTGAACTTACAAGGATTGCCATGCATATTATGATAACTTATTGTTTACACAAGGATTGCCATGTATATGATAACTTATTGTTTACACAAGGATTAATATAGGTATAATCTGTTTGTAAACTTTGTATTGTTTTTAGATAATAAGTATGTTTTGTTTCTATCGAATTGGGAAAACCTGTAAGAAGTTATTTAAAAAAAAAATACAATGCAATAACACTTTTATATTTTTCCAAATTGAATCTTTCCGTTAACGTTCAAATTGAATCTGGACAGACTATACATTACTATACATTACTTTTAGTAGGTTGTGATATTTTGTTTGAAATACTCAACCCTTTCTTCGAAGGCTGCGGTGTTTCGTGATCGACAAGCATTATGAAATTGTGCCAACCATCGCGAAGGTAAAAACAAAAGGCTAAGTTGAGTCGGATATAAATCTGTGGTTCAGTATGTCTAATTATTATTATTATTATTTCTCCCAAAAATTACAAAAGCAATTTGTGGGAGAGGTGGAGTCCAAAGCCTGGATATTGGCACCCCTCACAAAATATCAACTTATAATATATATATAAATATAGAATATAAATAAAATATATATATTATATTATCTAGCAATATCCCGCGAAACAGTTATAACCACAACCTGCAAGCAGATGAGTGAGTGTACGCATAGGCATGCGTTTGATGCACCTCCCTCCTCCCACACTGCTTATGCGTACACTCGTAAGCAAAAAACATGAAAACACCACCACCACACAAGCAATAATGTTAACACGATCGTGCAAAGCCCCACCACCATGCAGGTTGCAAAACTCGACGCGCGTTTCGCTCCGACCCCGGAGCATCCTCAGGATGTTCAGAACGATGGTGGCCTGTGGTACACGGTAAAGTTTGTGTAAACTTATGTTGTACCATAAAAAAATACCGTCAATTTGTTTTTCTATAATAAATAAATAAATGTAGACTCTGCGAATTGTCGTTAAGTCAACTGTGACTTAACTGCGACTTAACGATTTCCGCAAAGTAACGCCTGATTCCATTAAATATATTGACTATTAATTAAAGACATGAATGAATGAAGGTGATGTGTAGCAAAATTATGATTTCGAGGAAATTGAGTTCAAACTGTCACTTGAACATTTAGTACGTGGTAAAGTATTAAGTTCATTAATCTAAAGATCCGTCTCTAGAATCAATGTACTTAATGTTACTTACTTTTCAAGGTAATTTTTTATTTAAACCCTCATCGAATCATGTCTTCAATTATTATTAACAAAGATACAAAAAATACGGTGAGGGTGTGTATTTTGTAAAATTGTATGTGTGTGTGTGGGCATGATATACTTTAATTTATATAAATAAGATTATTTGCGTCGCTTTAGAAGTTTCTTCGTATTAACGACCTCCGTCGGCAGTGGTTCAACGCGTTGGTGCTCGACCGAGAAGTTGCGGGTTTGAATCCCACCGAGGGAACAAAAAGTCTTCAATGTTCCTGGGTCATGGACGTGTATTAAATTTGTGTATAATATAATAAATATCTTAAAAATGTGTATAGTATAAAAGTCTTAAATATATATTTCCGTTGTCTGGTAGGTACCTCTGTTACAGGTGTAACACATGTTCGTCGGATACTAGGCACAGGGCCAGATTGACGTGGTGTGAAGCGTCCATAGATATTATTATTTTCATGGTAGATTGATTCAATTTCGTTTATTTTGTCTGTATGACTTGCACAAGCAATTACGGTATTAAAAAAGTTCCTTCTCTATCAGATTAATAAAAAATTTTAGGCACTAGGTTGACCCATTTTAGAAACTTTTTGTTCATGCATCGATTCCAATCCAGGCGTACATGCGTGCACACAATTAATCTATTTATTACTGGAGTTGAACTTTATGAGATTAGGTTAATTTAAATTGAAAATGATTTCTACATATTTATTTTTTCGTAAAATAAAAAATATGTTTACATAGATGTGTTAAGGCGAAGTAATGAAACGTGAGCTTTATTAAGTGTCGCTTATGGTACACGTTGTCCATATCATTCTGCCAAACCGCGACAGTGACAACTTGTTAGTAGGTAATTTTAAGTAGTGTTTCTGTATTCGGCCTTCTAAATATAAATTGCAAGCATAATTTTTGGTTGCAACAACGCGGAATCTAAATCCAGAGGGTTAGAAACACAAACAACACACAATATTATGTTGTTATTAATCATACGGAACTCCAAATGTAAATTGAAGTAATATGTTTCCCAGCGTTTACTTGTATGTACGAATAGCTCGATTTGGTGTAGTCTAGTAATTTGGATATTTATATTATAGGTAACGACGTAATTATTTTAAATTTATGTCAACTTTTACAAACCCATACCATATTTTTGATAAATAACCGTCATTTTATTTATAAAAAGTTACCCTACTACGAAAATATATACGCGTTATATTATTCGTAGCGAATTGCTACGGCGTAGACGGTCTACGAGATCTCGTAGATGGTAGTATATTTTGTTAAGGTTATCTTTTAACCCCCGAAAAAAACAGAGAGGTGTGTGTTTTTCTGTCTGTCTGTGGTTTCGTACCTCAAACGGATGAGCTATTTTAAACTAGTTTAGCTGACGACGCCACTCACATTAAAATATTAAAACTACAAAAGTACTATATCTACTTAAAAATGGATTTTTGTTTATAGATATATATTTCAAAGGATTTCTTTAAATTGATATTGATTATTGCTAATATTTATACAGTTAATAATCAGAAAATAAGAAAGTTTATAAAATAAACAGCATAAAACAATGGTTTTAAACAAATAGCGGGTTGTTTGAGTCATTTTTATGAGTTTTGTGGTACGCCACACTAATATGTTGTTATTTTTATTAATTTTGTATTTATTTGCATGATTTTAAGTATATAAGCCAAACCATTTGAAACGTTTTAATTCTATACAGGGTGTCTCATGGTGCATATTATATAAGCTGAATATAATGTGAAAAAACGCGTAGAGAATTTTTTGTATTGACACCTCATATAAATTGCGTATCATAAAGCAATAAAAAATACAAAGGTATAAAATGCCAAAAGGAGTGAAACTTACTATGTATGCGGGGGCTTGCGGGCTCCTAGTATATACACACGAACGCACTATTTGTGGACTTAAGACCTGACCAGCGGGCCTACTCCCGACACAACCGAGAACCGAATCCGTTCGATATCAGTGGTTTTTCGTATTTTATTTGGTGAATAACTTCGAAACTAATCAGGATAACGAAAATTGTTAGATCGTAACTTTTTGTACTCCCGACCATATCAATCGACTGAGAATCAAAATAAACAAATGTCAATTTATTAGGAAGTCGCGGCATGATCGTATCTGAATCAAAATCAAATCAGTTTGGGGAGTAAGGCCCCAGGGTTGAAACTCATCTGTTTTGTGACTTTTATGAAGATCTTTAATCACGATTTGTCGCGTTACGGCAAGTATATATGAGGCCCCAAAACAAAAAATGCTCTACGCGTCCTTCTCTTCATATTCGGCTTGATATATAAACCATGAGACAACCTGTATACAATTAAAACGTTTCAAATGGTAATTTTTCGTAAAATCTTTTTTCTTAAATACTATATTCGGCTTGGTATAATATGAACCATGATACTTGTTTAAGTGTAGGAAATACAGGGTGTAAAAAGAGCAGTTACCATATTAAATTTGTTATACGATTATACTACCTTTCCTCATTTTGGAAATGTTTTTTTTTGGCAAAAACTACAAAAAAAATGTTTACTTTTCACCATTTCTTATTTTGTGTCGCAAAAATAACAATATTGCAAAAAAAAATTTTTTTTTCATTTTTGTAAAAAAAAAAAAACATTTCTAGAATGAGAAAAGGTAGTATAATCATATTATCCCAAAGCTATAGTGACTGCTCTTTTTATACCCGTCCGAGCAATACACTTATAAACAGGACTACAAAGTTTTTGCTTCACGTATTAATACGTTATATTTTATGTTCTACCCTCTACCCCATAGAATGGCTGCGGTGGACCGTAGTATGTGACATTAATTTTTATAGTAATTATTCGAGAATGCGTGTACAGACACGCCTTCACGCCTCGGTCGTTACGAGCGGTGATGGTGGCGCGTACTCAATTAAATTAACTATACACTAAGCTCTCATTAAATAATAAGTTGACGACCTCCGTAGCGCAGTGGTTGAGCGCGTTGGTGCTCGAGCGGGAAGTCGCAGGTTCGTATACTGCCGAAGGAACAAAAAGTTTTCTGTGTTCCTGGGTCATGAATGTGTATTAAATATGTTCATAGCATAAAAGTATTAAATATATT
Source organism: Celastrina argiolus (assembly GCA_905187575.2). Taxonomy (NCBI): domain Eukaryota; kingdom Metazoa; phylum Arthropoda; class Insecta; order Lepidoptera; family Lycaenidae; genus Celastrina; species Celastrina argiolus. The sequence goes on from LR994585.1 coordinate 1,698,766, forward strand.
TCCGTTGTCTGGTAGCACAAGTTCTTCGTATACTTATCACGGGGCTAGACTGAAGTGGTGTAAAGCGTCCATAGATACATTTATATTATTATTAATAATAAGTAACTAGTTTTTAAACAGCGAATGATAATGATGTTTTATATATAGAACATGCGAGTTCATCCAGCATTAAAAATGCCCGCGATCACGTCAGTTTTAAGAAAACTAGATCAAAATCGTTTCATCCGTTTGGAAGCCACGATGACACGAGCATACATACACCCACTTCATACATCTATGTCTAACAAATCTGAGAATTGTTTTACGCACTACATACTAATCTTTCATTCACTATTTTCCTTATTTACACAGATCCACGTTTAATTTAGTTACTAAGACCGATACATTTTATTACGAAAATATATTTTGTACAGAGGCGGAGAGGTTTCCCTAAAATGTCCAGAAAAAAACTAATTATAGTTATCTCAGACATTTCGAAAGCTCAGGTTTTAATAGAATTAATTTTTTACGCGTCTGAGAAAAAATTACAAAATAAAAATACCAGTTTTCGAGAAATAGGTTTGGAAATTTCAGTAACATTTAACACTTTTTATTTTTCAATCATTCACGCCGGGAATTTATTTTGAGAGGCCGTGGCATTCTTCTGGGTGACGACCGATTTAAGGCGAGATAGCTACCAGTTAGCTACTGGAAAAACCTTTATGTAATCTTAGATATTATACAGGCTGACTAGTGAGACATGTGCAATACTTACGGAGAGTACTCGGTACTCGATTCCCATTACAAATATGTAATAAAATATGTACTTCATTTTTTACCTAATTTTCCTTTAAATAATTAAATCATGGATACTATGAAAATTACGCGGCTAGACAAGAAGGCATACCTATGTAGCCGGTGCGGAACCCCGGCGGCGGCGTGCGACATCAACGTAGGTACTACGGGCGCGTTCCTACCCGCGGTGTCCATGCGTTGGGTAAATAATGATTCTAGTTTAAGATACATTTACTCAGTGATTAATTGATATTATTTTTACCCGACTTGGGCGAAGCCAAAAGGAAGGGTAATGATTTTGGCAGTCTATGTATGTATGTATGTATGTATGTGTTTAGTGCCACAGCATATGTGTTATTGTTATTAGGTTCCAATTACACGTCCAATAATAACCACTTCTATAGTCGGAATTTTAATTCGATTCCAGATTTGACACATTCAGTGTTGCAACGTTATGACAAGTACTAAATAGTGACGTGCGAAATTATTCGATACGGAAATGGAATATTTCGGGATCGATTCCTCTCGTTTATAGTACTTAGTATATCTAAAAAAAGAGAAATAAAACAAATATATGTATTTTGGTAATATTTTATTTTATAAATCGTCGCCGTCATCGCTATCGCTGTCTATTTCTGTAACATGTTCTGTCTGTTATAAACTAGCTGACCCGTGCCCACTTCGTTGAGCATAAAAATAGTTTATGACTTAAAACAAACTAACGTTCGCGTTCTTTAGCTATAAAAAGTTTAGGTACCTAACACGACTTTTTTTATATATTTTATAGTCTAGCTGACCCGTGCCCACTTCGTTGAGCATGGAAACCGTGTAAACCTTCGCGGGACGAACGAATATTTCAAGACAAAAAATAGCCGAGACAGCTGATCTCGAGTTTTAGAGAGACTAATGAACAGCAACATTGATTTTTATATAGCCTATGTTACTCAGTGATAATGTAGCTTTCTAATGAAAAAAGAATTTGATTAAAATCGGTCCAGTACTTTTTGAGTTAAGTCGTTACATACAAAAATACAAATCATTCCTCTTTATAATATTATTAATGTAGATGTATAGATTACACCTACTAACATAAGCTAAGCCGGTGAATGCTCCGGTCAAAAACAGTCGGTCCAGTCGATTTGGAGATCATTAGTTTGATGAGGATGATGATAATGAAAAGTAGCCTATGTTAATCCTCATAACTTAAGCTATCTACCAGTGAAAGTCTCGTCAATATCCCTCCAGCCGTTTCAGAGATTAGCCGGAACAAACAGACATGCGGACAGACAGACAGACATTTTTTTTTTAAATTGCAATGTCGTTTTCAGTATCCTTCATATGCATTTAGTAAAACATTGCTAATTGAAAGTTACAAACAGGCACTTCAATATAATTAAGGGCCGATTTTTCAATCGTCAGATAACTTTTGTCTGTTGAATAAACATGTGACTTTGACATTTGTTCCATACAAAATCTGTCAAACTCACATATTTATTCCTTTTAAAAAAGTTATCTGACGATTGAAAAATCGGCCCTTATTTGTATAGATGTGTCTGATGTTGTCAAGTAACATATTATCTAACCTACTCATTTTTTCCTCTTCTTTGACCACATGGGATACGCATTTAGACCATTACAATAAAGCAGTGATTATCAATTAATAAATAATTATTATGAATAATAATGTATTTAAATAAAAATCAATAATTTAGTATTTAATTGGCACACCATTATTATGATTATTAACATAAATCGCGATTGCTTATCGATTTTTGTGTTCATCACTACACTAATAAATGTGGTATCATTATTTTACAAAATGACAGTAGCTAATGTCAAATGTGGAATCTAATTAAAATTCCGAGTATAGTTAATCGTATTTGGCTTTATTCATACGTAGCTAATTTAATATACAGTATCTTATACATAACTAGGTAGGTACCTATACAGATCTTAACTCTAGGGGCCTCCCTAGGGGACTTATATTAAATCTATCTTAGGCTTCAATGTCAGACGTCATCTTGACATCTTATTGTTTTTTAATCATAATACATAATGACATAGCATTATGTAACATCTCCCTTTTTCGAGAAACGCATACAATATATAATATACATGATTACAAAATATAACTTACTAATTAAATTTCTCATGTATGTACAATTTAGGTTGTTTTACAGTTCTACCAGATCTGGTAACATAATCTGTACCTATTTGCCTTTCCACAGGAACATAGTTATCATTATGCCTACTAATATCCTGAGAAATTTCACTCGTGAAACAACTAGGATTTATGGGAAGTATATTGCACGTATCATGACCAATATAAGAAGGATCTATTTTTTTAAATTCATCTTTACCGTCAACCGCAAAAGAGGAAGGAGGATTTATCTTTTTTAAATTATTTTTCCTATGTCTAATATGCGCTCTATTTCTCCTATAAATAACACCATTCATATCGGTAATATAATGAGACCTACCACAATCTAGATTTCTATGTATTACACCAGGAGTCCAAAAATGTTTGGGATTCTTTTTAAAATAAATGTCATCTCCAGGCTTAAAGACTTCATTTCTTTGCCTTGCACATCTGTCAAAGTAATATGTCATTTTGTTTTTATTGTTGTCATGACATTTTTTGTAAACAGAAAATTTTACTAAATTCGGTTTTAATTTCTTACACAGGACAGGCATATTCATACGTAAACTCCTAGACATTAATAATGATGCTGGGCTGGGAAAATCATTTTTAGCTGTGTTACGGTAGTGTAGCAATGCTAAATACACATCAGATCCATCCTGAGCGCATTTACGTAGTATATTTTTGGATACTTTTACAGCGCTCTCCGAAAAACCATTACTTCTTGGATAATATGGACTCGTGGTTATATGCTCCACGTCCCATTCAACCAGAAAAGATTTGAACTTACATGAGTTGAAAGGTGGACCATTATCCGACACTAATGATCGTGGGATTCCGTGGCGTAAGAAAAACGATTTCAAGTTTTTAACCACGTTATCAACGTTGTAATTCTTATGTAAAAAAGCTAGCTCAAAATATTTAGAATAGTAATCTACACAGACAAGGTAATTCTCCCCATCAAAATAAAATAAATCAACCCCTACTCGTTCCCAAGGGAGTTGTGTAATATCATAACACTTCAAAGGTTCCTTATTTGTGTTAGGTTTAAATTTAGCACATACCAGACACTGTTCAATTAAATTTTTAATGTCTGCATTTATATTGGGCCAATAAACTGTTTCCCTAGCAATGTTAAGTGTTTTATTTATACCTAAATGACCACAGTGAATTTTATCTAATATTTGCTTTTGTAAAGCCTTTGGGACTATGAGCCTATTGCCCTTAAAGAGTAAATCATTCATTATCTGGGGGCACGGGAGTGCCCCCGTCAAGACGAGCCAAGCGAAGCGCAAGGGCACTACCTACCTTTTCTCGAAAGGTTTCGTCGTTTTTTTGAACTCTCATAACTTTGCTTTGGATGATGCTACATAGTTGAAAATTTCAACATATAATGACACCAGTAAAAACATGAAACATACAAAGTTTCAATGTTGTAGCTATTATACTTTAGATTTTATCAATGTCTAAAAACCCCAGATTTCGTCACTGACTCATTTATAGATCATCAAAATTCATAAGGTACTTCCTGACGTCCTAGTAAGCTGATATTATTTATGTAAGCTGTTATTGCTACAAAACCAACAAAAAAAATATTAAAATATAAATGCCGCCATTTTGAATCCAATATGGTGGACGGTACAAAATGGATGTTTAATATGTTTATTATACGGATAATATGATCTTTAAGACATAAAAGAAATATTATATTATACAATATTATACAAGTACCTACATAAAAAAATAAGACCTACTTTTTGTAGGACCGATAATCGGTCAGATTTTTGCTCCATATTATTTCTATCCCTCTTTATTTATTTGTGTGCGTTGCACTACTGCAATCAGTATGTTCTATTTTATTCCGATTATTAATCGGTGACCGACTTTTTGTAAATGAAAAATATGTCTATGAGAAAATTAGTTTTATATCTACTTATTTAAAATTAGGTACCTACCTATAATAATATTTGGTAAGTAAAAATTAGGTAAGAAATTAAGAATTAACAGGCAGCAAGTAGTAAATTGTTGTCAGTGTACATAAACAAAATATTACGTCGATCACTTGAAATTATCGGTCCGCCGTCCGGCACAAGCTCCCTGATGTTACGTAAATGAAGTTACTTTGTTTAGAGGGAATCTTATGTATTAAACCGTTCGACACATCGATAGCGCGATGTAGATGGCTTACAGCGCAATCTATGTTTGGAACTGTGAAACATCTAAACACACATTTACCAATATATTTAACAGTCGGTAACGTTATAATGATAACAATAAACGAAAATATTACACGATCAATGTATAAATAATTTTAGTGTTTAATCTTATGACTATTATAATATGATTATAATATGATTTTTAACACGTCACGTCATGACGTTTAAAGATGGTCATAATCAAAAGAAAACCTTAAAGCTATTTTTCAAAAATAAAAATATATATTTTTTTTTTCCTTCAAAAATAATAAGTTGCACTTAGGTGTATGCAGTTAGCATATAATATACATATGTTTATGAGCCGTACAAGAATTAGTACCTCTAGTGACCAACAGATGGCAGTGACCGTCGTCTACATACGATATTATTATAGACTTACTGCATTATTTTAATAAGTATCAACATGCTTTATTAAAGGCAATCTCCCTCGTATATATTACGTATGTAATTCTCAAATTCTCGAATTATAAGTGTTGAATTTATACTAGTGGCATCCTAGGATATCCAAATAAGAAGTTTCACTCCAGCAATAAAATAATGTATATTTTATATTTATTATATTATAATATAATAATATAACAAAATAGAAATATGGACGAGACATTTAATTGAAAATCGGCCTCTACCTTAAAAATTGCGGTGAAAGTTTATACACGGTATAATATTGACGGTGACATCAGTCGACGTCACTAGGGGTCACTATGCTAAGGCGCTGACTGTTCTATTTTCCGTAAGTAAAGGCACGGGGTCAAAATAAGTTATCTTTAAATTAAAAAAAGTCCATTAACCAGCTTACAAAAATAAATGAAATCCCACCAAAAACATTTTAATGTAAAAATGTTGTCAAGACGAGTCTACACAGCTTATCATGTGAAAAAGTTATCAGATATCGTATAAAGCCAAGCTCTACAATACACCTTAATCAAAACCTATCAAAAAGTGGTTAGATCTCATGTAGAACCAAAATTCTTTATCTATGCGCCCTTACTTCACCAGGCTTAACTTCACTTACGCTATATAGCAGTTAAAACGTGATACTTGACCGTTTTGCTACCGTTACGAACATTTCACACGAATTCATTAATCGTGTCCTAAATAAAACGGCCAAGCATCACGTTTTAACTGCTATATAGCGTAAGTGAAGTTAAGCCTGGTGAAGTAAGGGCGCATAGATAAAGAATTTTGGTTCTACATGAGATCTAACCACTTTTTGATAGGTTTTGATTAAGGTGTATTGTAGAGCTTGGCTTTATACGATATCTGATAACTTTTTCACATGATAAGCTGTGTAGACTCGTCTTGACAACATTTTTACATTAAAATGTTTTTGGTGGGATTAATTTTTGTTTTCATTTATTTAATTGGTACTATATTATTATTATTATATAAAAACTATTATTATTATTATTCATTAGTTAACTGTATTTTCAAATAATATTTATTTAAATATTATTTGAAAACAGATAAATTTTATTGAATACCTGTTATGTGCCTAACAATTGACCATTTAAAATATGCTATGTGCATAATTTACGCTATTATTAAATTTAAAAATTAAATATTAAACTTCCGTAGTTAAATAACAAATAAGTTTAATTTTAATAGCTATAGCATTCATTTAATATAGTTTTTAAAATGCAACTTCATATAAAATTTTTCAGGAGAAAGTTTTTTCTCAATATCTCCAAAGTATAATTTTGCCACATAGCAGTATTTGGTTTGACAACGACGATAGGCTATATAAAAATCAATTACTGTTCGTTAGTCTCGCTAAAACTCGAGATCAGCTGAACTGATTCGGCTATTTTTGATCTTGATATATTCGTGGAAGTCCCGGGAAGGTTTACACGGTTTCCATGCTCAACGAAGTGGGCACGGGTCAGCTATTACTTACAAAGACGTTTGTGCATAAAAATTAAAAACATATTTTAAATACATATTTAATTTAATACATATCCAATATCTATGACCTATGAACGTTGGTATTTTTTAACGTTATTCAAACTGTAAAAAAATAATCCAAAGTTCTTGATCTATGCGCCCTTACTTTACTAGGCTTAGCTTCACTTACTCTACATTTCAGTTAAAACATGATGCTTGGCCGTTTTATTTCACACACGACAAATGAATGCCTATAAAATCTTCGTAACGGTAGCAAAACGGCCAAGTATCACGTTTTAACTGAAATGTAGAGTAAGTGAAGCTAAGCCTAGTAAAGTAAGGGCGCATAGATCAAGAACTTTGGTTCTACATGAGATTTGTCCACTTTTTGATAGATTTTGATCAAGGTGCTTGTAGATTTAGGGCGAGTAGTCTTTAGAGCTTGGCTTTATACGATATCTGATAACTTTTTCACAGGGTAAGCTATGTAGACTCGTCTTGGCAACATTTTTACATGAAAATGTTTTTGGTGGGATATGTATTTCACCTTGAATATTCCAATATGGTTTTACCAAACAGTTAATTTTGTTTTTGCTTGTTGGCCAACCATTTTTTATATAAGATTTAAGCAAATTTAATGATTCATCTTGTTTACTTTCCTTTAAAATTGACTCTAAATATGACTTTGATACTGAAATATTAGAAAAAATTGAATTGACATGATATTGTAAATCTTGTTCACACCGCGGTACATATGTTTCATTGAGTGAAGCTCTTGATAACGTGTCTGCTATATACATATGTTTACCAGGTATATAAATTACTTCTAAGTCATATCCTTGCAACGCAAGCATCATTCTCTGTAATCTAGCTGGCACTTCATGAAGAGGTTTTTTAAAGAGATAAATTAAAGGTTTGTGATCTGTATGAACGGTAACAGGACCTCCATAAATATATTGATGAAATTTATTACAACCAAACTTTATAGCAAACAATTCCATTTCAATCTGAGCGTAGTTTTGTTGAGAGCTTGTCAATGTTCTTGAGCTATATGCAATTGGTCGCTTATTTTGCATGATTACAGCGCCCACAGCATTCTTGGATGAATCTACCGACAAAATTAAAGGTAAATTGCAATTATAGTTAGCTAATACAGGTGCTTTAGTAATAATATCTTTTAGTGACTCAAAACACTTTTGATAATTATCATCCCATAGGAATGGTATATCCTTTTTTAACAAGTTTCTTAAGACATTAGTTTTGTCTGCTAAGTTTTCAATGAAAGGGGCTAAAAAATTTAACATGCCTAAAAATCTTTGTAAATCCTTAACATTTTTAGGTGTAGACATATTTTTTACAGCTTTAATTTTATCTGGATCAATTTTAACACCATCTTTGCTAAAAATATAACCCAAATATGTTATTTCTTCTAAAAGAAACTTACACTTGAGCTTGTTTAATTTCAGATTTACCTGCCTAGCCCGTTCTAAAAATAATTCTAATCTCTTATTATGTATCTCAATTGTCTCCCCATATATTAATATGTCATCACACCAAATAATTATGCCTTCAATGTCCCCAAATAAATCAATCATAGTTTTATAAAATATTTCTGTCGCAGTATTAATCCCGAAGGGCAACCGTAGGAATTTATAGCGACCAAAGGGGGTCTGAAATGTGCACAAATCACTACTTTCCTTTGTTAATTTTATATTATAAAAACCAGAGAACGCATCCAAGTGGGAAAAATATGTAGCTTTAGATAATTTTGACCTGACTTCATCAATATTTTTAATAGGATAATGACTTCTCAATAGATTTTTATTTAAATATCTAGGATCTAAACATACCCTTAATCCTCCTGTCTTTTTCATGGTAATGACTAAACTACTTACCCATAATGTGGGTTTGTTAACCTTTTGTATAATTCCCAGTTGTTCCATGACTTCTAATTCTTTCCTTAACGGCTCGATGAGAGCAAACGGTACTTTCCTCGGGGGATCTACTCTTGGTGTGGCATCCTTCTTTAATACAATACTGTGTTCATATGGAAGGCATCCTAGACCCTGAAAAACATCATTATATTTGATTACAATATTGTCACATGTTTTTTCATATAGGTTATGTATATTTTTCACAATTTTATTGTCATTTTGACAACTTACAGAGAAGTTTTTTGTTATTAAGTTTAACTTTATACAAGTTGGTAAGCCAATTACAGTTGGACAATTCAAACTTGTTATTACAAAAGTAATTGTTTCAGGCTCTACTTTATTATCTAATAAACAGGATACATTAGATACTGCCACTATGGGAATTTTATGACCATTGTAAGCAAAAATATTATAATTTTTACACTGTTGTTTGTCTTTATTTTTAATATACAACTTTGAGCTTTTGCATGTGTCTAAAGACATCATATTTATATCTGCTCCAGTATCAATTATGCAATCTACTCTTTTATTGTTTATATTAAGAAAATAATGCCAAGAATTATCATTTTTACTTAAAATTGTGCTATTACTATTACTTTGTGATTCAATGTTGAACAATGTCCCTACAGTAAATCTCTCAGCACTTTTTTTTTGTTACTTCATCATCGAGATTTGAGTTGTCTACTTCAGAAACAACATTCCTGACATTATTTTTCTTATAACATAAATTAGTAAAGTGTCCATATTTAAAACATGACCTGCATTTATGCTTCCATGCTGGGCAGTTGCGATGAGCATGTGTTGTGTTGCATCTTCCGCATGTTGTTCTGGACCTGGGTGTGGCTGATCTTCTTCGTTGATAATGCGGCACTGGAGATCTGGTTTTTCTTATATGCTGGTGCGATGAAGACGATGATAACGTAGAGCTGTTTCGACGGTTTCTGTGTATCTTGTATACGGTGGCATCTTCTCTTCTTTCACCCCCATTGATTGAATCTTCACTCTTCTGTGCCATAGTGAGTGTTCTACATAGCAGCTTGGCTCTTTCCAGGGAGAGATCTTGTTCTTGTAGCAGCTTTTGTCGAATTTGTGAGAAGTTTGTGGCCATGTTAGCGATGAGAATATCTTTCACCAGGGACTCACGAAGCGTACCAAACTCACATGAATGACTTGCATTTTCTAGTTCCATCAGAAAATTGTCCAACGATTCGTTCACACGTTATTTTAATGTGAAGAACCTGTGTCTTGCAACTGTCAAATTCTTCTTTGGTTCAAAGTATTCAACAAATTTTTCCTTAACTTGTTTGAATGTAGAACTGCTTAGGTCCAAATTGAAGGAGTTGAAGATGTTAAGACCTTTTTCACCCATAGAGTGTAGCATAATAGCAATCTTCCTTTTGTCTTCAGTTTTCTCCATTCCCGACGCCAGCAAATATATCTCGAACGACTGAGTCCATTTTCTGAAGTTTTCAGCATTATTGTTGATGATTTCCGTCGAAATTTCCAGCTTTTGTACTCCGTTTGCAGCCATTGTCGTCATTGTTGTTGAACCACACCCAGCCGGTCTCGACGTACCCTCTCTTTGGTTAATATTTTCTTTTTCTTCTTCTGACACCATGTTTAGTGCCACAGCATATGTGTTATTGTTATTAGGTTCCAATTACACGTCCAATAATAACCACTTCTAGTTAATCGTATTTGGCTTTATTCATACGTAGCTAATTTAATATACAGTATCTTATACATAACTAGGTAGGTACCTATACAGATCTTAACTCTAGGGGCCTCCCTAGGGGACTAATATTAAATCTATCTTAGGCTTCAATGTCAGACGTCATCTTGACATCTTATTGTTTTTTAATCATAATACATAATGACATAGCATTATGTAACAGTATGTATGTATGTTTGTATGTATGTATGTATGTTCCCTCGTAGCGGCTAAACTACTGGTCCGATTTTAATAAATGAGATATCAATCGATTGGTGATGATACCGCGAGTATCATAGGCTATATAAATTTTCAAAAAATTTTGGACTTTGAAAATTATACCTCAAAAACTATCTCAAAAAAAATTAAATTATGATAATTGTCTCGTGTTTGGTATCAAAAGATAGGTCTTAGCAAGCATATAACGAATATGTATATAAATATTTTATTAATTATTATATTTTATCGTTAAATTCAAAATAAACGTTTAAAATTCGGTCGTACAAGTAGTATCTAGGAGTTGTTTAGTTACTTTCTATGGGTTAATTTAATGAAAATATAATGTTATATTTGATGTGGAAACAGAAAAATATAAAATAAAATAAAAGTTTAAAAAACTATAACCCGACTTCGCAAAAAAGGGGTCTAAAAAGGCTGAAACAAGAAAATAAATCAATTTGAAATCCAGAAATGCATAGGTACAAAAATGGTCAAGGTAGAGCCGAGGTCGGACCCGTATAACAAATCAAAAATCATAATATTCGTCTGCTTTTGCAATTATTATACAATCCCAATAGTGGGTACGACCACGGCTCTACCTTGACCATTTTTGTACCTATGCATTTCTGGATTTCAAATTGATTTATTTTCTTGTTTCAGCCTTTTTAGACCCCTTTTTTGCGAAGTCGGGTTATAGTTTTTTAAACTTTTATTTATATCATATTTTTTTTCATCTCATAATTATAATAGCTAAATATCACGTCCTCAAGTATTGCTCATGTCTAACCAGTCACAGTGTAGTTTATTATAACAATAATTAATATTAACTCGGAAAGCTAATACTTTATACCTATTATTAATAAATTGCGTGGAAAGACTGGTGTTAATTTTTTAGTTTATTTAGCGAGTTTCTTACGCCGGTTCTTCTCGCCGGGTTAGTCCCCGAACCGGTGGTAGGTCATCATGTAGGACAATTCTGAAAGTGTTAGTTACTAACCTATTTGGAAATAAAAGATTTTTCATTTTTCATTTTCATTTTCATTTTTTCATTATAAAAATACTGTATCTTCGATCAATAATACACTATATAACGTGTCCCATATAAAAACAAGGCTAAAATCTGTCCGCTCGGTATATGCCAATAGAGCTACTTTTCAAAGTTGATTTTTTTAAATCGAATTTGAACACCGCAAGGTGCGTTAAAATTTAGTTTTAAAACAAATGACACTTAGGTGTTGACAGCATTCCAAGCAAAGTAAATAACAGCTCACTTTTTAAGTATCTAAATTCTATCTAGTATCTAAATTATTACAATGACATTTATTTGTTGATTTTGTTAAAATTGTTTTACTCTCCGACATGCAAATTTTCGAGTACTAATCAACTGTCTACCCACTAGGCCAAAAATGCTTTCAGATCTCAAGCACAGTACGCTTTAACGGTCAAAGGAATCATAGGCAGAAACCCTCAGATGGTTGGCCCAAAATTTTGACCAGTCATGCCTCTGGGCTAGGCCAACTGTGTTGTGAGAATGCCGTATGTGCTAAACATGCAACATTTTAAACCACCTGTCCCAAACAGCATTCAAAGAGTTGTCACTTCGCGCTGAGAATACTAATAATAATAGCTCCCCTCACCGATTTCGGTGTCGGTAGCGGATTACATTGAAACCAGGCCAGCTACGTAGGAGTTATTTTATAGTGCCTAAGTGTGTGCGCAATACACAAAGACATTCGATCTTCCTTTTACTCTCATAATCCAGTGGGACGGTTAACCGACACGACTGGCGAGAGAACAGGCGCAGGATGCCCATCCGACGCATGGATCATCTTTCTTGTCAGAAAATCAGGTGATCAGCCTGCACTGTCCTAACCAAACTTGAAAACAACATTTTTTGTTGTTCCAACGCGGGAATCGAACCCACGACCTCCGGGTCGAGAGGTAAGCTTTGAACCACTATACCGCGGAGGCGGTTATACGGTCGGAGAATTACTACTCATCCAATAACTGATGCATATCCCTACTTACTAACATAATAGAAGTGTGAACATAGTTAACTGCGACCAAATATTAACGGGTGATATGTTATTAAAAATACCTATAATGTATCAAATTAACCAAATTATTTTAACCGAAATTAATTATTTCGTTTCACAAAATAATGATGTACTAGGTTGCCCTGTGGTCGCTCTATCAATATTCAGTCATAATGAATAAATTACACTATCAAAAATAGAAATTGTATCAAATACACGCTATTGTCAGTAATAATATGAGGCAGTTTGTGATGTTATTTTTATACATACATCTTCTTATTTATGTATAAAAATATCGCGAAACCAGTTACGCGAAACCAGCGAAAATTTTGCTCACCGTTTAAACCTTCCCTGGACTTCCACAAATATTTCAAGACCAAAAATAGCCGAATCGGTTCAGCCATTCTCGAGTTTTAGCTAGACTTACGAACAGTAATTTTTCAAATTGTCACCCATAACCCAGAGACATCGAAAATATTTTTGTTCCTTCGGCGGGATTTTGACTCCCTATTACTTTTGTCCATCTTTTTGTGTGACGTATTGCGTTGCTATTGTATTCAGTATGTTATATGTTTCAACTACAAAAAATTGGTCACCGATTATCACGTGGGTTAAAATTTTATCCCCTAATATGATCTAACCTAAACAAACCTCAGTACGGGCAGCCATTTCATTATTACTTATTCACCGCACCGGGGACCTGGCAGGCAGCACTTGGCAGGCATCGAAATAATTTAGCACTAATCGAAGCTATATCCCAAATAACTATCTGACTTTACCTATGCGTGTGCTTAGGTGAGATACTACTGCTAGCTCAATACCTACTACTAAAATAAATTTGTGATAATACTTTAGGCTATGTATGTGCCTCCTATGTAGATTATTCTGTGAAAGTACCAGCGCTGAAAGACTTCCTTTTGACTTTCATGTATGTATGATAAATGACCCAACATCAAAAATTTTCCCATACAATATTAGAAAAAAAATCTCTACAGCGCTGGTACTTTCTTACAGTAAACTCTATATTCGGGACCCATACCCACCTTAAAGTATTATCACTTATATCATAATATTTTGTTGTTGTGAGGTAAATACTAATCAGAAACCATTTTACGATATTTATAAATAAATAAGAGTTAAAATGATAACAGAGACAACTACTACCGACAGATTGTAGAGTGACTCACTAAAGCATACAAATACTTTACCCTACTGACAAAAATGCGAGGTGATAGAATAACAAAATTATTGTGTAATTAAATATACAATTATTAAGATAATACATACAATTATTTGGGTAGGCACATAAGCAAATATCTCTATTTTACACATACCTAAATTAAACACGTTTTTGTCCCGTAACATACGAAAACTGGCAAACATTTTACGTTGTTCCAACGCGAAGATAGAACTCACGATCTAAAAATTAACTGTCGATAAATCTGCAAAGTTTGAACGAAATCTAGCCGTTTAAAGTGGGTCAAAATCGCGCCCAAAGGAGTCGGCTACAAACATAAGTCAAGCTAATATAAAGCGTGTAAAATGAATTATGAAAACCTTCAAGGACGAGAGCCAAACTCTAAACCACTAACTTGTATTTCATATCTTTCCCTGCACATCGAACCAGGCACCTATTTGACAAAAGGTCAAAGTCAAATATTTTTATTCAGAGTAAATTTTACAAAAAATGTCTTCTAAACGTTGCTTCTATATGATGCCTACCACCGGTTCGGGAACTAGCCCAGCGAGAAGAACCCACGTAAGAAACTCGCATGGAGCCATCTTTTACCAAAAATAGGGAACTCTTTTTAAAAAAAGTATATTTTTACATACCTAATATAAATAAGTCAATACTAAAACTAAATAACATCAGTACATTCTATATATAAGTAGCCTTGTAGGGGGCTACTTTATTCCCAAGGTGTGCTATCATTCATATAATCATTAACTTTATAGTAAGCTTTTACACACAAACGTTATTTTACCACTTTCCTAAACTTATTAATTGAAAAATTTTGAATTCTTAGATCCTATTGTATAGGCGTATATTTTGGCCCATAAACGAATTCACTTTACTAAATCATAGGTTCATTATTTCTATTTATTTAAACATTTGAATTGTTTACATCTTAGAGCCGTTACATCCGGAAACGTTTACAATAAATACATCTTGCGATTGATAAAGTTTCGGCAGGGGCTCAGACCTCAGTATCGCGACTGCCGCCGGGCGGGTCGCACGATGCGCGCCCTCTTGCTGATATACTTCGCGACGTTGGTGCGGTGTGACAGTGAAGGGAAACACCTGCGGCACCGAACCCTGATCAGGCACGGCCGGTCCAGGGTCCACTTCACCAGGCACCGGGCGCGGGACCTGGTGGCGCGCATCGAGGCTGAGACCAGCAGCGAATTAGGTACTTGGTGTTCTTCTAAAAGTTTATAAGATCTGTAGTTCTTATTTCAATCTAGAAGTTGCTTCGCTAAGAGTATTATACAGGTTGTATTTTGTGCTTTAAAAGTTAATTAAGTACTTTTAAAGTTTATAATAACCAAAGTCAGTGAACCGACAATTATCATAGTTTTAATTTAAATTAAATTTAAAGGAAGTCTGTTATGGTTAATAAAAACGTAAGTGAGTTACCTGAAAATAGCAAAAACTGCAGTTCCTGCTATTTTCAGGTAACCCTTCTTATTTCACTTAGATCAATCATCACAATCTTTTTTTTCAATAAACTATGCAAATTCAATTTGCATAGGTTATTGGTGCTCTTATAAAAGTCGATCTTTGATAGAAAAGTAAGATAGGTAAATGAACTCATTTACCTGTAATGTGAATAATAATATTGTGCATCATGGATCTTTATAATATATATTGTGTTAGTGTTATACATTAGATATCACCAACCAGTTTTTGCATTGTCCATCTAGGCACAGGCAAAGTTCTTAAAACTATTTTAGTAACAAATTTAACTATTTAAAGTTTATAAGATGCTTACTTCTTATTTCAATTTGATCAGAAGTTGCTTCGTAAGGAGTTATAGATTCTAATTAAAAGTTTATTGATGGGTTGCAAAAAGTTTTAGCGTTGATAGATTTGTGTTTACACAATCATATTAGTTTTTAATTAAAACTCGATCGAGTAATCAACTATGCTAGACGCAGTAACTAATTAATATTTTTAAGTTAAAACTTGACTGAAACTACAGAAGTCGGAGATATGAAATTGAAAATATTCAATAATTATATCGCTTTTATTCAATAAACTAAACTAAACTAAACTATACATAACATAATAAATTCAAAATATATAATATAATTATAACTTTTATCTTATGTAAATCAATATTATCCATATAGTAATATTATTTACATGTTTTTTACAAGTTTTCTATAACATAATATAGTTCCTCTAGCTTTGATTATATTAATTTAAATGATGTTATTAGTCTCTTAAACCCTCATAAAAGTTCATACAAGTTACTATAATAATAGCTCATACACCTATACATGATGATTTATGGTTCATATATCATGCATATGAATATAGTGTGAAGAAAATGACGCGTAGAGCATTTTTTGTTTTGGCACCTCATATAAATTGCTTACCATAAACACGACAAATCAACAGATGAGTTCCAATCCTGGTCAACGACCAGTGCGTTCGTGTGCATAGACTAGGAGCCGGAGAGCCCCAGCATTAGTTAGTAGTTCACTCCTTGTGGTCATTTTAGACCTGTTATTTTTTTAGTTATAATAAGTAATTTATATGTGGTGCCAAAACAAAAAATGCTCTATGCGTCCTTCTGATTTACAATAATATACATATGAACCATTAATCACTCTGTGTAATATAGTCCTCAGGTATGTGTACTATACACAAGAACAACAGTCTCTAATCTTGCTCTCGTCTTTACATAATTGGCGAGGGATCAAGGACATTTTGGCCATCCGACGCATGTATCATCTTTCATGACAAACAGGTGATCAACCTGCATCTTCCTAACCAGTTTGGAAAACAACATTTTAGTTGTTCCAGGGGTCAAGCCAAGCTCTAAACTACTGTACCAGTAGACCACTAACTTCTATAATATTATTAAAGTTAGTAGTTTAGTAGTCCAATCCAATAATTAAAGGTTAGAGTTAACTATAAAAGTTGTAAAATAAATGAGTGATAAAATACTTTATGGTGTGTATGTGCCTCCTATGTAGAGTATACTGTAAAAAAAATTTTTGACTTTCATGTTTCTATGAAAAATGCATCAAATTCATAAATTTGCACATACAATAAGTAAAAAAGTACCTCTTTCAGCGCTGGTACTTTCACAGTAAACTCTATATTATACGAGACCCATAAAGTATTATCACTCAGTCTATTTAACTCTACATTCTTTTCTATTCTATTAATATATTATTAGAAGGAATTGTTTAAACAACATCAAATATTCACTGTTGTTACTCCCTAAAGGATATTTTCCATCAGTAAAGTTGTAGGTATGTAATGTAAAACCGTTGTAAGAGTGTTCACCCCTGGGGCTTGCAGAAGTTCAGGATTGAGGCAAACAACTTAGATTTGTTATATTTACGAATAAAATGTGAAATTATACATCTGACGTTAAAGAAAGTTTGTGAATATATTATAATGTACCTGTAGGTATGATGACAAATAGGTATAATGTAGATATAATGACAACCGCCCGTGTCTTATACGTTGACTAGGTATTGCATAGAATACCTGATTCATACACATTGCTGGTAACGTGTATCTTTTTTTTGAGATTCTGAGTATATAATAGCGTTACGACGCGACATATTCATCTGATTGACTCAGCAGTTTAATTATTAAACGACTAGCGCGTTTATGAAATGACGACATTTAATTAAATGACTAAAGGACAACTCGGCAAGTTGTTTAATGTAACAGTCAACGTCTTGACTGAACGTGATTCTGCATTCTCTTTTAATGTTTGGTAGGGGTAGGTTTGACCATTAGTTCGCAACTTAAAAGGTACTCAAAAAGGGCTTTGTTACAGTCCGTTAACTAGTTGGACGTTGAACTACACTGTTCAATCAAAGAAATGTCGTCATTCAATAAACGCGCTAGACATTTAATCAAATAGCTGATTCAATTAGATGACTGCGACATATACATATTATTATAATTAAGAGTTGCTCGTTTGAAGTATAAGATTAGGCTCACACTTCTAAGTAAGAATCCTAAACGACAAAGTTTGAAAGTTTGGATTTTACTTTTATTCGTTACTCATTCATGCAAAAACTACTAATATATATATATAACTTGATAAGACTGCAAAATTACGGTTTCCATGGTAATATATTTTGCGTGTAGCAGCGGGAAACATCTAGTATAATACGTCAAACATTTCAATACTCAATCTGTTTGATGTTCAAAGTACGTATTAGTGGATGGTTTGAACGTATTTCATGATAGTTTCATGAGTTCAATTTGTACGATTGCAGCCCCAAATATCGTCGCTTCACCTTCACAACCTCGTATCTATAAAACTATAAATATTCAGCACAGTAAAAAAACTTAATAATTGTAGATTTTATTATGACATGGATTTTTATTTAAATGAGGTTAAGTATTATAGAAGCTTGTATGTACCTTAAGGCGAGGAATAACCGCATCTAGCGCCACTCTTTTTAAAATAAATTTTACAATGACACAAAGATCTTATTAAAAAAAGTAATCGGTTCAAACTTTAAGTAAATAGTTAAACTAATATTATATATTATATCTCGTAACTAATAACTAAAACGACCATTTTAGTTATTACTTACGAGAGTAAATACAGTATAGGATTTAGAGCTGTAATTAAATGCCAATAAATTAGTTTAACTATTAACTTAAAGTTTGAACCGATTACTTTTTTTAATAAGATATTTGTGTCATTGTAAAATTTATTAAATGACACAAAGATCTTATTAAAAAAGCGGCGGTGGCCGCTTTCATTGAAACCAAGCCAGCTACGCAGCAGTTATTTTATAGTGCCCAAGTGTGTGCGCAATACATAGAAGCACTCTCCCTTCCTTCACTCCTGTAGCCCAGAGGGACGAATAACCGATCCGACGCCGGATATCCGGCGCAGGACCGTCTTTTTATATGCCCACCCGACGCATGGATCATATTTCTTGTCAGATAATCAGGTGATCAACCTTCATTGTCCTAACCAAACTTGAAACAACATAGTTTGTTGTTCCAACGCGGGAATCGAACCCACGTAGCTTTAAACCACTAGACCACGTAGGCGACACATATTATTAGTAAGACGTGTACGTTGCACTTGAAATCAGTAAATTCCATTCTTCACCTACAAAAGGTCGGTCACTACTATTAGTAGTATTCGTAGTAACATACTATTATGAACTGGGGTAAGCACAGTTTTACAGAAGTGTTTTGTTATAATCATAATTTGGCATAGGTAGATAGGTATATATGTCGCAGTCATCTGGTTGAATCCACTATTTAATTGAATGACTAGCGCATTCATTGAATCCTGTTTTTACCAACAAATTTTAAAATCCGAGACTAGGAAAGCCATTTATTATTTTAATTTTAAACTTCAAAATTACCGAATGAGTACTATTATAACGCACATTAAAGTAAATTAATCAAAAAATATATCAACACAGTGCTATCTGTACGAGCTGTTTGACGCCATTAAGTAACCGCGCTAGTCATTCAATTAAATAAGGAGATTCAATCAGATGACTGCGACATAATAATACAAGGCGTGCAGAAAGTCACCTCTTTAAATTATGCTAAATAATGCATCTTCTTACTCTTCTCCTTCTCTTATACAGTGTGTAAAAAGAACAGTCACTATAACTTTGAGATACAATTATAATACCTATACCTATAATACTACATGTCCTCATTTTGGAAACGTATTTGTTTATTTTTTTGTCAAAAACTAAAAAACATTTTTTTACTTTTTACCATTTCTTATTTTTTGTCGCAAGAATAACAAAAAAAGCAAAAAAATTTTTTTTTTATAATTTTGTAAAATTGGTGTAATCTCTACGTAGCTAAACTTTAGAACGTGACACAATCGATTGTTCCCGTCTCGTTCGCATATTATATTTATTAGTTTATTTTCATTATTTTTCGTGGTACTTATATCATTTTAATTTTTACATTATGTGTTTATCGGGAAGCTATAATACCATAATTAAAAAAAAACTTTAAGATACTAATTATTGTGTCTAATGGTTTCCTAATACATTGTGACTGGTGAGACATGATCAATACTTGAGGACGTGATATTTGGCTATTATATGAGATGAAAAAAATAATATAAAAAAATAATATCAGATAATCACTGAGTAAATGTAGCTTAAACTCGAATTATTATTTACCCAACGCATGGATACCGCGCGTAGGTACGCGCCCGTACTACCTATGTTGATGTCGCACGCCGCCGCGCCGGCTGCATAGGTATGCATACCTACTTGCCTTAAAGGAAAATTAGGTAAAAAATTAAGTACTTAATTTTATTACATAATATTATTATTTATAATGGGAATCGAGTACCGAATACTCTCCGTAAGTATTGCACATGTCTCACCAGTAAGCCTGTATAAATTACCCTACAACGATATTATTCTGTGTTTCCACGAAAATACCTCTTAAAAACGTAAGTTCAATTTGTATTAGCTAAGTAGGATTTAATACAAGTGTTTACGTCTTCTTTAAGTGTTTTTCTGTTAGATAAATATACAGGTAAAGTGTTTTCATAAGCTTTTATTTACTTCCTGTGTGCCAAGCGCTACTACATCGTGAGAGACTTAGTTGGAACTTGTTTGGTTTCCAATTAGTTACCACGGTTTGCTACTACTCGTAGGAGAGTTCTTTTGTTACGATACAAAATGTAGAGTGAATTCAGCAGAAATAATAATACGAAAATTTTCAAATTGTCTTCTAAACTTAAAGACAAGAGTTATGAAAAAAATGAAGCAGTCAATTTTTAATGAATTGATGTAAGTGATAAAAAAAAATTATACAACATGCAGAAAAAAATACACTTCAATTCATTAAAAATCAACTGCTATCATTTTTTCATAACTATAGTTTTTGGTTTATACGACAATTAAAAATATTTTTTTTTATTTCTGCTAACTTCACACTCATGAAATGTAACTTTCCTCACGATGAGCAGTGACAAAATCTTCTACTAGACAAGCTGTAACTACACGTAAATTTTCATAAATGCTTACTTCCGCTAGTCTTGAATCGAGTTAGAATGCACACTGTGTGAGAATGGAATATTACCATGACATGGATGAGATGCTTTTTTTTTAAATCTGAAAGATGGGGTTCTGTCGTTTTCATAGGAAAAGTTCATAGGAACCCCGCAATAAAACGACAGAACCCCATCGAGTTTGATGATGTATCCTATCATTTACTTGAATATTTTGGTGCGAAACTTGAAACTTTGTAAAATGTAGAATGCAAATTTGTAAGGAATCTACAAGTTTAAGCGTGTATAGTTTTGAAAGTTTCACTTCTAATATGT
The DNA here is from genome assembly GCA_905187575.2 of Celastrina argiolus. Lineage (NCBI taxonomy): Eukaryota > Metazoa > Arthropoda > Insecta > Lepidoptera > Lycaenidae > Celastrina > Celastrina argiolus. Next base: position 1,720,211 of record LR994585.1, read on the forward strand.
TTTAATCAACATGTATTTTGTAATTAATCTCGAAATATGTGTTCTTTCATTGAATCAACAATTTTATTTAACCTTTGGATTGTCATTGTCAACAAAACAAATGATGAATCAAACAAAAAATATTTTACGAGCGGAGGCAGGCACAAAGGTTTTGTTCCATATCGATTGTAAATTGCCTTTGCCATGACATTCGTTATCGACATTCAATCAAACGGCAATTAAAGATATTTATAAAAACACACAAAGCGTATTGGAGATTTAATTTTGGATGAGGATTGTTTGAAATTAAAATTGGAAAAGCATTTCGATGCTTGATCAGTAAATCTCTATTATAATAGCTCCCCTCGCAGATTTCCGTGTCGGAATCCGATTTCATTGAAACCAGGCCAGCTACGCAGGAGTTATTTTATACTGCCCAAGTGAGTGCTCAATACACAAAGACACTCTCTCTTCCTTTTACTCTCATGACCCAGTGGGACGGTACCACGACTGGCGTGAGAACAGGCGCAGCACCGACCTTTGCCCATCCGACGCATGGATCATCCTTCTTGTCAGACAATCTGGTGATCTGCCTGCATTGTCCTAACCAAACACAAAAACAACATTTTTTGTTGTTCCAACGCGGGAATCGAAACCCACGAGTCGAGATCGAAGCTCTGAACCACTAGACCACGGAGGCGCTTTATTAGATATACAAGTACCTGTAATATAATACCTTATAGTATAAATGCGTTCTTTTCACTATTAACCGCTGTCGGCTGTACCGATTTTAACTAAATTTGGCTTAGAGAACTCCCAAGGAAATGGATGCAATTCACCATATATACCGATGAAGACCCAAGAAAGGGCACAGCGTTTCTGTGGCATGTTGCATCTATTTTCTAGTTAATACATCTTGCTGATGTAATCCAAATAATTGATGCAATCCATGAGCGGGATCTCCTCCTTAAAATGAACTCTAAAGCGGGAGAGAGTCTCCATCGCCCATTGCTCCCTGTTCAGTAGAAGAGCGTCCGGTGCCACGGACTGCTCTCCCGGAAGAAGCTCCTGTCGTCGCTAGGGTGCTACAATGGTTCTGCAGCTGAAAGTAGAAGCTGCTAACTGGGTCGCTGTTATCGTCTAGGAGGGTCCAGTGGCCCAGCACCAAGCGGTTGGCACCTTAGGGTTTTAGTGGAGTAACCCTGAACGCGTTCCTTACCTCGCACTCAAGAACGTCCCTCATATGACGTCCCCAATCAGTTAGGAATCCCTTAAGGATTTGGTCGGAAGATCGATCGAAAAACGGTTAATATACGAGTATATACATTTTAATTGAAACCAAACCAAAACTGCTAATGAAGTTTTAAAGAGAATGCCAAAGTAACATTCTGCTAAAGAATTCCAAGCAATAAAAAGCACACGAAATAGTTAGGCGCAAGTTTGTACAAGTATGAGCCGTCTGCAGAAAAACATTACAGGAATTTGAGAACTCAGCAAAACCAAATGCAGGTCGCAGAAAGTATTTCGAAGAAGGTCGGAAATTCGGAAAACTTTATAAATACTTGATACTCTTGACAGTTGAAAGAAACTCTGTCACAGTAACATACATGTATCTTTATTACTTTTAACAAGGTTACATATATGATAGTAGAGAGTTAGACAACATCGCAAAGGTAAAGCTCAGGTTCCCTAGAACTATACAGGGTGATTAAGCTGAATATAGTATGAAGAGAATGACGCGTAGAGATTTTTTTTGAGCTTTAGAGCACTATTGAAATTAGTTTTGAGGCTAGGTCCAGAGATTCACAGGCCATCAATAGTAACAGCTCCTTTTGCTCAACATAAAAAAATGAAACTATACTAAGCCAATTACCAGCGAGAAACTTAAGTTAGCCTTGAGCTTGAAAGCACTTAGTAACTCGAGTTTCAACAAGTTTTTAACTTTATTGTAGTGAATAGAGTATAGTTTTGAATCGCAAAAATAATGTCGTAAATAAGTTCAATTTGGAATCACTTCTTCGAAATAATGTACGAGTAGTAGAAAAGAAGTTCAATTTTGAATCGTTTTTCCGAAATAATATAAATAAGTTCAATTTGGAATCACCTCTTCGAAATAATGTAGTAAAAAAGAAGTTCAATTTTAAATAGGTTGTGTAGTAAACTCAACTCGAAATAATGTATTTTATGAGTTCAATTTGGAATCACTTCTCGGAAATAACGCAGTAAATAAGTTCAACTTTGATTCGCCGTACCGAAACAATGTAGTAAGTAGTGTGTTGCCTATACTTTTAATTTGTTTTATTAGTATGTATTATTATAATATTATAGTATATTTTATATATATATATTTAAAATTCATATTATATGGTATTAGAATTATATTACGTTTAGTTTAATTTCTTTTATCCTGCCACAGTATTTCTATCATCGTTTTCCAGCACCTTCTCGTTTATTTTGTCTCTGCATCACCCTATGGTAGACTGGTAGAGAATGCCTCTCGGCATTAAGGTGGCAATTGTACGTTGTACAAAAACTGTAAATAAATAAATAAAGTTTCATTTCAAATCCTTATAATACAATTAATATAGGCTTTATTATGTTACTCGCATCATTACAAATCGATTGACACTTCATTTAATAAAGTCGGACCAGTAGCTTAGACTTACAAGGGAGCATGCATACATACATACCCTTCCTTTCGGCTTCACCGTAGTCGAGTAAAAATGGCGATGCGACATCCGAAATATACGAGTTTCTTTGGCAAAACCACGAAAATTCAAGGAAAATTTCAGTTTGAGTGTTTGTTTTCCTCTCGAACACGGCCGTTAAAGCCTCCGGGCGGTATTAAAAGTTTTAATCAACTCGTCTAATCCTTTAAGTCTCGTCTAAGTCGACGAGCGGAGCCAATAACGCCGAAGTAGTCCACATCACCTGAGGTGATGAGCTTTTAGGAAAAAAACAAAAGAAAATTATAAACAAAAAACAACCGTCTTCAAGGTAACTAATGTAAAGATTGCGGAGTTTCCTTGATCTGCCCTCGTCTTCATCATCAGACCCTTAATGACAGTCACAGTACATCTCATCAATACCTTCATTGGTAGCAAGTCCTAACACCAGTAATTGATGTATTGAAGTCGGTTAACAATACCGTTAAAAAGTGGGATGTTATAAATTTGACGTGTCTTTATGTGGCCTCGCTCCTCTCATTTTTTATATTCCGATGGCTTATGGATGGATAACCTTGTCGGGCACTGATGTCACTGCTACTCTTTTGGATCTATTGTGACTCCTTCGCATTGTAGTATTGCCCCACTCCTATGTTACTCCTGAAACGAACGATATGATGGGGGTCTGCGGTGTGAATTTCCTCTGCTGTAGAGTACTCGAGCTGCCCGAGGTACTTGCTCCTGCTCAGGTGGAGTGCTGGACAGTCAAGAAGAAGGTGGAGTGTCTCGTCTTTCTTCTTGCAGAATCTGCAAGTTATTAATATCTTCGCCTCCGTGGTCTAGTAGTTCAGAGCTTCGCTGTCGACTCGGAGGTCGTGGGTTCGATTCCCGCGTTGGAACAACAAAAAATGTTGTTTTCAAGTTTGGTTAGGACAATGTAGGCTGATCACTTGATTGTCTGACAAGAAAGATGATCCATGCGTCGGATGGGCATGTAAAAAGTCGGCCCTGCGCCTGTTCTCTCGCCAGTCGTGTCGGTCCACCGTCCAACTGGGTTATGATAGTAAAGGAAGAGATAGTGTCTTTGTGTATTGCGCACACACTTAGGCACTATAAAATAACTCCTGCGTAGCTGGCCTGGTTTCAATGAAATCGGCTACCGATACCGAAATCGGTGAGGGGAGCTATTATTATTATTAACTTATTAAATCACCTATACTCAATCGCAACTCCCATATGGATGAACCGATTTTGATCTAGTTTTTTGAAAGCTGACGTTATTGAGGTTGTTCTTAGCATAATTCATCATTTTGTTAATTTTAATAATTTATTATTGCTACGTGCAAATACCTATGAAACGTGCAAACAACACTTCAATATCACCGAAGTTTGTGCGTTGTTTCGCGCCTCGCCGCGTCGAGTGTGCTCTGACCCTAACTTATTACTATTTACCCATTCTTCTGCCCTTCAGCGGAGTCTTACCTCAAATAGCCGCGGGCTTAGTGAAACTCAAACCGACAGGGAAGGATCTGAGGCGAAGTCAGAATCCAACGCTCGAGTGAACTAGAAAAGTTGATATTTAAATTTTGAGGAGTTCCCTTGATTCCTCACGGATCCCATCATCAGGTCATCATTTTGGTGGCAATGGAACCAAATTTGAATTATACCCTACACAACAAAAAAAATATTTTTTAAAATCGGTTTATAAACGACGAAGTTATTCGCGAACAAACATAAAAAAAAACATATACGGTCGAATTGAGAAACCTCCTCCTTTTTTGGAAGTAGGTTAAAAATTAATTACAGTTTTTGTGAATAACTCTCAGATCAGCCTCTGCCCAAGCCAATCCAATAATAATAACTGAAGACGTAGCTGCACGCTTGTTTTTCCATACAGAAATATGGGATTCCTGTTTTCTCCCTGGATAATGCCGCTAGAGTAACAATTTTTGTCCTGAATATCTATGTATATTATTTATACGTCCCTATTCTTTTCTTTTTTTAATAAATTAATTATTTAAGGACATATGGACGTAAAAAAAATACCAGACTTTTCGCTGTGTTTAAACATTCAGGAAACAAATGCATTATACAATAAAATCAAAACAAGGAACCTGGTCCAAGCCTTTTGTTAGTTTATTATGAAAAAAAATCTAAATCGGTTAAGTTTTGGAAGAGGAAACAGGGGTCACCCAATCTTCGATTTCGTGTACTTTTAACAGGTAATTTCAGCTCGAGTTGCAGTTGTCTCTATCGCGCTAGTGCTGGCTAGCTAAGGCAATGCGAGACAGCAATAGATTTTATAAATACCTATTTTGTATTTTCTCAACTGAGCTCTTTCCTCTTAACGACGATGATTTAATCGAAACCGGTCGCAATATTATTTAAAAACTTTTAAAAATGTAATAAAGTAGATTGTAAATACAAAGTTGTGTGTTATTATTGTGATTTTGTCAAAATTGGTATTAATACTCTGTTTATCACACCCTTGTCACATATTCAAAAACCAGGCTCTTTGAAATCGCTCTTTAATATTTCTATTAATTTTCATTATAATATAACAAATAAATATTATAGGAACCTTAGCCAAGAGGCCGTCGCTAGCAGCGATGACGAAGTTACAGAATTGTAGTGTAAAAGTAGTTTTAATGATACCAACGAAGCAAGAATGAAGCTTAGAATTTTTAATATAAAGGCCACGACGGGCAGTTTTAATAAAAGTTGATAAAAAAGTTTGCTGTCAGTTGTCAAAGCCCGCGGGCGAGTTGCGAGCTGTCGCAGATTCAGATTTTCAGGGCGGCGATTCTCGGGCAGTGGAAAAACGTTCACATTCGAATAAAACATCGAAATTCAGAAATTTTAAGAAGGATGCACAACATGTGTATTCTCAGAACTGCACACTCGAACGCATTTGACACTTGACAGTTCACTGTTCAGTAATACTTTTTCCCCCAGCCCAAGCATATGTTACCAAATAATCCTTTTTAAGTCGGTTTTTTTTTGTTTAAAATTATCTTGTGTAGTAGTAACATAGCCGACACAGTGGTTGTCGAAAAGTCTGAATGTGAGTTTGAAATCCAGCGCTAGTTTTTTACGACCTAAATATAAGTCGTAAGCAATGGGTGCAATGAAAAATGCATTTTAGTAAATTTCATTTGATATTTTATTTTAGATTTTATTATGGCATGGATTTTAGATGTTTACTGTACATAACTGAATCTCATTTAAAACAAAATCCATGTTACATAAAATTATTAATTTTTTTGACTCCACTAAAAAGTTGTAGTTTTATAGATACGAGGTTCTGAAAGTAAAGCAACGAAATGCTATGCCACATCTTTAGGAACAGAGGGCCAGTTTCTGGAACCTTCATTGTATGATCATACGAATTGTAAAGCAGTGAGCGAACTAATGATTATGAATTATAGCTAAGAAGCACGTCAACTTTCAAACAAAACTAGATCAAATCGGTTTATCCTTTTGTAGGCTAGTACCGAGCAAAAGTTTCGAGTTATGATTCCTCTTCACCTCTCGAGTTTCAAAGGAAGAACCTCAAAACTCAGTGTCCACGATGCCACATACACATTACAGAGCCATGTCAAACTTACGAGCTCTTTTTTTTGTCGGCGGTTAAAATACTTTCAATTACTATAAGACGTATCCTACTGCACAATACTTAATGTTGTTATTATGTATATTTGTGATTTGTAATGTGAGAGAAATAATGCTATATTATTATTATCCTACGGTGATATGAAAGCTTACCATTATACAGGCTGATTCATTTTTCATATTTTAAGCCGAGTATTGTGTGAAGATAATAATGTGTAGAGCATTTTTTGATTTGGCACCTCATATAATTACTATTACCATAACGCGACAAATCACGATAATTTAAATATATCCATAAAAGTCACAAAACAGATAATTTTCAATCCTGTTCATGTCTTAGGTCAACAACCAGTGCATTCGTTTCTATAGATTAAGAGCTCGCGAGCCCCAGCATAGTAAGATTCACTCCTTATGGCCATTTTAGACATTTAATTTTTTTTTTTGAATAATCTATATTCTATAAAGTAATAATATGAGGTGACGAAACAAAAAATGCTCTACGTCATTCTCTTCATACAGTATTCGGCTTAATATACGATGAATCAACCTGTATACCTACGCCTAAATGGAACCTATCTAAATGAAATCGGGTCTTTAAAACGTAAAAAACATCACCGAATCACAAAGAAATGGAGCGTTATTTAACAAACTTTTTCGCCGTGAAAAAGCTATAACGTATTGAATAGTCGAAGTTAAATTAGACATAAAATAAATTTGGCTTCAAAATTTCTTTCTACGCCAAAATGTAATCACGCAAATGATTCTATTCAGTTAATCACATTTTGTTCACAATGTTTAATCAGAATTTACTGAAATATTCCTTAAACTCGATCGTTAGTTATGTATGAACTTCGTTTGAATAGAATTCGCCTCAGAAATGTTGATAATAATATTATTAACTGGGAAAAGTTGCCTTGAGAAAAGAAAACACTGACGAGCTGTTACTTATAATAATATCTATGGTCGCTTCACTCCACGTCAATATTACGTCACCAAGCTAGGTATCCGAATAAACTTGTATGACGATTAGTTGACATACGATTTGAATCAACCTTTAATGTTCGAAAAACAATAAGCGTTCAATATGGGTTAACTTGATTGCCATGTTGATCATACATTTGAATACCGAAACTGGCCCTCTGTGATGTGAGAAGATCTGGCATAGCATTTCGTCTCTTTACCTTCACAACCTCGTATCTTTAACCCTTAACCACTGACGTGCAATTATGTTACATTACCACTGACGTACGTATGAGATACGTATGTAATTTTGAACGCCTTCTGACGTGTCAATAAAGTTTAATTCTGGCGACAATTGCTGTATATTTATTTGAATGATTTTGAATGACATAAAGATATTAAAAATAATATAACAATTATTATAAACAAATTTTTATTTATCAAAAACCTTCGTGACTTACAAAGTAGGATAGACTTTTTTATAAAATTAATAAAAAAATATTTTTTAACCATAGGAACTTTCTTTATGGCTTGAATTAATTATCAAAAATTATATTCTGACGCCTCCGTGGTCTAGTGGTTCTGAGCTTGGCTCTTGACTCGGAGGTCGCGGGTTCAAATCCCGCCGATGGAACAAAAAGCTTTAAATGTTCCTGAGTCATGGATGTGTATTAAATTTGTGTATTAATATAATAAAAATCTTAAATATGTGTATAGTATTAAAGTATTAAATATATTTCCGTTGTCTGGTACCTGTAACACAAGTTCTTCGGATACTATAAAATATTGTACCAGATATATGTACCAGTCTGAAAGTACTTACTGAATGCCCAGAAAATATTTCACTATTTAGTGATGAGCTAGGAAAGGAATTAGGTATATATCTAAGTAGAATATGTAAAGGACAGTCAATTTCGAATTTTTGTATGCCCGGAGCCACTTATAAAGAGGTAATAAATAGGGCCTTAACTATGACATACTGTCCCAATACCACATTGATTGTTATAGTCGGGAGGAAGGGAAAAGTAAACAGAAAACAGATGACTGGACTTTTGGAAAAATTATTTATTATTGATAACATTAAAAATATTATACTGTTTACTTTTCCATACATACAAATGTTGCCACAAAGTTACTCTAAAGAGAACTTAAGTAGATATAAGCTGAACAGCCTAATGTATAGTGCTGTTAATAATAATTGTATTCTTGTAAATGACACACAACAAAAATGTAAGGTTGTGGATATAAATAATTTAAAATTATGTAATATGAGAAAAGATAAGTATTTCTTATCTAATTACTGTAAGAGACATATAGCTAGGTTGCTATCAAACTTTTTATTTTTAAAACCAGCCAATGATTTGGCTTTTTCGACTTCTGCTTTTATTGAGCAGAATAATAGTTATAGTATTAACGAATTGGAATATGTTCCAAATACTTATTTAAATTAGATAATAAGACAATGGAGGATGTGTCTTGCAGAAATAACCTAAGTTTAAGTTTAAATATACAAAACCCTACCAATAATGTAAAAAATTCAAATATATTAAATAATAATAAATCCTGTATAGTAAACCTGGTGCATCAAAATTTACAAGGAATGGTAGGTAAAGAACTTGAAATTGAGTTGTTCCTAAAGGAATTTAACATTGATATTATTTGTATATCAGAACATTGGTTCAAAAAACATGAACTCATTTTCAACTTCAATGATCACCAGGTAGCAAGTTCGTTCAGTAGAGAAAATGCCATTAGAGGCGGCTCTCTGATATTAATTAAGAAAAACTTGAGATTTAAGGAACGTAAGGATATTGTGAGTCTCTCAACTGAACGAATAATTGAAGTAGCCTGCATAGAGTTGAGTCAACTTATTATTGTAAGCGTATACAGACCTCCATTAGGGTTATATGATTCCTTTGAATAAATCATGGAACAAGTTTTAACAAGAATATGTGGATCTAATAAAAAAGTAATTGTATGTGGCGATTTTAATATTAATTTATTAGACATAAACTCCTCCACCACAATTAGATTCACATCATTGTTAAAATCTTATAGTCTCATTAATCTGTTTCATGAGCCGACAAGAGTGTGTGACACCACGGCAACTTGTATTGATAATATTTTTACTAATGTTACTCCATGTAAAAAGGAAATAATTAATAAGCTTAGCTCTGATCACTATGGACAGTTAGCTTCTTTTAATATTAAATTTGATAGTAACACTATGGAAAAGCTTGTGTTTATTCCTGTGAATACAAAACGTATTGAGAAATTTAGAAGTAAATTAAGCTCAAGTATTCAATTATGGGATGGGTCAAATAACTCAGATGAAGCATTTAATAAATTATTTAAGATAATAAAGACCCAATTCAACTCAGTATTTACTTCTAAAACTGTTAAAACTAATAATAAGAAAAGGAGCTTTATTGAATGGGCAACAGAAGGAATTAAAATAAGTAGGCAACGATTATATGAATTGTATGATGAAAAACATATTAATAACAGTGAAACATTTAAAACATATGTAAAAAATTATTCAAAAACTTTTAAAAAAGTATGTAAAGTTGCTAAAGCTATTTATGTAAAGAATAAAATTAAAAATTCCAAAAATAAAATTAAAACTACATGGAAGGTAATTGCTGGTGAGACTGGAAACGTCACCTGTCGCAACTCAGATTTTGAACTTTTTCATGAAAATAAAAAGATTACGAATGAACTAGAAGTTGCGACGGTTTTCGAAAAGTTTTTTGCTGACATTCCGGTTTCAACTACAAAACATTTAAATTCTTCACCTATAGCAGCTGAAAAACTACTCAGAGATAATGTAAAGGAATGTGATGTCAATTTTAAATTTAAAGAAATAGATTCCAGAGACATTATAACCGCGTTTAAGATGTTGAATATTAAAAACACTGCTGATCTCTGGAGCATGTCTACAAGAATTATGAAATCAATAATTGACATTGTAGCTCCTTATCTAGCCATGATTTTCAATGATTGTATAAAAAGTGGTGTTTTTTCTGACTTAATGAAGCACAGCAAAGTTTATTTCCCGCTTTATACCCCTGTTTAAAGCGGGAAATAAATCTGATCCGTCTAATTACAGACCTATATCGATTCTACCGACTTTTAGTAAAATATTTGAAAAAATTATCTTAAAACAGTTGTTATTACACTTTAATTTAAACAATTTATTACATAATAATCAATACGGTTTTACTAAGGGTCGATCAACAACGGATGCTGGTATAGGTCTTCTTTGTAGTGTTTTTGATGCTTGGGAGGGATCGCAGGATGCATTAGGTGTATTTTGCGACCTCTCCAAGGCGTTTGATTGTGTGGATCATGCTACATTGATCAGGAAATTACAACACTATGGCATAAGAGACTCGTCACTCAGCCTTTTGAATTCTTACCTTAAAAATAGGATTCAAAAGGTGGAGGTAAATGGAAAAAGGTCCACAGGGACCAAAATAGAATTAGGGGTCCCCCAGGGATCCATTTTAGGCCCCTTTCTTTTTCTCATCTACATAAATGACTTGCCTTACTTAGTTAAGGAAAAACATGAGATAGTACTTTTTGCCGATGACACTTCACTAATTTTTAATGTGAAGCGACAGCAATCAAATTACGACGAGGTAAATAGTGCTCTCTTAAAAATAGTACATTGGTTTAATGTTAATAACTTACTTTTAAATTCTAATAAAACAAAATGTTTGAAGTTTAGCTTGCCCAATGTTAGGCAAGTACAAACCAATATACTATTAAATGATGAGAAAATGAACTTAGTGGACACCACTGTGTTTCTAGGTATAACATTAGATTGCAAATTACAGTGGGGTCCACACATTGCCAAACTGGCAGATAAGCTCAGTTCTGCAGCATATGCCGTCAGAAAAATTAGAGAAATTTCTGATGAGGACACGGCGCGACTAGTATATTTTAGTTATTTTCACAGTCGAATGTCTTACGGCATCCTTTTATGGGGAAATGCAGCCGACATCAATACAATATTTGTGCTGCAGAAGCGAGCTATACGTTCCATTTACAAGATGTCGTCCTTTGAATCTATGAGAGAAAAGTTTAAGGAAATAGGAATATTGACCGTCGCCTCTCAATACATTTTGGATAATATACTGTATGTCAGAAAGAACTTAAATAATTTTAAAACGAAAAGCGACAATCACTGTAGAAATACAAGAAATAAACACAAGTTAGATATACCTATGATCAGACTTAGCAAAGTAAGCAAATCTTTTAAAGGTCAATGTATACGCCTATACAATAAGATCCCAGAAAACGTTCAAAATTTTTCCATCAATAAATTTAAAAAGGTAGTTAAAGAACGTTTGTGTGCTAAAGCTTATTATAAGATTAATGATTTTGTTAATGATAGCACACCCTGGGAATAAGGTGGCCACTTTCGAGGCTACTTCTATTTTATAAAGTATACTTTTGTAAATTGTAATTTATGTTAAGTTATAACATTGTTATATATATATTTTTTTAAAAGAACAATTTTCCCATCTTTTTGCTAAAAGGTGGCCCCGAGCGAGTTTCTTACGCCGGTTCTTCTCGCCGGGTTAGTCCCCGAACCGGTGGTAGGTCATCATGTAGGACAATTCTGAAAGTGTTAGTTACTAACCTATTTGGAAATAAAAGATTTTTCATTTTCATTTTCATTTTCACTTAGCATGGGGCCAGATTGACGTGGTGTGAAGCGTCCATAGATATTATTATTATTATTATATTAATTAGAAAAAAATCACAATCACCACAAATTAAATAATAAGGTACTTTTTAACAACAGTTATTGTTCACTCTGACGAGGTGGCTCAGTTTCATGACAGACTTGAACGTCAGTTTGCATTACTTGACTTGAAAAATGTGACAGTGGAATATCCTCTTCAGAATCCGAGCTACAATAAGGAACCTCTTCGACATTGATATTCTCGTTTTCGGGAGACACATCACAATCCGATTGAATGTAATCATTTTTATCTACCGATAATTCGTCAGATTCGAGAAGCCATGATTCAATTTGTACGTCGTTTATGGCAATATTCTATTAGGCTAGTCTTTTTTTAGACGTAGAAGGCTCTGAAGATGATTTTTATCTACAAGCAAACAATTATTATTTAAAAAAGTTAGTAAATAATTATAAAAAAAAGTCACACTAACACTGACGCTACGTACAACATACGTCAGGTCACCTGCTTGCAGATGTACACTGCATCCGCTCTCCCCCGCTGCCGACGCGTCTCTGGCAACTAGGAAGGTACCAAAAAGGATGCGCGGAAAATCCCGTGCAAATTTGAGTTTTTAATGAAAGACCGTTTGGGTGACGTATATACGTACGTCAATGGTTAAGGTTTAAAACTACAACTTTTCAGTAAAGTCAAAAAACTTAATAATTTTGAATCTTATTATGACATGGATTTTGTTTTAAATGAGATTCAGTTATGTTCAGTAAACATCCAAAATCCGTGACAAAATAAAATCTAAAATTATTCAGTTTTTTGACTCTACTGAATAGTTGTAGTTTTTAACCGACTTCCAAAAAAGGAGGAGGTTTCTCAATTCGACCGTTTTTTTAGATACGAGGTTGAGAAGGTAAAGCGACAATTTCATACAATGTTCGTGTTCGATTAGGCACCTTTTAGCGCCTAGAGAATCATAGTATTGTTACATGTTATGCGCATGTCGAACAATGTCAAGTTGTCTACATTTTTTAAATAAATTGACACGTAATAGAAAATAAAGGATTTTGATTGGTGCTTTAAACACGCGCATGCGTCAAAAAACAAGCCACCGAACACGGCCATTCCAAAATATAGTCATATTCCAAATCAAGATAGCAACACAAACCAAAACAACAACGTGACGTGCAAAAGTCAAATAAAACCGTGCAAAGCTGTGTTTACACGCATGCCCACACCGGACACCAATTGCCACGCGCCAATGGATGTCAAAGGGAAAGCCTCCTCTGCCCCGCACGGCTCTTTCTTTGAACGTTCACGCCTAAATAACCCGGAAAATATTTCGTGGTATTGTTATCATATGGTCATAACAATATTCACCAATCTAAATGCTGCTTTAACAAATGCGGAGTCGTTATTTAACGCCTCAGTGATCAAGTGGTTCAGAGCATTGCTTTCGACCCGGACTTTTTTTAAATATTTTACTTTCAAAGAATTCCAGAAGGAAATATGCAAGAAGCATGAAAAAGGCAAGAATGTACGTCTTCCCGGAAGACCTGGGCTCAGGTCGCTTGATTGATGTCGAACTATTTTAATATTCACAGTTAATTTGCACCTCTTGTCCCATTGGTGCAGTAGTGGTTCTATCCGTGGTCTAGTGGTTTTAGAGCCTAGCTCTCGACTCGGAGGTCGTAGGTTCGATCTCCGCGTTGGAACAACAAAAATGTTGTTTCCAAGTTTGGTTTGGACAATGCAGGCTGATCACCTGATTGTCTGATAAGAAAGATGATCTATGCGTCGGATGGGCATGTAAAAAGTCGCTCCTGCGCCTGATCTCCCGTCAGTCGTGTCGGCTATCCGTCGTAGAGAGAGCGCTTCTGTGTATTGCGCACACACAAGCACAAAAAATTACTCCTGAACAGAGAGATATGAAATTACCACAGCTGATATAGCTTAGCAGCTGTTATAGTTTATGTGGAGAAGAGTTTATTTGTTTAAATAATTCTTCGAAATACATAAAATTGAAATTTGTATACTAATAACACTAGCTCAGATTATTACTTACTCTAGCTTGCGATTTACACAAAAGTTGTTGACTAATTTTTATTTTTAGCTCTCCATAAACTTTTAACAAATAATAATAAAATATTTTTCAAACAAAAAATTGTGTGACAAAATTATTAAGATACGACGTGTAGTTTCCGAGATATTATACTTATTTTAAATTCTCAACGCGATGACGTCATTTTCCAACGTCTGCTACGGGCCGCGAAATTTTAAATATCTATAAATTCATTAATTCATGGTATTTTCAGTGAAACAAAAACTAAGTCACTGACATAAGCTAAGTGAAATAAGCTCTACTGGAACAACAGTTTTATCGATTTTGTATACCTAGTAACATTCTCCAAATTTTATTACACGTTTTTTCAATCTGTTACAACATTTTTTGAATTATATTTAAATATTTTGTATGTAAGATCATTACGGAAGCAACAGAACCCGTATCTTTCAATTACTACATGGGGTGGCCTTTCTAATTTTAAATCATAAACCTATGGATACATATTTAGGGTACTGTATCTATATAAATATCACTATTTTTCACTTCGCTGTCTATCTGTCAGCAGGCTCAATAACCGCTTTACAGACTGTAATATTATTGAGTGTTAATACTTTAGGATGTATATGGGTCTCGTTTATAGAGTAGTACACTCTATAAAGTACAATTAGTTTTTTTCGTAATTATAATTAGTGTAAGTAAGTGAAAGTGAAAGTAAGTGAAAGTACAATTAGTTTTTTTCGTAATTATTGTATGGGAAAATTTATGATGTTCGGGATTTCTTATAGAAACATGAAAGTATGTCTTTCAGCTCTGTTACTTTCACAGTAAACTCTACATAGTAGGCACACTCTAAAGTATCATCACTCATTTAATTTACATCTTGTAGATAAATAATTTAAATTTTTTGAAAATGGAATATGTATGTCACTGTTATCTAAAACGCTATTTAAATAAATAAACACCTACAAACGATGCTTTCCATTCAACTGTTTGCTGAAAGCATTTGATTTACTATTGTCGTTTTATGTGTATGTAGATAAGGTTGCCTGGAAGAAATTGCTTTCAAGTAATAAGGCCGCCCTTGTGTGCATGTCTGATTTATTGTATTCTTGTATTTTTAAAATTATGTAATGTAATGTACACAATAAAGTATATTTGTATTTGTATTTGTATTGAACCTGGCACCATGTGCCGGGTAGGTTGCAAGCAAACCGATGAGTTATGGTTGTTATCTGAGAGCAGTAGAGATACAGTACTTGTGTTTGAAAATAGAATAATAGGCTTCCCTCACCGATTTCGGTGTCGTATACTCGCCACGCTTGGCAGGTAAGATGGTGAGCGCAGTTTTCTGGTCCAAGGAAAAGCTGCTGACAATTTCCGGATAAAATAAATTCCCACTGTCGCCTTTTAATTTATTTCATGGTGGTAATTGCCTTGACGTGGTCCTTGACTGTTGGCCTTATGCGTAAGCTCCAAGCCACTCAACGAGCTATGGAGAGAGCTATGCTCGGAGTTTCTCTGCGGGACAGAATCCGAAACGAGGATATTCGCAGTAGAACTAAAGTAACCGACATAGCTCGTAGAATCAGTCAGTTGAAGTGGCAATGGGCAGGCCACATCGCTCAGAGAACAGACACTAGATGGGGAAGGAAAGTTCTCGAGTGGCGACCACGGATTGGAAGACGCTGTGTAGGGCGGCCAACCACAAGATGGACCGACGATCTGGTCCAAGCCGCGGGCAGCCGTTGGATGCAGACAGCGCACGACCGGTCGTTGTGGAAGTCCGCGGGGGAGGCCTATGTTCAGCAGTGGACGTCTTCAGCCTGATGATGATGATGAATTGCCTATACTCGCCTCGCTTGGCAGGTAGGATGGTGAGGGCAGTTTTCTGGTCCAAGGAAAAGCTGCTGCCAATTTCCGGCTGTATGTTCCCTCTATCGCCTTTTACGACACCCGTGGTAAAGATGGTTGATGGGGATGTACAATTCTTTCTACCCCATCCCACAGACAAATACACTTTTTCAATTACCCTTGCTGACGTAACTTACCTAAATGTACAAATGGCGAAAGTAATGACATGACACGCCTGTCCTCCATGGAATCAACTTAAATTACTTGAATGTAGAGCCACATGGAATTTTACATAGCAACACAACCTAAGTATGTGACTTAGCTGCTGTCCTTTTTTACACTATAAAGTGACAGTGAAAATGAATTTGAGGACTCTTGACTTTAATCATCGTTTCAATATACAGCCTGACTAGTGAGACATGTGCAATACTTACGGAGAGTACTCGGTACCCGATTCACATTATAAATATGTAATAAAATTAGGTACTTAATTTTTTACCAAATTTTCCTTTAAATAAATGAATCATGGATGCTATGAAAATTATGCGGCTAGGCAAGTAGGCATACCTCGGTGCGGCACGGCGCGGCGGCGTGTGGTACCGGCGCGTACCTAAGCGCAGTGTCCATGCGTTGGGTAAATAATTATTGAAGTTTAAGATACATTTACTCAGTGACTAATTGATATTATTGGAACGAAGTTCCTTATCGCGCGTTGTGAAAGGGGGCTAGACGGAAAAAATTCTTACGAAAAGTTGTCACGACACTTTTTGCTATAGTAAGCTACTGTAAGCTGTGCGGCGTCGCATGTTTCTCTGTCTGTCTCTCTCTCTCTTATAGAAAGCAAGCCAGATATTTTCATTTCTATTTCGCATTGAACAGTGTGGTGTCGCGACGATTAATTATTTTTGTTGAGTGTAGGTATACAGGTTTTTTGTAAATAATAAATTATAAAAAATAATAACTTCATTCCATCCGGGTGTCCCTTGACACCTCTCAAGTTTTTTTTATATTATTTTTTTTCATCTCATATAATAGCCAAATATAACGTCCTCTTATATTGCTCATGTCTCAGCAGTCACACTGTATACTTGAGTGTCTCCTGCTCATTTTTTGCGATTTAGCGTGAGTGTCTAGTATGGAGAGTGCTGTAGCCTCTCCACTCGGCCGCGGTATGGGGGCTTTATACCTTATGCCTTATAATATGGCAATACCACAGACCAAGGCCTGATGAACCACGCAACCCCCAGATCCAGTGATTAGAACGGTGCATTGGATCACAGCTTTGTTGTGTAGAAAGTGTAGAAACGGACCCTCTATATCTCACATTTTTTCGAAACATTACACAAGTCTATACACATTTGTGTACGCTTACACAATGTTTTTTTTTCGAGACAAAAACATTGTGTAACATTTCCAGCGGGAGTTTCACATTTGTACCAGAACAATAAAGATAAATTTGTATACAAACAATCGAAGTTAATAGGAAGTATTGGCAACACTTACAAATATCGCGGAGAAGTTTTTAAAATAAAATGCTTTTAAAATCACAGCATAATACATAAGCCCCCGAAGGGATAATCTTCAAAGCGTACCTAATAATCCGACGCTCTTAAGATTAAGCGCCAAGGTGCTTTAACTCTGTACATAAAATTAATAATTTCAGGACTACTTTTTGTTACTTCAAACAGAAACCACCCTGACTGCCTGCGGCAAGACTTTGATAGACATCTGTTCCCCTTACTCTTCGTGGCCTAGTCGGTAGACTGCACTCAGGTGTAGGTTCGATGTACCAATGAGACTTTTTAAATCTTAAGTACATTACACGTTACGCTCTAACGGTGAAGAAAAATATTGCGAGGAAACCCGCACGTATATATAATATATATATATTTGTCTTTTTTTATGATTTTATGAATTGTGTATCCTAGTGTATATAGGTTGTAGTAGACAATTAAAATTTGTAAGTAAATTTTTATTAACTTCTTTTATTATGCCCTAAGCATTTAAATTAAAGCTTTCTTAAAAAGGTTTTTTTGTTTAATTTATTTATACATTCATTTGGACTAGGCTGACTTTATAATACCGTATGTTCTAGGCAATCGACAGTTAAAACTTTGAAATCGTATTTAGCAATAGTATCTTGGCTGAAAGACATAGGCTCTTATAAGATGCCATCGCTATTATCACTTACGAAGTTCGAAAACAAAAATGTATTGGATTTGACATAAGGTTCGCTAAAAACGTAATTTCGGCATTACGACTCGTGTCGTCAGTAACTCAAATAGCATTAGCAATCATGTCGACTTCAGTCACATGCCCTTAGAGTGAATAGACACTTATCCACCAAACACATTGACATAAAGTTCGCTAAATGACAAGCGAATTCGTATGTCACTTAGCGAAGCGTATTTCGAATTCCATACATGTTGTTTTGGAACTTCATAAGTGATATTAGTTCATCGAGCTATCGAAGTTTTCCGTCAGTGCGGCGCTGACATAATATTAGGTCCTTACATATGAAATTGGCTTTTTGTCGTACTTGCCACTTTGATCTTAAATATATCCTCTTTGGTTAGGAATTCCAAATTCAAGTTTAAATAGCTATTTACTCATGCATTTGTGTTTTGAAAACCGTAATTCATTTGTTTTTTTCTCTGTTGCTTTTTTTTCTGCGTCACTCATTTCACAAAATGGAAAACTTAAAATATCGCATTATTTACGAGTACGAGTTCCACCGTGGCACCAGTGCTGCAGAAACGGCTCGAAGGATTAATGATGTGAATGGGGGTGGTGTCGCAAAAGAAAACACGATGCGTTTTTGTATTCAACGCTTTCGTTCTCGAAATTTCGACCTGCAGAACAAGCCCCGTGGACGGCCGGAAACCAAAGTCGATAATGATGAATTGAAGGCTATTGTGGAAGCAGATCCATCGCAAACCACATCAGAGCTAGCTACAGGCTGCGGTGTTAGTAACAAAACCGCTTTAATCCACTTGAAGCAAATTGGGAAGGTGAAAAAGCTTGAAAGGTGGCGTGGTGGGAAAGCACCTCATGAATTGAGTGAAGCAAACCGACAAACGCGCGTCGACTGATGCGTTACATTGCTCAACCGGCACTATAATGAAGGAATTTTAAATCGGATCATTACATGTGATGAAAAGTGGATCCTGTACGATAATCGTAAACGCTCATTGCAATGGCTGAACCCTGGTGAACCAGCAAAGTCTTGCCCCAAGCGAAAATTGACTCAAAAAAAGTTACTTGTAAGCGTTTGGTGGGCAAGTGCCGGTGTCGTACACTATATCTTTCTTAAATCTGGTCAGACGATTACGGCTGATGTCTATTGTCAGCAACTGCAAACCATGATGGAAAAGCTCGCCGAAAACAACCGAGACATGTCAATCGCTCTACGCCACTGCTGCTTCAAGACAACGCTAGACCACACACGGCCCAACAGACGGCTACCAAATTAGAGGAGCTTCGATTGGAATGTCTAAGACATCCACCGAACTCTCCGGACCTTGCTCCAACAGATTACCATTTTTTTCGAAATTTGGATAACTTCTTGCAAGGAAATAAATTGAATTCCGATGAGGCAGTCCAAACCGCTTTCAAAGATTTCATTGATTCCCGTCCGAATGGTTTTTTTAGTAAAGGGATCAATGAACTACCTATAAGATGGTAAAAGTGTATAGAGAGCAATGGTACATACTTTGATTAATAAAATATATTTTAATATGAAAAAATTGCCTTTATGTTCCTCCCATACAAAACGCCAATTTCATATGTAATGACCTAATATAATAAAGTAAAGTGGGTTTCGGGCTGACCGAGCATACCACGTCGCTCAGTCGGAGATCTCCCTTTGGGGTCTCTCGTTCCCACAGCATCTTGGTCCTGAGCCCTGGGTGTCAAAACGAAAATGAGTGTTGTAAAGTGTGGCTGTATTACACCTTCTCGACTAGACTTAATTAACAATGGCGAATGGTACAAACATTACTAACATATTGGATTCGGTGTTGCATGTTCGATAGGCGTTCTCAGTCCCTCGTGTTTAGTGTTCAAATATAATTCGTTTCAGTGTATTCCATATAGTACTTTCAGGTACAATCATGAGTATAGAAATTACGCTGAGGGTTCCGTAAAACTACAAGGGCCTATTCAAAATTCTAAATTAAAAATATTTTATTTCCAAATGAAACTTAACAAGCTATTTTCGGAAAGTCAACAGAAAGGCCATACCATATTGTAGTTCCCGTCCGCGCATCTAACTTCTGTAATTACGAGTATTGTATAGTTTGAAAATGGATGAAATTTGGAATAGTCCTATGTATGTATAAATAGAGTTAAAATTTAGTATAATAAGGTGAAAAAACCGCAGTACAATTATTAAGTGAATTTATTTTTACAAAATACATTTCTAGAATGAGAAAAGGTTGTATAATAATTAATATAATTATAAGTTATAACTTTGGGATAATTTACAACCTGTATTTAGGGGTCTGCTGAGGTAGCTACAATATATTATGCTACGAGGGAATAATACTTATTTTACATTCTAGCGCATTGTTCTAATCTGAATCGCCAAACGGGTATTTTCTAAAAAATGTGAGCTTTCATAATATTATTTTATGACTTTTATAAGTCATCAAATCTATACTATATATTTTAAATCCGAAAGTGACTCTGTCTGTCTGTCACAGATAACAAAACTACTGAACCGATTTAAATGAAATTGGGTACACAGATAGTCAAAGGCTTTCACCCTAAACAACCCTTTTTTTATGAGAGTAGCCTTTTGAATGCTAGAAGCTTAAAACATATTTCTAGGCAGTTGATTAGATATTAATAAATATTAAATTCAAAGTTTATACCGCGTTGCGGGTTTCGGACTGCGGGTTGCGTGTTTGCGGGTTCCGCGTTGCGGTTTCCCCATTTAGGGTTCAGCGTTGCGAGTTCCGCGTTCCGGGTTTTACGTTGCGAGCTCCACTTTGCGGGTTCCGCGTTGCGGGTTATTCATTTAGGATTTCGGGTTTGCGTGTTTATTATACGCTTAACAAAGTGGGCGCGGTCAGGTAGTAGTTTATAAGTCGGTCTTATTATTAATTAAATCGGACCTAACTTTTGATGTAATAAAAAATCTATTTTGGGGCTATGGATCCCCTGCTTACCCTAACATACCGTTGGTTATGTTTTTCCATACATGTGATAGATTGATTAGCCTATGCTATCCCACTGCTGGGCAAAAGCCTCCCCCAAGGTCTTGTACTTATCTCTTTCCTATGTCAATACTGGCCAGCCTGGCTAATGTGCGCCCAAGTCATCACGCCATCTTTACATGTAACGCCTCCGTGGTCTAGTGGTTCAGAGCTTCGCTCGGGATTCGGAGGGTTCGATTACCGCGTTGGAACAACAATAAATGTTTCTTGAAGTTTGGTTAGGACAATGCAGGCTGATTACCTGATTGTCTAACAAGAAAGATGATCCATGCGTCGGATGGGCCTGTAAAAAGTCGATCCTGCGCCTGATCTCTCGCCAGTCGTGTCCGTTATCTCACTGGGCTACGAGAGTGAAGGAAGAGAGAGTGCTTTTGTGTATTTCGTACACACTTGGGCATTATCAAATAACTCCTGCGTAGCTGGCCTGGTTTGAATGAAACTGGCTACTGTCACCGAAAACGGTGTGGGAGGCATTATTATTATTAATATAGCAATTTTCCATCTTTTTGGTAAAAGATGGCCCCATGCGAGTTTCTTACGCCGGTTCTTCTCGCTGGGCTAGTTCCCGAACCGGTGGTAGGCATCAAATAGTCACGACGTTCAGAAACATTTTGTAAAAATTTATTCTGAATAAAATGTTTTGATTTTGATTTTGATTTACATTTACATAATGTAAATGGCGCGTGACTATACATATGTGAAACAAGTAATAAGTCAATGTACAATATCGGCGAGACGTCTCCTACGAAAAGGATATTTTAAGAACCCTTCGTGAATTCGATTATCAGGTTCGTCACATCCTGCTCAATATTCTACATCGTGAGACGTGTCACACCCACCCACCCTTTCGTAGAAAACCCTATACCACCCCGTATCCCCCTATCACATTTACACAAAACATTTTAAATGTAAAATGTTTGATTTCAGCATTATTATTTCAATTTGTTAATTTTTAATGAACGATATATTGATATGTCTCAATTAGTAACGATTTCACAGGTTGGTTCTAGAAATAATTACGACTAATTAATTTATCATAAAACGTGTAAAATAAAAGAGTGTTAATATTTGAGGAGGTATAGACACAACTCTGAAAGCGTTAGTTTGTCTGCAAAACATTTTTCATACCTACCAATCAATGACGACCTCAGTAGCGCATTGGTTCAGCACGTTGGAGCTCGACCGAGAGGTAGCGGGTTCAAAACCCGCCGAGGGAACCAAAAGTTTCCAATGTTCCTGGGTCATGGATGTGTATTAAATGTGTGTATTAAAATAATAAATATCTTAAATATAATATGTATAGTATGAAAGTATTAAATAAATAATATTTCCGTTGTCTGGTACACAAGTTCTTCGGATACTTAGCACAGGACCATTGACGTGGTGTGAAGCGTCTATAGATATTAAACTATTATCCTACCTTTCGGCTCCATCATCCAGACCAGTTCTACAGTACCATAATAATATGGTACTGTAGAACCTGGTAAGGTCTGATGTAATAATATTATAATTGTAATGCCATCAGAACGATATACTGCTGCCAATTTTCACTACGCTACGAACCTCGGAAGATGATTAAATTAATAATATTACCTTAGATTCCATTACATTGTTACATACAGGTCGACCCAATAAAAGTGTGTTAAAAATAGAATATAATAAATATTAAAGAGGCTCCTAAACAACATTTTTCTTGGCGTTTTTCGCTCGAGATTAATAACGGTAACAGGAAGACATGAAATATTTACGGAAAATGCAGAATATTCACTTTATTAGTGAACAATTTTGTATAAAATATGATAAAATCGACACTCAATTCCAAACAGATTTTGTTTGAATTTGTAAACTTTAATGCTATCCTAATATCGATTTCATAAAGGATAGATCACATGGTCATCACTCATCAGGACGATTATAAAAGTTTTTTTTTGCATATGCCTATTTTATGTTCATAAAAATTATATTTACTTTTGGAATATTACTTGGGCTTCCAGCTTTAATTAAATTTCTTCCCTGTGTGGTTGTGCTTATATATTCTTCTCAAAGCTTATTCCAGGTGCCAACTTCAAAGCGATGGTAACATAATATATAAATATACAATTACTGGCTGATCCGTGCCCACTTCGTTGATGATAAAAAAAGACGTTTAAACATTCCCTGGACTTCTACGAATATTTCAAGACTAAAAATAGCCGAATCAGTTCAGCCGTTCTCGAGTTTTAACGAGACTAACGAACAGCAATTCATTTTTATATATAAGACTAGCTGACCCGTGCCCACTTCGTTGAGCATAGAAACCGTTTAAACCTTCTCTGGACTTCCACGAACATTTCAAGTCCAAAAACAGCCGAATCGCTTCAGCCATTCTCGAGTTTTTGTGAGACTAACGAACAGCAATATTGTGTTTCATACGTTTACAAATTGATTTATCATTCATATTTTTTTTTCCTCGATTTTATTTGTATCAGATAGTTCTTTTTCGTAGACTTGTGACTTGAATACTTACTTATAAAATATTATGCAATAGATTAGCTATTTAAGTATGCTGTCTTTATACGTTGGTCAACTCTAATAATAATTGCTACTTAGTCCATTTTTATTGCAAGATTATTGAGTACAAAATTTTCACTTGTAATTTAAAATTTGACTTATGGTCGAATTTCGACCACAGTTATCGAACTTTAGAATTGGTAATTCGGTACGTTTTCTCGCCAATCGTCGTTATTTATGTCTCGTGAAAAAGTTTACAAAAAAATCTTGGCTTTTGGTTCAAGCGCCCACGCCGACTTTCGGCCTGTCCGCTTAATTATAAGTCTCAAATAAACTTATAAGTCGGGAGACTTCGGAATTAGTCCTTTGTGTTCCTCCCTCGGGATTAGCGATGTCGGGATGTCATTAACATAAAAAACAACATCATTAGGAAACTCGTATAATATCTGCGACGTTTTCAATAGAGCCCTTCTGCCCTTTCTGTGAAAAAAGTCCCCTGTCGCGCCGCTGTGTTCGCGACGGAATGTTAAATCAACGTTGTACAGTGTTATTCATGGTTAATATACTAAACCGAATATAATGTGAGAGAATTACGCGTAGAGCATTTGTTTTGGCACCCAATATAAATTACTTACCATATCGCGACAAATCGTGATTAAAGATTTCCATAAAAGACACTCGTTTTTTTGTAAGTTATATTAAGTAACTAGCTGTCCCCGCTACTTCGTTCGCGTGGTTTTTGAGTGACTTAAACCGTTTATGCAGCGCACGCAACGAAAGTCCTCAAATGTGAATAATGTTCCCCGTTTTTGCAACATTTCTCGCTGACGCTTCGCTCCTGTTGGTCGCAGCGTAATGTTATATAGCCTAAAGCCTTCCTCTATAAATGGACTATCCTACAAAAAAAGAATTTTTCAAATCGGACCAGTAGTTCATGAGATTAGCGCGTTTAAACAAACAAACAAACAAACTCTTCCGCTTTATAATATTAGTACAGATTTAAAAACTGTATACTCCGTTCCAATATACTGTGATGCTTATGTAAATATAATGCATCACAGCGCAATAGTAATAATAATGATATCTATAGACGCTTGACACTACGTCAATCTCGCCCTGTGGTAAGTATCCGTAGAACTAGTTTACCGGGACCAGACAACGGAAACATATTTAGTACTTTTGTATAATATATACATATATTTAAGATTTTTATTTTTTTACACAAATATAATACACATCTATGAACCACGAATACAGAAAACTTTTTGTTGCGAGATACATAATCAGCCTGCCGGTCAGCCAGTAGATAATATTTATTAGGGTTCAAAATCACTTTTGTTTTAATTGGACCGTTTCACCTGAAACTTGATTAAAACTTTAATCTGAGGGTAATGAAGGTCGACCTGAAAATACATTAGCCACCGAAACTCATTTTCAATTTGAGATAAATGTTTAATTTGACAATATACTAGCCAAACCCCTAGAGCGTTCGTAACCTACTTCACTTCAACACACATTGCCGAAGTTGCAGCGTATAGTATTTCACATATAGCATTATGTTAGAATATAATATTATATTCAACTCTATTGTTTTGTTATTATGGTACAAATTTGTAAGGTCGACTTATTTCGCATGACACGACATGATAAAGACGGCATACGCTCGCATCGTATTTAATAATAATAAGAATAATTTATGCCTTCTTCTTGTAGCAATTAAACAGCAACCATATACAAATAAGAGAAAAACAATAGTACTACAAGAAAAATACAAAACAAAATAGAAAACATAAAGAACATTCTTAAAGAAAACTAAAATATTATAATACTCGTAATAATAATTCCTCTCACACTGATTTTGGTGACGGTGGCCAGTTTCATTGAAAAGAGGCCAGCTACGCAGGATTTATTTTCTAGTGCCCAAGTGTCTGCGCAAAACACAGCAGCACTCTCCTTTTCCTCACTCTCGTAGCCCAGTTGGACGGATAACAGACGCCTGGCGGGATATCAGGCGCAGGATCGACTTTTTACGTGCCCATCTGGCGCATGGATCATCTTTCTTGTCAGACAATCAGGTGATCAGCCTGCATTGTCCTAACCAAACTTGAAAACATAATATTTGGTTTTTCTAACGCGGGAATCGACTCTTAACCACTAGACATCGGAGGCGATAAACTAAAATATTCTAATTATTTTACCCTTGAAATTAAATTAATTATTATTTAGAAGAAAAAATTTTATGGCATTCCAATGCCCAATAAAAAAAGGAAAATGGGATCCCTCAGGTTATGACAGCGTCTGTTGACGCTGTCCCTGGTCTTTCGTGTACAATGTACATCTCGATTGTCGACAATAAGTATTGTAATAAGGTATGGGGGGTATAATTTCGGAAATGGGGGATTTGACATTAGCTTTGATAAGTGGCATACGAATTCGCTTGTCATTTTGCGAACCGTATGTCAAATCTCATATTTTTTGTTTTCGAACTTCGTAAGCGCTTAATAGCGATAACATCTCGAATCAGGGCCATGTTATGCTTTAGCTAAAAAAACTTGTCGCTTCATCTCTCCTGGAGCAGAGAAAAAGAAATTAATTCTTAGGCGCGTTGGTGAAATTTTAAGGACTTCTTCAGCGGGATTAGAACTCGCGACCTCTTTGAGTGCCAACCACTAAGCCACATATTACCAAATCAACGAAAACATACACAAGATATGTGACAAACACGTACAAATGGGTAAAGTTAGTTATGAGAGCGTCGCATCCATCTCAATACGTTGTATGTGACAGTGAGGGATGGGAACAGCCGCGGATCATGTACGTAAGATGCCGTGTATATATTTTTCTGGACATCCTTACATAAATCACAACTTTTTGGGTTCATTGGGACTTTATATACAATCTCCTTGACTAATATAGTGTAGTAAATAGGGTGTATTTGAATAAATTTTACGTAAAAATAATTTGGTTTAAATGCACGTAGTTAGTGTATTTTTAGTATGTAAAAAATTGTCGCCTAGTGGTTCAGAGCTTCGCTGTCGACCCGGAGGCCGTGGGTTCGATTCACGCGTTGTAACAACAAAAAATTTTATTTTCAAGTTTGGTTAGGAAAATGCAGGCTGATCACCTGATTGTCTGACAAGAAAGATGATCCATGCGTCGGATGGGCATGTAAAAAGTCGGTCCTGCGCCTATTCTCTCACCAGTCGTGTCGGCTTACCATCCCACTGGGTTATGAGAGTACGAAAAAGAAAGAGTGTCTTTGTGTATTGCGCACACACTTGGGCACTATAAAATGACTTCTGCGTAGCTGGCGTGGTTTCAATGAAATCCGCTACCAACACCGAAATCGGTGAGGGGATCTATTAATTATTATGTAAAAAATGATTACTCGTACTATAAGTAAGAGGATTTCTTGCTGCCCAATCCAATTTTCCAAAAAAAAAAAAAAAAAAACAATTTTGAAACATTATTTATTAATGTGCACGCAGCTGCTGGTATTACGATATTGCCTATTGACACTCTAACTCTGAAAGAGTTTTTCAAATCGGACTACTAGTTTCGCAATATTGGTCAAAAGAAAAAAAAGCAAAACAAACAACCGCTTTGCCCAGAAACAAGGGCATTATTTTTTGGTCTTCTAGTGTAAACGATTACTCGTTTATAATATGAACAAGCTACAATGAGAACCGATAATCTTCGCGTACGCAGACAGAACACCGAAATATTTTTTTTCATTTGTTTACAAAAATAATTTGATGGAGTGGGGATAAAATGAGCTCCGTTACATATAAACACACCGTACGATTAGCTTGTTATAACAAACAAACAAACAAACTATTTCGCTTTATATTAATAATATTAATGCCTCCCACAATGATTTTAGTGACGGTGGCCGGTTTCATTGAAACCAGGCCAGCTTTTATAGTGCTCAAGTGTGTGCTCAATACACAGAAATACTCTCCCTTTCTTCACTACCACTTGTCCGTTGGGACGGATAACCGACACGACTGGCAGGAGAAATGGCGCAGGACTAATTTTTACATGCCCATCTAATTATCTTTCTTGTCAGACAATCAGCCTGTATTGTCCTAAACCAAACATGAAAACAAAATTTTTTGTTGTTCTAACGCGGGAATCGGACCCACGACCTCCGAGTCAAGAGCTAGACTCTAAACCATTAGGCGTCCTCACATAATATTAGTGTTGTGTTTGCATAACTGGCTATCTCACGCGGCGATATACATAGGTACGGACCAGAGTTGAGGGACTCATACTATGGACGTGCTCACAGCCAGACGTATCTGATTTAGATAGATTAGATTTAGTATTTCTAGCAATACACTGACCCGACTCTTGTATATAAAATAGTGCACACTACAATTAGTATTATTGCTACGGGGTGTATTATAGCGTTCTGTCAGTCGTTATACTCAAGTGGCCTGTGGGTGGTATATTTGCGTCGAACCTCCAGCGTCCTGCGTGTGCAATGCAACAACATCTTCAGAATGCTGCTGGGACTGCCGTGGCGCTGCAGCGCATCTAAAATGTTTGCTGAATCTCGCGTCGACGGCTTTCATGGAGTTATGCCCAAAAAAGCAGCATCACTACTGCAGAAACTGACAGTGACAACAGTATTCTGAAGATGATTGCTTCTAGAGTGGACTGTCCAATTCAAAGATATTGGGTAGAGATAGGTATTGGAATGTTAAAATAGATTTATAATTATATTTTACTACCATAAGTTTAAGCCATTACTAACTAAGATATGGACAAAATTAATCTGAAATAACTATTTATTATTATTTATCTTCACTAGATGACATGGCTGCCGCGTTCTCGAATCTAGCAGATTGTCTTAGGTGAACGGCAAACTTTATCTACGTAACTTCTTTTAATATCAGGCCACAACTTTTATTTCTTTATGTTTTGTTACCGAGAAGTTTCTTAGTTATACCAAGCTGGGTTTCTTTCCAGTGAGAATGTTAGTGGAGGTAAATATATTCAAGTAGTTGTAATCTGACGTCGAATCAACGTGGAAGGAATAGATGAAAAATCATCTGTAGGTTAGTGAAAACATTGTTGTCTTATTTCTACACAATATATCATCTTTTGTTCACGCAATATATTCAAAATATGTAATCGGAATTGCATGTCAGCCAGCTTACTGTGATGTACAAGTTACTAATGTTATACACATTCAGTTATTCTATAGAATACTTAGATAATGTATAAAATACCTGGTAAAGGCAATGTAACTTTACCTAGGTAAAGTATACAAATCCCAGGCATAGTACTACTGTTCCACTGTCAATTATTATTGTTGGATTATCAATGTTAACTCGCCTGTCTTCTATTACTTAAAATAAGCTTTATTAATGAATGAATGAGTTATACTTAAGAACATTCTCGATCACGTCAGATTTCAAACAAAACATGGATACAAACAGACACACACGTCAAACTCATACACAAATATCCACCCTCTGTTTTCGGCGGTTGTCAAAAACTAGTGTATATGTCGCAATCATATGATTAAATCAGCTATTTCATTAAATATCTAGCGCGTTTATTGAACGACGATATTTAATTGATTGACTAGGCCGAACGTTGATTGAACAAGCGTCACTCAACGTCCAACTAGTGGACTGTAACAAACCCCTTTCAACAGAGCGGACGTAAAATCAGTCAGGTTATTGAAATTTAGTTAATTATTTCCCACAGTGTTGCTAGTAGTCACCAAAACAAATATGGCGACAAACAACTAGCACAGTTAGTACCTACCTACATAGTTGAGATTTTCATCCTCATTTTGAGAACCTTTTAGGTTGCGAACTTATAGTCATACCTATCCCTACCAAACATTACAAAGTATACTATATCCCATTCAATGACTATGCTAAAGGACGTTCAGTCAAGACGTTAAATTTATATTAAACAACTTGACGAATTGTCCTTTACTCATTCAATTAAATGTCGCCATTTCATAAACGAACTAGTCGTTCAATTAAACTGCTGATTCAATTAGATGACTGCGACATATATATATTGTGTAGATAGAGTAAAAGTCAAGACGTTAAACGTTACATTAAACAACTTGACGAATTGTCCTTTAGTCATTCAATTAAATGTCGTCATTTCATAAACAATCTGGTCGTTCAATTAAACTGCTGATTCAATTAGATGACTGCGACATATATATATTGT
This sequence comes from Celastrina argiolus, assembly GCA_905187575.2. Classification (NCBI taxonomy): domain Eukaryota; kingdom Metazoa; phylum Arthropoda; class Insecta; order Lepidoptera; family Lycaenidae; genus Celastrina; species Celastrina argiolus. The sequence continues at coordinate 1,749,960 of LR994585.1, forward strand.
GTAGATAGAGTAAAAGTAATATATATTATATATTAATTGTGCACGTCTTATCTACTATATTTTATGCCATCTCCCTCCGTAGGGTTGCTGGAAGAAATTTTCTGTTAGAAATAAGCAGGACCTTTGTTTCGTCTTTCTTTGTAAAACGTATTGTTGTAAATTTCCTTGTGTGCAATAAATGTGAAATAAATAAATAAAATAATAAACTAATCTGGTTTATTCGTTTTCTTGCTACGATGCCACACATAGGCACACCAAACATAAAACCCCATCCTGTTTTCGCTGGGAGTTAAAAACAACTAACAAAATACTACAAACAATTTCCTGCACAAAATTAACTAGACGTTATACCCCACTAGCCGACGCAGGTTCACCTAATTTAGCCTTAACTAAAGTGGTTTCTGCCACAGCCTTATTAGCAATAAATTTACATAACCAAGAAACCCGCTACAATATTTCACGATTTTGTTTAAGTTGCCCGTAACATTGTTATTTTTGTATGAAATTCGTCGGACTAATTTTCTTTACGACGTTCGGCTTTTGAGAGATCGCTAAAAGGTTTCTCGTGTCTGATCGAGGCATTCTTTAATTTAAGTAATTGCGTTGGCAGCCCGCCGCGTGAATAAATATTTTGCTTGCCGTTTGTGATGAAGGGTGAAGGCTTCTAAAATAGTGAATCAATAAGTCGCCGACACGATTGTGGTTTCTGGAGTATTTCTTAGGGAAACGTCATTATTTATTTAGTGGGGTACTTAATTTCATTCGTTACTCTTAAAACATTACAGGCAACGAATGTTTATTGATAATTTTCATAAAAAGCGGCCAAGTGCTAGTCGGACTCATCCATGAAAGGTTCCGCAGCAGCAATTTACAAAGTAAAGTTCTTGCAGCTCGTTGTAACTTTGATCGATGTATTAATAAAAATAAAATTAATACTGGTATTTGAACGTTGTTTTAGCAAGACTCCAGTAGAAACCTATCATCGGCGAACTCCGTAGCGCAGTGGTGCTCGACCGAGAGGTTGCGGGTTCGAATCCCGCCGAGGGAACAAAAAGTTTTCAATGTTCCTGGGTCACGAATGTGTATTAAAATTGTGTATTAATATAATCAAAATCTTAAATATGTGTACAGTATAAAAGTATTAAATATATATTATTATTTCCGTTGTCTGGCACCAGTAGCACAAGTTCTTGGGGTAGCACAGGGCCAGATTGACGCGGTGTGAAGCGTCTATACTAGATATTATTATTGGCTTCACTTTAACTGTACTGTGTCCATTTCTACTACATCACAAGCAGATTTTCCTGAAAAAATAACTTGAGTATCAAGACGCCCAGACCCACGGGCGTTATTTGGCAATAAAGTTACGTATTAAAAGGAAGACGGACTCAGCAGTTAAAGTGTATCTTTAGAGTGACATCTCGCGCTGATGTCTCATAATCGAGGATCAGATGGCTGACCCCATCCAACCCCATCAAACCCCATCCAACCCCCATAAACTGCCCTCGTAAAAAACACTCGGCTCACAGCACACTTTTTGATGACCGCATCAAAAATAGTTAGGTGCTTGTCCGACTTGGCTATCTTTATGTTTATCAGATTGGTCTTTTCATGGAAATATAATAAAGTAACTTTTTCATGCCTCTTCTAGCCCTAAGTAAGTTTTACTATCGCGTTTGCATTTATATGGATTTTATTATCATCCGGACCTTACCGTACCATGTATATAAAACTGAAGCGTGATATATTGGTATTATTCAAAAAGATAGTAAAATAATAGTAAAAAACTCCGGGTGGGTTTTATAACTTAGAGTCATTCTCCCCCACACGGCAAACGCTTGGGGACTTTTTGTAGTCGAAAAATAAAACATGTGGCGGTACTACTAGCGCCACATCCTGCATCGCGCTTTCGAAGTTTTCTAAGTCCGGCGCTATATACATATACGACTATACAGTCGCCTCCGTGGTCTAGTGGTTCAGAGCTTCGCTCTCGACCCGGAGGTCGTGGGTTCGATTCCCGCGTTAGAACAACAAAAAATGTTGTTTTCAAGTTTGGTTAGGACAGTGCAGGCTGTCGGGTGATCACCCGATTGTCTGACAAGAAAGATGATCCATGCGTCGGATGGGCGTGTAAAAAGTCGGTCCTGCGCCTGATCTCTCGCCAGTCGTGTCGGTTTACCGTCCCACTGGGTTATGAGAGTAAAAGGAAGAGAGAGTGCTTCTGTGTATTGCGCACACACTTGGGCACAATAAAATAACTCCTGCGTAGCTGGCCTGGTTTTAATGAAATCGGCTACCGACACCGAAATCGGTGAGGGGAGCTAATATACGACATCTGAAAACTAGTACAGTGGGCTTCGGCCTGACCGAGCATACCATCTCGCTCGGTCGGAGATCTCCCTTTGGGGCTTCCACTTGTACTCCCACAAACACACAGATTTCGATAGTGCAACGCACACATACAAAATCGGTAATATTTGTGGAACAATCTGCGGCAAAATCGGTATAAAAATGGTCCTACAAAACTGAATATTGAAATATTCTAAAGTACTTTAGGGCCTATCCACATGTCCAAGTCACGACGTCATCAACATACTCGTAAAACAATGCAGTGTCAATGCACGGTGCGTCGACGTAACTTGGATTATTATGCCGTCACGTTAACGGCTCCGTGGTCTAGTGGTTTAGATTTAGCTCTCGACTCGGATCACCTGGGTTCCATTCCCGCGTACAAAAAATATTGTATTCAAGTTTTTTTTTTCCTTTTATTGTTGAAAATAAGTTACAAAAATTTTCTTATACATGAGTTATCTTGCCGCAAAAACTTCCAGGAGCTTATCTGGACAAGAGGTCGCTTAGTAGTTATTTATTATATTTTGCATTACCAATTATGTTTTAAAATATGTTTTTTAAGTAGTCGCCTGTAGTTACATTTGCCCCGATACAACTCCTGCAAGTCATCAGGCAGTTCTTCTACAAACATAGGTATTACATTATTTAGTAATCTACTTCCATAGAAGTTGTTACAATTGATATAAATAAATTTTTTAGCTTTAAAATTAGTAATTGGTCTTAAATAGCTAGGTCTAGTTTTTTCAATTAATAAGTTTGGATCACATACTTCATTTAATAAGGTAAATTTTAACAAGTTAAATATTAGTTCGGTTAGTACAATGCAGGCTGATCATCTGATTGTCTATCAAGAAAGATGTTCCATGCGATGGGCATGTAAAAAGTTGGTCCTGCTGATCTCCCGCCAGTCGAGTCGGTTATCCGTCCCACTGGGCTACGAGAGTGAAGGAAGAGAGAGTGCTTCTGTGAATTGCGCGTACACTTGGACACTATAAAATGACTCCTGTGTAGCTGGCCTGGTTTCAATGAAACCAGCCACCGTCTCCGAAATCGTTGTGGGAGGTATTATTATGGCTTAATAATGTATTTTTCGTCAATCGTTTTCGTATCTATTCTACAATGACGATGCTTCTATAAATTTACTAGTAATTGAGGTCTATCTGTGGTCGAAATACAACCATAATTCAAAAGTTATCAGTTTTAACTTGTTAGATTTCTGATTGTACCCCAAATAGTAAAAAGAACAGTCACTATAACTTTGACATACGATTATAATACCTATCCTCATTTTGGAAATGTATTTTTTTTTCATTATTTTTATAACCATTTATTATTTTTTTGTGGCAACAAACAAAAAACATTAATTTTTGTAAAAAAATAATACATTTCTAGAATGAGAAAATGTAGTATAATCATAAATCACCCATTATATTTAATAGTATTCTTGTATACAAATTAAAGCGAGCATACAATTTAGTTTACTAATTATTGCTTGAAATTTAGCAGGTTTTTGTTATATTGCGTCTCTTTGGGCGGGCTGTTTGGGCGGGCGGGACCTAGGGTGTCACACTTTATGGACCAGTCAAAACATGAGACATCTAGATATGAAACTGTGGGTCGGTTCTCTTCGGTCTTTAGTGTTGATAATTATTATAATTTTGTTATAAGGGTAATAAATCTGAACTGGATAACAATATAACTTATCACACATCATACATCCTATAATATAAAGCCTACAATATTAATGCGAGATAATACTTTAGGGTGTGTATGGGTCCCGTATATAGAGTTTACTGTTAAAGTAGCACCGCTGTAAGAGGTACGTTTATTTTAAATTATAGTATGGTAAAATTTATGATGTTGGGGCATTACTCATACAAGCATGAAAACCTAAAGTAAGTGTTTCAGCGCTGGGACTTTCACAGTAAACTACATAATAGGAACATACATACCTTAAAATATTATCACTCATTTATTTTCCATCGTGTATAACAGGTACGGTAATGTATATTACAACCTACATGTTGGTTCGTTTCGAAATCCTTTTTAAATAATATTTGCGGTAACTTAAGAAATCTTACTACGTAAGCTACACGTAGTAAGATATTTTACGTTACACGTCCTACCCATGACATTTGAAAATAGATACCTAATTTATTTTCTATTCCCTTAAAGAGATAGAATTAACCAACAAATTGTTCATCAATCAAGTATACAGGCAAGGAAATATATTGATTCTTGCAGATGATGAGGGGAAGAGTAGGATGCATTTTGGTTCCTTGTCAGTTAGTATATTGTTTACTCTGTTCTGTAACCGTTATAGCCAACCTAACCTAACCGTCATAGCTTACCTAACCGTTGCAATAATACAACAATTGGTCTACGCTTCCCGGAGGTGAGCGATCAAGGCACGATATTAGAATAGATGGCCGCCGCGATGTTCTTACGACATCAGAGCCCTGATTCAAGATACATATTCATAAATAATATTTATGGAGTTGGAAGACAAAATGTATGTGGTTTGACATAAGCTTCGCTATGTGACGAATTCGCTTATAAATAAATAAATAAAATTATCTTTATTGAACATATAAGGGACAAAAACACAGCCAAGAGAATAATATTATACAATAAAATTTTAAAAACAAATGAAAATCTTAAAACTAGGTTAAACGGTTGAAAATACACAATTAAATTACAGCTATGCATTGCCCACTCAAATGTTCAAAGGGAAGCCACTCAAGCATCAACCACGGCAGAGCCGAGGCGCCTGGTCTTCCGTGGCCGTTTCCGTTATCATTTAACGAACTTTTTGTCAATGTGTTTGGTGGATAAGTGTATAATATTCACAGTGAGGGCATGTGACTGAAGTCGACATGGTTGCTAATTCTATTTAAGTTACTGACGACACGAGTCGTAATGCCAAAATTACGTTGCGTTAAGGTGGCGACAGATAGTGAATGTTCGCGTAAATATATTTCGTTCGATATGATATTTTATTTTATTTTGTCATAATCGAAAACCAACAGCTTAACTATAATACAATAGAAATAAATTAGGTGACAGACAGCCAATTACAGGTTCTCACGAGTATACTAGGTATAACATATCGTTAAATATTATTTGCGGCAAGATGTGCTATGAAATATCTTGAAATTAAATGAAGAGATAACTTATTAGTATTAAAATAATAAAGACAAGATGTAAGTTTCTCTCGACTGGGAGAGAAAATACAGTGGGAACCTGTTGTCTCAAACAACACCACGCTAAGAATGTAAGAGCTAATATTACAAAATAATTATTATAAGATACTAACATCTAACACCGATCTCATACTTTGTCGGAATAAAAGAATTCATTACACAGTTTAGTTCTTAGTGAGAGAGCACTTGTACAGAATAGGTCAATATCATTATACATTGTCAATTTATTGAATTTGAAGCTCGACCACCACAGGTAGGAGTTTTGCCTATAATTAGTTGAGACGACCGGTACGCAAAGTGGTGTACGGTGCTATATTTATTAGGTACGTTCAATGAGACTATCTCTTTGAGCTCAGCGCAATCGACTTTGTTATATTATAATGTTGTATCGTATTATTCGTCGTGTCGAGCTGCTCAGCTGTACTGACATGCCAAATATTCGACGTGTGACGTGTTTACATCGAATCTTTATAGACAGCCTAAGGACTAGGCCACATTAGTGCGTTGCGCTGCGTTGCGTCGTTGCCGCTGCCTCAATTTCCTTATATTTTTTATGACATGGGCCATGGGAAACAACGTATAATATATGTCACTACACAATACATATGGCACTATTAAGTCTAAACATACTACACCTAGTGAGTAGTGACCGCACAGCATGCTTACCCGACTCAATCGAGAATCGAATTAGTTCGATCTCAACGGTTTTGGTGTTTTCTTTAGTGGATTATTTTGAAACTAACCAGGATAAAGAAAATCGTTTGATCGTAACTAAACCTCAATTTATTCGGGATTGATCATCGGCATCGGCACGATCGAATCCGAATCAAAATCGAATCAGTTTGGAGAGAAAGGCCCCAGATCATAATAATAATATAGAACCCCACACCGATTTCGGTGTCGGTAGCCGATTTCATTGAAACCAGCCCAGCTACGCAGGAGTTATTTTATAGTGCCAAAGTGTGTGCGCAATACACAAAGACACTCCCTCTTCTTTTTACTCTCATAATCTAGTGGGACAGTAAACCGACACGACTGGCGAGAGAACAGGCGCAGGACCGACTTTTTACATGCCCATCCGACGCATGGATCATCTTTGTTTTCAGACAATCAGGTGATCAGCCTTCAGCCATTGTAATCATATTTATTGGTTTGATCCAAAACGTTTAAATGCGCAATATTCTTATAAAAACCCGTTCATACAAAAATATTACGAATAAAAGCAGGAAATGAACTATCTAATAAACAAGATGATCAATTACTATGTTATTATATGTCATCAAAGTTGTGAGTGCACGTGTTAGAAGTTGTGGTAAATAGTTATTTTAACTGGATAAGTTTGTTGATCAAAGTTATAGTAAACAACCCTACGATAGATCGGTTTTATCTGAAGGCGAGTGTAGTTAAGTAAAAGTAATAATAACAATAATATCTATGGACACTTCACACCACGTCAATCTGGCCCCGTTCTAAGTATCCGAAGAACTTGTGTTACGGGTACCAGACAACGGAAATATATTTCATACTTTTATAACCATACACATATTTAAGATTTTTATTATATTAATACACAAATTTAATACACATCTATGACCCAGGAACATTGAAAACTTTTTGTTCCCTCGGCGGGATTCAAAGCGCTCAACCACTGCTCTACGGAGGTCGTCAAACCTGTGTGCTCAGTGCGAGGTTCTGGCACTACTCACTGTGAAGTTAACTGGAGTTTGTGTGACATTAGATTTGTGACTTCTAGGCAATAGATGCCATATGAATTATAGTTTACTCCTTACGATGAGCAGTAGCAAACTCACACATAAAGCACTGCAGGATCACTCTCGGGAGTGATCCTGCAGTGCTTTGTTGTGTCGGCACAATCGAGAATCGAATCAGTTGGATCTCAACGGCTTTTGGTATTTTATTGGGTGGATTACTTTGAAACTAACTTGGATCGTAACTTTTTGTACGTTTGATCATATCAATCGACTGAGAATCAAAATAAACAAACGTCAATTTATTCGGGAGTATGCGGCACAGTCAAATCTGAATCAAAACTAATTAGTTTGGAAAGTAAAGCCCCATGCGCTTTGCTCCAGGGTTTCAACTTCAAAAATCGAAAGTTTATCGAAATCGGTCCAGCCGTTTGCGCGTGAAAAAATGCTGGACCGACCAGAGTGTGTGTGTTTTATGTACGTGTGTGTATGAACGCTACCGTGGTTTAGTGGTTTAGAGCCTAGCTCTCAACTCGGGTTCAATTCCCGCGTTGGAACAACAAAAAATGTTTTTTGCATCATTATTATTACAATTACACTTATAATTGAACACATATTAGCTTTCAAATATTAGCATGATACAAGCATCACGTGGATTTTAAATCTATGGTTTGTGAAGTTGTCTGAAACTGTCAGAGTTCATACAAGATTCATACTCTCAGAATCGGTCGCAATCGATAAACGTTAAGGCTGGCCTTTGAAAAGTTTAAGAGGTTCGCTGTCTTAAGCAATTACTTATGAAATAGAGAGGGAAAATCTGTAACAAGCCAATAGTAGAGTTGTGCTCGAACAAGAGGGTTCCGTATCATTTTGGTTCAGTTCAGTTACAAACAAGCAAAATAATAATGTTTATTTAATGAGAACCCTACCTTAATATTTATAAAAGTATTTATTTAAAATGAAATCATAAAGCCAATTATTAAAATAAATTACGATTACTGTTTACCAACCCTTCCGAACTTATCCGGCGAGAAGAACGCAAGAAACTCATTATTTGACAACAGCGACAAGAACAGAAATACAAAAATTACTGACTGACTGACATGACAATTTCAAAATATTTATTTCCAAATGAATACTTATTAAGCCTTTTTTAGGAAATTTAACAGTCGGGATCTATTATTCAAGAGCCAATCATATTCTTCAATGGATCCTGTTCTATTCAGTTGCTGTGTTCCATTCTAGACCAGCGAACATCTAAGTGTTTTTTTTTTCTTTTCAGTTTTTTAATATGTACTTAGTTTTGTTTACTTTGTACAGTTTTTGATTTCTCAATTGTTTTTTCTATTAATTTAAATGAGTTTCGGAATCCAAAAAAATACGAGAGACTTTATACACAGCCATAAACATATTATTAAATTATTATAATATACGATGAAGTAAAATATATCATTATATCTATCTCAATCTTCTTCAGATCGAGGAGAGGGTGTGGGGATGCTGATGATGTAACAGTAGAACGGCAGACTTTTCAAATCAAAATTTGAGTTGAAATTGATAGCAATGTTTGCCATTTACAATTGCTTCAGGCATAAATTTTCAATGGAACTTTTAGTTTGTGCTGCAATTGGAAAAAAGCCATTGTTTTGTCCAACAAAATTGTACATTTTGTTGGACAAAACAATGTCAATTAAACTAACAGTGTTCAAGTAACGTAAAATTAACACAAAATCAAAATATTGTATTTCAAAATGAAACTTAACAAGCTATTTAAGACCGCCGAATAGAACTGGCGTAAGAAACTTGGCCATCTTTTAGAAAAACAATATTTAATAAACCTCCTTAAAAAAACCGACTGCAACAAACAAAATTAGGCAACTTGGCCTACAGACGGCCTACAGGCGGACTCCGCGTTGCGGGTTCCGCGTTGCGGGTTCCGCGTTGCGGGTCCCGTGTCGCTGGTTCTGTGTTGCGGGTTCCATGTCGCTGGTTCAACATTACGGTTCCACGTTGGTCTGGCACGCCACTAATCTCGTCATCATCAGTCCAGTATAATATGTTTCTCGAACATCCCAGTTAACTGGGGCCTTTCTCACCGAACTGATTCGATTCTGATTCGGATTCGATCGTGCCGCTTACTCTTGCATAAATTGACGTTTGTTTATTTTGACTCTCAGTCGATCGATATGGTCGGGAGTACAAAAAGTTACTATCTAACGATTTTCTTTATCCTGGTTAGTTTCAAAGTAATCCATAAAAATACCAAAAGCCGTTGAGATCGAACTGATTTGATTCTCGATTGTGTCGGGAGTAAGACTGCTGTACTAAGTAGTGTATAATGCAGCAGAGTCTCACATACCAGCTGGTAGAATATGCTCCTGTGATCAAAAACATTCTCTTTCCGAAAACAAAAGTGTTTCTGGGATAATAATATCCGCATGTAGTTTGATCGAACGCGTTATAATCCAATTTCCCCAAAACTATTCAACGTTTATTCCAGATACAGAACGGTTTATACAGAGCACCGATTCTCGCACACGCATAATTCGACGCGCGTGCGAGCGGAATAGATTGACATTCTAAACGAAGTTCGAGAGAATCGGGCCCAGTTTTTATTCCACACTGAACATAAACAACTGAAGCGTTACTTTGTGTACACCATTTAGTTTATTATTTGTATAAAAAAATGTTGTATTTTACATTTTTGCAAGTGCGTTGAATTGAAAGGATTTTAGAACCTGCGGACATTCGTTTTGTTTGTTTTATTTAACAATTTACATTGTACACATACACATATAGCCTAACAATTTTCATGGAAATACGACACAAAGGTACTTATTTCTAAAAGTTTCGTACGGAGAGAGATGGGAAATATAACAGAACGTGCACAATCACTTAAAAAATACATTACGTATACTAAAACAAGTACTTATGGTAATTTGCATGTTATAAAATTGCAAAATATTTATGTGACAACTAAAAAAATTATATATACAAATAACTAACCTAACCTACCTCTAGGCCTACTCTATTAATAGAAAAAAGCCCCCAGGTCGTCCCCATTTGGTAGAGTACCTAGCAAACTGACAGCATTGCCGCGTTGGACAGCAATGGTTATCCGTTGTTGGTAGATCCCCGCTCTAGGGTCCTGGGTCAATTCCATGAACTTTTTGGATATTGCTTACAAAATCTTATGTGCACCCGGACCCCATGAGCCTGAGATGAGGTTTCCACCCCAAACGGTTCAAATATGAGGTCACTGCTAAGGGTCTCATACTTGCGCCGCTTGAGGTTCTTCCCTTGGTTAGCAGCCGAGCCCGCACAAAACTAATAGGTCTTGTATAACTGGTGTAAAAAGAGCATTCACTATAATTTTGGGATAGGATTAAACCTTTTCTCATTCTAGAAAAAAAAAAATCATTTTTTTTTAATTAAAAAAAATTTTTTTTTGCTTTATTGTTATTTTTACGACAAAAAAAAGAAATGGTGAAAAGTAAAATAAAATCTTTTTACTTTTTGATCAAAAAGAATATAAAAAAAATACATTTCCAAAATAAGTAAAGGTCGTGTAATCGTATCTCAAAGTTATAGTGACTGCTCTTTTTACACTCTGTATTATGTAATATGTATGTAGTACGCACAAAAAAAATTTTCAATAAATAAATAACCTCACACACCGATTTCAGTGACCGTGATCGGTTTCAATAAAACTAGACCAGCTACGCAGGAGTTATATTGTAATACCCAAGTGTATGTGCAATACATAGAAGTGACTTCTTCTGTGTAATGCTAAAGTGAGATAAGAAATTGAAGGGAGATTGAGTTTACTTCATTCGCTCTTCCAGTGGGACAGATGACTGGCAGGAGATCAGGCGCAGCACCGACTTTGCCATCCGACAGATACTCTTTCTTGTCTGACAATGTGGTGATCAGCCTGAATTGTTCTAACCAATTTTTTATTTAGCCTGCAACATAGATATCTGTTGCTAAACAATAGTTTATTGTGTTGGCTGATTTTCATCTGCAGATGGTTTTAGCAGAGATGTGCAGTTGTGCAGCCAGCGATGCAATACTCATTATTTGTTTATAAATTTTATTAGGAGGTTTTGTACACTATTTCTCTTAAGTCTAGAGAAAATTAGACTGCCTGTTCCCTGCAGTTCAGCAGATAGGCTGTTTTTATGACCATCTAGTCTGTTTGGATATTTTTTGCAGCACAACGAAATTTCTTCCTTTACTGTTCTCAATTTTAGATCTCTGATAATATGTCTAATTAAACAACATTTTTGTTGTTCCAATGCGGGAATTGAACCCACGACCTCCAACTTTTAAACCGCTAGAACACGGAGGCAGTTAAAGGTAATAGATACATGTATTATCACATTATATGCAGTGAATTAATTTTAATAATTCATGATGTAGTTGCCATTCAGCAATAGTAATTAGTGAATTGCAGTACATTAGTAATTATCTGTGATTGTCTATAATTACTTTATTAATATGTCTATTGTTGGATATTAGAGCCTATGCATAACACCAGTGACTTCACTTGTCTGATGTTAAAGACGACAGAGGTATATTATGGCGCTGATAGGAGAATAGAAATCGTAAAAATCACGTTTTATAAAAAGAGAAAGTTTGTTACAACTAAAACTTCTTTCCTTACATAAAATACTAAATAATTTTGGAAATATGGCTTCAAAAGATACATACTATTTTGATCAAGATTTAGACAAAAATAAACAATTTATAAGAACACATACCTCTGTTTAACACAGCGTGCCCCACGGTTCATATCCCAAGCGAAATATAGTTAGTGTAAAGAATGACGCGTTTTTTTTGTCATACTACGTAAATAACTTACCATAACGGGATTAAATATACAAAGTTCTAACGAACGTACTGGTCTTTGACCTAACACCTGACCAGGGTAGAATCTCATCTGTTTTGTGACTTTTATGGAGATCTTTAATCGCTATTTTTCACGTTATGGTAAGTAATTTATATGAGGTGCCAAAACAAAAATTGCTCTACGCGTCATTCTCTTCACACTGTATTCGGCTTGATATATGAACCATGAGACACGCTGTATAATTAAGGATATAATATATAATAATATCGACAAAGATCAACGTAAGGGGAACTCCAATGAAGAATACAATAACAAAACGAGGTTTTAATTTTATTTGGATTTTGGTTGGAATTGTTCCCATAATTTTGTGTAAAATTAAAACCTCGTTTTTAAAACATTATTTATTTGCATAATATGTTTTTGAGTGTAGGTTCTTGGTTGAAATTTATGTTATACAGTAATAGGTAATAATATAAATATCAGGGTGTAAAAGGAGCAATCACTATAACTTCGTGGGATAACAACCAGGCAAGAGATATATCCATTGGTACTAGTCATTTGCTTTTAATCGACTGTTTTAAAAATTAAAAAAATTTCAATAGGCAATGTACAATGAGCACAACACTCAGCTGATTACGCTCAGAGGTCATTAGCACGCGTAAGACGTTCATTACGTACTAGGGCAAAAATTATAAAATTTAAGAATTTAATGCAGAACGTTGCTCCAAACAGTTCAGCCTTGCGACTAAAATAATAAATTGCAAAAAATTTTTTTTTTTCAAAAAATAAACAATGAAAAAAAACCATTTCTAGAATCAGTCAAGGTCCTATAATCCTATACCAAAGTTATAGTGAGTGCTCTTTTACACCCTGTATAAATATTATTAAAAAAATAAAGTGCAGTATTTTTTTTTATATATTAGTAATACAGTTATAATTTGTGTTTTATTACTGTATTCTTCATTGGAGTTCTCCTCCCATCGATATTTGACGATGTTATTAAAAACTAGCTGTGCGATTATCTTTTGATAGCTCACGCTGGTTTTTGATGTGAATGATTTTCCCCGGTTTTGCAACATTTTCTCACTGACGCGTCGCTCATGGTCGCAGCGTTATGTTATATAGCCTAAAGCCTTCCTTCATAAATGGACTATCCAACAATAAAATATTTTTTCAATCGGACCATTAGTTCCTAAGATTAGCTCGTTTAAACAAACAAACAAACAAACTTTTCTGCTTTATAATATTAGTACAGATATCCTTCAGCAAGTAACAAACCGACAAACCGCAATTCTAAACATAGAAATATAATACTTCATAACATATACGTGAAATCGGTCTACACAGTCTCCAACAATGTGCTTTTATTTTTTACCATAGGCTTAAGGTTGAAATATGTAACACCAGGTTTGTGGGTGGCTGTACAGTGCTCTACACAAAGCCTCTTGAAGTAGGTTAAACGGCCACTTCCCGGCTTCAGTTTATCTGCGGATGAGAGATGCCTCCATTTGCTTTCCATCGCAAAACATATTTAGAGTACCGTAAACTGTAAATATGTTTTTAATAACTTTCATACAATAATTTGATAATTTTTTTCTATTTTGATAAGTATGCAAATTATACATACAACACAACATATCCTGATAACAGTTTGGTGTTGGGACTGTGTGGTTCGGACCCCCCATTCTGGAGAAACTCGAAATATAACTCAGAGTTAATACCATAAAGTTAAAAATCGAACCCATGAGCGTCTGTAATTTGACATTGAAATTTGACTCAACATTTGTGTATTCGATTAATAGTTCTATTATCAGGGCTTATGTTCGTAATAATAACAATAATTAACTTGACTTCACTATACTAAATCACAAATTATGACGGGGGCGTACTTTAGGAAACACATTAATTATACTTCTTTGAATCTATGTATAATTACTGATATATTTCTATAAAATTTCCATAAATCTAGCCGTCAGGTGACCTTCCGAGCCACGTCTCACAGAATCCAGCCCCAACCCAAAAAACGGGCAACGCTACGGAACCCTACACGATTTCCACTGCCCAACTCACGCTTGGCACACCGTAACTTCACATAGAATATTATGTCAGCCATAGTTTACGTATATGTTAGTGCAAGCAGTGTAAGACAATATTGGCCTGAGTAGACCAGCAGATACCGCATGATAGGGTATTATTGTTTGTCTACGGACTTTAGATTCTATCGTAGTAACTGGATATTCACGAATTGCTTGTATGATATTCATCTTAATACCAAGGCTGGGACTAAATGATCCGTAATGCGGAAGACCGGTGAACGTTCGGAGCATTCAGAATAACTGGGTAAACGTCAATCTATGCTAATATTATAAAGCGAAATAGAGTTTCTTTGTTTGTTTGTTGAAACACGCTAATCTCAGGAACTACTGATCCGATTTGAAAAATTCTTTTTTTTGTTCGATAGTCCATTTATAGAGGAACGCTTTAGGCTATATAACATTACGCTGCGACCAATAGGAGCGAGAAATGTTGCAAAAACGGGGAAAATTATGTGAGCATTTGGAGACATTCGTGGTGTGCGCTGCGGTTTAAGTCACTCAAAAACCACGCGAACGAAGTCGCGGGCACAGCTAGTGGTACATATTTCGACAGCAAGACACTCAATTTTCAACTTCATTAGTCCAGAGTTCTGTTTTCAGTGTTCGAAAACTTTCGTTCTTTCGACTTCTGGGGGCCTGACTCACAATTTAGTTTAGTATTACAAAGAGTAATTTCACTCGGATTCAACAACATCCCTGTTCAATAGCCAATAAACGCTCGCCGGGCTTACACTTGCAAGATTGGTTAAAATTCCACAGATAAGGTTAATTCAGCGATTTAAAATAATTTGAATCAATCTTATCTGAGGAATTTTAACCAATATTGCAAGTGCGAGCGTGAGGTAACTATAAAATATCTATCCGTTCGTTTCTATGTGATAATATTCCACCAATCAACGTTCAGTATAGGTTGTTGATTTGAATGCCATGTCAGTTGATCATTCATTTGAATAACGTAGACCGCTATTCCAATTAATGATCTTATTTTAAATTCTCGACGCGATGACGTCATTTTCCAATACTTTAATTTTACAATTTAAAATATCTCTAAATTCGTTAATACTAGGTATTTCAATACAAAAACAAAAACTAATGTATTTGTATTGACACAAGCTGTAGTAGAACAACAGTTTCATTAACATTTTCCATTGATGTGAAGTCTCAGATTATAAACAACTAGCTGACCCGTGCCCACTTCGTTGAACATGGAAACCGTGTAAACCTTCCCGGGACTTCCACGAATATTTCAAGACCAAAAATAGCCGAATCAGTTCAGCTGATCTCGAGTTTTAGCGAGACTAACGAACAGCAATGGATTTTTACATAACCTATGTTACTCAGTGATAATGTAGCTTTCTAATGAAAAAAGAATTATTAAAATCGGTCCAGTGCTTTTTGAGTTAAGTCGTTACATACAAAAATGCAAATCTTTCCTCTTTATAATATTAGTGTTGATCTGGGGGCACGGGAGTGCCCCCGTCAAGACGAGCCAAGCGAAGCGCAAGGGCACTACCTACCTTTTCTCGAAAGGTTTCTTCGATTTTTTGAACTCTCATAACTTTGCTTTGGATGATGCTACATAGTTGAAAATTTCAACATATAATGACACCAGTAAAAACATGAAACATACAAAGTTTCAATGTTGTAGCTATTATACTTTAGATTTTATCAATGTCTAAAAACCCCAGATTTCGTCACTGACTCATTTATAGATCATCAAAATTCATAAGGTACTTCCTGACGTCCTAGTAAGCTGATATTATTTATGTAAGCTGTTATTGCTACAAAACCAACAAAAAAATTATTAAAATATAAATGCCGCCATTTTGAATCCAATATGGTGGACGGTACAAAATGGATGTTTAATATGTTTATTATACGGATATGATCTTTAAGACATAAAAGAAATATTATATTATACAATATTATACAAGTACCTACATAAAAAAATAAGACCTACTTTTTGTAGGACCGATAATCGGTCAGATTTTTACTCCATATTATTTCTATCCCACTTTATTTATTTGTGTGCGTTGCACTACTGCAATCAGTATGTTCTATTTTATTCCGATTATTAATCGGTGACCGACTTTTTGTAAATGAAAAATATGTCTATGAGAAAATTAGTTTTATATCTACTTATTTAAAATTAGGTACCTATAATAATATTGGGTAAGTAAACATTAGGTAAGAATTAACAGGCAGCAAGTAGTAAATTGTTGTCGGATAAACAGAATATTAAGTCGGTCACTTGAAACTATCGGTCCGGTATGGGCTCCCTGATATTACGTTCACGATGTAACTTTGTTTAGAGGGAATCTTATGTAAAAACCGTTCGACACATCGATAGCGCGATGTAGGTGGCTTACAGCGCAATCTATGTTTGGAACTGTGAAACATCTAAACACACATTTACCAATATATTTAACAGTCGGTAACGTTATAATGATAACAATAAACGAAAATATTACACGATCAATGTATAAATAATGTTAGTGTTTAATCTTATGACTATTATAATATGATTATAATATGATTTTTAACACGTCGGCCATAATCAAAAGAAAACCTTAAAGTTATTTTTCAAAAATAAAAATAAATACATTTTTTTCCTTTAAAAATGATAAGTTGCACTTAGGTGTATGCAGTTAGCATATAATATATGTTTATAAGAGCCGTACAAGAATTAGTACCTCTAGTGACCAACAGATGGCAGTGACCGTCGTCTACATACGATATTATTATAGACTTACTGTATTATTTTAATAAGAATCAACATGCTTTATTAAAGGCAATCTCCCTCGTATACATATATAAGTAATTCTCAAATTCTCGAATTATTAGTGTTGAATTACTCGAAATACTCGTGGCATCCTAGGATATCCAAATAAGAAGTTTCACTCCAGCAATAAAATAATGTATATTTTATAATTTATATTTATTATATTATAATATAATAATATAACAAATAAAGAAATATGGATGAGACATTTATTTGAAAATTGGCCTCTACCTCTTAAAAATTGCGGTGAAAGTTTATACACGGTATAATATTGACGGTGACATCAGTCGACGTCACTAGGGGTCACTATGCTAAGGCGCTGACTGTTCTATTTTCCGTAAAAAGTCCATTAACCAGCTTACAAAAATAAATGAAATCCCACCAAAAACATTTTAATGTAAAAATGTTGTCAAGACGAGTCTACACAGCTTACCCTGTAAAAAAGTTATCAGATATCGTATAAAGCCAAGCTCTACAATACACCTTAATCAAAATCTATCAAAAAGTGGTTAGATCTCATGTAGAACCTAAATTCTTGATCTATGCGCCCTTACTTCACCAGGCTTAACTTCACTTACGCTATATAGCAGTTAAAACGTGATACTTGACCGTTTTGCTACCGTTACGAATATGTCATACGAATTCATTAATCGTGTGCTAAATAAAACGGCCAAGCATCACGTTTTAACTGCAATGTAGCGTAAGTGAAGTTAAGCCTGCTGAAGTAAGGGCGCATAGATCAAGAATTTTGGTTCTACATGAGATCTAACCACTTTTTGATAGATTTTGATTAAGGTGTATTGTAGAGCTTGGCTTTATACGATATCTGATAACTTTTTTACAGGGTAAGCTGTGTAGACTCGTCTTGACAACATTTTTACATTAAAATGTTTTTGGTGGGATAGGTTCTTAATCCTATAATCTGAGGTAGGTACTATATTTTAAAATAACACTTGGATGATACAAGCAACTGCGAATGATCAAAAGGTTTCTAACACTTTAATTTGTTACACCAATATAACATTTTATTACGATATCATAATGTTTGGATTAAGGTTTATCATAGGGTATTAGTAGTGAGTGACGTCACAGTTCAAGGTTTGCACAACCTTAACTTAGGTTTAACATGACTGAAAATAGTTCCTTCTAGGGCAGTGTTTCCCAATCATTGTTTTGCCATGAGCCGGTAACTGCCTTTTCATACCCCATCTAATTTTAAATTCTAGCCGGTTTAATTTATATTAAAAAATATATATTTTTATTAATAATGAATAAGATCAAATAAATAATAATACACATTTATTAATAGTAAAAAAGTATTTTTAATAATACTATATTAAAACTTTAAACTTACTTACTTTAAACTTTATTTTAAAACTTTACGACATATATCAGATTGGCATTATCGGATATGTCTGTACTTTCGTCGACTTGTAAGGAAAAATAATTACATGATTTCAGATGCCTTACGCCTGTATCTTTAATGTTGATTTCTTTATTATTTTTAAAACAAGGCGGGAATGTTGCGACCCGGTATTTTATTTGATGGCCCGGTACCGGGTCGCGACCCGGCAATTGGGAAACGCTGTTCAACGGTAATATAGAAACTTATAGTTCGTGGCAAAACAGTTCTTGTCGAATGTAACAAGGTCATCAAGAGAAGTCAACAGTCGGCAGCCATGTTTTATTTTCTACTTTTGACAGAAGCAAATAAATTTTTGAATCATTGGATAATAATAATAGCTCCCCTCACCGATTTCTATGTCAGTAGCCGATTACATTGAAACCAGGCCAGCTACGCAGGAGTTCTTTTATAGTGCCCAAGTGTGTACGAAATACACACATACACTTTCTCTTCCTTTTACTCTCATAACCCAGTGGGACGGTAAACCGACGGAAACAGGAGCAGGACCGACTTTTTACATGCCCTTCCGACGCATGGAACATCTTTCTTGTCAGACAATCAGGTGATCAGCCTGCATTGTCCTAACCAAACTTGAAAACAACATTTTTTGTTGTTTCAACGCGGGAATCGAACCCACGACCTCCGGGTCGAGAGCGAAGCTCAGAACCACTAGACCACGGAGGCGGCATAATCATTGGATAGAAACTTATATCTGTCAAATGTAATCAAATCAAAATATTTTATTTCCAAATGAAACTTACAAGCTATTTTCGGAAAGTCAACAAAAAGGCTACCACCGGTTCAACTCTAGTGTAACAATTAACCTAACCCTGTATAACAATTAGTAAATATTGTACAAATTCCTGAATTAATAACTATCTGTCTTATATACATGAAATTTGTGACGAATTAATTATAAAATAACTATTTATATGACATTGTATTAAAAAATTGTGTTACTGTTAATTTTATTTCTTTCTGCAGATTGAATTAAAAGTTAGATAAGTATTGTATAATTTTAATATTAATTTGTAAATGAACGGTAGATTTGTATACTTATTTATATTCACACACCATTCTATCATGGTAGAATGTATGGACCTATTTTAAACTTTACCACCTGCCTATGTAATACATTCTATAAATAAATGATTGATTGATAACACATATTATATCTACACATAGCTGTGTCCGCGACTTCGTCAACGTGGTTTTTGAGTGAATGAAACCGTTTATGCAGCGCACGCAACGAAGGTCCCCAAATGTGAATAATTTTCCCCTTTTTAGCAATATTTCTCACTGATGCTCCTGTTTGTCGCAGCGTAATGTTATATAGCCTAAAGCCTTCCTAAATAAATGGACTATCCAACAAAAAAAGAAATTTTCAAATCGGATCAGTAGCTCCTGAGATTAGCGCGTTTGAACAAACAAACAAACAAACTCTTCTGCTTTATAATATTAGTACCTATAGATTAATGCACAAATATTAGTATAGATTGTAAAAAAAGGCTCCAAATATAAACAATGGGAAATTACTTAACCCATTTCAGAATTGCTAACCATTTCTTTTGTACACATCTGCCCTATATTCCCCAGAATCTCATATTGGCTATTGTGAGGGTTACATATTTTCCTGTTCTAGATATTCCATTAATACGCTCCCCCATAATTTTTCATGTTCACAATCCATCAACATGCCAATAACATCCCCAATCTTCGCGCGAGCCAGTCGCGAGTCCAAGACTGTTTTAGATGACACTAGAACGAAGCACATTATAAATGAATCCCTCAATGTATAGTGATGGGGGAAAATTGACTTTTTGGAACCAGACGATGAATAATGGAGGAGCCATTAGATTATTGTTTTGGGAGTTCCTGTCATATTTCAGGCGCGGCTAAACGAAGTATCCCACGAGAGTGTACATTTTGTAAAAGGATGAAGAAAGGACATCATAGATCAAGTCGTACGTGTCAGGGACACAAATTCAAGTAACTGGCCAAGAAAAAAGTAAATGGTTTTGTGGAAGGAGTTAAACTGAATATTTATTACTATGCACTTCATGACGCCTAGTGGTTCAGAGCTTGGCTCTTGACCCGGAGGTCACGGGTTCGAATCCCGCTGAGGGAACAAAAGGCTTTAAATGTTGCTGAGTCATGGATGTGTGTTAAATTTGTGTATTAATATAATAAAAAAAACTTAAATATGTTTAAAGTATAAAAGTATTAAATATATTTCCGTTGTCTGGTACCTGTAACACAAGTTCTTCGGATACTTAGCACGGGGCCAGATAGACGTGGCGTGAAGCGTCCATAGATAATATATAATATATACTTCAAAAATATACTGAACGAAAGTTTTAGAAGATTACTTTGGGGTATTTCTAATTAGCGAAAAGTGCTTGTAAGTGTTTCGAGCTCTATTTTCATAAGAAATAATACTGCGAATACTAGTGATGGTAGAGAATTGTTGACATAGTAAAAAATATTCAGTTTGCTTCCTCTACAAAAAAAAAATACGCATCATATTTTTTGCAGAGGGCCGGCCTCTTCATCTCGTGGCCCAAAATGATCTCTATCCTTTGTAATTGTAACCATAGTATATTGTAACAAATTGTGAAATACAATGCCAGCATCGCAGTGATATAAAAAAAACACATAAAACATTTTCTATAAATATTATTTGTTGTTACTTGTTTGTATGCACTTTATTTAGTACATTTTCTTTTTTTAGAGCACTATCCGTGTATGTAAATAAACGGTCCTGTAAACGTTCAAACGAAATATACAAAACTGACTCGGAGAGTTTAAAAACTTTTATGAAGCTTTTCATAAATTTTTTGGTTAGAAAATTTCGCTGAATCTGAAATATGTAAATACACATTTTATGAGAATCAAAGGAATATGAAATTTAATAATGCTTGCTAACAAATAAAAATAATAACTAGTGCTTTTTTGGATGTGTGTTTTGTATGCTTATTTCACCGTTACTACCTAAACCCTTACCCTTCCTTTTCGCTTTGTGGTCGGGCAATAAATGGACTTGAATTTTCCTGTTATGGCAGAATTTGTAACATAAGAGGTTAAGTGGTACTCTCGCCAGCATGTTTGAAGGACCGCAGCTACTTCAAAAACATTTCCTCTAATTTTTGGAAGAAAAATATTATAATTCGTAAATTTTTATTTGGCTTGAGTTTTCATGGAAAAGTTAGGATTAACAGGTCCTTTTATTAGTCAAGATGACATCGCCAATGGCTCCCTCGGCCTTCTTTTTGTAGAACCCATAATCGGGCAAATATTTCCTGTACCATAACGCGACAGATTGTAGCTTTACCCTATATACACAAGTTTTATTTACATTTTTCCACTATATTAAGTTTTTAATAAGTTTTTACTAAATACCATCACCAGTTTCGATTAAATCGTCACCAGGTAAATAAAAGTTGTGTATTATTAATGTGGGTTTTTTACCATTTCTTATTTTTTGTCTGTGAAAATAAAATAAAATAATATTTTTTTTAAGTTTCTGTAAAAATGAAAAAAAAAAAAACATTTCTAGATTAAGAAATAATATTAAAAGAAGAGTCACTATAACTTTGAGATAATAGAATATGAATATATCAACACTAATATTATAAAGAGGAAATATTTATATTTTTGTATGTACTGGACCGACTTTAATAATTCTTTTTTCATTAGAAAGCTACATTATCACTGAGTAACATAGGCTATATAAAAATCAATTGCTGTTCGTTAGTCTCGCTAAAACTCGAGATCAGCTGAACTGATTCGGCTGTTTTTAGTCTTGAAATATTCGTGTAAGCCCCGGGAAGGTTTACACGGCTTCCATGCTCAACGAAGTGGGCACGGGTCATATTATATAGGTATTCATATTATCTCAAAGTTATAGTGACTCTCCTTTTTCACAAGTTATAGTAGTATTGCTGGCGGTACACGGAGCCAACCCTTTTATGTAAT
Organism: Celastrina argiolus; assembly: GCA_905187575.2. Taxonomy (NCBI): domain Eukaryota; kingdom Metazoa; phylum Arthropoda; class Insecta; order Lepidoptera; family Lycaenidae; genus Celastrina; species Celastrina argiolus. The sequence continues at coordinate 1,772,334 of LR994585.1, forward strand.
TTAGTGTACACTACAACTAGGTCATCAGTTTTAAGCTATTTTGTATACCTAGTAACATTTTCCATTCTTCCAGCTCAGGCTACTGAACTAAAGAACATAAAATATCAGCTGTTGTTTGCTTTAAGTTGAAGTAGTAAAAAGCTTTATACGTGTTATTTAATACTGTTATAGGGGTTAATTATTTAACAATATACAATGTACCCACAGCGTTCAAGTGGTGTTACAAAGCAAGTAGCAATACTATTAAATCTATAGCTTGATTTTGCTAATGAAATCTTGCTATAGTTTCGATGCAATATCGGTATCTAATATTTAGACTGGAGAGTGATAGTCTCATAAACGTTTGATTTGATTTGACGACCTCCGTAGCGCAGTGGTTGAGCGCGTGCTGGAGTGAGAGGTCGCGGGTTCGAATCCCGCCGGAGGAACAAACAGTTTTTCAAATGTTCCCGGGGCATAGATGTGTATTTAATTTGTGTTTTATATAATAATAATCTTAAATATGTGTACGGTATAGTATAAAAGTATTAAATATATTTCCGTTGTCTGGTACCTGTAACACAAGTTCTTCGGATACTTAGCACGGGGACAGATTGACGTGGTATGAAGCGTCCATAAAAAAATAAAAAAAAAGTTAAACTAAAAAGTTCTATCGCGAGATCATAATATCGAAACCTTTGTTGAGGAAATGAAAAAGACCAGAAATTAAAATAAACATAACGGTAATTGCAATATGACTTAGTGATAATAAAAAAGTAAAAGTAAAACTATCAAAATAAATAAATAAAATAATTGAAACGGCTACAAATGTAAGCCTACAATTGACTGTTATTGAATCAACGTTTTCCAAGTGGCAATTTTCCATCGTCAATGGGTAGCGGTTCTAAAAAAAAATTGCTGCAATGATGTCATGGAACACCTGATTTTGTACCCTTGCGTACTCTTCAACGGCCAAGTCACACAACATTAACTATAATAATGAAGAAATCGCAGTAAGGAACCTTAGACTTGGCACAGCTTTGTCTAGATTTCATTACTTTTAAGAAATAAACAATCCAGCAGCTCCATCGAGACTTGGCTAGTTTTTTACTGATTTTTTTTTGGTGTGATTAATTATTACTTCTTCATTGGGTAGAGTGCCTAGTAGACTGAATAAGTTTCCTAGCAGGATTTACGACGGCTCTGGAGTCTCAGGTGTCCTCAGATTAATTAGTTGCAGGTATTTATAATATAAATCGTATCTCATTACAGCTGATTGCTGATTCGATTCTTGTGAATTTTCTCTGTTGAAGAGTAGGAACAGAAAATGTTTGTTTTCATGTTTCGCTAGGGAATTGCCCCCTTGGTCTAGTGGTACCGAGCTTATATCTCGAACCGAAGGTCGTGGTTTTGAAGCCCGGGTTGGAACAATAAAAAATATTGTTTCCAAGTTTAGTTAGCACTATGCAGGCTGATCACCTGATTGTCTGATAAGAAAGATGATCCATGCGTAGGATGGGCATGTAAAAAAGTGGGTCCTGCGCTTGATCTCCCGCCAGACGCGTCGGTTATTTGTACTACGAGAGTGAAGAAAGAGAGAGTGCTCCTGTGTATTGCGGACACACTTGGGCACTATAAAATATACTCCTGCGTTTTAGTGAAATCGGCCACCGTCAACGTAATCAGTGTGGGATGCATTATTAGTGCTATGCAGGCTCATCATGTGACTGTCTAATAATAAATATTCTGATCAGTTCGTCGGCATTTAAAAAGTCGGCCCTGCGTCTGATCTCCAACTAGTTGTTTTTATCATTCCCACTGGGCTACAAGAGAAGGAATAGAGAGTGATTCTGCGAACACGCTAGGCTACTATAAAAATACTCCTGCGTTTTAATGAAACCGATCACCGTCACCAAAATCAGCGTGGGAGGCATTATTTTACATGCGTCAGTTGTCAAATTTATAGATAGATAAAAAAAGTTTCTGTACAATTTCAACACGCTTCGGTCGGCGCGATACCCCTTTCTCGCCATACAAATAGTTGTTGAAGGTCATTAATAATAATAATAGCTGCCCTCGACGATTTCGGTGTCGGTAGCTGATTTCATTGAAACCAGGCCAGCTACGCAGGAGTTATTTTATAGTGCCCAAGTGTGTGCGCAATACACAAAGACACTCTCTCTTCCTTTTACTCTCATAACCCAGTGTGACGGTTAACCGACACGACTGGCGAGAGAACAGGCGCAGGACCGACTTTTTACATGTCCATCCGACGCATGGATCATCTTTCTTGTCAGACAATCAGGTGATCGGCCTGCATTGTCCTAACCAAACTTGAAAACAACATTTTTGTTGTTCCAACGCGGGAATCGAACCCACGACCTCCGGGTCGATTGCGAAGCTCTGAACCACTAAACCACGGAGGCGCTCAAAGGTCATTGGCGTTGTACAAAGCCTTAAGACAGGAACGAGCGGTGACGGCCATGTTACTTTGTTTGACTGGGTTTGAACAATGAAATATGAGAATACGATATTTAGTTAATCGAAAATCTGTTGTGATATCAGGGAGATTCATTTATCTTGCCCTGTCAGTGTAAGATAATATATACAAAAAATTGGGTTTTATTAAAGATGGTAGAAGAATGTATTTTATGGAGATATTATATTCTCTTTTTTGTGAATTCGGCTAAAAATACAATAGCTGGTATGTTATTTAAATTATATATTGCAATGTCTATTATATATACTTATATTACAAAGAGGTTAAATAAGCTTTTTTGTTTTTTACGAATAAATTAAAAAAACTAGCCTGATTTTGATAATTTTATAACCATTAGAATGCTACATTATCCTTCAGTAAAATCTAAGGCTACCTGTATTTTTATACATTATATAATGTGCGTAAAACCCATTTTAATTTTACCTTTAAAAGCTTCAACCTAATGAACCTTATAAAGGTTAAATGGTTGCCCTAGCAAAATATAATTGTGTCCATTGCAAGGAAAATTAAATACAATTACTTGAACTGTTTCGGAAAAGATGGTATGGTAATACCGCTTACTTTGGCTCGACTTGGCGGGGGGGCTTACTACCTGTGGCGCCACAGCCTTTGGTTAGGGTCCGTTCACACGTATTACCTACTACTTATTTACTCTATTTTTTTATTTCCTTTATTGGATAACACGTATAGGTACATAGGTCCTATTCTTATAACCTCTCTGGGAGGACTTATATAGACTATCTTAAGCTTCAGGGCGGCGATTCTCGCTATTAGAATATTTTCCGCATGACATTTGTTCATGATTTTTTCCATTCTACCTTAACGTTCAAGCGGTTTATAAAACACGTACTGCGCATGGTTCTCAGGCAGTGGAAAAAAGTTCATATTCTAATAAAACATCAAAATTCGGAAATTTTAAGAACGAAAAACACTTGTGTATTCTCAGATCTTCACAGTCGAAGTAAATCGTGGAAAAGTCCCCGATATCCAACGAGTGGTAAGGACCGGTAGATGTCCGAATCCACATGTACAAATAAATAATTTGGCAGTCTATGTATGTACGTATGTATGTATATATGTATGTATGTATGTATGTATGTATGCATGTATGTATGTATGTATGTATGTATGTATGTATGTATGTATGTATGTATGTATGTATGTATGTATGTATGTATGTATGTATGTATGTATGTAAAAAAAAAGTTTATTTCAGACTAGTGTTAGTAGATATGTCTCATATGTTCCGTTTCTATTGCGCGTATCAGTAAAACTTTTTCGTCAATACACAGTGATTTTCTTTTACTATGCCTACAGTATGAAAGTATGTGAGCATAATTTCTTAGAAAGTACACTATGCATGATGCCGACAGTCAAGTTTATTGCGGGCTAATATCATAAAGCGAAAAAAGACCGTACACAGCTGTGCAGTTTTTACTTAATTTAGCAACTTAAAAGGTAGTTTTTATTACTAAATTGTTTTAATACAAAATTTAGTACTTAATAAAAACTACCACACTTATACACAGATTTTCAAAATTAAACTTAAAAAACGATATCCTAAAAAATTCAATTAAGACAATGAAATTTATATAGTCTAATAGTCTATGTTACTCGCGGCAACAATACGAATTGATTAATAATAATATAAAAATAATAAAAATGCTTTTATTCAAAATTAAAACATAAAGTTTGTTTTTTGAAGGTCAATTTTTGAAAATAAATTACAATTACAGTTACCAGTTACCACCAGATTTACACCTCATTCATTAAAATCGGACCTTGCTAAAAGATGGCCCCGCGCGAGTTTCTTACGCCGGTTCTTCTCGCCGGGCTAGTTTCCGAACCGGTGGTAGGCATCATGTAGGATAATTCTATAAGACGTGTTATTTAATAACCTTTATGGAAATAAAAAGTTTTGAATTTAGAATTTGTAGAATTTTGACCAGTAGTTTAGCTGCTGCGAGGGAACATACATACATACATACATACATAGACTGCCAACATCATTACCTTCCTACCCTTCCTTTTGACTTCGCTGAAGTCGGGTAAAAATTATTTTAACTGTCTATAATTTACGAAATACGTAATTTATATGTTTATAATACATAATATTATATATAAAATATTAATATTTCGGACAATATTTACAAAATAATCACTTAATATCTTTGAAGTTTCCCAAAGCGGTTTTTTAACGCTAAACCGGAACGCAACATATTGTCTATGTTAAGGTTCACTGTGACAGTTCGATTGGTAATTGTTATAGTGGTACCCCAGAATAAGTGTTCTATGAATTGTTCGAACTTTTCAGCAGAACGGAAAAATTCATGAACAAATGTCAAGCGGAAAAAATCTAAGATATTTTCTTATATCGTATAACGTTGCTTTAAATAACGTATCTACATAAGCTTAGACTATTTGGATTACCAAAAATATTAATCCAAATAGTTTAAGCTGATATAAATACGGAATTTATTGCTATAAATAACATAATTTTTACATAATTACATAATTTTTATTTTCCATTTGTAAACAATTTTGTTACCATGACAACCATTAGACGTTAAAGACGTTAAGGCTGCGTTTCCACTGACGCGGAACGAGGCGTAGAAGAGCTTGCCCGATTTGACCAATCACTATGCTCGAAATCTCCGCTCCGCTTCGCTTGGGTTGGGCACCGCTAAGTTCCTCTCCACAACAGTGAACTGTCAAGTGTCAAATGCGTTCGAGTGTGCAGTTCTGAGAATACACATGTTGTGCATCCTTCTTAAAATTTCCGAATTTCGATGTTTTATTCGAATGTGAACGTTTTTCCACTGCCCGAGAATCGCCGCCCAGTGTCAAACATCATGTTGACATTACGTTGTTTTAAACTTATTACCGGTATACTCTTAAGGTGCGATTCCACCGGTGTTCTGAACTGTTGCGAACATTGTGCGTAACAGATGTTTGTTCCGGTGGACTCGCTAACGCAACATTAACAAATTGGAACACACACAAATTGACACAGCTGGAATTCGAAAAAAATGTTGGCTATCAAATTGTACTGAGCACTATTTTGGTGGAATCGTACCTTTATGTAACACTACCGAGTCTCCAAACACACGGAACATATTGAGCCTGCCACAATGCTCACTTGGCCAGTTTGTACTTGCATAATAATATGCATAATAATATAAATATGATATTTTCCACTATTAATGTTTTCGATTTGTAAATATTTTATCCCTGTTTATGTTCGACCCTGGCAGCAATATCCGGTGTTAACAAAAACAAAATAATGTAACGCCCGGAAATTATTTCCACTTCGTAACACGACGGCGTTCAAAATGAAATCGGTGACGCAACCGATCGTACGTCACTTGTACGGTCATGCCGTGAACTATCATGCCATGAACCATCATGCTATGAACCTGTCATGACATGGACTATCATGCTATGAACCATCATGCTATGAACTGTCATGGACTATCATGTTTGAACTGTCATACCATGAGCTATATACAATGTTTTGAACTGTCATGCCAAAAACGAATGTATAACTTTACGTCTAACCCATGTCTGTCCCAAAGTTATATCTTCAAGAAATGTATTTTCTAACATTTTTTTTTATTGTTATTCTTGCAACTAAAGAAATATAAATTGTAAAAAACTTTTTTTTACTTTTAAACTGATCTGTTAAAAACGTACTAAACTCAATTTTTAATCACTTTAATTCTGGTTTTTCATAAAACAATTTAACTTTTGACCCCGGCGTTTCTTTATAATCGAATTCCAAATGTAGCCTATTTCCCCAAAGCTCATAAAAATCCCGACCGAAAAAGTTATTTTTGGGTAACATAATCAAATAATAAAATGATAAAAGTTAGAGAGATGTTCGTGGAAAGTTTCAAGAGAATCAAAACATTTAAAATACATTTAACACCGTATTTTTGAAACATTTTTAACTTTTAAATTCGATAAAAGATGTGAAATAAAAAATATATATATAATAATTTATACTTGTTGAATTAGAATTTATACTTTTTAGTTGTTGAATTAGAATTTTTCAAACGTACTTTCTATTTTACTTTTTAGTGTATCTAAGTGAAAGTAAACTACAGTATTATGTATCCGTTTGGTAGCAACGATGCTACAGAGAACAGACAGACTGACAGACACCACCCACTCCATATTTATAATTTCAACTTTTTGTGTCGAGAGTCAATTATAAATGCGAAAGTAAATACTAAATACTTCTAAATTAGCTGTACTGAAACTCTATGATATCATCCATAGAAAAAATGTTCGCATATACCTGATACACCTCTGGTAATTGGTAAAAAATTAAAACTACAGTGCCAACTATGTAAAATTTTTAGAGGACCAAATGGCATCTAATCTGCGTCAAAAAAAGGAATCACGCAAAATGAGATAATTAACCTCAGAGTAATCGGTGTACTTACATAAAAAACCGGGCCGAATTGAGAACCTCCTCTTTTTTTGAAGTCGGTTAAAATGACGATAACGCTTTCCAGTATATATATGTCGCAGTCATCTTATTGAATCTGGTTATTAAATTGAATCACTAGGCAGTCATATAATGGCGTCAAACAGCTCGTACAGATAGCAATGTGTTGATACATTTTTTGTTTAATTTACTTTAATATACGTTATAATAGTACACATTCGGAAATTTCGAAGTTTAAAACTAAAATATTAAATGGCTGTCCTAGTCTCGGATACTAAAATTTGTTGGTAAAAACAGGATTCAATGAAAGCGCTAGTCATTCAATTAAATGGCGGATTCAATCAGATGACTGCGACATATCCGCCGATACGGATCTTTAGTGTAAAGATCCGCGGATGCTGATACGGAGCTTAATTTTCTTATTCGTTACTATAAAAAAAAATTTAAGTTTTAGTTATTTCATTGTCATAAAAGTGATATTTTATCTTGCTTTCATTATAAATATCTATCTATCTTAATGATTGCAATATAAAGGAGCCAAATATTTGATTTTAAGAAATAAAAATTATCTGAATGGACTTTTATAGTTTTTCATTTAATAATTCTACTTAATCACCTGAAAAAAATACTGTAAAATATCCGCGTGAAAAGTAACGGACAAGGATACGGATTTTTCTTGTACCTCGGATATCCGCGGATACGGATATTCGGAACATCACTAGTACCTCTGATATTCGGAACATCACTAGTACCTCTTCCCACGTCGTCCACATGTTTGAGCCCATTTCATTGCAATTGGTGGCTTGAAGTGCAATCAATGTATAGGAATTCAAGTCAAATTGTCGAAAAGCAATTTATTGCCTACCTATCCGCAGCAGCTGAATGTTAGACATAGCCTTTGTACCGGATACTTTTGACACCTCACAGCGACAGGTACTAATGAAATACCGGGTTTAGGCATCGTCTTTGTTCCAGGTACAATAATTAATTAAGGACATTACTTAGCGCACCAATCTCATGATTATATTATATTCTCTGTAATTCTTAAGCTCTCGGGGTTTCAACAAAGATCTAGGACAAGAGCATTGCTATTTAATCTTTATTGTAACCGAAAGCTGGATTTTAGCGTTTGAATCAACAAACGAGCGAACGCAGAGAGAACAACGAAAGAATGCTCTACGTATGTTTCTTCTTAACCTAAGAGCTTCGTTCTTGTCGGTGGAGTTTTCTCCATTCCTGCACTCCGCCCTTCTCTTGACCTCCTGATACGACACGACCATCACTCTCTCCTTCACCTGGTCCATAAAAGTTCTTCTAGGCCTACGTCTACATCATAGTTATTAACATATATTGATTTAAGTACCTACTTATGTAATATACTGAGCGGAGCGCCTACAAACTGCTAGATCAGTTTGGCGTAATACATGACTGTGTATGAAGAGGAACTTAAATGAATAAATCACGTGACTATTACTATACATTTGCTTCTAATTTCGAGTGGTTGAGCGCTTTGGTGCTCGGGCGAGAGGTCGCGGGTTCGAATCCCGTCGAGGCAACAAAACGTTTTCAATGTCCCTGGGTCATGGATGTGTATTAAATTAGCGTATAATATATTATAATAATAATAAAAATCTTAAATATGTGTATAATATAAAATTATTAAATATAATATATTTCCATTGGTACCTGTAACACAAGTTCTTCAAGTTCGAATACTTTGCACGGGGCCAGATTCACGTGGTGTGAAGCATCCATAGATATTATTATTCTACAATATAGAAATGATTTGTAAGGACACTGAAATGAAATTCATTCAGGACGTTAGACAAAAATAGGCCAAAGCCTCACCGTTCGCGATTTAGTGGCTAATAAAAAGTTTATGCGAGTGTGCGCACGCCCTTAGTCGTAATTCGCAATTTGGTAATTGGCGGGAAATTTTGGCGTTTATAATTTTGTGCGTGCACGGCAAGGGCTGATAACTTGTAATTATCACCCGTGTGAGTTACACGCTGTAATTAAGTTTGCACTACCCCAAGTTCCTAGTACGATATACTAGCCTAGTATATACGAACGGGCTTATTATGTGTGTCTTGTAAAAACGCAAAAATTGCGAAATTTTAGAGAAGCCAAAAATTTAAATTATTTAAATTATTGCATTGTCATCGGTCCTTGATACGTGTGCAAAGTTTCAAATTAACTTCTGGAAATCGGTCAAATTTATGCTTAAAGATTCCATTTCATACATAGATACAACCCAAGCTAATAAAAGCGTGGTAAAAATGAATGCCCTTGTGTGCAATGTGCATGTCTGATCTTATGTAGTGTTGTATTTATAATATGTTACTTTGTATAGTTTTGTGCACAATAAGGTGTATTTGATTTGAAGTATATTTTATTTGGCGTCAATGTTTGTTTGACACATCATTTAATTATTGGTTAATATTATTTATATTATAACTGCGTTTTTAATGTTCTATAATGTTCCGTCACTATGTAACACGCTTTCATTTTTGATACACGGATAAAAACGCAAAGAGTCAGTGCCAAGTGTAGTGTTTTAGGATTTAAATAAAAATGTTAATCAGACGTGGACGATAATATTGTACTTATATCCCATATTATAGGATTATTAGACGAATATTTATACATAGACGAAGAATGTCGCTAAAGGTTCTGTCCTGGTTTTTTAATAGAGCAGTAAGTCAGAAAAGGCAGTTACGAGAAAATGGCACCAGAAGATTTTTTTTAAGTACCATTTTCTCGTAACCGCCTTTTCTGACTTACTACGCTGTTAATTACCAGGGAATTATTATAATGGTAATCTTATGGGTAGCTTAGAAGCCAATATATAACTTATGAGTTTCCTAAATAATAGAGCTTATCACCAAAATAGTTGATTTGTCAATGAAAATGTACTAAACAATATTAATCAATTCCACAATAAATCACATAAAATCGTTGAGTTATAGGGTAGCACCAAATAAATCACAGACAGAGAAGAACATAAATTTTGGTGGCAAGAAGGATAGTTCCCTTTACTTATTACGTTTAAATTTATTAATTAGAGTTTAAACTTACGATTAAAATAGTTTTATTAATAGCGGTGGCGCAGAAAAGAAATACTGGAGGACACTGGGAAAGGCCTTTGCCCAGCAGTAGGACAGTTTAGACTAATCATAATAATATAATGAATCATAATGAATCATAAAATAAAAGTTTGTTATAATTTTTACCATTGTGAAGTTACACTCTCTGTATTCCAAGCGCTATTTGAAGGCTTCCTATCATAGGAAAACAGGATTTAAAACTGAACACTAAAATCGTATTAAAACACGTAAACATTTTGGTGTATTAAAAATGAACCTCCTTTTAGTGAAATTTGATAAAAACTGGGCTCAAAATAGAAAGAGTATTTTAGGAACAGTTCGGCCACTTTTCTCGTGTTACAAGACTGAGCACTTCAATTATTTTTCACAGCGTCAATGAAAAGTTGCTCAAGCGGTCGGTTTTGTTCACGTAAAAATATCTAGTTCGGATTTTTCCACACCCAAAATATCTATTTGACGACCTCCGTAGCGGAGTGATTGAGCGCGTTGGTGCTCAAGCGAGAGGTCGCGGGTTCGAATGCCGCCGAGGGAAAAAAAAAGGTTTTCAATGTTCCTGGGTCATGGATGAGTAATGAATTTGTGTATTAATCTAAACTAATATTATAAAGCAGAAGAGTTTGTTTGTTTGTTTGTTCAAACACGCTAATCTCAGGAGCTACTGATCCGATTTGAAAAATTCTTTTTTTGTTGGGTAGTCCATTTATTTAGGAAGGCTTAAGGTAATATAACATTACGCTGCGACCAATAGGAGCGAAGCATCACCGAGAAATATTGCTAAAACGGGGAAAATTATTCACATTTGGGGTCTATCGTTGCGCGCGCTGCAGGTAGGGGCTGTTCTTCCTCAGTAATCACTCCGGCCGGCCAGTGAAGGCAAGGCGGAGATGGAGAACAGAGTCCTTCCCCTGGGAGCACTCAGGTACAGCTCGCCACAAGCTGCCCTGCCCTTATTACTATTATTACATTTATTATTATTATTAAAATAAACAATTCTTAGTGAAGATTACAAATTTTATAAAAATTGGTAATGTCTGCTACCTACTTTTTACAAGAACGTTACTTAGCCAAAGAAAGACCATTCCATTTTACAGTACCTAAGTTAAAGCGTTTCAGCAATCAGCCAGTAAGGTCATCTCTGAGCTGATAATCCAATGCATTTGAGAGACTTTTATCCGCCCGTTAGCGGTATAATCACGGTTGAGTCTAATAAAGTAATTCGATTGAGTGTCCGTCCGGTCACTCAACGCAATTGGGGCCCTGCCCGCAGTACATTGACTGTGCTCCATTTTAAAACAATGGTTATAGAGTCCTGCAAAAAGTCAGTTCTGCGCCTGTCTCGCCAGACGTGTGACGCGTTACAGTACAGGAAGGAGTACATCTGTACTCTTGTGTATTGCGTACACACTTGGGTTTTATAAAACTCCTGTGTGGTTTCAAAAAAACATGACCAGTCGTGTCACACGTTACAGTAACAGGAATAGCTGTACTCTTGTGTATTGCGTACACACTTGGGTTTTATAAAACTCCTGTGTGGTTTCAAAAAAACATGACCAGTCGTGTCACACGTTACAGTAACAGGAATAGCTGTACTCTTGTGTATTGCGTACACACTTGGGTTTTATAAAACTCCTGCGTGGTCTGGTTTCAATTAAACACGACCAGTCGTGTCACACGTTACAGGACAGGAATGAGTGCTCTGTGTATTGCGTACACACTTGGGTTTTATAAAACTCCTGCGTGGTTTTCATAAAACATGGTCAATCGTATCACACGTTATGTAGTACGGGAATAGATGTTCTCTTGTGTATTGCGCACACGCTTGGGGGCTATAAAACTCCTGCGTGGTCTGGTTTCAATTAAACACGACCAGTCGTGTCACACGTTACACGACAGGAATGAGTGCTCTGTGTATTGCGTACACACTTGGGTTTTATAAAACTCCTGCGTGGTTTTCATAAAACATGGTCAATCGTATCACACGTTATGTAGTACGGGAATAGATGTTCTCTTGTGTATTGCGCACACGCTTGGGGGCTATAAAACTCCTGCGTGGTCTGGTTTCAATTAAACACGACCAGTCCTGTCACACGTTACACGACAGGAATGAGTGCTCTGTGTATTGCGCACACGCTTAGGCGCTATAAAATGTATCTGGCCTTTTAGACGTTGGCTACGTTTGATTGAAAACTCGACGACCTCCGTAGCGCAGTGGTTGAGCGCGCTGGTGCGCGACCGAGAGGTCACGGGTTCGAATCCCGCCGACAAAACAAAAATTATTCAATGCTCCTGTCATGGATGTGTATTACATTTGTGTATTAATATAATAAAAATCTTAAATATGTGTATAGTAAAAAGAATTAAATATATTTCCGTTGTCTGGTACCTGTAACACAAGTTCTTCGGATACTTAGCACGGGGCCAAATTGACGTAGTGTGAAGCGTCCATGGATATTATTATTATTGAAACCGACACCGAAATCGACGGCGATACTATTTTTGATGTAGGTACATCATAATAAGGTTTATAACAAACAAGACGTGCCCTTTGAAAGTTTTGGCTTCTCGAAGTATGAAAAGGGAATCAAATATTTGGATTGTAGTTCCCTTTGAACTTGGCGGATCCGAAGTGATGTGTGTTTATTGCTTTTGACTTTTCAAGGAATATTGGTCTGCTTGGAAATTACCGACGTGAGTCAATACTTATAATACGAGTATATACGTAATTTCCAAGCAGATCGTAGAATTATTATACTCAATAGTATAATAATGGGATATTGTTTAGTCGTAGCATGGACCAATTATACAATGTAAATGGTCTATGGTCGTAGCTTTACAACATCTGCACCAAATAGAAGGAAAGTTGATAATTTCATTCAATTCATTTTTATACACAAGAATAAAAGGAAAACATTTCTACGAATGCACAAAAGGAAAATAATACAGCATGTGTGGAGCAGCTGGCCTGAAATGAATTTCTTTGTTGTGGAGTTTGCAGCCCTGTGTTACAATAAGACAGCTCAGCTTCCAGGAGCATGACCCCAATAATGATAATAGCTCCCCGCACCGATTTCGGTGTCGGTAGCCGATTTCATTGAAACCAGGCCAGCTACACAGGAGTTCTTTTATAGTGCCCAAGTGTGCGCAATACATAAAGTTACTCTCTCTTCCTTTTACTCTCATAACCCAGTGGGACGGTAAACCGACACGACTAGCGAGAGACCGGTGCAGGACCGACATTTTATATGCCCATCCGACGCATGAATCATCTTTCTTGTCAGACAATCAGATGATCACCCTGCATTGTCCTAACCAAACTTGAAAACAACATCTTTTGTTCTTCCAACGCGGGAATCGAACCCACGACATCCGGGTCGTGAGCCAAGCTCTGATCCACTAGACCACGGAGGTCCCAATACTGTAGTGTTTGTTGCTAATAGATATTTACTCGAAGGTAGAACTATATAATACTAGTAGCCCGTAAATTTAAATGTGTGAACACCCCCGATTTTCAAATATTCTTCATTGGTTCGCTCCTATTAGCGAGATGCTATACAGTGTGTCCCATGGTTCATATAGGTACCAAGTTAATAGTGAGAAGAGATACGTAGATAATTTTTTGATTTGCACCTCATATAAATTACCATAACGCGACAAACATATGAGTTTCAACCCTGGTCAGGTGTTAGGTCAATAACCAGTAAACTAATATGATGATCCATCATGAAGTTCCAGTTCATACCTCCTGGCTACATCATCAGATCAGTTCGACAGTACCATGTTATTGTATTGTCATCAGAACTAAATACATCTGCCAATTTTTATTGCGCTACGAAGATGGGGAAATTAGTTACCTTAGATTCCATTACATAGTTACATGCAGGTCGATCTAATACATAATAATATATTATCGTATTAATAATAATTGTATATTTGTAAATATAATTATTTTCTAGAATATTTTCTATACCCGGGACAAAGACATGAACTTTTTCCTTCCGCTCGATAATTCCTCGCAACTTTGCAGCTACTTAGCATGTTTTAAGTGTACCTTATAACTTAACGACGTCTCGAGAACTTTAAGATAAAAATTCTTTTATGATCACACGTATTAGAAGCGTTAGTGCTCAGGGCTCTGTGACATACTACACTTTGTATAATTAGCTCGGCAAACGAGTTTCACTGAACTTTAATATTACATTATTAGAGTATCTTACAAGTATTTTCATCTAACATCCATTACCTCAAACTCATATAATATTATGCGTTATAATTAGTTTTTTTGCTGCCCAATTATTATCGAAATTAATTCGCCATTCCACATGTCCAGTGCACTGATTGTCGTACCAAAAATTTTTTTCATTTATTTATTCAGTTTATTGTACACAGGAACATTTTTACATGACAATTTACACGGAAATACGACACAAAGGAAGTGCTTATTTCTAAATAAGAAATCTCTTACAGCAGCCCTATAGAGAGAAATTATTTATAAGAAAACAGATAGAACGTGCACATACAATAAATACATTACACTTATCCTACATACTAGGTATAAAACGAAAAATATACATACTTACAATATCAAACAATTATTAATATAATAAACCTAAATACACAGTTGATACAATAAAAAAAATATATATATACAAATTTATAATAATAAATAAATAAATTTTTATTTTATTATTTTAAATAATTTTTATTAATAAATAATTTTTATTCGATTGTCAGTCACTCTTGCTCGCACACACGAGATTCCCGAGATTTTACACACATGCGAGCAAGGCAGACTGTCAATCAATAAGGTATGAGAATCGGCCCCAAATCTAAAGATATAAATGTATGTATATTACATTATGGCCACAAATTATTGCTTGTAAATTTTGAAAAATGCGGAATACGAACAATAGCAATAAGTTGGATTGGACGTATAATAAATAAATATGCAAATATTAAAACTTAAAATTATATAATTTAAAACTTTACTAACACATCCGGTGTTCCACAAGGAAGTGTATTGGAGTCGCCATTATTTCTCCTATACATAAACGATCTTCCAACTGTATCACGAATCTGCAATGCATTTTATTTGCAAATAAAACTCTTATAATTAAATATAAAATAAAAATAATTTAGTATCTATTGATACAACTAAATTTCTTAAAATTATAACATGGCTGGCAATTATTTGAGAGAGTCAAATAATTATGTCGAGATTAGTCCGACAAAATAATATTATTTGTGTCACTAATAACATTCTACTGTATCTATCATATCATCTTGGCAAATAAATTATATAAAGGAAAGGGACCAGACAAAATGACCCAATTTCATAGTGATAATAGTTATTATAGTAAGTTTAACAAAGGTTATAAAACAACGAAATTAATTATTAGTTTAAATAACTAATAATAAAGTTCATGATTTCCTCCAGTCTTCGAAAGTTTAACTACGTTCTTATACAAACGGTATAGTGCTTTTGTAAAAACGTTAAAGCTCGATATTTAAATGTCGGAAAAACCTTCTATATTAAGTATCAACATTCGCCTCTGTTTAGGTCACTAAACAGATTTTAAGTGAGTTTAATAAACTCACACTGCTGTTTGCATTTATTTTATTTACACGAAGTATTTCTTCAAAAAATTTTTTTTCAAAGTTTCAATTTTAAATCAGCTGTTTACGATCTCAGCGCCTTCAAAAGCGCAATTTTATTAAATCTATGTAGTATAATATATTTTCTTGGCTATTTTTGTACCTAAGCTTCTATAAACAGGGTGTAAAAAGAACAGTCACTATAACTTTGGGATATGATTACATCTACTACATCTTCTCATTCTAGAAATGTATTTTTTCTTCAAAAACTTTTAACTTTTTTTTCGCAGGTAAAAAAAGAAAAGAACAAAATATTTTTTGGCAAAAAACGCCTTTCTAGACTGAAAATATTGTTTTTTACACCCTGCATACTGAGAGATCATAATATTCCCAAAATATCCCTAATTGAGTTTTAACATCCTTATTTATATTTTACTATGATATAAGTTAAAATATTGTTTTCGACCACTTGAAATATATTACATACATTCTTCTTCATGATAAAGTTGACTGCAAACGTCGAACACGCTAACATTTTCTAGTAAAATGTTTGGGAAAATCTAGACGACCCATAAAGTGTTGGGGGTTGATAAATGTATTTTATCGAGGCACTCCGTTACCGCCTATCCGTATATTCATATTATAGATGATAGAATAAAAATACTTTCATATACATATTTATTTCCTTAGAAAGATATTGGATAAATATATTGATGGTCTAGAGTCTAGACATAGTATTTACATTACACTATCACACTACACACTAATGACATCATCATCATCATCGTCATCATCAATAATAAAATAGGAAAGAACGTAATGTATAGGAGGTGTTTAATAAAATAAAGGATTTTAGAACAACTGTTGTCTATTAACCTTTTAAATTATTTATTTTCCTTAATCAGGTACAGTGACACTTCCGACGAGCAATCATCAATTTCGTAAAAGCAACAATGTCGAATCTCGTACTTCTCACAAATGAGCATAAGTTATACCCCATTAAAAAGGTCACAAGTGACTCTCATATTTTCGAATTAAATTCTGGCTACTCATAATATTGTGTCAAACATAATTAACTTATTCAGCATTATTTTAAACATTTAAGATATTACTTGAATTAACTTGTACCCAGATACTACAATAATTTACACTTTAGATCGTTGTAAACCTGTAAAGTTGCCTTTTTTCACATTCGACATTTTTAATAGTCATGGATGAATAAGCAGCTTTGTGAAAGTAACGTTATCAAGCCATAAAGTTTAACGATTTGTTATTAAGATTTTAAAAACAAATATTCGATAAAAACCATGTTTATTCCAAATGCTATTTTTCTAACATTTTGTCATTAGCTTTATCTATCCATTTCTGTTTATAAAATCTACCTTCTCTCATTCCCATATTTCACATTAACATTTAGAGTTTGCTAACCTGCCATACATTCACTCATACAAAATTAATTGAATTGGGCTTATGTCACCTCAACTTCGTAATTATTAAAACACTTGCACATCTGACTTTTTGACATATCCGTCTGTATGTTTCTTACGCCGGTTCTTCTCACCGTGCTAGTTTCCGAACCGGTGGTAGGCAAGGACAATTCTGTAAGTGTTATTTAATAACCTATATGGAAAAAAAAATTTATTTGATTTACGAAAAATGACTCCTGTGTAATGAAGTTAGTTACAATTAGTATGGTATCGAAACAGCGTGTTTTGTAGCAAGCAATATTAACTAATTCGATGCCATATAAATACTAGTTAACTTCCTCGCGATAAACAGTAAAAAAACTGTACGCACATACATTCAAGAATGCGGAAGGCAAGATGTTCCACAAAAATACGAAACCTCAAATCCCTTAATATTCCGTTTCAGAAACTTACACCATTAATCTTTTGGCACAAAACCGTCCGGATCAGGTATTGCAAGATTGATGAATTCGCAAACAATCATTTTATTTATACTAACGGAATTCAATTGTCTATTTGTTTGTAATCTTTATAGAATACTAGCGGACCCGTGCCCACTTCGTTGAGCATGGAAACCGTGTAAACCTTTCCGAGACTTCCACGAATATTTCAAGACCAAAAGTAGCCAAATCAGTTCAGCTGATCTCGGGTTTTAGCGAGACTAACGAACAGCAATTGATTTTTATATATCCTATGTTACTCTATCTATGTGATAATGTAGCTTTCGAATGAAAAAAGAATTATTAAAATCGGTCCAGTACTATTCGAGTTAAGTCGTTACATACAAAAATACAAATCTTTCCTCTTTATAATATTAGTGTAGATGAGCGTCTGTGGCCTAGTGGGTAGACCTTTGATTAGCACTCGGTTCGATTCCCATCGCTGATTTATGAATCAGCGATGGGAATCGAACCTTCACCCTATAATATGTTATACGTACATTATACGGACGCTCAAACGGTGAAGGAAAACATCGTGAGGAACCCCGCACATGGTTAGCCCCAGTCGAATTGACCAGTCATTCCTATGGACTTGGCCGACTATGCTGTGAGAGTGCCGTATGTATGCGTATATCAAAATCCCCTTCACATACACTACATTATTTAAAGAGTGGTTACTTCTCTCAGAGATTACTGTATCATCATCCAATAACGGATGCAAAGTTTTACTTTTTTATACAATAAATCCCAAATAACATTCACAGAATTGCTTTCAATAATTTAAAATATGTAATTAAATCGTTTGTGTGCTAAAGCTTATTATAAGGTCAATGGTTTTATTGACGTATGTGCTGGGCAACCATGCGAAATTGAGTGGTTACATCGTTCGGAAAATACTGTACAAATAATCCAACAATGATTGCAAAGGCTTTTTTGACCGATGGGCGTTTGTGCAGTAAAATAGAAAAATTTCTGCGTTGCCTACCAAACAGACTTTCTAGATTTTCATATAAATTTTGGTGCTGATGGACTTTTATAAATTAAACTGAAAATAATAATAAACAACCCCGACTAAGCGTGACATTCATATCACACCTAACAAACGACCTGATTTGAAGACCTGAACCATTTTCCACCAAACATAGCTAAGAACACTCTCGACTGATATAGCTTTCAAGCAAAAAAAACCGCATTAAAATCGGATCAATCCGTTTAGGAGCTATAATGCCATAGCACCCCGTCGTTTTTGCGTCGGGGGTTAAAAACCAGCAGGCTTACTCCCGACACAATCAAGAAATGAACCAGTTCGATCTTAACGGCTTTTGGTATTTTTTTATCTGGTGTATTGCTTTGAAACTAACCAAGATAAAAAAAAACGTTAGATGGTAACTTTTTGTACTTCCGACCACATCAATCGAATGAGAATCAAAATAGACAAACGTCAATTTATAAGGAAGTTTGTGGCACGATCGAATCTGAATCATGATTGAGTTTGGCCTGAGGCCTTACTCTCCAAACTGATTTTGAAGATGGCAGGATGGCAGGGGTAGATGGCAATGATGGAGAGCACACTAGTTGATAGATATTCCCGATGTTATAAACGGATAAAGTAATGAGTAAATTCCATTAAAATTGTTTGGAAATATCAAACCCAATCAAATTCAACTTGAAAAGCTAGCCAAAGTACTCTGTTCTTAAGTTTAATAACGAGTAGAATAGGAACAAAGTTGGAGTGTTATTTCAACCCCGAAGGATTTACTAAACCGAGAAATATGATATTTCGCGGCAAATGAATTTTAATACAATTTTGAACCGACTTTCAAAAACGGTTATGATGTATTCTTGGATTGTCAACGATTACTCCACTGTTTGCGAACCGATTATTTTTTCGTACAGGCCAAAAGTAGATAGTAAAGTACAGGTTTTACTTCACAGTTGGTAGATTTGGGTGTATCACTATCAACGAATGTACCTGATGATCAGAGGTTCGCTCTCGACCCGGAGGTCGTGGGTTCGATTCCCGCGTTGGAACAACAAATAATGTTGTTTTCAAGTTTGGTTAGGACAATTCAGGCTGATCACCTGATTGTCTGACAAGAAAGATGATCCATGCGTCGGATGGGCATGTAAAAAGTCGGTCCTGCGCCGGATCTCTCGCTAGTCGTGTCGGTTTACCGTCCCACTGGGTTATGAGAGTAAAAGGAGGAGAGAGTGCTTCTGTGTATTGCGCACACACTTGGGCACTATAAAATAACTCCTGCGTAGCTGGCCTGGTTTCAATGAAATAGGCTACCGACATCGAAATCGGTGAGGGGAGCTATTACTACATAATTTTGGACTCATAGTTGCAGAAAGTCTTGGGAAAGCCACGTAAATGGGATGCCTCGACCAGGACCAGAAGGTTGCTAGATCTATGATAATCTGTGGTCACGTAGATATTTTAAACTGGGCATGGAAAAGTTGTAGTGTGTCCTGGAAAAGCCATGCATAGCCTGGCACAAGAATAACCATACACCAGCGGATAGAGCGTCTCAGCTTCAATGACAGAAATAAAATTGTATTTCGTTGAAAACTGTATTATGAAACGCATCTACAACAATAGTTGGAATGGAAAAATCTGGCGTTGGCATTGTCTCCGTTTGTGCAGCTGGCTTCGACAGGCCTTATGAAGAAAGATCCCAATTTTAAAATCTAAATGGATTCCATGAGTGCGCATTCATAGAGGCAAAGTACAGTCGGCGGCGTATCCGGGGAATGGAATAAGGGGAAAATCCCGTGTCAGCGGATTGCAGAAGCCCATATAAAAGAGCTTCACAATAGCATTCAATTAGTCCATTCACTATTATGCCTCGAATATTGGGAAGTTATAACGGTATTAAATAATGCAATAGTCAGTGATAGTTTTTAGGCTTCAGCCAAAAATATAACGTTAATGAAGTTACAAAAATAATAACTTATTGCAGAGTTAAGTTTAGGATATACAGGGTGTAATATTAATGGGTGATAATACTTTAGTGTGTGTATGGGTCCCGTATATAGAGTTTACTGTGAAAGTACCCGCGCTGAAACAGTAATTTTTTTCTAATTTATGATGTTGGGGTTCTCATAAACATGAAGGTCAAAAGTAAGTTTTACATCGCTGGTATTTTCATAGTAAACTTTATATAGTAAGCACATGCACGCCCTAAACTATTATCACTCATTTATTTTACACCTTGTTAAAGTAAAATAAAATATGGAGCCAAGCCTGGTGAGTATAGTCAACTAAGCTAACGAAATACTTTGAGAGAGGCTTATGTCAGCAGTTCATTGCTGAAGCGACGATGAGGCACAAAAATGCCCCGAAATGCATTAAAGATGGCGGCCGCCTAACATTTGGAAATGTGGATGGACTGATTAGTAAGTTTAATTAATTAATAACAATTGAAAATAACTTAACATGCACAAGCAATATGACTCAAATGGATTCTTAAGACGCAGCTGCTTGAGGCAGTCGGCGTGTAATTTAAATATAAAAACCACATCCTCGATGTGAAAAAATACCTACGAATAGAATTGTAAGATACGACGCAATTGAATAAAACATGTGCTGATGGAAAGCGATATAAAGAGAACCTCTACAATGCGTATTTACATTCATTTTATGCTAAATGTTTTTGTTTAACTATGCGTGTCAAATACATGCTGGAAATATAGTACTACTACTAAGTAAGGAAAAGTGTAAATAAAAAAGTTATTATTGTGAACATGCATTTCCATCAAGAACCAACAGTATATTCAATCAGTTATAAATAGTACTAGCACATCAATAGATTTTTTTTATTTTTTACCTTAATTTATTTTATAGTCTTGAAAGATTATAGTTATAAACAAAAAGAGTGCGCACAGCAATCAAAAATACAGCAATACAATTGTGAAGAGCAGCTGTATCTTTCTCGCTCGGGTACTCTCGGCGGTCCCGAGTTTGCCCGATCGAGCGTTTCACTTCAGAGCTTGACGGATCAGCCTAGCTTACTACCAAGTAATATATTATGCGGTGCGCCTAAAGAAGTTTTCAATTAAAAAAAAAGTTATTGTCAAGCAAATAGTCAACTAATAATGATGAATAACATTTAAAACACCCGTCACGTCAGCTTTCAAATAAAAAAATCAGTTCATTCGTTTGGGTGTTACGATGCCATAGAAAAACACAAAATAAGTCAATACACTTCTATTTCTTAGTATTTAATATTACTATCCTAGCCCCGATCCGAATCCCGGACAATCTATTTATAGTAACAAATCCCTTACCTTGAATTATTACTTTACGAGCCTCTTACCAACTTGTGGTTCAAAAAGATTGGAATGTGTTTCAGATTTTGTCCATTTTATTTTGCGATGTTATAATCAAAATTATTAGCTCTGATAATTCTAGGTTTAGACAATCCTCAGGTCTGACTTGAGGTCTAAGTAAAACAAATCAAGTTTTTCGACTAACTAAATAGTCAAACCTTGTAGAGACTAATTTGGTCATAGATCTAGATCCCAGCAAGACACTGTGATAAATCATGACGTACCATTGTACAAAAAACTTTTTATAATAAGCATCAAAGGTATAGCATTACTTTTCTTGTAATCTTTGTAAGATTGTAGGAAAAAAAGAAATTTTGGAAGATTAATAATAATGCCTTCCACACCGATTTCGGTGACAGTGGCTGGTTAAATTGAAACCAGGCCAGCTACCAGGAGTTATTTTCTACTGCCCAAGTGTCTGCGCAATGCACAGGAGCACTCTCCCTTTTCTCACTCTCGTAGCCCAGTGGGACTGATAACCGCCACGATTGGCGGAAGATCAGGCGCAGGAACGACTTTTTACATACTCGTCCGACGCATGGATCATCTTTCTTGTCAGACAATCAGCCAAACTAGAAAACAAAATTTTTTGTTGTTTCAACGCGGGAATCGAACCCACCCGCCGAGAGCTCTGAATCACTAGACTGTGGAGGTGATTATTTTTGGGAAAATTACTGAATCTAATACATAAAGAAATCTGGTTAGTGTGAACAAGAGCATAACAGTTACTTTCAAATTTATTTGATTTACTAAAACAAATTGCTCTTTTAGTTACGTAGTATGCGGGGTCAGAGCTCGGATTGAAGTCAATGGGTCTCTTGAACCCGGTGAAAATGAAAACGTCGGTTTAGTTTCATGGTTTTATTAATTTCAACAGCCCTCGTGTCGGTAACGCCTCTTAGAGAAATACTGTGTGCCGCTCTATGCGAATGTCGAATGTGAATGATGCGCAAAAACAAGATCGAATTTTTCACCCCCGACTAAGGGGTTTTATAAGTTACATGTAATCGCCTCCGTGGTCTAGTGGCTCTGCAGGCTTACTCCCGACACAATCGAGAATCGAATCAGTTCAATCTCAACGGCTTTTGGTGTTTTATTTGGTGGATTACTTTGAAACCAACCAGGATAAAGAAAATCGTTAGATCGTAACTTTTTCTACTCCCGACCATATCAATCGACTGAAAATCAAAATAAACAAACGTCAATTTATTTGGGCGTACACGGCACCATCGAATCTGAATCAAAATCGAATCAGTTTGAAGAGTGAAGCTCCATAGCTTTGCTCTTGACCCAGAGGAGGTGAGTTTGATTTCCCGCGTTGGAACAACAAAAAATGCTGTTTTCAAGTTTGGTTAGGTTAGGTTAGACACTGCAGAATGATCACCTGATTGTCTGACGAGAAAGATGATGACATGTAAAAGTCGGTTCTGCGCCTGATCTTCCGTCAATCGTATCGGTTATCCGTCCGACTGGACTATGAGAGTGAAGGAAGAGAGAATGATTGTGTGTATTGTGCACACACTTGGGCATTATTTAACCCCTGCGAAGCTGGTCTGGTTTCAAATAAAATCGGCCACCGTCACCGAAATCGGTGCCCACTTCGTTGAGCATAGAAACAGTTTGTGTGAACCGTTTAAACTTTCCCGGGACTTCCACGAACATTTCAAGATTAAAAATAGCCGATTCGGTTCAGCCGTTCTCGAGTTTAAGCGAGACTAACGAACATCAATTCATTTTTATATACAAGACAAGATATAATATATATAAGAAGATATGACCGCACTGTGCAGTTTTATCGTTTTCGTCTGCAGCGGGCATAACACGCCTGTTATACTTTTAGTGGGTACTTGCATAAAAACATGAAAAGCCATTCGGTTGTTTGGCACAACATCAAACAAGTTGTTAACGAACGACTTTTATAACCGACAAAAATAGTATCCAGAAATTGTTATTCCAATATAAACTTTTGAAGAAAAAGATCTAACTGTCTAACGGCCAATCAATGAAATGATAGTTAAGTCCCGATTTCACCAACGCTGGTTAGTGTTAACGGCTTATTAAAATGCCATGCTTTCTCATTTCAATACGAGAGGGATAACATAATATTTAATAAAGTATTAACTAACTTTAAAATGTGTTGGTGAAATAGGTACTAAATAAGATAACGCTCGAATCAAAGTTGTAGAACATTAATTGTAAATATACATTATAAAAGTATTATTTTATGCTTTTTAGTTGTTGAAGACGGTTTTTTTTATCGTAGTTTCCTTCTTATTTTTTTATTTTTAAGTGTCGAGATACAATTATAAATGCGAAAATGAAAAACTTCCAAATTAGCTGCACTGAAACGACATACATAATTATATCATCGACATAAAAAATGTATCGGCAAGTGTTGATACGTTAACCATTTTGGTGAAATATGTTCATAAAATAAAAACTACATCGCCAAACCATGTAAAAATTTTATGGGACCATATGACAGCTATTCTGCTTCGAATAAAAAAAAAATCACGAAAATCGAATCATTAATCACAGAGTAATCGGTGTACATACATAAAATAAAGAAACGGGCCTAATTGAGAACCTCTTCCTTTTTTTGGAAGTCGGTTAAAAGCTGAGCTCGCCTATGACATGCGAGGTGGGGGTATTATGGCAAGGGGTATTAACCAGCAGTGGAGGTTATAGCTAACAGGATGTCATCTAATAACAGTCACTATAATTACTTTGGGGTATGATTATACTACCTTTTTTTTCTAGAAATGTATTTTTTTTACAATAATGGAAAAACATATTTTTTTTAGTTTTATCTTTATTCTTAAAAAAAAAAAAAATTACAAAATGAGGACAGGTAGTAACAAACATCTCAAAGTGATAGTGACTGTTCGTTTTACACACTATATATTTAGATAACATTTAATTCCACAATTTGCCGCTGGACTTCATGGAAAGGGTAAATAATTATCACCAGTAAGGTTAATATGTTGCGGTACATTGAGAAGTAATAATTAATTTACTGTAGCGGAATTAGTTTGTGAAGGTTCAACACAATCTGGCCCCTGCGGTTCCGCGAGCGTTTTTCTATTTATATCTTGAGGTAAAGGCTTATTGATCTAATAGCTTAAGTGATACTTATCCATGACTATTTATTTCCGCAGTGAATTTACTTTATATGGATATGTCACTGTGACATAACCATAGGTAACCAGCCTTTAATTCTTAGTTTCATAAAAACCAGACCAGCGATACAGGAGTTGTAATAGGTGACAAAGACCCGTATTAATAAAAAAGTCTCAAACCTAACCTCACTTGAGAATCTAATTGACAGATTTAAAAAAAATACAGACGAATTGAGAACCTCCTCCTTTTTTGGAAGTCGGTTAAAAAAACGTTTCGTTTCACTTATAAAAATGATGAACTTTATTTATGTTACATACTTTAATTTTTTGCTTTTTGAAACGTAAAAATAGAGATTATAAAAATATAGAATATTCTTATTTTAATGTTTTTCTGTACCTAATCTATAATATGAATATTACGATAGAAAAAGAAAAGAAATTAAAGTACGATGTAACATTAATAAAGTTGTTCACTTTTATAAGTGAAACGAAACGTTGCTTTATCTGTCAAATAGATTCTCAAGTGAGGTTGGGTTTAAGATTTCTTTATTAATACGGGCCTTAGATTCCCCGCATTATACAATAGTACTTTCCACTCTTTTACTCTTGTGACCCAGTAGGACAGAATATGACCGACACGACTGATGGGAGATTAGGACCGATTTCATACAATCTCATGCTTTGGATAATGCAGGCTAATTGACAAGAAAAATAATGCGTCTGATAGGTATGTAAAAATAATGCGTCTGATAGGTATGTAAAAATAATGCGTCTGATAGGTATGTAAAAATAATGCGTCTGATAGGTATGTAAAAATAATGCGTCTGATAGGTATGTAATAATAATGCGTCTGATAGATATGTAAAAATAATGCGTCTGATAGGTATGTAAAAATAATGCGTCTGATAGGTATGTAAAAATAATGCGTCTGATAGGTATGTAAAAATAATGCGTCTGATAGGTATGTAAAAATAATGCGTCTGATAGGTATGTAAAAATAATGCGTCTGATAGGTATGTAAAAATTGGCCTTACAAAGGCCAGAGCAAAGGAAGCAAAGGAAGAGTGCTCTCGTGCTCTTACTCCTCTCCTACGTAGCCGATCTTGTTTTAATGAAATCAATCACAGTTATTATCAATATTATTATGAAACACTTCGCCTTCAAAAGAAATAATAATATTACACAAATAAACTAAGTTAAAATTAAAAAAAACTCGACTTTCCACAACCAACCTTACAAACGACCTGACGACCTGCCTGAACCGATTTCCACCAAACATAGCTAAGAACTGATATACCTTTCAAACAAAAACGCATTAAAATCAGATCATTCGTTTGGGAGCTACGATGCCACAGACAGACATACACATTTACACAGACACGTCAAACTTATAACGTGGTTTTTGCGTCGGGGCTTAAAAATAATCTACAAGAATAGAAAACACAATATACTAGGTAGAAGCAGAACTAGTAAATGTGTAAACTAGTTTGATATCAATTTGCGTAGACGGTCCAACGAAATTGCTGTCAATAAATAAATCCGCGTCATCAATTGCCTTTACCCCGTAATGAAAGTCGCGATGTGTTTTGCTCATAAACAAAATCCTCTTTTATGGGGCGAGATAGCAAATTTTACAAGCTCAATGTTATCCCGTTTACTGCGGGGTCTTTACATATCGGATAAGCCGGGTTAATATACAATATCGATGTGTTGATCGGCTTAACAGGTGTATTTATTTGCTTCAGTGTTCAAGAAGAGTGAAGTTTAGATTTGTAACAGCCATTCAGATGAATAAATCTTTATTCTTCTTCTTTATATATAACTAGCTGACCCTTGCCCACTTCGTTGAGCATAAAAACAGTTTATGATGAAATTCAACTAAAAAAAACAACCCCTAACGCGGGAACGCGGAACCCGCAGCATGGGATCCCGAAACCCGCAACGCGGGAACCCGGTACCCGCAACGCGGGAACCCGGAACCCGCAACGCGGGAACCCGGAACCCGCAACGCGGGAACCCGGAACCCGCAACGCGGGAACCCGGAACCCGCAACGCGGGAACCCGCAACCCGCAACGCGGGAACCCGGAACCCGCAACGCGGGAACGTGGAACCCGCAACGCGGGAACCCGGGACCCGCAACGCGGGAACCCGGAAACCGCAGCATGGGAACCCAAAACCCGCAACGCGGGAACCCGGAACCCGCAACGCGGGAACCAGGAACCCGCAACGCGGGAACCCGGAACCCGCAACGCGGGAACCCGGAACCCGCAATGCGGGAACCCGGAACCCGCAACGCGGGAACGCGGAACCCGCAACGCGGAACCCGCAACGCGGAACCCGCAACGCGGGAACGCGGAACCCGCAACGCGGGAACCCGGAACCCGCAACGCGGGAACGCGGAAACCGCAACGCGGGAAACCGGAATCCGCACCATGGGAACCCGAAACCCGCAACGCGGAACCCGCTACGCGGGAACCCGGAACCCACAACGCGGGGACCCGGAACCCGCAACGCGGGAACCCGGAACCCGCAACGTGGAACCCGCAGCATGGGAACCCGAAACCCGCAACGCGGGAACACGGAACCCGCAACGCGGGAACCCGGAACCCGTAAAGCGGGAACCAGGAACCCGCAACGCGGAAACCCGGAACCCGCAACGCGGGAACACGGAACCCGCAACGCGGGAACCCGGAACCCGCAACGCGGGAACCCGGAACCCGCAACGCGGGAACCCGGAACCCGCAACGCGGAACCCGCAACGCGGAACCCGCAACGCGGGAACCCGGAACCCGCAACGCGGAACCCGCAGCATGGGAATCCGAAACCCGCAACGTGGAACCCGGAACTTGCAACACGGGAACCATGAACCCGCGACGCGGAACCCGGAACCCGCAACACGGGAACCCGGAACCCGCAACGCGGAACCCACAACGCCAAACCCTTCCGTGAACGTTGCTGGTTCTGCGCTGTCAAATGGAATAAATAGTATCCTATGTCCGTCTACTGGCTCTAAGTTACTTCCTCACCAATTTTCAACCATATCGATAAAGCCGTTCTTGAGTTATAAATAATTTAACTAACACGACTTACTTTAATACAAATAGCTGATGTATAGATGGAACTAACATAAGCTAACGCCCGGTGAATGCTCCCGTCACAGTCGGTCCAGCCGATTCGGTGATCATTAGTTAGATAACGATGATGATGATGAAAAGAAGCCTAAATTAATCCTTATAACTTTAGCTATCTACCAGTGAAAGTCTCGTTAAAATCGGTCCAGCCGTTCCAGAGATTAGCCGGAGCAAAGAGACACGCTAACAGACAGACAGACATTTTTTTTAATTGCATTTTCGTTTTCAGTAGCAAGAAAAAAAAGACAGAACAGACAGACGTTAACTTCGCACAAAGACAAATGACGACAAAAGACATAGGTAGTGGCGTCTTAACATGACGTTTTCGATTTTTTTTTTTAATTGTTCGTGATATATGACCATGGATCTAATTCCTTCGATCTGATTTTTAAATTTACATTTATAATATATTCTTATTACAACTTATAAGTTAAGTACTTGTTTTAAATAGGTATATTTATAGTTGTTAAAAGATTAATCGTTTTTTGAGTGACGTAACATTATCACGACGTTTATTTCATTAAATCATAATTTGTATATTAAATTTAAGATCGTTTATCAGTGAAAGCAAATCGTAAAAAAACTCATATTGGTTATGTTGACAATAAATATCTAATAATTATTAAATAAAGTTTAGTAAATTCTGCAGTTTTAACAAAAAGAAAATATTTATTTTATTATGTCGTCGTTACAACGTTACGTCGCTCATTTTTGATAAACTGTCAAATGTTACCTATTACAATGACCCGACTATTTATTAGTGGTGGACAAAAAGTTTAATGAATCCAAATAGTTTAAGTTTATGTTAATACGTTATTTATAGCATTTCATAATTTTTATTTTCCATTTGTAAACAATGTCGTTACCATGACACCCGTGTCATATAAACTGGCAACGACGTGAATCGATTGAGCCCAGGTTCAAACCCCGCGTGACCATCACGTATTTTCTTCTTTTTTCTAATTTTCTGCTTATTTTTTTCAACATTTTCTTTCATAATAACCTTTTCGTAACAATAACGAACATACCGTAAAAAAAATTGCGAAATTGGTCAAGCCGTTGTCGAAGCGCTCACGACGTAACAAATTTTGGAGGTCGTTTTTTTACACTTTGGGCTACATTTTTGGGGTTTTAGTAAGGAACCCTACTTTTTTTAAACATATAATATAGCCTATGTTCAGCGCTAGGAATGTAGCTTTCCAACGGTGAAAGAATTTTTCATATTGGTTCAGTGGTTTCAGAGCCTATTCCATTCAAACAAACAAACAAACAAACAAACAAACAATCAAACGTTACCTCTTTATAATATTAGTATAGATGTAAGAAATTTCGAAGGTAGTTTTTACACTTTGGGCTACATTTTTGGGGTTTTGGTAAGGAACCCTATTATTTTTTAAATATAATACAGCCTATGTTCAGCGCTAGTAGTGTAGCTGTCCAACGGTGAAAGAATTTTTCATATTGGTTCTGTGATTTCAGAGCCTATTCAATACAAACAAACAAGAAATCTTATATATAAAAATTAAATTTCTGTTCGTTAGTCTCGCTAAAACTCGAGAACGGCTGAACCGATTCGGCTATTTTTAGTCTTTGAAATGTTTGTGGAAGTCCCAGGAAGGTTTAAACGGTTCGAATGCTTAACGAAGTGGGCACGGGTGTGCTAGTCTTATATATAAAATGAATTGCTGTTCGTTAGTCTCGCTAAAACTCGAGAACGGCTGAACCGATTTGGCTATTTTTGGTCTTTAAATATTTGCGGAAGTTCAAGAAATGTTTAAACGGTTTGTATGCTTAACGAAGTGGGAACGAGTGAGCTAGTATATTATACCTATATATCTAATATATAAAAATGAATTTAGGTTACCCCGTATCATGAAACTCCCACCTCTCTTCCTTCTTTTTGCCTCTATAATAATAATAATAATGCCTCCTACATCGATTTTGATGACCGGTTTCATTGGAACCAGTGTCTGCGTGCTACCCAGGAGTTATTTTTATAGTGCCCAAGTGTGTGCGCAATACATCGAGGCACTCTCTGTTCGTGTGTGCGCAATACACCGAGGCACTCTCTGTTCCTTAGCTCTCGTAGCCCAGTGGGATGGGTAACCGACACGACTGGCGGAAGATCAGGCGCAGGGCTTACTTTTCCCATGCCCATACAACGCATGGATCATCTTCCTTATCAGACCATCAGGTGATCAATCAGCCAGCATTGTCCTAACCAAATTTGGAAACAACATTTTTGTTGTTCCAACGCGGGAATAGAACCCACGACCTCACAGTCGAGAGCGAAGCTCTGTACCACTAGACCACGGCTCTATAACATAGTAACTACTAAGTATTTGCAGGAGTTTAATTTATATTTTATCATTGTTTCAGAAAGTATCGACAAATCTGGTGAAGATCCGGTGGTGTCAGCTCTGCGGCCGTACGGAGCTCCGGACGAGGACGGCTACAGGGAGGCGCCCGATACCTTCCAGAAGTATTTTGGAAACTATACAGGGAGCACTAGGGACACTGCAGACGATGTCTCGCTACTAGACCACTTTATTAATTTAGAACGTAGTTACGATAACGAAACACAAAAAACTGTAGACGATATCGAAGTGACTATAAACGAAGTGAACGAAACGGATAGTTCGGAAAATGTGACATCAGTGCGACTCAGTGTACACGAGGATGTAGTTACTAAGTTCCTTAGGTTAATAGAGACTCAACATTTGCTAGGTGAAAACTGTACGGCGGGAACTCATCTTAACTTAGGCGAGGGTGTGGTGGACAGGTACGCCCAGGAGAGGTTCAGGGTGGAAGCCGATGTGGCCGTGAATAGAGCGAATATGCTGACGAGGCTTTGGAAGTACGCGGGTCCTTCTGTGATGCACAACGAATATCTGCTGCACGCGAGCGTGTTTTCCATGGTGGAGTTCGATGATGACGTCTTCGCTGCTGGAAACTGCTACGACCAGTATCAGTATAAGGACTATCAGCTGTTCTGTCCCTTCGCGTACCGTCTTCCCGAAGGACCGATCCTGGCGAAGGATCTAGCAGTTGAATATAAATATTTGAGCAACACGTCTGAGTGGTTCTACATCGCGCGGAAGAACGCCGAGCGAGTGATACGGAACAACAATCAGTTTAGAAGAGGTGCGTACTATTTTATTAGCCATTTCTGTGTATGTGTGTTTCAATTCTTATGTGTGCGATTTTCTTTAAATATTATTGTTGCTCATTATTATACTAGTCGTTGCAGGTTCATTTTATTTGAATATTTGGAAATCTGGATATTTCGATAAATTGAACCTGCTAATGAATGTGTACGATTTTTCTTTAAATGTTAAGGTTGCTCATGTTATTACACTAGTTCTTGCAGGTTAAATTTATTTAAATATCTGAAAATCGAGGCATTCAAACAAATTGAACCTGCTAATCACAGGTCCGTAAAGCCGGATACTGGTGCAATGAAATAGGTATGATAAAAATATCAGATTTTTCTGGTTTTCTTGGTTTACGATTTTAAGGGCATGGTCAATACGGGAGTCTTTAGCGGCCGGTTTCACTAGCAAGCTTACTCCAGACGCAATCGAGAATCGAATCAGTTCGATCTCAACGGCATTTGGCATTTTATTTGGTGGATTACTTTAAAACTAGCCAGAATGAAGAAAAACGTTAGATCGTAACTTTTTGTACTCCCGACCATATCAATCGATTAAAATATAAATAGTCAAACCTCAATTTATTCTGGAGTACGCGGCACAATCGAATCGGAATCAAAATCGAATCAGTTTGGAGGGTAAGGGTCCAGATAGGTTGTATAGGTTTTAAACTTTTTAGGTTATTGAAAGTCTTAAGTAGCCGTTTGAACTTTTCCCAATATATTACAGTCAAACACAATTAAATATTCGAATATTATCAAGAGATTACTTGGCAAAAGGGTAAACCCACGCAACCCAATAGAGATTTGAGAATGAGCGAAATATTATGTAAAAAAGTTTATTAATATTAGAACTGTCTGCATTTGCACCAGCTTATCTAGACGCTACAAATAAACTGAAATAATATAAGTAAAATTAATAACATTTCGTTTTCAAAGTTTCACATACATACAATACAATATTATACTTGTTTACAGATATTAAATGATGTTCAGATAAACTTTCGCCTGTATCGAAACGCTAGTTAAATTTACTGACGGTAATGTTACATGTCCTGGTCATTCAGCTTAGAAGTAACAGTGACAGTGTGTGAATTCCTTACTTCTTTTTTCTGTATTAGGTCGTTTGTTCGTTGTTCGAAACATAATGTCACTTCTTTGAATTAACTGTTAAAAAATTTACGAAATAACGAAAGGATATAAATGGGACAACAGAAGTGACAGCATTTGCTTTTGGGTATTCATTATGTTGCTTTTCTAATAATACGATGCTCTTTCATTTTGTAGCCAGATCGAAAGTTAGATGTTTATATAATATTTTATTAATAAGGTTTCTAAGCGGAATGACAAATTGTATTAAAAAGTTTAAAAACTATAAGCAAACTTCGCAAAAAAGTGGTCCATAAAGGCTGAAATCAGAAAATAGTTCAAATAGAAATCCAGAAATCGGCTATCGACACCGAAATCGTTAAGCTATTATATTATTAGCATGTCAATTGCATTATGAACTGCAGGTTGGTTGAAGCCCGCATAATGTCGAGTCTGTGTGGCCTTTAAAAGAACCGACACGCAGGCCTCCTCGCAATGTTTTCCTTCGCCGTTTGAACTCAACAAAGTCCTCACTTTGAGCAATTGTGTATGGAGCGTAGTGCTAATGACGTAGGTATGTAAATGTGGAGATGTGTTTGACAGGTTAATTAACACGCGCCTGGCTTCGGCCCGACATACGAGTAATAAGCGTGTGTAGCTAATGTATTGGTATTGCCAAAGTCAGCGGTTTACAGCTTAGATTTCGACTCACGTGATTCTCGTTTTGGAAAAATATTAGTTTGCAAGTTTGGCCAGAACAGCTCAAGATCGCCAAAAACTATCCATGTCGAATATATAATACTTCAGGGTGTGTATGTGCGTAGTATACTAAGAAAGTATCAGCGCTGAAATACTTACTTTTGACTTTCATGTTTGTATTTGAAATGCCCCATTTTCCAATATAATATATTTTTTAATATACCCGATTCAGCGATAATGCTTTCACAGTAAACTCTATATACGGGACCTATACACACCCTAAAGTATTATCACTAGTTAATATTAAAGCCTGTATAAATGTCGTTCATGTGCTGGGACTCTTAATAGTCCTGTTAATACGTCCCAAGAAAAAAACACCCAAGGTTTTAAAATCTAAGCGAATGGAGTACGATATAATAAAGATAACTTGAAAATCCTTATATTAATATTATAATAATTATTATTGTACCGACATACTAATATAAGGATTTTCAAGTTATCTTTATTGTATCGTACTCCTTTCGCTTAGATTTTATACCTTTGGTGTTTTTTTTGGGACGTATTAAAAGGACTATTAAGTCCCATCACATGAACAATCTTTATACAGGCTATAATATTAACGATTGATAATACATTAGGGTATAGGTCCCGTATATAGAGTTTACTGTGAAAGCAACATCGCCGAGAAATATGTTGTATGGGAAAATGGGGCATTTCTCATAGATACATGAAAGTCACATGGAGGTCTTTCAGTGCTGGTACTTTCACAGTAAAAAGTAACTTTCTACATAGGAGGCACATACACACTCTGAAGTATAATCACTCATTTATCTATCCCCTAGGGACCCTGAGGATGCGCAATGCATTTTCGTTGCTACATCAAAAAAAAGCTTATGTCCTGCAGTGGATGTCTAGCTGGAACGACGACGAATAAAGTTCAAAGCACGTCATTTATGAAAGCTCAATAATGAGTTATCTTCCATATTTTCCCACAATAAACTCTTGGAGGTAGCATTCTGGAGATTCGCCAAGCTTTCGTCTATATTTTATAACGCAGTAAATTATAATATAAAAATATTGCAGTAACCACGAGATATGGTTTTAATTTTACTGTCGTACGACTCGCGTGAGTAATAAAACCGATTAAGGTATCCTAACCACGGTATACATTTTGAAGGACCTGAATCGGGCAGATTTTTCCTCAATAATATTATTATTTATGATATACTTTTGGGATTACGTGTGTGTTGCACTATTTCAGTATGTTAGCTATTTTAAATTAGAATAATAATAATAATATCTATGGACGTTTCACATCACATCAATCTGGCCCTGTGCTAAGTATCCGAAGAACTTGTGTTGTCAGAGTACCAGACAACGGAAATATATTTAATACTTTTAGTCAATACACATATTTAAGATTTTTATTATATTATACACAAATTTAATACGCATCCATGACCCAAGAACATTGAAAACTTTTTGTTGCATCGGCGGGATTGGAGCCGCGATCTGTCGTTCGAGCACCAACGCGTTCAACCACTGCGCTACGGAGGTCGTCAAAGAATAAGTTGGACGGAAAAGAAAAGTAATGAAGAAGTTTTAGAATTAGTTAATGAAAAGAGAGAGATATTAAAAACCATCGAGAACAGAAGAGGAAAGCTGTTAGGACACTTGATACGGCTCGACAACTATAATAGAGGAATAATTGAAGGAAATATAAAAGGTAGCAGAAAACGTGGAAGAACGAGTAGAACTTTTATGGACCAGGTCAAGGAGAAAGTGATGGTCGTGTCGTATCAGGAGGTCAAGAGAAGGGCGGAGTGCAGAGAGGAATGGAGAAAACTCCGCCGACAAGAGCGAAGCTCTTAAGTTTAAAAAAAGCGTTTTTTAACCTACAAAAAATCGCTCACCGATTATTTATAGTGGGTAAACACCCTTATATACGTGTGGTTGTGGTGTGAGTTAATCTGATGCAGAACGTTTATTAACATTAATGAGTGAAATAATAATATAGTATTCAACTATGCTCGTTCATAACTCCCGCTAGTTAATTATTTTTGATTAATTGTAGTTACCATAATAGTGCAATTATTATTTCTGTTGTTGGTGAATTTAATTATTGTTCCTGAAAGCAGGCTTACTCCCGACACAATCGAGAATCTAATCAGTTCGATCTCAACAACTTTTCGTATTTTATTTGGTTGATTGCTTTGAAACTTCAGGATAAATAAAATCGTTAGATCGTAACTCTTTATACTCCCGACCATAATATCAATCGACTGAGAATCAAAATAAACAAACGTCAATTTATTGAGGAATAATCAGTTTGGTTTTGTAATTTGAAGGTTCTCTAACATTTTAGGAGGTAACGTATTAAGTACATTAATACTAGAGACAGTTCTTTAGATTAATGAACTTAATACTTTACGACAGTTTGAACTCAATTTTCTCGTAATCATAATTTTGCTACATATCATCTTCATCGATTCATGTCTTCAATTACGAGTATATATTATACAGTGTGTAAAAAGAGCAGTCACTATAACTTTGAGATACGATTATTCTATCTTTCCTCATTTCGGAAATGTATTTTTTTTTGTCATACTAAAAAAAAATTTTTTTCCTTTTCACCATTTCTTATTTTTTTGTCGCAAAAATAACAATAAACAAAAAAAAAGTGGAAAAAAAAAAAGAAAAAAAAAACATTTTTAGAATGAGAAAAGGTAGTATAATCAAATCCCAAAGTTATAGTGACTGCTCTTTTTACACCCGTTATGGCATATAACTGTACACGGTCAGTTATAACTGATCCTATAGAACTAATCAATTCAATTGGACGATGTATGGTGTATTTTGAGTTAAAAATAATAACCTTATGTAGTGTAAGAAAACAATGGGGACAGAAGCCTTGTCTTGTAACTCATGGGGCCGTATTATGATATTTGATAATAACAGCCCGGTTCCAGGCAATTCAATAACACGGCATTAAACTGGCTTGTTCTTTTTCATATTACAACCTCCTGTTATTCTGAATGGATCCACCCTAGTTTGGCAGTCTGAAAGTGACATTCGGAAGCAAACCAAGTATCATGTGACTGCTGACTGGCTGTCAATAAGTGATCGTAAATACAAAAATTCCAGGCAGCCATGTTGTATGGCGTAAACTGGCTGGAATTAAGAGCTTGTAATAGGCCCCCTGGCTTCCCCTCTGTATGTAAAGTGACGTTATACGACAACTATCTCTATAATATTAAGTTTAACAGTTCCTCGTCCAGGTAGTCGTATTCAATATAGAAAAACTTTTGACTCGCCAATACGCCGCACAAAACTCTCCGTTGTACCGCTTGTGTTTCTCAAATAATAAGATTTGTGGAGAAAAAGATATATTTTGTGCCTTTGTTCCATATTTTATGCGAACTTCACATGTTACAAAGTGAATAATAAAGTCAATTTAATGGTGACATTTCACTCTAAAATTACTCGTATTTTTTTACTTTCCTTCTTTCTGCAAATTGTATTCACTTCCAGAAGGATATAGACTAATGTATTGATACATATCATTATTATTAAGCTATTGTTGTGTATTGTCCAGTTTAGGGGATCAATAAAATAAACTCAAGAAGAGGATGAGCAAGGCATAGAGAAAACAAGTTTGGGCTCTATCTCGCACATTGCACGTAATATAGTATAAAATTTAAATATATTATATCTAGAAATATCCTGCGAAAAAATTGTAACCACAACCTGCTAGCAGATGAGTGAGTGTACGCATAGACCTGCGTTTGATGCACTTAACTCCTTCCCACACTGCTTATGCGTACACTCGCAAGCAAAAAAGGTGTAAAAACCACCACTGTTATAATTTTTCGCGAGATATTTCTAAATATATATTAAAAATTAAAATTTTATGCTATGGATTTCCGCAAAGTAACGCCTGATTCCATTAACTAATAAAATAATGTATGTTTAGTGGAGAAATAAAAAAAAAACTATTTATTATTATTAACTATAGTGTTTTCCGTTTCGTCACTCACGTCCATTTCGTAACGTCCAGGTTTCCACACGTACACGCACAACGACACGGCGCACACGGCGCGCGCGCCGGACGAGATCCTGTCCGTGACGTACGAGGACGGCAAGTGGTCCAAGCCCTACTACGACTGCGGCGGCGGCAACATCTGGATGCTCACCTACACCGTGCCCTTCTTCGGGTTCACCAACGGGACCTACTTCTTCAAGTTAGTACCTAAACCTGAACGGCCCTTTAATATTTTTTTGGTAAAATTCAATAGAAAGGTAATTATTTTTGAAGTCTATACAGAGTGATTCATTATGCATAATATATTAAGACGTAAATAGTGTGAAGAGAAGGACGCGTAGAGCATTTTTTGTTTTGGCATCTCATATTATAAATTACTTACCAAACGCAACAAATCACGATTAAAAATCTCCATAAAAATCACAAAACAGACGAGTTTTAATCCTGGTCAGGACTAAGGTCAACGACCAGTGCGTTCGTGTGTATAGACTAGGAACCCGCGAACCCCAGCATAGTAAGATTCACTCCTTGCGGCCATTTAAAACCTTTTTTTAAGTTATATTAAGTAATTTATACGAGGTGCCAAAACAAAAATACGCGTCAGTCTCTATATACTATATTCGCTATATTCGGCCTAATATATGCACCATGAATCACCCTGTATAATATTATGTATTTGTATGTATATGTGTTTCGCCATAACGCCTAAGTTACTTATCCGATTTCAGTGAAAGAATTAAATAGATTTACGTTTTCCGGTTAAAGATTGTATTAAAAGTATGGTTATTAGGTCAGGTTATAATTTACTTACCTACATGAAAACCGTTTACATGCTTCTATAAGTCTTACCCCCCTACTGCTATAGTATCCTAAAATCGATTCCAATTGTATTGTGATATAATAGCCGTCCCACACGTACAGTTTGGAACGTGGAAACAGCGTACACGCGTTAGGCTCACTGTCTGATCGTATGTCGATGCGAGTGTTTCGTGTGAACGCTATGTAAAATATATTCTTGTCGGTTAGGAGCTTAGTAGCCCAAGAAGGAACATTTGAAAGTTCTGTAAAGTAATCGATTGTCAATTGAAGCCTTGAATGGATGAAGGTGATATGTAGCAAATCATTAGTTATAATTTCGAGAAAATTGAGTTTAAACTGTCAATTAAACATTGTAGAATACGCCGTAACGTATTAAGTACATTCATCTTAAGATCCGTCTCTAGAAACATTCTACTTGATACGTAACTACACATCCTAAAATGTTCAGGTGACAGTTAAACTCAATTTTCTGGGTAATTTTTTTTTGCGACATAACCTTCATCCATTTATGCCTTTAATTGTATTAACGCTGTCATGCTTCTCATATAAATATTATTCGTTTACGCTACTTTACGGAGCTTTCATCTACGGTTTGGACAGTAAACAGTGTTCGCAAACGTTATTATCACGAAGTATTATCAGTCTCAACCACACAGATCAATCCACGGTTTGGAACCAAATATATTCTTAAGATCCACAGTTCAACTGTACCGTGTGGAGGGCCCATATATAATAGATGCACACTCTAAAATATATAAATCTGGATTATCCCCCATCCAATTTGGGTCCCACCCCGGGGGCCCACAATAGTTTAGATCAGGTCATTGATAGCGCAGGCCTGGGGAGATATCGTGTGGGCTGATAACAATTACTGCATCAAAATTGCCTTCCACATGGTAGTGCTAGAGTTTTTGAGGAATATACCTATAGGTAATTGAAGACATGAAGGTGATATGTCTAAAAAAAAATATCGAGAAAATTGAGTTTAAACTGTCACTTAAACATTTTAGGACTTATTTAATAACGTATTAAGTACATTGATTCTAGAGACGGATTAATAATAATAACGTCTGCCAACTTTATGATACATGTAACCACGTGGTATCTGGCAGACGCCATATTCCTTCCATAGTCATAGATACCCAGTCCACTAGCACCTCACCCCTATAGCCCATAATCTTTTCTTATAAACATTCCTTGCAATAGTCCTACACTTGGTGTCGGCCCCACGAATGCCGGCCAAAGGTCCAGGATTTAATTGCCCGTGAGCAAGGAAGCTATACACAGACATAATAATAATAATATCTATGGACGCTTCACACCACGTCAATCTGGTCCTGGTCTGGGTGATTTTTATGGAGATCTTTATTCGCGATTTGTCGCGTTATGGTAAGTAATTTATATGAGTTGCCAAAACAAAAAATGCTTTACGCGTCCTTCTCTTCACACTATATTCAGCCTGATATATGAACCATGAAACACTCTGTATTTGAGCCATAATCCATGTTGTGGTTTGCAGAACTCTTTACTTTTTATTTGCCCTGACATTATTCCACTCTTACATTAGTGCAAACATCATTGCCAAGTTAACTACCTTGTACACTTTACGTTCTCTACCCACTACAAATAGGTTTTTTATTACCGTAGTTTGTTTAAATGTTTCTTAGTCGTTTCATATTGATTGCGGATCTCGACGATCTCGGAAACAACTATGAGAGAGTTACTCGTAAATTGAGATACAATGAAACTATGAAAAAGAATTTAAAAATCGAAAAGACTGCGAAAAAGTGAACCAAAATACATACGTAATTAAAGAAACTGAAAAGAAAAAAATGAGCACTTAGATGTCCGGTTGCGGGTTCGAATCCCGCCGAGGGAACAAAAAGTTTCAATGTTCCTGGGTCATGGATGTGTATTAAATTTGTGTATTAATATAATAAAAATCTTAAATATGTGTATAGTATAAAAGTATTAAATATATTTCCGTTGTCAGATTGACGTGGTGTGAAGCGTCTATAGATATTATTATTATTATTATTACTCGACAGCCAATCTGATCATTGTAATGGATATTAATACCACTCCTTTACGTCGCGCAGTCGGGTAAAATAGTTCTTTTTTTGACCTAAAAATCTAAATCAAAATATTTTGTTCAGTTTTACAAAAAATGTTTTCTGAACGTTGTGTCTTTTACACCACCGGTTTGGGAACTAAAAACCGTACCGACCAGCACGAAAAACCGTAGGTAAAAAAATGGGATCATTGACCTCAGAGTAATCATACAAAAAAACCGACTGAATTGAGAATCTCCTCCTTTTTTGGAAATCGGTTAATTAAGGTCAGTGTCGGCTATAATGCTTTCCACTTGAATGTCAAGGTGTCATGTGCCATGGGCCTTTTTATAGGTCCGATTAACGACCAGATCTTTCCTCCATATTATTTCAGACATTTTGTGAAATTTTATAACGCGTTTATAGTTTCGGAATCCTCATTGCCAAGTCAATCTACTTATTTATTTAAAACATGAAAGTTTATTAATACTATTGATTAGGGTCACACATAAGATGTGGTTAGAGCGACATTTTACGGACAAACCTTAGATGGGATACCTTTAAATTAAAAGGCTGTATAGACAATTACAGTAGGTACACACTAAGTTTTCCAATCCATGCTAGAGTAAACTGATTGTAATTTGTACCTGCGTTTTCGGGATTCCGCATTATTGAACTGTCCGTAACTTTTGATTGCCATCCATAACATCGGCTTTTGACATTTGACGAGATTCCTTTGGCGTCGAGAGCAAAGAGCAAATACAGAGAGAGATAAAGAGAGTGACAGAAAGAGAGATGACACAAAAAAAAAAAAAAAAAACAATATCTAGCAGACGCCATAGTCCTTCCATAGTCCTAAAATTCCCAGCCCATTAGCACCTCACCCCTATACCTACACAGGGTGTAAAAAGAGCAGTCACTATAACTTCGTGGGGTATTTAATTAACCATGCAAGAGATACATCCACTGGCACTAGTCATTTGCTTTTAATCCACTGTTTTAAAAATTTAAAATTTTCTAATAGGCAATGTGCAACATGCACAACACAGCGATCAGCTGATTACGCTGAGGGGTCAATAGCACGCGTAAGACGTTCATTACGTATTAGGGCAAAAATTATAAAATTTTAAAAAAATATATACATATTTTAAATTTTTTTTGTCAAAATTTAAAAAAAAAAATTTTTGTGGTTTATTGTTATTTTTACGACAAAAAAATAAGAAATGGTGAAAGGTAACATTTTTTTTAGTTTTTGACAAAAAAAATACATTTCCAAAATGAGGAAAGGTACGAGTAGTATAATCGTATCTCAAAGTTATAGTGACTGCTCTTTTTACAAAGTATGTTTTAAAAAGAACAATTTTCAAATTTTTTGCTAAAAGTTGGGCCCGTGCGAGTTTCTTACGCCGGTTCTTCTCGACGGGTTAGGGTTGAACCGGTGGTAGCATTTTTTTGTTGACATTCCGAGAATAACTTATTTAGTTTTATTTGGAAATAAAAATTCATTTTCACTGCGCTACGTAGGTCGTCAAAAATGACATAACAATAAAAATAACAGTGCACTATGAATTTAACTCAATTGTGGAACTATGCGATCCAGAAGTCCGGAGAGAATTCAAAACACTGAGAATACGAGTACGGCATAATCTAATGGAGTTTGAAAATCAAATACATGAGTGTCACGTTATCAAATTTGGCATTAGACTCTCCCGTTCGATTTTCGACTCAATTGTATTCGTCCAGAGTTCTGTTTTCAGTGTTCTGAACTTTCTTAGATAGAGAATTATATTTCTACATGCTTTTATATTCTATGACTTTTGCATCTCAACACATTTTGGACAATTTATTATAATAAGTAAGAAAAAATTTAAATAATTTTAAAACAAAAAAGTTATAATCATTGTAGGAACACTAGAAATAAGCTCAAGCTTGATATACCTATATCAGGCTTAGCAAAGTAAGTAAATCTTTTAAAGAGCCAATGTATACGTCTATACAAATAAATCCCAGAAAACGTTCAAATTAGATAGATTAGAAAACATAAAATTTAAAATATCGTCAATTTGTATGCCGATTTTGATCGATCAGGCTTTTTACAAAAACCGTAACGCGTTCGCGCGAAACTTCCAGCAAAAAGTAACCTAAATCGGTCACCAATGATGAAATGATTTATCACAGATTTCGCCATGGGATTATATCGGCTTCATTAGTATCCACAAAACACCGATACAGAAGACTTTCTCTCCAAACTGATTCGATGTTGATTCAGATTCAATCGTACCGCGTACTACCGAATAATATAACTTTTTTGATTCTTATTCGATTGATGTGGTCGGGAATACAAAAAGTTCCGATCTGACGAGTTTCTTTATCCTGGTTAGTTTCAAAGTAATACACCAAATAAAACACCAAAAGCCGTTGAGATCGAACTGATTCGATTCTCTATTGAGTTGGGAGTAAATTTGGAGAAAGACAGATAAAATAAAACGTTTCGCTTTTAAAAATAAAAAACTTTACTTGTGTTACATAATTTAATTTAAACGTTTTAGTAAAACTAAATATATAAAAACATAGTTTATACTTATTTTAATGTTTTCCTATAATATATATTCTGAATTTTACGGTTCAAAACAAAAGAAATAAAGTACTATGTAACATTAATAAAGTTGTTCACTTTTAAAAC
Source organism: Celastrina argiolus (assembly GCA_905187575.2). NCBI lineage: Eukaryota > Metazoa > Arthropoda > Insecta > Lepidoptera > Lycaenidae > Celastrina > Celastrina argiolus. The sequence continues at coordinate 1,814,988 of LR994585.1, forward strand.
GAAACGTTGTTTTATCTGTCAAATAGGTTCTCAAGTGATGTTGCGATAGAGATTGTTTTATTTATACGGGCCTTAGCTTGAACTAACGATGCGTCAAACTTACAACACCGTTGTTTTCGTCGACGGTTAAAACTCAAACAAACACCAACTATGGCTATCTTCTACACGTTTTATTAACAGAACATTTGTTCCATATTAGTGCAGATATTAAATTGTATTATAATGTTGTTTATGAAGGAGTTTCACAGGGATATCAGGAATTACAGTTTGGAGAAAACCGGGATAGTTAATTTGTTACCCCACTTCTTGGTATCACACATACTCCATAATGTAGGTCAGTAAATAAAGTAAAACACTTTAAATGTCGTGTTGCCAGCTGGTACGGTTTCATTCATTTGTTGACTAAATTGTAAATAATAAAAAAAGAGATGAGAGAAAACCGTCGTATTGTCTTTTTGTAAATTAATAATTAATTAATAAACATAAATAAATATTTTGAAAATATTAATTATAGATAAAAAGTCGGATTACCTACGTCAGTTTTTTTTACAAAAAAAACGTACATTATAATCGATTTATCATTTGAGAGGTACAATGCCACAAATAAACACACGAACATAGCCTAAAAGACTAGCCCTGACAAACCCTACTGTAATTTTTTCAGGTTAAATGTGTAATGTTGTATTTTTTTAATTTCAAAATAGGTTAGGTTATATGTATTATCATCAAAGAGGAAATGCCACTTACGTGATAATAGGTATTGTTTATGCTTGAGGGCCGATTTTTTAATCGTCAGATAACTTTTGTCTGTTGAATAAACATGTGACTTTGACATTTGTTCCATACAAAATCTGCCAAAGTCACGTATTTATTCCTTAGATAAAAGTTATCTGTCGATTGAAAAATCGGCCCTTTCTAATATACAGTGTGACTGATGAGACATGAGCAATACTTGAGGACGTGATATTTGGCTATTATATGAGATGAAAAAAAATACATATATATAAATAAGTTGATGTCGCATGCCACCGCCCCGTGCCGCGCCGGCTGCATACTACTTGCCTAGCCGCGTATTTTTCATAGTATCCGTGATTCATTTATTTAAAGGAAAATTTGGTAAAAAATTAAGTACCTAATTTTATTACATATTTATAATGGGAATCGAGTACCGAGTACTCTCCGTAAGTATTGCACATGTCTCACCAGTCAGGCTGTATAAGTACATTGATACTAAAATAAAGCAGGAAACTCCTTTCACAAATATTTGCTTTCTTCCCTGTATAATAAAATACAGGTAACATTTATAATTAATTCGCAAAACTATAGTAATTAAAACCCCATTGAGCATCCTGGAATTACCCTGCAGAGGTTGTAAGCATACTCCGCAATATACGAGTCGGAAAACTGCACCACTGCAACATAAATTATATTTCACCTCATGTTTATGCTAAGTATATAAAGTACAACCATTTACCTCCAGTGTATGCTATTTATCAGTTTAAAAAGGATTCACTACGAGAATAAATGATGTTCTGTGTTCTAAAATGTATAAGGATTTTCTCCCACTTCCAACATTTGGTTATACAGGCTATAATATTAATGAGTGAATCTACACTAATATTATAAAAAGGAAAGATTTGTATTTTTGTATGTAACGACTTAACTCAAAAAGTACTGTGCCGATTATAATAATTCTTTTTTCAATAGCTGCATTATCATGAGTAACATAGGCTATATAAAAATCAATTGTTGTTCGTTAGTCTCGCTAAAACTCGAGATCAGCTGAACTGATTCGGCTATTTTTGGTCTTGAAATATTCGTGGAAGTCCCGGGAAGGTTTACACGGTTTCCATGCTCAATGAAGTGGGCACGGGTCAGCTAGTACTTTATATAACTGATTACTGTTGGTTCTTGATGAAAACTTTTATTGACACTTTTCTACTTTTAAATTGAATCTAAATCAAACGAACGATGATGATTTAATCGAAGCTGGTCGTGTTTTTGTAAAAACTTATTAAATCGTAATAAAAAGTGGTAAAGTGTTAATAAAAGTTGTGTTTTATTATTGTGATAATAATTTAGAGTGTGTATGGGTCAAGTATATAGAGTTTAATGTAAAGTACCAGCGCTGAAAGAAGTTTTCAATATTGTATGGAAAAATGTATGATGTTGGGGCATTTCTCATACAAACATAAATGTCAAATGTAAGTCTTTCAGCGCTGGTACTTTCACAGTATAATTTACGTATAAGGCACATACACATCCTATACTATTATAACTTATTTATTTTACACCTTGTATAGTTGACAGCTTAGTTCCGGAAATGAAGCTGTTATATTTACAACTAAAGGCTTAGCTCAGGAAATTGAATGTGAAGCCCAATTCTCTTAATTATTTTCGATGTAATCTCTGTTCAGTCAACGCGCTGATTCTGCATACGATAAAAATGTGGATAACAGCAAACCGTTCTATTTCCAATTTCAAAAACTAAAATTAGTTACATCTTTGAGGCAATTCAGATAATTGTTTTTGGGTTAACCTCGTTTGGATTTTCTCGCTGTCTCGCTCGGATTTGCACGATGGGTATACAAATAAGCACGATTACTGAATTTTGATTCTTTAGAATATAGTTTGGAATTGGCCTTTTTCAAATTCTAAATTAATCTAAACGTCAACAACAGAAATACGATCAAATAGTACGTGACATCGTGTTTCTAAAATGCACTTTATTAAGCGTTATTAAATATTCATTGTTGTTAGTAAATTGAATCTTAATAGAGTATGATAACAGTCTATTCGCGCTTAGTTTGCAGAGAGCTATTAGTGCATAATATTATGTCAAAATGGCTGACTTCAATAAATAATTAATGTAACTCCTGGTGGAATTCTTAAAGTTTTATAGGCAATCTTAACGGTTTTCTTATATACTTTTTGTTGTTGAAGTAGGTTTTTTAAACGTTGTTTCTTTTTTCATCAGATTCACCATGTATGAATGTTATTGGACATCAATCGTCATTGGTTAATTTGGTCAAACGTCAATTAGATTTGGACTGGTGACTGACTCCAAACTAATCGCTTAATTTCTTCTCCTGTATCAGTCGTCTGCTCCAGGAGCACCAGCGGCATTGACGATTAGCCCTAGAAAGTTAACGTTATTTTTTTGTACTAAAGAGATAAACATGCGCCTCAGAGGCGCTCTCTTTTAACAGCCGATTTTTTTTAATGAATATCAATTGTTTTCATTACACTAACTAGTGTAAATTATTAAATTATTATTAAGTAAATAAAACACATAAGTATTATCCTTATTTTTTTATTATAATATTAAAATTTTTAGGATTTTACAAAAACTTAACAAAAGTTAGAAATAATCTGTACTTATGTAGATTTTTTTAAATAGGTAACTTTTATAATGTTTTTCCTTATTAACTGATTCATTATACTATAATCAGACTGAAATTAAAAAAAAACTTGAAAAAAGACAGTTGTTCTAAACATCTTTTTCATGTTCTCCGTACACCGTTTGCGCCTCCCGAGCCCAATGCATCGCTCTAACAGCAAAACTATGGTACCTACCAAACAGAAACGGGGGTCTCTCGGAAGTGTTAACACAAGCTTGTACGCGCGTCGGTAACAAAATGGCAGTGAAATGTGTCATTCTAGGGTTAAGATACCTAATGACAATTTATATCATGTGCATCTAGTCCCGTGCTAAGTTGTAATCTGCTGCAGGGGCACCAGCGGCATCGACATCGACCTGCGGCGCGTGGACATCGACCAGTGCCCGCTGCGGCCAGGCTCCACGCAGCTGAACATCTTCGCAGCGACCGACAAGTGCAAGAAGACCACGACTGAGGTGAGGACACTTGCTGATTACATAATAGTATACCGTTAGGAAATAGGTTTAAAAAAATGTAATGTCAACATGACGTTTGACATTGAAGTTTAAAGCCGCCTATACGAGGTGGCGGCAAACGCCAATGTAGACAAGAAGCCCAACTCTATTAATTATTCTCGATGTAATAATCTCTGTTCGGCCAACGCGCTGATTCTGCATACGATAAAAATGTCGATAAGAGCAACCCGTTCTATTTCCAATTTCAAAAACTAAAATTAGTTCCATCTTTGAGGCAATTCAGATAATTGTTTTTGGGTTGACCTCGTTTGGATTTTCTCGCTGTCTCGCTCGGATTTGCACGATGGGTAAAAAAAAAAAAATCAGCACGTTAGCCGAATGTTGATTCCATCGAAAAATAAAAAGTTAATAAATGTAATTCATCAGTTTTAATTAACTATAATAAATAAATAACAAAATAAATTACTACTATTGATTGTAATTTCCATGGGTCCATCGACATTGGAACTGCATTGGATTTTCATAGTTCACACGGAAGGCGCCAAGATGGTTTAAACATTTATGGAACTAGATGAAATCAGCGGGCTTACGCTGACTTTAGTTATATAAATACTGCGGCCTGATTACCTCGAGATCAGCGGTCATAGCGACGTTAAAACTTTTTAAAACACGATTTAAAAAGTTAAAACGTCAAAATTATAACATATTAACTTTTTAAATCGTGTTTTAAAAAAATTTAACGTCACAATGGCAGTTGATCTCGAGAGACGGGAAAGCGACCGGAGTTAGGTAATCAGGGCCCTGATTGTACTATATTATGTAGTAATAGATATATGTAATCATCAGTTAATTACCACTTGGCCTTAGCGTGCAAACGGAGGCGATTTGCAAAACTTATTATTATGCTTTTAAGTTTAAATATCACGTGTCAGCAGCATGCAAGTTGAATTTTTCACGATGAAACTGAAACAGCTCATTAAATAAGCTAGATTAATTTGCTAATAAAAATGTATAATACGAAGCCCAAATAAAACTTTTTGGAAGGATTTGAGTGCTTATTAAAACGGAATAATTAATTTAGAGCGGGATTCAATTATAAATTAACTTATAATTGCGTGAAGAGTAAATTGTGAGGAGGTCTATCCGGTTTTCGGTATCCGGGTAATCCGCGCCAGCGATGGTTGCCGTCTAACACTTTTCAATTTAACTTGAACCCAAATTTAAATTGGTTCATTCTGAATCTTGGCTCTCATTTATAATAATATTCCGATTGTAAACTTCCATCACAATGGAAATCGATTATTTATAGCTACTTCGAAATAGCGAGGATCAACAAAATGTTTGTTGGTTCAGAAACTGGAGCACGATTCTCGGGCAGTGGAAAAAAGCTCGAATATTAGTATATCCCGCTCGCACGCGCGGTAAATCTCATTTGCATGAGCGGGACAGACAGATAGTAAAAACTGAGTTCGAGCCCTGAGAATTAGGGCCCAGATATTGAAATATTATTTCAGTGCCACTTAAAGTAATTTAGAACAATATAAATTAAGCTTTTTAACAGACCGGGTCCTTGATTCAAGATGCCATCATTATTTTTCGCTTACGAAATTCTAAAACAAAATGTATGGGATTTGACATAAGCTTCCCTAAATGACGATCGAATTCGTATGTCATGTAGTATTGCTTATGTCAAATATATACATTTTATTTTCGAACTTCGTAAGCGAAAAATAGGGATGGCACCTTAAATCAGGCCCCTGATATATTAAAAAACTTCTATATTTATTTTAAAGTCTTTTTGTGGTATGAAATGTGGGTTTTTATCAAAAGAAAAAAGGGCTAAAGTATTCTTTCTTATTATAGTGTAAACGAAAGCTCTTTTTCAGCGTTTATCACAATCGTACTAAATAGCTTTATCAATATAAATAAAATCTTTGTAAACGCAGATGTAACAACGACAGAATACATATATCTGTTTACACTAAGATAATTTGATATAGGTGGGGAAAGAATAAGCATTTGCTCGTTTGATGTAAACTCACATTGAGATTGTGGTGGTACAACTAGTGCCACAATCCTGCATCGCTCTATCGATGTTTTCTAAGACAGGAAAAACAATAATAAATTGATTAACACCAGTTTCTGAATCGTTGGTTGTTCAACTAACATTTGAGTTAACACCCAATTAACCAGTAGGGTTATTACGTATATCTTGCAAAAGCAAAGCAATTCCACGAAGTGCGCTATTTTGACCTTGAGTTCTATCGACAGTTAAAAGGGCACAAGCACCAAAAACTAAATAAAACAAGAGAGCAGTTAAAAGTTTTGAAATTCAAAAAAATGAATTTGGCGTTACTGTTTGTTTGACGTAAAATTTAATTAATAGTTCCTTTTATTGCCACTAAACTGTTTTTGGAGCTAGTGTCATAGCAAAAGTGAAGCAAATGTGCATACAAACAGTGAGCCATTAGTTAGTACTAATGGCTCGCTGTTTGAATGAAAATGCAATTTTTTGGTGTTCAGCAATATATTAGACGTTTATCGCGTAGTTTTTGCTAATAGCTATTTTAGGTGATCAACCGGCGAGTGTTACATTAGCATAGGCATGTCGATATTGACATGCCGATTGGGCGATGGATATGACGGAATCCGGTGTTTTCGATTTCGGATTAAAGACCAAACATTCTATTTGATTGCAGTACTAGGAATTCATCTAGTTTATTTTCGTTAAACAGAATGATTCACTGTTCTCATAGTGCAATTATTAGTTCTGGCACCTCATATAAATTATTTACTATAACGCGACAAATCGCGATAAAAGTTCTCCATACGGCCGGCTACATACATACCTTTTCCGTATTCGTTTTCTGAATGCGTAATTTGGAATTGGAATTCCGTGAGACCAGCGCAAACTTTTTTTTTTTATTCGGAATGTTGAATACACTACAATTTATGCGTAACCAATACAGAGAATACGTCAGATGCGCGCGGCGCGGGCGCGAAACTGAATAGAAATTTCCGAACGTGTGCGCCGGCACAAACAAAATGTAGGCAAGCGCTGCGTTCCGCATGACGTCATTAGGTTTTTTCGAGTAGGTTTCTCCAGACGCGCCGGCTTACACACGAAACGTACGTGCGGAATTTATTCCGTCCGGAAAAATAGCGAACGTGTGCGTCAGTTAATGTATTTTAAATAAATAAATAAAAACCATTTATTTTATCATCACACAACACATAATATTTAAGACAGGAACAAGACGAGGAAGACAAATCTAAAGCTAAGTATACATATATGTTGTACTGATTCCATGCGTTCAGACGTCCGAATACGGAAAACGAATTCGGAAAACGTATGTATGCGGCCGGCCTAAAGTCACAAAACAGATGTATTTCAATCCTGGTTAGTTCTTAGGTCAACGACCAGTGCGTTCGTGCGTAGAGAGCCTTCGAGCCCCGGCCTAGTAAATTTCACTCCTTGTAGTCATTTATACTTAAATATTTTTTGTGAAAAAAAAACAAACCAAAAAATATATTACTTATATTATGATCTACGCGTCATTCTCTTCACACTATATTCAGCACCATGTATAAAATACGGTCAGTTTCAACAATGGTTTCAAATCAATACCTGGAAGCAATTCATGTAATATCTTCAGGTATTTATAACGAAGTCGGAGCGTTTCAGTTGCGGAGGCATATTCCACTAACGGAGGCATATTCTACTGCAACCGCGGCATATTCCGAAACTGCGAAATGCCGAGCTAGATAAATGCGTTGCCCATTTTGTGTTACGCTGATTTCGACATTCCCGTAACTGGGGGCTGGTTATTTATGTACTGCGATATGAGAGGTTTTGGGGTGTGATAATATTATGTTTAACATTTTTGCAATGTCTGTCGCTTTTGGCTTTTGCGTGTTACACACCTAACGATAATAATAATGCTTTCCACACCGATTTCGGTGACGGTGGCCGGTTTTCATTGAAACCAGGCCAGCTACGCAGGAGTTATTTTATAGTGTGTGCGCCATACACAGAAGCACTCACTCTTCATTCACTCTCGTAGCCCAGTGGGACGGATAACCGACACGACTGGCGGGCGATCAGGCGCAGGACCGACTTTTTACATACCCATCTAACGCATGGATCATATTTCATGTCAGACAATCGGGTGATTAGCCTGCATAGTAGGTACTAACCAAACTTGAAAACAACATTTTTTAATTGTTCCAACGTGGGAATCGAACCCACGACCTCTGAGCCAGGCTCTAAACCACTAGACCACGGAGGCGGGAATCGAACCCACCTCTAGTGGCTGTAAACCACTAGACCACGAGTCGTGTTACACGTTATATAGATAGATGTGGCATTTCAGTTTTTTTTAGAAACTCACACGCAACAATAAAACTGTAAAGACTTTGTAGTCACATGTTGTGCCCATGAACAAAATTAATCTGTGAAATGACCCAACGTGAATAACGCTTAGAAGGCTGTAACTACCTACATCATAGGATAACTCTAAGCGCTAAATCATTAAAACAAAATCCATGTCATATTAAAATCTAAACTTATTAATTTTTTTGCCTCTACTGAAAAGTTGTAATTTTATAGAATACTAGCTGTTCCTGCGACTTCGTTCGCGTGGTTTTTAAGTGACTGAAGCCGTTTATGCAGCGCACGCAATGAAAGTCCCCAAATGTAATTAATTTTCCCCGTTTTTGTAACATTTCTCAGTGACGCTTCGCTCCTATTGGTCGCAGCGTAATGTTATATAGCCTCAAACCTTCCTCTATAAATGGACTATCCAACAAAAAAAAGTTTTTCAAATAGGACCAGTAGTTCCTGAGATTAGCGCATTTAAACAAAGAAACAAACAAACTCTTCCGCTTTATAATATTGGTATAGATAAGAGGTTGTGAAGCGACATTAGGCCCCCTTCCGGGGGGAATGTTTCTTATCTGTCACGCTTGACAGGCGGGTTGGCGAGCGCAGTTTCCAGGCTTAGCATTCATTCCCCGACACCCCACGGATATCACGGATGTTATTTTCTAGAAACTACAGGGTGTAAAAAGAGTAGTCACTATAAGTTTCAGATATGATTAGACTACCATATTTCATTCTAGAAATGTTTTTTTTTATTTATTTTTTGGTTATTCCTGCAACTGAAAAATAATAAATTGTGAAAAGTAAAAAAAAATAGTCTTTGACTAAAAAAAAATCTTCGAGTATAATAAAAGGTATATGTTATTGAATGTACTGTTGTGTGGTTCTTGGTGGAAATTCATGTTATATAGTAGAACACAAACTACTTGCACTTTTTTCCACTTTATTTGATATTTTATAGATTTAAAAAAAAAATATTACTGGAAATGTGTTTTAATATATAAGAAAAGGTAGTTTAATCACATCCCAAAGTTATAATGACTGCTCTTTTTACCCATGTATGAACAAATTACCCAAAGAGAATACTTTGTTTTGCGTCTGCTGATGAACAAAACTCAAACACAGGACACAATACAATTCATTATGTTTGTGAAAACATGAAACATTAATTATGAACAGTCGTTGAATGCAATCTGTTCCAGGTGAAGACGTTTTGAATTTGAATTGAAACAGTATATACGAAAGCTGCCATACAACTAGCTAATAGGGCCAGCACACTTACAGTTTAGACTGACAGAACTGACAGAATCAAAATAAAACACAGGGCTAGCTAACGAGCGTGTTGATAACTGCATATTTTTCACAGTTTCAGCTATGCTATGAAAATATGTTTGATATAAGGCCCATCCGACGTATAGTTGAGGCGGCAGGAGTATACCAAACCGTAGTAAGGTTTGAATAAACGATTTCTGTGTAAAAAATGACCAATGTCTAGAATAATAATAATAATAACTGACAGACGCCATAGTCCTTTCATAGTCCTAGATACCCAGTCCACTAGCGCCTCACCCCTATAGCCCAGAATCTTTTCTTGTAACCATTCCTTGCAATTGTCCTACACTAACCGGTGGGTCTCCGTGGGCGCACTCACATGGTGCGTACAGGGAGAGTCGCCGCCTAGTGTCACATTACATTTAAATTAAAATTGTGTAACGGGACCTCTGCGTGTTGGCTTCGGCCCCACGCTTGCCTACCAAAGGTTCGGGATTTAATTGCCCGTGAGCAAGGAAAGCTATACACAAACATAAAAATAAAAAAAATGTGTTTATATTATTTAAGTTACATTATGTCATGCAGCCCACCAAAATGCGTCGGGGGCTGATAAAAAATGACGGGGTGTTATAAGTTTGACGTGTCTGTGTAAATGTGTATGTCTGTGGCATCGTAGCTCCCAAACGGATGATCCGATTTTAATGCGATTTTGTTTGAAAGGTATATTAATCGAGAATGTTCTTAGCTATGTTTGGTGGAAATCGGTACAAATCTTTAAGTTATCGGGGGCCGTATTTATGATCTTTTACAATACCAGCCTGGTTCCAGGCAATTTAATAATACGGTCTTAAACTGCCTTGTTCTTTTTCATATTACAGCGACATGTTATACAAAATGGATCCACCCTAGTTTGGTTGTCTAAAAGTGACATTCGGAAGCAAGTCAAGTGTCACGTGTCCGCTAACTAGCTTTCTTCATGCAGTTATTAAGTGATCGTAATACTAAAATTCCAGGCAGCCATGTTGTATGGCGTAAACTGGCTGGAATTAAGAGCTTGTAATAGGCCCCCAAATCGTTCGTTAGGTGTGGTAGGAATCTTACACGCTAAATCGGGGGTTTTAAATGTAGTTTTATTTTATTTTAATAACGGACTTCCAAAACTAGATACGATATTATGTTCAGCTGTAGATTTCGTTTTGCTTAACGATACTATACCGTCATTATTAAATTGTGGTATATCCTGGGTCCAAAAGTCCAAACCACAACCGCTTCGGAAGTAAGGCGGTTTGGACTGTACGTGTGAAGGGCTCTAGGGAATACAATATTATTGAATAATATCCAACCTGCCTGTCCGACTATAGTTTCAGACAGACTAATAAATAGGGTTTGCTCTATTTTACTCTTGAGGATTTTCTACGTTGCAATTATAAGGAAATTGTTATTAAATCAAAACATATATAACACTGTGTTTAGAAAGAATGTTTTGAAGTTTTTCATAATTAACGTATTCTTAATAAGCTAAAATCTGTAATTGATATTTTCATATATAAAAAGAATATAAATAACGATAGTTATTGTCTATTGAAAAACATTGCATAGGCAAACGCTATGTTATAAGACTGCGCCTAAATATTATAAACCTAATTATCATAATAGTAAATAGTAGCAACATAAATACTTCCTATGACACAAATACAAATAGTTAATACTGACTCCTTTTTAATGGCGATTCGTGGTACTTAATAAGATTTAGTACCACTAATTGAAATATTAACACTCATTCCGAGTTTCTTACGCCGGTTCTTCTCGGCTGGGGCAGAACCGGTGGTAGTCCTATTTATTGACTTTCCTAAAAATACTTCTTAGTATAATATACTCGTAAAATGTAAATATTTTCGACTTTTTGCCACGGGACTATTTTTACGGAAAGGACTCTTAATACATTTTGACGTTTGATCTGAGACCCGAAACATGTAGAACAATAATTTATAATTATTGAAGACATATATAAGACATATAAAATTGAGTTCAAACTATCACTTAAACATTTTAGAATACGTCGTAAAGTATTAAGTACATTAATCTAAATATTCGTCTCCTGAATCAATGTACTTAATACGTTACTACATAATATCCTAAAATGGATAAAGGTGATATATAGCAAAATTATGATTTCTAGAAAATAAAGTTCAAACTGTCACTCTGATTAGAATACATCGTAAAGTATCAAGTATATTAATCTAAAGATCCGTCTCTACTAAATTTTGTGGGTAAAATTTTTTTGCGACATATCACCTTCATCGATTCATGTGTTCAATTAGCGAGCACTTCCAATTAATATAATATCTGTGTCGGAGTCTGTGTTGCTGTTGTGTTGAGGTTGAAACATAGCTCCCGCCGGGTCCCGACTCCCGGTATCAATTTGTTGTGCATTGTACGGTAGTTAATTAAACTACCGAGGACTAATAACTAGTAGACCGAATATTGCCACCTGGCAATATTCAATATACATATTATGTTGTGGCATAATATTGGAAATAAGATATTTTCTGGTCTTTAAAGTCTTAGACCAGTTACCTACTATTCGAATATGGTTATTTAGTTATAGTTTTGTCGTAAGGATAACAAAAAAGCAAAAGAAAATACTTTTCTAGAATGAGAAAAGGTTGTTTAATAATAATAATATCTATGGACGTGCTAAGTATCCGAAGAACTTGTGTTACAGGTAGGCAGGTAGGAGTTGTCTGGCAACGGAAATATACTTTATACATTTTATACTATACATATGTTTAAGATTTTTATTATATTATGCACAAATTTACATCCATGAACATTTAAAACGTTTTGTTCCCTTGGCGGGATTCGAACCCGCGACCTCTACGGAGGTCGTCAAAAGATTTAAGATAATCATATCATAAATTATTTATAGTGACTGACTGAACGCTACACAGCCAAAACACACTAACACAGTGAAACGTGCTACTGATTATGGTCTAATTGAATATTGTATGAATTGAACTGAATGTGCAGAAGATCACTGATCGTCCAACCTGGAAATGCAGCGCCGATTGGCCCTCATTAGTTCTCAAAAGTTTTTTAATTGCCTACTAGTCCGATTCAAATCTACGATGCTGAATTTTCAGGCTGGACCGTTAAGGACTATAATGGCCACTGAGCCTGTAAATCCAGCGCTGGCGCTTAACATCATTAGTGATCATTATTTTTAAGCTTAAGGGCGTGTTTCATCAAGCAATGTTATGGTTTATCCTTCGTTAAATATCATATTGTTCCTCTCGTAATTCCTATCAACGAATGAGAAGGCATAGTATTTTAACAAGCCGTTAACACTAACATACGTTGGTGCAATGGACTAAAGGTAAATTATTTTGGCTGTCTATTTGTGTATTTATATTTGTTCCCTGTAGATCAGAAACTGCTGTTCTGATTTTACTAAAAGAGGTGTTAATAGATTTGTATTACGTCCCTTTTAAATTTAACCTAAACGTAAACAAACCAAAAACACCGATATTTTTACACACACTGCATACTTACCAACACTTTCACCAGAATCTAAATGGATCATACTTTATCATCCAAAAAAAATAATACAACAAACAATAATATTTTTTTAAAACATGAAATGAAAAACTTTCGCCCTAAAAATACGCCATTTTGATTGACACTTCCGACTGTAGTCTATGAATTCATTGTCGCAAACAATAAAAATTGTATTGTATAATATTTGCCAATTAGCATCACTGACTAGTCTATGGTTGTATCATAGACGTGCTTATTTACGTTTGTGTTCAAATTAAACGGTACTATAATTTGGTGCATTCTATCATCCATACCTGGTTGTCTGCCAGTCTAATTTAGATTATACATACGGAACCTCGGCGCCGCCGAGACGTACTCAATGCGTAGAAACGGACCCATAATAATAGTCCGGGTAACATAAGCATCTAATTTACATAGTCGGGTTAAAGTATATTTAAAAAAATGTGGTTTTTACCCGACTTCGGCGAAGCCAAAAGGAAGGGTAATGATTTTGACAGTCTATGTATGTATGTATGTTCCCTCGTAGCGGTTAAACTACTGGTCCGATTTTAGTAAAAAGGTGTCAATCGATTCGTAGTAATTCCTCGAGTAACATAGGCTATATAATTTTTTGAAAAATTTTTGATTTTGAAAATTATACCTCAAAAACTATCTCAAAAATAATAATAATAATATCTATGGACGCTTCACACCACGTCAATCTGGCCCCATGCTAAGTATCCGAAGAACTTGTGTTACAGGTACCAGACAACGGTAATATATATTTAATACTTTAATACTATACACATATTGAAGATTTTTATTATATTAATACACAAATTTAATACACATCCATGACTCAGGAACATTTTAATACTTTTTGTTCCCTCGGCGGGATTCGAACCCGCGACCTCCGAGTCAAGAGCCAAGCTCTGAACCACTAGACCACGGAGGCGTCATCAAAAAAAAATTTAATTAAGATATTTGAATCGTGTTTGGTATCAAAAGATAGGTCTTGGCAAGCACATAACGAATATGTATGTAAATATTTTATTAATTACTATATTTTATTGTTTAATTCAAAATAAACGTTTAGAATGCGGTCGTACAAGTAGTATCTAGGAGTTGTTTAGTTACTTACTATGTACTCGTAATAGTTAGTTTAACGAAAATATATTTGATGAGAAAACAGAAAAATATAAAATAAAAGAAAAGTTAAAAACTATAACCCGACTTCGCAAAAAAGAGGTCTAAAAAGGCTGAAACAAGAAAATAATTCAATTTGAAATCCAGATATGAATAGATACAAAAATGGTCAAGGTAGAGCCGTGGTCGTACCCGCTAAATAAATCTATGCGTCACCTCACACAAAATACTGTAGAAAATACAATCTCGAAAATACAATAATGTTAAAATATACAATCCCTATAGTGGGTACGACCACGGCTCTACCTTGACCATATCTGTACCTATGCATATCTGGATTTCAAATTGAATTATTTTCTTGTTTCAGCCTTTTTAGACCTCTTTTTTGCGAAGTCGGGTTATAGTTTTTATTAACATTTGTACATTGAACCCCAATAGTCGAATTGCATCCCAATGATTTCCGTAAATATCTCAAGAACTGTGGTTAATTGTTAACATTATCAAACATTGAATCGTAATGGAGTGTATTCGGTAAATATTACATCAGTCAATATTTCTAACGTAATGTACCAGATTGTGCGCAATTACGCCACTTTTACGATGCGCGTAATTCCCACAATTTATTCTCTCGTCTTGCCGCAATATATTTATAGGCGGGGCATAACAAACGGCATAAAGTCGGTATAAAGTACCGAATTTCCCGCATAAAATACCAATAACACGTCCCTTGACTGACATAAATACTCGGCTTGCTTCGTCAATAGGGCACGGACCCTGATATCACGAGGTTCGCGCTCGGCCCACAGATGATATAATAGCTCCCCTCACGGATTTCGGTGTCGGTAGCCGATTTCATTGAAACCAGGCCAGCTACGCATGAGTTATTTTATAGTGCCCAAGTGTCTGCGCAATACACAGAAGCACTCTCTCTTCCTTTTACTCTCATAACTCAGTGGGACGGTAAACTGACACGACTGGCGAGAGAACAGGCGCAGGTCCGACTTTTTCCATGCCCATCCGACACATGGATCATCTTTCTTGTCAGACAATCAGGTGATCAGCCTGCATTGTCCTAACCAAACTTGAAAACAACATTTTTGTTGTTCCAACGCGGGAATCAAATCCACGACCTCCGGGTCGAGAGCGAAGCTCTGAACCACTAGACCACGGAGGCGACATGATGATATAATTATGTAATCACAGATGATATAATCAGTAGTCCAAGCTGGAACATTTTAAAGTTCTGTAAGTTATTAGTTTACTTTACGGAGCTTTCAAATGAAGATATGAATGGATGAAGGTGATATGTAGCAAAATTGTGATTTCGAAAAAATTTAATTCGTTTGAATTAAATTTTCTCATTTTCTTCACTTGAACATTTTAGAATACATCGTAAAGTATTAAGTACATTAATCAAAGATCCGATCCTTAAATGATCAAGTGACACTTTAAAGTCAATTTACTGGGTATTTTTTGCGACATATCATATTCATCCCAGTTATGTCTTCAAATGTCCCTGCTTGGGCTACCGGAATCCGTAAGTCCGGAGAAAATTTTGAATTCAGAGTGTCAAATTTGGCAACTCGTTTGTGAATTCGATTTCAACTCTGTTTTCAAAACCCAGAGATTCAATTATCAGAATTCCATCTGGGCCAGGAAATTCAGAACAATATTATAATTCGAGCCTAGCTGTCTGAGCCTAAGGCTGAGACGATCAGGGCTTCAAGATGGTAGGATTAAAGATGCCCATGGCCATTATAAGTTCGAAAACAAAATGTATAGAATTTGTTATTTGTCATTTAGCAAACCTTGTGTCAATTCCCATAATTTGTTTTCGAACTTTTAATATAATAGGGATGTCATTTTGAATCAGGCCCCAGGAAACGTATAATATTCAGAGCACTCTGGGCTAATACAATAGAGTTGAAACTCAAAGTATTGTGTTTCGAAATTTGATTCAATGCTCACGTGTACACAGCATGCAATCGCAACTAATTAGCAATATCACTTAGAGCGCGTTTTAACAAACAATATATCTATAAGAAAGGATAGATCGCGACCCATAGTTGCAGCGGGGAGTTGTTCAATAAATGAGTGGGTGTGTATGTCCCCTTTTTTTTTTTTTTTTTTTTTTTCGCCGAGAAATGCTGCTTGCCGCATCCCGTGTAGGATGGGGATTCCTACCACGGGTATGTGGGGCTCGCTACGTCCGTTAAGATGGTAAGTGGACGCAGCCATACCCACTAAAACTCGGCGGTACTCCAACAGAACCGCCACCAACGGAACCACGGGAAATATAATACAACCGCGATTCCGCCGGCAGGCGCCTGCATTGTGGGGTTGCAGGCCCTTCTCATTGGGGGCATTCAGGCGCCCCTAAGGGTGAACAGGGGCCCCGGTGGGGCTTGCCAGGCCCATCCGCTATGTGTGCCGCGATGCGCAGGAGCACGTTGCGCATCATGACCCTCTCGGGGGCTTAGTGCAATGGGCGATAGCGTCCCCACGCTACCACCCTGAGCTCCCCTGCTAAGGCGGGACGCTTTGGTCATCGTTGATCACGCGTCTTCGCCTCGGCCGTCTTCGCGAAGGGTCGATCGCCTCTCTCGAGCGCTCGGCCTCCTCCTTTGCGGATATGACCTCCTGAGCGAAGTCATCGACCGCTTTCCACGCATTTTCGCTGCTCAGCATTGACTGAATAATTGCTGGCAGCGTAAGGTCCGGTCCAATTGCAGCTGTTAGGGCCGCTCTTTGTCCTGTCCAAGAGGGACAGGCTGTCACGGTGTGTTCAGCCGTATCCCTGTCCTCGTCACAATGGTGACATCTTGCATTTCTTTCTCTCTTTACGATCTCACACAGGTACCGACCGAAGCAGCCATGTCCAGTCAGCACCTGTGTTAGACGAAAGGAGAGCGCTCCGTACTTCCTCTTTACCCACTCTTTGAACAGAGGGCGAAGAAGACGTCGGCGAGGGCTTGAGCGTCCAGGTCCCATGGGACGCTTCCGGCGAGCAGGAATGCCGCATCTCTAGAGATGGTTCGGTAACCACGCACTGCTCGCGTTGCCATCGTTCTTTGTAGCCGTCCCAGAGCTAACCGATTTACGGGCGACAGGTGTTCGGCCCAGATCGGTGCGCCTTACATGCACATGGAGCGTATGACTCCCATATACAACCGTCTACAGCCAAGGCTCGGGCCTCCGAGGTTCGGAAGCAACGAGGCCAAGGACCCTGCAGACCTACTGACCCTCTCGGAGAGACGGCGGAAATGCTCCTTAAAGGACCATCGGCCATCAAGTACCAGTCCCAAATATGTCATCGACGTTGTTACAGCAATCCTCGTCCCACTCACAATCACAGCCGAGTCAGGCGGCGGCGCTTTCCTCGGCCCGTGAAAACACACGGCTTCGGACTTTTCAAGGGCCACCGCAAGGCCAAGTGCGCGAATCCTGCAGACCACCTGCGCGACTGCCGCCGTCGCAAGGATCAACACTTCGCGGTAGGTCCCGCCACGACAGACGACTAACGTGTCGTCCGCGTAGCAGATGACCTCTACGCCACGAAGGTTAACGCCGCGGAGCACAGGGTCAAATCCAATGTTCCACAGGGTCGGACCGAGCGCCGACCCCTGTGGAACGCCACAAACAACCTCTTTCTCCTCCCATTCCTCTTCGGTAGGGTACTTCACGGAGCGTGTAGAGAGATAGTCGCCGATGATGTTGCGAAGGTATCTCGGCACGCCGTGGTATCTTAATCCGGCCTTTATGGTTTCCCAGGGCGAGGAATTGAAGGCATTGGATATATCTAAAGACATAGCCAACACTACCCCGCCTCGGGATATCTCTTCTTCGGTTATAGAACGCAGGCGTTTAACGGCACCTATGGTCGATCGACCTGAGCGAAAGCCGTATTGGTTTTCGCTCAGATTTGGTCCTTTGCGTTCGAGGTGTTGAGTGAGGCGCGAGGCGACGACTCGCTCTAACATCTTGCATGCTTCGTCGAGCAACACGATAGGCCGGTACGCCGACGGTTGATCTTCATTGCGCCCGTATTTCTTTAGGAGCACTAATTTGCCCGTCTTCCATAGTCGGGGTACTCTTCCCTGGACCAACTGGTTAAAGCGGCGAGTACTTGCGACTCCACTGGCACGCCATCAAGACCCGGAGCCGTATTTTTCACGCCCATCCGTAGTACTGCAGCAGCTAATTCAGTCGAACTAACGGGTGGCACTTCCTCCTCTTCTTCTGACTCAGAGTCCTCCGTTTGTGACGCAGATGGCAATGACCACCCGACTCCAGGTGGAAACAAGGCCGAAACTATTCTGCTGCGGAGCTCTGGTTGGATAGTCTGTGTAATTGGGGGCACAGCCGGGCGTAGCTTTTGGCGGACCCACTTATATGGCTTGCCCCATGGGTCCTCTTCAAGAGTGTGCAGCCATTCTTCCCATGCCTCTTTCTTTGCCTGTAGTATAGCGTCGCGCAGAACGAGGCAGGCCGCACGGTACAAGTCGTACAGAGTTTCCTCCTCCTGGCGGTCTTGCGTTCGCCGTCTGCGGTATCTTTTATATTGGCGCTTGGCCGCCGTACACTCCCGCTGTAGATGGTACAGCTCTGGACGCCACCAGTACGTCTTTCGACGCGGTCTGAAGGGTCCGGCGCGTGGCATGGACGCGTCGCAGACGCCATGCATTGTCTCCTTCAGCCACCCCGCGCATTCGTCGACGTCTTCGGAAGGGAGAGGTGCCCACGATGCCACAATCGCGGCCTCTTCGAGGATTTCTTTGTCCATTCTCTTTATGGACCACCTTGGGGCTCCACCTGATGGAGTTCGGCGGCCCATTACCAACGAGGGAGCGATGACATCGAACCTGATATAAAGGTGGTCCGAGAGCGTTTCGACCTCTTCGAGAACTTTCCAGTCGATGGTTCGGCGAGCAACCGTTGGGCTGACGAAGGTCAGGTCCACTATCGACTCGCCTTGCCATCGAACACATGTGCTAACGGCCCCACGATTGACCAAGACCAGCCCTGTGGTTGCCATCCAGTCCGCCAGTGCTCTGCCTCTCGCATTCGTCGCCGGAGAACCCCAAAGTGTCGATTTCGCGTTGAAGTCCCCGGCGACAACTACGGGGTTGGATGCTCCACTCACGATAGTTGTGAGCTGCAGGAGGAACGACTCGAATTCGACGATGGGTCTATTAGGGGAGAAATAAACCCCCACCACGGTGAGGGTCCCCATGTTAGCGACGACAAAACCGAGGCCCCTAGTCGTGTTCCTGGAAGATGGAGGCATGATTTTGGGGCCGAACACCAAAGCCACCGACAAGTCTTCGCCACCCATCCAGTCGCTCCTTGAAAGTATGCGGTACGGCTCGGACACAATCGCAACATCTATTTCCCTCTGCGCTATCATATTAATCCATAAATCCTGTGCTCGTGCACAGTGATTTAGGTTGCCCTGCAAAAACCTAAGGGTAGCCGTTATTGGGCCTCCATAACTTCCACTCCGGCTCCAGCGGCCGCCTTAGATGTTGTGGCGGGCCCCGGTGATGCTTTGCTCTGTCTCAAGCCCTCCCTGTTTTTCATCAGCGCAGGCTTTCCGCAAGGCTTGCTACCTACGCTGTGGTCCGCCGGCTTACCATCGGCAGCACACAGGGCGCAATGTGGCGCACTATTGCACTGTGTAGCCATGTGGCCTGGTTGACCGCAACGAAAGCAGAGTTCACTGCGGTCGGTCTCGCTTGGGCATGTGGCCCGCGTGTGTCCAATCTAGTGGCAGCGGTAACACCGCATGGGGCGGGCGGAGAGTAATGTCACACGTACCACCATCCACCCGACGTATACCTTTATATTGGGTGCTGTCACCTTCCACGCTGCCTCGACCGGGCACTTGATCCAGGCTGTACCGCAGCCTTTATAGTCCTTCTTTATTTGGCCAACTTTAATATCGCCAACTGCGCAACCACCATGTGTAGCGATGGCCTGCGCTATTTCCGCCATTGAGGCAGAGTCGTCGAGCCCCTGTACTCGCAGTTCGGCGCATTTCTGAGGTCGGGTAATGCGAACATCTTCCTCCCCCATTACCTCCTTGAGCTTCTCGGCAAGTAGGTCTGCCTTTTCTTTATTGGCAGAACCCGGAACCTCCAGCATTCTAGCTCCCGTTACCGCCACCTTAAACTTAACGGGAGGAATATCCAGCGAGACCAGGTCGATCCGCTGCTTAGCCTTCTCGAGAACGTTTTTGTAGGAGACGCCCCGTTCCTCCGCACCCGGTCGAAGCGTGATGATCACGGCTGCAGATTTAGGGGTGCGAGGTTTTCTGCTCTTTTTCTTAAATTTTTTAGGCGCTCTCTTTTTTTCTTCTTCTGTATTCTGCGCCTTACTCTTCTTCCCGACTACTTGAGACCACTCTTCAGTCCTGGGTGGTATTGTTGCCGGAACTGGTACTACATCGCTCCTAGCGGCTGCGGCTTCTGCGGCGGCAGCAGACTTCTTTACCTTCTTCTTTTTCTTCCGGGTGGGACCCGGGTTGGTCGGTGGCATTAATGTAGAGACCATCGGTTCCGGTTCAGCATTCTTATTTCCCTTCTCTGTTCGAGGCCCTGCAGTTGTTAGTGCAGTCATCCCGATGTTCTTTCTGTTATCCGCCTCGAGGGGCGGTCGTATTCGTAGTTCCGGTAGTAACCGGTTCTCTAGACACTCTAAGCGGGCGTCCAGCCGGGCGCTCGAGACGGATATAGCCTCACGCACCGCTATCTCCAGCATTTCTTCTAATCTGAGCGAAGAATCTGCAGGAGTAGCCCGCGGTCGAGCACTTGCGAGCTCGCGCTTCTCATCAGCGAGTTCCTCTCGCAGATCCGAGATCTCCTTGGAGAGTCGCTTGTTCGCCGCCTCTAGGGCTCTCGTCTCCGCCGAAGCCGTGCGATTGAGAAGAGCCACGCACGAATCTTGTATGACGCTCGTCGCCTTATTTAGTGATCCAACGAACGGCCCACTTAAATTCTTGGATTTTTGGGCAACATGAGTGATTACCCCTAGACTTGACGTAATCCTCGCACCCAGGGCCGCCGCTGTGACCTCTTGCTCCTCAACCATAGCACTGTCCGAGTCATTGAGTGATTCCGACAGTCGGTGAGCCCGTAGCTGTTGTATCCTCCCTGCCAACTCTATTGCTTCACGCTCAGCCTGAACCTTTAGGGCCTCCTGTTCGGTTTCAGTCAACTTCGTCTTGGTTTTAGTCTTGCCAACGTATTTCCCTGTCGTAGGCGGTCTTCCCCTGCCACACTTAGAGGTCGGTTTCCGAACTTCAACTTTATCCTTATCTGGACTTTCCTCTTCTTCAGCCGCGCTTACGTGTCTCTTGCGCTTATATCTTTCCTTCTTTTCTCCTTTGTCCTTATCTCTACCTTCTTTCTGTCCTTGAGAGGTAGTAGTCTCGCTACCACTCTCTCCTTCTGTTCCACTTCCGTAGGCCCAGAATTTATCCATTCTTCCGGTGGACGCGGGCGTTGCCGCTCGCGTTCCACCCTTTCCTTCATTACCCGTCATAATATCAATATCGTTAAGCAAATCGTTATCCGTACTCCAGCGTAAGTCGTCAGTGACTGAACGAGCGTTGCGCCCGTCAGCTGAGCGTATTGTGCCCACTCCGTAGTACGAAGGGCAAACCTCCACCGTGGCATCGGCAGAGGTGCGGGATTCCCCATTGCTGGGACCCGCCCGGAGACTATTATCAATATCGCTTTTGTCCATTGTAGAAAAAGTGCTCATTAGGGTTGAGCGAAACCCGTAGCCAACACAAAATGTATGTAGTCCTAATGACAAAGTTACCCACTTGCCATACAGCCTATTGCGGGACGGGGCGTAGGCTTGGGGGCCGTAGAAGCCCATTCATCAACTTTTATACACACAAACAAGCAAACAAAATAAATAAATAAAGAAAGAAAAGGAAAAATGCAGTGAAGAAAAGTGGTGAAAGGATAGATGAAGAACAACACAAAAGAAGATTATTTAAAAAAAAGAAAAGACGGTGAAACATAGACATAGACAAAGACCGGTGGTTAGCCGCCTGAGTGCCTCACACCGCAAAACGCACGAAGTGGCGCACCCAGGCGTTGCCCAGGGACACCAACGTGGAGGTACCGGTATCACCCCCGGGTGTGTATGTCCCCTATGTAGAGTATACTGTGAAAGTCCCAGCGCTGAAAGACTTACTTTAGACTTTCATGTTTGTAGAATGAGAAATGCCCCAATATCATGAATTTTCCCATTCATTATCTAAAAAAAATACCTCTTTCAGCGCTGGTACTTTCACAGTAAACTCTATATACGGCACCCGTATACACTCTAAAGTATTATATCACTCATTAATATTATAGCCTGTAGATCGGTTATTGAAACACTGCATAAGTCAGATAACCAACTAGTCTCTGATACCTGAATTACCAACCATCTATACAAGAATATTATGACAAATCGGAGATTTCTAATTGATGCGAAGGTTTCCAAGCATAAATGATTGTTATTTTAAGACCCAACTCATATTGTAATCTAATTATAGCCTGCTATTGTATTTAGCCAGTTCCTACGATCCGGGAAACTTAGCTACGTCTAAAATAAACTTTCTTTTAATATAAAATACAGTTTACAAAATGGCCGAAATAAGGAAAAGGCTAATGAACTGTCGCTCAAGCCACACAAAGTCCGGATTAAACATTTTACTTTTCATTATTTCCACCCTAATTTAACCCTATTAAGTTTTTTGACTCTACTGATATAGATAAAGCGACGATTGGCATACATTTTTGCTACGACACTAGCGCCAAAAACAATGTAGCGGCAATCATAGGAACATTTAAAAGTTACATCAAACAAACATTGACGATTCATCTTCTGAATTTTAAAACTTTAAACTGGTATCCTGTTTAATTTGATTTTGGACGCTTATTTACCTTTTGACGGTCGATAAAGTTGAAGAGTAAAATTGCCCAATTTATAGTAATAATAGCGTTAAAAGCACGAAAATTTTTGCCTACGTCATACTTTTTGTATAACCGTCAGATTTTTCCCCCAAATTATTTTGACCTACATTTTTGTATAACGTGTGTACTGTGCACTATTGCAATCATTCTATTGGTCACCTGAAAAAAAATTGGTCTTCGCTCGTGGACGGGCACCCTTACCCATAAATTTGGAAGTCCTTCCATATGGAAATCATTCGCTCATAAAACACTCGCATTAGCAAATCTTCGTCATAACTTGCGGTCCTAAACCCAGGGATCGATGGGCCGATAGCTGACGACAAAAATAAGGGGGCTATATAAAATAAATGAATGCGAACCGTTTACGCGACCTCTGCCTAGGGTTGGCAGTTGGAGATTTTGAGCATAAACGGTGGAAATTTCATAGTGCTTACCATATAGTGGGCAAACAATATTATCCGGTTTGATGCGGAACAGGGTTGCCAGCTTATCTACACTAATATTATACAGAGGAAAGATTTGTATTTTTGTATGTTATTTTTGTTACTTAACTCAAAAAGTACTGGACCGATTTTAATAATTCTTTTTTTATTAGAAAGCTACATTATCACTGAGTAACATAGGCTATATAAAAATCAATTGCTGTTCGTTAGTCTCGCTAACTAAAAATAACATACAAAAATACAAATCTTTCCTCTGTATAATATTAGTGTAGATAAGCTGGCAACCCTGTTCCGCATCAAACCGGATAATATTGTTTGCCCACTATATGGTAAGCACTATGAAATTTCCACCGTTTATGCTCAAAATCTCCAACTGCCAACCCTAGGCAGAGGTCGCGTAAACGGTTCGCATTCATTTATTTTATATAGCCCCCTTATTTTTGTCGTCAGCTATCGGCCCATCGATCCCTGGGTTTAGGACCGCAAGTTATGACGAAGATTTGCTAATGCGAGTGTTTTATGAGCGAATGATTTCCATATGGAAGGACTTCCAAATTTATGGGTAAGGGTGCCCGTCCACGAGCGAAGACCAATTTTTTTTCAGGTGACCAATAGAATGATTGCAATAGTGCACAGTACACACGTTATACAAAAATGTAGGTCAAAATAATTTGGGGGAAAAATCTGACGGTTATACAAAAAGTATGACGTAGGCAAAAATTTTCGTGCTTTTAACGCTATTATTACTATAAATTGGGCAATTTTACTCTTCAACTTTATCGACCGTCAAAAGGTAAATAAGCGTCCAAAATCAAATTAAACAGGATACCAGTTTAAAGTTTTAAAATTCAGAAGATGAATCGTCAATGTTTGTTTGATGTAACTTTTAAATGTTCCTATGATTGCCGCTACATTGTTTTTGGCGCTAGTGTCGTAGCAAAAATGTATGCCAATCGTCGCTTTATCTATATCAGTAGAGTCAAAAAACTTAATAATTTTAGATTTTATTATGACATGGATTTTGGATGTATACTGTACATAACTGAACCTCATTTAAAACAAAATCCATGTCATAATTTTAAAATTATTAAGTTTTTTGGCTCAACTGAAAAGTTGTAATTTTTTAGGTTGTGAAGGTGAAGCAACGAAATGTGCATTCAAATATAACAACGAGCGATAAACAGTATTTTTTGACGTCTAGCAATTGATTCCGTGTCTATCGCGCGATTTTTGCTAATCGTTATTTTTACTTAATCCGCTTTTTTACCGGAATATACAGTAAACATAATCTTTTCCCGTATATAGAGTTTACTGTGAAAGTACCTGCGCTGAAAGAGGATAGAATTTGATATACTTTTACTTACTGTATGGGCAAATTTACGATGGGCATTTCTAATAGAAACATGAAAGTCAAAAGTAGTCTTTCATCGCTGGTACTTTCACAGAATACTCTCCATAGGAGACACATACACACCCTAAAGTATTATCACTCATATATTTTACCCCTTATATACCGGGGATCGGAGCCGCGAAAACCAGTCGATGGTAATATATTTTATGTCAGACAGGCCGTGAGTAATTGATATGACAGATGCGTCTGCCGGCGGTCGAGAGGTGGAGCAGGGGTTGAGGGGGTTGCGGGGGTTGCGGAGGGGTGGGGGGTGCGGTAATCCGGCCGTAGGATGCCGCGGTTTAATTATGAAAAATGTTTTAATCCCACCCCCGCAAAATTATAGACACTCCGCTAATGATTAATTACACTTGACGATATTAAGTTCTAGAGAGCACTTTGTTTTCGCAGCGCTCGAGAGCGTGATAAAATTTACATTTGTTTTGAGGCTGAAAGCTTTTATTCGCGTGTAACGAGGCGGAAATTTGTTAATTTGTAATCGTTTTGGACGGTTGAGATGTGTTGTTTTGTACAAGCTGTTGTCGGCATAGCAAATCAATCTCACAATTATCTGAATATAATAAAATATAAAATTATTAAGTTTTTTGACTCTACTGAAAAGTTGTAGTTTTATAGATACGAGGTTGTAAAGGTAAATCAACGAAATGTGCATTCAAATATAACAACGAGCGATAAACAGTATTTTTTGACGTCTAGCAATTGATTCCGTGTCTATCGCGCGATTTTTGCTAATCGTTATTTTTACTTAATCCGCTTTTTTACCGGAATATACAGTAAACATAATCTTTTCCCGTATATAGAGTTTACTGTGAAAGTACCTGCGCTGAAAGAGGATAGAATTTGATATACTTTTACTTACTGTATGGGCAAATTTACGATGGGCATTTCTAATAGAAACATGAAAGTCAAAAGTAGTCTTTCATCGCTGGTACTTTCACAGAATACTCTCCATAGGAGACACATACACACCCTAAAGTATTATCACTCATATATTTTACCCCTTATATACCGGGGATCGGAGCCGCGAAAACCAGTCGATGGTAATATATTTTATGTCAGACAGGCCGTGAGTAATTGATATGACAGATGCGTCTGCCGGCGGTCGAGAGGTGGAGCAGGGGTTGAGGGGGTTGCGGGGGTTGCGGAGGGGTGGGGGGTGCGGTAAGCCGGCCGTAGGATGCCGCGGTTTAATTATGAAAAATGTTTTAATCCCACCCCCGCAAAATTATAGACACTCCGCTAATGATTAATTACACTTGACGATATTAAGTTCTAGAGAGCACTTTGTTTTCGCAGCGCTCGAGAGCGTGATAAAATTTACATTTGTTTTGAGGCTGAAAGCTTTTATTCGCGTGTAACGAGGCGGAAATTTGTTAATTTGTAATCGTTTTGGACGGTTGAGATGTGTTGTTTTGTACAAGCTGTTGTCGGCATAGCAAATCAATCTCACAATTATCTGGGACAAGAATAGCAGTGTCTAAACGCGAGACAGATCTTTGAATGTTCGAAAGTATACTCTGAGTTCAAGATATATAGAAGATATTAAGTGTCAGAACACTTAATATCTTCTATATATCTTGATTTCTGACATTGCAGCCTTATTTTCATAGCTCTCTTTCTTAGGTCCGTATAAATAAAACAATCTCAATCGCAAAAAAGTGAAAAAGTGTCTTTCGTTTCTGGAGTAGTTATTACCAGATGGAATCCTACATGTACCTTTATAATTATTTTGATAACCTGCGGTATAACTTTACTTCTAAGTAAGAGCGTTCGTTAGTTTCTCAATTATTCCGCAACTATATCGCTCTAATATTCGACGTTTTCAAAAATTTTTGAAAAATAATTGCGAAAATAGATATTAACATTCCACATACCTATTATTTAAATCATATTTTCTTTGTGGCCACTTCCGTAGGTGGCCACAAAGAAAATATGATTTAAATAATCACAATACGTTATTTTTTATATGAATTTTATATTTTAAATATAGAATATCCGACACAAGTTCGGTGTCCGCCATGCATGGATCTATGTAGCAGACTGACGCATTCACAAGCGTGTAAACGCGTTACAAATGCCAAACGAGATTTATGGAGGCTTGGGGCCGTTTGCCGTTTGCCAAGGCTCGGCAAGCATATAAACGGCCCATAAGAAGTCTGTTCTGCGCGTGATCTCTCGCCAGTCGTGTCGGCTATCCCTCCCACTGGGCTATTATGTTCTTTCGTAGCCTGTATGTTCTTTCGTCTTAAACATCAACATTTTAATTTTGTGTTGATTTATATGGCTGGCTATACTGCTTTCAATTTAAATGACAATTTCACAGCTCAATAAAACAGAACAGCCGAAATTGGAAGGCATAATCGGTGGAGAAGGCATTATAAATAATGTGTGTAGAAGGCATTATTAATAATCTGTTTCCATTGTCTCAGTGCGTACCGGTGCCGGGTCTGGGGTTCCGCCGCGGCTCGTACCGCTGCGTGTGCCGGCGCGGGTTCTACTTCCCCAACACCACAGCTGACCACCGCTTCTACAACGGCAGCGACATCGAAGAGGAGTATGAGAAGCATCTGCTGGTGAGTTGGACGTCTATCACACTAATCACATCACACTAATAAAAACACCTATCACACTAATAGGAACACCTATCACACTAATAGGAACACCTATCACACTAATATAATCACCTATTACACTAATAGGAACACCTATCACACTAATATAATCACCTATCACACTAATATAAGTGCCCCCTCCAAGTTGAGTACGGCCGTACCATCCTTTTCTTGAAGCAATTCAGGCCATTTTCAACCCCCTATAACTTTTTCGATTTGAAACAGAAGTTTAAGAATTATAATTTGTCACTGACTCACTCACTCACTGACTGACCATCAAAAGTATTAGAAGCTTTCAAGTGATACATATTATGTCAGATCATTTTTTTTATTTACCAAGTCCAAGATTACCAAGATTACCAAGTCAATTAACTTATTTTTTTAAAACATGAGAATATTAATAATATTGATTATGATCACTATAAGTTGTTGTTAGACCGACCGACTTATTGTGAGATACATGTTATGCCAAGTAGGGGACTTGGCATAACATGTATCTCACAACTTTTTACGGTAGAAGAACTAAGTAGCGAGACTTGGCACGTTTTACAAATTATGTTTTGATGGGATTCAGGTTTCCTTGCACGCACAAAGTTGTAGGCAAAAATTGTGTAGGAAAAAAGTATAATTTTCAATGGTTATCTTAAAAATGCAGTCTGGTCTCAGTATGAACGTGTAATGTACACAATTCAGAGTAACGTTATTGATGAGTTTATAGTTCGAAGTACGACGTTTTATTCAGCAATAGCTTTGAATAGACCGTACCGACTGAACATCAAATTATTTACGGTTTGAGACTTTATTACATTATATAATTATAATTATATAATACTAGCTGACCCGTGCCCACTTCGTTGAGCATGGAAACCGTGTAAACCTTCCCGGGACTTCCACGAATATTTCAAGACCAAAAATAGCCGAATCAGTCAGCTGATCTCGAGTTTTAGCGAGACTAACGAACAGCAATTGATTTTTATATAGCCTATGTTACTCAGTAATAATGAAGCTTTGTAATGAAAAAAGAATTATTAAAATCGGTCCAGTACTTTTTTAGTTAAGTTAAAATAAATAAAATATAACATTTTAAAGAGGAAAGATTTGTATTTTTGTATGTATGTTAACATACAAAAATACAAATCTTTCCTCTTTATAATATTATTAGTGTAGATAATACTCTTGAGAAAATGTAAGAAATAATATTGTTTTATTACTGTACTCTTGAAAAATCGTGTCAGATTTCCCGGAACATTTCTGAATGTGTATTGTTTAAGGAAAGTTTTAAGACATTTCCTAGATTTTCGCGCGCACAATTCCAGTTTTCCAGGAATCGAAATTTTCTAAAATATTTCACCTAAAAATAAAAATCTCTACAATTGTTTTCAGATAAAATTATGATTTGTATTGTGCTAAACATCTTTAAATTTGTATCCTTAAGTCTAGATAGAATGCATCATGTAAGTTTTATTCTATGGATTCATATCAATCAGCAAACAATAATTATCAACATTAATATTGGCCAATTGGCATCACTGACTAATAATAATGGACGCTTCACACCACGTCAATCTGGCCCTGTGGTAAGTATCCGAAGAACTTGTGTCTGGTAACAACGGAAATATATTTAATACTTTCATATTGTACACATATTTAAGATTTTTATTATATTATACACACATTTAATACACATCCATGACTTAGGAACATTGAAAACTTTTTGTTCCCTCAGCGGGATTCGAACCAGGACCTCTCATTCGAGCATCAACGCGCTCAACCACTGCGCTACGGAGGTCGTCAAACTGACTAGTCTATGGTTGTGTCATAGACGGGTTTGTTTACGTTTGGGTTAAATTTATATGGGACTAGATCTACTCTTTATTAACTGACTACAAAAAAGAGCATGTCAGCTTGACCTGTATGTATGTTGCTCGGCGATTGTTGCTCCGTTTTACTTACAGTCTGGGTTTCATATAATCAATCAACAGATAGCCAAAAAAGGAGAAGTTAACTCTGGGTTTATTAAACAAACACAGCTTGGCGCAATGGCCTTAAGTGTGTATCTTTATAAGAGTTGCCCGGATAAACAATTTATGTGCCAAAAATTGTTACTTCGATTGCCCTTGACATGAATTGGGCAGACCATTGATTTATTATCTATGTTTACTATTCAATCATAGTAACATAGTATTGTGTATTTTCTTGTATTTTTTTATTAATTTAGATACAGTTGTTTGCATGCCTGTATAACTTGCGATAAGGGTACCAGAGTCCGGACATGGGAAATATAATTTAATAATTAAAACCATCAATGGATGAAGGTGATGTGTCACAAAAAAAATTTAACCAGAAAATTGAGTTTAAACTGTAATTTAAATGTTTCAGGATAAGTAGCAACGTATTAAGTACATTAATTCTAGATACGGATATTTATATTAATGTTGTGGGAGTACAAGTGGAAGCCCCAAAGGGAGATTTCCGACCGAGCGAGGTGGTATGCTCGGTCAGGCCGAAGCCCCATGTACTAGTTTTCAGATGTCGTATGTATAGCGCCGGACTTAGAAAACTTCGATAGCGCGACGCAGGATGTGGCGCTAGTAGTACCGCTACATCACTCCCCCCCGAAGACCGGAGGTCGAAACCTGAGTCGTCTTGTGCTTGAGTCGCCAGTGCCAGAGTCCCAGTGAGTCGGAACTGTGCTGCTGCTGCACGGGCTCCAGTGAGTCGGAGTGCTGCCGTGCGGGCCGATGCTACGTGCTGAACCAGGAGAGATGTGCTCTGCTTGCTGACCGGTCGTTGTAGTGAGAGTGCCTGTTGAAGCCGACGAGGGTTCGGACCAGGCCGCGCTGCGTTGCGGTTAGTGGACGAAGTACCCGAAGTGGCTGAAGCTGGCTGGCGTGGTGCGGAGGGGCGGGGAGTGATGATGATGAAGGAGGCGTGTTCTGTCGAGGGTCACCAATGTGGGAGTACAAGTGGAAGCCCCAAAGGGAGATCTCCGACCGAGCGAGATGGTATGCTCGGTCAGGCCGAAGCCCACTGTACTAGTTTTCAGATGTCGTATATACTGGGTGTCCCAAAAATACCGTCTCATAGTGACATGGGAGATAGATTAGCCTTATATCTCTCGGATA
This sequence comes from Celastrina argiolus, assembly GCA_905187575.2. NCBI lineage: Eukaryota > Metazoa > Arthropoda > Insecta > Lepidoptera > Lycaenidae > Celastrina > Celastrina argiolus. The sequence continues at coordinate 1,845,746 of LR994585.1, forward strand.
AAATAAAAATGACCTTAGTAAAAGTTGCTTAGTTTTCGAGTTGCACTATCGAAATCAGTGTGTTTGTGGGAGTATAAGTGGAAGCCCCAAAGGGAGATCTCCGACCGAGCGAGATGATATGCTCGGTCAGGCCGAAGCCCACTGTACTAGTTTTTCAGATGTCGTATAATAGCTCCCCTCACCGATTTCGGTGTCGGTAGCCGATTTCATTAAAACCAGGCCAGGCAAACGCAGGAGTTATTTTATAGTGCCCAAGTGTGCGCAATACACAGAAGCACTCTCTCTTCCTTTTACTCTCATAACCCAGTGGGACGGTAAACCGACACGACTGGCGAGAGATCAGGCGCAGGACCGACTTTTTACACGCCCATCCGACGCATGGATCATCTTTCTTGTCAGACAATCTGGTGATCACCCGACAGCCTGCACTGTCCTAACCAAACTTGAAAACAACATTTTTTGTTGTTCTAACGCGGGAATCGAACCCACGACCTCCGGGTCGAGAGCGAAGCTCTGAACCACTAGACCACGGAGGCGACTGTATAGTCGTATATATAGCGCCGGACTTAGAAAACTTCGATAGCGCGATGCAGGATGTGGCGCTAGTAGTACCGCTACAATGTACTTTATACACTGTACTTTATACATTGTGACGTAGATATTCTAAAATGTATTATGCCAGTTTGATCTCAATTTGTTCAAAATCATAATTTTGCAACATATCACCTTCATCAATCATGTCATTGTCTTCAATTGTATATTATAAGTACATAATAATATTATGTGCTATATTATCATTATACATGTAACTTGTAAACATGTGTCGTGGTCCCATGGGTTTCTGTTTACGGGAGTAACCGCGGGAAAAAACTAGTAACAAAATGGCCACGTTCGTAGAACATTGTAAATTTTGTAAGTTAATCACCAATTTTAAAACTAAATTAAAAATATAAAAAAAACCCTGACTTAGCGTGTAACATTCCTATCACACCTAACAAACGACCTGTTGATCTTGAAAACCTGAACCGATTTCCAACAAACATAGCTAAGAACACTCTTGACTGATACACCTTTCAAACAAAAAAAAACGCATTAAAATTTGATCATTCCTTTGAGTGCTACGATGCCACATACACTTTTACACAGAAACCTCAAACTATTAACACCCCGTCGTTTTTTGCGTCGGGGCTTAATAAGTTAATCACTAATAAGTGATTGCTAATAGGTGGAATTACACTGGTGCTAGTGCACTTAGGCTATATTTCACTTTTACGTTCAAAAGTTGTGTAACAAATTGTACTGCGGGTTGAGTGGTGTTTAACTGTTGTTTGTCTGTTAACGCCAGTTGTCGGCAGCTACTTTGTAAATTATACAATAAATATAAGGATACTAATCCTTAGTAGAAACACCCTTCAGTAATTCAGCATCTTTAGATTATTTGTACGTTTCTCGAGCGTAAATCCATGAGACACGGTGGACGCATTTTCGCAGTAATGATTTTGACAGTCGTATGTTTGTTTGTTCCCTCGCAGCAGCTAAACTACTGGTCCGATTTTAATATATGAGATGTCGATCGATTCGTAATCATGCCGCGAGTAACATAAACTATAAATTAATTTTTTAAAATTAAACCTCAAAATTAAAAATTCAAGTAACAATTGTTTCGTGTTTGGTATCAAAATACAGTTCTTGGTAAGCACACCACGAGTATGTAGTTAAAATTGATATTCATAATTATATTATATTGTTAAATTCAAAATATTATGTCACAGAACAAATAGTAATTTTATCTATGGATCCATAGATATAAATAACGTAAAATAACAATAATATTCCCATATGCAGAATCAAAGAAGCCTCTACGCCAAATCCTCTGCGTTTGAGTGCCTCCCCTGCGCGGAGGGCTGCGAGGCCTGCCTGGACGGCTCTCCCTGCGTGGCGGCTTTGAACTGGGTGGTGAGGACCACCATTCTGGCCCTAGCCTGCCTCGTCATCTGCTGGCTGCCCTTCATCATATACTTCACCGTCAAGTACGGGCATGTCCGGGTTAGTAGTTTCAAATATATATATAGTACGTCCTCAAGGTAATTTGTACGCATACAAAAGTATTTTTACCATATTGTTGAGTAAATGTCCGTATTGTTGAATAAACGCTTAATTATACAGGTTGATTCATGGTTCTCATATCAAGCCGATTATACGAGTAGTGTAAAGAGGAGTGAGTTAGCGTAGATCATTTTTTGTTTTGGCACCTCATATATATTACTTACAATAACGCGACAAATGACGATTAGAGATTTCTATAAAAGTCACAAAACATAATATAAGTTTCAATTCTGGTCAGGTGTTACATCAAGTGCGTTTGTGTGCGATCCAGTGCATTTGTTTGTATATACTAGGAGCCAGCGCACCCAGAGTAAGATTTACTCCTTGTGGTCATTTTAGACCTTTGAATTATTTTTTGAGTTAAGTATATTAAGTAATTCTTCTCTCATATACGGCTTAATATATGAACCATGAATCATTCTGTATATCGACGGGTCCCAAGAACAAAATCGTATGTGGAAAATTATCGTTTTACAGTATGAGCATTTGAATTTCTGTGTACGTATAATCATAAATTGTTAGTGAAAATATAGACATTTTGAGGAAAAAAAATACAAAACGCTATTTAAGAATTTAATACCTTTATCTTCACATTTTATTAGATACCTTAATTATTATTTTCGCATAAATATGATTCGTATGATACCATACGGTTTTGTTTTCCGGAAAGACCTAGCACGTATCTGAATGTACGACATTGTTCTTCGGAACAATCTAGTATATATCTTAATATACGACTTTGTTTTATGGAATTGATGTTTCATTTTCATGTCTTAAAAGACAATAATTGTGAGTTCAATGTTTAAATTCATAATATAAACAGTAAAGGCCAATGTTATTACAAACACTTATTTACTTTACTACCTTTTCTATAATTTTATTAAGTTGTTTCATTATAAAAATCATAAAATCTTTAGATCTCTTTTAAAAAAAATCTTTAACAAAAATAAATTTTTATCCAATTTATTTTTCAATCATTTCTCATCTAGGCTTATAAAATATAATATATTATTTTATATAAAAATATTTTATATTTTAATCAAATCTAATGTTTAAATTAAATACAATAAAGAAACTTTTGAACTTTCTAGGAATTATTTGAAATCCTAAATCAGTAAACTTAAACAGTCACCCCTAAGGGTGAATTTTCAATCGTCGGATAAATATACCTCAGGAATATATTATATTATGTGACTTTGACAGAGTTTACATGAACCAAATGTCATAGCAGCATTTTTATTTCACTGATATAAGTTATCTGCCCATTGAAAGATCAGGCCTTAATCATTTTAATATAATAGTTAGGTATAATAGTAGATATGAGATTAATTATCATAATTTAAGAATCTTTGTCCCTGCTGCTCTTTTTTTGATCATTACCGTCTGTAATATTGTGACATACTTTGCATTGATATTTATAGGAATTTAAAATCCAAGATTATTGTTTCAATGTCCTTTTAGTGTGTGTAGTTTAATGTCCTGATACTGGCACTCAGTTGTAGCTTTCAATGTGTAAATAAATTCATCACACCATTCATGATTCATCGTACGGCAGCCTCAGTATAAACCAAATGTACAACATAAGGCTTATACTGAGGCTGCCGTCAATTTACCGTTTAATTTAATCCATACGAATAAAGTGAGACTCAACAGGAATGAATGAATTTATATGATCACATTTATTATGCTATTGTCTATGAAACATTTATGTAAAGTGTCGTTTATTGAAAGTGCTATATCGGTTTATACATCGTTTTTTTCATACTTTGCCTCGTACATACACTGCTTTTCTCTAATAACAAGCTTTCAAAATCCACGAAAACATTCCAGTTTCTGTTCTTCTGTAATTTTATCTCAACACTTATACTTACAGCTTTACCATCATTTTATCATTAATAAATCCACATTTTTTTTAAATGTAACGTTTTTTTTTGCTTCGGAGCAATTTCACGCGGATTATAATGAATAAATCTAATCAGTATGATTAAAACAAAAAGGACCATTACATTTTTTGTGTATATTACTGAGAAAGGTGAAATAGGTGTAGCTAATATCATATGGGATCGAATTTGTATGTTCTTCAAGTTTTAGTGATGTATATTTCTGATGAGTTGTTAAATGTGAAGGTGATTTCAATGTTCAACGAAAATAATCTTTATATGTATGCATCACTAGCGGCAAATATAAAGATGGTGAAGCAAAATGATCGCAGGTAACATTATAGGTATCTGAGTTATTGATATGAGGATCTGCTTTTTATCCCAATTTATCATTTTCATCAAAAACATCATGCCAAACTACTGCTGAATCGACGTCAATATTCTTGGGTCCAGGTGTCATAGGCGAGACGTTAGTGTACCGTTGACACCCAGTCTCTAACAAAAAGGAAAATGTATGTGTGAAATTTATAAGTTAATTCACATAGATTACTAAAAATTATATTATTTGATTAAAAAGTACATTAAATCATATACTTTTTTACACAACAAACACGCATGTAAAAATTGTTTACAGCGAACAAAATGGTTTATTGAAATACGACATACTTTTTAGTAAAAATTTTCGAAGAAAAAAATCGTATCTGCTCAAGCGATAAATTATTTTGCCGAACAAAGACTTATGTAACAATAATAAGGTAGAAAATAAATATGTCTAATCGTAGTCTTATTATAAAGTCTATCAATATAAAAGTAAAATAGGTTTTTCAGGATTTATTTATAAGTTATATTTGATTTTTTGTTGAACAAAATTGTATATGCACAAACGATGAAAATGAATGAGTTTCCGTGTAATTTTGTTTACAATAACTATTAACTTTAAAATACAACAATTTATGCAATGTTACAGTATATTATGTACACAACTAAACTATTCGTTACCTTTTAAAAGGTTTTATCGTTGTTGTTAATGATTGTAATAAGACTGCCATAATTTTCATTTAAATGCAGAGCTAAATTTGGTAATATTTTCTTTCTTGGCCATCCCGACATTATTTAACCACTCAATAGATGGTTGTTTATAAACCTAAATTGTAATTTTAAACTAAAACTTTGTGTTTTTGAGGAGAGCTCGTTTGTATTTGATTTTGCAGAGAACAAACACGCAAATGACGGTAAGTCGCTGCGAGCGTGCTGCGTGTTGCTTCGAACAAGTGCGTACATGTCAATACATGTTTGTTTGCGGGTATCTAATTCAAATAAGATATTGTTCGATTGATTATTTCGATAAGTAAACGAAAAAAAAATAAAAAAAATATAGTGCCATATAGTTTTTACTATGTAGAATACAAATATGCAATAAAATGCATTTTGTCTTATTTTTCCATACGATGTTGTTCTTGGGACCCGTCGATATAATAGATACACAGGGACAGAAATCTGAAAGAAAATAAATCGATTAAATGCGACAAAATTTTTGTGTTATTGTAGTTTTTAAACCCTTAAAAACTACAATAACACAAAAAAAATGTATTCAAAAGTTTAATAGTGATTTAAGACTGCATTACATTGTTCTCTTTGTTTCCGTTCAAATGGGATCTGAACTGAGTAGAGAAATAATTAGTTTGCATGATATTAGACTCAAAGTGAGCTCCGGCAACTTGACAGTTTGACAATAATGAATTGGTTTGTAATGCAAATTTTCGTTTAAATCGTACCGAAATGTATCAGAGAGTATTAAAAATACACCTGACTTAGGAAGCCATTTGTGTAGAAGAAGATGAAGAACATTACACCTGCAACAATAACTTTTCCAATTCAATAAATAATTACAATATTAAGTACCGATTTCACCAACCCATGTTAGTGTTAACGGCGTGTTAAATTATCATGCCTTCTCATTCATTGATAGGATAACATGATAATTAACGAAGGGTTAACTTTAACATTGCTTGGTGAAACACGGCCTAAGGGCTTGTTCCGATCCACGCTCCGAACGTGTAATCTCATGTTTCTACAAAAAATATTAGACCAAATTATTGTGTTTTTTACTACAGCCTTCAATCAACATTACACTAGATAGCGTGTCAGCATAAGAAAACCGTCTCAGCAAATATCAGCTCACTTGAAAAATGTGGTGTTATTTCATTTAGTTTGCTTGGAACACTGCTAACGTCCACACGCAAAAAGATACTTGATTCAATGTCGTTAATTGTGTTACTTCAAAATTACGGTGTTTAAATTTAGATTTTCAAAAATTTTAAATGAAATAATTAGCGATTTCAAATCAGCAAATCAATTTTGAACTGTTTGAAAACTTTTTTCTCAATTCGTTATTAAACAAATTTAGCTCTATTGGCATACACCACGCGGACAGATTTTAGACTTGTTTTGTATGGGAGACGTTATCTAGTTTATTTATTATTGATTGAAGTGTTCAGCACATATTATTTTTGAAGTAAAACTTCTTATATTAGATAAATCATTTCGTTACGTAACGCGCCACGGCGTTAATCTTGCGTCGCTTTCTATCATCCATACGGCAGTGTCAGACAGGTTCCTCTCACTCTAATCCACAGCGATATTGTCATCACTTCTGCCTGTATAGCACATTTCTAAACAAGGGGCTTTACTCTCCAAACTAATTTGATTTTGATTCACATTTGATCGCGCTGCGTACTCCCGAACTAATTGACGCTTGTTTATTTTGATTCCCAGTCGATTGATATCGACGGGAGTATAAAAAGTAACGATCTAACGATTTGCTTTCTCCTGTTTAGTTTCAAAGTAGTCCACCAAATAAAATACCAAATGCCGTTGAGATCGAATCGATTCTCGATTGTGTCGGGAGTAAGCCTGGTGCTATAGTGAAACCGGCTGCTATAGACTTAAGTCGTGACCATGCCCCTACATTAGTAAAATCAGACATTTTTACTATCCCTATGTTATTGCACCAATATCCGGATTTACGGATCAATGATTAGCAGGTCCAATTTATTGAAATATCTTGGTGCAGGTGGTGCGAGCGGCGAGTCCAGCTCTCCTGCGCGTGATCGTGCTGGGAGCGCTGCTGATCTACTGCACTACGCTGGTGATGTACGGCAGACCCTCGGGCCTGACCTGCACGGCGAGGGTCTGGTTGCGGGAGGTCGGCTTCTGCCTCACATACGGTGCGCTCATGCTGAAGACGTGGAGGTAAAATTCCTTTAGATGGTTTGATGATACTGATATAATACCCCCAGTTTCCCGAATGCTAATCAACTAACGTGGCATTAAAATCAACGACCCATATTGAACGCTGATTGGTGGAACATTATCAGTCAGAAAGGAACGGACATATATTTTATAATTACTTTTACAAATCGTATGTCAACTAATCGGTGTCTTTCGTAAATTAAGGTTAATCTGTGGAATTTTAACAAATCTTGCTAGTGCGAGCGTGATGTAATTATAAAATATCTGTCTGTTCCTTACTGTCTGATAATGTTCTACGAGATCGTGTCTCTGTTATATATCTACTTGGTGATATTATATTATAATAATATCGCCAAACCGCCAAACTAAGTAAACTTCGATAGAGCAATTCAGAATTGTGGCACTAATTAGTTAGCCACACTGTCATGACCGTTATCAGTTCGAAACTCGATAAATGATTGGACACTATAGAAATGTGTCCCCAATTCTCTGTTTATTAACCTATCTTTATTAAAGTAAAGGTAATATCAACGCCTCCGTGGTCAAGTAGTTCAGAGCTACGCTCTCGACCCGGAGGTCGTTGGTTTGATTCCCACGCTGGAACAAAAACAAATGTTCTTTTCAAGTTTGGTTCAATGCAGACTATTACCTGATGGTCTGACAAGAAAGATGATCCATGCGTGGGATGGGATGTAAAAAGTCGGTCCTGCGCCTGATCTCCCGCCAGTCGTATCGGTTATCCGTCCCTGGGCTACAAGAGTGAAGAAGGAGAGTACTTCTGTGTATTGCGCACACACTTGGACACTATAAAATAACTCCGGCGTAGCTGGCCTGGTTTCAATCCATGAAACCGGCCACCGACACCGAATTCGCTATGGAAAGTATTATTATTATTATATAGCAAATATCGTCTCCAATCCTCCTCCTTTTTTGGAAGTCGTTTAAAAAGTCCTGTGCCAGATATTTCACCAGTCGTGTCGGTTCCACAGGGTTATCACAGTAAAAGGTAAATATTTAGATAGTACTTGTGTATTAATTACGCACATAATAATTAGCCCCTTTAAAATTACTTTTGCGTGGCTGGTTTGGTTTCAACAAAACGTATCATCAACATTCAAACCAAAGGAGAGCTATTATTATCTATAAATAAAAGAATCCCACCAAAAACATTTTCATGTAAAAATGTTGTCAAGACGAGCCTACACAGAACCACTTTTTGATAGATTTGGTTGATTTGGTTGTGGTTAGATCTCATGATCTAACCACTTTTTGATAGATTTTGATTAAGGTGTAGTGTAGAGCTTGGGCTTATACGATATCTGATAACTTTTTCACAGGGTAAGCTGTGTAGGCTCGTCTTGACAACATTTTTACATGAAAATGTTTTTGGTGGGATTTCATTTATTTTTGTAAGCTAGTTAATGTACTTATTTAATTTAAAGATAAACTATTTGACCCCGGGCCTTTACTTACGGAAAATAGAACAGTCAGCGCCTTAGCCTAGTGACGCCTAGTGACGTCGACTGATGTCACCGTCAATATTATACAGTGTACTTAATAAACTTTCACCGCAATTTTTAAGAGGTAGAGGCGGATTTTTATTTGAATGTCTCGTCCATATTTCTTTATTTGTTATATTATTATATTATAATTATATTATATTATAATTATATTATACAGGGTGTAAAAAGACCGGTCACGATAACTTTGGGATATGATTATAGGACCTTGACTGATTCTAGAAATGTCCTTTTTTTTTAACTTTTTTTTTAAAAAAAAATTTTTTTTTTCTTTAATTTATTATTTTTAGTCGCAATTCTAAACTGTTTGGAACAACATTTTGCATTAAATTCCTAATTTTTATAATTTTTGCTTTAAAACGTAATGAACGCGATGCGCGGTCTATTGACCTCCACAGCTGACTGAGCGTAACTAATAGGTAATCTGTGGACTGAGCGTGCCGTCCGACTGAGAGTACCTATCGACTTCTTACCGATTTTGTAATATTGTACCTACATGCGAATACTAATAAGCCTTGTACCAAATGTATTTGTATTTAGTGTTAGTTATTTAACTCTAAGTTATAAACTAACTCTGGGTTAAAACCTGGTACAACTGGACCTTACGCTTACACTTAGTGTAGTCACCATAGCGGACGGATCAATTGTTTTGAACTTGGACTCGAACTCCTAGATCGCCTGCATCGTATTGCTTGAATTTGTTATCATGACAAACTAAAACTTCCTTTATAACAAGACCCGTGTACCTACATACTAACTAACTTCTTAATGTCAATCGGCAATCACCGCTTTTTTAATGGAAATTACAGACACGAAGCGAAGATTCCTGAAAGACAATTAAAACGTAACATACGTACCTACACAGTTCAAATTCAAATTAATTAAGTAGGTATGTAAAACTACGCCTATTTACTTACGTGAATGAAGTAGATATTCAGTAGTGAGCACCATCTCAAAATTAATGGCTTACTGAGTCGCGTCTCCCATGTCGCGTCTCGTTAAAACTTTTAAAAATGTTCTTGTTGTATTTCGATAGTAATAGTTCCTAATAATCTGAGCAGCATACCACAATATGATTACATGGACACATCACACAACACAACATTACGCTGTTAAACAAGACCTTAGACGAATAATTAATAGTAAAATAAATACCTAAAAATAATTCAACTCAGGCAACCATTTACCTCGAGATAAAAACTACAACTGAATTCGAAAATAGTTTTTAAAAGATGCCGACGATAAATAATTCTTTAGAAAATATTACCTACCTATTTTCTTTCTTTCGGCAAATTCGTATCAAAGATTGACCGCCCGGCGCGGCGATATCAAACGACGCGACGAGGAATAAACACGTGCCGCCACTGCAGTGTTTCCACAATGAGGGGAAATTCCCCTTTCAAGGGGAAATTAGGGTCCAGAGGGGAAGAAAATGGGGAAAGACTATAAAAGGAGAAATTGCGGGAAATCATAGATTAAACTTGGCTCTACCGTGGACTAGCGTGTTACCGTATGATATTCATTTACCTATTATGATGTTTATAGAATAAAAAGTACAGCGCCAAACTATGTAAAAAATTTATGGGACCAAATGACAGCTATTCTGCAGCGAATAAATAAAGAATCACGCAAATCGGATCATTAACCTAGAGTAATCGGTGTACATACATGAAAAACAGACCAAATTGAGAACCTACTCTTTTTTTGAAAGTCGGTTAAAAAACGATAAAGACTTATTTAATTACTACTTTAGTGAGTACACTAGTGCCAAAACTTAAAAATAATTTTTGAGTGTAAAAAAGTCCTGAGAAGGGGAAATCTAACTTGAGGCGTGGGGAAACTTAATCATTAGAGTGGAAACACTGACCGCTACTCGCCGCCCGCGCCGGCCGTTGCAGGGGCCTCCGGGGCTGCGGCGAGCAGCGAGCTACCTACGATAATAGTGAAGAGACATGTGAAAATTAACTTCAATGTAGTCGATATTTTTTAATAATTAATAAGTAACTTACTGTTTTATATCGATTCAGATAAGTTTCTATGAATTTCATACAGATACCAATAATTGAAAATAGATTTAGAAAGTTTGTAAGATTAAGAATTAAAGATGTTCTCAATTCTCATGATATTATTTAATAATATTTAATTGTGTTACTTAACTTTTTAATGATTCAAACACTTAAATGCTTATGAAAAAAATAGGTAATAATTTATCGATATCAGCACAAAATAGAAATATCGATACTTCTAACTATCGATACTTTTAGTGCATTGGGTGCATGTCTTAGTATTTGCGTAAAATATTTTTTTCGTAGACAGTCGCAGTTGGCACATGTGAAGAGACAGTAATCCCATTCCCGTGTGGTTGAATTATTATTTATCCGCGATCATTTTATACCTAATCATCGTTTTAAATGTTTTAATTTTTGTGTTACGGTTTCGTTTCTTTTAGGTGTTTCTTTTGTGATTACTAATTAGTGTTATTGATTTTTCACTGTTTTATTGTGTTTGTGCGTGACTTTAATTTTTAAATACCTTCGTCATACATTTAAGTACCTACCTACCGCGTAAGAAGATAGTAGGTATAATCCAGAGGCATTAAGGATTTAAAGCACAACAACATTAGTCAGGTACGTATTTATTCTGTAACTGATTGATGTTTGATCGGTGTATTTTGAATTGTCGTTTCGCTGTTTGATTTAATTATGTATTTTTTTTAATTAAATAATATTGCGAATGTCGTATAAACTTGTTCTTAGTCGTTATAGTCGCCTCCGCTTTCCAAAGCTTAAGCTTTAGCTAAAATGTATTTGTATTAAGTGTGTGTAACGACCCGAGTCGTCGAGTGTTGTTCCAACGCGAGGTTCGATTCCCGCGTGAATGGATGCCTTTACATGTAAAATGTCGCACCTGCGCCTTGTTCTCGCGTTGGTCAATCGAGTTTGGTAAACCTCTCACTGGGTTATGGAAGTAAAAGGATAAAGAGTGTCCTTGAGTATCGCGGTATTATTAGTATTAAAGTATTAACGCCTCCATCGTCTAGTGGTTCAGAGCATAGCTCTCGACCCGGAGGTCGTGGATTCGATTCCCGCGTTAGAACAAAAAAAATGTTTCTAAGTTTAGTTAGGACAATGCAGGCTAACCATGTGATTGCCTGATAAGAAAGATAATCCATGCGTACTGGATAGCATGGGCATGTAAAAAATCGGCCTGCGCCTGTTCTTTTTCCAGTCGTGTCGGTTAACCGTCCCGGGTTATGGGGAGAGTAAAAGGAAGATAGTGTCCTTGTGTATTGCGCTCACACTTGGGCACTTCTGCGTAGCTGGCCTGGTTTCAACGAAATCGGCTACCGTCATCGAAATCGGTATAAGGAAAATGCAATTTTTAGCTTTATTCTCATAAGTTTACGTTTATGTTTATTTGAACACAATCATCTGTTTTTCTCTATTTGCAATTCGTGCGGGGCGTGGCGCGTCCCTCCCCGCGTTACCACTCGCTACTGCCCGTGAGGTTGTGTACGTTTTACATTGCCTATTGTAAAAAAATAAAATTTTTAAACAATGGATTAAAAGCAAATGACTAGTACCAGTGGATATACCTCATGCCTGGTTATAACCCCACGCCAGAATAGTGACTGCTCTTTTTACACCCTGTATATAAATTGTAAAATATACATTATTTTATTGCTGGAGTGAAACTTCTTATATGGATATTCTAGGATGCCACTAGTATAAATTCAACACTAATAATTCGAGAATTTGAGAATTACTTATAAATACGAGGGAGATTGCCTTTAATAAAGCATGTTGATACTTATTAAAATAATACAGTAATTCTATAATAATATCGTATGTAGACGACGGTCACCGCCATCTGTTGGTCACTAGAGGTACCAATTCTTGTACGGCTCTTATAAACTAATGCTAAGTGCATACACCTATGTGCAACTTAGCATTTTTGAAGGAAAAAAATGTATTTATTTTTATTTTTGAAAAATAGCTATAATGTTTTCTTTTGATTATGGCCATCTTTATCTTTATGACGTGACGTATCTTTATGACGTGACGTGTTAAAAATCATAATATTATTATGTTAATAGTCATAAGATTAAACACTAAAATTATATAAACATTGATCGTGTAATATTTTCGTTTATTGTTATCATTATAACGTTACCGTCTGTTATATGTGTTGACAAATGTGTGTTGGGATGTTTCACAGTTCCAAACATAGATTGCGCTGTTAGCTACCTAAATCGCGCTATCGAAGTGTCGAACGGTTTTTACATAAGATTCCCTCTAAACTTGATTATTACGTTATTGCAACATTACCGGGAGCCTATGCCGGACCGATTTCAAGTGATCGACGTAATATTTTGTTTTTAAACACTGATAACAACAAATTACTACTTGCTGCCTGTTAATTCTTGCCTAATTTTTACTTACCAAATAAATAATACCTAATTTTAAATAAGTGGATAAAAAACTAATTTTCTCATAGACATATTTTTCATTTACAAAAAGTCGGTCACCAATTAATAATCGGAATAAAATAGAACATACTAATTGCAGTAGTGCAACGCACTCAAATAAATAAAGTCGGATAGAAATAATATGGAGCAAAAATCTGACCGATTATCGGTCCTACAAAAAGTAGGTCTTATTTTTTTTTATCTACTTGTATAATATTGTATAATATAATATTTCTTTTATGTATTAAAGATCATATCCGTATAATAAACATATTAAACATCCATTTTGTACCGTCCACCATGTTGGATTCAAAATGGCGGCATTTATATTTTAATATTTTTTTTGTTGGTTTTGTAGCAAAAACAGCTTACATAAATAATATCAGCTTACTAGGACGTCAGGAAGTACCTTATGAATTTTGATGATCTATAAATGAGTCAGTGACGAAATCTGGGGTTTTTAGACATTGATAAAATCTAAAGTATAATAGCTACAACATTCAAACTTTGTATGTTTCATGTTTTTACTGGTGTCATTATATGTTGAAATTTTCAACTATGTAGCATCATCCAAAGCAAAGTTATGAGAGTTCAAAAAAACGACGAAACCTTTCGAGAAAAGGTAGGTAGTGCCCTTGCGCTTCGCTTAACTCGTCTTGACGGGGGCACTCCCGTGCCCCCAGATTTTAAACAAATTCATAACAATAACGCTGGCAAGAACACGTCATGAATAAAAAAGAACGGATACAAAAGAAAAACCAAATAAAGCACACATTTCCCCCTTCGACGATTAAATTGTAATATAAGCTCATAACCTTTGTAAAGATCAATGATTATACTGAACGTTTGTGCCACCCCGGCCACTCCCGGTCGCCAAATGTCTTTGATCCCGCTCAACCAAAGTGTATATTGCTACTCATTCCCCTTATCGTGTTATAAAATTCCTTAAATATATCGTAAAATGTAAATTTCATGCTCCAAAAATATCTCCCGAGTGTTTTACTGGTATTCTCTTCGCTTTTTGCTCAGTTTGTAAAGTAAATTGTGTGCCCTGGGCCAACTTCTTAACTAGGACCTACTAAACCGACACGACGCTTCCCTCGTCGGGGTAACCTCTCTAGCTTTGTCAGTCTCGGCGCCGATCTCTCTTAATTTGATGGAAGTCCTGTTCCTATAGAGGTAAGTAAACCAGCCGGCCCCTTGCGACATCAAAAAAAAAGGTGATGGGTGTCGAACTGGGATGAAATGGATATGAAATATCGGATCCGGATATGGATATTACATTATTTCGGATTATCCGTGTGTTTCGGATAATGTCGGTTACGGATATTAAATTTTGGTTTCCTTTTTACAGTAGCAAAACTTTTATTTCGGATTCGGTTACGGTTACGGATAATATTTTATACCGGATATCCGATAGTTACGGTTACGGTTACGGAGCTCCCTAGCATCCCTGGTGTCGAAGTCTGGAATAACAAAAAAATATGTTTCCCAGTTACAGCAACGCAGGCTTATCACCTGATTTGAACAAAAAACATGATTAATGCGTCAGATGGCATAATAAAAAGTCGGTCGAGCACCTGATTGCTGTAGTCTGACGAGAAGCACCTACTAGAGGCAATTGTTAGCCTATATATTTCTAATGGATAAGAATAGTACGCTCAAGCAAACAATACATTCAATTCGACGAATTTAATTTCTGATTTTGTCTTTTTTTTTGGCCAACTAACTAAGTGATGTTTAAAATAGCATTATACCTTTCTCCTGGTAATTAATAAAGTTGTAAGTCAGAAAACGCGGTTTCGAGAAAATGCCACCTAAATATATAAATGGCTTAAAGTGCCATTTTCTCGAAACCGTCTTTTCTGACTAACTGCTCTACTAATAGGGCACTATTGTATTTTGCTCAATAAATAACTTAGATCCTCACTGACTAGGGTTTCTAAGAAACGTGTTTGACGCGAGATGGTTATGTAAACTATGTTCACAGTAAACACGCTGAGCAAATGCATTACTAATGGCGCTCACGAGTGTGGGACAAATTCGACCCATGTCTGTACGGTGCTCGATGCACCCACGACCTCAAGCCTACACGAACTGTCAACTGTCAACATGACAAGTGTGAATATGGAACTTGATTAAACATACTTGTCGAAAATCTTTCGCAATATGACTTCCTGCTTTTAGGTTTTAATTTGAGGTTTAAAATAGAGATAATCACTACTATACAAGTATACACCAATTAGGTTTTGAGAAGGAAATATTATATTGATTTTAGTATCAACCTAAAGACTCTTCTCAGAAGGGAATATTAATAAAACACACGTTAACCCTTGAACTCTTGTGTATTGCGACTCTTTTAACCCGGCGTCAATGACGCTGGGTCAAATTGACCCGAGGCGATTTCAATCTGATGTATTTTATTTTTGCGTCGGTCATATGATTCGAACGTTTGTGTAGCTGGAGATACAACCCTCCTCTACCCACTTCATTGGAAAGATCAGTGTGACACCGCTTGAGCTAAGAGATACACGTGAGTCTAGTGAAAACGGGTAATTATGACCCAGCGTCATAGCTGGTGTAGTAATTTCGTGACATGTTTATTTGGTTATTTGGTGTTTAATATTATTTATAACCGCCTTTTCTAAGTTTTTAGTAAAATTGTCATTGACAAATGACGCAGCTAGCATTTTGGTGTAGGTAGAAGAGTCTGATTCCGACAACGAAGACTCTCAACCTTCAGACGTGAATATTGAGCATCATTTATCTGAACGCAGCAATGATAGTGAAAGTGAACAAATAGCTAGTGATACGGACTCAGATTCAGATAATATCGATCATGCATCCTATTAACAACAATTACGACAAGAATTTTATATACGAAAGGATACACTTATTACATTTACATTTGGCCAGACTATTTGACTCCATATTGCAAAAATTGCAGCATTTCCGTGGGCCCGAATAATGATGTAGAATACTGATTAGTTTTTATTTTTATATTATAAAGCTCATTTGATCTATCTTTTAGTACCTAAGATTATTGATTTCTATAATTGCTAAGAATAATTTATCAAAAATTGAAAATTAGACCATGTTACGTTTTGAAAGTTGATTTTGCATGGGTTATTGAAAATTTTATTAAAAGTTTAATTTATAGACCTTATTGTTATTATTTTTCTTTAACTACCTAATCAAACTATACTTTTTAATAATCAATAATTAAAATTAAGTTAACTTGCTAAATTTCTTTAAAAATTGTCGATAAAATACGGGCCAATATGACCTGACGTCATAATCCCAGTAAATATTTTCACGTCATTTGCGCCGGGTTAAGGAGTTACAAATTATAAGGGCCATACACAATGCATAGCGCCTTTAAAGTGTTTACACTAATTTATAACCATATTACCTACGCTTATTACAATGTGAGCACTGTGTCCCTACCCTGCTCATACCCCTCGAACCATTAATCTCAAGTCTATTTTATTCTATGTTTTTACTCCTTTTGTAGAAACTTTATTTTCATTTGTAGCTTTAAATCGCATCAAAATTTGATTAATTCGCCTTAAAAATTATGTAATTATATTTAACTTGTATCTGCACGAGACTCGCGTGAAGTTCTTTCTATCAACCCGCTGGCAACACGTATTGAGGGGGCATAATATGCCAAAAGAAGAAGAAGAAGACATACTAGTCGTATGTGACTTTTTGTTTGTCAAACAACGTATGTTTACAGGCTATAATATTAATGAGTGATAATACTTTAGGGTGTATAATATACAAGCTGGTACTTTCTAAGTAAACTCTATATATATTATATAGAGCTTGCTATGAAAGTACCAGCGCTCAAAGAAGTACTTTTTTTTTAATAATTGTATAAGAAAATGTATGATGTTTGGGCATTTCTCATACGAACGTGAAAGTCAAAAGGAAGTCTTTCAACGATGGAACTTTCACAGTATACTTTACATAGTTGGCACATACACACTCTGAAATATTATCACTCATTTATTTTATACCTTGTGTAAGTTTAATAAGTACAATTTTCCTCCTTTTTGGTAAAAGATGGCCCTGTCTGAGTTTCTTACGCCGGCTCTTCTCGGCGGGCTAGGTTTTAACCAGTGTTGACTGTCCAAAAAAAGATTGTTAAGTTTCATTTTGGTAGGCGAAACTATAGTATACTAGCTGATTCGCGCCCACTTCGTTGAGCATACATACAAACCGTTCAAACCTTCCCTGGACTTCCACAAATATTTCGACACCAAGAATAGCCGAATCGGTTCAGCCATTCTCGAGTTTTAGCGAGACTAACGAACAGCAACTCATTTTTACCTTTAGCTACCGATGTGGTCTTTTTGTCACACTAGTACCGACGTAGGGCCTGAGAGGCCGTTAGTATAAAACTGAATTTTGTGAAAAATATGTAAAATATATATCAAATTATAGTCTATATTGTTAATTTGGGTTCTTAAAATGAAATAAAATATAAAAATATTAATCAGCTTTAATAAACTTTATAACAAAATGCCTTAACTTCTTTGGCTACGTTTTTTAACTAAAAATGACTACTGGACTAATTTTAAGAAAATTAAAATAATCTCACTTATTAGGAACAACAAATAATACTTTTTCTTACACATGAAGGTTAAATCTACAAAAAAAATAAAAAAAATAATTGGAAATGCTTAAATTAAAAAAAATGTCCATTAGCCAAGTTACACACAATCAGGGCACGTTTGTTTAGCGCACTGTAAACAAATATGTTTTTTACAAAAATAATACTGATATGTGGATTTTCTATTTAGTTTAGGTGGGCAAGATGCACATATTTTTCTTGTTTTTACTTCGTTAGCTTCACTTTGAACGGTATCTGGCATATCAAAACCGAGTATTCTTGTTATACTCATACGCAGCTCGCGAGCAAACGTAAGTTGACGACCCTTCTCTTCATATGCTCTAAAACTAATCTTCAGGTAAACGGCGTTTACCACTTGACGTCCCGGGTTAATCCATTTTTCAAATAAATAGTGATGTATGTCTGTAAAAAACACTTTATGTTAATTAAAACGCCTAACAAAAAATCACGTAACTACCGACGTTGGGCCTGTGAGGCCGCGTTGGAATTTAAAATTGCAATAACTTACCGAAATTGTCGTTGCCGGCACTACCACCACACTCAACGGCGTCGGCGCAACTAAACTCGCAGCTACTTAGAAAGACGGATCTCTCCCGCGCGGGGAAGGGGTAAATCCAACGAAATATTTACCCCCCGCGGCCTCACAGGCCCCACGTCGGTAGTTAAAGGTTAATTTAAAAGAATAGTCGAATCTTTTCAACCGTTCTCCAGTTTTAGCGAGACTAACGAACAGCGATTAATTTTTTTATATATAGTAGATAGAAGATTATTATTAGTTCAAATTCAAAGTATTCTACGTAAAACGTCTGGTTTACGTAGAATACTTGAAAAGTTTATTTTGAAAATCGAACAATGTCACGGACAAATTAGAACTAGATCAGAATCATTACATACATACTTCACTAGAGATAAAGGCTCCAGATATTCATTGAGCGACAATATTTCATTTCGCAGAGAATTGTGCCTAATGTTACAGATAGGTCGCTCGGTCGGAAATAAGGCGAGAACGATTGAGAAAGCTCTCAGAAAACGAACTGAAAACTTATAAAACTGAGCGCCTCGAAACTTCTAGAATGCGACGGAATATTTGCGAAGTAATTTATCAATCTTCGAGTGTTTACAGTTTAAAGTACTTGTGTAATATCCCACTAGGTGTTTCCCGCTCCCGTGTAAAATGAAATCCCGCGGGAACCGTACCTTTTTCTATGTTATCAAGTTATATATCTGTTATTCAGCATATAAACTAATGCCATGCCAAATTTGATCAAAATCCGTTTAGTAGTTTTTATACGTGAAAGAGTAACAAACATCTATCCATCCATCCATACTTATAATTTTAATAATATAATAATAATTCCGTTTATATGAAAAACTCGTAATATTACTATCATCCTAATTATTATCATCCATGTTACTTCATCTTCTGGGCCCTAATTCTCAGTCCTCGAACTTAGTTTTTACTATCGGTCTGTCCCGCTCATGCAAATGAGATTTACCGCGCGTGCGAGCGGGATATACTAATATTCGAACTTTTTTTCACTGCCCGAGAATCGTGCTCCAGGGCCCTAATTCTCAGTCCTCGAACTTAGTTTTTACTATCGGTCTGTCCCGCTCACGCAAATGAGATTTACCGCGCGTGCGAGCGGGATATACTAATATTCGGAACTAAGTTCGAGGACTGAGAATCGCCGCCCTGTTCATCACATATCCCATATTTATTGTTCATTGTCGCAAACGCGTGTACTTGTTGTACTTCACCTATCATTTGGACTCATTTTATCTTTAAGCCGTTTTTGCTTTTATATTTTACTAACGTACCAAATGTTGTTCTGTTGGTGAGTCAATAAATAAATTAAATAAATAAATCAATAATAGCATATATCTCCCGTATTGGTTTCACTTACTTTAGACACTTACTGACATGCTATGGTTTTACTTGGTTTGGGTCTTCGACGAATTTTAAACGCCAACAAAAACAGAGTGTTATAAGTTAGACGTAAAGAGTTGTATGTGAGTCTGTGGCATCGTATATCCCAAAAGGATGTTTTTCTTGATTGATTTAATGATAACATGATTTAGAATATTTTTCTCTTTGAAAGCTGACGTGCACAAGTGTTCTTAGCATATCATCATCATCAGGTCCCTTACTGCTTCACAAGTTGGTTACTTGCATTTTTTAGTTACCATAGTCACAAAGTAGATATATAACAGAGACACGTCCTAGTACTAGAAAATGGTATCACCCTAATACTGTCAATTCGACTGGCTATTTTTGTTTTCTTCGATTTTCAGGCACATTCCAGAAACCGCCATCTAGCGCCACTATTGGAAAAATATACTTATTACTAATCTTCTTCTTAATTAAGTAGTTGAATTTAGCTTAATGTGATATTATGCTTAAAAATATGTTAATCTTTATTTTAATGTCAATATTTGTACTTAAGTAGGCATATTTACATTTTATAATTTACAAACGTTAATAGTAGTGACATCTATTGCATTTTTTTTGTATTAAAGAAAGATTGTATGGGATGGTAGGCCATGCTATAGTCAACAATATTATGTTAGACAATATCAGCTTAGAGTTATACTTTACTATGAAATAACTTTAGTGTAACAACATTTTATAAATTAACCCTGGGAATACGTACATTAACAACGTACGTGTATCCTCAGCTTTACTACTATTTAAACAAGCGGGGAATTCCCCGTTCAATTGAATGGTATACATTTTTTACTTTTATAGGACTTAATAACGCTACCTCAAAGATACCTTAACTTCAATTTACTTAAAGTTACATTAGCCGTGTATGAGACGTGAACGCCTCACATTTTGAAGACCCTCAACCAAGATCCTACATACAAGCTAGGGCTTCCATCACCAACGCTAGTATAAGTACATTCAATCTATACAAGGTGTAAAATAAATTAGTGATAATACTTTAGGGTGTGTATGTGCCTCCAATAGAGATTATACTATTTTTATTTTATTTTTCTTTATTTGGGACAACCAACATTGTTCACAATGTATCTTAGAAACTAGGTCTTACATAATGTATTATTTATAGTGACACCAACACCGTTATCCACAAATTAAAGCCGCGATATTACTCGAAATGTGTAGTTATGTATTAGTGTGTATGTGTGTATGTGTGTATCTGTGTAGGGGGTGGATAGAACCCTAGCCCTACGACCGAGGTCTTGGGATCAGTGTAATATAACCACTAGGGTTACTATAATATATACCTTCACAGAAGTACCAGCGCTGAGAGACTTACTTTAGACTTTTATGAGATTAGCCCGTTTAAACAAACAAAAAAAATAATCAAACAAACTCTTCCGCTTTATAACATTAGTATAGATATATTTATTTATGTTATAAACACTAAAAAGTCAATAACGTATCTATCTACAAAAAATTGAAAAAACAAAATGGCGGATGAGCAAATGCAAACTACAGGTATATCGGATGCTCACTATATAAATAGAAATATTTATTTTTCATACTAATAAATTATATTGATTGATTTTTGTATAACCAGTAAATCCATCAAGAGTTCTACGAAAAAATAATATACAAAATATATAATTTTTCATGCCCCAAAAATAATTTCCCAGAACCACTTCAGCCAAAAATAGAAAGGATATAGGATTATTTTTCTGCTCCTATATTGCGTATTTTGTTGATTCGGAAATACCCGAAAAAGACGGACACAACTTAGGTATAATCTATGAAAAAATAATACAGAAATCATAAGATTTGGAAAAAATAACAGTACAATATTTTCACGTGTTTTGCTTTTATGGATGAATCTGACATTAAGATTCATACACAGTGCAGTCAGGTTTTCTGCGAAGATCCCAAAGAAAGCGAAATTTTATCACACAATCGAATAATCCGGCTCTTTGCAAGGATCCTAGGATCTATCCCAAACCCTAATTGTGCAATTATCATACATATCTAAGCAGTGACTGAATAAAGTCACTAGATTTATTGCACAAAACTTTTCCAAAGAAATATACACACGAGCCGCCTACACAACACATTGTGCAAGCCCGGCCAGGTGAAATTGTATAATTTGTAACATAATGATGCAATTTAATAGATCCGGGTTGCATCCGGGTCGGATCCGGGTAATTCGAGTCGGTTTATTCAGGACTGAAGTTTTAATTAAGTGTTAAGTTGCGAACAATACGTCGGCCGCAACAGCTGCCAGTGCTCAGTAATTAAAAACATTGGAACAAACTGAACCACGTATATAGCGACATTTATAACGACGTACCTGTTATTACGACGATATTTTCGATGTCTGTGAATATTTAATATAGCTGCGGTAGATTGGCGCCACAACATTGAGTCGCGCTATCGAACTAACTTCTGAAAACTACCACAGTGGTTTTGGGCCGGATCGTTTTCCACGCATGTGGAAAGCCATATTTCACACTTTTAAAAAATACCGGTTAGTACGACCTATGTCGTTATAATTTTTACTGTCCGCTTCTTTTACGTTGAATGTCTAGGGAACAATATGTACAAACAAAAGACATAAAACTTCCGCCTTTAATTAAAGGGAGGAATTTCAAAAGGGTTTTACTATAGATACGGCCAGAGAAATATGTACAAAGTTGTCGGTTAACTGTGAATAAAAACTTTTCAAGATACTTGTGTAAGAACAGGTTGCGATTCCTCAAAGCTTTGTTTAACTTTTAAGTTTGTGGATAAAAAAAAACTTTAAAAAAAAAACAACTTTGACATAGCGGAGTTCTTGTGACCGCGGCTCCATCTATTGACATTAATTATGTACTGTCTTATCCTTTGCACTTTATCTGTCATGGCTCCACATGTGTCACTTTCACTTGTTTGTTTTCGATAATACGTTCACCATGTGAAGATTATAAGTTTCTAATATAAAAATACTCAATTTAATAGTAGATTCAGTTATTTCATTGCAAATAATCCACCATTCCAACAGGTTTACGGCCACACAAATATGACAGATATGTCAGCAGTTTTTTTAACAAGTGAACATTCAGTTTCACTTTCTCAACAAGTCTTTTACAAGTTTTTTCCGTTAAGCTAGTTAAGGTAGGTTACTTATTTTGTGGCCATAGTGACTTGTATGGATATTATAAGGATGTTCTTTCAATAATAATTATGCTGATACATATTATAACATATAGGTTTTATCGGGTTTACAAAAGGTGTACAATAAACTATGAAATATTAACTTTGTAATGGCATATCTACGACCCAATGGTCCTATGCTAACACAGCATTTGATTTGAAAAGTATTGCAAAGATCTATGTCATTCTTCATCAACTAACACGTTCTCTTCTATACTTCTCCATCAACGCAGAACATTGGAACCGTGTTTGACAACAACTATCTTTGCTTCTATATTTTTCTATCAAAGCAATACTTTTGGAACCGTGTACCAACAAATAACTCTCTTCTCTACTTTTTAATCAACGCATTATCGATTTGAACTGGGGACTGACTCTACAAACGATCGATATTGATTTAGATTAGAACGTGCCGCGTACCTCCTAATAATTTGACGTTTTTATTTTGATTCTCATTCGATAGATATGGTTGGGAGTACAAAAAGTTACGATCTAATGATTTTCTTTTTCCGGATAGTTTCAAAGCAAAGCCAATAAAATACCAAAATCTGTTGAGATCGAACGGATTCGATTCTCGTGTCGGGAGTAATCCTGCAGTGTTTGCCAACAAATAACTTCTCTTCTCTACTTCCATCGACGCAGTACTGATTTGAACAGTGTTTGCCGACAGGATATCCGTGATATTCCAAGTGCGATCGGCGAAGGCGGTGAAGATATCCGACATGTACCTGCTGCGGCGGATCGGCGTGATCGTGGGCGTGGCGTGCGTGCTGCTGGCCATCCGGACGCTGGTCGCGCCGCCGGCGGTGATCGTGGGCCGGACGAAGGACGACCTCAAGGCGTATCTGTGCAACACGGACTGGTGGGACCACTCGTTTACCACACGTGAGTCTATTATCCATTACCACTGGTACCTTTTTTTCTTGACATTCCGAGAATAACGTTTACCACACGTCAGTATTTTCTGTTATCTCCACCGGTGGCAGCTTTTTTGACATTCCGAATATAACTTGCTAAGTCCGAATAATTAGGGTTAGTGGTGCAAAATCTCTGGTGCAGAGATTTCATGAGCCCATGTTAAATGTATCTGCTCTGTTGAAGTGCTGGACAGTTATGGAGGAGGTGGTAAATCCTTTCTTTGGAAAAAAAAACATTATTATTTACCATCTTCTCTAATAAAGTTACGATGCCCTCCAAGTGTTATAATTGACTTGAAAACTAAGACTACGCAAATTACACAGCTGTTAGAGTTTGTTACAAATCTATTAATAACTGTATATCCTGGCGACCTCCCTTAACGTCTTACTGCCTTAGAATTAGTTTCTTGATCTCACTTATAGAAGCACGATACAATACAGTAAAACCTTCCTTGAGCAATATTCCATCGATTGGTGAAAGCAGCTCGAAAACGGTGCAGTCTTTGAATCGCAAACATACAGACGCGGCAGAGGGCTTTGTTTTATAATATGACTAGCTGGGCCCGCGACTTCGTTCGCGTGGTTGTCGGCAACACAATTGCGATTATCTTTTGATTGCTAACGTTGGTTTTTGTTATTATGATTATTAAAAAGGAATAATTCTTTCATACGTATTTTTTGAGTAACTTAAACCGTTTATGCAGCGCACGCAACGAAAGTCCTCAAATGTGAATAATTTTTCCCGATACTGCAACAATTCTCACTGACGCTTCGTTCCTATTGGTCGCAGCGTAATTTTATATAACCTAAAGCCTTCCTCTATAAATGGACTATCCAATAAAAAAATATTTTTTCAAATCGGACCAGTAGTTCCTGAGACTAGCGCGTTTAAACAAACAATCAAACTCTTCCGCTTTATAATATTTATATTATATACTAGCTGTGCCCGCGACTTCGTACGCGTGGAAAAGTGATTTAGGGCAGCAGTTCAAATACATTTTTTGTTTTTGAACACTGTCGTTTGGATATTTAAAATCATTAATTTATAGTAATGCTTCTATAAACACGGTATTAGACGTGCCTAGGCAAAAGAAGTCCATCGGCCTGATGGAGTAATAATAATAGTTTACTGTCAAATTATGACCGTTTTTGTCGTGAATGTTTTGAGGTATTTTTTCTATGAAAATGCTAAAAATTCCTACTACCAGCTCGAAAAATGACTGTGTATTATAAACCGACTTCAAAAAAAAGGAGGAGGTTCTCAATTCGTTCAAAAAAAAAAGAAAAAAATATATAATACATACAGATGTATTATATATTTTTTTCTTTTATGCGAACGGGACTACTAATTGATAGTACGCTCATATCCGCGACGAAGATCTCTGTACTGAGATTTGTATGGACTTTACGCCGCAGTGACTGCAGACGATGATCGTTTTCACACCGACGCTGCGCTGCTGGCGCCGAGCGCCAAATTTTTTAAAAGTCTACTCTCGGTGCGCAATTCCAACTCGGACTTGCCCGGTTTTTTATTTATTACATTATTATACTCATTATATCATATATCACATTATTATACTCGACGCATAGCTAGATGGCTATTTAATTTTTTAGTATTAAGACCAGCCAAAGAATTGGCTAAACCGGCCACTGCTTCTATTGAGCAGTGCTCTTATTCTGACAATAATAATATAGTTAACGGCTTGGAATATGTTCCAAATAATTTAAATTAGGTTCTAAGACAACAGAGGCCCACTCTAGCAATACTTTAAATAATAATAAATACCTACCTACCCAAATATTTAGAAAAAATTGTAAATTTAATTTAAATCTGGTGCACCAAAACTTACAGGGAATGGTAGGTAAAGAATTAGAAATTGAATTATTTTTAAATAAGCACAACATTGATAATATTATGTGTATATCAGAACATTGGTTCAGAAAATATGAATTAATATTTAATTTTTGTGGTCACCAGGTTGCTAGCTCGTTCAGTCGGGAGAATGCTATTAGAGGTGGTTCTTTAATACTAACAAGTAAAAAATTAAAATTCAAAGAACGAAAAGACATTGTAAGTCTCTCTACTGAACGTGTAATTGAATTAGCTTGTATTGAACTGAGCCACCTTATTATTGTAAGCGTATACAGGCCTCCGTCAAGTTTATACGATTCTTTTGAACAAATTTTGGAACAAGTGTTAGCAAAAATATGTGCATCTAACAAAACGATTATTGTGTGTGGTGATTTTAACATTAATTTATTTGACTTAAACTCCGCCACTGTTAGATTCACATCTTTGTTAAAATCGTATAACCTCATTAGTTTATTTTATGAACCGACAAGAGTATGTGATACTACGGCTACTTGTATAGATAACATTTTCACTAATATTACTCCTAGTATAAAAGAAATAATTAATGTGCTTAGCTCTGATCATTTTGGTCAGTTAGCATATTTTGATATTAACTGTTGTAGGAGTCTCACTATTCCACTTTATTTAATGTTCACTAAACCTTTTACGGGTCACTCAATTAAAACACATCAGTCGATTTATATGGCCTTTTATTATCCCGAAACTAAACTCTCGTTCATACCGACTAGGCCCCACGCAGTGACTGGCCGTCGTCGCAAACATACTTACCTTCCAGACTCAAAACCGCTGACATTCGCACATTCACACATACACGGTCCCTACACTACATCCCCCAAATTTTTACAAATACATCAAAAAAATAAAAAATTCAGACATGACATGATAACAAATTTGACAATGCTATTTAATATCTTATTCTAACATTCTTATAACTATGGGTAAGCACTAAGCACTGTTCACTATAACACACTATCTTGCGTATCGCGTTACCCGTCACAACATCCGGCGGTGGGCGGTGGCTAGACTCGCACCTGCGACGTGGACGCTGGGCTATTGCCGCCCGCCACAAATCTTGTGAACATTTTCGTCATCCAATTCTTTATACGATAGCGAAAATACATCACCAGTGCCAAAAATATCAAAATTCCCATGACCACACATAAAATTGTGGTAGTAACATTCTGTTTCTCCAACTCTGCCTGCACAGAGACATTTTGGGCAACGACAACTTCTTCCTTACTGTATGCTTTACCCATGTTGCTTACTTCGTCCGTTCGTATAAAAGGAAGCAGTTATAATGCACACGAAAAAGTTAAAAGTTAAAGCCGTATACTAGCAGTGAACAATGCTTATTGCGAAAATGCTACTTTGCAGAAACTTAATAGTAACGAGTTGAGTTACCATCCATAAGGGCTTCTACACACATCATTTATATTCTTTCTAATAACATTTTATATGACATAAATAGTGAATACCCATACTAATACATAATTTAACAATTAAAACGTACAGGCAATTTTACAGTACGACCACTTCTTGTTACTTTCTTTACATTAGAACTTACATTTTCACTTTCTTGAACTAGCTTATTAACGTTTTTATCGCCAATGGTTTTACTATTATTATCTTCCAATTGTTCGTTATTAATGAAAACTATTATATTATAGTTATAACAATTAACTTAGTTTTGACTAGGGAAATACAATAAAAAGGCAGAGCACGATATTCACCATTACGGGATATATTCAAGAAGGAAGTACTACAGCGACATCTACAATACAAAAGATCACAGCGGTAGCGTTCATTTTATGAATTAAATAGTCTATGGGCTGCGTTCATTATTTCAACATCCTCTCTTGAACGTAGTCCCATGCCAATAAGGAACTGGTGGTGCTTGGGTTTCGCCAGGGCCTTGGTGAGGCAGTCAGCGAGCATCGAGCATGTGGGAGTGTATTTGATGCTTATGTCACCCGACTGGATCTTGTCACGGATGTAGTGGTGACGTACATCAATGTGCTTACTACGAGCATGATAAGCATAAGTACCTGAAAGTTTAATTGCACTTTGATTATCACAAAACAAAGTAACAGCAGCAGCCTTGGCCGAAGGCCACAACTCATGATGTAGTTGTCTCAGCCATAGAGCTTCTTGAGTAGCTGCTGAGATCGCCATGTACTCTGCTTCTGTAGTTGAAAGAGCAATGGTCTGTTGCCTCTTGGAGTTCCATGATATAGCACCATCTTGGAACATGAAAACATATCCGGTGCAGGACCTTCTTTCCTCAGTACACGATGCCCAATCAGAATCACAGTAACCTGTAATTTCTTGGTTTACATTAGTCTTGTACAATATCTGCATATTTTTAGTTCCCTGTAAATAGCGAAAAATCCTTTTCACAGCTGACCAGTGTTCTGACGTAGGTGATTTATTATAACGGCTTAGTGTGTTTACAGCATAACATATATCAGGGCGAGTACCCTGTGAAATATATAATAGGCAACCAATTGCTTCTTGGTAGGGTATTTCACCCAATATATTTTCATCGGATGATGCAGAAAATTTTAAATCACTTTCCATAGGAGTTGCTACAGCTTTGCAGTTGTTCATTCCAAATCTTTCCAATATAGTCTCTATATATTTTGTTTGGTCTATATAAATTCCCTTATTATCATATGTTATTCGGAATCCAATATAGCAATTAGCTTTTCCTAATTCTTTCATGTTAAATTTTTCTATTATTTTTCTTTTAACTTCATTTGCTAATTCTACATTATTGTAAAACAGTAGGAGGTCATCGACATACAGAGTTAAATATAATGTGCTTCCTTCACTATACATATGGTATACACATGGATCCAATTTTGATTTTTGAAAACCAATTTCAAATAAATATTTATCCAATTTTTGATTCCATGTTCTGCTTGCTTGTTTTAATCCATAAATACTTTTATTAAGTTTGCATACTTGTTTTATTCCATTTTCATACTGCGGTGGTTGTGTCATATACAACTCTACATCTATATCACCTTGTAGGAACGCAGTTATTGCATCTAATTGTTCAATTTGTAACTGAAATTTAGCGGCCATTCCCAGTAGATATCTGATAGAAGAGAGGCGCACAACAGGAGCAAACACCTCAGTATAGTCGATGCCATATGTTTGTTCATATCCTTTGATAACTAATCTTGCTTTATATTTGGAAATATTTCCATTTCCATCCAGTTTAGTTTTAAAAACCCATTTACATGGAATTGCCTTTTTATCTGTTGGCAGCTCACAGAGAGTCCAAGTATTGTTCTTTATTAATGAATTATATTCACAGTCCATAGCATTTTTCCATTCTTGTGCATTTTCATTGTCTAAGGCTTGCTTAACAGTCTGAGGATCTATTGGTATGACATTTGAAGGCATTTTTTGACATATATAGGTAGGAGTTTTTGCGTTCTTTCTAGGTCTCAAGTTTCGAGTGATGGTGGGCTGTGGGCTCAGGGTGACATCTTTTTCAGGCACAAAGCTTACATCATCATCGTCATCATCTTCACTTGCCCGTAAACTATTTTCCTTAACTGTACTCAAGGTTTCATTAGAACCTATATCACTGTCAAGAGTTTCATTTAAACTTTTAGTGTTTTCTTCATCAGAATAATTTTTTAGTGGCATCAATGCAAAATGCTGCTTTATATTTTCTTCTAAAAATACTACATCTCTACTTCTGACTATTTTTCTTTGCTCTTTATCATATAATCTATATCCTTTAGATTCCAAACAGTATCCAACAAATATTAGTTGTTTTGATTTATGGTCCCACTTGAGTCGCCTTTCTTTTGGTATGTGCATCATGGCTGGACATCCAAATATTCTCATATTCCTCAAGTTGGGTTTGTTTCCTGTCCACATTTCAAATGGAGATTTATAATTTAATGTTTTTGTTGGTGAGCGGTTCACAATATAAGCGGCAGTGGACACTGCCTCTGCCCAGAATTTCTTTGGGAGGTTGGCATCAATAAGCATACATCTAGCACGTTCAACAAGTGTACGATTCATACGCTCACTCATTCCGTTTTGCTCTGGACAATAAGGCACAGTAAACTGTCGTTTGATACCAGATTCTTTACAGAATTTATCAAATGCATCATTAGCATATTCCTTGCCATTGTCACTCCTTAAAATTTTTATTGTTCTCTGTAATTCATTTTCAACAAGTTTTTTAAACTCCCTAAAACAGTCTAGAACTTGTGACTTTAAATGCATAAAGTAAACAAATACCTTTCTAGAATAATCATCTATAAAAGTGACATAATACCTGGCACCACTTAGAGACTTTTCTTCCATGGGACCGCACACATCGGAATGTATTATCTGAAGAAGATCTGAAGCTCTTGTGCCAATATCTTTGAACGGTTGCCTAGTTTGTTTTCCCTGTAGGCAAGTATTGCATGTCACATTCTCTTGATTCATTATTAAATCAACTCCATCTGCGGAATCTGTAAGTTTTTGTAAATTGTTATAGTTTAAATGACCCATTCTTTGATGCCATATGTGAGCTGAAGTTAAAAAAGCAAATGTGTCATTATTTATGACATATAGATTGTTTTGTAAATGACCTGTCATAACCAGCTGTGAGTTCTGATATATTCTGCAACATTTCTCATCAAAATTTACTTTACAATTATTTTTAGTAATTTGGTGAATAGACAACAGATTAACAGCTAATCCTGGAACATACAAAACATTTTTTACTTGAACAGTCCCAATTAACTTCTTGCCCTCTGCATCGTAGCTTTGTATATTTACCTTACCGCACCCCATCACAGGTAATGTTTTATTATCTGCAACTGTAATATTATTTATTGAAGCAGACTGAAAATCATATATCCAGCTTTTATTGTTGGTCATATGCATTGCTGCGCCTGAGTCAAGAAACCAGCAGCCATTCTGCAGAGCTGGAGAAGCAGAAAAAGCAGCCACAAAATTAGTATTCTCATTTGACTTATTACTGTGTTTGTTATTACCTTGATTTGCATTTCGGTTTGAGTGACAGTATTTTGCAATATGACCGTGTTTGTTACACTTGAAACATCGGGGTCCTTTGCCCGGAGGCTTGTATGCCTTAGAATTATTCTTATGGTAATGCAAGTAAAAAGCTGCAGAGTCTTTATCGTCCTTTACATCCTGAAGAATTTTTGTTTTTACTAGATCTGTACTAATAGTCACACCTGAGCTTTCCATGGCCATTATCATAGGTCGGTATGATTCTGGTAGCCCTGCGAGGAGGAGCGTACCAAGCCACTCATCATGAACATGAAACCCAATATTTCTGAGCTTGTGTGCACTAGTAATTATCCTACTTACATAATTTTCAACGCACCCACTACTCTCTAAGTCTGTGGTGATTAACTCACGAAGTAAACCTACCTTTCTTGTGAGACCCGAGTCGTCAAAAGCCTTTCTTAAATTATCCCATACCTCTTTAGACGTCTCTGCTTCTTGAATGTGAATATAATTGATGGGATCTACGAGTAATATAATTTTTGTCCTAGCTTTCGTATCCTCGTTTTTCGTGAATGCAATATCCTTGTCTTGTTCTATGCATTTTCATAGGTCCTCGTGCTGCAAATAGGTTTTCACCGCAAATCCCCACGTGGCATAATTCTCACGGCCTTTTAATTTTTCAATATTAATTAAATTTCCACTTGAAGTCATTGTTACTGCTTGTATCCAAAGTTTGCAGATAAAATTTTGCAGGATTAGGCACGTGGAACCTAAAAATCGAGAAACGTGCAAACGGTGCAAGCGTGCGTCGGAGTCGGATTGAAGTTACCGTAACTTCAAATTACTTTACACACTGTCCCTAATCGAAACTAATCGGGCGTCCTGGGTCCCATAACCTAATGAAAACTATTATATTATAGTTATAACAATTAACTTAGTTTTGACTAGGGAAATACAATAAAAAGGCAGAGCACGATATTCACCATTACGGGATATATTCAAGAAGGAAGTACTACAGCGACATCTACAATACAAAAGATCACAGCGGTAGCGTTCATTTTATGAATTAAATAGTCTATGGGCTGCGTTCATTATTTCAACAGTTATCAAACTCATTCAAAATAAATGCCGGTTTCAATCTATCTATAGACACAACCATTGTCCTTTTGGGCAGTTGTAGCTTAAATATCTTCCCTTTCCTACTTATAACTCTATACGGCCCGTCGTATGGCGGTGTTAGCGGCCGACGAACTGCATCATTTCTTAAAAATACGTAATCACAATTATTTAATTCTTTGTGAACGAATATAGTGCGCGAGTCGCGTAACTGCCGTGGCACCGGTTTTAAATTCCGTAAATTTATATTTAATTGATCCAAAAATGCGTGTTCGTTTAAATTTTTTTCATTTAATACGTCATAAAACTCTCCGGGTAAACGAATTGTTTGCCCGTAGACATATTCAGCGGGGCTTACCCCGTTATCACTCCTACTAATTGTGCGCAAGCCTAAAAGTACAGTAGGAAGTTCGTCATACCAAAACGCGTTATCAGTGAGACGCGCAGTCAGCTCTTGTTTCATGCTCCTGTGCCATCTTTCAACTACGCCGTTACCTTGCGGTCTATATGGACTACTTCGACATTTTTTAACTCCAAAAATTTTTAATAATTCTTGAAATAAATTGCTCTCAAATTGGCGTCCTTGGTCGCTGGTAATAAGCTCCGGGGCACCAAAACGCGTTATCCAATTATCGTAAAACGCCTTAGCAACTACTTCCGCTGTAACTTCATAACTTGGCACAGCCTCTGCCCATCGTGAGAACCTATCTATCATCGTTATAAGGTACCTATACCCCTCCTTAGTTGGTGGCAGTGGGCCTACTATATCTATATGCACATGTGCAAAACGCTCGGCATGTGCAAAATGTTCGAGTTCTGAAACTGTATGTCTGCCAATCTTTGCTTTTTGGCAAGATATACATGTCTTAGCCCATCTCCCGACATCCTTATTTAACCCTGGCCAAAAAAAACGCTGTGCCACTAGCTTACGTGTCGCTCTAATTCCAGGATGGCTATTGGAATGTAATGATTGAAATACAATTTTTCTATAACTTTCAGGCACATAAGGTCTACAAATACCGGTTGAATTTTCACAAAATATAAAATTTTTGCAGTTAGGAATGAGAATTTTCTGTAAAGAAATATTATCATTATGATCGTTAATTAACCGCGATAATTCCGAGTCGCATTCTTGCGCTTTGGCTAATTCCGGGTACTCGACAACCGTGGGACATTGAATTGTTTCTATCCTGGACAAGGCGTCAGCTACTTTGTTGCTGTCGGCCTTGACGTATCTAATATCAGTTGAGAACTCACTTATGAATAACAATTGCCTGGTGCGTCTAGGCGTTTCCGAATTACTTTCAACTTTTTTCATTGCATAAATTAATGGCTTATGGTCAGTATAAATAATTAATTCGCGACCTTCGAAAAGCGGCCTAAAATGTTTTATAGCCATAAAAATTGCTGTCAACTCCCTGTCGTAGGTGGAATATTTTTGTTGCGCAGTAGAAAACTTTTTTGAAAAATATCCTAACGGTGCCCACGCGTTATTTACCCACTGCTGTAATACACCGCCTGCACATTTATCTGAGGCATCTGTCATTAAAGACACAGGTACATTTGGCATAGGATGACTCAACAAAACTGCTTTTTTCAGATTATTTTTACATTGCTCAAAGGCATCTAATGAAACATCATTCCATAATATTTTTGTTTGATCTTTCTTTTTTGCTCCTTTTAAAAATGAATTTAATATTATTTGATGCTCTGTAGCGTTAGGTATATTAGCTCTGTAAAAGTTAATCATACCTAAAAATGTTCTAAGTTGATCAATCGTTTCTGGCCTCGGATATTCTGTTATGACCTTAATTTTACTGTCCAGGGGTTGAAATCCCTCTGATGAAACCCTGTAACCTAAAAATTCTATTTCGCTTCTACCAAAATCACACTTAGATAAATTTATTGTTATCCCGTAATTCCTAAAACGTTCAAATACCTTTTTAAGATGAATCCTGTGCATTTCCAAATTCTCGCTGGCAACTATTACGTCATCAATAAAATTAAATAAAAAATCTAAGTTTTTCAATACGTCGTTATTCATAAATCTTTGAAACGTTTGACTAGCATTTTTTAGGCCAAAATTCATTCGTGTAAATTCGTAAAGTCCAAAAGGCGTAATTACTGCCGTTTTCTCAACATCCTCGGGGGCAATTTTGACGAAATGATATGCTTTGTTAATATCAATTTTCGTGAAAATCTTTTTACCAGACAAAATAAACGTGAAATCATGCAGTCTCGGTACCGGATACCGGTCCGGTTTAGTGATGGCGTTGAGACGCCGGTAATCGCCTACAGGTCGTATGTCTCCATTTATTTTAGCAACTACATGCAGGGGACTGGCCCATTCACTTTTTGATGGCCTGCATATGCCCATTTCCTGCATCAGCCGAAATTCATTTTTAACTTTATGATATCTATCCGGCGGTAGCGGCCGCGCTCGGGCGTGAACCGGCTTACCCGTTGTCTCGATATGATGATATATATCATTGTGTGACACACGATCTAAATTTGTAAATGATATCGGTTTAGTTACATCTGAAAACTCGGACAGTAAATCAAGATAAGGGTGACTATTATTAATAGTACTGACAGAGGGTTCCTTACAGTTAACCATTCGGCCAAACGTTAATAAGCTAGTCGTTTTATCTATAAGCTTCTGCTTGTTTAAATCCACTAACAAATTATGATATTCCAAGAAATCAGCACCCAATATTGCTTGATTCACATCTGCAATAACAAATGTCCACCGATACGGTCTGCGCAACCCTAAATTCAAATTAATTGTTTTGGTTCCGTATGTTTTAATTTCGGTATTATTTGCTGCAAACAATCTATAGTCAGAACACTCACCACTTAATTTCTGCTTACATGTAACTGGAACCACTGACACATTAGCTCCTGTATCAACTAAAAATTTTTGTCCACTTTCTCTATCAAAAACACTGAGACGGTGATTTTTCATAGGGATGCAGCCGCCCACCGTCGCCGATTGCACCTGTCCTAGTTTTCCGAATGATTTTTCCATGCACAGGGACTTTCGCAATTACGCGCTCTATTACGGTATCTAAAATGCCATCGACATAACCAGTCCGGGTCATTCGGTGTTCGTGACCTTGACCTTGTCCTCAACCCGTTTCCACCGCGACCTCTCCTGCTTGGGCTTCGACGATTAACCTCTACTCTAAGTGCCGCTACTTCTAAGTTAAGCCGTTGCACTTCTGTTATTAAATCATTCAGCGGTGGCTGCATGCTGCTCCCGGGAGTCGAACTCGAAGTTATTTCATCGACCTCGTTTCCTTGTGTATTTTCCACTATCTTATCCGCTATATTAGCTAAATTCTCTAGGTTTTGGTCCTGACTAACCGTGAGCACAGCTCTGACAGAAGTTGGAAGTCTCGTTAACCATAAATTCCGTAATGTTTCCTCTGATATTTTGGCATTAATACCCAATTCACGCATTCGTCGCAATAATTGCGACGGTTTTTGGCTGCCCAATTCCATGCCACCGACCAGTTTTTGAAATTGTTTCATGGCACTTTCTTCATATACTTCCAGTAAACGCTTTTTTAATACTTCGCACTTATTAGTTTCTGGAGGCGCCATAAGAATGTCACTTACTTGACGAAGTACCTTACGTTGCAATTTGGTCACTATAAGATCATATTTAGCCTGATCCCCCATTTTTTGCGGTGCAAGCATGCTCTCAACTTGTACAAACCTCTCGGCATCTCTGTCCAAAAATCCGGTATTCGAGAAGGTAGATATAGCAGCCAATTGAGAAAAATTTTCCGTCGCACCTTCCTTCTGTTTTATTTCAGCCGAACCTTCCATTATGATTTATTTTTAACGTCACGACAGCTAACTATTCGTAATTTGTAGAAAAAAATGTTATTTTTTTTTAAGACAAATCACGTCGGGGTCACCACTGTAGGAGTCTCACTATTCCACTTTATTTAATGTTCACTAAACCTTTTACGGGTCACTCAATTAAAACACATCAGTCGATTTATATGGCCTTTTATTATCCCGAAACTAAACTCTCGTTCATACCGACTAGGCCCCACGCAGTGACTGGCCGTCGTCGCAAACATACTTACCTTCCAGACTCAAAACCGCTGACATTCGCACATTCACACATACACGGTCCCTACACTGTGATAAAATCCCAGAAGAAAAGCTTGTTTATATCCCAATGAATACAAAACGTATTGAGAAATTTAGAAGTAAATTAATTTCAAATATTCAACACTTAAGTGTACCTAATAACTCAAATTCGGCATTTGATAATTTCTTTAAAATATTTAGAACTCAATTTAACTCTGTATTTACTTCTAAAACGGTCAAATTAAATAATAAAAATAGAACTTTTAGAAACTGGGCAACTGCAGGAATTATTGTAAGTAGACAAAAATTATATGAATTGTATAACGAAAAGACATTTAATAAGAGTGAGTCGTTTAAGCAACATATCAAGAAATATTCTTCAATCTTTAAGAAGGTCTGTCGAGCAGCAAAAGCACTTCACATAAAAGAAAAAATATCAAACTCTAAAAATAAAGTGAAAACCACTTATAAGATTATTGCAGATGAGACTGGAAGAGTAGTCGATCGTAACTCTAAATTTGAGCCTTGTATAAATGATAAAAAGGTTAATAATGACCTAGAGGTTGCGACGGTCTTCGAAAAGTATTTCGCTGACATTCCAGTCTCAACTACAAAAGACTTAAATTCCTCACCTGCAGTTGCCGAAAAAATACTCAAAGAAAATGTCAAGGAATGTGATGTCAATTTTTGTTTTAAGGAGATTACCTCCAGAGACATTATTAACACATTTAAATTACTGAATATTAAAAGTACTACCGATCTCTGGGGAATATCTACAAAAATTATTAAATCCATAATTGACATCATTGCCCCTTACTTAGCCTTACTATTCAATTACTGTATTAAAAGTGGTGTGTTCCCTGACCTCATGAAGCATAGCAAGGTGATGCCTCTTTTTAAAGCTGGAAGTAAATCTGACCCAGCCAATTATAGACCAATTTCTATACTACCGGCTTTTAGTAAAATTTTCGAAAAAATTATTTTAAACCAATTGCTCATTCATTTTAACTCTAATAATCTACTGCATAGTAATCAATTCGGTTTCACTAAAGGTCGGTCCACAACAGATGCAGGCATCAGCCTTCTTTGCAGCATATTTGAAGCTTGGGAGGGGTCACAGGATGCTCTTGGTGTCTTTTGTGATCTTTCCAAGGCGTTTGACTGTGTCGAGCACACAACTTTAGTCAAAAAATTACACCACTATGGTATAAGGGACACAGCACTAAATTTTCTAAGTTCTTACCTCAACAATAGAACTCAGAGAGTGGAAATAAGTTGTAAAAGATCTGCTGGCACCAAAATTGAGTTAGGTGTTCCACAGGGATCTATTTTAGGTCCGTTTCTTTTTCTCATCTACATAAATGACTTACCGTATCTAGTAAAAGATAAGCATGAGATAGTACTTTTTGCTGATGACACTTCACTAATTTTTAATGTGATGCGACGACAGTCAAACTATGACGAGGTAAATAGTGCTCTTTCAAAAATGGTTTAACGTAAATAATTTACTTTTAAATTCAAATAAAACAAAATGTATAAAGTTTATTCTGCCAAATGTTAGGCAGGTCCAAACCAATGTACTATTAAATAATGAGAAAATGAACTTAGTAGACAACACTGTATTCCTAGGTATAACACTAGACTGTAAATTACAGTGGGGTCCTCATATTGTAAAACTGGCAGATAGGCTCAGTTCTGCAGCATATGCAGTAAAAAAAATTAGAGATATTTCAGATGAAGATACAGCGAGATTAGTTTATTTTAGTTACTTTCATAGCATAATGTCCTACGGCATCCTTTTATGGGGAAATGCCGCGGACATTAATACTATATTTGTGCTGCAGAAGCGAGCTATACGTTATATTTATAAGTTGTCATCTTTTGAATCTCTGAGAGAAAAGTTTAAAGAAATAAGTATTCTGACCGTCGCATCTCAATACATTTTGGACAATGTGTTGTATGTAAAAAAGAATATAAATGATTTCAGAAAAAAAAGCGACAACCATTGTATAAACACTAGAAATAAGCACAAATTAGATATACCAGTGATTAGACTTAGCAAAGTAGGTAAGTCTTTTAA
This sequence comes from Celastrina argiolus, assembly GCA_905187575.2. Taxonomy (NCBI): domain Eukaryota; kingdom Metazoa; phylum Arthropoda; class Insecta; order Lepidoptera; family Lycaenidae; genus Celastrina; species Celastrina argiolus. The sequence continues at coordinate 1,883,821 of LR994585.1, forward strand.
AGGTCAATGTATACGCCTATACAATAGAATCCCAGAAAACGTTCAAAATATTTCTATAAATAAATTTAAAAAATTAGTTAAAGAACGTTTGTGTGCTAAAGGTTATTATAAGGTTAATGATTTCATTAATGATTGCAAACCCTGGGAATAAGGTGCCTCTATGCTAGGTTACAACTTTGTACTCTTTGTTTTTATAATTTTACTTTTAAGTTATAACATTGTTATGTATATTATATTATATTTAAAGAGAAAAAGAACAATTTTCCAATCTTTTTGCTAAAAGATGGCCCCGCGCGAGTTTCTTACGCCGGTTCTTCTCGCCGGGCTAGTTTCCGAACCGGTGGTAGGCATCATGTAGGACAATTCTATAAGTGTTATTTAATAACCTATATGGAAATAAAATTTTTTGAATTTTGAATTTTGAATTTTTGAATTATTAATTATCTACGCTAACAAACATGTAGCCTACTTTGGGACTTTACGGTTAAAGTACTAACTTCTTTTAGACGACAAAATAACAAAAGTTCAAAAGAAAGAAAAAACCCAAGCCGTACCTAGCATTAAAACTAATAAATAAAAATATCATGAAAAACATAAATCTTAGTTATATTGACATAACTTTTCTAATTTAAATGTACCTATGACATTCATATCTTGAAAACAAACTATCCTACGCCTATACTTTATTAATCGTATTTGCAAAACCTAAGTATAATAATAAATTACTTCGCACAAAGTAATAATTATTTTCACTTGTACTGGAAAATAAGTATTACTTTGCGGGAAGTAAATTTAATTGTTCCTTTTAGTTTACCTTTTGAAGTGGTTTTTTTTATGCTTAAAATTATTTAATTTTCAGATTTTTAGTGATGGGTCTAGACTGAGTAGGGATAATTCTCGAATGATCAGACGACGATTATTTGAGGACGGAAAATGAAAAACAAAAACGATTGATAAAAAAAAAATTGTAGAAAGAGAAAAAGTCTACCGCACAAATTTCATATATTATGTATATTGTATATATTGTTTACCGCGTTTAGCGCGAAATTTTTCAATATATATATATACAGGGTGTCCCAAAAATCAACGATAAACCGAAAACGGGTGATAGGCCAAGTCATGACAGTTATGAGAAAAATGTGAAAAAAAATCTTTGTCATGTATTTTTCACATTATAAGGACTTTTAAAAATATCGGAAAAACTGACACCCTGTGATGGTCTTTCATGTCCTAAGACTACAAATATTACTTTTTTGTGATTTTTTTTTCGGTATTGTAGTCATGACTAACCCTTCTGTAAATCACAATTCATAATTTAAACATACCTGCCTCAGTTTTCAATAAAATGGTGTGTTTTGCCCAAGATTAAATTCAAAATAATTACTACACCCAACTTTAATCGTCTGTACTGTAAAAAAAAATTACTACAGTATTTTGGCAAGTAAATTTAAAAGATGGCGCATTTAATCTGGATTCCAAAATGGTATGATACTTGCTGGATTACTTCTTTGTTGAGGAAAAAAAAATTTTTTTAACGGAACCGGATGTTAGGCCAACTCTGTTTAAATTTTTAAAATGTTGGTATTAAGTTGTTATGTGACGACGATGAGTGACATCATCTTGTCTAGAGTGAGCGAGACAGACAGTGACGCTAAGTGCGGGTGCTTTTTTATTAAAAAAAAATTGTATTGCAGTGTAGGCATTTTTAAGACTTCAATTTTCAGGTATGAATACAACGCTCTTTTGAAAATGTGAGTGGTTGAGATACAGAACAGACGCCACCTTGTTATCAAGTATGTAATTAGTTAGTTTTAGGTGCAAGTTCGAAATAAAAGTCAGTCAATGGATTTCTTCAGTTATTACTTTAATTTACAAAGATTTACAGCAAATGTTCGAACTGTTTGCCTTCAGCTCTAATGCAAGCCCTACATCTTCTTAAAAATGATCGCGTAATAAGACGGGCGTATCTTCTTGAATTAATGTGTTCAGCAGCTTCTGTAATTTTTTGGCGCAGCTCGGCTAAATCTCGAATTGGTTTAGAGTACACTTTTTCTTTTATTGTTCCCCAATAAAAGAAATCAATGGGATTTAAATCAGGTGAACGGGCAGGCCACGAAATTGTACCACCCCGCCCAATCCACCTATCGGGGTATTCTCGGTCGAGAAACTCTCGTACTGTGCGAGCGTAATGTGCTGGGCAGCCATCTTGTTGGTACCACATGCTGCCGTAAATGTTTAGTGGCACTTCTTCCAACAAATCTGGTAATTGGTTCTGTAAGAAGTCCAAATAAACCTCGGCAGTTAAGTTCTCCGGTAGCTCAAATGGACCAATAACAGTACCATTCAAAATTCCCGTCCACATGTTCACCTTAAACCGGTACTGCGATCTGTCTTCCCGCATCAAATGTGGATTATCCACGTGCCATTCGTGCAAATTATGGAGGTTCATGTAACCATCTTTTTTAAACGTGGATTCGTCAGACCACAGAATTTTTTCAAAGAATCGCGGATCATCTCTGTATCTCTGCAACATCGTTTGACAAAATTGCAATCTCTCTGGGTAGTCTCGGGGTAACAGGCTTTGTACTCGTTGTACATGGTAAGGATGAAACTGGTTCTTTTGCAAAATACGATGTGCAGTACTTTTGGGCACTCCGATGTTCTCTTCAATCCCACGTACTGAGATACTCGGGTCTTGTTCGACCGCCTCGAGCACTTCGTCCTCGTAGGGTATGAAAGGCCTTCCCTCGCTGGTATTTTGATTAGGGAATCGACCCTCTAAGAGTGACCGATGCACGTTAATAAATACCCGATAATCAGGATGACGCTCAGCGTTTGGGTATCTCTCACGATACATTCTAGCTGCAGCATTAGCGTTGCATAAGCATTCTCCATAGATGAGATGCATATTGGTGTATTCTTGTGCGGTGTATCGAGATGGCATGATAACACACTACAATGGAATCACACACTACAACCGAAGATACGACAATAAAACAAGTCCAGGGTCGTCAGAAACGGGGCAGATAAAACCAAATCACAAAGCAAATCAAGTCCAATAAACAGAAGCACAGTTGTAAGTACGAAGTCAATACGGATACAGAAAGATGCGCAATGAACGAAAGATCGTAACGTACTGCAGTTTTGCACGTTCATCACTGTGTTGTCGGGTTGGCGTCACTATCTATCTCACTCGCACTGAGCGTCACTGTCTGTCTCGCTCACTCTAGACAAGATGACGTCACTCATCGTCGTCACATAACAACTTAATACCAACATTTTAAAAATTTAAACAGAGTTGGCCTAACATCCGGTTCCGTTAAAAAAATTTTTTTTTCCTCAACAAAGAAGTAATCCAGCAAGTATCATACCATTTTGGAATTCAGATTAAATGCGCCATCTTTTAAAGTTACTTGCCAAAATACTGTAGTAATTTTTTTTTACATTACAGACGATTAAAGTTGGGTGTAGTAATTATTTTGAATTTAATCTTGGGCAAAACACACCATTTTATTGAAAACTGAGGCAGGTATGTTTAAATTATGAATTGTGATTTACAGAAGGGTTAGTCATGACTACAATACCGAAAAAAAAATCACAAAAAAGTAATATTTGTAGTCTTAGGACATGAAAGACCATCACAGGGTGTCAGTTTTTCCGATATTTTTAAAAGTCCTTATAATGTGAAAAATACATGACAAAGATTTTTTTTCACATTTTTCTCATAACTGTCATGACTTGGCCTATCACCCGTTTTCGGTTTATCGTTGATTTTTGGGACACCCTGTATATATATAGTTTACTGAAATGCGAAATTTTTTGATATTATAGATCCAGGATATGGTGCAAAACCTAACTGTTTGGTAACATATGCTTAGACTACTTCAGAAAAAATCAAAATCAATATATTATTCCACATAAATTTTGAGGATTTTCTTCGATTTCTCACGGATCCCATCATCATGTCACCATTTTGGTGACAATGGGACCAAATTTAAATTATACCCTACACAACATAAAAAAAAATTAAAATCGTTTCTGAAACGATGAAGGTATCCGCGAAGAAACATAAAAAACAAACATATATTTACGAATTGAGATACCTCCTCCTTTTTTGTAAGTCGGTTAAAAATATTATGTTGGTTATTTCATGTTACAATCTACCTTTGTGCCAAGTTTCATTTAAATACGTTGAGTAGTTTGGCTAAAGTACCGTCAAATAGGTAGCTACAATTTTTTGAAGATCCCACGGGAACCCTTTCGTTTTTCGGGATAATAATATTCTAGTTATGCTTTTCAGATCATAAGCTACCAGCCTGCCAAATTTCATTCAAATACGTTGAGTAGTTTGGCTGAAATACCGTCAAATAGGTAGCTACAATTTTTTGAAGATCCCACGGGAACCCTTTCGTTTTTCGGGATAATAATTTTCTAGTAATGCTTTTCAGATTATAAGCTACCAGCCTGCCAAATTTCATTTAAATACGTTGAATAGTTTGGCTGAAATACCTTCAAATAGGTAGCTAAGATTTTTTGAAGATCCCACGGGAACCCTTTCGTTTTTCGGGATAACAATTTCCAATAATGCTCTTCAGATCATAAGCTACCTGTCTGTCAAATTTCATTTAAATACGATGAGTAGTTTGGCTGAAATACCGTCAAACAGGTAGCTACAATTTTTTGAAGATCCCACGGGAACCTTTTCGTTTTTGGGGATAATAATTTCCTATAATGCTCTTCAGGTCGTAAGCTACCTGCCTGCCAAATTTCATTTTATTCTATTCAGTGGTTTTAGCGTGATGCGACGACAAACATTCCCATATGGACAGACAGACAGACAGACAGACAGACAGACATTTTTTTCAAAAATGTTATTTTTAGGTTCTGTGGCTCTTATAGACCCCCTTTTTTAATTTTCACTAAAATATTCTTAATGTACAGACCATGACCCCTCTACAGATTTATTATATGTATAGATTTTCAAGTCGGTGCCAAGTTCAGCGTTCTTTCTTAATTTGTTTTCATTTAATATTAGTTTGTAAGCCAGTACTTTGGGTACATAATATTATAGTATAATAACTTTACTTTGATGGTTAGTTGTTGTTCATACTTTGATATTGTAGTAAGGTTTTCGAATAGAATAAATAATTTATTTATCTAAGTGTAAATAAGTATTACTTTGTGCAAAGTAAATTTAATTGTTCCTTTTAGTTTACCTTTTGAAGTCGTATATAATATAGTTTAGTTTATATTTTTTAATAAATATATACATATATATAAGAAGAAAAGTTAATATATATTATATCAAGTAGATTGACTATTAAATGAGATAAAAATTTTCAGAATATTAAAGTCGGTACCAGCCAAACTCAATATTATGAGTTCTATAATATAGCCTATTTCATCATATTGTAATTGATATCACTAATATATGCTTGCAGTATAAGCGATGTCGAAATTTCCAAACGTATATCTTCAAAGACTCAAAATAATGTTTTTAGTCGGATATGCTTATGTTACTCGAAACAAATACAAAATTACTATGAGTGTCCCTATAAATTTCAAGGTGTTCCCTCGATTCCTCACGACGCCATCATCAGGTCTCCACTTTGATAACTATGAGACCAAGTTCTAGTGTAATTGACGTAGTGGCATAATATGCTTGCATTTCTTTAAACAACGCTGAAATCTTCAAACATGTATCTCTAAGGACTCAGAAGTTCTGTTCAGTACTTTTAGATCCAGGATACAGTGCAAAACCTTACTGTTTGGTAACATATGCTTAGACTACTTCAGACAAAATCAAAATCGATATATTATTCCATATAAATTTTGAGGATTTCCCTCGATTCCTCACGGATCGGTGACAATGGGACAAAATTTAAATTATACCCTACACAACACAAAAAAAAAATTGTTTCATGAACGATGAAGATATCCGCGAAGAAACATAAAAAAAAAACATATATTTACCAATTGAGAAACCTCCTCCTTTTTTGGAAGTCGGTTAAAAGTATTATGTTGGTTATTTCATGTTACAATCTACCTTTGTGCCAAGTTTCATTTAAATATGTTGAGTAGTTTGGCTAAAATACCGTCAAACAGGTAGCTACAATTTTTTGAAGATCCCACGGGAACCCTTTCGTTTTTCGGGATAATAATTTCCAGTAATGCTCTTCAGATCATAAGCTACCTGTCTGCCAAATTTCATTTAAATATGTTGAGTAGTTTGGCTGAAATACCGTCAAATAGGTAGCTACAATTTTTGAAGATCCCACGGGAACCCTTTCGTTTTTCGGAATAATAATTTCCAATAATGCTCTTCAGGTCATAAGCTACCTGCATACCAAATTTCATTTAAATACGTTGAGTAGTTTGGCTGAAACACCGTCAAATAGGTACCTACAATTTTTTGAAGATCCCACGGGAACCCTTTAGTTTTTCGGGATAATAATTTCCAATAATGCTCTTTAGGTCATAAGCTACCTGCCTGCCAAATTTCATTTAAATAAGTTGAGTAGTTTGGCTGAAATACCTTCAAATAGGTAGCTACAATTTTTTGAAGATCCCACGGGAACCCTTTCGTTTTTCGGGATAATAATTTCCAATAATGCTTTCGGGTTGTAAGCTACCTACCTGCCAAATTTCATTTCATTCCATATAGTGGTTTTAGCGTGATGCGACGACAAACATTCCCATACGGACAGACAGACAGACAGACAGACAGACAGACAGACAGACAGACATTTTTTTCAAAAATGTTATTTTTAGGTTCTGTGGCTTTTATAGGCCCCCTTTTTTTAATTTTCACTTCGTCGTTTCAGCCTTTTAGAGTCCACTGCTGAACATAGGCCTCTCCAACACATTTCCAGTGTGTTCGGTCCATTGCCACCTGCATCCAACGTGACCCGGCAGTTTTCACCAGGTCGTCGGTCCATCTGGTAGGTGGCCGTCCCACACTGCGCTTGCCAGTACGTGGCCTCCACTCTAGGATCTTTTTGCCCCATCGACCGTCCAATCTTCGTGCTATGTGGCCGGCCCATTGCCACTTCAGCTGACTGATCCTACGGGCAATGTCAGCAACCTTAGTTCTTCTACGGATCTCCTCATTTCTGATTTTAATTTTCACTTAAATATTCTTAATGTACAGACATGACCCCTCTACAGATTTATTATATGTATAGATTAAATAACACTTATAGAATTGTCCTACATTATCTCTAGCCTTAGAGTTTATCGCGAACTTACAGCCAGAGGACTTTGTTTTAGAATATTAAGTACTAGACGGGCGAGATATGAGCAGAATCGAAAATATTCTAAATATTTTGGCCAAATTACTTCGTAATGGAACCGGCGGGGAAATGAAATGTGAAAATTGTCATATCGTATTCCATACCGCTGATGTGCTGATGTATAATGCGCCAGACGGGTTCAGAATTATTCCAGCGTCAGGGACAGAGGCTGTGCCAAATATTCATGAATACATTTTTAATATTACCATAATGAAACTAAGTAATTTCGGCTCGCGCTAGTTATGAAATGCTTGGAATAAAAGCCTTTACATAAATGTCTCGGAATCAGCAGAAGCAGCAATGGGGTATTATTTTTGTCTAATCTATACTCGATCTCATGATGATAAATGATTAAAATAAAAAATAAAAAAACGTTTTATTTCCAAATGAAACTTACAAAGTTATTTTCAGAAAGTCAACAAGAAAAACAAGCTACCACCGGTTCAACCCTAACCCGCCGAGAATTCCATTTTTTGTAATATACTAGCTCACTAGTGCCCACTACGTTGTGCATAGAAAAAAAAAGTGTTTAAACCTTCCCTGGACTTCCACGATTATTTCAAGACCAAAAATAACCGAATCGGTTCTCGAGTTTTAGCGAGACTAACGAAAAGCAATTTATTTTTATATATAAGGTTAAAAATATCGAAGATACTATTCAAACTTGATTACAAGTTTTGAATAGTATCTTCGATACTTTTTTTTCTTCGTATTAACGAAGGAATGCTAAATAGTCCATTCATTTTATATAGCCAAGATTGTTTTGCAAGTATAACACTGCCATTATTTCTCGTTTGCTTATAATTTTTAATCCCATCAACCGAAGTAACTTTTCTTTCATATAAAAGTTAAGACTATCTACTTAAAAAATTCGGATGAATTATTTTATTCTTCTCCACCCTGTGAAGTATCGTCGAAGAGGTATTTTTACCCGACTATAGCGTAGCAAATAGGAGGGTTATGATTTGACCTTTTGCAAAATGGGCATCAATAGCGGAGGGGATACGTATGTGGCTATGTTCGTCTGTTTCCTCGTAACTTCCAAACTAGTTATGATAAATAAGCAAATGAGGTGTCGTCGGAAGCCCGTTGAAGTTCCGTTCTTTACTTCTGCCGCGCGACCTACACCTGCTGTTCCGTTCTTTATTTCTGCCGCGTGACCTACTCCTGATGTTCCGTTCTTTACTTCTGCCGCGCGACCTACTCCTGCTGTTCCGTTCTTTACTTCTGCCGCGCGACCTACTCCTGCTGTTCCGTTCTTTACTTCTGCCGCGCGACCTACTCCTGCTGTTCCGTTCTTTACTTCTGCCGCGCGACCTACTCCTGCTGTTCCGTTCTTTACTTCTGCCCCGCGACCTACTCCTGATGTTCCGTTCTTTATTTCTGCATCGCGACCTACTCCTGATGTTCCGTTCTTTACTTCTGCCGCGCGACCTACTCATGGGGTTCCGTTCATTACTTCTACCGCGCGACCTACTCCTGCTGTTCCGTTCTTTACTTCTGCCGCGCGACCTACTACTACTAATGCTGTTCCGTTCTTTATTTCTGCCGACACTCCCGGGCAAGCTTTTATTAACCAAGGTTTTTGTTGCTAGTGGAGGTGATATTCCTGATGTGGGGCATCCGGCTGTGCATCATGGTGCGGAAGGCGCCCTCGGAGTTCAACGAGAGCCGGTTCATCTCCATGGCCATCTACAACGAGTTCCTGCTGTCCGTCTTCCTCAATATATCCATGTAAGTATTGAGCTGCAAGGATGACCTGAAACAGGGATGTTAGGGAGCTCCGTAACCGTAACCGAAACTATCGGATATCCGGTATAAAATATTATCCGTAACCGTAACCGAATCGGAAATGAAAGTTTTGCTACTGTAAAAAGGAAACCAAAATTCAATATCCGTAACCGAAATTATCCGAAACAAACGGATAATCCGAAATAATTTCATATCCATTTCATCCATGATCTGAAACTAACCTGTTGGCGATGTCAATCTGAACTTATTATCCGTATCCGTATTCGAAATTTCATATCCATTTCATCCCTGACCAGAAACTAACCTGTTGGTGATTTCGATCTGAACATAGTATCTGAGTGCGGCTGAAGTTATAGGTTAAAGTATAATTACGTCATACCAACTTAATATATAGTAATAACAGTAGGCTACATGCCCACAATCTTTTAGTAGTTACGAGAGAAAACTGGACTGAAAATGGATCTATTTAGAGTGCAGTTTTTTCTGACACTAAAAACCACTTGTGGCAACGTAGCCTAAAGGCCCAAATTTTAAGATGATCATTAAATAAGTTTGTGCCAACCTGTAGTATGCTCTGGCAAACAGCGTGTGATTTATGGCAGTAAGACTAGCGGTCATAGCGTCACCACGCGTCATCTCGCACTACATTCTCTAGGAAATACATAAAGGGGGTTGACGCGCGTAGACGCGCCGCGACACACCGCCCGCTACATATATGCATAATCACAATGTGCACCTTACTAATCAAGATATAGAGATGAATATCCTTTGGCAAGAAACACTACCTACTATGCCACGGACGCTTCATATTGTAAGATACATTTAAATACAACTTATATCCAAGATACTTATTAAATGTCCATTCCCAACCTCTCGAATTTGTAACATCTACTTATGTAGTATGTATTTTTGTACGTTTGAATAGTTATTATACAAACGTCAACGTCCTAACTTATCGACATCCAATTTCCTCGCCGTCACAAAAACCCCTCGAATTGAAAACTAAATCCAGATGTTACACTTGTCACATGCTTGGAACAACAATACACATGATAACGTGTCCCAGACAAAAAAAAGCCTTTTTTTTACTTGGGGACATCCTTTAGGCGTTCCCGACTGATTGGGGACGTCGGGATATGTGGGAGGGACTCTCTTGAGTGCTAGGTAAGGAACGCACTCAGGGTTGCCGCATTAAACCCAAGCCATCTCCTCCGCTAGATGCTGGGCCACCGGACCCGCCTAGGCGATAACAGCAGCGACCCAGTTAGCTTCTGCTTTCAGCTGCAGAACCTTCGCATACAAAAACAAGGCTAAAAGCTGCTTGCCAATAGAGCTACATTAATTTAATAACGAACCGAGTCAAAACTTTTAAAACATTTCATAGTTGATTCGGTGATTTGAATTGGCTAACCCCCGGTTTCCCGAACTCTATTTAAATGAATGATCAATTAACATGGCATTCAAATCAACGACCCATATTGAACGCTGATTGGTGGAATATTTTCAAACAGAAAGGAACGGATAGATATTTTATAATTACATCACGCTCGCTCGCTGATCCAAATCGTATGTCAACTAATCGGTGTTTTTGGTGAATTAACCTTATCTGTGGAATTTTAACAAATCTTGCAATTAGAGCACGCTCGCAGCGTGTTGTAGTTATAAAATATCTGTCTGTCCCTTTTTGACTAATAATGTTCTACCAATCAGGGTTCAATATCTATGGTTTGTTGATTTGAATGCCATGCTAGTTGATCATTCATTTGAATAGCGTTCGGGAAACCGGGGGTATGTTGCTTAATTTTTTTTAATGAAAACACCACAATGCATGTAAGTTAAGATTTAAAAAATATATTATTATTATTAGCGATGGTAACTTGACATTTAAACAATTCGTTTTGTTGCAGGTTGTTCCTCCAGTCTCCAGCCAATCCCGACCTGCTGTATATCATATTCTTCTGTCACACCCAACTCACTGTGACACTCCTGCTGTGCTTCATATTCGGTAGTAAGGTGAGGATCATGTATGTATGTTTACCTCATCGGTGTCGAAATAATGATCGTAAATTGAAATAATCCAATGTAAATAACATAATAATAATGCCTCGCACAACGATTTCGGTAACGGTGGCCTTGTTTCAAAACCAGGCCAGCTACGCCAGAGTTATTTTATAGTGCACTAGTATGTGCGCAATACACAGAAGCACTCTCTCTTCCTTCACTCTCTTAGTCCAGTGGGACAGATAACCGACACGACTGGCGTGATTAAGCGCAGGACCGACTTTTGACATGCCCATCTGACGCATGGATCAACTTTCTTGAGTTTCTTGTCAGACAATCAGGTGATCAGCCTGCATTGTCCTAACCAAACTTGTTTTTTGTTCCCACCACAAGGTGTAAAATAAATGAGTGATAATACTTTAGGGTATGTATGTGCCCCCTATGTATACTGTGAAAGTACCAGCGCTGAAATACTTAAAGAGTTTGTATAAGAAATGCCCCAACATTATAAATTTTCCCATACAACAATAAAAAAATTAAAGTTTAAAAAACTATACCCGACTAAAATCCAGAAATGCATAGGTACAAAAATGGTCAAGCTAGAGCCGTGGTCGCACCCGCTGTTGGGATTGAATATTGCAACAGCAGCCGAATATTATGATTTTTCAAGCTCTTTTTTTCTATAGTATTTCGGTGTAAGCTGACGCTTAGATTTTGTTTCTTCGCCGAAGTTGGGTAAAAGAGGAGTACCTCTTGGAGACCTACTGTGAAAGTACCAGTTGAAACAGGACTTACACACACCTAAAGTATTATCACTCATTAATATTTTACGACCTCCGTAGCGCAGGGGTTCAGCGAGTTGGTGCTCGACCGAGAGGTTGCGGGTTCGAATCCCGCCGAGGGAAGAAAAAGTTTTCAATTTTCTTGGGTCATGGATGTGTATTAAATTTGTGTATTAATATAATAAAATTTTTAAATATGTGTATAGTATAAAAGTATTAAATATATATTTCCGTTGTCTGGTACCTGTAACACAAGTTCTTCGGATATTTAACACAGGGCCAGACCGACGTGGTGTGAGGCGTCTCTAGATATTATTATTATTATTATTATAGCCTGTAGTAGGTAGTAATTGTTATTATATCAATTACTATAACTACCTACTACCTGATTATTTCTGAATGTGTAAAATACTAGCTGCACCGTGCCCAGTTCGTTGAGCATGGAAACCGTGTAAAGCTTCCCGGGACTTCCACGAATATTTTAAGACCAAAAATAGCCGAATCATTTCAGCTAATCTCGAGTTTCATGCTCGCGATCGCGAGACTAACGAACAGCAATTGATTTTTATATAGCCTATATTACTAAGTGATAATGTAGCTTTCTAATGAAAAAATAATTATTAAAATCGGTCTAGTACTTTTTGAGCTAAGTCGCTAGATACAAAAATACAAATCTTTCCTCTTTATAATATTAGTGTAGATTATATAATGTCAACCAATACCATTATCGAGCTCCACAAACATTACTAAATGAAACCATTGTAAAGGCATCCCAGTTACTTTGACATCCAATCCTCTACATATTGAAGTACCTAATTCAATTTGTACCCGTTATTATTTTAATACTTGTACCGAGGGAACTATTCGAGTAAAAGGATCACTTAGGGAGAAAATTTACTGAAAACTATCAAACAATTCGCAGAGTAGGGTATTTTGTTTGAGCACGAACATTATTAAAAGTCCCATGTGTAATTACGTTTCATCTGAAAACGAATTAAATTACTAGCTGTGCTGTGTAACCCGCGGTTTATTAGGTAAATTGTGATAAATAATAAAACAGTTAAATAATAACTCGATAAATATATGTACCAATTTCCCCATACATCATACGCGAATTCATTTATATCGATTTTACCACATTAATAAGATATTTTGTCGTAGTAAAACCTAGTCTATGTGTTAGTGAAAGAAGTCAGCTAACTCCATACCAAATTTTATTAAAATCGCTACAGCTTTTTAGACGTGAAGAAGCAACAAACACATACATACACACAAACTTTCGCATTTATAATATTAGTGTGATTTGGACGTGCTAAAAGGATAAAATTATATCTATACAAATATTATAAAGCGGAAGAGTTTCTTTGTTTGTTTAAACGCGCTAATCTCAGGAATTCCTGGTCCGATTTCAAAAATTATTGTTTTGTTGGATAGTCCATTAGAGATTAGCGCGTTTAACAAACAAACAAACTCTTCCTCTTTATAATATTGGCATAGATTTATTTAACACCTTGTATACGACTCATTATTGTAGCACTCGATAATTGCGGAACTTTACGAATGAATAGTTTCGTTTTATTTTCAGGATAATGAAGTAGAAGTTCCAAACTGCAGTCTGTTTGGAGTTTCGCAGACAAAAGTTTGGAACTTATATACTCCTGTTAATGCCTAATTACCTACAGTATCTTCTCAGGCTGCAATAATAGTTGTTGTAGTTGTTATATTATACTGTTAAGTGTTAGATTAAAATCATCCTGCCGAAGTTGACTGCGTTCCTGGGTCATGGTTGTGTATTAAATCTGTGCAATAATAATATCATAAAAATCCTAAATAGTTAAAAAGTCTAAAATATATTTCCGTTATTTGGTGGTGTAACTAAAGTTATTTGGATATTTAGCACTGGGCTAAATTGATATTATTATTATTACAATCCCTGCACGTCTCGAAATAGACTCAATATTATATATTGATTTTTTTAAAAACGCCTCCGTGGTCTAGTGATTCACAGCTTCGCTCTCGACCCGGAGGTCGTGGGTTCGATTCCCGCGTTGGAACAAAAAAATGTAATGCATGCTGATCACCCGATTGTCTGACAAGAAAGATGATCCATGCGTCGGATCGGCATGTAAAAAGTCGGTCCTGCGCCTGTTCTCTCGCCAGGCGTGTCGGTTTACCGTCCCACTGGGTTATGAGAGTAAAAGAAAGAGAGAGTGTATTTGTGTATTGTGCACTCACTTGGGCACCATAACATAACTCCTGCGTAGCTGGGCTGGTTTCAATGAAATCGGCTACCGACACTGAAATCGGATGTGGGTAGCTATTATTATTATTATATTGATTACTAAGGTTCATTCTGTTCCTCAGGCTTACATGGTCTACAAAGGTCACGGGAAAGACGACAAGGAGAAGACGGGCAAGTTCAGGTCGCGGGCCGCGGAGTCCACCTACACCATGACCACCAACAGGAGCGGGAAGTACTGCGACAACATGACGGAGAGAGATCTGGAGGTCAGTAAAGGAGTGGTGTTGCGGATAATCATTGATCAAATCTAAACAAAATATTCTATTTCCAAATGAAACTTAACAAGCTATTTTCGAAAAGTCAAATAAAAGGCTACCACCGGTTCAACCCTAGCCCGCCGAGAAGAACCGGCGTAAGAAACTCGGACGGGGCCATCTTTTAGCAAAAAGATGGAAAAATGCTCTTTTTAAAAAGTGTATACAGAATATGTTAACAATGTAAAAACTTAACCTTTATATTATTACAAAAGTCATAGATGTAAAGATGAAAGTACATTGAGGTAGCCTTGCATGTGGCCATTTTATTCCCAAGGTCTTAATCCTCAATTTAATAAATTAAATCATTGACCTTGCACACAAACGTTTCTTTAACTTCATTTCTAAATTTATTGATTGGAAGGTTCTGAACGTTATTTGGGATTATATTGTAAAGGCGTTTGCTTATTTCTGGTGTTCCTACCGTGATTGTCGCTTTTCATTTTAAATTTACTTAAATTCTTTTTAACGTACAACACATTACCTAAAATGTATTGAGAAGCAACGGTAAGAATACCAATTTGCTTAAACCTTTCTCTTAGATATTCAAAAAGGACATTTGGCGATGATGATGCTTTAAGAGGCTGTGACTTTATGATCCGGAATCCGGACAGCGGATGAAAGGCACTTATAGATTTACGGTCTATTACGATACATTGACACTCGACGTTCGTGTGTTGATAACCGGGTTGAACCCGGTTATCAATTTCAATTTGTCAATTCGATTCATTACAGCCATGAAAATATAATTAATCTAATCGTTCTTGAAGTTAGCTTAGCTACTTGGTCAGAGATAATTCTTAATTAAATTGATGTTCTATCATGTAAGTTCAATCTTATCGAAAGGTGGATTACGTGTGTAAACTTACTTGCCAATGATGATAGGTTCACTTTGCCTTTTGAAGGTCTACATTCATCTTCCTACCTATCATATAGGCTAGGGTTTCCCTCTGAAGTATAACCGGCCTTTATCATTATTACGTGCATATTTTTTTTTTATTTTTTATTTTTTTTTGGAAACAAACAGTCATACATTTTTACATTCAATTTATGCTGACAATAAGTATAATTAACGACCATTATTGTTTCAACGCATGGCAGCCTAATATAATACAAGGGTTAGTAAAAAAACGCACGTTCACGCAGCTTCTAAACAATATAATTAAAGACTGAATGGATGAAGATGATATGTCGCAAAAAGCTTTTATCCAGAAAATAAAGTTTGAACGACGTTTTGACGACCTCCGTAGCGCAGTGGTTGAGCGCGTTGGTGCTCGAACGAGAGGTTTCGGGTTCCAATCCCGCCGAGGGAACAAAAAGTTTTTGATGTTCATGGATGTGTATTAAATTTGTGTATAATATAATAAAAATCTTAAATATGTGTATAGTATAAAAGTATTAAATATATATTTCCGTTGTCTGGTATCTTGAGTAGGCCACTCAAGATGCCATCGCTAATTATCGCTTACAAAGTTCGATAACAAAATGTATGGGATTTGACATAAGGTACGCTAAATGACATACCAAATCGCGATAATTTAGCGTACCTTATGTCAAATCACATACATTTTGTTATCGAACTTTGTAAGCGATAATTAGCGATAGCATCTTGAGTAGGCCCCCTGTAACACAAGTTCTTCGGATACTTAGCTCAGGGCCAGATTGACGTGGTGTGAAGCGTCCATAGATATTATTATTATATTATTAACTGTCACTAAAATATTTTACGATATTAAGTACATTGATTTTAGAGACGGATATTTAGATTAATCTATTTAATACGTTACAACGTATTTTAAAATGTTTTAGTGACTGTTTGAACTGAATTTTCTCGAATTTCCATTCATGTTTTTAATTACATACTAGTAATGTTTGCATTCGCTTTAACACGCTTCCTGGACAAAGTTTAAACTGTGTAGCGAAGCTGCAGTTAATGTAAAATAATATTTTATTCAGCGTTATTAAAACCTTGCTTACGCTCAAACATAATATTCACTTCCGACAAAATAAATAAAAGATCTCGTATAAAACGACTCATAAAGGAAGCGAATTTACGCAAAAATAAATTGGGCATAAATGGAAATTGAAACAAGATAAAGTCATATAATAAATGACGCTGAAATAATTGGCATCATTAGCGTTGTTCTTGGCAGATAATACTCTCGGCTTTTACTACCGTCTGTCCTTCTGGTGTTTTATTTATGAAATGCGCCATTTTAATTTACCAAGTATTGGATGTTTTGCGAAATTATCGTCTATTAAAGCCTCGTTTACGTGAATACTTTTTTGAGTGGATTTTAAGTGGGCATCCTCATTTAATCACTTCCCCAAACTACTTCGTAATCCCGACGAGCTCGTTTTAATAAAGGCGGCGAGTGGTTTGCTTGAGATGTTTTAGGGATCTCTTGAAAAATTCCATGATTTATAGCGATATTGTTTTGTTCTCGAGTGTTCCTCTCTCGGTTGAAGTACATAATGTGTTATCCAGCTGAGTCAATTAGACATTTTTAAATAAATGCGAGAATGAAAATTTTCTATTAAGTGGAACACTTTGGAGTAATCGTCCTCTAAAGTGGTTTACGAGTTTGTACAAGAGGTGTAAACGTTTAGATTTCCATGCAGATAGGTTCTGATAATACTCTATAGGATAATTTTGATGCCAATTCGGACAGTAAGTTTGTAAATAATTTGAAAAGAACCTATATATATTATCTAACATATAATACTGATTTCGAGAAAATTTAGTTCAAACTATCACTTACACATTTTGGAATACGTCGTTAAGTAGTAAGGAAATAAATCTAAAGATCCGTCTCTAGAATCAATGTACTTAATACTTTACTACATATTCAAAAATGTTTAAGTGACTGTTCAAAATCAATTTCTGGGAAATTTTTTTTGCTACATACCACCTTCATCGATTAATGTCTTCAATTGTGCTGAATCATCGCAAGAACATTCAACTTGTGCTCGACGACTTTTTGTTTTTATTTCCTTTGTGTCTTATCTCGAGATAACTAATAAATAATAACTATTTCCCTCTTTAGGAGGAGTTCAAGAAAGTGTGCAATCAACTGAAGAAGCTTCGGGAACGTTCTACAGCCTGTCCTCACATAGCGAGGAGGATTATTGCGATGCAGGACGCGGCGACAGCGCACGACAAACCGCCGACATCGGAGCACTCCGCGCCTCTCAAACTCAACACCGTCTTCAGCGCGGTCGCCGACAGACTCATCTGCACCATGACTCCTACTGAGGAGTCCAGCAGCAGCGGCCGGGACCTCCCCTTCGAAGCTCCCCCCGTGTACAGGCACAAAGTGTTCACCGCCACCAAGAGCGTCGAGAACAGCAATGCGGAGCAGAGCTGTACAGACGTGACCACTGACTCCCCGAAACGCAAGCCAGAGAAAGAGGAAGTGGAAAAAGAGGAGAAAAGCGTGTTCAAAATATCAGGGGAGGCAAACTGCAGCGATATACGGCCGCCCGAGGTTGCCAGCAGCAACGGTTTTGGTAAGAGTGAAGTCAAGTCTAGCCCTAGCAGCGCGGAAACCCTGCGCGGCGTGAGGTCGGGACATGCGCGTACGCACGCCATCGTCATCAACCTCGACGACAAGAGCCGCTTCACCGAGGAGGTGACCGTGTAAATAGTACTTAACGTGAATTGAACGCTTCCAAAACGTTTGTGTAAAAGTGCTGCCATTTTTAATATAATCATCACGTATATAACTTGACTTGTTAAAGTTACTACACATTCTAAATGCCAATTCTTTAGCTAATTATTGTTTTTACTCACATTATAAAACATGGCAAGTAGATCTTCTGGGTGAGGCTACTACAGCAAATACTTAAATAGGGACCACCCATAAATTACGTCACTGTTAAAAGGTAGGGTGGGGGGTGGACGGGACCCTGATTGTTTCAAACTACTAAAGTTTTCTTTTGAAATGCAAAAATACACTTTCTAGATAGGTACTGTAATTTTTTACAAAATATGTCACGTCACACTAAGGAGGCGTAGTTTTATAATATACGTGTGACAAGGGGTCAAATAATCATGAAATTCGTGTGACTTAATTTATGGATGGACCCTTAAAACCGAATACAACTTTTGTGAAAAACGTCGATTCTCGAGATTTGCTATTCTATTCCTTTCCTTAAAGTTCTTAGAGCAACACATTAGGCGCTTTGAAACGCGCGTTTTGCGAACCAGGAGTTCTGTACAGACAGTGTACTCTGTACATACTCAAGCGCGCGCTTTTTCTTTATCCAAAAACGCGCGATTATAAGCGCCTAATGTGTACCAGCTCTTAATGTCTTTCGATAACCGTCGTTGTTCACACTGAAATTAAATTCACTATTTGCTTTAGCACCCTCACACAAATGTTTTGTGCGCTCTTCAATTGTTTTACAATGTGAGGATTTTCTTTTGAATAGTTATATACCAAAGATAAGTAGGTAATGTTTTAAAATATTGTGATGTTTCAAATCTCTACATTCCATGTTTTAGTCCTAGTCTACTCTGTGATTCGTATTTATAACTAGTCGTACGTTGGTCTAAGATCCGAAGCCCGGTAGACTATATGACATTACTGATAAAATATATTTCTAAGTGTACAATATAGTTTTTTTCACAGACACATACAGTTCACATACAAATCAACAATCAATCAATAGAATAATATATCTTATCATTCTTATCTTATATATAAAAATGAATTTCTGTTCGTTAGTCTCGCTAAAACTCGAGAACGGCTGAACCGAATTGGCTATTTTTAGGCTTGAAATATTCGTGGAAGTCCAGGAAAGGTTTAAACGGTTTGTATGCTCAACGACGTGGGCACGGTCAGCTAGTTGATTATAAAATAAATTACTCGTCTATAACATATCTATAAATCAATGTAAGCCTATAGGAAAGTTTTTTTTTTAACTTTCGTATACCTATCTAGCTATCACCGTTTTTGAGATACAGCCTGGGGGATGATTCAAGATGCCATCGCTAATTATCGCTTACAAAGTTCGATATCAAAATGTATGTGATTTGACATAAGGTACGCTAAATGACATACCAAATCGCGTTCATTTAGCGTAGCTTATGTCCTATACATTTTGTTATCGAACTTTGTAAGCGATAATTAGCGATAGCATCTTGAATCAGACTCCTGGTGACAGACGGACGGACAGATGGAAAGCGAAGTCTCAGTCATAGGGTGCCGTTTATAGGTAACTCTTGAACGGAACTCTGAAATGAAATACCAGTAAGTCTACAAGTATAGTCGGCCGGACTCACGATTTCATCCATTAGATGTAAAAATGCATATCAAACGAATACATTTTAACAATTTACTGTGTATATAATATGAAGTTGATTTCCATGTTATTGAGAGCCTTTGTGGGTTCCACGATTCGTGTTTTCTAATGTTGTTTCATGTAAATATTTAAATACTGGCCGCGTGACACACACGTGGGGGGCTGTGGTCGTTTTTCTCTGTCAGTTTTGTGATTACCTCGTTTAGTTATTGTGTAGTTAAATTATTAAAGAGCTGCGTGTAGGCGCGGTTGGCAGGCTAGTAATAAATCGTCGATGTGTAGTCACATTAAAATCTTTGAATCAAACCATAATTGGTTGGTTTATGACATCGTTAATCAGTGGCACGTGTAAAACCATGTGTTTTATAATTACAATATAATATTCAATCATTAATAATAATAATCATACAATTTTATGTGATCGAAATTAGTGATCGGCTTTATTTGATGCGACAGTTTCTATTAAAATATAGTTTTAGAAATTATTAAATAATATCAAACCACATTTGTAATATAAGAAAAAGGAATTATTTGTTTGCAACAGGCTCCGTTGATTACGAAGGAATAAATAAGCTACTTTTCTTCGCGACAAAATGTCGCGGGAAACATCTCATAAATTGTTTTCATTTTGCTCTGACTAATAATATAATGGCAAAAATATTGATACTTTTTTAAATCAATATATTTACTATAATACTTACATGGTGTAAACAGAGCAGTCAATATAACTTTTAGATACGATTATACGACCTTTCCTTATTTTGGAAATGTATTTTTTTATATTTTTTTGTCAAAAACTTAAAACATTTTTTTTTTACTTTTCACCATTTCTTATTTTTTTGTCGCAAGAGTAACAATAAAGCAAAAAAATTTTTTTTTTTATTTTTGTAAAAAAAAAAAAACATTTCTAGAATGAAAAAAGGTCAATCATATCCCGAAGTTATAGTGACTGCTCTTTTTACACCCGTTATATTTATAATTTAATAGCATTTTTATTAGCAATATTATGTTATTAAAGAGTCTGTATCGGTATTAGTTAAGCAAACAATGTTAGTATTACACAATAGCCTATAGGGAATCCCAAATATCCGACTACAGCGTCCCAAGGGAGCCATGATGAAAGACAATTTAGTGACGATAAATTGTACATATTGTGTAAGTAAAGCGTTGTTCATAACATAGTTGTGTCGGAGAATTCTCGGGGAGTCTTGTATATACTCATATGTATACTTTAGCTTTAATATTAAAACGGCTGCGAAAGTTTTATGAAGTCGTTACTGAGCTCTAGTTTGTGATTGGATGAATTCAATCCGAGCTGCTAATCTCAGTTTTAGCTTTTAAAAGCGCCTAAGACCAAACAGAAAGGGAAGATAGGGCTTTGTCATAATGAGGTCTTAACCCTATGTACATAATACTATGCATAAAATACTATGTAAACTAACTATGTTAATTCTTAATTTTCTTATATCGCTACTGGATATCACTGTGTAATACTTAACATAAATACTTATCATTGTATCAGTAAATCTTCAGACACATTGTATCTTGTGATTACTGGAATGTGAGGTAGAGCCTGGGGATCTGTAACACAGGACCTAGTATCGACCCCAGTCTATCAGCTACTTACCTTCTATTGTTTTCACTGCATGTGCTGAGTGATTGTGAGAGAAATAAATAGCTATTATTATAACGGCTGTGAAAAGAAACAGTCACTATAACTTTGGGATATGATTATACTACCTTTTCTCATTCTAGAAATGTATTATTTTTTTATAAAAATAATTAAAATATGTTTAAATTTTTGACAAAAAAAAATACATTTCTAAAAATGAGGAAAGGTAGTATGATCGTATCTCAAAGTTATAGTGACTGCTCTTTTTACACACTGTATAACCGGAAATGTGCAGCAGCGTTTCCGCGGACTTTGATGTTATCTGTAAGCTGCTCTCGCCAAACGTGGCGAGTATAGGCAACTACCCCCATGAAAATACTTTACTCTCAAAGTTATAGTGACTGTTCTTTTTACACACTGTATTATTATAAAATATCCGCATACGACATCTCAAGGTAAGGTCTACGTGTGTGCGTGACAACATGACTGCAAGGCGTAGTATATACCTCACTGAAGTATTCCTGAAATCTGTCTAAACTCTTCTTGTTTGGTCTGAGGCATCTCAGACATATTAAACATATTAAGTTCTATTGGCAACTGAAGCCAAATTGAGCGTAGCCATAATAGCTTTAAAACTTGCATTTATTAATATCTGTATTGTTTTGCCTTTGTTATTAATTGATGAAGTTTATATTCTTGTTCTGACCGACTGTGTTTAACTTAACGGATAAGATTTCATTTTGAAATATCAGATTTTCGTTTCTTTCACATAATCGCCCGAGGCTTGATATTTGTAATCAAAGAACATTGGGATTTTACTACGGAAGTCTTTATTATTTTATTTATATAACCTACAGCGACCTCTGGTCTTTACACCTGGATTACAACGGCATATGTCGTTTATTAGGACGAAGGGTTATAAAAAAAATAAGATAAATGATACGGCAATATACTAAGTGCCAAGTTCACTAACGCATGTGAAAGTTAATCTTTCGTTGAATATCATGTTGTTTCTCTCGTGATTCCTATGAATGAGAAGGCATGGTATTTTAACAAGTCGTTAACTCTATAGGCAGTTAGCCTCGTTTTGTAGTTGACCGTTAGTTTGCAAATGAAATCTCAACAAAGTATTGTTTGCAAATCGTTACCAGCTACAAACTCCGCAGAAAGTGACATTTAATATAGTCGAGCCCGTGACTCGCGCACTTACCATCACAGTAATATTATCACACTAGTCACATTTTCATTCTATCGCACTGATATTATGAAGGCGAAAGTTTGTGAGTGAGTATGTTTGTTGCTTCTTAAGACATTTTGATGAAATTTGGTATGGTAGTAGTTTATATTATAATAGCTCCCCTCACCGATTTCGATGTCGGTAGCCGATTTCATTGAAACCAGGCCAGCTACGCAGGAGTTATTTTATAGTGCCCAAGTCTGTGCGCAATACCCAGAAGCACTCTCCCTTCCTTTTACTCTCATAACCCAGTGGGACGGTAAACCGACGCGACTAGCGAGAGATCAGGCGCAGGACCGACTTTTTACATGCCCATCCGACGCATGGATCATCTTTCTTGTCAATTCAATCAGGTGATCAGCCTGAATTGTCCTAACCAAACTTGAAAACAACATTATTTGTTGTTCCAACGCGGGAATCGAACCCACGACCTCCGGGTCGAGAGCCAAGCTCTGAACCACTAGACCACGGAGGCGATAGTAGTTTATATGTTTACACATAGGGTCTTTTTACCGAAGGAAAATGTACGGTGGGATTTCATTGTAAGCATACGAAGTAGAGGGAAACATCTAGTCAGTAGTATTTATTGAATAACTATAGAATTACAAAACAAAAAAAAAAGTCCAATATTACCCATTTAATATCAATCAAGCCCATTGATTTGATTAAGTACACTAGCAATTCGATTAAAAAAAAATATATTAATATTAAGTAATTTTAATGAATAATCAATCCCAATGTTCTTTGATATACCTATGAGATACATTTTAAAGAAGTAAAGTTAGTTATTTCAATACTTTCGTTAGTATAAGTTGTTGTTACACAGGTTCAAAAATTAAAATGTTTATTCTATTATTTTTTATTCTATGGACGTTTTTATTCACTGTATACCTATTTTCAGAAGAATTGTCTTCCATCAATTGTTGATAATACATTGTTGATGTAGTGATCGATTTCAACATCCTAACGTAAAGGTTTTTAACTTTAAGATATTAATAGATACGTTTGTGAAACCGTTAACTATCCAATGTCTTCTAATTTCAAATCTCACAAAAAATAAACAATTATGGTTATTGTATGTAGTATTATTATTATTATAGTATTCACTTCTACTACTTTGCTTTTTGATTTGTTTATTCAGTAACGTTTTTAGAAGGTAATAATACACAAATTTTATTGCACTTTTTCCACTTTATTGCCCGCGACTTGGTTCGCGTGGTTTTTGAGTGACTTAAATCGTTTATGCAGCGAACGCAACGAAAGTCTCCAAATGTGAACAATTACCCTGTTTTTGCAACATTTCTCACTGACGCTTCGCTCCTATTGGTCGCAGCGTAATGTCATATAGCGTAAAGCCTTCCTCTATAAATGGACTATCCAACAAAAAAAGAATTTTTCAAATCGGACAAGGAGTTCCTGAGATTAGCGCGTTTAAACAGACAAACAAACAAAATCTCCCGCTTTATAATATTAAGTATAGATTTAACAGAAGATTGATTGAAATACACGACCGGTTTCAACTGTCATCTTCAGGTCTAACTTAGTCGAATCCGATCGTGTATTTCAATAAATCTAATGTTAACTATCCAATAAAGCGGTAAAAGTGTAAGTAATTAGTGTATTATTACTGTGTAACATGTATTTCCATCAAGAACCTACAGTATATTCAATGACATATAATAAGAAGTTTTAACACTTAATAAAGCAGTTAAACCTTCATTCTATCAATTCCCTTTGTATTAGGCGAGACTGGCCAAAGCAGGAGAGCACTTCGAGCTGCACTAAAATATTAAAAATGACGAGGGTTTCCAGTATTGTGCTCTCTACACACAGAATTTATGATAAGTAACTTTTGCGTATTTCTTGACGTTTTTAAACTTATATGTCATGTAGGCTTTCATACTTGGTCCGTATTAATAAGTCTCAAAGTCAGTCTCAAGTTATCTGTCCTATACCTAGAACCCATTTGTTCTCAAGTCAAGGTTGCGATCGTAATTTTATTCTTTTATATTAAAAAAACTTTTAACTTAAATACACACTTAACTTTTGACGTAATATTAATAATATAGATTATTAGAAAATCTTTAAATAATTATAATGTATATTTTAAAAAAGTATTTCACAAGAGTTAAGTTGTTAATTTTTAAAAGTAAAACGAAACGTTGTTTCATCTGTCAAATAAGTTCTCAAGTAGAGGCTGTGATCACTGATCGCACTGTCAAGACTGGGGTTGCGATTGTTTTATTAATACGGGCCTTAGCATCCTGATGTTTATATTATGAGTTACCATCTCAATCAGAGAAATAGGTAATGGACCGGTCGGCAGCATGTCTTAGAAATGACTGGTCTAGTTACATGCGTAAACAAAAGTAAATCTTTCAGCTTTCTTACTCTCCTCTCATAGTGAACTCTTTGAAAGGTACATCCACAAATAATATCACTCATTTATTTACCATTTTTATGTTAATTTGGAATTATGACTTTGGTGAGCAATCATATTAATTGTGGGATTATCTGACATACGTATTTTTTGTTAAAAATATAGTTAAGGATGTTGGGATTTTACTAGCCACAGTTGTCAGAGATATAATTTGGTTACACGTAATTGGATTCTAAATAGTGGAATTTGTATAAGAGTAAATACTGTCTTATTTTAACTAATTTCAACGAATATTGACATAAAATGTTATTATAATGAATGCCTTTACTTCTGCATAGAAAATGGAATATCAATAAAATTTGTAATATATCTAGTGTATTATTTTAAAAGGGGGAAATGCCCGATGTGTTTAATATTATTATGATCTGTTACGCTACGCTCAAACTATACAGTTACGTTTGTAATTGCCTCTAGACTGTAACTAAACTTGGTTGTTAAGTTAAATAATGTTCTCTTAAGAAATAAAAAGTTTTACCAAACGTTATGTTTATTTTATTATCACTCCGTTCTTGTACCATCTATTTCCCTTTTATATAAAAACTACCGGTGCCCGCGACTTCGTTCGCGTGGTTGTCGGAAACACTAAATTATCTTTTGATTGCTGACGTTGGTTTTTGTTATTATGATTATTAAAAAGGAATAATTCTTTCATACATATTTTTAAGTAACTTAAACCGTTTATGCAGCGCACGCAACAAAAGTCCTCAAATGTGAATATTTTTCCCAGTTTTTGCAACTGACGCTTGGCTCCTATTGGTCGCAGCGTAGCCTAAAGCCTTCCTCTATAAATGAACTATCCAACAATAAAATATTTTTTCAAATCGGACCCCTGAGATTAGCGAGTTTATATGAACTACTATTCATTAGTCTCGCTAAAACTCAAAAACGGCAGAACGAAACTGAAATATTCGAAGAAGTCCAAGGAAGGTTTTAACGGTGAGAAAATAGTGTGTGTACCCCACAAAGTGGGCAGGGGTCAGCTAGTTAAGAAATAAAAGTTAAATCTATTTATTTTTAAATAAATTTTTAACACGAAAAGCTCCAACGGTTATACTACCTATATAACCCGTCAAAAATAACTGGCGTAAAAAACTCTCGAAACAACCTTAACCCATTACTGGGCCGAGACTTCTAGACCACAAGATAACCTTTAGCCTTTAGTGCAATTCTCTAAGCGCAAAATCGTAACAGCCAAGATTTCAACGGCTGTAATAGCGATGATGAATTGGCATTCCCCAAGATTAGTTTTTACGCTAATATTATAATTTATGTGTAACCAATACAGAGCAATACGTCCGATATTTTGTCACTTTTATGGAGATCTTTTATCGTGATTTGTCGCGTTATGGTAAGTAATTTAAATGAGGTCCCAAGACAAAAATTGCTCTACGTGTCATTCTCTTCACACTATATTCGGCTAAATATATGAACCATGAATCATTCTGTATAATTACAAAGTTCACAATAACACACAACTTTTATTTACAATTTTCCCTTTATTACGTTACTAATAGTTTTTACATAACACAACCGGTTCCAATTAAATCACCATCAGGTTAATCGAAACGTGTTATGTAAAAACTATTAAAAACTTAACGTGGAAAAGTGTAAATAAACATTTGTGTTTTTAAGCAATAAATTTTTAATCAACTCCAAAAAAAGAGATGATCTGAAGGCCTTAAAAAGGCTATTTCCAGTAACATTGCATTGTCACGTGACATACCTACAAATGCATGAAAAATTCAATTCCCACTGAGCTAAATGTTGACACAACGTACAAATGTAACTCGCGAGATTTGGCTACACACAAAGGGGCGGGGGAAATAAAGACTGGTAACAAGTAAAATACATTCTGGAACACGACGAGTATAGCCAATTTAGAAGCGTGGAGGCACCGAACTCGCTTTACGAACAAATGAAGATCTCCGCTTACATACGTTTACTCAGGTTTGTAATGTTAAGATTTTTTTTTTGAAAACAGGACAAGTGCGGGTCGGACTCGCGCTAAGAGATCCGTACAAAAAGATAACAAAATCACGTTTATTATATGCCACCCCGAAATGTTTATTATATTTTAAGTTTATTATTTATTATGCAGAGTGATTCATGGTTTATATATTAAGCCGATTATAGTGTGAAGAAAATGACGCGTAGAGAATTTTTTGTTTTGGGACCTCATATAAATTACTTATAACGGGTGTATAAAGAGCAGTCACTATAACTTTGGGATATGAATATACTCATTCTAGAATTGTACTTTTAATTTTTTTTTTAATATTTTTTTTGTTTTATTTTTATTTCTGCGACAAAAAATAAGAAATGGTGATAAGTAAAAAATATTTTTTTTGGTTTTTGACAAAAAAAATATTGAAAAAATACTAATATATAATAATTCCAAAATGAGGAAAGGTAGTATAAAAAATAAAAGGTCTAAAATGACCACAAGGACTGAAGCTTACTATGATGGGGATCGCTGGCTCTATTCTATACACACGAACGCACTGGTCGTTGACCTAATAAGACCTGATAAGGATTGAAACTCATCTGTTTTGTGACTTTTGTAGAGATCTTCAATCGTGATTTGTCGCTTTACGGAAAGTAACGTGCCAAAATAAAAATGCTCTACGCATCCTTCTCTTCACACTATTCGGCTTGATATATGAACCATAAATCATTATGTATAGAACTAAAGATTTTGTGACTATTTCAAGTGCCTACATGTTGATGTTATTGAAGAAAAATACGTTTGTTGTAAACCCTTAATATGTTTTTATTTTGTTTTTTTAGTATTTGTTGTCATAGCGGCAACAAAATACATTATTTGTGAAAATTTCAAATTTCCGCTTTCGCAGTTCTTGAGTACAAACTGGTGACAGACAGAGGAACAGTCCGTCTGTTCTTCTGTCAGACAGAGAAGTCTTAGTAATATGGTCTGGTATTTACCAGTTGGATACGAACCCTAAAATTGAACAATAAGCAGTCCAGAGCAATATTAAGATTAACGATGATGGAGACAAAGCGTTCAGGGAATCAAAAAAAGTGTAATCTAGTTCCAAATTCCTAACAAAATGACTGAAGTTTCTCGAAGAAATTCAGACAATAATAAAGTTCGACAATGAAGCCGAATAAAATTATGTCTTTTGTCGAATCACTTCAAATTTTTTAAGACATAAAAGTCGTATAAAAACGCAGGGAGCCCTAATCTTAGTGAAACGGCATTGTTCAAAGTCCGACAATTTTTGAAAAGTCCAGGTCGTTTACAGGCAGAATAATATTATCATCAATATCTACACTAATATTATAAAGAGGAAAAATTTGTATTTTTGTATGTAACGACTTAACTCAAAAAGTATTGGACCGATTTTATTAATTATTTTTTCATTAGAAAACTACATTATCACTGAGTAACATAGGATATATAAATATTAATTGTTGTTTGTTAGTCTCGCTAAAACCCGAGATCAGCTGAACTGATGCGGCTATTTTTGGTCTTGAAATATTCGTAGAAGTCCCGGAAAGGTTTACACGGTTTCCATGCTCAACAAAGTGGGCACGGGTCAGCTAGTTAGGATATATTTTAATAGCAGAGATGCTTATCTTTTCTGCTTCAATATTTGCCCTGTATTTAAAAAAAATAACCATTACTCCAGTCACCAATAATAACTTTTTCAAACCTAATATGGTAGCCATTTTCATTGACACTAGACGATCTAACCAAGTGTATTTGCCGTACACAAGATCACTTTTTGTCGTGTCTTCTTAGGTGGGACGGATGAGCGACAGGACTAGTGCCTGGCATAGGACCGATTTTTACATGCCCATCCGACGCATGGATTCTTATCAAACTATCAGATTTGCATTATCTTAACCAACATTTTCGACATTGCCAATGACAAAAAAAAACAATATTTGCAATACTTTCACATTTAAAAAAATATGGAATCTTGCAGATATAAAACAAGCCTTTTCTCTAAATATAGAAAAATAATCACTTGCCGAGCCTTTGCCACAGTAATTGTTACTGCTGACTGTGAACTGCCAGGGCCCCGATTCTCGTTCCTGGAAATTCGGTTCAAATCTCAGTCAGTGTACATTGTACAATGTGCATCTCATATAAACTAATATTATAAAGCGGAAGAGTTTGTTTGTTTGTTTGTTTAAACGCGCTAATCTCAGGAACTACTAGTCCAATTTGAAAAAATCTTTTTTTGTTGGATAGTCTATTTATAGAGGAAGGCTTCAGGCTATATAACATTACGCTGCGACCAATAGGAGCGAAGCGTCAGTGAGAAATGTTGCAAAAAACGGGGAAAATTATTCACATTTGGGGATTTTCGTTGCGTACGCTGCATAAACGGTTTAAGTCATTCAAAAACCACGCGGACGAAGTCGCGGGCACAGCTAGTAGAAAAAAATTCACTTACCGAGCCATCGACACAGTAATTGTTACTGATTACCTGTCATTATTCGGTGGTCCACCGAAAATTGGTTTAAACAAGAGCTAATATAGTTTAATATAGTTTTTTTTAATACATCATAAATCTTAAGCCGCATCTTACCTTTCAATCAACTCAAATATAATAATAGTTCCCCTCACCGATTTCGGTGTCGGTAGCCGATTTCATTGAAACCAGGCCAGCTACGCAGGAGTTATTTTATAGTGACTAATTGAGTGCGCAATACACAAAGACACTCTCTCTTCCTATTACTCTCATAACCCAGTGGGACGGTAAACCGACACGACTGGCGAGAGAACAGGCGCAGGTCCGACTTTTTACATGCCCATCCGACGCATGAATCATCTTTCTTGTCAGACAATCAGGTGATCGGCCTGCATTATCCTAACCAAACTTGAAAACAACATTTTTTGTTGTTCCAACACGGGAACCCACGACCTCCGGGTCGAGAGCGAACCTCTGAACCACTAGACCACGGAGGCGCAACTCAAATATGTACGGAATCCTGCGTGTGCGAAGCTCTTGGCCGATTTTATAATTACAGATCGATGTCGGGTAACATTAATCTAGTACACATGAAACCGTGGTACCGACTGAACGAGGCTGTAATTACCTCTGCTGTATACTAACGACGGTCAGCTAATAACTTACCGTAATGCCACTGATTCACGGCCCACTAACGTTCGGATTAGGTTAATAAAGGGCAGAATTAATGAGGGTTCACCCTTTAAGTCACTAAATATGAGTTGGTTAATTACTTGTTATAATAAAAAAAGCAGGGGAAACTCAGCGTGATCTGAAATGTTAAACTAACACTAAAACATTACACAAGGTGTAAAATTAATGAGTGATAATACTTTAGGGTGTGTATGTGCCTACTATGTAGAGTAGACTATGAAAGTACCAACGCTGAAAGACTTATTTCGACTTTCATGTTTGTATGAGAAATGCCCTAACATCATACATTTTTCCATACAATAATTTTAAAAAAATCCTCTTTCAGCGCTGGTACTTTCACAGTAAACTCTATATATACGGGACCTATACACACCCTAAAATCACTCATTTATATTATAGCCTGTATATTGCAAAAGTAAAAGTTGCAAAAAAAAATGCTTGGCTATAGCTTAGGGTATTCAAATTAGATTTTTGGAGTAGTCAGCATGATTCCGCCAAAATTATTTAATGGAAGGTTAGTTTTATATATTTTTTTGTTACTTCAAGTCAAAAGAACTACTGCAGCAAGATAATTTTAAGCATGTTAAATTGCTTTTATGTGTCAATCGACGTTCGATGTTACAATGTCCAATAGGATAGGTATTTGATAAGTTCTATTAACGTAATTATAGAAACCCCTGTACTTCTGTCTCATTATAATAATAAAATCGGAAGCGGAGTTTAGGATTACAACTAATATACTGATAACAAAATACAAAATCCGGATTATTCGGCGGTCAACCGGATAATCCGGGCAGTAATCTCGGTGCTAGAATAGCCGCGCATGTGAATCACTGTCATAACAAATCGCACCAGTTGTAACTTGTAAACACATCACGAGCAGAAATGGACGAAAAGGGTCAGTTACACGATGCCGACATGCGCAGGGACAAATAAGGATCTGTTACACGCATCCGTCATAAAATAGTATCCATAGTTATTATATAATATCTATGGACGCAAAGTTAAGTTGGTATAAAGTAGCACATCAATCTGGCCCCGTGGTAAGTATCTGAAAAACTGAGTGGCGGCGATTCTCGGGCAGTGGAAAAACGTTCACATTCGAATAAAACATCGAAATTCGGAAATTTTAAGAAGGATGCACAACATGTGTATTCTCAGAACTGCACACTCGAACGCATTTGACACTTGACAGTTCACTGTTCAGTAATACTTTTTCCACTGACGCGGAGCGGGGTGGAGAGGAACTTAGCGGTGCCCAACCCAAGCGAAGCGGAGCGGAGATTTCGAGCATAGTGATTGGTCAAATCGGGCAAGCTCTTCTACGCCTCGTTCCGCGTCAGTGGAAACGCAGCCTTAACGTCTTTAACGTCTAATGGTTGTCATGGTAACAAAATTGTTTACAAATGGAAAATAAAAATTATGTAATTATGTAAAAATTATGTTATTTATAGCAATAAATTCCGTATTTATATCAGCTTAAACTATTTGGATTAATATTTTTGGTAATCCAAATAGTCTAAGCTTATGTAGATACGTTATTTAAAGCAACGTTATACGATATAAGAAAATATCTTAGATTTTTTCCGCTTCACATTTGTTCATGAATTTTTCCGTTCTGCTGAAAAGTTCGCACAATTCTTAGAACACTTATTCTGGGGTACCACTATAACAATTACCAATCGAACTGTCACAGTGAACCTTAACATAGACAATATGTTGCGTTCCGGTTTAGCGTTAAAAAACCGCTTTGGGAAACTTCAAAGACATTAAGTGATTATTTTGTAAATATTGTCCGAAATATTAATATTTTATATATAATATTATGTATTATAAACATATAAATTACGTATTTCGTCAATTATAGACAGTTAAAATAATTTTTACCCGACTTCAGCGAAGTCAAAAGGAAGGGTAGGAAGGTAATGATGTTGGCAGTCTATGTATGTATGTATGTATGTATGTTCCCTCGCAGCAGCTAAACTACTGGTCAAAATTCTACAAATTCTAAATTCAAAACTTTTTATTTCCATAAAGGTTATTAAATAACACGTCTTATTGAATTATCGTACATGATGCCTACCACCGGTTCGGAAACTAGCCCGGCGAGAAGAACCGGCGTAAGAAACTCGCGCGGGGCCATCTTTTAGCAAGGTCCGATTTTAATGAATGAGGTGTAAATCAATTCGTATTGTTGCCGCGAGTAACATAGACTATTAGACTATATAAATTTCATTGTCTTAATTGAATTTTTTAGAATATCGTTTTTTAAGTTTAATTTTGAACAGGGACCGATTAATCCGCTATACGGCTGTAGCGGTATCAATACAAACCGTTTTATTACATACATACATACATACATACATACATACTTACATACATACATACATACATACATACATACATACATACATACATACATACATACATATATACATACATACATATATACATACATACATACATATATACATACATACATATATACATACATACGTACATACATAGACTGCCAAATTATTTATTTGTACATGTGGATTCGGACATCTACCGGTCCTTACCACTCGTTGGATATCGGGGACTTTTCCACGATTTACTTCGACTGTGAAGATCTGAGAATACACAAGTGTTTTTCGTTCTTAAAATTTCCGAATTTTGATGTTTTATTCGAATATGAACTTTTTTCCACTGCCTGAGAACCATGCGCAGTACGTGTTTTATAAACCGCTCGAACGTTTCGGTAGAATGGAAAAAATCATGAACAAATGTCATGCGGAAAATATTCTAATAGCGAGAATCGCCGCAGGTACCAGATTTCGAAGATATGGGTATATTGTATATTTTATATAATATGCGTATATTTAATATTTATCTATGGGGTGCCTGGAAAAGCAGCACCCCAAAGAAGCTCCTCCCGAAAGCGGGTGTCGTAAAGGGGAATATAACGGGTGTAAAAAGAACAGTTATTATAACTTTGGGATATGAACTACCTTTTCTTATTCTAGAAATGTATTTTTTTAACAAAAAATTATATTTTTTTGCTTTTTCGTTATTCTGGCGACAAATAATAGAAAA
Source organism: Celastrina argiolus (assembly GCA_905187575.2). Lineage (NCBI taxonomy): Eukaryota > Metazoa > Arthropoda > Insecta > Lepidoptera > Lycaenidae > Celastrina > Celastrina argiolus. Next base: position 1,917,010 of record LR994585.1, read on the forward strand.
TGGTAAAACGTAAAAAATATTTTTTTTTGTTTTTGACAAAAAAAAAAATTCCAAAATGAGGACCGGTAGTATAATCGTATCTCAAAGTGTAATCCTTGCTAACTCTGTTAGCTACCACAAACAAGAGTTCCGTCCAAGAAATTCTTAGGCGACTCATCAAAATCAAAGTACTCACGAAAAATTAGCTTGATACTAATCAAGTGAAAACCATGTATGGGGGAACCCAGCTGACTAATATGTTTTTAAGTTTCTTAAAAAACAATTAAGCATGTGACATAAGTAACGTTGTTCATTTTTAAAAGTGAAACGTAACTTTGTTTAACTCATATTGAACGCTGATTGGTCGACCATTTATCAGAGATAAAGAAAGGAAATATCTCATAATTATATCACGCTTGCCCATGGTTGATTCAAATCGTCCTTTGGCAAATTACCCTTATCTGTGAAATTTTAACCAGCCTTGCAAGTGTAATTATATTATATACTATCTGACCCGTACCCACTTCGTTGAGCATGAAAACTGTGTAAATCTTCCCGGGACTTCCACGAATATTTCAAGACCAAAAATAGCCGAATCAGTTCATCTGATCTCGAGTTTTAGCGAGACTAACGAACAGCAATTGATTTTTATATAGCCTATGTTACTCAGTGATAATGTACTTTTCTAATGAAAAAAGAATTATTAAAATTAAAGTACTTTTTGAGTTAAGTCATTACATACAAAAATACAAATCTTTCCAAGAGGAAAGATTTGTATTTTTGTATGTAATAATATAAAGATATAATACTAGTGTAGATGTAGATATCTGTTCCTTCCTTTCTCTTTGATAATTTTCCACCAACCAGCGTTCAATATGGGTTGTTAATTTGCCATGTTAGTTGATCATACACTTGAATAACGTTCCGGAAACCCTAAGGGTTAGTTACACGCACCCGTCACGCGCACTCTGGCCGTCTGCCAGGGCGGTGTAGCTGCAGGTTGTAACTTTGTGTTATTACCTTTAAGGGCTTGCAGGACGCATTCAAGCGAGAATTGGTACGCATTTATGGAACTGAAACTGAATTGTAATATACACACTCAAAGTTACTTTATTTGTTTGAATGCCATATTTAGATGCCATGATTTGTAAATGTAACTTTGAAAACAATAAAGACTTTTTTTACTTTTTACTTTTAGTAAAATTACAATTCAAATTGTATATAATTTATTAATTACCACTTTCTCCAAAATGTAAACTATAAGCAAACTAAAAACAAAATAATATTTATGAGTGATAATATACTTTGGTGTGGTGTGGTACCTGTATATGGTTTACTGAGAAAGTACCAGCGATAAAAGACGTACTTTTTTAATTGTTGTATGGAAAAATTCATGGGGCATTTATCGTTCAAACATGAAAGTCAAAAGTAAGTCTTTCAGCGCTGGGACTTTCACTGTATACTCTACATAGGAGGCACATGTTCTAAAGTTTTACTCATTGATTTTATAACTTATATCAGCACGAAATTGTGATCTTTTATTCTGACAAATCTCGTAAATCTATACTCAAGTTTGAACGAAAACTTGTATTATAATAATAATAATAAATATTAAACGAATACGAAACCAGTGTACCCAAGAGCGTACGCGATACACAAGAGCTCTTCTTTAACCCTAGGAACCCAGTGGAACTGAACTAAACTTTCATCACAGACACGACTAACAAGAAAGAAAGAAAAGGAAATTTATTTGGTAAAATATACACAAAATCATACTTAATGTAACAAAAAAATAAAACAAATTTTACCAAATTGGTGCCCACTCAGCATATGCTGCAAATAAAATTTGCAACGCTGATTTTCAGTGAGATCATTGAGACAGGACCAACTTATATATGTAAATAGTCGGTCCTGTTCCTATTCCCATCCAACGCATTGCTCATCTTCCTCGTCAGTCGTCAGACAATAAGGCGATCAGTCTGTATTGTCCTATTTACTTCAAACGCGGGAATATAACCTTTTTTTTTCGCCGAGAAATGCTTCTTGCCGCATCCCGTGGAGGACGGGGATTCCTACCGCGGTTATGTGGGGCTCGCTGCGTCCGTTAAGACGGTAAGTGGACGCAGCCATACCCACTACAACTCGGCGGTACTCCAGCACCGCCACCCACGGAGCCACGGGAAATACAATACAACCGCGACACGGGGATATAACCTACAACCGTCGGTTTCACGCCAAGCTCTAATCCACTGAACCATGTAGACGACTAAGTACCATTACGATAATGTGTTGGTGTAGTAATAAAATCTTATTACTACACCAACTTATATCGTACGTATAACGTAGATGTAAGTCGCCAAAAACATTAAGCAAAATAAACAACAGCAGCGAAGCTTATACAGGACGTGTTTACCGGATTATATAACCGGTGTAAAAAAACAGTCACTATAACTTTGAGATACGGTTATACTACCTTTCCTCCATTTTTTTTTTACTTTTTACCATTTCTTATTTATTTGTCGCAAGAATAACGAAAAACAAAAAAAAATTATAAAAAATATTTTTTTTTTTCTAGAATAAGAAAAGGTACTTATCGAAAATCGAAAAAGGTACTAATCAAAGGTATATATACTAATCATATTCCAAAGTTATTCGATTTTAAGTGATCTTTTTACACACTGTATTTAAGTCGACTGGAGGCTATAAAATAAGTAAGTAATGACAGTATGGTGTGGTATAAAACGCCTACCATCATAAAAAAGAAGATAATCCGACTTCTTCTACTTCTTTGTCTTCTTGTTGTCACGGAAATCACAACTACGGTATTATATAATTAAATAATTCTTTCATACAATTTTTTTAAGCAACTTAATCCGTTTATGCAGCGCACGCAACGAAAGTCCTCAAATGTGAATAATTTTCCACGTTTTTGCAACATTTCTCACCGACGCTTCGCTCCTATTGGTCGCAGCGTACTGATTGACTAACGCCTTCCTCTATAAATGGACTATCCAACAAAAAAATAATTTTTCAAATCGGACCTGTAGTTCCTGAGATAAGCGCGTTTAAACAAACCAACAAACAAACTCTTCCGCTTTATAATAATATTAGTACAGACAAGCTATGTTTTCGCCTTGTGTGATAACTTAGAACAGCCACTTGACGGCAGACGTGGGAGCCGATCTAAATACAAAATAACACGACCGGTTTCAATTAAATCATCATCATGGTTTAATAGAAAACGGGCGAATTATATTTTTTTACTTATTAAAAACGCAATAAAGTGGAAATGAGTAAATTATACATACACAATTATTATTGTGAACATGAATTTCCATCAAGAACCACTATTATTAGTCAGGGTTCACTTCCCCCATACATGGTTTTCACTTGATTAGTATCAAGCTAATTTTTCGTGAGTACCTTCATTTGGATGAGTCGCCCAAGAATTTATTGGACGGAACTCTTGTCTTTGGTAGCTAATGAAGAAAGGAAGAATAAAGTTTATGGAATTGGTGATTCCAAAATAATTTTTTTTTTATTGTCAAGATAATGATCTAAATTTTCCGAAAAAATATTTGTCCTTCAAAATCTATGGTTTGATCAAAGAGTTCCCTCTTGCCGACTTGTATCGATAACGAGGTCATCTTAAATTATTAGTAACCAGCTGATTTTGTTTTTATTACTTAGTTAACATTAATGTAATTCACCAGACATAATTGTCCTACAAATTGCGTGGTACGTTATCCCGGTCCTACGCTCGAAAGTTGAGCATTTATTTTTATCCTTGATAACTCTGTTAGCTACCACAATCGAGAGTTCTGTCCAAAAAATTCTTGGGCGACTCATCGAAATGAAGCTACTCAAGAAAAATTAGCTTGATACTAATCAAGTTAAAATCATGTATGGGGGAACCCTGACTATATATTCAATCAGTAATATCACAATAATATATTTTTTTGAAACTAGAATCGAAAATTGATTACGCTCCATGAATATTTCTATTAAAATAACATTCTGTATAATTCTAAAGTGCTTGGCGACACTTGTTTGACTACAAAGTGAAATAATAACTTTGCACGTCGCTTGAGAGTACAATTACGCTGAAATTATTAAGTTTAAAAAATCATTTTCAAAAATTTTTAGAGCAATATACACTAAAAATACAAAAAGTTCACAAATTTTGTATTACTATGTACTCTATATCTGTACCAAATTTTATCAAAATCTGTCCAGGAACTTTGCAAACAATCAATCAAACTTTCTTTTCTATATTTTTGTGCTTATTGTATTTTATATTATATTCATAATGTAATTGTTATTTGTACTTTGCTTTAGTTCTAAAACATTTACAATTCAGGAATGAATCGGAGTATTAGCTTTGTTCTTTGTTCTTCAGTGTTCATTGTTCATTGTTACGGTTATAGACATTTATTTCTCAATAATTACATAATTCACTTACTTGAGAACAAAACAATCTTAACTATTGAGTTAACTTATACTGGTACAAGGCGCAGTTTATAGATTATTATATTTTTACAAGCACAATACTTTCAGTGAATTTCCATTTAAATAGTAACGGTCTACTACAGTACAAAGGCATAACCAAACTGATTTGCCAGTCTTGTACATACGTCGCGGCCAATCTAACACACTATAATACGTCCGAGATAAATTTAACCTCAATGTAAACAAACCCGTCTATGACACTACCAAACTAGTCAGTCATGCCAATTGGCCAATAATAATACAATGATTTTTGTTTGCTATGAATCCATAGACTTATATTCTACAATCGGCAATGTCAAAATGGCGTATTATTTCTGTAAAAAATTTTCATTTGATGTTTAAACATATTAATTAGTGTTTAATTGTTTTAAAATGTATTGGATAATGAAGTGTAATCTTTTAATACACCTGTGAAAGTGTTGATAAGTGTGTACAATTAATGAATAAGGAAAAATTTCGATGTTTTCGGTTTGTTTACCTTTAGGTTAAATTTATCATGGATGAACTATCCTAATGTAGGTGACACTATAGTGTGATATGGGATTGCTGTGATTCTTTATTGAGTAAGTTTCGAAGTAAGGCGGCCCTTAAATTATCAATTATTTTGCTCAATTCGTAATACTGCGCGGTTTAATTGACCGATCAGGGTCAATATTAAAGATTGTGCAACGATTGAAGAAAAGTTTTAGCGAGTTTAATTTTTACTTCCTAATTTTTCAATTGAAGCTTGTAAGGTTAGTGACCGTACACGATGCAATAAAAAAAATTTGAATATTGTTACCCTGTGTTTCATCCTAGCCTGTTCATTCGTACTGCGCTGCGAGGAATAAAATGTATTGCACAATGTTATTGTAGGTCTAGGGGCTGCCTTGCCGCTGCAGTTATCGCCTCAGGCGGGTCCGGCGGCCCAGCAACAAGCGGAGGAGGAGGCACCGATGGGTTTTAGTGCGGTAACCCCGGGTGCGCTCCTCACCGCGTCGCCCGGGCGAGTCCCACATATCCCGGTGGCTACTCCCCTCACGCCGCCGGGAATTCATAAAGAATTTCCCATCGTAAAAAAAAAAAAAGGTCTAGGGGCTGCCTTAACCATAGAAATAGGATATACATAGAAGGAGTGTAAAAAGTAGAGCTAAAAACAGCGATCTATCTACCAAATTTCAAATGCAAAGATTCATGAGAGTAAAAGAGACAGCAACTTCATGATTTTTCGCGTTGTCACCAGGTCAGAGGTCGATTTTGGTGGTGTGTCAAATTCTGGTGGTCTGTCAAACGTATCAAACCAACTAAATAAAAACGTCTCAGTATTTTTATATCTCTTTAGAAATTAGTGACAACTTCAATTGGTATCATTATATGCCATACTGCTGGCACCTATTATTCTGTCAACAATAAAACATGAAGAAAATATTTTCCTTTAGATTTTAATATTTTATTGTAAAAGATTATAAATCTCATCTGATTTATTAAATTTTTTTCAGTTTACAACATAACTGTTTCGGAAAAAGCCTTGATTAGTGACATGCGTGTAAAAGTTATAGATAGCTCTCGAAAAAAAAGCTGTGAAGGAACAAGATCTTTTCATAAGTATGTTTTTAATGTTATAGGCTTAGTAAATATATCCAAATAGGCTAGAACTAATTTATTTTATTAGATGTATGTGTATATAATTATAGTTTCTAATAGTATGCGGTATTTGCATTATAATAAAAAATATTTGTTTACATAACATAGAGGTTAAGTTTCTCCTAGTGCTGTACATTTCTTTATCGATAACCCTTCGAAATCATCACTTTATGTTTGAATAGTATATATTCAGTATTTTTAACTTTTATTATTTTTTACCATACCAAGTTAAATATAATTAATCTGCTATTTGGTATTTACAGGTTTTTTACAAAATCATGCTTATTTTTTCCTGCGAGGCCGAGGTATGAATCCGGTCCTGCCGGTCCATTCGTATCGTCGAATTCATGGCTGGAGTGCTGTGCTCTAGTTCCTTTGCATACTCAATGCTGTGTTGATAGACTGAGACTACCTTTTTTGTATTATTGGTGCAGTTTTTTGTATGTTCGTCTGTGTTGTTACACTATTAAATATTACTTGCACTGCACGATTTCCATACACCAGCAGTACAGTAAAATGGGATGATATGATTGACTTGGACGGTAATATACTTTATATAGGTAATAGATTTTTTAAATAGTATAATGGAAATAGAAAGGAATAAAAAGTTCTTTATTTGTGCATAAAATACATACCACAATAAATAGATAAGTGCAATAAGAGGAATTATACAAAAAGGCGGTCTTACTGCTTACAACAGTATCTTCCTGAATTTTGATTATGGTGTAAGTATATGACTTTACTTTTTATTCATACCCAAATACTCGCTGTCTCAACATTCTTAATTTTGTCAAATTGATTTTACACGTGACGTTGTTTTGAACAGATAGCATTACGTCCATTACAAACGCTAAATATATTGTGGTTTCCTAGTTTCTTTTATGTAGTTAAATAGTGTTTTAGTAGATTTGATTCCTCCAGATCATTGAACGGCATCACAATGTTACAATCTTTACATTTTAGCAAAAGTAGTACCATAGTACCGAGGTATAGATACCTAAGAATTTACGATCCTAATACTTCTTAGATTAGATGCTTATTGACTTAAGTTTTTTAAATCATTAAAAACTTTGCTTCGCGCGGAAGCAATGTATTCTTATTCATATTAGAAAACTTCCTAAAGAAAAATCATCACCATATTTGTTGGGGCAAACTAAAATCCCTTGAGTTTAATAGACATAGGCGAAGATAAAGAGGAAAGTAATTTATACTAGGTGGTAGATAGTATAAACATAATATCTTCTTCTTTATTTTCATTTTTATCGACATGTGATGTCGACTACGGACGTCCCTTGAATAAAGACATGAAATTAGCACAAGCTAGCAGTCATGCAACTTGTGACCAACTTCGTACAGAGGTGATCGCCCAAAGTGATGACAAGCCTAAAAAAATGAAGTAACGGACAGCTAGACTTCCCTTTCCTTCCCATTAGCATGTGTCGTATAGTGAGACAAGAACAGAAATATGCCTCTGCTCTTGCTTTTTACCCGGTATCTATGCTTTAGTTATTAATCTGAGGCCTTAACCATCGGTAGCTATAATCATGCTATAATATACTTACAATCCGATTAAAAAAAAAATTTGACAAGTTGTCAAATTTTATATCAAAATAAAAATAATGCAGAAAAAATTTTATTAAGTAAATAAATAGTGGGATATATAATTATTTGGAACAAAATATTATGGTAATCGTAAAAAAGGGATGGTATCTAAGAAATCTAACGGAAAAACTCAAGGTATAATACTCGTTTTATTAAAAGGTATGTTGTATTACGCGGCCGCTAACGTATTTTAAGTTACTTTAAGTAACCCATTTTATCGTTGTCGTGCTCAGCAGGCATCAGATCAATTCTTAAACGATACTACAGATAGGGGACTCTTAAATCTTTAAACACGTCCTTGGTAAGCAGAATGACAAGGCCAGAATATTACTTTTTCCTCTTAATGTAAATGTCATTTGAGTTTATTATAGCCGTTATATTTATTGAATGTAATACTAAAAGAGTATTGGAACAGTCAATCTCACGATACAGTTATGAGATTTAAGTATTTAAACAGGTCCTTGGCAGGCAGAATGACAAGGCTAAAATATAACTTCAGCCTCAGTAAATGGCGTTTGAGTTCATGTGAATAACTAGTAAAGAACAGTGAATCTCACGACTAATTGTTTAAGGTCGAAACGTCAGCAAAAGATGTGCCAGTACCTCAACTGATCTAGGTGAAGTCGTGGCTATGTGCGATCGCGGTGTCGTCAGCTGGCAGAACACTTTACTTGGACATCTCGTGAGTAGCTCACAAACTTTACAGTCACTATATACTTTAGAGTCGCAAGGCGCTACGCATCCCGGCCGGTACCCACTAAAACCACTTACGGATTGCCATCAGCCGTTATGTTGGGTGGAGTACCCTGGATCTGTCAAAACCCAGGCCACTCCTTCCTCGACCGGCCGGTTCACCTCTATAGGGACCGGACTTGCATCGAATTAAGAGAGCGTTCCGGCAAGCAGATTTCATATATCCTTAAATATTTCAAAACAAAGTTCTGCGTCTGTCTGTCCGTCAGCTCGCAATAAACTAAAAGACTGTTGCATCTTCATGCTGCTTCACCAATGAATAGAGTAGTTTTCGAGGAAGGTTTTAGTGTATTAATTGGACCACCGAGATATCCCTATGGTGTCTTTATCATAAACAGCGCAACCGACATTGGCGAAAATGAGTTAAGTATATATTCGGAATCACTACAACAAGATCTACCAGGATCAATCACTCAATTCTTAATAGCTGTTATACTTTTCGTTATTATTAAAGTATGTAACATAAGTAAAGTTCCTCTTTTTAAAAGTGAAACGAAATTTTTTTTATCTGTCAAAATATAGGTTCTCAAGTGAGGTTGGGTTTGAGTCGAGACGGGCTAAGACCGTGCGATTTTTGCCCGGATGTATATGAAAATATTGATTAATTGATGACTGACTGATACAATATTATGACGACCTCAGTAGCGCATTGGTTCAGCGCGTTGGTGCTCGACCGAGAGGTAGCGGGTTTGAATCCCGCCGAGGGAACAAAAAGTTTTCAATGTTCCTGGGTCATGGATGTGTATTAAATTTGTGTATAATATTATAATAAAAATCTTAAATATGTGTATAGTGTAAAATTATTAAATATATTTCCTTCGCCTGGCAACACAAGTTCTTCGGAAACTTAGCACGGGGCCAGATTGACGTGGTGTGAAGCATCCATAGATATTATTATTATTTATATTATATTCTTGGATCGTGTCTATTTTGGTCGCGTTATTCATATGCAATAAGAACATAAGATAAGGTATCTTATCAGGCTTACGTACGGCGCGAGTATGATGTTATTTGCATTGTAGTCATACTACACTGTTGTGCCATTTTGTCATGTTTGTTTGGTCAACATTATTGTAGAATATTACCGCCGAAGCTTCAAATTGTCAGTTATTATTCTATATGTAATTATAAATTATTTGATAGTCTCCATACTGCTATAAGTGTTTTTGGTTCTCGTTGAAAAGTGTGTCAAAAATTTGTATGCAATGAAAATATTAAAATTATCTATGAGGTGTAAAATAAATTAGTGATAACACTTTAGGGTGTGTATGTGCCTGCTATGTACAGTTTACTGAGGAACTACCCGCGCTGAAAGACTTTTTACTTTCACGTTTCTTTGAGAAATTACTGCCCATACAATAAGTAAAAGTACCTCTCTCAGCGACCCTACATACGGGACCCGTACCACACCCTAAAGTATTATCACTCATTAATATTTCAGCCAGTAAATTATATATTGTCATATTCAATAGTATTCATACTTCATAACCTTACAGTTTTACAATAATTTATCATATTTTCGTTTGTCGTTTAGTTCACAACGTCCCGTGTGTGTGCGCCAGAAAAGACCACAACGGTAGCATCTCTGCTACATTCCGTCAAGAACTTTTTGGATACGAATGAAGATGCAAAGGTGTGTATTTTTTAATGGCTCTCGGCAATATTCAATTTATACGAAAATGGCAAACGATTTTTAAAAGACATTGATATCGTGGCCATACTGTTTACAAATCTAACTACCTTTACTTAATATGAGATTTAAACTCAGTTGTTGTTGTGCCAAATTGTCAACTTACGTCTCAAGTTACGTCCTTTAAAGGACGAGAGAGTGAATTATAATGTCATTCTAGCTAAGCTCACGTTGTTTAAGCTCTAGACTGAAGTATTATGCTATCTGGGGGTACCATCCTTTTCTCGATAAAAATAGAAGCCTGTATTTTAAGCAAGCAATGTATAAACACACTAAATTTTATTTCATTTGAAACAGAAGTTTTAGAATTATAACTTGTCCAATTTTATTAATTTTTTCAGTGACTCACTCACTCACTCACTGACCGATCATCAAAAGTATTAGGCACTTCTAGCAGACTTTCTTCAAATTTGGAATACAAGTAGTGCTAAGTTAAATGAAGGACAAACATAAACACTGAATCTGGGGGCACGGGAGTGCCCCCGTCAAGACGAGCCAAGCGAAGCGCAAGGGCACTACCTACCTTTTCTCGAAAGGTTTCGTCGTTTTTTTGAACCCTCATAACTTTGCTTTGGATGATGCTACATAGTTGAAAATTTCAACATATAATGACACCAGTAAAAACATGAAACATACAAAGTTTCAATGTTGTAGCTATTATACTTTAGATTTTATCAATGTCTAAAAACCCCAGATTTCGTCACTGACTCATTTATAGATCATCAAAATTCATAAGGTACTTCCTGACGTCCTAGTAAGCTGATATCATTTATGTAAGCTGTTATTGCTACAAAACCAACAAAAAAATTATTAAAATATAAATGCCGCCATTTTGAATCCAATATGGTGGACGGTACAAAATGGATGTTTAATATGTTTATTATACGGATATGATCTTTAAGACATAAAAGAAATATTATATTATACAATATTATACAAGTACCTACATAAAAAAATAAGACCTACTTTTTGTAGGACCGATAATCGGTCAGATTTTTGCTCCATATTATTTCTATCCCACTTTATTTATTTGTGTGCGTTGCACTACTTCAATCAGTATGTTCTATTTTATTCCGATTATTAATCGGTGACCGACTTTTTGTAAATGAAAAATATGTCTATGAGAAAATTAGTTTTATATCTACTTATTTAAAATTATGTACCTATAATAATATTTGGTAAGTAAAAATTAGGTAAGAATTAACAGGCAGCAAGTAGTAAATTGTTGTCAGTGTACATAAACAAAATATTACGTCGATCACTTGAAATTATCGGTCCGCCGTCCGGCACAAGCTCCCTGATGTTACGTACATGAAGTTACTTTGTTTATAGGGAATCTTATGTAAAAACCGTTCGACACATCGATAGCGCGATGTAGATGGCTTACAGCGCAATCTATGTTTGGAACTGTGAAACATCTAAACACACATTTACCAATATATTTAACAGTCGGTAACGTTATAATGATAACAATAAACGAAAATATTACACGATCAATGTATAAATAATTTTAGTGTTTAATCTTATGACTATTATAATATGATTATAATATGATTTTTAACACGTCACGTCATGAAGTTTAAAGATGGTCATAATCAAAAGAAAACCTTAAAGCTATTTTTCAAAAATAAATATATTTTTTTTCCTTCAAAAATAATAAGTTACACACAAGGTGTATGCAGTTAGCATATAATATACATATGTTTATGAGCCGTACAAGAATTAGTACCTCTAGTGACCAACAGATGGCAGTGACCGTCGTCTACATACGATATTATTATAGACTTACTGCATTATTTTAATAAGTATCAACATGCTTTATTAAATGCAATCTCCGTCGTATATATTACGTATGTAATTCTCAAATTCTCGAATTATTAGTGATGAATTTATACTAGTGGCATCCTAGGATATCCAAATAAGAAGTTTCTCTCCAGCAATAAAATAATTTATATTTTATAATTTATATTTATTATATTATAATATAATAATATAACAAATACAGAAATATGGACGAGACATTTATTTGAAAATCGGCCTCTACCTTAAAATTGCGGTGAAAGTTTATACACGGTATAATATTGACGGTGACATCAGTCGACGTCACTAGGGGTCACTATGCTAAGGCGCTGACTGTTCTATTTTCCGTAAGTAAAGGCCCGGGGTCAAAATAAGTTATCTTTAAATTAAAAAAAAAGTCCATTAACCAGCTTACAAAAATAAATGAAATCCCACCAAAAACATTTTAATGTAAAAATGTTGTCAAGACGAGTCTACACAGCTTACCCTGTGAAAAAGTTATCAGATATCGTATAAAGCCAAGCTCTACAATACACCTTAATCAAAACCTATCAAAAAGTGGTTAGATCTCATGTAGAACCAAAATTCTTGATCTATGCGCCCTTACTTCACCAGGCTTAACTTCACTTACGCTATATTATAGCAGTTAAAACGTGATACTTGACCGTTTTGCTACCGTTACGAACATTTCATACGAATTCATTAATCGTGTCCTAAATAAAACGGCCAAGCATCACGTTTTAACTGCTATATAGCGTAAGTGAAGTTAAGCCTGGTGAAGTAAGGGCGCATAGATCAAGAATTTTGGTTCTACATGAGATCTAACCACTTTTTGATAGGTTTTGATTAAGGTGTATTGTAGAGCTTGGCTTTATACGATATCTGATAACTTTTTCACAGGGTAAGCTGTGTAGACTCGTCTTGACAACATTTTTACATTAAAATGTTTTTGGTGGGATTGTTCTGTCTAGATACACCAACTGTATAAATAACTTTGTAAACGTATAAATTTGTAGGATTACAAAGTTATATTTGCATTTCCCGACACAATCTGATTTAATAATATGTATCACTTGTGAGATATATAATATTATTATGTACCTAGTATTTACCACGAGTGTTTTCTTTCATGCGATTGCCAAGATCTTAGTTTAAAAAGATTTTATTTAATATTTTAAATTTCTGCGTTAACCATCACAATAATTATATTAGAGCTATTTCGTAAGTCGACGACAGTAAAATGAACAAATATAAGTACTTACCAAAAATTGTCATTTAATGAATCCCTCCTATTACAAGACAATAGGTTTATAATCCAACGAGAGGCTAATTCGTTCAGATAACCTTGGGGCTTTTAAATCTGTCTACAACTGGCCTTGTATACGCAGGGCAGTTAAATTTAGTAATTACCTAGATTGTCTATCCGAAGCTAAGTCTCTAGTGGACATACTTTTTGTCACAGTAATTTGTTTAAAAGCTATAAGTATTAAGTAGTCTCGAACAAAATTAGCAAGTCTATATTTAGTCGAAACTTTTATGTCAAACAAAAATAATTGATAAAAGTTTTCTAAATGTATTTTTTCTAGAATCTTTTATTAATTATAAAAAAAGATAATTTCATAAAAGATAACCGTTTTGGAAGGCAACAGTTATGGAGCCTAACAAATAAAAATACGGACAGTGGTTATTTGGTGTGTTTGTCTCTTACTCTCACGTATCCCACAGGAACGCTAGTTTATCGGGATAAAAAGTAGCCTAAGTCTAAATCCAGGATGTCAGCTTCCTGCAAACCAAAATTTATCTAAATAAGCCCAGCCGTTTGCCCGTGATGAAGTAACAGACATACACGCACAGAACATTTCACCTTTAAAATTTGAGTTTGACGTTTCAGGTGATAATCCTCAGTATAATGGCGCTTCTCTTTCTTTTCTGGGTGGTGAAGACGATGCTATCCCTCATCATAAACCTCGTGTGCCCTGGACTAGTCATCTTGATAGGAGTGGTAAGTAGCTAAAAACAAGAGATATGAAGTTAGGAGTGCTGCACAGACAGAAAAGATTCGGCTTGTAGTGGAAGACTTTAATTAAAATGTATTACGAGTACTTCCATGAATACAATATGGCATAGAATATTATAATAAAATTATATTACATTCTTATTTATTTACTAATAATAGCTGGGCACGCGACTCCGTTCGCGTGATTTTTGAGCGACTTAAACCGTTGCAGCGCACGCGACGACAGTCTCCCCGTTTTTGCAACATTTATCACTGACGCTTTGCTCCTGTTGGTCGCAGTGTAATGTTATATAGCCTAGAGTCTTCTTCTATAAATGGACTATCCAACAAAACATTTTTTTTCAAAATCCGCTTTATAATACTTATAAGTATAGATTATAAAGCGGAAAAGTTTGTTTGTTTACTTAAACGCGCTAATCTCAGGAACGACTGGACCGATTTGAAAAAATATTTTTTTGTTGGATAGTCCATTTATAGAGAAAGGTTTTAGGCTATTATAACATTACGCTGCAACCAATAGAAGCGAAGTATAAGTGAGAAATGTTGCAAAAACGGGGACTCATTTTGTCATGTACATAACCATTTTGTTTTAAATTATCTGCCTTTACCTCTGGATGTCTGTAACGGCTTGTCTTCGTTTACTTACACTCTAGTTGAGTGTTGCAGGTTGCACGATGCATGTTGCGCGGCGCGCGTTCTAAGTTGTAGGTGAACTTGATCATAACTAAAACTATTTATACGCCCAACTAAGTGGTCACAAGGTTAGCTAATATATAACGGGTATAAAAAAAACAGTATAACTTTGGGATATGATGATTATACTACCTAATCTCAATCTAGAAATGTATTTTTTTTACTTTTTTTTTGCTTTTTCGTTATTCTTGCGACAAAAAATAAGAAACGGTAATAAGTAAAAATAAAAAAAAATCCAAAATGAGGAAAGGTAGTATCATCGTATCTCAAAGTTATAGTGACTGCTCTTTTTACACAGTCTATAATATTTTTGCTAATTAATGAAAACATTTTTTTAGTTGTGTATACCCCCACTGCGGGAGCCGCTACTGGGTCGCCACTACCCGGCCGTCGCCAACTTCGTACGAGGCATCCTGCTGAAGATAGCAGACAGCATCAATTGAAGTGGTCTGGATTTATTAGGAAACTTAATAAATAATAACGCAAAATACAGTAGTTTTAAATGTGGTTTGGTAGAAAATATTGTACATAGTTTAAATTTTCCACGCATACAATAAAATTTATATTATAAACTTTGATTATAAAACAATATGAAGATTGATCAAACATTTAGCTATTAAGCTGCACCAAAATGTTCGATCTAGGCTCTAGCAAATAAAAATAGGACAGCGAAAATACAATACCCCTAGAAATGTACCCTATAGAACTTTGAATTATACTATAGTGATTCTGTTTCTATTTCAAATATTTTACTGTCCTTCAAGAAACGTCGTTTTTTATCCTTAAATTGTATTTGATTTAGAGGTATTAGGAGGTAGATATATTTTTATCTACCTATTGCGATTTCTCGTTTTTGTTTTATAATGTGAGTATTTAGCAATAACTTACCAAAAAAGTAACCTGCAACGTTTTTTTACCGGTTTTCTCCAGCCCGTATCGTTTCTTCTTAAGCATATCTGCTAAATGAGTTGCAACTGTAGGTTGTCATTTAAATACAAGCTAATTGTGAGAGCCATATATTTGCTGAATAATTAAATTTACTGATTGTACAATCAGTTTACTAAGTGCGAGTTTTGTCAATACTCGGCGTGACAAATTGAACTACAATTTGTATGACACCTAGTTAGTCATTTCTGCCACTGCGTGCGTTGTTTCCATATTGTATGTCTGTGTTGTCTAGTGGCAAAACAGCACTCATCGCTTTTGATTTTTTTATTTCCATCAATAAGTAGAGCCTTCACAACAAAAATTACACGAATCTTTCCAATAATTATTATAATAATTGAATGAAGCGTCCGCGGTCCAGTAGGTAGACCGTTGATTAGCACTAGAAAGGGAGCAGTTTAAATTCCCAGGTTGTGGCATGAGACTTTGTTAGATCTCAGGTACATTATACGAATACTCTAATGGCGAAGGAAAGCTTCGTGGTGAAACCCGCACATGGTTGGCCCCAGATCTGTCATTCCTCTGGATTAGGGTGAATATATTTTGAGAATGCTGTATGCGCTGGGCAACCATGTGACATTTAAAACCTACACATGCACTACAGTACTTGAAGAGTAGTTACTTTCCTCGGATATTCCTGTATAAATCATCCAATAACAGATACAAACGCCTACTTTTTTTCCTTTGGAAGTTTGTATTATGGCATGTTATAATCATGCATCCCACATTTCGATGACGGTGGGCGGGTTTAATGAAACCAGGCCAGCTGAACGCAGGAGTTATTTTATAGTGCCCAAGTGTGTGCGCAATACACAGAAGCACTCTCTCATCCTTCACTCTCGTAGCCCAGTGGGACGAATAACCGACACGACTAGGAGATCAGGAGCAGGACCGACTTTTTACATGCCCATCCGACGCATGGATCATCTTTCTAGTCAGATAATCAGGTGATCAGCCTGCATTGTCCTAACCAAACTTGAAAACAACATTTTTGTTGTTCCAACGCGGGAATCGAACCCACGACCTCCGGTCGAGAGCGAAGCTCTAAACCACTTGACCACGGATGCGTTTACGCTCACCATGTCAACACCCTTTTACTTCTTGTTCAAACTATCAACGTCTAAATATCACACAAGGATTGATATTGTTTTCATCACAACGGGAGTAGTTCAGTCACGTGCGGGACAGATGCGTCGAACAACGCAGATGAGTTTTTGATGATGCACCCTCAAGCTCTCTCGTTTGAGCGGCGCGAGGCTGTTACTTGAAACAGGCTTTATACAGAAATATTAGGTTTGGTAGAAGTTATAACTGAAAATCTGGGCATTGACCTCGTGTGCTCACCTTAACGATTATTTAAAAACAGTTCGTTTTGTTCCATAAACGTTTTTTTTAATTAATCAGCTTAGCGTGAGGACAAATGCCTCAGTCGCGATATTGTGTTTTATTACTACCCAGCTGTACTTTTTTTGGCTTAAAAATGTTTTTTACCTAAACGTCTTACCAGTAAATCATGTGCTCCAATTTTCTGTATTTATTAAAATATTAGGGCTTAGGGACATGAACTTATACATAATTACATTAAATTTACGTCGCCGCTTGATTTTTATAGTAATAATAAACTGTGGTTGTTAAAATATGTAAAATGATCTGCCAACCGAGAGAAATCTGTTAAATTCTTAGTTAATTTCGCCAACAATATTACCGAGCTTACTTTATAAATATACAGTCCATACTGTTACTGTACAGTAGATATTTTTCTACACAATTAATATTGTTGAAATACCTGTTACGATATACCTATATAATACTTTCTATGTCCTTTATTTATAAAGTAGAAATGAGAAAAAGATGTTCAGCCTTATTAGTTAGCTAAATAAAATCAGAAACATCAATTACAACAGTTTGTAACTACGCTAAATCAAACAGTTAGCACATTAGGACACTCGAGTCGGCCATGTTTTGGTCCTTCGAGCCGTACGCACAAAAACCCGAATATATATGGGGCGGAAGTGAGTGTCAGGGAGAAATCGGCTGAGCGAGGCTGTATAGCGTTATGGTGTTAAGGCTCTATAGCGTTAAAGCGTTCATACGTAAGGGCCTCTCTACGTGTCCACAACACGACGTCAACGTGTGTCTTGCCGCGTCGTGCTAATTGACGTTACGGCAACGACAGCACAGATCATGCCCTCAAAAACTCGTTTTGCGCCAATAAAATATTGTAATCAACTTACTAATAAATTGTTTATTTACTATATTATACGATGTTTTTTCATTGTCAATGAATTTTCTAACATGATAATGGTACTTATAAATATTTAAAAAAATGTGTCAGAGTTTTACAAAGTACGGCAATACTTACGTAGTAAATATTATAAGTGTCATCGTTTGAAATTGATTTTGTAAAATATGTCGTTAGTTTTTGGTAAATAAATAGTTTTATTGAAAAATTCAATTTGCTAAATTGCGATGCAGCGTCGTGCATTTTTAATTTGATAGTGCAACGTTGACGTTGACGTTGACGTCATCGTAATGTGAACGGGTCTTAAGGCGTTAAGGCGTAAGACATACAGGCTTTTACGTGAATATTTACTATCGGATATTTGCGTTTACATCAATGAGTTTGAATGCGCTCGACTATGAGTATAACACTCATATATTTTTCCACTAATGCGTATTTTGTAGTGTAGCGTAAAATATACTGATCGATACTTTATTTATTTTGTAGCTTATTATTTTTATGAATATGTTTGACTTTTATTACTGAATTGGTTTTTTGATACTTTATTTATTTTGTAGCTTATTATTTTTATGACTATGTTTGACTTTTATTACTGAATTGGTTTTTTGATGTGCTAGCTGTTTGTGAAAAAATTTTTCGTGTTTTCCATTTGTTAAAACAACGTTGAACTGAAAAAATAACCTTCATTTCTCATCAACCGTATCACATTACATTTTGTCAGAAACTTATAAACCGTGAAAGTCTATCGCAAATGAAAACATTTTTTTATTCTGTTCAACTCTCGTGGAGTATTGAAAAAATATTACTTTATTAAAATATTGAAGTAAATAATTTAACTTTAATATTTACTGTATAACAAATAAGTCAGTTTATACTTCGTAATAACTTTGCAAGTCTTTTTTAAAGCTTGCAAAGGTATAAGTTGAAAAACTGTGGTGCTGTCGCTTTGACGTTAAGAAAATCCAAAGAATGATATTTATTTTTCTCAATCCAAATAGTTTATAGCGATCCATTTCACATCCAAAGGAATAATATTTATGTTTTTTTTTGTAAAACTAGCTCAACTCGAATATTTGGAATAGAAAATAACTATGTCGGCGGGATGGCGCTTCAGTCCTGCAACATGTCACCTGTAGCTGTCATCTGTCTACGAAACGTCAAGCTATGACTTGGACAGCTGTCATGGCTTGGGAGTGGTCTATGCTCGTTATAAATGACACATAACGGTGGGGTCAGACGGAACGGACGCGAGCGCATAACTCTCCGCGTTTCTGATCGTTATCCATTTGCATCCACGACCTGAGTTAATATTTTAGAGTGAAACTATGTTATTTTACAATAAATATACCGGACCTCCTCCTCCTAACCACAGAATACCGCACTCCGTTAACTATATATACCAGATTTTAGAATGAAACAAATATTAAATAGTCAAAATTTTGTGAGTGTGTGAGTTTGGTTGCTGTTTGCGCAAACAGCTGGATTCATAAAATTTGGTATACATAAAGCTGGACTGCATTAAAACATTATATGTATGTATTAGTGTATTATGAAATATTACTCGTAGCATTCTATTGTGTTAAATTTGATTTTATTCTTTTAATTATTTCACATTATTTCCTTCATCGTTTTGCAGCACCTATTCGTTTATTTTGTCTCTGCACCACCCTATGTTTGACTGGTAGAGAATGCCTTTTGGCAATAAGTCCGCCATTGTACAATGTGCAAAAAGTGTAAATCAATAAATAAATAAATAAATTATAATGAAACCCATTAGAAAAGGTGGAGATATAAAAATATAAAATAAAAAGAAAAATAAATTAGGGACAACCCGAGTTCGGAAAGAAAAGGAGAGTTTTAGGGTTAAAAATGGTTCATCTCGATTTTTGATTTCCGACCAAACTACAAGTCCTATGGAATAAAGTTAATTTGAAAAGTTGTAGGTAATAAGAAGATCAACAACTTTTGGATTTATAATTTTTTCACATAGCCTCGAAATGTAAAAAAATCAAATAACTAAGTTTTTGGTAGTTTAATCTTAAAAAAATGTATAAATTTTTTAACGCAATTCAATGAAAATTTTTCTTATTATTTTCCAAATACATTATAATTTATTTTATTTGAAATATTAACTTTTGTACCATATTTTAGCTTAATATCGAAAAACCACATAAACCTAATTTTACCCACCTTCTATTATAAGCTCTATTGATAAATAGGTCAATACAGAGCTAAACTTATTTAATTACGAACACTTTTTTAATAACCACGCAGAGAAATTTTGTCGTTGTTTTTATATGGGCCACATTATTGCTGATCGAAGCCCGTCTCTCAGAGAAGACCCCGGGGTATATAATTTCCTTATAACGTATCTAGTACTTTATTAGCTAATTAGCTTAATAGGTTCATTGGAAAAATGTGCATACGATATTTTCCGATAGTAGAACTGATTTTATTTTTATCCGTTAGTTTTGTACTTATTTGGACATAAAGCCATCAAATCATTTATGGCTATCTGTTGTGTATAAGGCATTGATGTGAGTACACCCCAGGCGACGTGACGCTATAGAGAAGATACTAGCTTAGTAGCCCAAGCAGGAACCTTTATCAGTAGCCCAATCAGAAACAATGAATATTTAACAGTAGCCCAAGCAGGAATAATGAACATTTAACAGTAGCCCAAGCAGGAACAATGAGCATTTAACAGTAGCCCAAGCAGGAACATTTATCAGTAGCCCAAGCAGAAATAATGAACATTTAACAGTAGCTCAAGCAGAAACAATGAAAATTTTTCAGTAGCCCAAGCAGGAACAATGAGCATTTAACAGTAGCCCAAGCAGGAACATTTATCAATTGCCCAAGCAGGAATAATGATTTATCAGTAGCCCAATCAGAAACAATGAATATTTAACAGTAGCCCAAGCAGGAATAATGAACATTTAACAGTAGCCCAAGCAGGAACAATGAGCATTTAACAGTAGCCCAAGCAGGAACATTTATCAGTAGCCCAAGCAGAAATAATGAACAATTAACAGTAGCCCAAGCAGGAACAATGAACATTTAACAGTAGCCCAAGCAGGTACAATGAACATTTAACGGTAGCCCATGCAGGAACATTTATCAGTAGCCCAAACAGAAATAATGAACATTTAACAGTAGCTCAAGCCGAAACAATGAACGTTAAACAGCAGCACAAGCAAGAATTGTTGGAGTCGGTTTTTATAATTTCGAAGTCATGAGTGTGCGTAACGGGGTGTAGAAGTGTTTCACTTCGGGATAATAAATGAAGAAACCCTTTTTTTGTTTATTAAGCACCAAAGTGCTTAATAACTAACTGTTTATTGTTAACTCTGTCTTTATTTTATTTATTTATTAAAAAAAAATACAAATAGGCAGTATTTTTATGGTACAACATAAGTTTACACAAACTTTATAAAGTTGAACTAGAATTTTCCAATAATTTTAATTTGATGTGCTACACAGTAAATCTTAAATAACAACAAAACAATCTAGAAAAGAAACACTTGACTTATGTATACAATATCATTAGTATTTGGCACTTAAAGTACCGATTGGCAATTGGTATGTACCAATACATATACAAATAAAAACGCATATGTATTAGGGTGGGTCACTTATGTATGAAGAAAAAAAAAAGTTTTATTTTTATAGGAGCACAGTGATTAAACGGTGCTAAATGGTGACTGTAAATAGAGTGCAAAGTTTGATAGCATTCGGGATTGATCTTCTGCCTCCGGATTCATTTGAAAACTAAGGAAATATAGTAAAATATGGCCCTAGCATATTTACCTGCAGATTTTTTTTGTTTTTAAGAAAAAGACCAAAAATCATAAGAATCTTTTGTTTATTAATAGAAGAATACTAAAATGAAGGAACTACAATTCTAATTAACTAAATCATTATTTAACTGAGTGGTTTAAAAAACGCAAAAATCCTTCTTGCGGTCGAATTTTAGCATCGCTTTTTTCAAATCTTTCTGGACTCTCAAGAATTCCTCTCTTGATGTTTTATTGCATATAAATCAGTTAAAGCTTAGGGCACAGCTTTAACTACTCTTTCTATTGCTTGATTGTGACAACATAGGCGTTGTAAATCCAGTTCTCCTTCTCCTTTCAACTTATAAACCATGGGATTTTATCTTTTCTTACACATTTTAGTATTGGTGGTTAAGTTATACTTTTCTGCCAATTTAACTCGTAATTTTATGTTGCATCAAAGATAAAAACTGAAGTAGACGCAATGGCTGATCTAGCTAGAATTTGACGTGCAGCTAATTTACGAATATATCGCTGGGATCTGTTAATATTGCAAGAGATAGATTTTCTGAGTATACAAAGTAGCTGTTTCTTACTGGATCTTTGTACTGGGTCAATAATAGATTATAATATTGTTGGTAAATAACGTCGTTTGTCGTTTCAGCTATGTATATGATGTTCACCACTAAACATCAGCCTCCCCTGATGTATTTTAGTTACTCGCCACGCTTTGCAGGCGGGTTGGCGGGCGATGTTTTAAGATCCGCGGAAATGCTGCTATTATATTATTATAATTATTCCTTCTGTCGCCTATTACGACACCCACGGGAAATATGGTTGATATAGAGGTGATATTCTTTCTCTGGCACTCCATATATACCTAGTGGTAAAAACGCGGTAATTCAATAAGATCAAAGATGTGCCTCGATCCATCTTTACAGCTTAAATGAGTTTTTATGAAAAACCAAATTGGTGCGTAAACTTTGACAGCATAATATTATGTTGCAAGAGTATTCTCAGTTCTAGTTCTATTTCCAAAGTAGTCTCTTCTGAAGCATATAGACGCGAAATTCTATTGGCACGAGTTAACCATCGGATAAGAGACAGTTTGCCTGGTAATTTGTTCGCCGAATCACTAGTAAACGTCACTGTTAAAACTGCTTCGACTATTCCGTACAAGGATACAAATAGATCAAGTCTATAGTATTTTTTTAAGCAGAAAGCTCCGATAAGTTTGTAGGAATAGGAGTAAACTGAATTAGATTTCTTCTCACTGTTTTGAATCTGCTTACCAGTCGCTTCTGAAAATGTTTGAGGCCTAGATGTACTGCCATCAACATGTTGAATCAGAATATGTCTAAATGGCAGTTCGTTCATAAGCAATAGACACAATAGTCCACTGTCAGGGTTTATTTAGTTCTTTTTTAACTTCTCTATTATTCCACCGTATTTACCAACATTCACATTCGAGCTATCGGGTTCAATTACAATTAAATGTTCATTTGATGTTTTGGAATAAGAAACAAGTGAAATATTTCAATTTCCATACATTTTTCAGTTCCAGAAGCAAATGAAATAATACATTTAAACTTCAGATTAGGTTTTTTATGAAAGTTATATACTCTGTATTAATTTTAAAATGAAATACACCCTAATAAAGACTTAAATGAAGTGAAAAAAAAAATGTGACTTATGTTTCAAAAATTTCAATTTTTAATATTTTCTATCTCAATCCGGAGGCAGAAAAATTTAAAATAATTTATCACAACTTCACGTATCAATTATCTACGCCATTTAGCACCTTTTTGATGCTGAGCCTGTACAAAAACTGAAAAAAAAATTTTTTGACCCACCCTAATATGTATGCGTTCCTCGTTAGGCGTGACTGAAGTCTTTAATTTTTGGTTGGGTGGTTGGTTTATAGCTAAAGTAGAAGTGTAACGTCTCCAAACCGGTCTGTTCAGCGCGCAACGTTGTGTGTACATACTTAATTTATATAATATGTTACAAAAATGCTTAACCTTACACGCGGCTATACCTGAGGCGCGTGTGTACTGACACACTAACATACTGGCCTTCGGCCTGTACACCAGCCGTGCGAGTTACTCACGTCAGTTCTTCTCGCTGGGCTAGATCCCGAGCTGGTGGTAGGCATTATAAAGAAACGACGGTCAAAAATCACTTTTATGACATTCATTTTAAATTTGAAAAAAATGTCGACTTTTGGCCAAGTTGATGCTCGTTGCTCAACGTTAACATTATACAGGAATACACCGTCAACTACCCTCAAGTGCGAACGTCACCAGGTAATATGAATATGGGTGTCACTGAGGCTATAACTTGGCCTAATGGGTATTTATTGTCGATTTAACTAGCGTTAAGCCCGGCTATCTCGTTTACGCGCACATTATCCACAATTTATTATGCACCCTGACATTTTCATGCACTTTTTAATCCAGGTATTGTTTTGGGGTATATTGTTTTTACATACCAGGTGGTTCCAATCTCTGTTTATTTGTACAACAAAAGTGTTAAAAACATTTTTTTTATGTTTTGTTTTTAACCGACTCCTGAGATATTATGCTCCATCGTAGCGCTGAAACTACTATATAAGGTATATCATAAATGAGTGATAATTTCTGTATTTAAATATATTATATTTTATACTTACTTTTGACTTACAGGTGTCTATGACAAATGCCCCAACATCATAAGTTTTCTCACAGAACAATAAAAAAGTAACTCTTTCAGCACTGATACTTTCACCGTAAACTCTATATTATACGGGACCCATACACACCCTAATGTATTGTCACTCATTAATATTACAGCCTTTTCCCTTTTGCGTCAAAACACACATCGCTTCACGGCGTTATATTCCACTACAAAGTAAACATTTGTAGCACAAATCGTGGCTGCATTTTGGCTCCGTGCCCTTGTGTGCCCCTGGGGCGCCGCGGGCAGGGGCCCCCACGGACGTGACTTGAAACATGACGTGTCAAAAACGTAGCTTCTGACACAGTATCGGGTTACCACCCGTTCGTAACCCAAGTGTTTTGGAACCTCAGCACTTTTGTCACCTAAAAAATTAGATCTGTTTAATTGGGCAATCGCATGAATATACAATGTATGTAGTATTATCTATCTCACAAGTCATATATATTAATACAGATTGTAAAGGGCGATTGCTAAGTCATTCTACTATTTATTTAAAACATAAAAGATTTTTAATAATATTGATATCATCACTATAAGATGTTGTTAGACCGACCGACTTACCCCAGCTTGGCATCATGGATCGACTTTCTACGGCAAAAGATCTTAGTTGCGAGACTTGGCACTTTTTACGAGTTGTTTTTGATGGGATTATATTATACATGAATGCTATACAGATTAATGTTGGCATACTCGTACTTTTTATGGAATGGATCAGATTCGAGCAGATTACTAATCTATTCAGTTTTAAAATACTTTTTTTTCAGATGACGAATGGGCCGTTGGTACATAAATACTATGGACCTTTTCATTCGTCACCTTCTGGGTAGCCGATGTGTTAACTAACCCCAGATTGCTCTGGATTGAACCGCTGCGTTACGGAGGTCGTCGAAAAAAGCATTGTCAATTATATGGCCTTTTATCGTCCGCTACATAACTCTCGTTCATACCGAAAAGGCTTTACTCAGTGACTGCCAGTCACAAACATATTATGTATCTTTCAACAACAAAACCACATTCACACATACAAGGTCCCTACAATAGTTTCACATTCCGATTTTAGGTGATATATTCGGCTTCAGTGAAACCAGACAAATGCAGGAGTTATCTTGATTATGGTGTGTGAAATATCTGTGACGCTCGTAGGTAAAATAATTATTGAAAATACATCATTCTCATCATCTTTCTTATCACACCATAGGGTGATCAAGACGTTGCGACAACAAAAAATATTGTTTTGTAGTCCGATTGGGATAGAGGTAAAAGACGACACAACCCCATTAGCACCCATAATCTCTACTTTCGTAACAAATTCACTAATCGCTTCTTCTTATATATTGGTGGATATATTTATAACAAAATTAATAAAATCATAAAAATATGCAACCTTCAAAAAAATCTGTCTGCAATAACAGATTGAGCAATTGGCTATCAACACTAAATTATGACAATACTGAAAAACTTATTGCTCTAAAATAGTTTAAATAATATACTCGTATTTTAGAGCAAACCTTACACTTACTAAACACATGCACCTCTACACACACTCGGACACACGCACACACACGCACACACACGCACACACACGCACACACACGCACACACACGCACACACACACGCACACACACACACACATACACTAGACACGTGCTTATACCAATCACTTTCCAACCCTGACTTCACCATCCTAAATTTACATCACATATTATAATTCAAGCAACTGTGTAATACTGTAAGGAAACTATTGCCAGGGATAGAGGCCTGGTGTCCTGAAATACAGGCTCACGCCCAGTTTAGGCACCAGTCTCCCACAACAATCTGTAACTCTCGACATTGTATAAATATTGATGTGTAATTTGTGGTGAGAAATAAACGATTATCAATATTATTCTAACACGACTTAAAAACAATGTTTTTGTTGGTCCAACGCGCGGAGCGAATCCTTTCTAACAATTTGCACTTATGAAATCTATCAGGTCGATTCGGCCCATTTGTCCCGAAGCACGTCTCACCCAGGCCTTTATTGGTTAAGGTTACTTTGAAAAGGTAGTAATATCGCTCCTTCGGCGGTTGACTCAGCTAATATGACGTCATCGTAGAGCTACGTGACAGTCTACGAGCTACGACTGCTTCGAGCTCGTAGCGGCGTAGCACGGAGCTACACCGTAGAGTTCATAATATTATTAGACTAGACTTAACGAGTACGGTTTTGAAGTAATACTTCTTTTGGCACATTATTCATTTTGGCAAAAAGTGATGATAGTAAATATTTATAATGCACGGACACTGACACGAAAAACCGACACCATGAAGTTAGCTGGTCAACATTTCATTACGACACGCACACACTGACACGAAAAACCGACACCATGAAGTTAGCTAGTCAACAATTTAATACAATGCGTACACTGACACGAAAAAACGACACTATGAAGTTTGCTAGTCAATATTTTATTACAATGCGCGCGCACATTGACACGAAAAACCGACACTATGAGGTTTGCTAGTCATCACAATTTGACACAAAAATCGACACTATGAAGCTAAATAGCTTTTTTACGATGCGCACATACTGACACAATAAAGTAATTTTCATTTGTATTGCCGCTATATCTACAAATAATAAAAAATTCGATCGAAGGATTAGTGCACGAAGGGCTCTTCGTGCACTAATCCGTCTCTTGCCCGTTTTAATAAAAATTACAAAATATAGAAGCCGAGCAAGCAGCTGAAAAGATACAGGGCAGCTGCGTTTGTAATTGTTTATAGAAATTGTTGCATTTCATAAAATAATATTTTCGCTTGAAATTTTGATGGAAAAATTGAGAGACAAAGAGTATATTTGAACATATATAGTTTTAGGTATGACGTCATCTACTGGACATAAACATCCCCAAAGAATTTCACGCTTGGCAGGCGGGTTTGCGAGTGCAGTTTGCAGCTTGTTTTTGTTGAAATTACGAAAAAAGCTTGTTAACTTTCATTTGGAAATGAAACGTCTATTATTTTTATTTTATTTTATAGTAACAATGTAAAAAATTTTCGATAAAAACTAAATCTACATAAGTCGGTTCGATTCCCGGCTTAGGGAAATTGATTTATTAAATAACTAATAGTGCAGAATTTGTTTCCAGGTGCTATTTTTACAACATCAGCTCCACACGGACTTGTACTTAATATAATATATTGGTAAACTGCAATAATATTATATTTTTGGTTCTGATCCTTTCATATCTATTCGGATTATCGACTTGTTATTGAACATCAATGGATCAGAGCGCGAACTAAAGCGGGTAATGCCAATCAGCGCCCTAATTCCCTAAGTAGTATCGCCCTTTCCCGCCCTCCGCCCTACGCCGCCCTACGAGATTAACAGTTACAGGGAACTAGGTAAACAAGGCGGAATTCAGGAATCGACGACCTCCGTAGCGCGCGCGCGCGTAAGCGCGTTGGTGCTCGAACGAGAGGTCGCGGGTTCGAATCCTGCCGAGGGTACAAAAAGTTTTAATGCTCCTGGGTCATGGATGTGTATTAAATTTGTGTATTAATATAATAAATATCTATACATATAATAAATCTGTAGAGGGGTCATGTCTGTACATTAAAAATATTTAAGTGAAAATTAAAAAAGGGGGTCTATATAAGCCACAGAACCTAAAAATAACATTTTTGAAAAAAATGTCTGTCTGTCTGTCTGTCTGTCTGTCTGTCTGTCTGTCTGTCTGTCCATATGGGAATGTTTGTCGTCGCATCACGCTAAAACCACTGTATGGAATGAAATGAAATTTGGCAGGCAGGTAGCTTACGACCTGAAGAGCATTATTGGAAATTATTATCCCGAAAAACGAAAGGGTTCCCGTGGGATCTTCAAAAAATTGTAGCTACCTATTTGACGGTATTTCAGCCAAACTACTCAACGTATTTAAATGCAATTTGGCAGGCAGGTAGCTTATAATCTGAAGAGCATTATTGGAAATTATTATCCCGAAAAACGAAAGGGTTCCCGTGGGATCTTCAAAAAATTGTAGCTACCTATTTGACGGTATTTCAACCAAACTACACAACGTATTTAAATGAAATTTGGCAGGCAGGTAGCTTATGATCTGAAGAGCATTATTGGAAATTGTTATCCCGAAAAACGAAAGGGTTCCCGTAGGATCTTCAAAAAATTGTAGCTATCTATTTGACGGTATTTCAGCCATACTACTCAACGTATTTAAATGCAATTTGGCAGGCAGGTAGCTTATAATCTGAAGAGCATTATTGGAAATTGTTATCCCGAAAAACGTAAGGCTTCCCGTGGGATCTTCAAAAAATTGTAGCTACCTATTTGACGGTATTTCAGCCAAACTACTCAAAGTATTTAAATTAAATTCGGCAGGCAGGTAGCTTATGACCTGAAGAGCATTATTGGAAATTGTTATCCCGAAAAACGTAAGGGTTCCCGTGGGATCTTCAAAAAATTGTAGCTACCTATTTGACGGTATTTCAGCCAAACTACTCAAAGTATTTAAATGAAATTCGGCAGGCAGGTAGGTTATGACCTGAAGAGCATTATTGGAAATTGTTATCCCGAAAAACGTAAGGGTTCCCGTGGGATCTTCAAAAAATTGTAGCTACCTATTTGACGGTATTTCAGCCAAACTACTCAACGTATTTAAATGAAACTTGGCACAAAGGTAGATTGTAACATGAAATAACCAACATAATATTTTTAACCGACTTACAAAAAAGGAGGAGGTTTCTCAATTCGTAAATATATGTTTCTTCGCGGATATCTTCATCGTTTCTGAAACGATTTTAATTATTTTTTTATGTTGTGTAGGGTATAATTTAAATTTGGTCCCATTGTCACCAAAATGGTGACCTGATGATGGGATCCGTGAGGAATAGAAGGAAATCCTCAAAATTTATGTGGAATAATATATTGATTTTGATTTTTTCTGAAGTATTCTGAGCATATTATGTTACCAAACAGTAAGGTTTTGCACCATATCCTGGATCTATAATATCAAAAAATTTCGCGTTTCAGTAAACTATATATATATATATATATATATATATATATATATATATATATATATATATATATTGAAAAATTTCAGTAAACTGTATATATATTTAAAAATTTCGTTTTCCGTCCTCAAATAATCGTCGTCTGATCATTCGAGAATTATCCCTACTCAGTCTATACCCATCACTAAAAATCTGAAAATTTTATAATATACAAAAAAAAAACGACTTCAAAAGGTAAACTAAAAGGAACAATTAAATTTACTTCGCACAAAGTAATACTTATTTTCCAGTAGAAGTAAAAATAATTATTACTTAGTGCGAAGTAATTTATTATTATACTTGGGTTTTGCAAATACTATTAATAAAGTATAGGCGTAGGATAGTTTGTTTTCAAGATATGAATGAGATGTCATAGGTACATTTAAATTAGAAAAGTTATGTCAATATAAGTAAGATTTATGTTTTTCATGATATTTTTATTTATAAGTTTTCATGCTAGGTACGGCTTGGGTTTTTTCTTTCTTTTGGACTTTTGTTATTTTGTCGTCTAAAGGAAGTTAGTACTTTAACCGTAAAGTCCCTAAGTAGGCTACACGTTTGTTAGCGTAGGTAATTAATAAATAAAAAACCGGGCAAGTCCGAATTGGAATTGCGCACCGAGAGTAGACTTTTAAAAAATTTGGCGCTCGGCGCCAGCAGCGCAGCGTCGGTGTGAAAACGATCATCGTCTGCAGTCGCTGCGGCGTAAAGTCCATACAAATCTCAGTACAGAGATCTTCGTCGCGTATATGAGCGTACTATCAAGTAGTCCCGTTCGCATAAAAGAAAAAAAAATATTATACATACATACGAATTGAGAACCTCCTCCTTTTTTTGAAGTCGGTTAATAATACACGGTCATTTTTCAAACTGGTAGTAGGAATTGTTAGCATTTTCATAGAAAAAATACCTCAAAACATTTACGACAAAAACATTATTTGACAGTAAACTATTATTATTACTCCATCGGCCTACGTCTTTTGCCTATGCACGTCTAATACCGTGTATAACTATATATTAGTGATTTTAAATATCCAAACAACAGTGTTCATAAACTAAAAATGTACTTGAACTGATGCCCTAAATCAATTTTCCACGCGTACGAAGTCGCGGGCACAGCTAGTCTTAAATAAGTGTATAGTACAAAAGTATTAAATATATTTCCGTTGTCTGGTACCTGTAACACAAGTTCTTCGGATGACACGGGGCCAGATTGACGCGGTGCGAAGCGTTCATAGATATTATTATTATTGGTATCGCCATCTTACTCTGTTCACTTACATCTTTGGCTAATTTCGGGCTGGTAAAAAAAAATTAAGTATATTTTTTATTTTGCACCAGTAATAAATCTGGAAGTATAAATATTGTATTGTATATCAATAAATAGAAATATAAAATAAAAAATAATTTATCAAGGTGATACATTATTTAGCACAATTTCATTATGTTGTCATAACATTGCTTGTATACAGCAATGTTATATCACATATTAAGAGCAAAAGTATGAAGATATAAAATTTTCATCACCGAGTTTTACGATGGAATTAAATTGAGAAAAATGAAAGGATAAAATATATATTATTTCAAAAGTGTATATTTTAATATTCTGTTTTATTTACGCTTTAAAATAAATATACTATAGAGCAGTCGTACTCAAAACAAAATTGAGTTGCTAAGAGGTATGTAAGTAGGTGGTGTAAAAAAACCTTTAAACTTCACACATCAGCAGGCTTACTCCCGACACAATCAAGAATCGAATCATTTCAAACTATGAGGTTTTTTTTTTTTTTTAATAACAGCTAAGAGGCAAACGAGCAAGACGGCTCACCTGATGGAAAGTGATTCACCGCCGCCCACAGTCACCAGCGACGCCAGTGCGTTGCCCATTCAGGTAAGAATATGCTCTTTTCTTGAAAAACTCAATGTCGCAGTTGTTGGGGAAGACCGCTGATGGCAACGAATTACATTAAAAGAGACTTTCCCGATAGAAATTACGTTTATTACTGACTCATTTAACCTAACACATCCTTTCTTATACATACTTAATACATACTACACCACAGAACTCAACGGTTTTTGGTATTTTATTTGTTGGATTACTTTGAAACTAATCAGGGTATAGAAAAACGTTAAATCGTAACTTTTTATCCCGACCGTATTAATTAACTGAGTATGAAAATAAGCAAATCAATTTATTTGGGAGTACGCGGCACGATCGAATCTGAATCAAAATCGAATTAATTTGGAGAGTAAAGCCCCAGCTATCATGGTAGAATGTATGGACTTTTAAACTTTACCACGTGCATACTTAACTCATTCCGTGAATAATTAATTGAAATTGCTAAAAAGGTCGACTAAGGTAGACTACCACATGTTTTGTGGATTCGGGTTACAAATACGAGGTCATCCAACCTATTCACCGGTCTTATTAATATTTCCCTTGTATCTTAAAAGTTCCACAAAGAATTACAAAGCAAGGGTTTTATCTTTTTTCGTTTTATCTTTTTTCCGTCCGCCGCATGCACCTCGGCTTCATTATGTAAAAAAAAGATTAATCGCTTCTGATGAGGCACGGACCATTACCTCCGAAAGACGGAGGTCCCTCATAAACACCAAAAGATGATAATAAGGGCTGTCAGTTCTCATTTATAAAAATAACTTGTGTATTACGATCATTAGGATTAGGCTTAAGAAAAAATATTAGTAACAAGTAAGAAAAATTATACTTATATTTTACAAAAAGGTTTATTCTACCACAATGCAATACTACTTTTCTACTATAATATTACTATACTCAATTTTCAATCTAATGACATTTCCTGCCCATTGCCATTTCTATCTATAGCTATGTAAATGTTACATTCAAACACAGCAGCGAGCAATTAGTAATCAATTACATAGGTGATACGATTTTTTGCGTGACTTGACTGCTAGATTTTTGTTAATCCCTGTTATGTAATCTCCACGTAACCCCGCCGATCTCTTAATCGTCGATTTCTCGTACTTTTAATAGGTAACTTAGGTTAAAGATACAGATGTCTCTTTCGGTTTGTTCCGACAGTTGCGGGACAGCAATAGACATTACGAATACCATTTTGCATTTCTCTAGCCCGTTTTACCTTTTTTTCGCCGTCGCCGCGCCGGGTCGGTAAGTGGAAACGGTATCAAAGTGAAATTATACTGCAGCTCGTCCCGTTGCAAGTGGTTTCGGTGCAGTAAAACGAAATTAACACTTTCCTGATTTGATCTCGTACTGACCGTAAACCGCCATTCGTAAACCACGATGAGTTGAATATTTTATACAGCTATATATATTTCAAGGTTATCCTTAACCAACTACGGCGTAGCTGAAAGGTAACGATTTTGACAGTCTATGTATGTATGTTTGTTCGTTTTATCGCCTCCGTGGTCTAGTGGTTCAGAGCTTCGCTCTCGACCCGGTCTGGTTTGCTTCCCGCGTTGGAACAACAAAAAATTTTGTTTTCAAGTTTGGTTAGCACTTGATTGTCTGACAAGAAAGATGATCCATGCGTCGGATGGGCATATAGAAAGTCGGTCCTGCGCCTGTTCTCTCGCCAGTCGTGTCGGTTTACCGTCCCACTGGGTTATGAAAGTAAAATGAAGAGAGAGTGCTTATGTGTATTGCGCACACACTTGGGCATTATAAAATAACTCCTGCGTAGCTGGCCTGCTTTCAATGAAGTCGACTACCGACGCCGAAATTGGTGAGGGGAGCTATTATATATAGTTTGTTCGTTCGTAATGTAATGTCAAAACTCGAAATTGCAGGTTTCTTACGCCGATTCTTCTCGCCGGGCTAGTTTCCGAATCGATGGTAGGCATCATGTATGACAATTCTTTAAGTGTTATCTAACCTACATGAAAATAGAGAGTTTCGAGTTTATCCCTATTAATGAAAGAGGCGTCAACATATTCTTAATGATCCCGCGAGTAACATTGACAATAACGTGGTCGTCTTAAAGTATTTTTTTATATGCCCTATGTTTTTTTTTTATTTTGTACCTTAAGTGTTTAATAAAGCAATTTTTGTTTTATTTATTTATTTTAATTACAAGTTTTTATTTATTTTCATCTGTTCATGTATGTGTATCGAAATCTTCACGATGTAATAATATATCAGCATCATTTCAGTATGACGACCACTAGTCAGCGTAGTAGTTTATATATTATTCTATGTATATTGTATGCGTTGTTTTTTATTTGTAGCAAGTTTTGTGAATTATGTTTGTGTCCCGGCGTGAGATCGTAAACTTACAAGGGGCCACGGAAGACCAGGCGCCATGGATCGCCGTGGTCGAAGCCTGAGTGGCTTCCCTTTGAACGCATGGCGTGGGTATTGCATAGCCTTGTTTGTGTTATAAAACTTTAACTCTCTGTTTTTTTTTAATATGACTGTATTATTAAGTGTGTGAGTTAGTGTTTTTGTTAACCTTGTGCTATTTTTTTACTGTGGATAATATATTACGTTAATTTAACCCATACTATATAAGGAGGAAATACGATATTTGAAATGAAAGTGTAAATTCGTGCGTGCAGCCAGTCGATCTGTGGAGCTTAGTGATAATACCCCGCGTCAACATACTCAGTGTTACGACTGCCGATAGACATATTAGCAGAAACGATATACGGCTACGTGTTCGTAACATATGTTCATTAATAATTAAACATATTTTATTCATAAGTCAAAGTCAAAATTTTTTGTTCAGAATAATTTTTACAAAAATATTTTCTGAACGTCGTTTCTATAATATATTATAATGCCTACCACCCGAACCGGTGGTGAGTAACTAGCTTTAATTTTGGGCGTTACACATAATAAAAGATTTTAAACATATTATATTATAGTTTTATAACTTATAGATATGAAAAATGAACATAAAACACAATATATTGTTATTCAGACAGAAATACAGTTATTATAAGAAACTTGCTATAATAAATCGTACATAACAAAACAATAACATTATTATCTATATTTTTATCTAAACATTTAATAATAATGTATGCTGTTACAACGCTGTTTCATATCTAAAATGAAAATGAATAAAAATATAATGTACCTTATTGTGCACAATCAGAAGTTACACACAACACATTAAGAGGAAACACCACGAAATTTTTTCCATACAAAAGGGGATCTAGGGGATTTCTATTTCCTCCCTGGATAATACCTCTAGAGTAACAATTTTTTTCCTGAATATTTATGGATATTGTTTGTACGTCCCTATTTTTTCCTTTTTTTAATAAATAAATTATTTAAAGAGATATGTGTTATATAAAAAATGGCTAGACTCTCCGCTATGTTTAAATTTCTAGGAAACAGATTTGACTACAATAATCAACAAAAGCAAAAAATAGGAACCTAGCTCAATTCTTTTTTTAGCTAATACAGAAATTTTTTTTTTAAATCGGTTAAGTTTTGGAGGAGGAAACAGGAATCCCCTAAACGTCGATTTCTGGTACTTTTAATAGGTAATTTCAGTCCAAGTTGCAGTTGTCTCTGTCGCGCTAGTGCTGGCTAGCTAAGGCACTGAGTAGGCGACAGAGTCGTATATCCGGAAATGGGCAGGAATCTGAAAAATGCGCTCGCCAACCCACCTGCCAAGCGTGGCCAATATAGGCAACTCCTCATTAAATTGGAGGAGGCTTATGTCCAGTGTTCATAGCTGAAACGATGATGATGAGTGAATAATCGTTGAACACACCAACATGATTATGCAATTGGCTGTATTGCTGTAGTGTGAACCGCCGATAAGGGTGTTCGGTGAAGCCTTACATCACAACGCCGTGATTCCCCCCGGCCTAATCTCAACCAATCCACAGATTACTGTAAGCCTTGCTGTTTGAGAATAAACACGTTGCAGAATTTTAGTTTATATGTTAATTATTCTGTAAATATTATGAATTTAGAGGGCAGATAGGTCTCTTGCTTAAAAGAAAACAGTTTGATAATTAATTTGTGTTCGAGCTGCCTAACTACTAACACAAAGTAGATATATAACAAAGACACGACCTAATAGTAGAAAATGGTATCACCCTAATACTGGCAATTCGACTGGCTATTTTTGTTTTCTTCGATTTCCAATAGATTAAGGGTGAAGTCCAGGCTCATTCCGTAAACTGGCATCTAGCGCCACTATTAGAAAATACTAATTACTAATTTCGTTTCGTATCTTCTTCTTAATTGAGGAGTTGAATTTAGCTTAATGTGATGTTATGCTTTAAAAATTTGCTTATCTTTATTTATTTATTTAATAATTTATGTACACACATTAAAAAAAAATTAAAAACATTAGAACCTTAAATTAAGACACAAAAATTATGTACAAAGGTGCTTCTTATTCCAATTTGGAATCTCTTCCAGTAGACCTAACAAAGGAAAAATTTAAATTGAAAAAATAGGCGCGTACTACATACTTCAATAGTTGGTAAGAAATATATATAATTATAAATACGAATACATAAATAAATAATACTATAACATACTAATTAATATATAATCATTACTATTGTACATACATACTATACATAATCATTATATTATACTAATAAAAAAATTAAATAAATTTAGTTAAAACGGGGTTTGCTGTCAGGTTAAATTATGATAGTGTTCACGCAATTTTTTTTAAACAGTCAAATATATTTTGTACTTTTCGGCATTTTATAATTAACAAACGTTAAAAGAAGTGACAACTATTGCATTTTTTTTAATTAAACATAGATTGCATGGGATGGTAGGCCATGCTACTAATAAAACGTAAACAAGGACGAAATAAACTGAGAGAATGCTAATTTAGAACCGTTTATGATTTTTAGACGACCTCTGTAGAGAAGTGATTAAGCGCGATGGTGCTCAAGCGGGAAGTCGCGGATTCGAATGCCGCCGAAGGAACAAAAACTTTACTCTGTTCTTGGGTCATAGAAGTGTGTTAAATTTGTGTATATTAATATAGTTTAGTCCGATATGAAAAAATCTTTTTTTGTTGGATAGTCCATTTATAGAGGAAGGTTATATATCATTACGCTGCGACCAATAGGAGCGAAGCGTCAGTAAGAAATGTTGCAAAAACGGGGAGACTTTCGTTGCGTGCGCTGCATAAATGGTTTATGTCGCTCAAGAACCACGCGAACGAAGTCGCGGGAACAGCTAGTCTATATCTATAGTAATATTATAAAGAGGAAGAGTTTGTTTGTCTGTTTGCTTAAACGCGCTAATCTCAGGAACTACTGGTTCGATTTGAAAAATTCTTTTTTCGTTGGATAGTCCATTTATACAGGAAGGCTTTAGGCTATAATTATAACATTACGCTGGAACCAATAGGAGCGAAGCGTCAGTGAGAAATGTTGCAAAAACGGGGAAAATTTATTACATTTGGGGACTTTCATTGCGTGCGCTACATAAACGGCTCAAAAACTCAATAACCACGCGAACGAGGTCGCGGGAACATATTATATACCTCTATTATAATATTATTGATATTATAAGGTAAAAAGGTAAAAAAGTACGAGAGTCCCTGCAACTTTAATTATTCAACTTCTAATTAAAATTTAATAACTGAACTGAGACGTCACAGTCTAACTTGCAATTAATTAACAAAATATTTGGTTCGCTATAAAGTCTCGAAGTTTTAATGAA
Source organism: Celastrina argiolus (assembly GCA_905187575.2). Classification (NCBI taxonomy): domain Eukaryota; kingdom Metazoa; phylum Arthropoda; class Insecta; order Lepidoptera; family Lycaenidae; genus Celastrina; species Celastrina argiolus. Next base: position 1,954,067 of record LR994585.1, read on the forward strand.
TTTAACTTTATTCATACAGTATGATTTAATTCGGTGCTGTTGAGATTACATCGGTTCAGAAGTTTTGTTATACAGGGTGTAAAAGAACAGGCACTTTGAGTGTGACTATACTACCTTTTCTCATTCCAGAAATATGCAGGCTATATTATGTGTATGGGTCTCGTATATAGAGCTTACTGTGAAAGTACCAGCGCTTCAAAAGACACTTTTTTTTAATTATTGTAGAGGAAAATTTATGATGTTGGGGTATTTCTCATACAAACATGAAAGTCAAAAGTAAGTAGGTTCTTTCGCAGTATACTCTACATAGGAGGCACATACACAGTACACACCCAAAAGTATTATCACTCAATTATTTCACACATTGTATATTTTTTAATTTTTGAAAACTTTTCGTTCATATCACATTGTGCATGTGGGATGAAACTAGAACGAAACGCAATTTGAACAAAATAAAGAGTAAATGAATAAAATCAAGATCTGAAAAAGTGCTTTATTGCATTTTCAACTATTGGCTGAAAAGAGAAACTTTTAGATTTCAAGCAAAGGCGGATCCTTGTCAGCCTTACTCTTGAAACTAAATTCAATTACTATCCGATTTCAATGTTCATTTTGCTCTCATGACATTTACCACTATAGGAAATAATTTTGCAAATGGGTTTTTTTATATTATGTTATTACACTTAGTTCCATAAAATAATATTCAATTTAAACACGGTCTAGAGAAATTCAAAATATGTATTTGTAAATTCTATTGCTGTCCTGCAACTGTATGATCAAACCGATAGAGACAACTGCAGGTTGAACTGAAGTACCTACTATTAAAATCACGAGAAATTGACGATTAGGGTACCACTGTTTCCTTCTCCAAAATTTATTTACGTAGATACTTTTTTTATTCTAAACTCCAAAAATCTTGAGCTTTGTTCCTATGTTTCGATTTTATCATAAAATGTTTTCCAATTTGTTTCCTGGATGTTTAAACACATCCGCATATTTTTTAGGCCTTTGAGCGTCTTTGATGTATACTATTAGTATGCCCTACATATCAACATTAACATATCTATGGATACTCAGGGAAAAAATGATACTCTAGTATCATTATCCAGGGAGGAAACGGGGTCACGTAGACATCTGTTTTTGTATGGAAAAACGTTGTGTTTCCTTAAGAGGCTGGTCTAAATGTTACTAGCAATCTGGATCTATTGACTTCGCTTTACAGTACCGTCTCTAAAAGTGGATTTGACTAAAGTATACCACCAAAAATACTTGATTCAAAGGCCGTAAATTTAATTAATTTCGAGGTTTGGCTGAACTGTTTTCCCCGGCTCCACACTACTCGCGAAGTTGAACGAAGTTAGACGAATATGATAGTGTAGAGATGCACTTCGGCTTACCTCGTCAAACTTTACTTCGCCGTACTTCGCCGAGGAACTCCGCGAGTAGTGTGGACCCGACTTTAAACTTAGTACAAACTAGCCATTTTTTTTTATTTTATTTAAACATCATGCACATTTTGTACATAGGCGGACTTAATGACTCAAGGCATTTTCTACCAGTCAACCTTTAGGTGATTAACCCCCGGTTTCCCGTACGCTATTTTAATCAATGATAAACTAACATGGCATTTAAATCAACGACCCATATTGAACGCTGATTGGTGGAATATTATCAGACAGAAAGGAACGGATGTATATTTTATAATTACATCACGCTCGCTCGCTGATTTAAATCGTATGTCAACTAATCGGTGTCTTTGGTGAATCAACCTTATCTGTGGAATTTTAACAAATCTTGCAAGTGCGAGCGTGAATTAATTGTAAAATATATGTCCGTTCCTTTCTGTCTGATAATGTTCTACCAATCAGCGTTCAATATGGGTTGTTGATTTGAATGCCTTGTTAGTTGATCATTGATTAAAATAGCATACGAGAAACCGGGGGTTAGAGACGAAAATAATGCTTTCTAAACGAGATATAATAGGATCATTTAAAATTCAATATTAATATAACCATTTCTGGAACACTGCATATCAATGACAGTACCATTACATTGTACATCACTTCTAAAACTAATATTGAAGTAAAGTTTCACCGTAAACATTATTTTAACCCAAACTCGCCACTTGGCACAAAACCTTTGAGTAATTAATCTGGGGGCACGGGAGTGCCCCCGTCAAGACGAGCCAAGCGAAGCGCAAGGGCACTACCTACCTTTTCTCGAAAGGTTTCGTCGTTTTTTTGAACTCTCATAACTTTGCTTTGGATGATGCTACATAGTTGAAAATTTCAACATATAATGACACCAGTAAAAACATGAAACATACAAAGTTTCAATGTTGTAGCTATTATACTTTATATTTTATCAATGTCTAAAAACCCCAGATTTCGTCACTGACTCATTTATAGATCATCAAAATTCATAAGGTACTTCCTGACGTCCTAGTAAGCTGATATTATTTATGTAAGCTGTTATTGCTACAAAACCAACAAAAAAATTATTAAAATATAAATGCCGCCATTTTGAATCCAACATGGTGGACGGTACAAAATGGATGTTTAATATGTTTATTATACGGATATGATCTTAAATACATAAAAGAAATATTATATTATACAATATTATACAAGTACATAAAAAAATAAGACCTACTTTCTGTAGGACCGATAATCGGTCAGATTTTTGCTCCGTATTATTTCCAACCGACTTTATTTATTTGAGTGCGTTGCACTACAGCTGCAATCAGTATGTTCTATTTTATTCCGATTATTAATCGGTGACCGACTTTTTGTAAATGAAAAATATATCTATGAGAAAATTAGTTTTTTATCCACTTATTTAAAATTAGTTACTATTTATTTAGTAAGTAAAAATTTGGTAAGAATTAACAGGCAGCAAGTAGTAATTTGTTGTCATCATCAGTGTATATAAACAAAATATTACGTCGATCATTTGAAATCGGTCCGGCTTATGTTCTCGCTGGCGTTTCGGTAACGTAATTATTGAGTTTAGAGGGAATCTTATGTAAAAACCGTTCGACACTTCGATAGCGCGATTTAGGTAGCTAACAGCGCAATCTATGTTTGGAACTGTGAAACATCTAAACACACATATCAACACATTTACCGGACGGTAACTGGTTAGGTTATAATGATAACAATAAACGAAAATATTACCCGATCAATGTATAAATAATTTTAGTGTTTAATCTTGTGACTATTAACATAATATTATGATTTTTAACACGTCACGTCATGACGTTTAAAGATGGCCATAATCAAAAGAAAACCTTATATAGCTATTTTTCAAAAATAAAAATAAATACATTTTTTTCTTTCAAAAATGCTAAGTTGCACTTAGGTGAATGCACTTAGCATATTATGTTTATAAGAGCCGTACAAGAATTAGTACCTCTAGTGACCAACAGATGGCGGTGACCGTCGTCTACATACAATATTATTATAGACTAACTGTATTATTTTAATAAGTATCACCATGCTTTATTAAAGGCAATCTCCCTCGTATAAGTAATTCTCAAATTCTCGAATTATTAGTGTTGAATTTATACTAGTGGCATCCTAGAATATATTATCCAAATAAGAAGTTTCACTCCAGCAATAAAATAATGTATATTTTATAATTTATATTTGTATATAATATAATTATAATATAATAATATAACAAATAAAGAAATATGGACGAGGCATTTAATTGAAAATCCGCCTCTACCTCTTAAAAATTGCGGTGAAAGTTTATTAAGTACACGGTATAATATTGACGGTGACATCAGTCGACGTCACTAGGCGTCACTAGGCTAAGGCGCTGACTGTATTATAGTAAAGTAAAGGCCAGGGGTCAAAATAGTTTATCTTTAAATTAAAAAAAGTCCATTAACCAGCTTACAAAAATAAATGAAATCCCACCAAAAACATTTTCATGTAAAATGTTGTCAAGACGAGTCTACACAGCTTACCCTGTGAAAAAGTTATCAGATATCGTATAAAACCAAGCTCTACACTACACCTTAATCAAAATCTATCAAAAAGTGGTTAGATCTCATGTAGTACCAAAATTCTTGATCTATGCGCCCTAACTTCACCAGGCTTAACTTCACTTACGCTATATTGCAGTTAAAACGTGATACTTGACCGTTTTGCTACCGTTACGAACATTTCATACGTATTCATTAATCGTGTGCGAAATAAAACGGCCAAGCATCACGTTTTAACTGCAACGTAGCGTAGGTGAAGTTAAGCCTGGTGAAGTAAGGGCGCATAGATCAAGAATTTTGGTACTACATGAGATCTAACCACTTTTTGATAGATTTTGATTAAGGTGTAGTGTAGAGCTTGGTTTTATACGATATCTGATAACTTTTTCACAGGGTAAGCTGTGTAGACTCGTCTTGACAACATTTTACATGAAAATGTTTTTGGTGGGATCTTTCATTGTCCTTCGTCAGCGCCGCTTTGTTGTGCCGTATTGGGAAAGCAGTTTTATCTAAATTTAAAATCACTGGAACTGCCTACGAGAATAGTTATATGAATGGTGATGAACCAAGATGGCGTAAAAGGAAAGGAATTATTACGACATTTTGTACAAACCAAGTGGAAGCTACCCTAATGATAATAAGCTGCTAATTGATGGTAACGTTACTGCTGATGATGATACTGTTCTGATAGGTTGGTACTGATGGATGATATGATTAGGATATACAAACCCCTTTGCTACTTCATAACGAACTGTTTATTGTTAATTCTGTCTTAATACTGAATACTTTGACAACCTCTGTAGTGCAGTGGTTGAGCGCGTTGGTGCTCGAGCGGAAGGTTGCAGGTTCGAATCCTTCCGAAAGGACAAAAAGTTTTCTGTGTTCCTGGGTCATGGATGTGTATTTTGATCATGCATAAGATATCTATTTTTCCTCAATTGGATTAAATGAATGTGCAGTATTTTTATTTCTTCTAGGTATAAACTAAGGATTGTCACACTGCCTGGGTGACTCAGGGGATAAAATAAAAAAAGTAGTCACGACCAGACCTTATACTCGTACTCTTCGTATGTTGTTACAATAAATTACGAGGAAAAGATCGTCAATTTCGCAATTTTCTAGCGAAATGTTGAAAGGGAATTCATAGGGTAGACCTTGGCAAGTCGACCCTGGTGACCGATTAACTCGAGATGTAGTGGTTTCCGACCTATCGAGCCGAACAATCCCTCGACGAATGATTTAGTATTTAGGCCTTGTCCAGAAATAAGTCCAGGGGGCCTATTACAAGCTCTTAATTCCAGCCAGTTTACGCCATACAACATGGCTGCCTGAAATTTACGTATTACGATCACTTATTAACAGCATGATGACAGCTAGTTAGCGGACCGCATGTCACTTTCAGACAACATTTTTTTTTGTTTTGACATAGCTTCGTTAAGTGACACGACACACGAATTCCTATGGCACTTAATTTATGTCTTGTACTTTTGTTTTCAAACTTCGTTAGTGATAATAGCGACGGCATATTAAATCAAAGCCCACAAAAGTCAAATACGCGAGTCTAAAAGATACGATACCAACTCGAGTATAATATATTTAGTTGTTGCGACTAAGGCCGTGTTTCACCAAAAAATATTAAAGTTGACGCCATGTTAAAATACCATGCCTTCTCATTCATTGACAGGAAATACGAGAGGGATAACATGATATTTAACATGGCGTTAACTTTAACATTGCTTGGTGAAATACGCCCTTAATCGCGTAACTTTGAGATACGATTATACTACCTTAACTCATTTTGGAAATGTATTTTTTTATATATTTTTTTTTTTTTACTTTTTACCATTTCTTATTTTTTGTCGCAAAAATAACAATAAAGCGATTTTTTTTTAAATTCTTGTAAAAAAACATTTCTAGCATGAGACAAGGTAGTATAATCATATCCTAATGTTAAGTGACTGCTCTTTTTACACCCGTTATACAAAATTGAACTTTATGTACTACGAAATAAAGTTTGTAACTTGCACCGCGTCGGAAGCGAGACAGTACAGGCTCCTCATAACTCCTGTTTTCCTTCAATCCCATTTTAATGTTACTGTTTTACTATTTAATCCAAGCTTCTATTTGAATTCACCCCGGGTTTGAATTTCTGGAAACATCTGGTACAGGACATGACTTCTACAAGGGCGTCGGGATAATTATAGCTTTAAGTGACTTTATTTCGTTTATGTATAATACGCCTCACTTTAAGTAATAAGCCTTCTTGACAAACAAAAAAAATATTAAAGAAACAGATATCGTCTTTACCTAACTAGGCTATTCATTTTTGAAATCTATTGACTAATCACATTTTTTTATAAAAATAAAAACCGGCTAAGTGCAAGTCGTGCTCACGCACGGAGGGTTCCGTACAAACTATACGTTTATATTAAGTAAAACGTTGATTTTTTATAGCTTAAAATGAATACAGACGCGAGTATTTAAAAAGAAAAGAGGAAAATAGTAGTCAATTAAAAAAAAAGACGTGTGGCACTCGGGGACTGCCGCGGTAAAGCTATAATTTTTTATCATCTTATTCGATACAACCAATGCCATCTCGAGGCGAGTTGCTGAACTAAAGAGACAACCTCGATATTTCAAAAAAGTCACTAAAAGTTCTGCTATTCATCGATAGATGGCAAGGAAATAAAAACTATTACCGATGTACCGGTCGGAGTCGAGAGACGAAAATAACCTAACACCCCCCGTGTTAGGTTATTTTCGTTACGGAATTTCTGGATTCGGTCTCCACGCTCAAGGCCCGCGATAGAAGCTATACAATAGCTTAAAAATTGTATGATATTACTAAAATTTATTGATTGGTTTATACATTTTTCCTTTATCTGTGCTATCCGACGTTGCTTTTTACCAAATTTCAAGATTCTGAGTTTACGGGAAGTACCCTGTAGGTTTTGATTTCCTCCCAAGTATCGAAAATGTCCAAAAATTTATTGAAAAGAAAAATTTGTCAACAACTTTTGATTGCGTTTGCTAAGAAGTCTGATGTTTTTACAGTTCCAAGTGACTTTACTTTCAAGGAGCTGTAGATCTGAGTATTTGATATTCTGCCCTACTAAGCGCAAAAGCGGTATCTCAAAAAAAATCGAAAATTTCATTTTTATGCCATCGGATAGCTTTAAAAAATACGCATCTAATGAACTAAGCCTTTTAGCAGTATCTTGTTCAGAACATGGGAAAAAAGCCTTAAGAAATATTTTCCTATCTCAGTTATACCTCAAATTACTAAGGGTATTAGAGGTATATCAATATCACGAAGGCAACTAGCCGTATTATTGAATACCGCCAAATCTCTTAATAAAGAATAACACTTTTTCTAAGTCAATTAGCGGCAAATATTATGTTCAACGAGTAAACTACTGACTTACCGCTATGTCACTTAGTATTACAATGGTTACATGATCCGAAAATTATTTGGACTACATGAGATACGGCTGCAGCGGCATATTAAATTGGCCCTTATTGTATAAACGATACGATCGGATTTCTAATACATTTTATGGTGTATTACATATACATTATATACATTATATGAGTAAAACCTATAGAGATGACTCTTCAAGATTTTTATGACTGGGAAGATTACACAACACAGTATAAACTGTCTCGAATTGTACCTCGTCCATATATTAATGAAATGGTCGAAGTAGAGGTCAAAAGGGGCAGTTTTGATCTGATATATCACTGCAAGCATAATCGGTAATAAAATTTTGAAAGCTCATGTTTTGCCACCACCTAAAAAGAAAACTGCTCCGGAAGGCATTTCTAAAATCAAAAAAGATAATATTTTCAAAATATCATACCCTAAAATAGAATGTCCTTTTGGAGAGACCTCCCTGTATCATTTGAGTAAATTTCATAGAAACCGTTTCTTTTGCTATATATTATGTATGCCATTTCTAATTTTATGAATAAAAGATTTTGTTAACATATATTGACTGAGTTTTTTCTTTAAAATAACTCATTTTTTTATACACAAAAGATTTATATCTTTTTATATACAGTCATGTAGGAGAAGAGGTAACAAAAAAGCGGTAACTCAAACTTTAATTCTTTAATTCACTAAGCAATGTAGCAGTATCTCATGAATAAGGTATTTACACAAAGAATTTCGATATTCCAATTATGGTGATAACAAAAAGACCCAATTTTACGTTATAAATATTACTTGATAAACAAAAAATCTTTATATAAAGCAAAAAATAAAACACTTTTACATAATGTCAATTATCTCGAAACTAGCATCCATTGAGATACCGCTTTTGCGCATAGTTGGGCAGTATTATAAATTTTAGCGTGACCGTTTTTCTCAGGAACTGTCTTGACAGACAAAAATAGACGGACAATAACGTGATCCTGTAACGATGGAAACGCTTCTTTCGATTTTTTCCTATTTATGAACTGTAATAATACCGAACTACGTAAATAATTTAAAGTATAGCCGTATATCATAATGTCTTTATAGACATAATATCCTCGGATCTACGACACGGGCTATATGTATGTAATAGACAATAGAAGTGAATTTTTTAATTATATTTTTTATATTCTCGCGACAAAAAAAAAGTAAAAAAAAGATATTTCCAGAATGTGAAAAGATAGTATACTGTATTTATATTATTATAACTGGTCCTTTTACACCCCATAGACTGCCAAAATCATTTTTACTTTGCCTTAGTCGACCATTAACTCAGTATGTTTATTAAGATTCCTGTAAAGTCTTTCAAAGAATTTCTAATTATATAATATTAAAATACTCAATATTGAATTCTTTGAAATTCTTAAGATGCTTAAGAATTTATAATACTAAAATTGAAAATAAAAAATAAAATTATTTTCGCTTCAACGTATTTTCAATAGTTGAGGGATGCATGAAAGAGTATTAAATGTTTTCATAAGGTGCCTGCAGCCGATACCCTCGTTTGTGTCAACAAATCCCATTTTAATAAAGTTCTGTCGTACGGCCACAGAACTAGCGATTGCAGCGGCGAATATGCGCGCGAACCCGAGGCACGTAAAGCGATATTAAATTAGTTATCACGTTGTAATATGGCTGTGTGCTTAACATTGTGCTTGCCCGTGATGCCTATCTACCTAAAAGCTAAAAACTGTTACAAGTACAAAAAGGTATATTTACTTAATAATAATAATACTCAAGGCTACTTACATAATATTTAATATTTTAGTTTATTATCTACTTTGTGGTTTTAGCATTAAAACCACTATATTATTTTAATATATCTGCATTTTTTTTAAAGAAAAATTATCCATCTTTTTAGTTAAAGATTTCTCGAGTTACTTACGCTGGATCTTCTCGCTGGGCTTGTTCCCGAACCGGTGGTAGACATAATAATATTAAAGAAACGACGTTCAGTAAACATTTTTGTAAAATTTATTCTATATAAAATATTGGAGTTTGAGATATTATGTAATATGTACAACATACTTGCTTAAATTTCTACGGTATGGCTTATTTATATATGTGCACAATTGGAACCAGCACAATTTGCAATGATAACAGTCCGAAAGAGGTGTGCATTAGTTACACCATGAAGATAATTTTCCAAGTGGTAATCTAATAATATGTATCTATAAAGAAAATAGTTAGTTCGTAACTTTTTGTACTCTGCCATATCAATCGATTGAGAATCAAAATAAACAAACGTCAATTTCTTCAGGAGTACGCGGCACAATCGAATCTGAATCAAAATTGAAATCAGTTTGGAGAGTAAGGCCCCTGGTCGCGCGATTTGTCGCCGTCATCAGCGAACACTTCGTGGCCACTAACTTAAGTGGGTCGCACAAAACCTAGCGCCGGTAGTCCGTAGTAGCATTAGCGCTGAACGTGACTATAATAGCGCCGTTAAATTTAAACTACCGATTAAGATTGAGAAATATATTAACTGTAATAACAGTGAAGCTAAATAGAAATTGCAGTGAACGATATTTCAAGGCGAATAGCTTTATAAATTGCCCCAGCTTGTACTTGCTATGTAGATTTACAGCTATAGATTAGATAGCTATTTCTAGTTAAGCTCTGTTTTCCGAGAAAAGCGCCCTCGCTTTTCTCTAGGGCGTCATACTGTCACCGCATGTTTCTCAGCGTGTTCCAGCGTTAGTACAGAATAGGACCAAACTCCAAAATTATCTTATGAGATTATCAAGAATAATTCTCCGACAGTCGATTAGTTGACATACGATTATCTGTGGAATTTTAACCAACCTTGCAAGTGCGAGCGTGTTATATACTAATATTATAAAGCGGAAGAGTTTGTTTGTTTGTTTAAACGCGCTAATCGTAGGAACTACAAGTCCGATTTAAAAAAAATCTTTTTTTGTTGGATAGCCCATTTGTAGAGGAAGGCTTTAGGCTATATAACATTATGCTGCGATCAATAGGAGCAAAGCGTCAGTAAGAAATGTTACAAAAACGGGGAAAATTATTCATTCAACATGCGTGCGCTGCATAAACGGCTTACGTCACTCAAAAACCACGCAAACGAAGTCGCGGGAACAGCTAGTGTAGTTATAAAATGTCCCTTCCTTTCTCTTTAATAAAAATTACATAAATCAGCGTTCAATACGGTTTGTTAATTTTAATACCATGTTAGTTGATCATACATTTGAATAGCTTTCTAGAAACCGGCCCTGTGTGAATTCATTCAAAGACTAAGTACGAGAATTATTAAAGTTAAATCCGAACGTAAACAAGAATATGAAATTAAACTATATGCACGAATAATGTGTGATATTGTTTCAATGTATATCTTTGTATATTGGAAGAGCCTAGTTACTTGATATAGATGTAAACTTACCTGCTATATGACTATCGGCCGGTTTCCGAAAGGCTAATCAAATCAATGATCAACTAACATGGCATTCAAGCTATCAACACGTATTGAAGTCTGATTGGTAAAACATTTATCAGAGAAAAAATAGTAGTACTTTGTATCCGTAATTGGATGATTTATACAGATAAGCACCCACTCTTTTAATAATGTAGTACTCGTACGTAGGACAAGTGGTTTTAAATGTCGATTTTTTCCTAAAACCTGCACTCTTTCGAGTGCTAATCAACTGTATACCCATCAGAGAGGAAAAGAGGACACATTATATTAGACAATTTCGTTCGCATTTATTGACTTTTTGACAAACATGTATGGAACCCTAAATATACGAGTCCGACTCTCACTTGGCCGGTTTTTATTATTTTGTAAAATACGACCCAGACCATCATAAAAACCGGTTTAAACCGGTTGCAGGCGGAACTCGTGAACACGTACGTGGCTCTCGCCGACGACGGCAGCTATTGGAAAGTATATTTCATCTATGAATTGCTCACTGTTTACCGAGGTGAAATTTTTAAAAGCTTATATTTACTTTTACCGTGAGTAATGAAAGCACGTTTTTACTGCGCCAGGTGGTGGGATATGTTTTTCAAGAGCATGTTTGTATGTCACGCTCTGCATCCTGAACGGCTCGATAAGGTGTTCTGTTTGGCATCGTCGTCTTCAGAGTTGTCGTGAAATTCATGTTTACAGTGAGTATGACACTGGGTATATAAAAAAAATGCAGCTGGTTGTTTAGTTTTTTAAATAAAAGCTTTTATTTACTACTTGGGTGTAATGGAATCTAGCACGTTTTTGGCCCACATTTCCTCGTCCAATTTTAAATTTCGCATACATTTAGCAGCATACAATGCAATATTACGATGACATGGGGCTGACCTGGCGCTGGAGCTCGAAGGTTGCCATGGGAACTCCGCAGTAAAATTACGCAACCCCATCGAGTTTGAGCTCGTTTGATTTGTATTTACGAGTGCTTTATGTCTATTTAGTATTCAGAAACTGATGAAAATATTGTTTTAAAAATATAATCATTTACAATAAGTTGGGTCTCGAAATTACTATTGCACACAAAGTAGATAGAAGTAGAGAAGTAGAAGAGTATATATAACAGAGACACAACCTAGTACTAGAAAATGCTATCACGCTAATACTGGCAATTCGACTTGCTATTTTTGTTTTCTTCAATTTCCAGGCACATTCCGAAAACCGCCATCTAGCGCCACTATTGTAAAATACTAATTACTAATTTCGTTTCGTATCTTCTTCTTAATTAAGGAGTTGAATTTAGCTTAATGTGATGTTATGCTCAAAAATATGCTTATCTTTATCTTAATGTCAATATTTGTACTTAATTCGGCATATTTACATTTTATAATTTACAAACGTTAATACTGTTAATAGTAGTGACATCTATTACATTTTTTGTATTAAACATAGATTGTATGAGACGGTAGGCCATGCTATTGCAGGACAACCTTGTTTCATATTTGCAACCAGACCTTGCAAATGTGAAATATCACTAAAATATAAGCCGTTGTAAATTACTGTGTTACGTTACATCTGCCTGTTAACAGTTTCTATCGTGTTTTACAACCCAACCCATTTATAATATTGCGTGTCCCAACTGACCCGAAGTATATTAAAACTGTCCCGAAAAATGCGGATAAACAAAATGTACATGACACGGCCATAACGCAATTTGTAAGAAGAGGTTTCTATAGTGCGAGAGGTTTCACTGATTGTTTCCTGTTTATCACAATATCTGTTATGAACTGCGGCAGCTGTCGTTCCAACAAAGCTGCAACTATAAGTGAATACTCTGTGTTGATAAGATTCAATGAGATGCGAATATAAAAATTATACAAAATTTTTCATAAACGGACACAAAAATGTATGTATATGTCGTATGGGCTCTCATGATTTAGGATCATTCCTTCGGAAACTGTGGGCTTTCATGGTTCATATATTAAGCCGAATATAGTGTGAAGAGAATGACGCGTAGAGCATTTTTGTTTTGGCACCTCATATAAATTATTTACCATAACGCAATAAAAAACACAAAGGTCTAAAATGACTACAAGGAGTGAATCTTACTATGCTGGGGCTCGCTGGCTCCTAGTCTATACACACGAACGCACTGGTCGTTGACCTAACACCTGACCAGGATTAAAACTCATCTGTTTTGTGACTTTTATGGAGATCTTTAATTGCGATTTATCGCGTTATGGGAAGTAATATATAATATTACTAGCTGTCCCGGCAAACTTCGTATTGCCTTATTAATTAATTGCTTGACATACGGACTGCAGCGCCACCTATCGGTTCCAATTGTAAATCTAAACCATTCTCGAATCTCCACGAACACACACAAAAAATTTCATCAAAATTGGTCCAGTCGTTTAGGAGGAGTTCAGTCACATACACACGCACACAAGAAATATATATATTAAGATATAAGGTGCCAAAACAAGAAATGCTCTACGGGTCCTTCTCTTACACTATATTCGGCTATATATATTTTTTTTGTATTTATTTATTTATTTCAATATACAATTATAATAATTAATAAAAAAAAAACCAAACTGCGAAACAGTTTGTTGGCAATAATTGCGATGTAGCTCTTAACTACTATTACATTTTTACATTACAGGATAACACATAATATGAACCATGAATTATCCTGTATAATTAATACTCTGACAACAAAATCTGTATCGATCATCCGCACAATACTTCGAAACATCCTGTATTTATTCTCGCCTTCAACAAACACCTAACAAATTTGGATTTTCGCGAACTAATTCAAGTGAAATATAGCAAATACTTGATGTTTCGATTTGTATGGAGCTGGTATAATGGATGGATTTATCAATGTCGTGTATTGTCGGCCATCTTTTGACTGCTGGAGGAATGAGGTTAACGATGGCGCTGGTCCCCGGGGGCCGCCCACCAATGTCGTATCGTTTTATTTTATTGTACTTCTTGTGGGTTGGGATTGGATTTGGGAGATATTTCAACGGTTAGTGTTAGTGCGATAGTTTTGATCAACACATCCTAAATTCTCATTTTGTCAGCAGGCTGAATGCGTAAAAGCACGCATTTATTTAATATCATTATTATTATAATATATTTACATTTTATCTATCTATCTATCTTCTTTGTATATATAAAAATGAATCGCTGTTCGTTAGTCTCGCTAAAACTCGAGAACGGCTGAACCAATTTGGCTATTTTTGGTCTTGAAATATTCCTAAAAGTCCAGGGGATTTTTAAACGCTTCTTTTTATATATTTTTATGCTGAACGAAGTGGGCACGGGTCAGCTATAGTATTATTATAGATAACTGTAGCGAAAATCTGAAAACATTTTGTCTCGTGATGGAATTCGAAATATGGAACCAGCGACCTCCATAAGAGCAAGTACGTAACGACTGAGCCACGAAGGATGACTATAATAATAATTACAAATAGTTTAATAATAATATTAGGTATATAAAAGTAGTATAACTTTGTACTATGTAGGTATGTAGACGATAACATAAAATCTAAAATGAACACAATAAAGTGTAATAAGTAATTAGTGCACGTTTTAATTCAAAACATTACTACTAATGTATACGTATATTTAGCAAAATGTAAAAGATAAAGCGAGGACAAAGACAACAAAAAGCTAAATACCGAGTTTCAGCGATACATTACAGCGCGCTGGTGTTATAATTTTTAAAAATGGCTACATTTTATTACTAGAATTCAGACACGTACGCGACGTAGGTTTATTGAAATGGATTGTGCTTTGTTATGAAACGAAAATTTGTTATGAAAAAAAAGCTAATGCCATGCGTCGGATGGGCATGTAAAAAGTCGCTCCTGCGCCTGTTCTCTCGCCAGTCGTGTTTACCGTCCCGCTGAAATATGAGAGTAAACGGAAGAGGGAGTGTCTTTGTGTATTGCGCACACACTTGGCCACTATACAACTCCTGCGTAGCTGGCCTGGTTTCGATGAAATCGGCAACCGACACTGAAATCGGTGAGGGGAGCTATTATAAATACTTGTTGTGCGAAAAAGTAATATGGCAACTAGTGCTGGTGACTTTGATGGATTAATAGATTAGTATTATGCCGACATTACCCTAATAACTAGCTGAGATATTTTCTCTCGTCTGTCTGTGATCTACATAAATCATATACTATATCCTTGGCATAATTTCTCCATTGATATAGAGGGGGTAAAAAGAACAGTTATAATAACTTTGGGATGTGATTAGACTACTTTTTCTCATTCTTGAAATGTTTTGTTTTAATAAACAGTATTTAATTTTTACCATTAATTATTTTTATGGTAGCAAAAATAAAAATAAAACGTCGTAATAAATATAGAACGAGATAAGGTATAATCATAATAATAATATATTTTATACATAACTGGTCTTTTTATACTCTGTATAGACAATGTTTAGACTAACTGACGACCTTGGTAGCGCAGTGGTTGAGCGCGTTGGTCCTCGAGCGGGAGGTAGCAGGTTCGAATACTGCCGAAGGAACAAAAAGGATGTGTATTAAATTTGTGTATTGATATAATAAAAATAGGCAAGTAGGTAAGAGCAGTGTTAAGATCTTTTTAGATCAAGAAGTCACAATAGATCTAAATGGGTTATAGTAACGTCAGGGACTGATTACGATTGGGATTTCATACAAAAATACAGGCTATAATATAAATGAGTGTTAATAGTGATAATACTTTGGGGTGTGTATCGGTTTCGTATACTTATAGAGTTTACTGTGAAAGTACCAGCGCTGAAAGGGGTACTATTTTAATTATTGTATGGGCAAATTTATGATGTTGGGGCATTTGTCATACAAACTTGCAAGTCGTTCAGCGCTGGTACATTCAGTGAATACTCTATATAGTAGGCACATACGCACCCTATAGTATTACTCATTTATTATTTTACACCTTATATATGATCCAGAATCCGAAGAATCAAATCAATGTCAAATTTCACAATTGCAGTCGTATAAATTGTTACCCTGCGTTCTTTTAATGGAGTGTTCTTAAACTTCGCTAAACTTTGGATTCTGTAAAATGAAACTGTAAAATCACATTGCAGAATCAACTTTGTCATAATGTGCAAACCGTGCAAATGCCTAACGAACGGCCCAAAGCAATTTCGAAACAAGCACAGTCGTACACTATTTTGCAAAATAAAACCTTGTCGTGATAAAATGGATGTAAAACCGTGAAATGCATTGCACAATAATTAAAAACTTTCGTATAAAATGACTGAAACTTTTGTTTCGTTGTTAGATCTGAATGCTATTTCAATTGAAAGTTATTCCAACCGGTCCATTTAATATACCATAAAAGATTTTCCATTAAATGAAATGCAGGGGATGATTCTCATATTTTTAATCGTTTGCGGTTATACCATGAGTTCGGAAATGCTAAATAATGAAAGAAAGTTTCATCACCCCAAAACGGAGGAGGAAAAAAATATGGTACAAACCAAAGGCTTTAGTACAAATTTATATCTCTCTTATCAATATACACTCTCAACCATCACCACAAAATGATGTTGAATGATGAATGAATTCATATATACAAGAATAGGTAATTATCCTGACAATTCTTTCCTAACCTCCCTTTTTTGTCAGTGGGGTAAACTATTTGTATGCTTTTAAATAACTCCCGATTTGTTAAACTGTGCTCGAAGTGATGATGATGAATTATAGCTAAGAACACCCGCGTTCACGTCAGCTTTTAAACAAAAAACAGCGAACAAAATCGGTTCATCTGTTTGGGAGCTATGATGCCAAATACAGTACAGTACAATACAGACACCTAAAAAATGTTTCTGTCTTCAATTTTTGTAGGGCATTAAATGTAAGGTTATGGTTCTAAATCAGTAATTCCCAAAGTGGTCCAGGTGGACCCCCCGGGGTCCACAGAAAGGAAGATCCCCTTAAAGGATTCCGTGGACCGTTGGGTGTGACCAAAAATGAGAGTCCACAGTCATAAGCAGTTTTAGGAGTTAGTAGATTAAATAGTAAGGAATCCCTTCACGCGCGAGTCTACTTCACACTTGGCCGTTTTTTGACAATTTTTTTTAAATTTAATATGTTTATGTGCACATATACAATTAACACATTAAACAGAAAAAAATGCGACACGAAAGGACTGCTTATTTTCTTTACTATGTCCCACTTTCGACGAAAGAGTCCCGCTTCCACTGATAAGTTTCAAAATTTCTACTCAGCAAAAAAAAATCTGGCAAGAACAGTTTGGGAACCTCTGTAATCTAATTGAACCGGTGTTCAGCCCTAGCCCGGGTCACCACCGGGTAGCCTTTTTGTTGACTTTCCGAAAATAGCTTTCATTTGGAAATAAAATATTTTGATTTTGATCTTAAGTTACCACATGTTAGTTACCACGTCATGTTGCCGCTGGGCGCTTGTGCCTCAGACCGCGCCGCCGATGACCCCCGGGTCAGGATGATTCGGGGATTTCTGGACCCGATAATAAGATTGACTTAATCACCGGATCGCCTTTCACATCATTACCCGACTGGGGATAGAAGGTGTATTATGTTTGGCTTGAGTTTTTTCATGTATCTACTGGGGCCGTACTGTCCAAACTGATTCGATTTTGATTCAGGTTCGATCGTATCTCGTACTCCCAAATAAGTTGACGTTTGTTAATTTTGATTTTCAGTCGATTGATATGGTCGAGAGTACAACAAGTTACGATCTAACGATTTACTTTATCCTGGTTAGTTTCAAAGTAATCAACCAAAAAAATATACCAAAAGGCGTTGAGATCGAGCTGATCCGATTCTCGATCGTGTCGGGAGTAATCCTGCAGGACTGTAGGAGTCTAGAGTTGAGTTAATTACTTTCAATTATACTGTCCATAGGCATAAAAAGTATGATAAAGATATTATTAAAGTGTCCAATGCCCACTAATATCGACGATGAACTTGGAAAACAAAAATGAATGAGATTTGGAATAGTTAATGGAATAACTGAACGAACATTGTTCGCACAATCTACATCCTGAGAATGCTCCGGAGTCGGAAACGCGCGTCGAGTTTTGCAACCTGCATGGTGGTGTGGGGTTTTGCACGATCGTGTTAACATTATTGCTTGTGTGGTGGTGGTGTGTTCACGTTTTTGCTTGCGAGTGTACGCATAAGTAGTGTGGGAAGGAGGGAGGTGCATCAAACGCATGCCTATGCGTTCACTCACTCGTTTGCTTGCAGGTTCTGGTATTCATTTTTCGCGGGATACTGCTAGATATAATATAATATGTATTAAAATTTTAATTGAATGAAATTAGATACAGGGAAGGACGATTATGAGACGTGATATTTTGAGGAGATATTATATTACGATATATTATTAAGAGGCGATATTACTGTCCAATATTCATTTTATTTACTTTTAGTTTCATTACGAAGAAAATCAAAAAAGATGATCAAAATATAAATCTATACCTAATAAAATTGGGATAAGTTTTAAAACAAGTTTTAAAGTTAGTACGCTCACTAGTCACTACTTGACTATTTGGGGGCAACTGAAATAAATTGTCTATAGTGTAGTATAAATATAATTATTAATCTGCTAAGATTTTTAACAATTACTTTAATATCGACGAATATACACACTGTATTATTTACCAATTCTATCGCGAATTGGGGGTCACTGCACATATTACGGGAATATCTCAGTTTCTGAGGGAATTAGTAATCCCCGAGGCGCTCAAAGCCGTTCATACGATTATCATAGTGCAACAATCATGGAGCAGACCTATTCTGCTATTTTAAACTCACAACAATAATTTAAGTAGAGTTTCTCATCTATCAGCATTATAATAATGTCTCCCACACTTTATTTAATAAGCAGTCAGCAGTCATAAGTAATCAGCATTATAATAATGCCTCCCACACTTTATTTCATAAGCAGTCAGCAGTCATAAGTAATCAGCATCATAAAAATGCCTCCCATACTTTATTTAATAAGCAGTCACCAGTCATACGTAATCAGCATTAGTTGCAGTTTATACAATGCTTACTTAGTAATCAAAATTGCAGGCTTCTAATTTCATGCACAACGAAGTTCGTAAGCAACGAACCCAATCGTTGCCTTAACTTGAAAATGGACTGAATTGTTTCGAGAAAAGTATGGTACGGCCGTGCTTAACTTGGCGCTACAAGTCAGTTTATAGTTAATTGAAAGTTAAGTTGAAGCGAGATTAGCTCTTCTGGTTTTAGCATTAACTAGAATTAATAGTCTATTCCGTTTAAGAAGTTCCCCAGACACGGTGCTTTGACTGCGTAAGGGTATGTTAAATCAACCTTTCCTACATGATCCCTAAAGAAAAGAGGGTAAAATATTATTTACTGAGAGCTGGTTTTTATTGCGTTAAATCCTTAAATGCTGTAGATCAAGCAGAAAAATTTAAAAGCTTCGTAAAGTAACAATTACGAATAAAAATGACAATTAAATTATGTTAATTACAATAAAATATATTTTATATTATATGAACAGCAGGACAGTGCCAATACAATTGACCGTCGGTTACTTTAATTTACGGATTTTGTTTTCTTAATTTTTTTTTCAAACTCGAAACTTTTATTCTATACTCGTATTTCAGATTTTTACTATAATATTATGATACACAGAAAACTTTTTGTTCCTTCGCCGGGATTCGAACCCGCGACGTTCGGCTTAAGCACCGACGCGCATTACCACTGCCACGCTACAGAGGTCCACAAATGTGTTTTCAACGTCAAAAGCAGTTTCACCGTCCGCCATTTTATTATTCGTAGACACTTCATTTATTAGTCACGATGGCCTAGGCCCAAAATTGACTCTGAATATTTTAGCCCCGTCCTTTAGTACTATAAATATTCCGCAATGCTCTCTGCCTCTTCTGAATAATAGATTTGGACCAATTGATAAAGAACTAAACGTATTATAATATTTTTTTGGTCGCAAGAATAACGAAAAAGCATTTAATTTTTGTAAAAATAAATACATTTCTAGAACGAGAAAAGATTCTATAGTTAATCATATCCCAAAGTTATAGCGACTGTTCTTTTTACACTCTTAATACAACATTCAAGTTTTCTAACTTAACAAGGGGAAAACATTGTAAGTCCCGATTTCACCAACGCATGTTAGTGTTAACGGCTTGTTAAAATACCATGCCTTCTCATTCATTGATAGGAATTACGAGAGGAACAACATGATATTTAAAGAAGGATTAACTTTAACATTGTTTGGTGAAACACGCCCTAAAGCTAATGCGTGTAAACATGTTTATTAATGTAGCAGATAATATAGTAGGGGGGTCAATATTTTATTATTTATAATAATCATTCATCATATTTTAATGGGTCCTTTAAAATAATGTCTGACCCACTTTTTGTATGACGTACTCATTGCACTATAGCAATACTGTCAATTTGTATTTCTATAATAAATATTTAAAAAAAAAGTATTTTTCACCTACTAAATATCGGTTTATCTCTCGCTCTTACGCGGATACAGACAGTTTATAATAATGCTGTTTTCATTTTCAGATTGATCATCTTCAGTAAGTAACATTTTCTATTCAGATACACGTTCAACTTTTAACAGCTCTTTTCCGCCGCATCTGAGTAAAAATGGGCTTGAAAAACTAAGTAGCAGAAAACGTGCGTCTAATGAAAAGTCTGCCAAATACAGGGTGTAGCTAAGGAAAATCGTGTGACTAAGCGGACAAAACTCGTAATACAATATTAAGTACAATACGTAACTAACTGGTATCTTAGATATTAAGATAAGTTAGAACTAACAATATTTTTTTTCTATGATAATAATTGAAGACATGAATGAATGAAGGTGGCAAAACTTTTAATCAAGAAAATTAAGTTTAAACTGTCACTTTAACATTTTAAGACATTTCGTAACGTATTAAGTACATTAATCTAAAGACCCTTAATACGTTACGACATATTCTGAAATTTTTAAGTGACAGTTTGAACTAAATCTTCTCGAAATCGGATATTTGTGACATGTCACCTTCATCCATTCAAGTTTTAATTATTAAAGTAATAAACAAGTTATCCTTAGAGGTTTAAAAACAAAATATTGAATTTTAGGAAAACTTTTCAAGTAAAGTTGAATTATAGTTAAAACACTCTTGATTACATCAAACAATAAAAACTTGATCAAAATCGGTTTATCCGATTGGAAGCTACGGTACCACGTACACACGGACAGACACTTAAACTTATAACACTTAGGGGCTTAAGGTTTTAGCCGCGAACAGTACCAGCTTTACTATGCAGGAAGCCGTGGACAAGCTAGAAACTATTTTAGCTTCTATGTATGTGTGCCTGACCCACTATAGAGCTTAAATAAATGAGCCATAGTTGTTAATATTATAAGTAAAAATGTACTGTGCTTAAGAATTAACTATTGGCTAGAACTAATTAAACATAATCAAATTAAGTTATTAATGTAATTAGCAATAACTTTTTGTGTATCTTTTGAATATAATAATAAACCAAGGTCAATGACTAGTCCGATATTTATTTGACTTCGCAACACCCTGTATAGGAGTAAACTCCGTCACGTATGTACAGTCACGTCCTGTGCGTAACAAGAGTTGCGAAGTAACACCGAACTTCTATAATTCAATTATTGTACAGACAAACAAATCAATTTGTTTTGTTTTAGACTTTTGTAACTTCGATACCAAGTAATTTTTTTTTCGATATCCAAACCAAGTCATTCGATATCAAGTATTTTTTCCTATTATTTTATTATTCCTTCCCACTGGGCTACGAGAGTGATAGAAGAAAGAGTGCTTCTGTATATTGCGCACACACTTGGGCACTACAAAATAACTCCTACTAGCTGATCTGGTTCCAATGAAACCTGCCAGCATCACCGGAAAATTATTTTAAAAAGTAGTTAAGTCGAGGAATAACCGCAACTAGCGCCACTCTTTTTAAAATAAATTTTACAATGACACAAAGATCTTATTAAAAAAAGTAATCGGTTCAAACTTTAAGTAAATAGTTAAACTAATTTATTATAGTATTATATAATAGTTAAACTAATATTATATATTATATCTCGTAAGTAATAACTAAAACGGCCGTTTTAGTTATTACTTACGAGAGTAAATACAGTTTAGGATTTAGAGCTGTAATTAAATGCCAATAAATTAGTTTAACTATTTACTTAGCGTTTGAACCGATTACTTCTTTTTTAAATAAGATCTTTGTGTCATTGTAAAATTTATTTTAAAAAGAGTGGCGCTAGTTGCGGTTTTTCCTCGCCTTAAAGAACGTTTGTGTGCTAAAGCATAGTATAAATTTATAAGATAATTAATTTTGGTAATGATTGCACACCCTGGGATTAAGGTGGCCACCTTAATAGCTTATAGCTTATATTTATTTACCATAATATGTATTCTAACTTTTATAATATTTGACTTTCCGAAAATAGCTTGTTAAGTTTATTTAGTAATAATACACTAAATACTTGCACTTTTTTCCCACTTTATTAGTTTTTTCACAAGTTATTTATTAAAATACACGACCGGTTTCGACATAGTCATCATCAGGTGTAGGTAGATTTAAATTTTTAAAAATATTGTAAACATTGTGCAGAATTTTTTAGAGTTGCCAGCATCAGGAAAAAATAATTAACAATTTTGAGCACTTTAACTTAATTATTTTGTACTAAATTATTTCTTACTATAATATATTAAATTAATGTAAAATTACTGAGTAATAACATATTAAATTGATAAAATAATTTTAATAAATAACTTGTGAAAAAACTAATAAAGTGGGAAAAAAGTGCAAGTATTTAGTGTATTATAACTAAATAAAATGTATTTCCATCAAGAACCTACGGTACATTCAATAACATATGTTGTTAAGTTTAATCTGGCAATAAAACGTTTTTTTTTATTTATTCGGTGTGGGGGGCTATTATTAATCTGAGGAGTTGAGGCATAAAATATTAAGGTAAATGTGGCTGCCATCAAAAACAATAACAGCAGAGAGGGCGTGAGGGAGGATATTGAAAGGAAATGAATGAATGAGATTAATTTGCACTCAAACTTCTATCATTCGTTCACAGTGCAGTGTCCTTTGGAGCGTCACGTTATTATGAACGAAAAGATCACAATTACTCTGTGAAAAATGGGATTTTCCATTCTTTTTCCCACTTTTTTCTAATGGTCTTGATGTTATAATTCGAATGATTGTTCCAGGGGGGTTCTTCATAATCCCTTTTCGACTCGGATTCATTAACTTACTAGCCGACGCTTAGCAAATCTATACTATTATTATAAAGCGGAAAAGTTTGTTTGTTTGTTTGCTTAAACGCGCTAATCTCAGAAAGTACTGGTCCGATTTGAAAAATTCTTTTTTTGTTGGATAGTCCATTTATAGAGGAAGGCTTAAGGCTATTTATCACTATGCTGCGACCAATACGAGCGAGGCGTCAGTGAGAAATGTTGTAAAAACGGGGTAAATTTGGACTTTCGTTGTATGCGCTGCATAACCGGTTTAAGTCACTCAAAAACCACGCGAACGAAGTCGCGGGGACAGCTAGTGTTTAATAAACGTGTGTGCTTTGAGAATCAGTAGGTCTTCTTGAATGTAATTTTAATGGGTTTTATATCGGGTTTGTATTGGTATTTGACAGTTCTCTAATTTTAAACACGATGCTAGCATACATTTTAAGAAACTTTTTTAAAGCACAGCTAGCATAAATCTTTAAGTATTTTTTTTCTAAGTAGAGAACCGTGAAGACCAAGAGTAACACAAGTCAAATGAAGACCAACAGGCCCTAGACATTAATTTTAAGGCTCCGGGGGAGACTTCGGAACAAAGTTAGTTTATAATAATAATAATAATTATCTCCCCTCACTGATTTCGGTGTTGGTAGCCGAATTTATAGAAACCAGGCCAGCTACGCAAGAGTTATTTTATAGTGCCCAAGTGTGTGCGTAATATATAAAGACACTCCTCTCGTCCTTTTACTATCATAACCCAGTGGGACTGTAAACCGACACGACTGGCGAGAGAACAGGCGAAGGACCGACTTTTTACATGCCCGTCCGACATCATCTTTCTTGTCAGACAATCAGGTGATCAGACTGCATTGTCCTAACTAAAAACTTGAAAACAACATTATATTTTATATATAGTAAAACACTAACTACTTGCACTTTTTTCCACTTTATTTGATTTTTCACATTAATATACATTTATTTTGTTGTTCCAACGCGGGAATCGAACCCACGACCTCCGGGGCTAGAGCGAAGTTCCTTACCACTAGACTACGTAGGCGATAGCTTATAAGTATGTAATATATTATCTATGTTTGTTAGTCCGTAAGGTAATTATGATATGGGCCTATGCAGCCTGAAATAAAGGTTATTATTATTATTTTACTAAAATATTATGATAAGAACTACCAATGCTGTCACAGAATTTGATGGTTAATAAAATACGCGCGACAATTAGTAAGTAACGGTATTGAAATGAGATGTAAACTCGTCTTTGTAGCGTCTGCGGGTTGGAGCCGTGCCAGGCTCCACCGAGCTATATACATTACTGTTAGCTATGTAACTTGTTCCAGTCACCGCTCAAGAGCTATATTTTGTCCAATCTTTTATATTATATTATTTTCATCATCATTATTTCAGCTATGACATCTACTACTAGACATAAGCCTTTTCCAAGGTATTTCATGAAGGTAGTCGCCTATATACTCGCCACTCTTGGCGCCTGCTAGGTTGGTGAGCGCAGTTTTTTTTATCGAATGTTAAATAAAATATGTTCAAAAATTTTTTAAAAAATTTATTTCTATATAGGTTATTAAATAACACTTATAGAATTGTCCTACATGATGCCTACCACCGGTTCGGAAACTAGCCCGGCGAGAAGAACCGGCGTAAGAAACTCGCGCGGGGCCATCTTTTAGCAAAAAGATTGGAAAATTCTCTTCAAATATATAATATACATAACAATGTTATGACTTAAAAGTAAAATTATAAAAACAAAGTGTATAAAGTTGTAACCTAGCATAGAGGCACCTAATTCCCAGGGTGTGCAATCATTAATGAAATCATTAACCTTATAATAACCTTTAGCACACAAACGTTCTTTAACTAATTTTTTTAATTTATTTATAGAAATATTTTGAACGTTTTCTGGGATTATATTGTATAGGCGTATACATTGACCTTTAAAAGATTTACTTTGCTAAGTCTAATCACTGGTAGGTATATCTAATTTGTGCTTATTTCTAGTGTTTATACAATGGTTGTCGCTTTTTTTTCTGAAATCATTTATATTCTTTTTTTCATATTATGTACAATTAATAGTAATTTGAATACAGTTTTCTATCGGTAACATTACGAATACGATCGATTATTCCTGATGAACACCACTGATAGTTGCACACACAGCGTGCAAAAATCGATTTTGATTGCAGAAACTAATTATAAAAATTACCTTTTTAAAAATTAAATAAAGAAATCTTTTCTGAAGCAATACATTTTTAACTGCCTAAGTTTAAAATAAATAAATGACAACGTTTCTTACTTGGGTTGGCTAGAGCCCCATATTTTAATACTGTCACACTTTTACTAAAAATCTAACATTCAATTTTTAAAATTTTATATTTTTTTTTCAATAGGTGTTAAAAGTCAGGGTTGAATGGCGATAAATCGCAAATTCCGTCGCCAGAGGTAATTACCGGCCGCGCTGGACTGTTGCCAGCTCAGCTCAAATCCAGGAGGAAATGTAGACCTACAGGGGTCATCTTCATCATCATCTGGGACAAGATCGGGCTTTGAAAGTAGGTACAGTATCGGAATGACGGTGAGGTTCTTGAAGAATAAAAATATGTCTAGTACCGCACATAGTTGTAACATTTACTTTTTCTTCATGTGTACAAAGTGTAAAATAAATTAGTCATAATAATTATTTAAAAATGTTATATGTTATAGAAGGTGTAAAATAAATTAGTGATAATACTTTAGGGTGCTATGTGCGTCCTATGTAGAGTATACTGTAAAAGCACCAGCGCTGAAAAATATTCTTTTGACTTTCATGTTTGTATGAGAAATGCCCCATGTCATATGTTAAGGTATATGTACTGGGAGCATAGTAGGGAACACAAGTGAAACACTCGGATGCAAAAGACCAACTGTTTATTAAAATATAATATTTAACCTATCCTGTCACACACATATCTCACACACACCAGTATTCCTCGCACGCGTCAGCATTCACACACCTGCATACAGACCCCACATCATAAATTTGCTCATACAATAATTAAAAAAAAACTCTTTCAGCGCTGGTACTATATACGGGACTCGTACACACTCTAAAGTATTATCACTTATTGATTTTACAGCCTGTTCAAAGTGAAAGCATTAACGCTGAAATAAATAGTTTTACTTCAATTCTTTAATCATCAAAATTTTTGTTTCTAGAAATAAATAGTTATGGGTACTAACTAGTTGAATGAAAGTCCACGTAAATGCACCACTACATACACTGGGGCCTGATTAAAGATTCCATCGCAATTATCACTTTCGAAGATCGTAAACAAAATGTTTGAGATTTGTCTTAAGCTTCGCTAAGTGACATACGAATTTACTTGTCATTTAGAGAACGTTACATTTTTGTTTTCTAGCAAGTAATAATAATAATAATAGCTCTCCTCACCGATTTCGGTGTCGGTAGCCGATTTCATTGAAACCAGGCCAGCTACACAGGAGTTATATTATATTGCCCAAGTGTGTGCGCAATACACAAATTCACTCTCTCTTCCTATAACTCTCATAACCCAGTGGGACGGTAAACCGACACCGACTAGCGAGATCAGGCGCATCCCCATCCGACGCATGGATCATCTTTCTTGTCACACAATCAGGTGATCAGCCTGCATTGTCCTACCCAAACTTGTAAACAATTTTTTTTGTTGTTCCAACGCGGGAATCAAACCTACGACCTCCGGGTCGAGAGCGAAGCTCAGAATCACTAGACCACGGAGGCGCTAAAGTAAGTAAGTAATATTAGCGATGGCATCTTAAATAAGGGTAGCTGTTATGTAATACAAATATTTGTAAAATTTTTCATATTCGTTTTCTTTCTAATCTTATGGTAGTATACAAAATATTTGCTACTACTTTTCGGATAAAACCGTCGATGAATACACGTTGTATTGTTCATCGAAGTTGAGAAAACATATCTCAAATACAGTAATTTTTTTACACGTTACACACTTTTAACATAAATTACGCCAGTAAACTTTTTACACGTTGTATAGATAATCATTTTTGAACAAAATTGAACTGGCTACTTTTTAGTAAGTACTAGTAAAACCTACAAATTTTATTAAAAGTTGCAAAAGAATTATAATATTATGATTATGATAACTATAATAATAATTATACACTCTTAAAAATATTAAGAGTAAAGGGCTATAAAAAAATACATATAATTTATTTTTATTATGTATACCTTAACGAATATTAACTAAGAACTTAAAAAATAATTCTGTATGCCATTTTCTTTTCTCATTTTATTCTTAAAAAAAAAAAAAAATACTGTCTTCTATTAATCCAACCTAACATTATAATATTGTACTCTTAAACTGAATCTGATTACCGCGCATGTATTAGTATAAGTTAAACATGTTACTGGGGGTGAGGACCTGGTGATCTGTAATATTTATTTATTTATTTATTTAAATACATCATGCACATTTTGTACATAGGCGGACTTAATGCCTCAAGGCATTTTCTACCAGTCAACCTTTAGGTGATTTAGAGATAAAGTAATACAGGCCTGACCTATAATGGACACCAGCTCTTCACATTCGCTGTGCTGCACAATACTTTATGTTGTTATTATGTATATTTATGATTTTTAATGTGGGAGAAAATAAAATTATATTATATTATATTATTATGTTATTATGATATAGTAATTACATTTACGTATGCGTATTTTTCTTCTTACTAATTGCATTATATACACACGCACGTAGTACACGCCTGATTTCATTTGTTACTGTTGTAAATTAAATTTCTCCTTTATTAGGTCTACTGGAAGAAATTTCAAATTGGAATTAATGGCACCTTTGTACATAAATTATTAAAAAAATAAGAAGTTTAGCTTCAATATACACGGTAGGTGGTAAAATATAGAATGTGATAAGGTGACCGTAATAATTCGCAAGTTCAAAGTTTACTGACTAGCGCTGGGCGCTGAGCTCTATATCACAGAACTCAGAAGTTCACGAGTAGATAATTATGGTGCTCAACTTCTGCTGATATTTCAAAAGTTTAATAATTATTATTGATTGTGAAATTGAACTTAGGTATAAAATCACAATTAAGTACGTTGATAATATTCAAAAGCCTTCAATAGTGTTATATGTACGTCTGTGTATGTCCGTGGTATCGTAGCTCCCAAACGGATGAACCAATTTTTATATAATTTTTAAGTGAACACCTTTTCAGCGGCATTTTGCACATTTTGGCATGGGTAAAAAATGTTAAGCTCGCGTTGTGACACGTGACCTGATCGAACATTCGTAAGACGGACAGTACTGTGCGGCGTAGGAGAGATATTCCTCTCTCTTTCTACCGTGTGGCGAAAATGTATGCCTGCTCCTGCTGTTTCGTTTTTCACTTCTGTCGGCACTCTCAGAGCGCGACCTGTTTTGATTATTAAAAACATACGTCGTTCAGACATACCTACAAAGTTTCACAAACATTTTTTGAAGTAGACCGATCAAATATGGCCACTGTAGGAAAAAAGTAATTTCCTTATACTTACAGAATCAATAATAATAAGACGGTCGCTCGTTGGAGAACAACAAACGTAATGTAGAGTTGTTACCTCTCACAGAACCTCTATGTCAACGACATAAAGACCACTTTCATCGAAACTCCAAGGCAAAATAACTGAACGAATAAGTACTTCAGAATTTGAGGTGTTTTATGGAGATATCATCAATTTTATATGATGTTCCCTGAACGGCGGTAAAACGTTATGTATATAAGAAACTCATCAATTTTAATAGACCTAGAGGAATGACTTAATCTATACAATGTTATGTTTTATTCAGTTATTTAAACAGTCCTCCCTTGTCCCTCCCAATAACAATATTATTGAAGTAAAACTTATTTCTTCACGCCTGCCTTGGGGAGTAAACTGATGAATGCGTGATGAGAGCGTTACAAAATGTGTGATAGGGCGAAGCGAACGGAAATTGAGAGGGAGATTTAAGTTTGTGAGGATAGAAAGAGAAAGAGGGTTACGTTTTGTAAATACGAGCGACAGAGGTACGCGCACATAAGATTTTCTTTCTCTCTTACTCTCTCAGCCAGTTACATTTTGTATATTCTAAAACACAGTTCATACCTACATAAAATTTTCTAACATTAAACTAGAGAAGTATTACTTCCATAGTGTGGTTCAACGCATACTCGAGGAAGGCTGTACGGCGTGCGGGCGCAACCAGCGTTCACCAGTAACGTTTCTAACGTTCCCCCATCGACATTCCCATGCCCTTTCCCACCATCATGGCTCCCGGAGCCCCCCCCCCCCACTCCCTGGTTGGCTGGGTCCGCGAGTTGGTTAAAGACCGACTCGTCAAAGTCTAGCCCTTCAGGCAATTGTCCTAATAAAGTGTGTTTACGACGGTTTTTCCTTGCGCCCTGACGCGAGGGTTTTGCCTTCAAAAAAACGTCTTGTCTATTTATTTCAATCCCACCTTGGTTAGGGCTTTGGTCCGCGGGACGATGCGCGGCACTCGGAGGAGTGGAACCACAAACGTTCCTCGGTCTCAGGACCGGGGCCTCCACACGCCACATGTCGTCTTGCCATTCAGGAATAAGTCTTCCAAGGCTTCCTTCCCTTAGAGCTACGGTTTTCTCCTGCGTTCTGCCGCGGGGGGTTTTCCCTAGAAAAACATAAAGTATAATACGGCTCGGTATCCTCTCTACGTGGGGTCGAAGGACCCGGTCCTTCGACCCCACGTAGAGAGGCACTAGCCTCTGGTCGTGGTTCCCCCACTCCCGGCCACTCTGGCTAGGAGTGAGTGAAAAGCATAGGTAGCACACTCGTAAGTGTTTCTACATTACTAGCTGACCCACGGGTCAGCACTTCGTTGAGAATACAAACCGTTTAAACCTTACCTGGACTTCCACGAATATTTCAAGACTGATAATAGCCGAATAGGTTCAGCCGTTCTAGAGTTTTAGTGAGACTAACGAACAGCAATTCATATTCATATATAAGATATATAAGAGAAGAGATAAAAGATTACAATACTTGAGTATTTTCTATACATTTTCCTTTTGTTTTATATCATGTTTACACTTTAAGATTAACCTTTGATAAAATCAGGTACATACATGGGTGCCATGACTGGCAATTTAAATCTGACGATTTAAATTATAAATCCTGAGATGGCTTATAATAATTATCATTTTTATTCTCCTAAGACTGGAGGAAGTGGACCTTAATCACTTATATTTAAGAGCCACTAAATGCGGCGAAATAAAACACTGCCTGACACAAGTCTTAAGCAGTGGGTACAAAAATAATCTGTATAAGCGTTTCGGTACATCCGTCCTGAGCTGGTGTGACAAATGTCCCCCGTCTGCCCTCCCGAAGTGGCTTACCACCATGAAATATGGCTTTTTCCATTAACGAGCTCCATTTAATATATTAGATGAAGCGGGAAATATTTCTTTGCTTTATCGTCACAGGACATGCTTATAAATCTTGGTTCGCATATTGATATGCGCGGTATTTAATGAACCGTGATAATGTGCCCCGTGTGTGTGTCAAGCGCACGACATGTTCACCCGAAAATCAGGTCAAGAGGCTCTTATGTAAATGCATTTACGCATTCATTATTCTTCAGTAAACAATTTGTCAATACGTCTTCTTCTTCTTATAAATAAAAATGAATTTCTGTTCGTTCGTCTCGCTAAAACTCGAGAACGATTGAACCGATTTAGCTATTTTTAGTCTTGAAATATTCGTGGAAGTGTCGGGAAGGTTTGAACGGGTTTGAACGGTTCATCACAAACTGAACAGCTAGTATAGTAACTAAAACTCTAACTTTTACTACTTACTCTGAGTAATACCGTGGTTGTGATTTTAGGTTTCCGTATCCAAGGGATAATAAACTGAACCTTAGCACTAAAAATTCGTTCTAGTAATAAGGTTGTTAATAATGTTCAGTAAAACTCATGAATCGCGATAGTCAGTTGAAATTTTAACAGATAACGTATCTCTGCCGCGGGTATAACACTAAAAAGCAATAAAATAAACTATTAAGGAAGAGAAGGGAGAGCTCCCATTGTTATTAATAATAATGGGAGCACCATGCATCTATCAAACCGTTCAGGCTGCAGATAGTGCCAAACAATTATACATAGACACAAACATTTTGGCACAGTCGGGTAAACATTATAAAATATTAGAGTTGCATTAAAAAAAACACTAAACTTACAAAGCTGTTGCCTACTTTCTGGAACGCTATTGAAATGTATGATCAACTAACATAAGAGAGAAGGGAAGGGACAGGTATTAGTATATTCATTATTACATCACGCTCACACGTGCAAAACTGGTTACAA
The DNA here is from genome assembly GCA_905187575.2 of Celastrina argiolus. NCBI lineage: Eukaryota > Metazoa > Arthropoda > Insecta > Lepidoptera > Lycaenidae > Celastrina > Celastrina argiolus. The sequence continues at coordinate 1,985,654 of LR994585.1, forward strand.
TTCCACAGACAAGATTAATTCACCAAAGATTATTTGACATACGATTTGAATCAACCTTATCTGTGGAATGTCAACAAGCCTTGCAAGTGCGAGTTGTAATTATGAAATATCTGTATCTTCCTTTCTCTCTGGTAATGTTCCACCAATCGGCATTGGTTGAAACCGGAGGTATGAGTTAGATACGAAAGTTATAGTGAAATGCATAAAAAATACGTGTAGTAAGTTTTCCATGTAAGGAAAAAACAAATATATTAAAAGTGTGTGTAAAGTGGGATAAAGTAAACAGAAATCTTCCACGTTTTATGTTCACGAATTAAAACAATTCACTTATATACTTCACTTATTGATTTATTGATACACTCAATCAATTATAATAATACACAATCAATCTGTATTCGGGCATAAGTTACACTTACAACACAAAGTACACGATTCATCCTCGTTCCAAAACGGAGCCGAATTTATACACTGCTTCCTACCACCCTCTACGTGGAAGTAGGGGTTTGGTAGGGATGAAAGCCACCGGTAGTGATAACATTACCGGAAGAAATATTAACTTACTATTTAATTGTTACAGTGTGTATGTGAGGAATGACAAGGACCTATTAATTTAAGTGGTAAATGAGTACTAGGTAACCCTCTGAGTCTTTTCTCTCTGTAACGGGTGTAAAAAGAGCAGTCACCATAACTTTGGGATATGATTATACTACCTTTTCTCATTCTAGAAATGTTTTTTTTCTCTTTTTTTGCGACAAAAAATAAGAAATGGTAAAAAGAAAAAAAAATTTTTTAGTTTTTGACAAAAAAATTATAAAAAAATACATTTCCGAAATGAGGAAAGGTAGTATTAATCGTATCTCAAAGTTATAGTGACTGCTCTTTTTACTGTCTATTGTGTGAATGTTCACTTTATACAGTGTATAAAGTGAACATTCACTGCATAATATCAAACCTCGTCCATTACAATATTATCAAGTTAATTACAGTCCACCCGTCTCAACCACAATCCCCGGGGACCTAAATAGGGAATCCTCACTTCCCGCCTCACCGGGAGTCCCAATTCTCTCCGCTTCACCGGCAATACTGGGAATATTTATTTCATTCCATATGTCGTAAACTTGGTGAAGTGGTACGTGCGTTGTACGTGCGGCGGGTTAAACAGAATGACTGTGGCGAATAACGCGTCCCCTCTGCAAACACCAGTGTGCAAAATACTTGGGATTGTTTCATCACAAACTGTATGCTCAACGAAGTGGGCACGGGTCAGCTAGTAATGTAATAAAGATCTTAAATATGTGTAAACTATAAAATATTAAATATTACTTTCACAAGTTCTTCGGATACTTAGCACGTTTTTTTGACGTGGTTTCATACCACGTCCATATTTATTTATTTAGTTATTTCATCTGCCAAGATTGTCTAGCCTAAGCGCGTACTGCGAGCTAATTATTTTATCGAATAATGCAGAATTTAAAAGTAGTTCGAAAGCCATAAGTAGTTTTCATCTCAGTTTAACTTCTAGTACATTAGATATTCAGTGAAAAGAAAGTTTCATTATAACTGTTAAAGAACGTGCAACTTCCGGGCTGTGGATTTACAATGAGATTCTTGAAACTGTACTGAATTTGCGAAACACAAAGGATAGAATGGCAATTCAAGCGGAAGAGAGCATTCGAGACAAAATAACGGAACGCAAACGCGGTTACACAGTAATACTTGACGATGTTAGCTTTAAACATAATTACTGCCAATTTCACCAACACATGTTAAAGTTAACCTTTCATTAAATATCGTGTTATCCCTCTCGTATTTTTCGTCAATGAATGAGAAGGCATGGTATTATAACAAGCGTTGGTTAAGTCGGGACTAAGTGACAATTTCACCAACACATGTTAAAGTTAACCCTTCATTAAATACCACGTTATCCCTCTCGTGTTTCCTGTCAATGAATGAGAAGGCATGGTATTTTAACAAGCCGTTAACACTAAAAAGCGTTGGTGAAATCGAGACTAAGACTTTTAAATGTTTTGTCAGAATTAAACCTTCTTGTTATAATTAACTGGTAAAGAAAGAGTATTACATACAAATATATGTAAATAACCTAAACAAAAGCATGTAAGTAAATGTTTTTGTTTAGGTTTTTTATATATATGTTGTCGCGATTCAAAGATCACACAACGCCATCTATTGGGTGTCGTAATTTTATTAAATCTTATTTTTGAAGAATTATTAGACTTATTTTAGAGAACTAAACTGAAATAGTGTACAAGCAAATGATTGTTTTAATTTTAAGTTTAAATTTTCACTTTAATTTGCATGTTTAATAATATAATTATTTCGTTGCTTTTAAATTATTTTTTTCTTACAAGCGCACTTTACAAGTCTTTATAAATTTAATATTAATTCAAACAAACCTTTATCAGTTATTTATTATAATGCAGCTTAATAAAAGAGATCAGCACTACTTACTAATTTCCCAAGGCGAAACGTATGGTGCAGTTCCCGTTTATCATTCCTCTAACTGGATAGCTTTTAGCTGGAGTGCCTTATGAAAGTTTTACATAAAAGTACCGTGCAACTATTTTCCTTGTCTTCGTCGAAGTCCATCGTTTTTCTACGCTAATGAGTATGGCTTATGAAAAACAATAGTCTAACCAAGATCAGATTGGGTTAGCCTAACCTATCACGTTAGAACTCTAGGAGCTGTAGGCTGGAATGGGAAGTAGTAGGATGTCAAATATGTTGGGTTAGGTTGAAATTCTGTAAGTTGAGTACCAAGCTCAACCTTTGCTTTTCAGAGGTCACTTATAATGAGACACTGTTATGATTACATATCATGAAACTGTCATACGCCACATCCTATGTCAATATGCCACAAATGTGAAGAACGAATGTGGAGCATCAGAGGACACAATTACCCTAGAGTATGTGATCGATGGGCCGTACAGCGCGCAGCGCCACGATCTCAGTTGTGTGTGGCAGTTCTTGAGCGGGACCTCTTGCTTTCGAGTGTGGTTCGCTGCATGCTCGAGAGCGATGAAGCGGTTGGCTTGGTCCGCAGGATGACGGGTGGTGTAGGGGGAGTGGAATCACACACGCTCTCCGGTCTCAGGACCGGGGCCCCCACGCACTGCTTGTCGTCTCGCCATTCAGGTATAGCCTTCCATGGCTCCTCTCTTTTCGGTTCGGTTTCCCCTGTGTTCCGCGGGGGGTTTTCCCTAGAAAAACTTGGAATGATTTCTCTGGTATCCTCAATATCGGGGCCATACCTCACGTAGCGGGGCTCAATAGCCCCTGGTCGTGATTTCCCGCTCCGGGCCACTCTGGCCAGGAGTGTGTGACAGCAGAGGTAAGCCAGGCAGTCTCCTTCTGTAATCACATCATTTTACAGGAGACCGCAGAAGGACCACTTTAGCCAGAGAAGTAGGGTAGTCCTTCTGTGGTCACCTTCGCAGATGTCTTGTCGCAGAAAAATCACACACACACATGTCATCACATGATAAAACCGATTGCAGAGCCGAAGGGAAAGAACTGAACCCCATTATTAAGACTTCGCAGTATGTCTGTCCCTTACTTGTATCAGCTGAAGAACTAAGGTAGATAGTTGAAATTTTTAACAAATTAATGTAACATTCGCCGCTTTATCTATACTAATATTATAAAGCGGAAAGTTTGTTTCTTTGTTTGTTTAAACGCGCTAATCTTAGGAACTACTGGTCCGATTTGAAACAAACATTTTTTGTTGGATAGTCCATTTATAGAGGAAGGCTTTAAGCTATATAACATTACGCTGCGACCAATAGGAGCGAAGTGTCAGTGAGAAATGTTGCAAAAACGGGGAAAATTAATTACATTTGGGGACTTTCATTGCGTGCGCTGCATAAACGGCTTAAGTCACTCAAAAACCACGCGAACAAAGTCGCGAGAATAGCTAGTCAACAACATAAAATAACAACATACGTGATTTCATTGCGTTTTATAAGGAACCCTTCGTGCGCCAGTATTGCTCGCATTTGCTTTTCAATTACCGCCATATGAAAACAATACAAAGACTTATTAATGAAAAAAATACGCACCATCGTTCTATTTCCGAGATTGTTGTGTATAAGCGTATTAATAAGGCCGTAACGCTGAGGGCAACATTTACTTAGCGAACTGAGTGGTATTTATCGTCGTACTGCTATTAGGGCAGAAATGGCAGTTCACTATTAACCTATATAAATATTAACGTTATGTTTACCCCTCATAACTTCCTGAAGAGGTTTGTGGGTGAGTGAGCATCGAGACGTTTTTGTGACTCGTCAATATCGATCGTTTCGTTTCAATATTGTGGTTTAAAAATCAAATTTCAACAAAGCTCCACATATACTATAATAGTCCCAACTTAAATGGCACTTATTCAAAAAACAGCAACGAAAAATAATTGCTAACAATAATCTTAATGAATATAATATGAATGATAGCATACCTTGGAAATAAAATGCCCCCCTTGCAAGGCTACTTAGATGTATACTATACTATACTATATTAACAACATTTAAGTTTTATATGTTATTAATATTAAAGTTTGTATTTATTTTATTTAATATTTTCCATCTTTTGGCAAAAGATGGACATGGGAGTTTGTTACGCCGGTTCTTCTCGCTAGGCCAGTTCCGTGGCCAGGTACGTGAATTGGCCTAGCGAGAAAAACCGGCGTGGTAGGTATACACGTTGAGTAAACATTTTTGTAAAAAAATTCGGAATAAAATATTTGAATTTATAATTTAATAATACCAAATTTGGTCCAATTTAAATAGTCAATATTATTATAGTCTCTACATTCGAGTAGGTGTTTCAGTTCAATGGAAATACACAATGGTCTGATATTAGTTAATATAATGTTTGGTTTACATTTAATGCTGCATAATATTTAATGCTGCATTAAAATAAACACGATATGAAATCCAAATCATAATGATTGTGTTGTAATATTATTCCGATTTTGTTTATCTAATTTAGAAATGTTTATTTTCCGAAATCAGTATAATAATATTATTTTGTTGTTTCCTAAGGGCACAAATTATAGGTTTAAGTTTAAATAATTATTTTTCGCAGTTAGTAGAAATCCACTCAATCACCAGAATCCAATCGCCAGATGAAGAGTGGGGGACCCGAGGAATAAATAAATACGAGTATATGACTTTGTCCGATTTTATGTCAAAGTCACACATCCAAAGATCCAAAGAGAGGAAAAGGCTGTCCAACAACTGAGAAATAACCCCCTAGTTGAAGCAATAGAAACTTGATATAATACTAACTAAACATATTTTATCAAGATTAAATACCTTTGTAGTTCTAATTTAAAAACATTGAATTAACATTTCGTATTTTGGAAAACACTTATCTGTAGTAACAGTGAAATAAAATGAGTCAGATAATATACTCATTCGAAGTCATTTATTTGAATTGGAAAAAATAATCATACGTGATAAACATAAAACATAAATTTGCCTTTTTAACTACCAGTATCAAAAAACAAATTTTTACTGCCCTTCTCATCAAGTCTTAGAAATATCCTCTCACTTAATCAAAAAACCTTTTTTTTTTCTTAACAATATAAATATATTTGCAGCAAGTGCGTAAACAAGTCACTACACGAAAAAGGGCGGTCGAATTTTTCATTTTTACCGAATGTTCAGCCAAAGTTCGATTCAAACTACATTCGGCTCATCCCTATTTATTACTATTTCACGCAAAAACTATTGAACGGATTTCGATGAAATTTGGATGAAATACTACCATATCTTACATGCTAGTTTATTATATAAGCAACTTTTTTCGCAGAAACAGGAACATTTCTCGTGGGAGTAATACGCGTACGAAGTAGCGGAAAACATCTAGTATTCTATAGATCCTGCACTTGGCAGGCCGCCATATTGTTCCCATTTCCAACGCCCCACATGTTATTGTAAATACGAACTTTTCTTGTTCACGTCTTTACAAATAGTGTTTTGCAACTCAACACTAATTTATGTACTGCCAAGGCTATATAGGATTGTATAACAAAACGAGGGAAACATTTTCTATTTTTGCCAAAAAACAGTTTAAATACTTTTCACCCGACTTCGGCGAAGCAAAAAGGAACGGAATACGGTCGTACAAGCAGTATCTAGGAGTTATTTAGTTACTTTCTTTGTAATGGTCAATTTAATAAAAATATAATTATTATATTTTATGTGGAAACAGAATAATACTAAATAAATAATTTTAAACAAAAAAAAAACCGACTTCAAAAGGTAAGGTAAAGGTAAGGTAAGGTATTTCGAGGTGTTACCTCGTATCCTCGCCATCATCAGGACTCCACTTTGATAACTATGAGACCAAGTTCGACTGTAATTGACGTAGTAGCATATGCTTGCATTCCTTTAATCAACGCTGAAATCATCAAACATGTATCACTAAGGACTCAGAAGTCCTGTTCAGTACTTTTAGGTCCAGGATATGGTGCAAAACCTTACTGTTTCCTTGATTCCTCACGGATCCCATCATCAGGTCACCATTTTGGTGACAATGGGACCAAATTTGAATTATACTCTACACAACACAAAAAAAATATTTAACATCTGTTCATAAACGACGAAGCTATCCGCGAACAAACATAAAAAAAAATTTAAAAAAACATATATACTGCCGAATTGAGAAACCTCCTCCTTTTTTGGAAGTCGGTTAAAAAGAAGAGAAAACTATAACCCGACTTCGCAAAAAATGGGTCTAAAAAGGCTGAAACAAAAAAAAAAAAATTTAAATCCGAGCCGGAATAATAAATACTTTAGGGTGTGAATGTGCCTCCTATGTAGAGATTATTGTAAGTACCAGCGCTGAAAGAGTTATAGTATACGGGACCCACACACTAAACTGTTATCACTCATTAATATTATAACCTGTATAGTAATGGATCACTTAGCCCGATAGAGCTGGACATTATTCATAATGCCCGCACATCTACTCGTATACTAATACTCGTATTATAAAGCGGAAGAATTTGTTTGATTAAATGCGCTAATCTCAGGAACTACTGGTCCGATTTGAAAATTATTTTTCCGTTAGATAGTCCATTTATAGAGTAAGGCTTTAGGCTATATAACATTACGCTGCGACCAATAGGAGCGAAGCGTCAGTGAGAAATGTTGCAAAAACGGGGGAAAATATTCACATTTGAGGACTTTCGTTGCGTGCGATGCATAAACGGTTTAAGTCACTCAAAAACCACGCGTACGAAGTCGCGGGCACAGCTAGTTATTAAAAATGCCCTTATTTATCACCTGGTTCAGAAAATATACACTGTACATACGTGTATATTAGAGCAAATATTTTTTCATCGTTTCCATTATAATAGCTCTTCTATTCCTAGCTATTTCAAGTACCCTCTATCTGAACTGTTAACCAAACATCCAGACCTATATTTATCTAGAACTCTATGTTTCTAGTCTGTAATAACACTTAAACAATAATTGGAATACCAAAAAGGCTTTTATAATTTCCCTTACAGTTTAAATAATAATAATCCTTTTTAACTTGAAATATAATTGAAGACATGAATCGATAAAGGTTAATTTAGTAATAATACACTAAATACTTGCACTTTTTTCCACTTTATTAGTTTTTTCACAAGTTATTTATTAAAATACACGACCGGTTTCATAGTCATCATCAGGTGTAGGTAGATTTAAATTTTTAAAAATATTGTAAACATTGTGCATTTTTTTTTTTTTTTTTTTTTTTTTTTTTACCTACGGTACAATCAATAACATATGATAATGGTTAAGTCGCAAAAAAAACCCAGAAAATTGACTATAAACTGTCACATAAACATTTTAGGATATGTAGTAACGTATTAAGCACATTGATTCTAGAGACGGATCTTTAGATTAATGAACTTAATAAATAATAGCTCCCTACACCGATTTCGGTGTCGGTAGCCGATTTCATTGAAACCAGGGCAGCTACGCAAGAGTTATTTTATAGTGCCCAAGTGTGTGCGCAATACACAGAAGCACTCTCTCTTCCTTTTACTATCATAAGCCAGTAGGACGGTAAACCGACACGACTGGCGAGAGAACAGGCGCAGGACCGACTTTTTACATGCCCATCCGACGCATGGATCATCTTTCTTGTCAGACAATTAGGTGATCAGCCTGCAGTGTGCCGGTGCGAGTGGCTAACCGAGCAGACGTGTATTTTGTTAAACCTATAATAGTTAATGACAGTGTTCATCAACAATAAACCCTCACGTATACTTCACAAAGTTAAAATTACAACAAGATTGGCGCGTGCATTTACGACCAGCTGACACCGATCAAGGACCGGGAAGCGCCCCGCACCTCCTCGGGTAACAAGGACCTGACTATATTTTTTATCTCCTTTGCGACACCGAAACGGTGCGCGTAAGCAACCGTAGACACCCGAGCGCTAGCGATCGGTTGTGACGTCGTCCTTGGTGTGTGGTCCAAGTCATGAACGTCAGTCGCTCTCCACCTGGAAAAAGCAACTCATACACAAATTTGTCAACAACAACTAGTACCGAATTAATGATGAATGAGAAAGTCACCCATAGAAAACGCAAACAGCCTGAACATAATTGTAACTGTAATTGTCCGACCGAAATCCAAGACCTGAAAAAAGACCTTATGAAAATGCTACAAAAATTACAGAAACCCAAGAAACAACAATGAATATTATGCGTGATAACATGAATGAAATGAAAAGCCAGTTAAAAGACATCAAAGAAGCTACTGCAAACCTAAGTAGTGAACAAACATCAATAAAGTCTCAGCTCTCAGACTTAAGTACCAAAGTAACTAACACTGATAACAAAATCTGTATAGTGGAGACGGATTTTACACTTCTAAAAAATAAAGAAACTGGCTTAGAAGATCACATCATGCAAGAAATACAAGACCGCACATATAGAGAAAAAAATATTATTATCATGGGAATACGAGAAGGAATGAATGTAACTAACAGTGAAGAAGGGCGGTCTCATGACGCTAACGAAGTAACAAAAGTTATCAACAGTATGGTTAGTGACTGCCCCAAACCAACCAAAATCTTCCGTCTTGGAGAATTTACCCCAGGAAAGGTTCGTAATATTAAGGTCTGTTTTGAATTACCGCAAACAGCTAAACTCCTGCTACGCAATAAGAGCAAAATAAACAACCACATAAAAATCTTCTCTGACCAAACACTTGCGCAACAGAATTATATTAAAAGTCTGAGGAGCGAATTGACTGAAAGAGTAGCCAATGGAGAACAAAATATAACCATAAAGTATATAAAAGGCTTCCCTAAAATAGTTTCTAACGCACAAACCACAAAAAACTAACAGTTCAACATACGAATTCCTCTATAAGTCTTAACACAACACAAGAAAAAATCGATACTTACCAAGTCTTAGATAATTACCATGAGATCGCAACTACAAAATCAAGTATTAACTTCTTCTATGATAACGTAAGGAGCATATGTAAGCCTGGTAAGTTTGACGAACTCAAATGCATCATTCATTCACTAAAAAAAACAATACATGTTATCCTATTAGCTGAAACATGGATCAGATCGGATGACCAAGCCAAACAATTTCATCTTCATAACTATGCACACTACTATAATTTAAGACCAGAGATAATCGGTGGCGGTGTGTCTATATATGTACACAATAACCTCAAACATGATCTTGTTACTTCGGCTTATGTTGATGGAAATAATTACCTAAGTATCCAGCTTGTCAAATATGCGCTGAACGTTGGTGTAGTATACAAGCCTGGTCATACAAATATAAGTGATTTTCTACATAACTATGAAAAACGTCTTCTTCAAAAGAAACGGTCCATAATTTTTGGCGATATGAATATAGATCTACTAAATTCTGATGCTCCAACCCGCCGCAACAGAACTGTGTTAACTGAATCTGGATATAAACTGATTAATAAATTACATCCAAAATATAGCACTAGAGAAACTACAACCACTTGTACAATAATTGATCATATTTCTACCAACCTAAAAGAAAATAGTTTCCATATGGCAATCATTGACTCCTCTTTATCAGATCACAAAAATATTTACCTGGAATTGAAAAGAGTTAGCGTCCCTGAAAAACAAAGAATCCAATATGAATCTATAGATTTTAAAAAGTTATACGAGACAGCTAAGATTTGTCAGTCTGAAATTAACGACTACAAGCAGTTTAGCCATAACTTAAAGAAAATAATAAGCGAAAGTAAAGTAAAGAGAACTAAGACATTAAACCAGCCACAAAAAGAATGGATCAACTGACAATTGATAGCAGAAATAAACCTAAGAAACATTTTATGGAATAAACTGAAGCAGGATCCAACAAACAAGGAACTAGAAAAAGAATTTAAAAATAAAAGATGTAAACTAGCACAACAAATTAAGGACACAAAAGAAACTTACTTCAATGGCGAATTTAAAAAATTTACTTAGCCCTAAAAAAATGTGGAATCTAATCAAAAACCTGTCTAATAATAATATTGTTAACTACTGTGCTCCACCAAACCTGAAAAACGAAAACGGACAAATAATTTCGGATACACTCAACATAATATGTGAGACATTTAATGACTTTTTTGTGAACGTGGGTACACACCTTGCTAACCAAATACCTATTCAATTCCAAAATAACACTACACACACGTTACCGAGTCTTGATCCTGACTTGTCCCAAGCTTCGATGTTTGAGTTTGAACCATGTACTGTGGATGAAATAACGAAAATTATTAACGACCTAGACTCAAATACAAGTGATGGTCTAGACGGAGTCAGTATCAAGGCTCTTAAATGCATCAAGAGTCTAGTAGTCCATAATTTAACAAATTGCCTTAACCGCTTACTAACTGAGGGAGTCTTTCCGGACAATCTGAAAATAGCCAAAGTTACCCTAATTTATAAATCTGGTAAAAAATCTAGCCCAGGAAATACCGCCCCATATCCGTCCTCCCCGCTTTATCCAAAATTTTAGAGAAAATTATCTACAACAGGCTTAATGATTATTTAACTAAAATTAATTTTATTTCCAACCAACAGTACGGTTTCAGATCCAAATCTAATACCTTGGGAGCTACAATTGATCTCGTGACTGCTATAAAAACCTCAATTGACCAAAAGCGGGTAGTACTAGGAACTTTTATTGACCTGAAAAAAGCTTTTGATACAGTTAGTCACCATCTCCTTCTTAAAAAGCTAAAAAGTATTGGGATCACTGGGACTGCCCACAAAATATTTATCGTCATACCTGAGCAACCGATATCAAATTGTAAAAATTGGGTGGACTCAAAGTACCCCTAAATTATTGACGTGTGGTGTACCTCAGGGTTCTATTCTAGGCCCTCTTCTTTTCCTGGTATATATAAACAATATATGCCAAGCGGGTTTACAAGGTCAGATATCTCTCTATGCAGATGACACATGCCTATTCTACTTTGGTCATGACTTGGTTCATATCACTAAACAAGCGCAAAATGATCTAAATATACTGCATAAGTGGTTTAATTGTAACCTCCTCACCATCAATGTTGTCAAGACCTCATATATAGTTTTTAATGCCATAAATAAAAAACTGCCTAACAACCTTACATTAACCATAAACGGAGAACCGCTACAAAGAAAAACACAGGAAAAATATCTTGGACTAATCCTCGATAGCAACTTAAGCTGGAATGCACATATCATTCACATTAAAAATAAACTTACCTCTATTGTTGGCCGTCTGCATCAAATAACTCGATGTATTCCAAAGAATGTCCGTGTCCTAATTTATAATTCATTAGTAAAACCATACTTACTTTACCTGGTAGAAATATGGGGCAATGCTACAAAGTCTAATCTTAAAACTAACCAAGTACTACAAAATCGAATTATAAAAATTTTATATAACTATGACTACCTAACTCCGTCTGAAACTATATAGAAAGAAACTAGGCTCTTGAATATTACACAATTATACAACTACCATACATGTATTCTGATATACAAAATCATACATAAACAAATTCACACACAACTCACGTTCCAAACAAAGAAACAAACAAACACATATAAAACACGACGAGCCAGTCATATCTCATTGCCTTGTGTAAGAACAAATTACGGTAAAAATAACATTACGTATAAGGGAGCACAGTTGTACAAGAAACTACCTAAATCTGTAAAGGAAGCGAAATCTTTGAATGTTTTTAAGCGGAGCTTATTTGCTTATAAACACGACAACTAAATTTCTAAGTCAAAATTATCTATGTACTTAATATACAAATAAAAAATCACTAACACTGCAATTTGATTAATGTTTAAAATCACATAAAAGCGATGGCGTTTTTAACTTGGACCACCGCAACAAAGATACTCGCTTCCTAATGTTTTTAAATCTACCCGCACTTATTTAAATATTGATTGTATTAATTTTATTCTCATGTAAGTGACGACTGTCTGAATGAGAAATAAAGATCTTTAAACCGGATTGTCCTAATCAAACTTGAAAACAACATTTTTGTTGTTCCAACGCGGGAATCGAACCCACGACCTCCGGGTCGAGAGCGAAGCTCTGAACCACTAGACCACGAAGGCGATGAACTTAATACGTTATGATGTATTAAATGTTCAAGAGACAGTTTGAACTCAATTTTCTCGAAATCATATATATATATATATTATAGACTGTAGGTAGCCGTTCGTGGAACAAAATATCGAGATAGATTGTTTAATGTTATAATGTATTTCGTTATTTATTTTTGTTTTATTAAAGTTGTTTTATTCCGACTTCTAAAACACGGTAGATGTACAGGATGTCAAAATATCAAAGTTATAATATTTTTGGGATATGACGTATACCGTATATTTCTCATTCTAGATATTATGTAATTGTTTAATTAAAAAAAAAATTTTTTTGGTTTTATGTTATAATTAATGGTAAAAAGTAGAAGTTATGTTAGAAGTATTTCTTGATAAATAAAATAAAATTATCTATTTCCAGAATCAGAAAAGGTGGTATAATCATATCCCTAAGTTATTATAACTGGTCTTTTTATACCCTGTATATTCGGATGTGAATATTTTAATCGCTTATTATTAAAGTTAGCCCTCCTATTCAGACTGTCACTGTAGCTGCTTGAAATGATAAGGTCATGTGACTTGAGGGCTACTTTATTTAATTTCCTGCTGAGCTCTAAGCTACTAGACTACTGAAATATACATACTCTAATATTAATGAGTGATAATATTAAATGTACTTTAGAATCTGTTTTGAGTCCGGTATAGTTAGTTTACTGTGAAAGTACCAGCGCTGAAAGAGTTAAATTTTTTAAATTATTGTATGGGCAAATTTATAATTTTAAGTAAATTTTTCACCTACGTACTTTCACAGTAAACTCAACAAAAGAGGCACATACACACCCTAAAATAATAACACTAATTTATTTAACATCTTGTATATCATTCTAATTATGCATGAGCGTTTGTATTATGTATGGATGTGCACTGTGTACGAACGTTGCATGAGAGTGTTCGATCACACTTGTCTCATCCAATTTGGTGCTCCTTTGTTCGCTTAATCTTTAATCTCATTATAAATTAATTTCCTTTAATCCACAATGGATGTATTAATATAATAATAAAATATTACATTATAGATATTCTGAACGGAGCCGCGAAATTAATTTTCTTCCCCAAAAAGGGCGTTAGAACGTTTTTAATTAAAACCCTTTATGCTATGCATATAAGCATTAAGGGTTTGTATAGTACGTCCGAGATAAATTTAACCTAAACGTAAACAAACCCGTCTATGACTACTAACTACTAAGACTACTAAGACTAGTTAGTGATGCCAATTGGCCATTATTAAAACAATGATTTTTGTTTGCTATGAATCCATAGACTATAGGCTTATATTGCAGTGTCAAAATGGCGTTTTTTTTCTTTTGATGTTTAAACATATTAATTATTGTTTAATTGTTATAAAATGTATTGGATAATGAAGTGTAATCCTTTAATATACCTGTGAAAGTGTTGATAAGTGTGCACAATAAGTGAATATGGAAAAAATTCGATGTTTTCGATTTCTTTACCTTTAGGTTAAATTTATCAGGGACGAACTATATAACGCTAATGACCTTGGAGGACTATTTGTGTGGCAAGAAAGGAGTATCGCGCTGACCGGATCGTATTGAAATCGTATAAAAACTCATTTTAAAAATTGGAGGCAAAAAAAGAAACTGCATTTACAAAAAACCAACTTCAACAACTAAAAAGCATAAAATAATACTTTTTTATCGTACTTACACTTCATAACCTCCTCCTTTTTTGGGAAGTCGGTTAAAAATTTAAAAAAAAACTAAAAGTTAAGATATTCTGAAGTAACTTTCACACTCGCGTCACTAATAAATAAAGAGAAAAAAGTTATAAAGTTTAAAAAATGGTGTATTTTGTACATTTTAAGCTATATTAAACAAAAAAAATATATATAAAACTAGAATCCGCTGGTAAATATAACGAAGATTATTAGGTATTATTTTTTTGTTTTTTAATAATACCAGAATCGAGAAAAATGAGCTTTAACGTACTCCAATTTTCAGCTTATCACGCGCACCCAGCCTTAATTATAATGTTGAGCAAATAATATTTAAAACATAATATTATTATCCTAGCTCCATAAACAGTGCTAATGGAACGCTAATCTGAACGAAAAAAACGTTATTTTCGTTTACTATCAGGTACTGGAACACAGGGCATAACTTCCGTTGCCTAGTGAGTGTCTACCCATCAACGGTCTCGTTGATGTCTGCACTCGAAAGGGTGCAGGTTCGATTCTTAAGTTGTCGCATGGAAAGTTTTTAATTTCATAAGTACGGACGGACGTTCTAACGGTGAAGGAAAACATCGTGAGGACACCCGCACACCAAGTACTCACATTACGGCACAGACGAAGCGTCCCGTTCATCTCTTCTTCTTATCTTCTCTATTGCAATAGTATAACAGCACACCACGGCAATGTGGTTAGCTTATAATAATATCTATACCGCTTTACACCACGTCAATCTGACCCTGTGGTAAGTATCCGAAGAACTTGTGTTACAGGTACCAGACAATGGAAATATATATTTAATACTATTATACTACCTTTATTACTATATTTAATACTATATTTAAGATTTTCATTATATTAATACACAAATTTAATACACATCCTGGGTCATGGACTCAGGAACATTGAAAACTTTTTTTTGTTCTCTCGGCGGAATTGGAACCCGCAACCTCTCGGTCGAGCACCTACGCCCTGAACCACTGCGCTACGGAGGTCGTCGCGCAGTCGGTTAAACACTATTGATTTAAGTGATTGAAGTTGAAGTGAAGTGTTGGGACTTGAAGTACCTTCAGTTTCGGCATTCAATTACTGGGCCCTGGAATCTCTTCCATTAATTGGCCGCGTGCCAGGCTCAGCAGGCTTACTCCCGACACAATCGAGAATCAAATCAGTTCGATCTCAACGGCCTTGATATTTGATTTGGCGGATTACTTTGAAACTAACCAGGATAAAGAAAATCGTTAGATTCTAACTTTTTGTACTCCCGACCATATCAATTGACTAAGGCCCGTATAAATAAAACAATCTCAAACCCAACCTCACTTGAGAACCTATTTGACAGATAAAACAACGTTTCGTTTCACTTTTAAAAATAAAAGATAAAAGTGAACAACTTCATAAATGTTACATGGTACTTTAATTTTTTTCTTTTTGTAAAGTAAAATTCATAATATTATAGTTTCCTGAAAACATTTAAATAAATATTATATTTTTATCTTTATTTAACGTTAAAAGAAGATAGAACATAAGTAAAGTTCTTCAATTTTAAAAGTGAAACGAAACATTTATTTTCATCTGTCAAATAGGTTCTCAAGTGAGGTTGGGTTTGAGATTGTTTTATTTATACGGGCCTAAAAATCAAATCAAACAAACGTCAATTTATTGGGAAGTACGCGGCACGATCGAATCGGAATCAAAAGAGTAAGGCCCCAGGGGCCTTACTCTCCAAACTGATTTGATTTTCATTCAGATACGATCATGCCGCGTACTACCTAATAAATTGACATTTGTTTATTTTGATTCTCAGTCGATTGATATGGTCGGGAGTACAAAAAGTTATGATCTAATAATTTTCTTTATCCTGTATATTAGTTTCAAAGTAATTCACCAAATAAAGTACGAAAAACCACTGATATCGAACGGATTCGGTGCTCGATTGTGTCGGGAGTAAGCCCCCAGATTAGTTATTAGTCTCAACTCAGATTGGCGAATTGTCAAGGTTTTAACCTCCGACTAAAACAGAGGTTATTATAAGTATGATGTGTGCAATAGTTTTAAAAATCGAACGCAACAGCCTTTAGGGTTCCGGAGCCAAATGGCAAAAAACGGAGACTGTAGATTCATCCTGTCTGTCCGTCCGTATGTCACAGCCACTTTTTCCGGTGAACCGCATTAAGATTTTCATACAAAAATTTAAAAAAATCAGTAAATTTTTGGGGCTCCCCACTTAGAACTGAAACTCGATTTATTTTATCATCAAATCATCAAATCCATATGTGTGGAGTATATATGTATGTGCTATGTATGTATGTGTGTATATAATATGTATCCACCACTCCCCAACGTCACTGGGAATTCATAATGATTTTTTACCGTGAAAAAAATGTTAGGTGTACATATGCCGTATTATGATCTTTTACAATACCAGCCTGATTCCAGGCAATTAAATAATACGGCCTTAAACTGCCTTGTTGTTTTTCATATTACAGCGACACGTTATTCTGAATAGATCCTAGATAACATAGTTTGGTTGTCTTAAAGTGACATTCGGAGGCAAGTCAAGTGTCACGTGACCGCTGACTGGCTATCAATAAGTGATCGTAAAAAATTCCAGGCAGTCATGTTGTATGGCGGAAATTGGATGGAATTAGGAGCTTGTAATAGGCCCCTTTGCTAGCCTAGCCCTAGCTTTTGCTCGCGGTTTTGCACTATAGAAACCTATTAGTGCAATGCAAACTAGTCTCAAATAATCTTGCTAAGTTTTTTCTCCGCTTGGTCGATTGCTCTCGAGCTCGACCGCTTTGTTCCAGTTAACTTTGGGTAAGGTTCTATGAAACACTTTCATTATTTTTCCTATTGCGAGTGATTTGCTTTTTATAAAGGGGTATTGTTTGAATAATATTGTGTGAAACAATTTTACAGATAAAGTGTAAGAGGTTGCTATCTATTCCATCACGGAAGCTTAAACATAATTCATACCTATTTTAAATTTTCTTTTGTATCTACCTTTTTTGAACATTTACATGTTTTTACGCAAAATGCGTTTTAGTCAGGGTTCCCCCATACATGGTTTTCACTTGATTAGTGTCAAGCTAATTTTTTGTGAGTACCTTCATTTTATCATTTTAATGAGTCGCCCAAGAATTTCTTGGACGGAACTCTTGTTTGTGGTAGCTAACAGAGATATCAAGAATAAAGTTTGTGGATTTGGTGGTTCCAAAATATTTATACTTTTTTTTGATAAATCTCAAGATAATGATCTAAATTATCCGAAAAATTATTTGTGTAGGACAAAAAAAAGTCTATGGTTTCATCCAAGAGTTCTCTCTTGCCAACTTGTATCGATAACGAGGTCATCCAAAATTATTGGTAACCAGCTGATTTTGTTTTTTAACCGACTTCCAAAAAAAGGAGGAGGTTCTCAATTCGTCTGTATTTTTTTATGTTTGTTACCTCAGAACTTTCGTCTGGGTGAACCGATTTGGATGTTTTTTTTTTATTTGAAAGCTGGTGCTTCCCGTTTGGTCCCATTGTCACCAAAGTAGTGACCTGATTATGGGATCCGTGAGGAATCGAGGAAACTCCTCAAAATTTATATGGAAACATATATCGATATTGATTTTTTCTGAAGTAGTCTAAGCATATGTTACCAAACAGTAAGTTTTTGCACCATATCCTGGACCTAAAAGTAGTGAACAGAACTTCGGAGTCCTTAAAGATACATGTTTGATATAGTAAAAGTACCACCGATCTCTGGGAAATATCTACAAAAAATATTAAATCCATAATTGACATCATTGCCCCTTACTTAGCCTTACTATTCAATTACTGTATTAAGAGTGGTGTGTTCCCTGACCTCATGAAGCATAGCAAGGTGATGCCTCTTTTAAAAGCTGGAAGTAAATTTGACCCAGCCAATTATAGACCAATTTCTATACTACCGGCTTTTAGTAAAATTTTCGAAAAAAATATTTTCATTTTAACTCTAATAATCTACTGCATAGTAATCAATTCGGTTTCACTAAAGGTCGGTCTACAACAGATGCAGGCATCAGCCTTCTTCGCAGCAAATTTGAAGCTTGGGAGGGGTCACAGGATGCTCTTGGTGTCTTTTGTGATCTTTCCAAGGCGTTTGACTGTGTAGAGCACGCTACTGTGGTCAAAAAATTATACCACTACGGTATAAGGGATACATCACAAAATTTTTTAAGTTCTTACCTCAACAATAGAACTCAGAGAGTGGAAATAAGTTGTAAAAGATCTGCTGGCACCAAAATTGAGTTAGGTATTCCACAGGGATATATTTTAGGTACGTTTCTTTTTCTCATATACATAAATGACTTACCGTATCTAGTAAAAGATAAGCATGAGATAGTACTTTTTGCTGATGACACTTCACTCATTTTTAATGTGAAGCGACGACAGTCAAACTATGACGAAGTAAATAGTGCTCTTTCAAAAATGGTACATTGGTTTAACGCAAATAATTTACTTTTAAAATTTAAATAAAACAAAATGTATAAAGTTTAGCCTGCCAAATGTTAGGCAGGTCCAAACCAATGTACTATTAAATGATGAGAAAATGAACTTAGTAGACACCACTGTATTCCTAGGTATAACACTAGACTGTAAATTACATCATATTGTAAAACTGGCAGATAGACTCAGTTTTGCAGCATATGCAGTAAAAAAAAATTAGAGATATTTCAGATGAAGATACAGCGAGACTAGTTTATTTTAGTTACTTCCAAACCATAATGTCCTACGGCATCCTTTTATGGGAAAATGCCGCGGACATTAATACTATATTTGTGCTGCAGAAGCGAGCTATACGTTCTATTTATAAGTTGTCATCTTTTGAATCTCTGAGAGAAAAGTTTAAAGAAATAAGTATTCTGACCGTCGCATCTCAATACATTTTGGACAATGTGTTGTATGTAAAAAAGAATATAACTGATTTCAGAAAAAAAAGCTACAACCATTGTATAAACACTAGAAATAAGCACAAATTAGATATACCAGTGATTAGACTAAGCAAAGTAAGTAAATCTTTTAAAGTTCAATGTATACGCCTATACAATAGAATCCCAGAAAACGTTCAAAATCTTTCTATAAATAAATGAAAAAAATTTGTTTAAGAACGTTTGTGTGCTAAAGGTTATTATAAAGTTAATGATTTCATTAATGATTGCACACCCTGGAAATAAGGTGCCTATATGTTAGGTTACAACTTTATACACTTTGTTTTTATAATTTTACTTTTAAGTTATAACATTGTTATGTATATTTTATATTTGAAGAGAAAAAGAACAATTTTCTTACGCTGGTTCTTCTCGCCGGGCTAGTTTCCGAACTGGTGGTAGGCATCATGTAGGACAATTCTATAAGTGTTATTTAATAAACTATATGGAAATATTTTTTTTTTTAATTTAGAATTTTTTTTTAATTTACCTAAGAGAAAATAAGTATTACTTTGTGCGAAGTAAATTTATTTTTTGCTTCTTAGTTTACCTTTTGAAGTCGGTTTTTATTCGTTTAAAATTATTTTATCGGCGAAAGAATTCCACTGAAATGTTCCAAAAATGGCAAAAAAAATCTGGCAACCCTGCTGCAGGGGGTCCACCGGATCTAGTAAAATTTATTTATTTATGTAGTAGATATTTATATATTTATTTATTTCAATTTTATTAATTATCTATGTATTATAATTTATATTAATTACTAGCTGTGCCCGCGACTTCGTACGCGTGGAAAAGTGATTTAGGGCAGCAGTTCAAATACATTTTTAGTTTATGAACACTGTCGTTTGGATATTTAAAATCACTAATTTATAGTAATGCTTCTTTATACACGGTATTAGACGTGCATAGGCAAAAGAAGTAGGCCGATGGAGTAATAATAATAGTTTACTGTCAAATAATGGCCGTTTTTGTCGTAAATGTTTTGAGGTATTTTTTCTATGAAAATGCTAACAATTCCTACTACCAGCTCGAAAAATGACCGTGTATTATTAACCGACTTCAAAAACAGGAGGAGGTTCTCAATTCGTCTGTATATATAATTTTTTTTTTCTTTTATGCAAACGGGACTACTTGATAGTACGCTCATATACGCGACGAAGATATATGTACTGAGATTTGTATGGACTTTACGCCGCAGCGACTGCAGACGATGATCGTTTTCACACCGACGCTGCGCTGCTGGCGCCGAGCGCCAAATTTTTTAAAAGTCTACTCTCGGTGCGCAATTCCAACTCGGACTTGCCCGGTTTTTTATTTATTAATTACCTACGCTAACAAACATGTAGCCTACTTAGGGACTTTACGGTTAAAGTACTAACTTCCTTTAGACGACAAAAAAACAAAAGTCCAAAAGAAAGAAAAAACCCAAGCCGTACCTAGCATGAAAACTTATAAATAAAAATATCATGAAAAACATAAATCTTACTTATGTATATTGACATAACTTTTCTAATTTAAATGTACCTATGACATCTCATTCATATCTTGAAAACAAACTATCCTACGCCTATACTTTATTAATCGTATTTGCAAAACCTAAGTATAATAATAAATTACTTCGCACAAAGTAATAATTATTTTCACTTGTACTGGAAAATAAGTATCACTTTGTGCGAAGTAAATTTAATTGTTCCTTTTAGTTTACCTTTTGAAGTCGTTTTTTTTGTTTAAAATTATTTAATTTTCAGATTTTTAGTGATGGGTATAGACTGAGTAGGGATAATTCTCGAATGGTCAGACGACGATTATTTGAGGACGGAAAATGAAAAACAAAAACGATTAGATAAAAAAAATAGTAGAAAGAGAAAAAGTCTACCTAGCCTAGCCTGGCGTAAGCCAGAGCAGCGTGAAATTTTTCAATATATATATAGTTTACTGTTTAATTTTTCAATATATATATACATATATTGTATACTGCTGCTCTGGCGCGAGCCAGAGCAGCGCGAAATTTTTCAATACATATATATTATATAGTTTGCTGCTGCTCTGGCGTAAGCGCGAAATTTAAATATATATATATATAGTTTACTGAAACGCGAATTTTTTTGATATTATAGATTCAGTATATGGTGCATAACCTTACTGATTGGTAACATATGCTTAGACTACTTCAGAAAAAATCAAAATCAATATATTATTCCACATAAATTTTGAGGATTTCCTTCGATTCTTCACGGATCCCATCATCAGGTCACCATTTTGGTGACAGTGGAACCAAATTTAAATTATACCCTACACAACATAAAAAAAAATTTAAATCGTTTCAGAAACGATGAAGATATCCGCGAAGAAACATAAAAAAACAAACATATATTTACGAATTGAGAAACCTCCTCCTTTTTTGTAAGTCGGTTAAAAATATTATATTGGTTATTTCATGTTACAATCTACCTTTGTGCCAAGTTTCATTTAAATACGTTGAGTAGTTTGGCTGAAATACCGTCAAATAGGTAGATACAATTTTTTGAAGATCCCACGGGAACCCTTACGTTTTTCGGGATAACAATTTCCAATAATGCTCTTCAAGTTATAAGCTACCTGCCTGCCGAATTTCATTTAAATACGTTGAGTAGTTTGCCTGAAATACCGTCAAATAGGTAGCTACAATTTTTTGAAGATCCCACGGGAACCCTTACGTTTTTCGGGATAACAATTTCCAATAATGCTCTTCAAGTTATAAGCTACCTGCCTGCCGAATTTCATTTAAATACGTTGAGTAGTTTGCCTGAAATACCGTCAAATAGGTAGCTACAATTTTTTGAAGATCCCACGGGAACTCTTTCGTTTTTCGGGATAACAATTTCCAATAATGCTCTTCAGATTATAAGCTACCTGCCTGTCAAATTGCATTTAAATGCGTTGAGTAGTATGGCTGAAATACCGTCAAATAGGTAGCTACAATTTTTTGAAGATCCCACGGGAACCCTTTCGTTTTTCGGGATAATAATTTCCAATAATGCTCTTCAGGTCATAAGCTACCTGCCTGCCCAATTTCATTTAAATACGTTGAGTAGTTTGGCTGAAATACCGTCAAATAGGTAGCTACAATTTTTTGAAGATCCCACGGGAACCCTTTCGTTTTTCGGGATAACAATTTCCAATAATGCTCTTCAGATTATAAGCTACCTGCCTGCCAAATTTCATTTAAATACGTTGAGTAGTTTGGCTGAAATACCGTCAAATAGGTAGCTACAATTTTTTGAAGATCCCACGGGAACCCTTTCGTTTTTCGGGATAATAATTTCCAATAATGCTCTTCAGGTCGTAAGCTACCTGCCTGCCAAATTTCATTTCATTCCATACAGTGGTTTTAGCGTGATGCGACGACAAACATTCCCATATGGACAGACAGACAGACAGACAGACAGACAGACAGACAGACAGACAGACAGACAGACATTTTTTTCAAAAATGTTATTTTTAGGTTCTGTGGCTTATATAGACCCCCTTTTTTTAATTTTCACTTAAATATTGTTAATGTACAGACATGACCCCTCTACAGATTTATTATATGTATATAGATTGTATTTATTGTTGTTAATGTATTTATTCTGATTTTAATATAATATACATAGATTTAATGTTTTGTATGTAATTGTATGTAATTGTGCACGCTCTGCCTGATATCTTTTATCCTATATCTCTTCCGTAGGACTGCTGGAAGAAATTTCTTTTTCTTTCTCTTTCAGAAATAAGTAGCACCTTTATGTCGCCTTTCTCTGTAATTTGTACTACTGTTAAGTGTTTCTTGTGTACAATAAATTGTTAAATGAATAAAATGTTGAAAGTGGTCTATGAAACAAAAGAGTTTGGGAACCTCTGGCGGCGGCTCTACATTAGGCGGTGCTGCTGAAGTGTGACTATGGGTAGCCAGTAGCCACTAGGGTGTGCCTTAAAGTACCTGGGTCAAGGTAGATCCAAACGACCAGTCAATTCACGACCGACGATTAATTAATAAAATCATAAATACATCAGCATCTTATAAATATGAATTTCTGTTCGTTAGTCTCGCTAAAACTCGAGAACGACTGAACCGATTCGGGTATTTTTAGTCTTGAAATATTCGTGGAAGTCCCGGGAAGGATAAACAGTTTGTATGCTCAACGAAGTGGGCACGGGTCAGCTAGTCTTATATATATGAAAATTAATTGCTGTTCGTTAGTCTCGCTATAACTTGAGAACTACTGAACCGATTCGGCTATTTTTAGACTTGAAATATTCGTGGAAGTCCAGGGAAGGTTTTAACAGTTTGTATTCTCAACGAAGTGGGCACGGTCAGCTTGTCTTGTATATAAAATTTATTGCTGTTCGTTAGTCTCGCTGAAACTCGAGAACGGCTGAACCGATTCGTGTAGGTTATAGGTTACTATTTGTGTCGGTCCCGGAAAGGTTTAAATGGTTTGTATGCTCAACTAAGTGGGCACGGGTCAGCTAGTCTTCTTATTTTTGCGGGTGTCACTGCCCGCTCCCCCGCACCACCCCAGGGGGTGAAGACGAAAGGGGTGAAAGAGAGCCGCAAGGCTAAGGAAAGCCCTAAGGCAGAACCTCCTCGATCTAACGAGGGTGAGAGCGGGAGGTGCGATGAGGAGGGCTTCACACTGGTGGAGAGAAGAAAGAAGAGGAAGCCCGCCGTCCGCAACCACCGCGGCACCGCACCCTGCGAACCCGAGCAGCGCCTGCGGTGTGAAATACCCACCACACCGCTGTACGTGTCCCGCCTGCACTGGTCCACGAAGGTCGAGGATGTCGTGGGCTACATCTTGAAGAAGACATCCTTCAACTTGAGGGTCGAGCGTCTGGAGTCTCGCCATAAAGTTAACTTTAGTTCTTTTGTGGTGAGAGTACCGACAGATCGCTTATCGACCTTTGAGGTGGAGGAGTTCTGGCCGATGGGTGTAGTTTACCGAAGGTTCCGGGGGAGACTCCGGAGGGAGGTGCACATCACGTCGCCGATCATAATATGTGATAAAGCTTAGTTATAATTATAAATTTATGTTAGTCTGTAATAAAAAAAATAAAAAAAAAATAAAAAAGCCTTTTATTCCTTGCCATAAAAATAACATGTTGTAACTTAACTTAAAAATATGTGCCTACTGACTAGTATATACTATAAAATTTAACTTAAATCTATTTGAACATATAAACATATTTTTATTACTATATGAAAAATTATATAAATGTGTATATATATATTTATTTTTAATTTTATTTATAGTTATTTTGCAAGGACCCCTCCACAGGTGAAGGCCTCCTCCAAGGAATGCCACTTGTCTCTATCTCTAGCAATTAGCATCCAGTTTGGTCCAGCCGTTTTAATAAGGTCGTCCGACCATCTCATTAGTGGTCTTCCTCTGTAGCGCTTGCCACTTGGGCCTTTCCACCGGGTCACCTTTATGGTCCAGCGCTCATCTTTTAATCTTGCAACGTGCCCTGCCTATTTCCATTTCAGTCTTTGAGCATATGTTAGGGCATCAGTGGCTTTGGTTATGCTTCTTATTTTTGTGTGCCTAATTCTTTTAGTTTTTCTAATATTGAGCATACTACGTTCTAGGCCTCGTTGACAGGTTGTGATTTTTCTTTTTACTATGCTTGTGTATTCCCATGTCTGGCTGGCGTAGGTTAGGCACGGTAGGAGACAGCTGGACATAACTTTTGTTTTTAAGTTTATTGGCATATTACTTTTAAAAATTTCTTTCAAACTCCAATATTTATTCCAAGTATTTTGAACACGCCTTTCGACTTCTGTGTAGTTGCTGTCTTTATCAAAGCTGATTTGTTTGCCGATTTGAAGTAAATATATTTATTTGTAAATTCTAGTTCTTCGTCGTCAATAGATAGTTAGTCTGTAAGGTATTTATAATATGGGCCTATGCCGCCCGAAATAAAGATTATTATTATTATTATTATTATTATTATTATTATTATTATTATTATTATTATTATTGTGGTTTTTAGAAATTTTCTTTCCTCCCTTACGGGGGTCTACTGCAGTTGCGGGCTTGTGGCCAAACAACTTCAGGTAAGATGACAGTGTTTCAATTTATAGCTAAGAATTTGCGGACAATGCGGCATGTATTGAGTATGACTGCTTTTTGTATGGTGATGTATGTAAGTGGATGTATGTCAAGTGTTTTGAGTGATGTGTGAAGTGTTTTAGGTATGATGCCAGTGGTCGAAATTATTATAGGTATTGTTTTAACTGTATTAACTTTCCATTGCGATTTAATTTCTATTGTGAGGTCTGTATATTTAGTTACTTTATTAGTGTGTGTGGTAGTGAGGTTGTGTGTATTGGGTATGGCGATGTCTATAAGGTAAACTATTCTTTTTCGTTTATCATGGAGTGTTATGTCAGGTCTGTTGTGGTGTACGGTCTTGTCTGTCAGTATTGTTCTATCCCAATAAAGTTTATAATCCGATGAGTCTAGTATGATTTGTGGTGTGTATTTGTAGTATGGTGTTTTGTCTGTGATGAGGTTGTGGTTAAGTGCGAGTATCTGATGTATGATTGCTGCTACTTGGTCGTGTCTGTGTTTGTAGTCTGTTTGTGTGATGGATGAGCAAGCGCCGGTGATGTGTTGAATAGTTTCAGGTTGTCTGTGGCAGTGCCTGCAATGGTCACTACCTGCACTACTATCTCGTATAATATATTTTCTATAATTTTTCGTGTCTATGACCTGGTCCTGGATTGCTATTATAAAGCCTTCGGTCTCTGGAAACAGCTCGCCTCTCTTTAACCATGTGTTTGACGCTAACTTGTCAACATTGGTGTTGGTTAAATCCATACGATGGCGTCCGTGTAGAGACTTCTGAGTCCATGCGTCTATTTTTTGTTGGTTCGTCACAAGTGTGTTTATTTTAGATTGATCTGCGAGTAAGAGTGGCGTGAATGAGTCTGATTGGCATACGGCCTTGTGGATTGTTGATTCATGTAAACGGTTATAAAAATAGGATCTGAGGAGAATAATTTGTTTGTTGTGTAGGTTAGTAATATCTATTAGTCCTCTACCGCCTTCAATTTTAGGTAAGGTCAATCTTTGGACACAAGCTCTTGGGTGGTGTTTCCTGTGTTTCGTTAATGCTGTGTTGATTGTTGTTTGAAGAGCTTTGAGGTCGGTTTTGCTCCACTTAATGATTCCAAAAGAGTATGTAAGTATAGGTATAGCAAAAGTATTTATGGCTTTGATTGTATTTTGTGAGTTAAGGTGTGTATGCAATATTTTATGAATTCTACATTTAAATTTGTCTTTTAGTATCTTTTTTGTCTCCTTGTGTTTTATTGCTTGTGTTTGATTATATCCTAAATATTTATATCCTTCTGCTTGGTCGACTGCTCCTATTATTTCATGGTTTTCCAGTTCATATATTGTGTTTTTTATTTTGCCATTAATAACTGATTGGGTCTTACATTTGTCTACCCCAAATTCCATGCAGATATCGTTTGAAAAAGATTGAGTTATGTCGGCAAGGCGATGTAAGTCATTGATTGTATTGGAAAAAAGTTTAATGTCGTCCATGTACATAAGGTGAGTGAGACGGGTTTGCTGTGAGTTGTGTTTAATTGTAAATCCTATTTCAGTAGTGTTGAGGAGAGACGACAGCGGATTAAGTGCTAAGCAGAACCATAGGGGACTCAAAGCATCGCCTTGAAAGATTCCTCTTCTTATTGGAATGAAGTCAGTCTCAGAGGTCTTATTCATATTGTCATTGCATATTTTTAATTTGGTGTTCCAGTGTGGCATAATATTTTCCAGAAAGCTAACGATAAGTGGATGTATTTTGTATAGTTTCAAAATGTTTATGAGCCATGAGTGTGGTACGGAGTCGAACGCTTTTTTATAATCTATAAACATAGTATGTATATTTCGTTTTTCTTTAAGCGCTTGGTTCGAGGCAACGGCGTCTATTGTGAGCTGTTCTTTGCATCCCTGACTATGTTTACGGCATCCTTTTTGTTCTTCTGCTAATATATTGTGTTCTTGTGCATGTTTGTATATAGATTCACTTAGGCAAGATGTCATGATTTTATAAATATTTTGAAGGCATGTAATTGGACGATATTTGGCTGGGTTTTCAGTATCTTTTAAATCTTTGGATAGCATGTAGGTTATTCCTTGTGTTATGTAGTGTGGCATTTTGTCCGGAGAGTGGATGAATGTATTAATGTGTTGGTGTAAAACATCGTGAGTGCATGTGAGTTTTTTATACCAAAAATTATGAATGTTGTCAGAGCCCGTAGCTTTCCAGTTATGAGTTTTAGCTATTACTGTTTTGAGTAGACCTAATCCTATCTTTTCGAATTTCATTTCTGTTATATCTTTAAGTTTTTCTTTCTCTTCTTCTATCCAGTAACCTTGTTTGTGCTCAATAGGTATAGACCATATTTTTGACCAGAACTCATGTAACGCTTGTGGAGTAGGTAGGGCTTTATTTTCTGTCGAATTATTATTTTCTTGTTTACATAATTTTCTGTAGAATAATTTTTCGTTATTGTTAAATTCCTTGTTTTGTATTTTTCTGTCCGTCGTTTCCCTGTATCTTCTTAACCGGTTAGTGTATGTATTAAGTTTTTGCTTTAAGGTGTCAAGGTAATGTGAAATTTCTGTGTTCTGAGTTTCATGTTGAGAGTGTATTTTAAATTTTTGTTTAATATTATGTATGTGTTTATCTAATTTTGACGATCGTACTCCTCTTATATGTTCTGTAAGTCTTCCTATATCCGCTCTTAAATTACTTATTCTATTTTCCAATCGTCTTTGCCACCATGGATCTTTAGTTTTTTTATTTATCCTATCTGTATCTTTAAGTATTCTAGCGCCACTAAATTTGGCTATGGTATATGCTGCACTGTATATTATAGTTTGCAATGTATTATAGTCTGTATCCGAATTTAAAATATTTGGTATTGTTTTAGAGTTTAAATGGCTTATAATAATTGATAATTTTTTAGAAGTTTTTAGTTTAGGTATGTGTGGTCTTTTGGTAGGCTCAATCATCTTAAATTCATTAATAGTTTCTGTGAACAGAATGGTCATACAACTTGAAGAATCAAGTTGTATGACCATTTCAGGAGATAGATTAGGAGTGTACGTGTGACCCGGTTGTATTATTTCTGGCCTTATTTCATAATTATTATTATCAATTGGTATCACACGTCGTTGGGTATTAAAATTTTGGGATAAATTGATATTCAATCCGGTTTCTGCTTCTTCTATAAAGTGTTGATCACTATTATTGCCTAGTTCAATTCGTACTTCTTCCTTTATACGGTTAAGGTGATCTAGGGATAAGAGTCTGTTATTAACGATTATTCTGCGTTGATCTGCTATTCTTTGGATGGATAAGTGAGAAAGCTCTGGACATTTAAGAATAATATCTTGGTGTAGGAGTGGTCTGTATGTTGTAAGATCCGTTTCCAATTTTGTGATTCTGTAGTAGCTTTTCATTATAAGTTCATTAAGTTCGGACGACCACTGCATTCTGTGAGTTTGTGTTTCTTGTAAGTTTGTGTTTATGAATGGTTCTTGGTTTTGCATGAATTGTTTTGCTTCTTCTTTGATGTCTGTTATTTCTTGTTCAGTCAGTAAGTTGCGGTAAGTAATAGCTCGTCTTTGGTCGCCTATCCGTTGTTTAGATGCTTCCATTTCTGGGTATTTTGTAGTGAAAAGTGAGTGTAGTGGTGTTAAATAGGCTCTTTTATTGGTTTCTAGTTTAGTAAATATGAAATAATGACGCATTATGAAAATATTCATGTCTCTTGTCCACGTTTTGCGTGTGCGCCTTGTGCCTTGGACGGGTACAGTAATTTCAGCTGTAGTAGCTTCCTGCACAACATCTTCGGCTCGTATCGGTGAAGAAAAGGTTAATGAACTGGTTGAAGAATATGATTCTTGTGTTTTGGCGAAAGATTGTGGTGATGATGGCACAGATGAGAATAATGACAATGTAGGTGATGCGCTTGGTGAAGGATGATAACATTGATCTGCAACAGTACGAGACTGGGCAGCCTGGTGCGATTCGTTGCCCCCCCCAGAATACGAGGGGCAGCCCAGACCCGAAGGCCCGGGGCGGGATTCTCCATCGCTTCTCGCTCCGGTACCCGCCTGGGGTATGTTTCTATTTCGAAGTCGCATCTCATATAATCTTCTTCTTCTTCTGCTTCTTGGGGTTGGGAGTTGGGACCGTTAGTTTGGGAAGGGTGTTGCCGAGATATTAATGGCTTTTGACTTTGTTGTTATTACTTCTAGGTGTTAGTGAATGTATTATAGTTCATGCCTTCCCTAAGCCCCCCCACCACGTCAAGGTGGCCCCCCGGGGGGGTTATTATTATTATTATTATTATTATTATATATAAAAATGAATTGCTTTTTGTTAGTCTCGCTAAAACACGAGAACGGCTGAACAGTTTCGCCTTTTTTAGTCTTGAAATATTCGTGGAAGTTCAGGAATGGTTTGAACGGTTTGTATGCTCAACAAAGTGGACACGGGTCAGCTAGTATTGTATAAAACTAAACAGTTGCGCAAATACTTAATACACTTACTCAGAAATATCTGATTACCTTTATACCATACAAACAAACAAACGTAACATACACACGAAGGTTACTACACCACACTGCTGTTTGTTCGTCAAGAAACTAAATTCCAAGGCGGTGCAAAGTCCGCTGGGACAGCTAGATAAATAGTCGGCAACCGAGTAAAAAGTCGGTTGCTCATTATACGGTGTCGGTCTCACCCCCGCGCCTGATCAAACACAATCAACCGAACCGCAAACGTGACGATATTGCGGTTGACTTGACGCACCTGATTAGGTAAATCAACGCATCTGCAAGCCAACGAGAGTAAGGACTCTCCAAACTGATTTTGATACAGATTCGATCGTGCCGCGTACTTCCCAATAATTGACGTTTGTTTATTTTAATTATCAGTCGATTGACATGGTCGGGAGTACTAAAGGTTACGATCTTACGATTTTCTCTGTCCTAGTTAGTTTCAAAGTAATCCACCAAATAATATGCCAAAAGCCGACTGATTCGATTCTCGATTGTGTCGGGAGTAAGCCTGCAGGGGCCTTACTCTCATCGTCATTTGTTTATTTTGATTCGCAGTCGATTTATATGGTCGGGTGTACAAAAAGTTACGATCTAACAATTTTCTTTATCCTGATTAGTTTCAAAGTAATTCACCAAATAAAATACGAAAAACCACTGATATCGAACGGATTCGGTTCTCGATTGTGTCGGGAGTAGGCCCGCAGGTGTCGCAGCCTGCTCGCTTTACATTATTGCGGTTGCTTAAGGCTGCGTTTCCACTGACGCGGAGCGGGGCGGAGAGGAGCTTAGCGGTGCCCAAATTGACCAATTACCTCGGTGGGATTCGAGCCCGCGACCTCTCGCTCGAGCACCAAAGCGCTCAACCACTGCGCTACGGAGGTCGTCGAGGTTGTAAAAAGACCCAGTTATAATAACTATGGGATATCATATAATACCTTTTACTCATTCTAGTAATGTATTTTCAATATATTTTTTGCTGAACAAAAATTAAAATAAATGTTATTTTAACGGACAACGGAAATATAATATAATATGTAATACTTTTTTTCTATACACATATTTAAGATTTTTATTATATTAATACACAAATTTAATACTGTATATTCTTGACCCAGAAACATTGAAAACTTTTTTGTTCCCTCGGCGTGATGTGAACCCGCAATCTCTCGAGTCGAGCAGCAACGCGTCGAACCACTGCACGACGGAGGTCGTCAAATGATGTTGCAGCAGTTTATTTGTCACTTTCCATCAGCCATCGAAATTTAAATTGTTAACTTTTTTGGCAACGATATAAAGTAAATAAAAGTATTATAATATATTTAGTAGTTACATTATAGTGTAATGCCACAGACAGACACACACCGTCAGGTCTAACTCATAATACTCGGTTGTGTTTATCGGTGGTTAGTAATAATAAGTAATGATTTTGGCTTGTATGAGCGTCCGTGGCAAAGTGGGTAGACAGTTGATTGGCGCTCGAAAGGGTTGCAGTTGCAGGTTCGAT
Organism: Celastrina argiolus; assembly: GCA_905187575.2. NCBI lineage: Eukaryota > Metazoa > Arthropoda > Insecta > Lepidoptera > Lycaenidae > Celastrina > Celastrina argiolus. The sequence goes on from LR994585.1 coordinate 2,017,088, forward strand.
TCCCAGGTTGTGGCATGTACAAATAGACTTTTTCACATCTCAAGTACAGCTCTAACGATGAAGGGAAACATTGTGAGGAAACCAGCTCATGGTTGGACCCAGACGTATGTGCTGGGCAACCATGCGACATTTGAAACCGCCTGTCCCAGGCACTACAGTATTTAATGAGTGGTTATGGGTGGTTATGAGTAGTGGTGCTCAGAAAATACTGAATAATTATAATATAATTGATACAAAGGCTTTCTTTATGTGTTCCACAATAGGGACTACACTACTGATTCGATTGTATTGATATAGATGTCAAGGTGATTCGTAATAACTAGTAATACAGGGTGTAAAAAGAGCAGTCACTATAACTTTGGGATATGATTATAGGACCTTGGCTGATTCTAGAAATGATTTTTTTTCATTATTTATTTTTTGAAAAAAAAAATTTTTATTTGCAATTTATTATTTTAGTCGCAAGGCTGAACTGTTTGGTACAACGTTCTGCATTAAATTCTTAAATTTTATAATTTTTGTCCTAGTACGTAATGAACGTCTTACGCGTGCTATTGACCTCTCAGAGTAATCAGCTGATCGCTGTGTTGTGCACGTTGTACATTGCCTATTGAAAATTTTATAAATTTTTAAAACAGTGGATTAAAAGCAAATTATTAGTACCAATGTATATATCTCTTGGCTGGTTATTACCCCACAAAGTTATAGTGACTGCTCTTTTTACACCCTGTATAATTTATAGGACAATTTACGTACCTAGTGGAGATTCTTAAAGTCTAATTATTCTGGTTAGCTATAAATAGTTAAATCAGTTTGTTAATAGCATTATTAATATAATTTCATAAAGATTAGCTTAATGGAATGTAATAAGTGGATGGGAGCAAATTGGATTTAGCGATGTGTTCAACTGCTGATGTATTGAATTAGTTCTATACCCTTATTACTCAGTTTTCGATGTTAAATTTAATTAAACTACAATATAGAGCAGTGTGAACAAACACCTGCACGATATAAACTCGTCTATGTCATATTAAACAAAACGAAACTGAAATGAGAAGTTGTGAACATAGTTTTTTGAACGGATTTAATTGTATTTAAACTGTGTTTAAAACCCTTCAGTCTATATAATTTTTACTCGACTTCGTAATGTATGTACGAGTATGTATATACTCGTATGTATTATTTTTATTGTTTATGTTCCCTTTGTTTCGTAGCGGATTAACCACTGATTCGATTTTCATAAATGACGTATCAATCGATTGGTAATGATACCGCAAGTAACATAGGCTATATAATATTTCGAAAAAATTTAGATTTTGAAACTTAAGCCTCAAAAACTATCTCCAAAAAAATTTCTATTAAGATAATTGTCTCGTGTTTGATATCAAAAGATAGGTCTTAGCAAGCACATCACGAATATGTATCTAAATATTTTATTAGGTAGGTTAAAAAATGGTTAAGGTAGAGACGTGGTAGTTTGAAATAAATATCCAATTGCTGTCTTTTTACGTTGCAAAAGAACATGGATAAGAGTAATTAAATTAATAAAAAGGGAGTTAATATTTATATTAATATTGTAGAATGGTTTCAGAGATTTGAGTCGCGTTTAATACTCGCCTTAAATATTCGAGACGGCAATGTAACGTTTGTGTAATAGATTTACACCCGGTTTCTCGAACGCTCTTCAAATGAATGATTAACTAACATGGCATTCAAATCAATAACCCATATAAAACTCTGATTGGTGGAATATTATCAGACAGAAAAGGAACGGACATATATTTTATAATTACATCACGCTCGCTCGCTGATTCAAATCGTATGCCAACTAATCGGTGTCTTTCGTGAATTAACCTTATCTGAGAAATTTTAATAATCTTGCAAGTTCGAGTGTGATATAATTATAAAATATCTGTCCGTTCCTTTCTGTCTGATAATGTTCCATCAATCAGCGTTCAATATGGGATGTTAATTTGAATGCCGTGCTAGTTGATCATTCATTTGAATAGCGTTCCACAAACCGGAGGTAAATCCTATTGATATTCTATTTCTTCTTACACCCGAAGGCTGCAAATGGGACCCTATTACTAAGACTTCCCAGTTTGTCTGTCACCAATATGGCTGGCTTTATAAACATACATTACATAAATACTTTATTTGTAAAACTTAAAAAAAAAACATTTCCAAAATGAGGCAAGGTAGTATAATCGTATCTCAAAGTTATAGTGACTGCTCTTTTTACACCATGTATTAAACTAAATGAATACTTTACCTTGGTTGCGTATTTCATTTCTGCGATAGGGTAAAAATATCATCGCAGTACTTGACATTTTAGTAATTGCTTCACGCGTGGCACAACAGCTGTCCTCCTACACAGGTTATATTCATTCTAATCCGAACCTTACCTACGCAGGGGAAAGGTTAAGAGGAAACGCTACGGTCGTTTTTCCATACAAGAACAGAGTAAAAAAAATATTCCTGAGTATCTATGTGTACTGTTAGTACGTCCCTATTTTTTCATAAATTAATTATTAAAAGAGATATTTAAAAACTTAAAAGTATGGCAAGATTTTCGGCTGTGTTTCAACATCCAGGAAACAAATTTGACTGCAATAAAATCAAAACATAGGAACCTAGACAAGCGTTTTTTTTTTTGGTTTAGTTATAATGAAAATTTATCTAAATCGGTTAAGTTTTGAATGAGGAAACAGGGCTTTTAATAGGCAATTTCAGTTCATGCTGCTGTTGTCTCTATCTCGCTAGTGCTGACTGCGAGACAGCAATAGATTTTATAAATACCTATTTTGTATTTCTCTCAACCGTGAGGTTTCCTCTTAAACGCCTTCACCAGGATGGGTGTCCAGGTATAGTGTGGATTTTATATTACGCTTTATTATTCACCTCCTTGCAAATATTGCTATTGAAATTTTTGCAGGCACAGAGTTTCATATTCCACACTAATAATATAATGGTGCATACTTACTCATTCATTGTATGTTTGCAGACTTCCAAAATTTATATCTAAGTACTCAATTTGAAATATCAATCAATATCAAAATAATTTGTAAAAAGTGCCAAATCTCGCTACTTAGTTCTACCACAAAAAGTTGTGATTATTATGCCAAATAGGGGTTAGTCGGTCAGTCTTACTACTCTTTTATGTTTTAAATATATTATAGTAGATTGACTTGGCGATCGCACTAAACGATCTGATTTAATATGTATCACTTGTGAGATAAATATTATGCTGTTTTCATGCGAATGGCAAGTAAAATTACTTATTTATTTAAAACATCAAATATTATTAATAATATTGATAACGATCACTATATTATGATGTTGTTAGACCGACCGACTAACCCCTACTTAGCATATCATGTATCTCATAACTTTTTACGGTATAAGAACTAAGTAGCGAGACTTGACACTTTTTACAAGTTATGTTTTTGATAGTACAACATAGTACTGTACATGTAAAATGTATAAATGTGTAAAATGTAGGTATACTGTGCAACTACATACTATACAACGTGAAAAATGTAGGTTTACTGTATACCAACATACTATACAACGTGTAAAAAACCAACGTGAGCAATCAAAAGATAATCGCGATAGTGTTTCCGACAACGAACGATATTTAATACACGTCGCTTCGAACCCGATACATGAGCTTTTTATCTTCAGTATTTTTTAAAACGTACAATACTATAAAACTGCAACCAATAGAACAACATCCAAAAACCTAAAAGGCCATAAAAGCTCTATCGGTATGTTAAAAAAAATGTTTTTCACAGGGTTTTCCAATCATTGGACGTGTCTCGAAAAAAAAGTGTTGTGTTTCACGGGAATCAAACGCGTTGTAGCCTGTAGGAATAACAAAGCCTTTTCGTGCCGCAGAAAAACCGTTTTGTTTTGGGAATATTAAGCTCTGTTATCTGTACAATTCTGTTAGAAGGTCTAATGTCCGTGGATTGCCAAATACGTTAGTTTCTATAGTTCGTCCCTGATAAATTTAACCTAAAGGTAAACAAACCGAAAACATCGAAATTTTCACTTATCAACACTTTCACAGGTACATTAAAGGATTACACTTCATTATCCAATACATTTTATAACAATTAAACAATAACTAATATGTATAGTCCCGCTTAACGGCATGTTTAAAATACCATGCCTTCTCATTGATAGGTATTATGAGAGGAACAACATGATATTTAACGAAGGATTAACATTAACATTGTTTGGTGTAACCACGCCCTTAAACATGAAATGAAAATCTTTCACAGAAAAAATACGCCATTTTGACACTGCTGATTGTAGAATATAATATGCCCATAGTCTGTGGATTCATAGCTAGCAAAAATCATTGTATTAATATTGGCCAATTGGCATCACTGACCAGTCTTTGGTTGTGTCATAGACGGGTTTGTTTACGTTTAGGTTAAATTTATCTCGGATGTACTATAATACATAGTAAATAGAGTAAATAGCAGTTCACGATATTATATCGGGTGTGATAATGTTTTGTTTTCTTTCTTTTTAAGATTTTTTTTTAATTATTGCTTTTGCATTTTTGATATTATTGATACTTATAACGTAAATTGTAAAAAGAACAAAACCTATTTTTTTATTTTTTGACAAAAAATAAAAAAATAGGTTTTGTTCTTTTTACAATTTTTGACAAAAAGTAAACATGTATTCGGTGTCATGTGAAAACTGCCTTAGCGAATGAAAAGATTTTAAAACTTATTGTATGGTAATCTCTAATATATAAAAATTTATTGCTGCTCGTTAGTATCGCTAAAACTCGAGAATGGCTGAACCGATTCGGCTATTTTTAGTCTTGATATAAGTATTCCTGGAAGTCCTGGGAAAGTTTAAACGGTCACAAACTTATTCTATACTCAACGAAGTCGTCACGGGTCGGCTAGTATTATTATATATTACTAGCTGACCCGTGCCCACTTCATTGAGCATGGAAACCGTGTAAACCTTCCCGGGACTTCCACGAATATTTCAAGACCAAAAATACCCGAATTAGTTCAGCTGATCTCGAGTTTTTGCGAGACTAACGAACAGATATTGATTTTTATATAGCCTATGTTAGTCAGTGATAATGTGGCTTTCTAATGAAAAAAGAAGTCGTTACATACAAAAATACAAATCTTTCCTCTTTATAATATTAGTGTAGATTGTATATGATGTATTATTTTTTACTTACTTACTCATTATTACCTCAACATCGGTACAGCTTGTTATTTCTTGTCATCCTAAGGCCGCGTTTCACCAAGCAATGTTAAAGTTAACGCCATGTTAAAATACTTGTTAAAATACCATCTCCTTCATTGACAGGAAATACGAGAGGGATAACATAATATTTAACATTGCGTTAACTTGAACATTGCTTGGTGAAACAAGCTCTAAAGCGCTGACCGCTTTTAATTTGAAAATTATGTGAAAAGAAAAATTGCGAACTCTGATTCTATTATCGGCCTTTTGCATACAGATATTAATATGTTTGTACTTTGTAGGTCCACTGGGATCTTTTCATAGTAAGTGAGGTGGAATGCGATAAAGGATTCTGTGTGAATAGTTTTTAACCGTCTAAGGCACATTGTAACCCGGTATCCGAAAGACCGGAAAAATTCAGAGTAATGAAAATAGAACAACCCCAAACGCGACACGGCGCTGCATTTTTAACCCCCGACGCAAAAACAACGGGGTGTTATAAGTTTGACGTGTCTGTGTTAATGTGTATGTGTCTGTCTGTGGCATCTTTTTTTTTTGTTATTTTTGTTTAGCTATGTTTGGTGGAAATCGGTTCAGGTCGTCAAGGTCATCAGGTCATTTGTTAGTGTGATAGGAATGTTACACGCTAAGTCAATGTTTTTTTTTTATTTAGTTTATTAGGATACAGTAATAATACACAAACTACTTGCACGTTTTTCACTTTATTAGTTGTTTTACATTATTTGTTGAAATGACCAGATTCAACTATGTCATCATCAGGACTTATTCGAAAGCGATCGTGTATTTTAACAAAAAAAATATATGCCACCCTTATGATTGGATGTGAAAAACAACGAAATTTTAACTGCATCTCTACACATCGCGACGCAGCTGAATTAAAATGTATATCTTCTTGCGTAAAAAATAAAGTTCAATTTTGATTGTTGGTGCTTGAATTTATTTCTTAATGCAGCGCTGCGTCGCGTCTCTGTGTGGCGCTAAACAGATACGAGAATGTATTGTAAATCACACAAATATTATAAAGGAAATTTGTGAGTTTGTTTGTTACTACTTCACGCAAAAACTATCGAACAGATTTTGATGAATTTCGGTATGGTAGTAGTTTATAAACTGGGTACGCATAGACTACTTTTTTCGCAGTAAAATGTACGGTTCCCGTGTTTATTTTAGGCGTACGAAGTAGCGGGAAACATCTAACTATCTATATATTGCACTCGCATGTATAATCTCGTACAATGTACGGTGTACATGGGACAATTTATTATACACCACTTTAATTAGCCCATATTTTAGTCCTGACTTCAATTTTCACGCTCGCAAAATTAACGCGTCAATTTTAACCCCAAGTTAATTTGTTTTTGGTGGTAACACAATAGCACAAGTAAATATTGAACAATTTGCGAGAAAGGTATAACATAATTGCTTATTAGACATATTTATTTAGCATGTTGTACAGGAATTAAGGAGGATATTATCTATATATCTATATATTATACTATCTATATATTATCTATATATTATGTATCTTCCTCTGCCATAATAGTAACTCCCACACCGTTTTCGGTGTCGGTGGCCGATTTCATTGAAACCAGGGCAGCTACACAGGAGTAATTTTATAGTGCCCAAGTGTGTGCGTAATACACAAGGACAAGAACTCTCTTTTGATCTCATAACCGAGTGGGACGGTTAACTGACACGACTGGCGAGAGAACAGGCTCAGGATCGACTTTTTATATGCCCATCCGACGCATGGATCATCTTTCTTGTCAAACAATCAGGTGATCAGCCTGCATTGCCCTAACCAAGCTTGGAAACAAAATTTTTTTTTGTTCCAACGCGGGAATCGAGCTACAACCTCTGGGTCGAGAGCGAACCTCTGAAGACCATGTAATCTATATAGCTATATTATGCTATTTATAGTTTCTTCTGGCTTAGTGGTGAAGTTCGTCGATGGTTAAGCTGGAGGCCGCGAAGACAAAACCAAATAAACAACAGAAGGACACATCCCTGGGAGTTTTTTTAAATAATACGTGTATAATATAGTAATAAAAGTCCGTAGGGTGGGAGAGTACAGCACCTCTCCCATTAACCATATTTACCGTAGGGGTCGTAAAAGGCGAAAGAGGAAATATATTTCCGGAAATTGGCAGCAGCATTTTCGCTGATTTTATTATTTACAATCGAAGATATGAATGATTGAAGGTGATATGTAGCAAGATCATGATTTTGAGAAAATTGACTTCAAACTGTCACTTAAACATTTTAGAATACGTCGCAAAATATTAAGTACCTACATTAAGAGCTAAAGATCGGTCTCTCGAATCAATGTACTTAATAAGTTACTGTTAATCTTAGTTAATCTTTAAGTGACTGTTTAAACTCAATTTTCTGGGTAAAAATTTTTTGCGACATAATAACACCTTTACATATCTTCAATTGCGCTCGCCAAACCGCCTACCGAGCATTGGCGAGTAAAGGCAACTGGGGTAGTTGCCTATAAAAGGTGTAAAATAAATTAGTGATAATACTTTACAGTGTGTATGTGCCTCCTATGTAGATTATACAGTAAAAGTATCAGCGCTGAGAGACTTACTTTTGACTTTTATGTTTGTATGAAAAATGCCCCAATAACACAAATTTTCCCGTACAAAATAAAAAAGTACTTATTTCAGCGTTGGTACTTTCTCAGTAAACTTTATATACGGGACCCATACAAACGCATTATCACTCATTAAGATTATAGCCCGCATATGAAATAATTTGGGCTTATGTCCAGCGGTCGTCGTAGCTGAAAATCCGGGGCTTGAGTTTAAAAAAATGACAACCGCAAACACTTAACAAGAGAAAGCCTTTAAACTTTCATAATTTCCAAGTTTGAGAGCTTGGATATTAATTCGGAAGTAGTTGTAAAGTGAAAAGAAAACTCAAGAGTCGAGAAGTCGTTCTAAAGTATTTAGCTATTTTTATTTTTAGCCTTAAAACTGTCTAGAAAGTTTTTCGGTGACCTGGCCACGCCACTCACGAGAAGTGTCTGAGGATAGGAATTAGGTAAGTTTGTACTCCGTGTGGTGACGGAGTAAAAATAGCACAGTTGTCACTCACTCACTAAGCGATCATCAAAAGTATGAGGCACTGCTAGAAGACATAGAAGCTTAAAATTTGGAATACATGTAGTGAATAATGTATATATGAAGGAAAAACTAAAACATTCTGGAATTTCTGCGTAAAAATTAATTGCTGTTCTTTAGTATAATGTAAAAGGAACGGCGCTGAAAGTCTTACTTTTGACTTTCATGTTTGTATAAGAAATACCCCAACATCATGAATTTCCCGATACAACAATTTAAAATACGGGACCTACACACGCCGTAAAGAGCTCAAAACGTCTGAATGGCTTTCGGCGCTCCTGCTTGAAGGGCATTTAGCTGGCGAAGTCTGATATCAAAAGATTCTCAATTCTTTGAACCTTAAGCCTGTGCATTTGTTCTAAAAGCAATAATGGAGGGCGACCTTTGTTCTGCATTCTGCAGCCGACAGGCCGGGGCGGGCGGCCGGGGCGGGAAGCTGGGTGGCTGGGCGGCCGGGCTTGCCAATTCCACGACTTATGCCCCAGCTTTATTGCGATTTAGAGTTTTGTTTGTGATGTCAGCATAGCATTTGTTTAAATCATTCCCAGCAAAACGGGACATCGACAATTTATCGTCAGAATACAAATCGTGAACTATAAGATTTTTTTAAGTATTTTGTAAGATTAATAAAAATATTCTTGCGTGTTATCCACCAAAGACACCTATTAGTTGACATACGAATTAAATCAACCTTATCTGAGTAATTTTAACCAATCTTGCAAGTGCGAGCGTGATGTAATTAAAGACATGAATGGATGAAGGTGATATGTCGCAAACAAAGTAAACCAGAAAATTGAATTTAAACTGTCACTTAAAGATTTTAGAATATGTAGTAAAGTACATTGATTTTAGAGACGGCTCTTTAGATTAATGTACTTATTACTTACGACGTATTCTAAAATGTTTAAGTGACAGCTTGAACTAAATTTTCTCTAAATCAGAATTTTGCTACATATCACCTTCATGCATTCATGTCTTCAATTATAAAATATATTATGTCCCTTTCTCTCTGATAATATTCGACCAATCAGCGTTCAATACGGGTTGTTAATTTGAATGCCATGCTAGTTGATTATTTGAATAGCGTTCGAGAATCCGTGGAAAAGTGTGGTAAATTTATCAATTTTGTACTTTTGAACAATTGTCGTTAAATTGTACCGGAAGGTATTAATATCGGGTCGTTCAACACACTCGCAAAATGTTTTGAATCACGTCGATTGCTTTCACGGATTGGGAATATTATAACGTATTAACAGGCCGGTGATTTTAGTGATTTTAATTTCTGTTGAGCCTCCCCGCGCCGGATGCGGATGATCCATCTCCCTTCCCCCATTTCCTGTCGAATCTCCATCGAATATTTTAAACATTTCGACGCCAAATTCCCCATGATCGATGGCCCATCGGAACATAATTTACGAATAAGCATAAGAGTGTACGCGGGGCTCCATAATTCAGCTTTGTCATAAATAAATATGTCTCAGCATTAAGTTTTGTTGTTGGCCATGATTTTGGAAGTTCGGGGACTAATCCGTCACTCGCCGAACGGTTGCGTAACACAAGGGTGGCCATGCGCATCGATCTGCTTTGGACATTGATGAAATGTTTTGAGAGATCCTTTATATTGAAAATTATGTAAAGAAAGTTTTTCTATATTCACACAATGGGCCTTGTCCATGAACATCGCTTCGCTCAGCGAGATATGGAAAGGGTTATGCTTGAAGTATCTCTACATAATAGATTACGAAATGAGAAAATCTGTAGCAGAACCATGGTAACTGATATAGCCCAGCGCATTAGCAAGTTGAAGTGGCAGTGGACTGGACATACAGTTTGCAGAACCGATGGTTGCTGAGGCAAAAACGATCTCCAGTGGTGACCATGGACAGGACGTCGAAGCGACCTCTCACCAGGTGGACAGATGACCCTAAGAAGGGTGAAAAACTTTGTCCAAAAGATGGAGGTTATTTTGCTTTAATTTAATTTGAATGACTTCTTTCACATATTTTTCACACAATAAATAATATGTTTTTATTCCCGTGGTCTTCTAGATGTGACCTGGAGGGGAACTGGAACACTTCCTATTCCTCCTTTATTCATCTGACTAATCGGACACTCCAAATCATATCAAATGGTTCTGAGGTTGGCTAGCACTGTCGATCTACCTATCCTGGCTAGTCGATCCTGCACACAGGAGTTGCAGTGGTGGAAATGTGTGGTGACCCATTTGTCCGTTACAAAAAGAAAATAAATATTATGTCACTCTCATTATGGAGGGAGAGTTATGTCTAGCTGTTTACTTCCTAGCTGACAATAAATAAATAAATAAATAAAATCTTTATTTTGCTCATTTTGGTATTACACCACCGCATAAGTACATAATTTTTTTTTTTTAAAGTTACAAATTAAAATAAAACTATTACATAGAACAGCTAGACATGAAAATAGAGAAAAGAAAAAAAATGTAATAATAAAAAATAAATCTAACATGCTTACAACAAAAAACCATAATAAACACAACAGTGTAACACCTAAACTGTGCAAAAACGGAGATCCACTCAAGTTATGACGACAGCTAAGCGGTCGTCCCTGATCTTCCGTGGACCCCGGTTTCGGGGCGGAGGACAAACTTTACGCAAAAGTATTGTATTATACAAGAGAAAAAAAGAAATAGAATATAATACGTGATACAATAACATAATAGGTACATAACAGTGCAATAAAGATAATTAAGCGGCCCTAAATATATAAATGATATATTATAAAATAAAAATATAATTATAAAATGACTATAAATATAGAATTAAGATAAGTGAATAAAGTTTATATAATATCAAGATGTATTACATTTAAATAGTATTAATAAATACAAATCTATACTCAAAAATTTACTAACGGCAACAAAAACATGTGTATGACATGACCCAGTCCATCACTACATAATTGATGTTATATTAATTGTTCCGGTAGTTCCAGAGATTAGCGCGTTTAAGTTTAAGCGGCGGATTAAATATATAGATTAATTACATCGATATTATACAATAGATGTATAATATCGATGATACAATAGATGTATAAGCTCTCCTCACCGATTTTGGTGTTGGTAGCCGATTTCATTAAACCAAGCCAGCTACGCTAGGAGTTGTTTTAAAGCGTCCAAGTGTGTGCGAAATACACGAAGACACTCTATCTTCCTTTTACTTTCATAACCCAGTGAGACGGTAAACCGACACGACTGGCGAACAGGCGCAAGGCCGACTTTTTACATGCCCATCCGCCGCATGGATCATCTTTCTTGTCAGACAATCAGGTGGTCAGCCTGCATTGTCCTAACCAAACTTGAAAACATTTTGTTGTTCCAACACGGGAATCGAACCCACGACCTGCGGGTTGAGAGCGAAGCTCAGAACCACTAGACCACGGAGGCGCTTAAAATAGATGTAAATTACTTCTACGTCATCTGAACTGGAAGAAACTCATTTCTGAACCAGCGAAGGCGTCAAATTCCCTCAATTAAACTACAATGGTCAACTGTAACAAGATTGATGTCAAGAATTTCAGGCGGTCGAAGTTAGATTCTAAGTTATAACAGTTATAGATTACAATTTATATTAATGCAAATCTGACGGAATAATTCCGGGCCCTGAGGCGCTGCGGTGTGTTCTTCTATTTTAATAATAATACGTAGCGGATATCTTGTAAATGAATAGCAAATTTCACCGAATATATTTACATTTTATTTTAACCCCCGACGCAAAGACGACGGTGTTATGTACGGTTTACATTCAGCCGCTGCCGCTGCCGCTGCTGTTGCTGGGAATATTTCTGCTGAATGTAAACACTCGCTCGTGTTCGCGTTGCCGTCCTTTGAAACCGACAATGGAGGGAGCGCGGGGCAATGTCAACGGCAGCGGCAGCGTCAACGCGAATCACCGGTTTACATTCTCGCGCTTCCCACTTCCCTGATCACTTCCCGTCCCAACAGGGCTGAATGTAAATGATGCATTATAAGATTGACATATCTGTGTAAATGTGTATGCGACTGTCTGTCAAACGGATGATCAGATTTTAATGCGGTTTTTTGGTTTGAAAGGTTATATACCTTTCGTAAGAGTGTTCTCATAGCTGGGCACCGTTAATCACACAGTTAACTTCGTTAATCGTTAATCCGTTACTAAAAAAGTTAGCTTCGTTAAACGTTAAACCGTTACATTTGGGAAGAATTAACGCAAGTTAACGTTAATCGTTAATCCGTTAAAATTCGCTAAAGGTTTAAGAAGTTAACAGGTTAGGAACAATAAAAGACGTGTATAGGTTATTGAAATGTATTCCCCTTCATAAATACTATTATATTACATTTAATTTAATTAAAGTTTTCATCCGATAGTGATGCTCGTTTTGCGGTTATAACCTAAAGAAAAAATTAAACAATTGCAGCGCTTGACGGTAGGGCACTATTGTATTTAATGAACAGATTAATGAATATGTTTTCAACGAGGAATGCAATATCTTTGAATGACTTATGATTTATGTCCAGCCACAGTTTAACGAGACTTTGCGTTTTACTCTTTAAAGAGTGGGAGCTTTTTGATTTTTAGCTGCTTTTGTTTCACTCACAACACGCGCCTTGCGGCACTTGTCGTTTCATACTGGTCCGAATTAGTTTTTCTTGCCGCGCCCTGGTGCCTTACGGTAAATAGTGGGCATTGGATTAACGATTAACGGACCTCTGGATATTAACGGAAGTTAACGAGTCCGTTAACATTTTAAGATGTTAACTTAAAAGTTAATCCGTTAATGAAAATGTTAACTTCGTTAATTAACGATTAACGGATTAACGAGTTAATGCCCAGCTATGAGTGTTCTTAGCTATTTTTGGTGGAAATCGGTTCAGGTCTTCGAGGTCATCAGGTCGTTTGTTACGTGTGATAGGAAAGTTACACGCGTAAGTCAACGTTTTTTATTTTTTTTATTTTATTTAGAAACGTGCAATTGTAAAGGAGAAATTTTAAGGCCTGAGAATGGTGAGTGGACATGCGAAACAGGAATATTATTATTGAAGTTTCATCATCTATGTAGAATTGTAATTACTATGAGAAAACTTAACAAGTGTTAAAGACAAACATCGCTGGGGTCACTTTTGTGAGACTACGCACAGCTCCTCTTATTCCTCCTCATTTGGAGACTCTGGGTCTCTCTTTAATTATGCAGTATAAAAATCTAAAGTATTTGTCGCACAAGTCTACTCTCTGTTCAAACAAAACTCAAACAATAACATTAAATTCGACAAAGTCAAATTTTCAAATTTATTTTATTTCAAATCAGTTATTACATAATTTTGCTTAGAGATTACAGATCATGTTTATTACTCGTATATACAGTTCAATTATCATGTATGCATTCAGCAGGTAACGTTGTAAGCTGTACTAGTATAAACTGTGACACAGCTCCCAACAAAGTGAATATTGTGTTCAAATGTGAAATTTGATATTGTAGCAATATGTCGTAGATTTTTGTTTAAAAATATTTGAACAACGTAGAGCAGGAACATTAGTGATCTAAAATTACAAAATATCTCACAAACTTCTGAAACACTCAAAATATTGGAGACCGTCCGGTATAAATTCAAACGGGGACAGCCTACTCGTATATATCAAAAAGTTTCCCGAAGAACCTTTTCCCCGCGTGCTACCTTAAAAGCCCGGAAGGAAGACCGCTCGCGGATGTGTGACTGTGTGCGTCGCGAGATGGACACAAATATTTGTAACGAGTTTGAGAGTTTGACAAGCGTTTAACAGTCTGATTTATGTCTTAGGCTCAACTCACACTGGCGCACTATATCATATAGGTTATACAGTGTGTTCCACGGTTCATAACTAAGCCGAATATAGTAAAGAGAATAACGCGTAGATCATGTTTTGTTTTTATTAAAGATCTCCATAAAAGTCACAAAACAGATGAGTTTCAATCATGGTCAGGTCTTAGGTGCGTTCGTGTGTGTAGACTAGGAGCCCACGACTCCCAGCATAGTAAGATTGACTCCTTGAGGTCATTGTATAGGTACCAAGCCGAATAATATAGTGTGAAGAGAAGAACGCGTAGAGCATTTTTTGTTTTGGCACCTCATATAATATGTACCACCTCATATAAATGGTATATCCATAACACGATAAAAAAATGCAAAGGTCTTAAAGGACCACAAGGAGTGAATCTTACTATTTTGAGGCTCGCGGGCTCCTTTTTGTATACACACGAACGCACTAGTCGTTGACCTAATACCTGACCAGAGTTGAAACTCTTTTTTGTGACTTTTATCTCGTCATCTTTAATCCCGATTTGTCACGTTATGGTAAATAATTTATAAGAGGTGCCAAAACAGAAAATGCTCTACGCATCATTCTCTTTAACCATTTGAACCATGAGACACGCTCTATAGTAGTGGCGTGGGGTTCCTGACTTAATTCATATTAGCACCACTTAGTCCGTACCTTGATGACCCTCACCCAAGTTCCTACCCCTTATACAGGTAGAGCCTTCCTCGAGAACCAGCATTCATCACTTTGCTAGACAGCTCATACACCCACTACTGAACATCCTCTAAAGTTTCCAGTGAGGCCGATCGTTCACGGATCCTGGAAGGTCGCAAAGCTTTAACAATCCGTCTGCGGTCCCTTTTCTGACCTAGTAGTCTTCGAATCTGAGAGATACAGCTTATGTCCAGCCCGCTGCCAACTTGCTATAAACATAGCATAATAAACGTCAGCGCTAAACTAGGATGACGCGGGTCCTAATCCCTTCAAAGGAGCAAAAAGATTTTAATGTCTCTAGGTCGTGTGGTGTACGGTATGGTTAAATTTCAATGTTTATAGGTCATGGATGTCTGGGTATGGTTTGATTTCCCACGGGCAGCGCACTGCAGTAGAAGGCATGGAGGGTTTTAGACGGTAAACCTGGGACACCTCAACGCACCGGGGCCCTGATTACCTAACTCCGGTCGCTTTCCCGTCTCTCCAGTTCAACTGCCATTGTGACGTTACATCTTTTTAAAACACAATTTAAAAAATGAATATGTCATAAATTTTTAGAAAAGTGTCGATTGCGGCAAAGGCACTTCACATAAGAGATCAAATAAAGAATTCGAAAAATAAAATAAAAACAACTTGGAAAATAATTACTAGTGAAACTGGAAGAGTCGCCTGTCGTAACACAGATTTTAAACTCTGTGTGGATAACAAAATAATTAACTCAGACGATGAGGTGGCGACAGTATTTGAGAAATTCTTTGCTGACATTCCAGTATCCATTACAAAAACTCTTCAGTCTTCTCCCGCAGCTGCCAAATCATTACTTATAGATAATGTAAAGAAATGTGAAGTCAACTTTCAATTTAGACAAATTGAGCCACGTGACATTATCAAGGCGTTTAATTCTTTAAATGTAAAAAATACTGCTGACTTGTGGGGTATGTCCGTGAGAATTATTAAATCGATAGTTGACGTCATCAGTCCTCATTTAGCGTTAGTCTTTAATAATTGTATAGAGCTTGGTGAGTTTCCGGACTTAATGAAGCATAGCAAAATAATACCCCTCTTTAAAGCTGGCAGCCAATCTGATCCAGCCAATTATAGGCCTATCTCAATACTACCGACTTTTAGTAAAATATTTGAAAAAATTATTCTACAACAATTACTTTCACATTTTAATATTAATAAATTGCTGCACAAAAAGCAGTTTGGTTTTACAAAAGGTCGATCTACAACCGATTCAGGAATTAGCCTTTTAAGTAGTATATATGAAGCTTGGGAGGGATCGCAAAATGCACTAGGTATATTTTGCGATCTTTCTAAAGCTTTTGATTGTGTGGAGCATGCAACATTAATAAGGAAACTCTATCACTATGGAATAAGGGGTACGTCACTCAAACTGTTAAGTTCTTATTTGAGTAATAGGACACAAAGGGTTGAAGTAAATGGTACAAGGTCATTTGGAGCCAAAATAGATTTGGGAGTGCCGCAGGGATCTATTTTAGGGCCTTTCCTCTTCCTTGTCTATATAAATGATTTGCCTTTTCTTGTTAAAGATAAGCTAGAGATAGTATTATTTGCTGACGATACTTCACTTATTTTTAAAGTGAATCGACAACAGTCGGTCTATGACGGGGTAAATAATGCTCTCTCTTTAATAGTAAATTGGTTTAGCAGTAATAATTTGCTTCTTAACACTTCTAAAACAAAATGTTTAAAATTCACGTTACCAAATGTAAGGAACGTACAAACCAATGTACTATTGAACGATGCTAAACTTGACCTGGTGGACTCAACTGTATTTCTAGGTATAACTTTAGATTCTAAGTTACAGTGGGGTCCACATATTGCTAAACTAGCGAATAGTCTTAGTTCTGCAGCATTTGCAGTCAGAAAAATTAGACAACTTTCTGACGAAACATCGGCACGGTTAGTCTATTTTAGTTATTTCCATAGCAGAATGGCCTATGGTATCCTTCTATGGGGCAATGCCTCCGATATTAATTCTATTTTTGTGCTGCAGAAGCGAGCTATTAGAGCTATCTATAAAATGTCCCTATATGCTTCCTTAAGAGAAAAATTTTAAGAAATAGGTATACTAACTGTACACTCTCAATACATTTTTGACAATGTTAAAAAATATATTAATGAATTTGATAAAAAGTGTGACCAACACAACTTAAATACTAGGAATAAGCACAGGCTGGCTGTACCGGTGACTAGACTCAGCAGAATTAGCAATTCTTTTAGAGGTCAGTGTGTACGTTTTTACAATAAACTCCCAGAAAATGTAAAAGAATTATCTATAAATAAATTTAAAAAAGTAGTTAAAAACATTTATGTTCTAAAGGCTACTATAAAGTTAAAGATTTTATTGAAGACAGCACACCCTGGGAATAAGGTAATCCTATGAGGCAATTTCAGTAGCTTAATAATGTACTTCTGTACCTATAATATTATACTCAATTGTTTTTATACTGTAACATTTTTTTGTTTTAGTATTAATTTCATCTAATTGATTGTATTATACATATTATTATTGTAAATATATATTTTTAAAAAGAACAATTTTGGCTACCCTTTTTGTTAAAAGGTGGCACTCGTGCGAGTTTCTTACGCCGGTTCTTCTCGCCGGGTTAGGGTTCCGAACCGGTGGTAACTGGTAACTGTAATTGTAATTTATTTTCAAAATTGACCTTCAAAAAACAAACTATATGTTTTAATTTTGAATAAAAGCATTTTTATTTATTTATTTATAATTTTGACGTTCTAACTTTTTAAATCGTGTTTTAAAAAGATGTAACGTCACAGTGGCAGTTGATCTCGAGAGACGGGAAAGCGACCGGAGTTACGTAATCAGGGCCCTGGGAGTGTCATACCCCTTCATAAATTAAAAGGCCGGCAACGCACCTGCAGTTCCTCTGGAGTTGCGGATGTTTATGGGCGTCAGGATTCACTTAACATCAGGTGAACAAAACTAAGGCCGGAACCAGACAGAAGAGGAGAAGACAAGCCCAACAAGCCCAAGAACCCCCCCTCTAGGACGTATGGTTGCCGAGATATTGAAGGCTGAAGTTGCACTTTGACAGTTCCCCAACTGTCAAACGCCCGACAAAAACCTGAATATCTCGGCTCCCAGACCAGCTAGAGCGAAGCGGCTTTTTTTCAGCATAGCTGCCAGTACAAGGGCTATCTACAAACAAAATTTCGTGGACATCCAGGAACCTTGACTTCCTGGAGCTGGAATCCAGGAACAACCAGGAACAGAGGAAAGACGGAAAAAATCCAAGTGGAACAAGCCCAAACTCGACCCATCTAAGTAAAACGGCTCAGGAGCTACGAATAAAAGAAAATATCGGCGGCCATATTGGCGGCCATATTGAAAATTTTAAATTACCTGTAACTCAGCTTCCTGAAGTCGGAGAGAGACGCGGTTTTCTTCACTGGTTTACCTGTGGAGCCGACCAAAGCATCGAACTGAAGACAACTGGAGGGGCAGCCGCCATCTTGGATTTTCAAGGTCACCAGACACGCCTGAACATATCTCAGCACCTGTAAGACCTAGAAAAACGTGGTTTTTCGGCAGCAGCTAGAGCAGGACCAGGAGAAGAAGCAGCACCTAAAAGAAAACCGGAGAAGAAAACCGGAAGGGGGGAAAAAACCGGAAACCACGGAAGACCTGGAAAAGACTGCGCATACAACGAGGTACCTGGAAAAAAGCTTAAAACTAAAGTAGACGTAAGAATAAGGACCAGTTGCATCATTTTTGGTGCAGCTGTTAGAATAAGGACCAGTTGCATCATTTTTGGTGCAGCTGTTAGAATAAGAAAATTGTTTGTATTTATATTTTTAGACGACACTAGTACGCTAATACTAGACCTTTTGACTGTGTATAATATTGAAATCGGTGGAAATTGAAAAAACTCTCTTAGAGCCTAGGTATCCACATTACACAACACAATATTACTACACATTATGTTTAATATATTAGAAATAGGACCAGCTTGCCTCCCTATTGGAGCAACTGATAGGTTAGATTAGTATAGTAATTATTAGTATTAGTATATACATTTTAAATTTATTTTGACCAGCTGTTTCTTATTAGAGCAGTTGTTAGTTTAGTTAGAATAGGGATTTTAATAGGATAAGGATTTTACAAAACATTCTGACATAATAATAATTTGTTGAATTTTATATAATTTTATTGAATTTTATTTAATTTAATTGATTGTTTTTATTGAAGGATTTTACAAAATAGGTTGACATAATAATAATTTATTTAATTTTATTGATTTTTATACATTGCTTTTTAATTCGGTTTGAGTTTAGTTAAAACATGTTTCACACTCCGAAAAGGGCCAGTGACACGTTCACCATTTCGCCACCTGCAAAAAACAAAATACACGAGGTTAGTAGAACGCTGACACAACCGGAACCCTCAGTAGTAAGAAAAAGCATGGACAAATTTGAGGCACTCGCCAATGCCGCCTCCCCGTTGACTAAACCGCAGACAGCACAGGAACCTCAGGTACGTAAATCTAAAATAAGTAAAGTAAAGTCTCTAGAGAAGGGAATTAGCCCCACTAGAATGCATAAGACCAGAGTAGAAGAAGGTAGAGTCTGTTTAACACAAGCTAAAGGGTACATTAGTAACTCCAAAAACCTGAAAAATGAATTAAAAGAAGGGATAACAGCTATGATAAACAGGCTCTACGAAATAATAAAAGAAAGTGAGCTGGAACTTACCAGAATCAAAAAAGGACAGCACGAGGGGCAGGGGAAGGACCCTTTACATCCCCCCCTGCAACCCACAATGCTGGCGCCGACCACCGCGAATGCAGAACTAGTGGAGAATCTGAAAGAGAATAACAAATTATTAATAGAGAACATGAGAAGTATGGATGCGATGAGGAGATGTATGGAAGAGAATAGGAAGGCTGTGGAGGAAAGTGAAATTAAAATAGGAACGTTGAGCTCACTGCTGGAGAGCAAAATAACAGTCGCTAAGACGGCGACATATGCAAGCGTTGCCTCGAGAGGATTCTCTGAGAGAATCCCCGAAGCAAGGGCAATGCATTCGGTCGTGGTGTCCTCCAGGGATGAGCAAGAGACGGGAGAGGAGGTGCTAGAGAAGATAAGACGGACGGTAGATGCGAAGGATGGATGGGTGAAAGTTGAGAGAGTGAGAAAGGTTAGGAATAGGAAGGTAGTCGTCGGCTGTGTGAATGAGGAAGATAGAAACAAGGTGAAGGAAAGATTATGTAAGAATGAAGGACTGATAGTAGAGGAAGTAAAAAACAAGGACCCTCTTCTGATCTTCAGAGATGTGATGAAGTGCGACAACGAACACTTCATTACGGCGTTAAAAAATCAAAACGCAAACATCTTTGAAGGTCTGAAGGGGGAGGAGTGCAAGGTGGAGAATGCGTATGTGAAGAGAGCAAGGAACCCCCTCCAAAACCATGTAGTGGTTAGGGTGAGCCCACAGGTATGGAAGAGATGGATGGATGCTGGCCATGCCCACATAGGTCTGGGTAGGGTCAAAGTGTATGATCAGAGTCCGTTGGTGCAGTGCTCCCGTTGCCTTGGGTATGGGCACACGAAGAAGGTGTGTAAGGAGAGTGAGGATAGATGCAGCCACTGCGCAGGTCCTCATATGAAGACTGAGTGCGACAAGTGGCTGCAAGGAGTAGCGCCCAAGTGCAGTAACTGTACAAGGGCCAAGAAAGGCAACGGGGAGCACAACGCCTTCGCTGATGAATGTCCGGAGAGAAAGAGGTGGGACGCCCTGGCTCGGTCGGCGGTAGCGTATTGCTAAGGGTGTCCAGGAAAACTTCCAGTACCGAGTTCTACAGGCCAACCTTCAGCGGAGCCAAGTCGCCACACAGGAGTTTCTACTCGAGGCCACCAAGCGTAAGGCATGCGTAGCGTTGCTTCAAGAGCCCTACATAGGTGGGGCTCGGAGTATGAGGACCTACAATGGGATAAGAGTCTACCAGAGCGATGGAGAAGGTGGCGGTGTAGTAAAGGCGTGTGTGGTGGTGTTTGACGACGCCATAGACGTTGTGCTCCACACGCGCCTCACCAACAACAACGTAGTCGTGGCCACCTTAAAGACCAAAGCCTGGGAGATCGTTGTAGTGTCCTTTTACTTCGAGCCTGATAAGCCTGTGGGGCCCTACCTGGACCATCTTATGCGGACAGGAGGAGAGCTGGGTACGAATAGGATGGTCCTGGGAGGCGACACGAACGCAAAAAGCCCGTGGTGGGGTGGCGACAAGGAAGACCCGCGAGGAAGGGAAGTGTCTGGTGTGCTGGGAGCCATGGGTATGCATATACTCAATGCCGGTGACACCCCGACATTCGACACCGTCAGAGGGGGGAAAAGGTACAGTAGCTACGTGGATGTGACGGCATGCTCTGACGATCTGCTGAACCGAGTGGACAACTGGAGAGTCGAGGAGGGTCTGACGAGCTCGGACCACAACGGCATATCATTTGGCATCAGACAACATAAATCCACAGGCACAAACATAATACGTACAACACGCATATTTAACACACGCAAGGCAAACTGGGGTCAATTTCATGAGAAATTGACTCAGTTGATGTCAGACAGACAATTAACTCTACAAGACATAGACTCAATACACAGCACACAACAAATAGAGAGGGTAATAGACAGATACACCGAAGCGATCACACAGACATGCAGAGACACAATGCCAGCTAGGAAACACACACAGAAATTCACCTTGTCGTGGTGGAATGATGAGCTCGCGCAGATGAAGAGGCAGGTGGCCACGAGGAGACGCAGGGTCCGAACAGCAGCGCCAGATCGCAGAAACCGCGTAGTAGCACTGTACCTGGAAGAGAAAGAGAAGTATGAAAAGGCAGTGAAAGAAGCACGAGTGGAAAGCTGGAAGGATTTTTGCCAAAAACAGGACAGGGAGAGTGTTTGGGAGGGCATCTACAGGGTGATGAACAGAGCGACCGGGAGGGAGGAGGATCTGCCCCTTACCAGGGACGGTGAAACCCTCGACGCCCGAAGCTCTGCAGAACTGCTGGCCGAGACCTTCTACCCCGTGGACCAGGAAAATGGTGAAAGCGAGGAACATCGGCGGGTGCGTCGGCGCGCGGAGTCTTTGGACTCCGAAGCGCCGACGGTCCCGGACGACCCTCCTTTCATCATGGAGGAGTTGAAGAGAGCTGTAAGGTCCTTCAACCCCAAAAAGGCCCCCGGGGTGGACGGTTTCACGGCCGACATCTGCCATCACGCTGTGGAATGTAACCCTGTGTGGTTTCTTGCACTGCTGAACCGGTGTATCGCTCTTGCCTGCTTCCCCAAACAGTGGAAGCAGGCAACAGTGGTAGTACTGAGGAAGCCGGGCAAGGAATCTTACAGGGTACCAAAAGCCTATCGCCCGATCGGTCTCCTGCCTGTTCTTGGCAAAATCTTCGAGAAGATGCTGGTCGCCCGACTGAGGTTCCATCTGTTGCCCAAATTAAACCCCTACCAGTATGGCTTTGTGCCCCAAAAGAGCACCGAAGACGCCCTCTATAGGCTAGTGAACCACATCAGAAAGATGAGGGAGGAGAAAAGAATTTCTGTTGTGGTATCACTGGACATAGAGGGTGCCTTCGACAGCGCTTGGTGGCCGGCCATAAAGGTACGGTTGGTGGAGGTTGGGTGTCCGATGAGCTTGAGGCGGGTGATTAGTAGTTATCTGAGTGAAAGAAGCGTGAGTGTAAGGTATGCGGGTGTGGAAGTGAGCAGGGAGACCAACAAGGGTTGCGTACAGGGATCCATTGGAGGACCTATCCTGTGGGACCTCTTGTTGGACCCCCTGCTGTGGATGCTAGAAGAAAAAGAGGTTTTTTGCCAGGCTTTCGCCGACGACGTGGTCATTGTGTTCGACGGGAAAACGGCATTGGAGATAGAGACGAAGGCAAACAGAGTGCTAGACGAGGTTCGCAAGTGGGGTGAGGCGAACAAATTGATGTTTGCCCCCCACAAGACATGCGCAATGCTGTCAACGAGGAAGTTGAAATTTGACACCCCACGCCTGAAGATGGGAGGGGTAGATATAGAATACCAAAGAGAGGTAAAAGTCCTGGGCCTGACCATTGATAGCGGACTTACGTTCAATTCACACGTTGGAAATGTCTGCAAAAAAGCAATGGTCAGGTACAGGACGTTAGATAGGACAGCTAGGGTAGGCTGGGGGCTTAACCCCCATATAATTAAATTAATTTACACAGCAGTGATAGAACCCACTATTCTGTACGCGGCGGCGGCTTGGGCTTGCACCGCAGAAAAGATGGGGGTCCAGAAAAGGCTAAACACCGTTCAGCGGGGTTTTGCCCAGAAGATCTGCAGAGCCTATCGGACCGTCTCCCTGAACTCTGCACTACTGTTGGCTGGGATACTCCCTCTTGATCTCAGGATACTCGAAGTATCGAGGCTCTATGAGATCAAGAAGGGAGTGTCACACCCGGTACTGAGGGACAGGGAGGTGGAGCGAAGGGCTCCAGCGATCGAGGACCCCCATCCGGCAGAGCAGACTGGGCTTGGATTCGGACTGGTAGACGAGGCTGTATATTCGGACGTAGTCTGTGACCACGAATACCGAATATATACGGACGGCAGCAAGATTGAGGGTCGGGTCGGAGCCGCACTTTCCGTTTGGAAAGATGAGGCCGAGATCAGGGCCGTCAAACTTGCTTTGCCGACGTATTGCACCGTCTACCAGGCCGAACTCCTAGCACTGAGCAAGGCCGTAAAAATTGCCTGCGAGGGCAGAGTGACTAAGGTCGGCATCTTCAGCGACTCCAGAGCGGCCCTTCAGGCGGTCACCCTTGATTCCCCCCATCCCCTGGCAGTGCAAACTAGGGGGGCCCTCCGAAAAGCTGCATTGCAGAGGCGGGAGGTCTCCCTGTTTTGGATCAAGGCGCACGCAGGGCTTAGGGGGAATGAAAGGGTGGACCAATTAGCCAAAGAGGCCGCTCTGGGTTTGAAGAAGAAACCCGATTACGATCTGTGTCCTGTGTCGTTCGTCAAGCGTGTCTTAAGACAGGACACGATTGAGGAATGGGACAGGAGATATACGTCCGGCGGGACGGCCGGAGTCACGAAGCTCTTCTTCCCCAATGCTGCCGCGGCGCACAGAATAGTGCGCAAAATAGACATTACACACCACACCACACAAGTACTGACTGGCCACGGCGGGTTCGCCTTCTATTTGAACAGATTCAAATTGAAGGAGGACCCGTCGTGTCTGTGTCAGCCCGGAGTTGCGGAGACAGTCCCCCACCTGTTACTCGAGTGCCCAATTTTTGCAACCAATAGATACGCTATTGAGCAGAAATTGGGCATCGCGATGACGGGTGAGAGTCTGCCAAGCATGCTGGGGGACAGCAAGAAAAGGGAAGTTTTCTTGCAATATTGCACTAAGATCGTTAAAAGCGTCAACAAGAGGCATAGTGATGGTGTGGAGTGAGTAGTGAAAAACTGTGATATTAGTAGTAGGCTTTTAATTTATTTGTATTTGAAAATTATTTTAATTGCATTTTATTGGTATTTTATTGAAAATTGGAATTTATTATTGTATTTTATTGACGAAAATTTTATTTAATTGTATTTTAACTATTGGAATTTATTTTAACTGTATTTTATTGTCATTTTTGACATTTTATTGAAATTTTATTATTGTATGTAATTGACAAATATTTTATTGAATGTTAAATTGAAAAGAAAATGTATGTTGGGTGACCGAAAGTGTCTATTGAAGTTGTAATTTAATTGGAATTTATTTTTATCATTGTAATTGTATTTTTATTGTATTTATTGGTAATTTAAAATTAATCTATTGTGTTGCTAAAAAAAAAAAAAAAAAAAAAAAAAAAAAAAAAAAAAAAAAAAAAAAAAACATCAGGTGAACTGCCTGCTCGTTTGCCCCCTTTTTCCATAAAAAAAAAAAAAATTCATCCCTCGGTGGTAATACTTAATGTATTTCTCCCCTTCAAAAAAATGATAATTGTTGTGTACTAAATAAATAAAAAGTCTTTATATAAGGCATCAGCAATTCATCCATAATTTGATAAAACATTGTAAATATAAAATAAAACTAATAAAAATAAATTGTAGACATTTATATTAGGTCTATGTAGACTTAAAAATTCCAATCACATTTTATTTCCTTCTAGAGTTCAAGTGACATGTGTGTATAATATAGAAATTAAATTACGTATTACGTATGAAAGTTCTATTTTGCGTTTTCTGGTACCACAAACACAAGTTTTTCGTGATAAAATACCTCTATTTTTCGATTACAGTACAAATTATAAAATATATATAAATCGTCGATTCATTAAACTAATCAAAACTTCGGCCATTTTAAATACTTAATGCACAGTATGCATGAAACAGTTAACCCGACCCTAACGACGTAAGTTATTTTGGAAGTCGTTACAGCAAATTGTTTTTAAAGGCGGTTTCGGTATTAATAAAAACTTCTTCCATTTTACGAGGCGTCATCAAGGAGTAATCCCACACCGATTTAGGTGTCGCACGCCGGTTTCATCGGAACAGGACAGGGAGCAGTTTTTAACCGACTTTCAACAAAAGGAGGAGGTTCTCAATTGGGCTTGTTTTTTAATAATAATAATGTTGAGAATGTTGAGATGGATGCGTGGTGTGACAAGAATGGACAGGATTAGGAACTAATATATTAGAGGAAGTTTAAAAGTAGCAGCTGTGACTGAAAAGTTGAGGAATAAAAGGTTATCGTGGTATGGACACGTAATGAGGAGGGATGAAAGCTACATTGAAAGGAAGGTCATGGCTATAGATGTGGAAGGACACAAGGGTCGAGGTAGACCAAAAAAGGTTTGGATGGACTGTGTGAAGAAAGATATGCGTGATAAGGATGTGTGTGCTGAGATCACGAATAATAGAGATGAATGGAAGCGAAAAACATGTTGTGCCGACCCCATCTAGAGTGGGATAAGGGCAGGAGGAAATAAAAATAATAATGATAATAATAAAGAACATTTATTCAACAAATTTTGACATGACAACACACACATCTAGTTACACTCACGATGCAAACGCAACGTAAAGATTAGAAGACAAAATTACTTTAAAAAACAGATTAAGTACCTACACCATAAACAAACAAAAAGATAATAGAGTACGTACATTAAAAATACAGTAAGAAAAATAAAACATAATAATATTATATATAAAGAAATAAAATAAATGTATGTACACCGATTACTCTGAGGTTAATGATCCGATTTGCTAGATTCTTCTTTTATTCGACGCAAAATATCTGCCATTTGGTCCCATAAAAATTTTATATAGTTTGGCCTTGTAGTTTTTATTTTATGAATATATTTCACCAATTTCCATATGTAATACATATTTGTCATGTAATTTCAGTGCGGCTAATTTAGGAGTTTTTCACTTTCGCATTTATAATTGAGTTTTGACACAAAAAGGAGGTGGAAATTTTGAATATGGAGTGTGTGGTGTCTGTCAGTCTGTCTATAGCATCGTAGTGAGCAAACGGACTTGACTAAGAGCGCCC
Source organism: Celastrina argiolus (assembly GCA_905187575.2). NCBI lineage: Eukaryota > Metazoa > Arthropoda > Insecta > Lepidoptera > Lycaenidae > Celastrina > Celastrina argiolus. The sequence continues at coordinate 2,043,578 of LR994585.1, forward strand.
TGGCGATAGAACAGGCACGAGACCGACTTTTGAGATGTTTATCCCACGTAAAGATGTTTCTTGTCAGGCAATCAGATGATCAGGGCCCTGATCCTCGACCGTTGATTGTATGTCCGTCCCGCTCTCATGCTCACAAAATCTTACGTGTATGAGCTGGACAGATTAAGAATCGGAGCCAAGCCCACATTGTCCTAACCAAACTTGAAAACAACACTTGCTCAAAAAAGATTCTTAACGAACATTGTTCGCAGAGCCTACATCCTGAGGATGCTCCGGGGTCGGAGCGAAACGCGATTCGAGTTTCGTAACCTGCATGGTGGTGTGGGACATTGCACGATCGTGTTAACATTATTGCTCGTGTGGTGGTAGTGTTTTCACGTTTTTGCTTGCGAGTGTACGCATAAGCAGTTTGGGAAAGAGGTGCATCAAACTCATGCCTATGCGGACACTGACTCATTTGCTAGCGGGATATTGCTATACACCCCACGCATGTAAAAGCGTGTTATAAAGACGCAGACGACCTCCGTAGCGCAGTTGGTTGAGCGCGTTGGTGCTCGAACGAAAGGTCGCGGGTTCGAATCCCGCCGAGGGAACAAAAAGTTTTCAATGTTCCTGGGTCATGGATGTGTATTAAATTTGTGTATAATATAATAAAAATCTTAAATATGTGTATAGTATAAAAGTATTAAATATATTTCCGTTGTCTGGTACCTGTAACACAAGTTCTTCGGATACTTAGCACAGGGCCAGATTGACGTGGTGTGAAGCGTCCATAGATATTATAAAGACGCATCGCCTCTCTGCGCCAATGTGAGTTGATCCTAAAGGTACAAGGTCCCACAGAGTGTTCTTAAAATGGTCCCCAAAAGAACTGACATTTTTATCTTTCTCCGCCCCAAAGCGGACGAAACGGGACAAAATTTTCACTTAACCCAGATCCCCGTTATAGTCCATTTCTCTCCCAAATGTGTTTCATGATGGCCGCAACAAATTCACCGCAATGCTAAATGTTTACTACTTGATTACGCCTGAGTGGGTCCAGTGGTTAAAGGTCGCTGGTACGATTCCCGCGTTAGAACAACAAAAGCTGTTGTTTCCAATTTTGGAAGGTTTGGACAAAGCAGGCTGATCACCAGATTGTCTTATAAGAAAGATGATCCATGCGTCGGATGAACATGTGAAAAGTCTGCCCTGCACCAGTTATGTCGGTTAACCGTCCTACTGGATTATGAGAATTTATTTATTTATTTATTTATTTATTTGAGTCAACAAACAGCTAACACAATAATTTTTACAATACAATTACAATAAGAACAATCCTCTTAATTATGTAGCCAGCACCGTTAACTCCAGATTATTTAAGAAAACATCAGTTGCAAGGGTATACAACACGAGATAAAAAAATAAAAATAAAAAAAGTTTTACATTCTAAATTAAGCTATTACAATGAGAATTTAGTTATTTAGTGTAGGATAGGTATATAACTACAATTATAGATATCTATTTATAATTTGGTAGTAAATCTAATATTTCTTTTCTAAACTTTGCTTGTCTCGTACACATAATATCGACAGACACAAAATATTTGTTATAGGTATCAGCTAGTCTATGAAAAGGTGACCGTCTACCAGCATTGGTTCGACAGAATGTGGTGGCAAATAAATTATGTAAATTACGACAGTGGGTTCTCATGGGTATTCTATAACATAATTTGCTGTTCAACGCTATGCAGTCATATCTACTATGGCATATGTCGTACAATAACATTAATTCAAGATATGTGCGTCTGGATTTGAGATTAATTAACTGATATCTATTTAAAAGCTCACTATATGATATACGGCTATGAAAACACTTAAAGTGCATGGAACGTAAAAATTTTCTTTGAACAATTTCAATTGCATCTACATATTTACCATAATATGGGTTCCAAACTGCTACAGCATATTCTAGTTGAGGGCGTATCAAAGCTCTATAAATATGGAGGAAAGTTGAAGGCCTTGTAAAACCTTTACAAGAACGCATTGCAAATCCATATAATCTAAAGGCTTTGCTAATTATGTTATTAATATGTATATCAAGTTGTAATTTTCTGTCAATAGTTACTCCAAGATCCTTAATATGATCAACGACTTCAAGACGTTGTCCACATAAAATGTAATCAACGTTACTTATATTTTTCTTTTTTGTTATTCTTAACGTTTTACATTTATTAACACTAAGTGCCAATTTATTCTGCGTACAGTAATTAGAAAATCTGTCCAGGTCCTCCTGTATCTTACGATGGTCATCAGAATTATGAACAGTATGATATATTTTTAAGTCATCTGCATAAAGTAAAAAGTTACAAAATTTAAAACACAGATTTACATCATTAATAAATACGACAAATAATAATGGACCCAAAATAGACCCTTGAGGTACACCTGAGCTAATTTGCACTGTGTTGGATTCGAATTCAAAGCCATTAATCATTACTTTTTGTGTACGGTTTGTAACATAAGACTTAAACCAGCGCCATAAGTTTCCTCTAATGCCATTAAAGGCTAGCTTCTCAAGAAGCTTTTTGTGATCCACTCTGTCAAATGCTTTTCGAAAGTCTGTATAAATACTGTCTATTTGAATATTACTATCTAACGCTTCAAATAAATGTGTCATATAAATTATTAGATTAGTTGTGGTAGATCGTCGCTGTACAAAGCCATGCTGTTCTTGAATTATAATTTTATGTAAAGACGGATAAAGATTATTATGCACCAGTCTTTCGAAAAGCTTTGACAGAGTGGGCAATATTGATATTGGCCGGTAATTTTCTATGTCACTCTTGGTACCACCTTTGTGCACTGGTACAATTCTAGCAGATTTCCAAATACGTGGAAATGTGCCTTCACGTAAACAACAGTTATATATAATATGTAACGGTAAACAAAGTGAATCAGCTGTTTCTTTAAAAAATATAGCAGGAATACCATCAACACCTGCCCCTTTTGTAGCATCAAGTTTACGTAATGCCCTAAGTACTTCATCCTTAGATAAAACTATGTCACAAACAATTAAATCTGAACTATGATTATAATCTGGAATGTTAGTTTCATCAAAATTGTCATCAACATCAGATGGTTCAAAAACTGATAAGAAATTGGTTGAGAATAGGTTACATATACTAATAGGATCACTTGTAGTTGTATTTTTATAAGTCATAGTATTAGGAATACCCCCATTATTTTTCAAATTGTTAATATATATCCAAAAATAATTAATATTACCTCTTATGCTATCCTCTACCCTTTCCATATACCTTTTATAGCATTTATGTGCCTCGTGTTTAAATCGTTCCCGAAACATTGCAAAAACCTTATAATCAGATTGATTCTGGTATGATTTCCATTTAATCCAACTTTGTGTTTTATTTTTAAAAATATGTATTAATGCAGACGAAAACCATATAGGATAATTAGAATTTTTATTTATTTTAAAAGGAATACATTTTTTAATGATTGCAAATAGATTTTCATATAGTATAGCAACCGCGTTTTCGGCAGTTTGATTTCTTAAAAGCTTGTCCCAGTCAATATTATTTATTTCATTATTTATCAATATATAATCTGCTTTTTTGTAATTATATTGTTTTTTATTTGAAGCTTTTATGGATTTAATATAGTTACTAATTGGCAATATTGCATAAAAAGGCGGGTGATCACTATGCACAGGAACGAGAGGAATCGGTACAACAGATGACTCACAATCAAAAATATTAGTAATGAACAAATCCAAAAACCTTCCATTATTATTTGGCAACAAATTTACTTGCATGGCATTTAATGACGACAGAAAATTTATCATATGTATGTTGCAAGCATTATTAGAGTTATAATTTATTACGGGTTCTAAATAGGAACCACGAGAACATTGACGCCACTGTAAATGGGGTAAATTATAGTCACCTACAACAATATATGAGTCAATATCAGGGGATTGGAGTATATTTTCTAAGCTGTTTAAATGGTAATCATAAACTTCTGCTTTCATACTAGGTGGAATGTAAGTCGCACTAATAACACAGCAATAGTTACGCGTCTTAAGCTCGAGCAGGACATGATCAAAAATAAAAGGAAGAGGAGTGTCCTTGTGTATTGCGCACATACTTGGGCACTATAAAATGACTCTTGCGTAGCTGGCCTGGTATTAACGAAATCTTCCACGGACATCTAAATAGATGTGGGGAGCTATTATAAGCGTTCAGAATAACTTGTTAACTGAAATGTTCGCTGTAGTGCTATTCTCTAATGATTTGCGTGAGACTACTATTCCCATAATGTGAACATTCTTAGAGAATAGCACTACTGGTCGACGATTTGATCAGACTTTCAAAAACTGGGAGTTATACTGTCCAGGGGCCTGACTCTCCAAAATGATTCAATTTTGATTCAGATTCTATCGTGGCGCGTACTCCCGAATAAGTAATAAATATAACGAGTTTCTTTATCCTGATAAAATCAAAGTAATCCACCAAATAAAATACCAAAAACCGTTGTGATCGCACTGATTCGATTGTCGATTGTGTCAGGAACGCCTGCAGGTTAATTCCTTCATGATTTTCCAATTTCCTGCAGCTTATACTTATTGTGATGGTGACAGCGTCTCTAACCCTACAGTATAAAAAGCAATTAATTACGCCTCAAACGTCCTCAAGGGGCAAACAAAATTATGTTTATCGCCGCCTAAATCAATTACTCGAAAGATTAATATGTCAACAAGTGAGATTTACTGCGTCGTAAGGCTAGAAATTTCTCGAAATTACGTCCTTAGACAGCAGTTAATCAAGATTAGACGTTGTACCGTACGCCGGAGGGTTTAATATTACTTGACCTTCTGCGGCTGTCACAAAAAATTGCATGCTCCAATCGATTACCATTATTGATTCGAGTTCGTTTTATATATTCTATCTTATTACAATCGTATAAGGATCAATTTGTATCTACAAATGTCTGCTTAAAGGCTGCCTACAACATCCAACCGCGTAGAAACAAGTTATGACGCAATGATTAATAGTTATTTAATGAAGCATGAATATGTTTTGGTCTCGTGCTAACAAGTTTTATTTGCTACCTTCTAGTAGTAACTGCATGCATTTCCACTACCGGTCTATTTTAATTCGACATCATTAAACCATTTAAAAAAGGGAATCAAAAAAATATATTTTTGTAAATTTTCATGAGTTTTTTTCACGGAGTTCACACAGAGAGAGAGGTACCTTTCTGTGCGTCATATATAAGTAGCAATGTCATTTAACAGTAATCATTTAATCAATGATCTAACCTTAATCTTTATTCTTTATCTTCTCTTATAAATAAAAATGAATTGCTGTTCGTTAGTCTCACTATAACTTGAGAACGGCTGAACCGATTCGACTATTTTTGGTCTTGAAATATTCGTGGAAGTCAAGAGAAGGTTTAAGCGGTTTGTATGCCCAACGAAGTGGGTACAGGTCAGCTAGTATGTCATACTATATTCGTGGGGTGCCAGAGAAAGACTAGCACTTCTCCTTCAACCGTGGGTGTCGTAACAGGCGACAGAGGGAATATATTTCCGGAAATGAGCAGCAGTGTTTCCACGGAAATTGTTATTCTGAAAAATGCCAACCGGCTTCGAGTATTGAGTACTGAGCTTGCAGTAAATACTTTAGGGTTATGTCCAAAAGTATATGGACACCTCCGTGGTCTAATGGTTCAGAGCTTGGCTCTCGGAGGTCGTGGGTTAGAATTCCGCCGAGGGAGCAAAAAGCTCTAAGCTTCTCCTGTTTCTTGTTATCAGTTCCGACGGGCCAACTAGTTAATATTCCGACACTGTATATTTTGTAGTAGTTTGTTTATGGATTAGAGGCCCTTGTCAGAAACAAGACTGATTAGGATTCATCATCACATATCCGCTACCTACTGGGCTGAACGTCTCCATAGTCCAGCAGTTAAGAGCTTGGCTCTCGACTGGAGATCGTGGGTTTAATTCTCGATGTTTGCATGGTATAAAGGGCAAATATTATAGTCTTCATGGAATGCTTAAGGCAACTAACGTATTAAAAATGATAAGGATTAATACCATGATGGTATAAATAGCTGATTGATGACAACATTTATTTATTGTTCTAATAAATAAATGTTGTCATCAAGTCGAGTAAGGTCAATATTTACACGGTATATTTAATACATTTTCATTGAATCTAAGATACAATGGAACTAGTTTTAGCTGAAAGAAATAATTTTGACCTAAATAAAAATAATACACCTTTAAGTTTCAAATACATTCGACGATACGAATAGCATAAAAAAGTTATTTTATACGCAATCAAAAGATAACCACAAAGTTTCGACTTTTTAGACATTTGGAAATTTATGATTAAAATATACATAGAAGTTATAAGAAAACTAGCATCCTGTGCCCACTTGAGCAAAGAAATCGTTTAAACCTTCCCTAGACTCCACGAGTATTTCAAGACTAAAAATAGCAGAATCGGTTCAGCCGTTCTCGACTTTTAGCTTGACTAACGAACAGCAATTATTTTTTATATATATTATAGAGAATATTTATGAAAAATAATACAAAATACGGCCAGCCTCAATCGAAATGCCACCCCACAGCGTACAACGCTCTAAAGTTCCCGTTAGCTTAGTTTTAGCTAGAATATTACCTAATTGAATTATGGTTGAGTTTCCACCACTAGAAGACCGCTTGTATAATATAGTTTCGCCGACTCGATTGTGTTGGAAACGTTCCAAACAAGAAGTGACACTCATAATATTATTGTTTATAATAAGGCTATAGTTTGTATGCAGAGCGGACATCATCGTGTACAGTCTGGGAAATGATAGGAGGTTTACATAGTATTGTTAAGCTATGTCGTCACGCTTTTAGTTAGGGTGCACACTAGCTCTACGAAAGGCACATCAAAATATTATATTATACAACATAGTATTATAATTATGTATCGACCAGGTATGTACGTCTAATATACTATCTACTCTATTTGCCGACTGTCTTGGCATCAATCAATACATAGGTAGTATAAAACAAAGTCGCTTTCGCTGTATGTCTGTCCGTATGTATGCTTAGATCTTTAAAACTACGCAACGGATTTTGATACGGTTTTTTTTAATAGATAGAGTGATTCTTAATAATAATAATAATAATAATAATAAAACATTTATTCGACAAATTTAGACATCACATTGCATACACTTTAGAAAAAACAATAGCAAATTAAAATTAAAATCCATACACAGTAGGATTAAAATTAACAAAATAGTTTACACATTTAACTATAACAAAGATAAAAAATATATTAAGGATGAAAGGATGCGGTCGGAAACTACGGTACGGAATGTAATGCCTATACCGTCGAAATGGACACCACTCAGGCGTATTACCGCGGCGTGAACACCACAGTGCCTGGTATTATGTGGTTCCATAAGTGTTGTCATCTGAAGTACAGATTTACACTCAGCAACATCGAATAGTAAGTTACATAAATACATAAACTAGTTAAAATAATAATATAGGTAATATTGAAATTATAGTATGGTGAAAAATAATTATAGTGCTATTCATTGCTATGGACAATGCAGCGGTCACGCCCCCCGCCCCGTCCGCACACCCCGCACATTACCCATTGCCCATAGTAACTAAAGTTATGTCGCAGGGGGCAGGCGCGCACATGGGTAGACGCCATAGGTCTGTCCACAGAACAGGATCTGTCCATAGCAACTATCATGAGATAGTTTATAATATGAGTTAATTGCACAGTGTTTATTACATACATAATATACCTATGTATAATAATATATATACTTATTACGTATTGGCGCAGTACAAGGAAAGAAAGGTTAGTTGATTGAATTAAAATATTTCTGTATTATAATACAAAAATACTTTCAATAATAATAAACATATATCGAATGCATATGATATTGGGATTTATATTTTAGGTGTGTGCTACTAAATAATATTATATTGTCTATAAATATTATATATATTAGGTATATTCGTCAGCATAAACAGTTAACAGAGTATCTCTGCATAACACTATAATAATATGACATAATATTATGTACCCTGGCAAGTTCGGGTGGATCAACTATTGTTCTAAGGAATAATAATATTATGTAGTGATCACATATTATCACCTACAAACCGCCGTGTCTCGGCTTACAACCCAGAAGGTAAAATGTTGTATTTTATTATTAAAATGTTAAAAAGTTGTATTTTATTAATAAAAATAATAATAATTAAAACAGTTATTAATGCATTCTTTAAAGTATAATTTAGCAAGTAATTAAATTATTAATAATGATAAAAAATAAATCAAATATTATATCTAATTCAGTTATATCGTATCCATAATTATTATTATATCATTGCAAGTTGTTCTTGCATAAGTACATATTTAAGTTTTACCTTAAAACTATTTATTCAGTTCGGACCTTGCCCTCGCAGGGGCTCGACGTGCGTAGTGACTGTGTGCGTTACTTGCAATTGATTTTAAGTTATCGTTTAAATATTAATATTTTGACGCCAAATGGAGTCTATTGAAGAGGAAGAGGTGGAGGATGGATGCAGTGATATTTTATGTGAGGAGGTAGAAGATGCGAATGGAGAACGGAGACCGAGTAAAAGAGGAAGATGTTTTGATGAGAAAGATGATGAACCAGAATGGCGGGAGGTGCCAAAGAAAGTTAGATATAGGAAAGAAAAGGATCGTACGTATGATGTGATAATCAAATGCTCGCAAGACAAATTACCTAAGCAATTCGCTATGGCAAAACTCCTTTTAAGTTTAGGCTTCAATAATATAAAGAAAGTAAAATATATTGGTTCTTACAAAATTGTTCTGGAAGTGGTCGATATAAAGGATGCTGAAAAACTTATGAGTTGCCAAGACTTAAAAGATAAAGGTTGGATGGTATATCGTGCTGGTGACATAAATATTACATATGGTATCATAAGAAACGTGGACTTAGATGTAGAAGATGAAGAAGGTCTGAAACTAATCACATGTCCCAATGAAATTAAAATCAAATCTTTCAAGCGCCTAATGAGACGAAACCAAGAAGGTAACTGGGTACCAAGTGAGTCCGCTCGTATTGGATTTATCAGCTCACAACTTCCATCTCATGTATTTATAAATATGCTGCAGTCGAAAGTTGAACCCTATATTTTCCCCGTTACGCAATGCTCCAGGTGTTGGAAATTTGGTCATAGTAAAAATTTGTGTGGGGCTAAAAAAATTACCTGTCCTAAGTGTGGAAACTTTCATGAAAACTGTGAAATAACTAACTATAAGTGTGTCAATTGTTTCGGTGGTCATATGGCACTAAGTAAGTCCTGTCCATTATTTTTAAAAGAAAAGAGAATCCGTGAACTGATGGCTGAATTCAATTGCTCTTATCGCATTGCATGCAGTATGTATGTGCGGCCAGAGATGGAATGTATTGATGAGAGATCGAGTATTAACACACAAACAGGGAGAAATCAAATTTTAAACACCGGTAACACCTTTGATTCCTTAGAGTTGGATCCTAGTGAGAGGCCAGAGCACGTTTATACGCCGATACTAGCTAATTTTCCGTCATTACGTTCCAAAACAATTAATAAAAAATCGTCATCAAACATAAACAACAAAAGTTATGAAAAGTCGTCCTCTCATGAGCGTCACTCGAAGAATACTGGAGAACCTGGCGCGAGCGGTTCGTATGCAGCGGCCGCGGCGCGCTCGCAACACACACAGGTGCAAGGCAATGAATGTATAGGTGATATTGATAACGAGTTCCATACTAATGAGTTACTCACGCGCTTAAAAGATTTATTATTTTTACAAGAATTAAGTTTTATGCAGAAAATACGTAGTTCTATAAAATATGTTTTAGATTGGTTTTTAATAACAAAATCAGAGTACTTATCTAAAATGCCGGTATTACAATGTATTGTTGAAGTTTTAAAATTATATTTTATTTAATGGATCAAATTGTTAATATTAAGATACTGCAGTGGAATTCACAGAGTTTAAGGAACAAAGTCACAGCCTTAGAGAATATTTTATTACAAGAAAAAGTGCATATAGGTATATTATCAGAAACTTGGCTTAAGCCTGGCAGTTTGCTAAAAATCTCGTCTTATAATATATATAGGTATGACCGAGATGATTCTTATGGTGGAATTGCAATTTTAACACACAAGTCGATTAAATCACAAATGTTTAACTTTACATTATCTAATCACGGAATTCAAGTTTTAGGGGTTAAGATTTTTAACTGTGGTTTTTTGAATAATGTTATAGCGGTTTATTGTCCGCCTAATGTGAATACGAATACGGACGATTGGAGAATGATTTTTTCTAAGTGGTCTAATCGAACCATCATAGCAGGCGATTTTAATGGCCATCATCCAAATTGGTCGAATAAATTAAACAGTAGAGGATCACAAATATTTAATGCTGTTAATGACTTTAATTTTATTTCTCTTAATACTGGACAAAACACACGAGTTAAGATGGTAAATAATAACGTGCAATATAGTTCTCCTGATATAACCTTTGCCTCATCCGATATTGCCTTGCGTTTTAGCTGGACGGTTTCTAATGAAAGTTTGAATAGCGATCATCTTATAATAATTTTTTCGGTTCATATACAATGTTTTAGTAATTTCGAAAGTAAAAAACGTAATTTTAAAAATTCTGATTGGTCAATTTATAAAGATTTTATAGAACAAAATTATATGAGTATAAATACAGAGCTCAATATTCAGGAGTACTATGATAAATTATTGGAAGTTATGAACGATGCGGCGGACAAGGCTATACCTACTATCAAGTTATGTAATTTACCAGCTACTATTTTCACCCCTAAATATTATTGGTCCCCACTATTGTCTCGTGCAGTAGCAGAGCGAAGACGTGCCCTGTCAAGTTTCAGAAGAAATCCAACCCCCACAAATTTTACACTTTATAAACAAAAAGTCGCTGACGCACAACGACGTATAAGAAAGGCCCGATTAGATTCCTTCAAGTCCTTTTGTAACAGTTTAGATACGGCAATTTCTAGTAATGACTTATGGGCGAAAATGCAATGGGTGAAAGGTATTCGAAATTTTAAAAATCATGATATGGACTATTGCAAAGCTTATTCATTTATTAAACAACTCACCCCAGATTATGTTACGCCGGAGATGCCTAAGTTCTTATCGGTAAATAGGCAATTAGAGTGCCCGGTTACTATGAATGAACTGATGAACGTATTAAAGAACAAGGACACATCACCGGGGACGGACGGCGTTACATACTCGATGATTCGTAATTTTCCTCGAAAAGAGATTTTACTTTGTTTTTTTAACAAGTGTCTTTCTTTAGGTATTATTCCGTATCAATGGAGGGAGGTAAGAGTGATTCCTATACCGAAGCCGGGAAGAGATATGACAAATATATCTTCATTTAGGCCGATATCGTTAATCTCGTGTATCTGCAAAGTATTACATAACATTATTACCAGACGCCTTGAGTGGTACTGTGAACATAATAATTTATTTTTAGGAAATACAGTAGGGTTCCGTCGAACGTATTCGTGTTTAGATAGCTTAGTTCGTTTTGTGTCGCAGGTTCAAATTGGGTTCACGATGAAAGAAAAAACCTTAGCATGTTTTGTTGACATAAATAACGCATACAATAATGTTAATATTGTTAGGTTAGTACAAACATTGGACGAAATAGGTATAGGCGCATCTTTATGTAAATATATTTGGGAATATCTACATGAAAGACACTTGAATATGGTAGTGCTAGGTAGCAGTGACAAGGTTGAGAGGTGGACTTGCCATGGCTTAGCTCAAGGTGACCCAATGTCATGTATTTTATTTAACATAATTACGAGTAAAACCTGTACAAATATCAAAAATGTTTTATTCTCACAGTACGCTGATGACTTTGTGCTTTATATAACTGGAATTAATTTGCGGTTTATGACATTGACCATGCAAAGTACTCTCGATAAAATGATACTGATGTTAGAGGAAATTGGTTTAGATTTATCCCCATTAAAGAGTAAGGTATGTTTATTTTCGAGGGGTAGACACAAGCAGTCAGTCAATTTAGTGGTAAATGGTATTGAGATAGAAAATGTAAATGTAATTAGATATTTAGGGTTATATTTAGATGTCTCGTTAAGTTGGAAATTTCATGTGAAGCAGTTATGGGAGGTATTGTTAAAAAAATTAAACGTTTTCAAAGTCTTAGCCGGTTCGTCGTGGGGAATACATCAATTACATTTAAGAAATTTATACATCACGCTAATTCGGAGCCGACTTGATTACGCTAGTTTCTTGTATGACACGTGTGCTAAAAGTAATATTTGCAAATTAGATCAAATACAAAATCAGGCCATGAGACTGGTTGGTGGATTTATAAAAAGTTCTCCTATTCACGTGATGGAGTCGGAACTGTGTCTACCCCCATTGTTCTTAAGAAGAAGGTTTTTAGCGGGTAAGTTTTATTTTAAATGTAAATCAATTAGAGATGGTGAAACCATTTCGGGTATTTCTAAGTTGGCTGTTCTTTGTTCTAATCATTCATATTGGAGAAATAAAAAAAAACCATTATTAGTTGAAATACATAGAGATTTTAGTGATTTAAATATATATACTTCCTTAAAACCCGAGATGTTTTCATTAACAACTTGGATGACTAACATAAATATTAAATCCTGCATTTATTTAGATATAGATAGAGTGGATAGACCTAAGCGTGCCCTTAACAGTTTATATATTTTAAATAATACTATTAAATATTTAAATAAAAATTATAGTGAATACTACAAAATATACACTGATGGTTCGAAGAGTGATAACGGAGTAGGTGCCGCTTTTTATGACCCACAAGCTAAATTAAAGGCTTATTTTATGTTGAACAGTAAACACTCAATTATGTCAGCTGAATTGCAAGCTATTTCCGAAAGCCTATCGTATGTTAAAACTTGTAGTGATAAAAAATATGTAATACTATGTGACTCTAAAAGCGCTTTACAACATCTAGCTCGGTGCTCCTCGTCGTTGCGAGGGCTCCCGATAGCTTATGTAATACTTGACTCACTTTTGGAGTTACAAAGTAAAGATTTAAATATTAAGTTTCAGTGGGTCCCTTCTCATATAGGCTTGTCAGGGAACGATCAGGCAGATGAATTAGCACAGTTGGGGGCACACTCTGGTATAGTAGTAGAACATATGCCTTTCTTCACGGATTTGTTAGCAGACGTTAAAAAGAATTGTTATAGCTTATGGAAAACCCACTTCGACGAAAGATCCGTGAAGAAGGGCATTTGGTATAAAACTTTATGCAACGAGCCACCTAAGATTCCGTGGTTTGCCTCAGTGAAGGTGGACAGACATAGGCTAACGTCGCTCATGAGGCTGCGCTCCGGACATGTTCCACTAAATGCATTCGGTTACATGATGAAAGTGTCTAATACACCCAACTGTAGTTTGTGTCATATGCGGGAAGATGTGTACCATGCTTTGGTGGAGTGTTCCCGGGTGGAGTCCGAGCGACGCAGGCTTGAGGCTGACGCGGGAGTGTCACTTAGACAACTTGGTTGTGTAGGTGACATTCTCGCGCACCCGGAAGAACCGGTTTGCTGGGCGCTGGTTAATTTGTACATATCTGTTGTTAGGCTTAGAACTGATTAGATAGTGTGAATTTTGTAATTTTGATTTTAATAAGGCTGGCATTGTCGGTTTCGACACAAGCCTAAATAAATAAAGAAAAAAAAAAAAAAAAAAAAAAACTATTTATTGTTTTCAGAGTCCGGAAGTGTGGCGGCAGAAGATTGTTCCAAACTTTACTTGCCAGATATCTGAAGCTACTTCTAAACATAGAAGTACGATGGGAAGAAGTAATCAGTAAATAAGCCGATCCTCTAGTAATCATTGTTAAATTGTTATCGCAGGCCCACTGTAATTTATCATACAGGTAGGACGGCGTTTTAAATTTTACAACTCCAAATAAGAGGGTGGCGAAATGTAGCTGTCTGCGACCATCCATTTTGAGCCACCGTAAGTTATTAATATAAGGCGTTACGTGGGTACGCGGAGGGATTTCACAGCAATACCTACTGCACGCATTCTGAACCTTTTGTATGAGGTTTTTAGACCGTGCAAGCAGACACGGGCCTATCACCACGTCAGCGTAATTTAAATTTGAGAGCACCAGAGACTCACAGAGAGTACGACGCAACGGTTCTGCTATTAATTTTCTTATTTTGTACAGAACTTTTAGCCTATAGAAGCATCGACTGACTGTTTTTACGACGTGTTTCTCAAACCTAAGTCCTTCATCCATTAACACTCCCAGGTTCTTTGTCTCTGTAACCCTAGTTATACTATTATTTCGTACATGTATCAGTGGCTCTGTTTGCATAATTTTTTGGATTTGATATTTTGAACCCAATATCATGTACTGGGATTTGCTAGGGTTAAGTACTAAAGTGTTCGTATCAGACCACTCACATATACGCGCTAGATCATCATTGATCTTTTTCACTGCCTCATTGACATCACATGGTTTAGCACTGATATATAATTGGATGTCATCAGCATATATGTGGTGTTTACAGTGCTTTATGTGTTGGACGATATCTGCACAGTAAATCGAAAAAAGGATAGGGCCAACCACTGAGCCCTGAGGTATTCCCCTATCTATCCTAGAAGGGTTAGAACGTGTTGTTTTACCGTTGTCATCTTTTATTTCGACCAATTGATACCGGTTAGTTAAGTAACTGGAGAACCAAGCGATGGCCCCATCGTCGAAACCATAAAATTTAAGTTTGGCTAAGAGCAAAGGTATGCTAATTGTGTCAAATGCGCGTGAAAAATCCAACAGAACCAAAATAGTTACTTTGCCTTCATCTTGTGCTGAGATTATATTATCAACAACGTCAATAAGTGCGGTTGTCGTACTATGTCGACTACGAAAACCAGATTGAACAATTGGTAGTATGTTGTGTTCTTCCAAAAAGCTGCTTATTTGGGAATGCACCACCTTCTCCAGAATTTTAGACATACATGGCAGTAGGCTAATTGGTCTGAGGTCCTTTAATTCGTGTACATTTTCTTTTTTCGGCAGAGGCTTAACGACCGCCAAGTGCCACATCTCAGGGAATGTACTAGTTGAAAGGGAAGTGTTGATGATTAGAGTAATGACATTTAAACAAATCGGAAAATTACTAAAGATCGATAGCATGTCTAGGCTTATGCCGTCGTCACCGGCTGCGTTAGACTTGCAAGTTTTTATAAGCTTTAAAACTACTCTGTCACTGACCGTAGAAAAGCTGAACTTACTTGAGTGAAATAAACAGTTATTGAAATAATTTTGCGTTAACAGGGGGACAGAAGCAGTACCTGGACAATCCAAAAAAAAGTTATTGATAAGGTTAGGATCTGAAATATGAGGAGGCAATGTTAAATCAGACTTAGATTTATGTATATTAATGTTTTCCTTTACATGTTTCCACATAAGGTGTGGAGAATTAATATTAGCATTGAGGTACGTGTTAAAATAGGCTACCTTTTCCCTGGTAAGCGCGTTAGCCACTTCGCGCTTGAGGTCTTTGTAGTAAGAAATATGCGATTTGCTTTTAGTGTTCCGTGCACGTTTATGCGCATCATCCCGACACTTCATCATCTTTTTAATGTTGTGTGTAACCCACGGGTGCTGACGGTATTTGACATAAAGCGTTTTGACAGGAGCCAACAAATCAAATGCCCACAACATGCTGTTGTTAAATGTACGTACCATCTCATTAACGTTAGATAATTGTTCAAAGAAGTTCCAGTCTATTGTATTTACAACATACTCTAAATCGCTACTGGCGATATCCTTAAAATCTCTATAGGTGATTTTTCGGGCTACTGCCACCGGTTTAGGAATAGATATGTGAAAAGAAATAAAGGCGTGACTACTTAGATCGGGTATGTAGTCAACCACGACTCGGTCCAGGTCTGCGTTAGAACAGACTAGGTCGAGCAGGGTTTCTGTGTCCGCAGTGAAGTGTGTAGCTTCAGATGTAAACTGGTGTAGACTGTGTGTAGATAAGAAGTCGCGTAATATTCTAAAATGAGTCGTATTAGTGTTAAAATAGTTAATGTTGAAATCACCAACTAAATACAAATAATCGTAGCCCGAGAGGCTGCTAATTGTGTCGGTAAGAGCATCAAGAAAGATATTCACAGATAGCCACGGTGGCCGGTATGCCGTACCTATAAAGACTAGCTTACCATTAGTTTTCAGTGAAAGCCACATCTGCTCGACGTTCGGTGTTATGGCGTTAAGTTTAACAATCTGCGTGCTAAGGTTTTTTCTGATGTAAAAACCTACGCCTCCGCCGCGGGTACGCACGCTCTCGGGTCGAGGTATATGCACGAGGCGATAGCCAGCGACGCGCGGCGCACGCGCGTTTTGGCCCAGTCTCAACCAAGTTTCATTTAACGCGATAATGTCGCAGTTATGTCTGTCTGCAGCCACTAGAAATTCATCGTGCCTGGAGCCCAGTGAACCAGGGTTTATAAAACCAATTTTGATGGTTTTGGTGTTAATCATTTTTGATTAAAAATTTAGATACTCTGATATTATGCTCGTTAAAAATAATTACAATAGATTTTGCCATGGCGGGATAAGTATTAATTAGTGTATTATTAAATATTATGTGGTAAATAATATAATTATAGCTTATTAAAATGAAAATACTTATATAACACAGTGTAAAATTATAAACATAACAAAAATAACATAAATATATTGCTTGTGTATTATAGTAGTATAGTAATAATTTAAATATAATATAATGGATGTTGTTTTTGTACCTACGAGATGACAACACTGTGACGTTTGCGGCATAAAATACATACGAGTACATAGTACAATATAATATATTAAGTGGAGGTTTATTCAATACATTACCGTACCGTTTCCGAGATAGGTGAACCATACACATATTATTTAAATGATGTAATATTATTATTAACAATATACACATATTAAATATAGAAAATAAAAAATATTTGTTATCAAAATATGCAACAGACACAGACATTACTACTGAGAGTGGCTTAACAAAAATTAAAAATAGGTATAATATTATATTGGAGCGCGTTACTCCAAGCGACCAACGGCACCAGTACAAAAAATTCGGAGTAGGTCGTTATCAGTTCTAATTCTGTGTACCTGGGAACCCGGATCACGGCGAGCAAATATATACCCCCCGCGGGTCCAGACATACCGCCAGTTGCATCGACGGCCTTCCTCGCGGGCCCTGTAGAACAGAGCGCGGTTGCATCTCGTCAGGTGCTCGTTAAGGTGGATACGCCGTGAAGGGCCCTCCAAGATGCCAGTAGTATCAATACCACGTCGCACACGAGCTGCTCCTAAGATGCTGTCCCGCACTGCTCTTCGCCCTAGGCGGACAATGAGCGGTCTAGGTCTCTGGTGTTCTTCCCCGGACATGACAGTTTTTTTTATACCTTTTCGCATAACACTCACTATGTCATGCTCGCTAATGTTGAGTCCAATTTTTTTTGTTATGAGGCCTACTATATGCACCAAATTTTCCCCCGAAGTTTCAGGCAATCCCGCGATTTGAATGTCGTTGAGTAGGTTTTCTTGCTCCCTATCATTCAGCTCGGTCTTTAGCTGAGCGATGAGCTCAGTGACCGCCGGGTCTTGCGCACGGGCTGACGTCCGCGCGCTTAATTCCTGCTCCACCGCGGCTACACGTTGTTCAACGACATCCACGCGCTTGTTTACTTCGTTAATAGTTCCGTTCAGTTTTACAACCTCCTGCCTCAGGGACTTCATCTCGACGCAGACTGTGGTGATAGCCTCCCTAAGGAGTTTCATTTCTTCCGCTAACGTGTTCGGCGATGACGTGCCATTTGCATCGAGAAATGACGTGTTTGGTGAACCTGGACTCTTAGTTGCGGAGATGTGTGTGTTTTGTGCAGTAGGTGGTGTTGTGCAAGTTCCACAGACCCAGTTCGAGCCCTTGGAATTGTAACCTCTGGCGCACCCGGGGTGGAACATTCCTGTGCATTTGGTGCACTTAGCACTAGTAGCGGAGCTCAAAAACTTGGCGCACAAGGTACACTTGTAGTTAGGCATTATAAGGAGTATTATTAATGCTATTAAAAGAAAAAACTAAGTCGAAAGAAGTCCGAGTTGAATGGTAACAAACGTTAGGCCGTTTGAATTACAGTAGGTACACTTTGAACAGCTGACTGTCACTTGCTGACGATACTTTTAATCACCGTTTTATAGTTTTATTTAGCACTGAATATAATAAATTTAATACACTGAACGTTTACTGTTACTTGTTTTAAAATAATATATGTATTTGAACACTTATTATGTGGTTTTAATATTTTAAAATTTAATTTTACTTGGAGCTGAGTGTAATCTGTCAAACGTCAAACACTTTTTTTTTTTTTTTTTTTTCTTAAGGAAGGTTTGTATGTATAATAAATATAAATGCATAATATACTAGAGAAACACTGATAAATTTAAAGGTTTCTAATGTGATGTCGTAAATAAGCACGTTTTTTGCACTTATATTGCAAACGATGGCTGAACCCTACGAGATAGACCAAAATAGTGTACTACAGTATTGTTCACCTTAAAAAGTTCAACAAAAAAGTCCGTGATGGTATATGTCTATCTCTTAAAGATAACCCACCATAACCATTTTTATCCTTTACTAAAAAATGGTTATTTACGAAGTGATTTTAAACAATACAGCATTAATCCTTATCCAATTAAGTACTTTAAATAAATTGTGCATTTATTATAGATCAACATGCTTTTTACAGCATGTAATTTAAACGAATATTACCGAAGATATTACAAATTTAAAATGCAGGGTCGTAGTTGTTTGTGCCGCGGCGGTACCGACCCGCGGCCGGCCGGGGGTCGGGCGGCGTAATATTTAAAAATGAATTGCTGTTCGTTAGTCTCGCTAAAATTCGAGAACAGCTGAACCGATTCGGATATTTTTGGTCTTGAAATATTCGTGGAAGTCTAGGGAAGGTTTAAACGGTTTCTATGCTCAACGAAGTGAGCACGGGTCAGCTAGTGTTATATATACATGGTGTAAAAAGAGCAGTCACTATAACTTTGTGGGGTAATAACCAGGCAAGAGATATATCCATTGTTACTAGTCATTTGCTTTTAATCCACTGTTTTAAAAATTTAAAATTTTTCAATAGGCAATGTACAACGTGCACAACACAGCGATCAGCTGATTACGCTGAGAGGTCAATAGCACGCGTAAGACGTTCATTACGTACTAGGGCAAAAATTATAAAATTTAAGAATTTAATGCAGTACGCTGTTCCAAACAGTTCAGCCTTGCGACTAAAATAATAAATTTCAAAAAAAATAATTTCGTTTTTAAAAAAATATATAATTAAAAGAATTCATTTCTATAATCAGTCAAGGTCTTATAATCCTATCCCAAAGTTATAGTGACAGCTCTTTTTACACCCTGTATAAAAAAAGAATTGGCCAAATTGATCCAGGAGTAATTGTTGAGTTATGCACACAACACATTTTTTTTTTTTTATAATAATAATAATTTATTTCAAACCATAACAATTTTAACATACCATGTATAACAATAATTTTAAAGAAAATGTTTACATATAGAAATCGTTTTATGTAGTTGCTATACCTACTTAATCATAATAACGTCTTGTGATGTAAGCCATTGAATATTGCATTGGACCCCAAACTAGGCCGAAGCCTGTATCTTGGTGGTCCTTATTGTTTAAATTTTCTACAAATTACATTTACCGTTTTTTGGCGCTGCATTTACATTAATAAGATAAAATATATTATAACAAGTATGATATAAAGGTACATATAGATATTTGGAATAATAATTAAGAACATTAAAAGGAACATTAAATTTAAGTATTAAACAATAAGAAAATTAATTAATCCTAATTGTATAAATAAAATAACAAAACAATTAAGATCTAAAACAATACAATATTTAATATGTGTGTGTGTGTGTGTGTGTGTGTGTGTGTGGGTGTTTGTGTGTGTGTATTTGTATGTATTTGTGTGTAATATGCCAATTTAACCTGTTTTAGTCATCCCTTTCGCGTTACGTACCTCCACTAGTAGCTCTGTTTCAACGTAAGATTTAGACATAATGTACTGTTTTATGTATGAAGTGGTCGACAGACTTTGTGTCTGTTCCATCTTACTGTTACTATCCCTCACTATAGATCCGATGACAAAAGCGTGGATATACGGTGGTAGTCGCGACGCGAATACGGTTCGGATTTTCGGAAGAACCACAACCGGTGGCAGTGTTTGGCTAATTATCGAGTATTTCTTTATAGTTCTTAGGATAAATAGCTGTCTCACACTAGGTACATTAAATTCCTGCAGCAGCTCTGTGGTTGGGTATCGGCGAGGCTTACCAAGAGCTACTTTGATCACAGAGCGTTGAGCCCGCTCTAGCTCAATCATATGTGATTTTGCCGCACCACCCCAGGCTCCGATGCAGTACTGCAGTAAAGATTGACAGAGTGCACTGTAAACAAGTTTTTTAACTTGCATGCTAGCAACTGGTCTTAGTGATCTCATTAGAAATATCAGTTTTCGTGTTTTATTAGCCACATTAGTAATGTGTAGTCGGAACGAAAGGTTTTAGTCAATCTGAACGCCCAGGTACTTTACTGATGCAACCATGTTTATGTGGTCGCATGCGCATCTTTTCATAAGAGGAAACGACAAGATCGAGCAGTTCTTCTCATGTATTTTTATGCTGTTGAGTTTGGGCTTTGTGGCCTCGGTTATGTGGAAACCTACGAAGTTCGTTTTTGTAACATTAAGGGTTAGGAGATTTTGATTTAGCCACTCATTAACTCGAAAAATACCTCTTTCGGCGGCATGGGCAGCACTTCGCCAACATTTATCCTGGAATATTGCGACAGTATCGTCAGCATAACAAATGATCTCAGTTATAGATATATTCAGCTGCAGAATGCCATTCATATAAATTGTAAATAAGGTTGGAGAGAGAATGCTACCCTGGGGAACGCCTATGGTTATTTTTTGTTCGTTACTTAGGTGATTCCCAATCCTTAACCTCTGACGCCTATTACTCAAATAACTCTCAAACCAAGCGTGGGCGATCCCTCGAACCCCAAAGCTTTCTAGTTTTTTTAGTAAAAGTGGTATGAAAACAGTGTCAAAGGCCTTGGCGAGATCGAGAAATACTCCTATACACCGTTTACCTTCATCTAGGTTCCTTGAAACAATTGATGTCAGCAGTTCTACCGCGTCTTCTGTCGAGCAACCTTGCCTGAAGCCAAACTGGCGCTCCGATATCAATTTTTGACGCTCCAAAAAACTGACTAGGCGCCTGTTTACGACTTTTTCCAAAATTTTTGATAGAATGGGTAACAAGGAGATTGGTCTGTAATTTTAAATTTTATTTTTTGTACCTGATTTATGTATAGGGCGAACTACAGCTGTCTTCCAGCAATCTGGAAAGACTCCTGTTTTAATACTAAGGTTACAGATATATGTAATGGGTAAAATGATGGCTGTTTTAATGTGTTTCAGAAATGAAGGTAAGAAAGAGTCTATACCAGGGGCGCCATCTGGTTTCAGATCTGAAATAAATCTGTCAATCTCTTTTGTGTCGGTTGGATTCAAGAAAATTGATTCAGAGGTAAGTGCATCGACTTTCAGGTTATGGCATAGGGAATCCTTAGTTTCTGATATTTTGTCCATTATGTTCGAAGCTAGTTTCGGGGCTACCTCGACAAAATACTTGTTGAAAGAATTAACCGCCTCCTGTGGTGATGGTTGGTTTTTGAGTAGTTCTAGATGTTCAGTTTTAGTTTGACGGATGTCACACACGTCTTTGATTGTTTTCCATAGTTTTTAGGGTCACGGTGGTTTTTAATTAATTTTTTATTTTCGTGGTCGGTTTTAAGTTTCCGTAATAGCCTGTTACAGAAGTTGCGGTATCTTGTATAAGTTATTTTCAGGCAGACATTATTCGGTTCCTTTTTCACTTTTAGGTGGAGTTGGTCTCTATGACGCATACATCGTATGAGACCGGGCGTAATCCAGGGCTTTAAATTGTAATTGTTTCTGCTAACCTTTATTTCTGAAGTGAAATTATCAATGAGAGTGGAGAGAGTGCTATTTAATGACTTTGTAGCATCATTAACGTTATCCGCATTAACAATTTCACCCCAGTCTTTAGTGTTTAGAACCTCCAATATTTTATTATAGTCAGTTTTTGAGTTTGATTCCCAATCCTTAACCTCTGACGCCTATTACTCAAATAACTCTCAAACCAAGCGTGGGCGATCCCTCGAACCCCAAAGCTTTCTAGTTTTTTTAGTAAAAGTGGTATGAAAACAGTGTCAAAGGCCTTGGCGAGATCGAGAAATACTCCTATACACCGTTTACCTTCATCTAGGTTCCTTGAAACAATTGATGTCAGCAGTTCTACCGCGTCTTCTGTCGAGCAACCTTGCCTGAAGCCAAACTGGCGCTCCGATATCAATTTTTGACGCTCCAAAAAACTGACTAGGCGCCTGTTTACGACTTTTTCCAAAATTTTTGATAGAATGGGTAACAAGGAGATTGATCTGTAATTTTCAATTTTATTTTTTGTACCTGATTTATGTATAGGGCGAACTACAGCTGTCTTCCAGCAATCTGGAAAGACTCCTGTTTTAATACTAAGGTTACAGATATATGTAATGGGTAAAATGATGGCTGTTTTAATGTGTTTCAGAAATGAAGGTAAGAAAGAGTCTATACCAGGGGCGCCATCTGGTTTCAGATCTGAAATAAATCTGTCAATCTCTTTTGTGTCGGTTGGATTCAAGAAAATTGATTCAGAGGTAAGTGCATCGACTTTCAGGTTATGGCATAGGGAATCCTTAGTTTCTGATATTTTGTCCATTATGTTCGAAGCTAGTTTCGGGGCTACCTCGACAAAATACTTGTTGAAAGAATTAACCGCCTCCTGTGGTGATGGTTGGTTTTTCAGTAGTTCTAGATGTTCAGTTTTAGTTTGACGGATGTCACACACGTCTTTGATTGTTTTCCATAGTTTTTAGGGTCACGGTGGTTTTTAATTAATTTTTTATTTTCGTGGTCGGTTTTAAGTTTCCGTAATAGCCTGTTACAGAAGTTGCGGTATCTTGTATAAGTTATTTTCAGGCAGACATTATTCGGTTCCTTTTTCACTTTTAGGTGGAGTTGGTCTCTATGACGCATACATCGTATGAGACCGGGCGTAATCCAGGGCTTTAAATTGTAATTGTTTCTGCTAACCTTTATTTCTGAAGTGAAATTATCAATGAGAGTGGAGAGAGTGCTATTTAATGACTTTGTAGCATCATTAACGTTATCCGCATTAACAATTTCACCCCAGTCTTTAGTGTTTAGAACCTCCAATATTTTATTATAGTCAGTTTTGAGCCTTGTTCTTCGCATACTGTCTCTATTGGGTAATTTTATTTCGTCTAGACTAAGACCGGCCAAGGTGATGTTATGATCGGTGAGTGTACTATTACATACTACGCCAAGAGCTGTTTTCGACGGTTTCAGGAATATGTGGTCCAGGCATGAATTTAGCCGAGTTGGTTGTGTGATGGCTGGGAGGAAACCAAATTCAGCCATTATGCCTAGGTAAGTAATGGTATTTGTGTCAGGAGAATCGTCTAAGATGTTAATATTTATATCTCCTACTATTACTGGATTTTTAGAATCTTTTGTGGATTCAAGCACTGTCTCCAGAGAGGTGAGAAACGTTTTTGTATTTATAGCTGAGGGAGATTGGTAAATTCCGATGACATTAATTTTATTTTCAAGGTTTACGATGAGGCAATTTGCATCATCAAATGAAGGTTCTTGGTAGTGTGCTGACCAGCAGTTTCTGATGTAGACAGTAACTCCACCACATTTATTTATCACTTTTTTGGTGTGGAATGCGTAGTAACCGGGTATTGATGGGATGTACGGTTCAGAGGAATTAAACCAGCATTCTGAAAAGACTAAAACGTCAAAAGAAACGCCCAATCGTTCCAAATCAACATAAAGTTGTCCTGTCGTTGCTTTATGCCCTAGACTTCTCACATTCCAAGACAGGATTTTGAAGTTGAAATTCAGTAGTTCACGAGTACAATCTTCGAGGCGGTCTACATGGCGACACTTGATGGAGATAGTATTATCAATATCATTGTATAACTCTAAATTTTCTATGACTGTATGTGAGAGTGTTGAAATTAATTAAAGAATAGAGTAGGGTCGCTTTGCAGACAAGCATATAGATGCCAAGGGTAAGCACGAAGGTTTGCGATGAACGGGTCTCCGTTTTCAGGTTAGGACTCATATTCAGAAATGCAGTTATTAGTTTAGAATGAGTGAGAAATATGATCAGTACAAAATATTTTGGCTTGTTTTCTGTAGGGTAAGACAATATGATAGTGTTTTGGAATATTAAGTAGTGTGTAAAAAGTCTAGGAGTGTGGAATATATAACAATGATAAGGTCTATCTAGATTGATCTTATAATTTATATGCACTTTAAAACATAATAGAATCTGCCCTATGCCAATCGATCTCAACTGTGGCAGAAGGTGGGTAATATTAAAACTAAATTTAATTATTGTTAAGCGTCGACTGTGAGTTGATTTGATAGTTTGGGCACCTCTCTTGATGTTGACCTCCGAACTTCTCGTCCAGGTCAGTTTGAGTTCGAATAGGGACAGCTGGATGTTTCTCGGCTTTTCGTATGTAGATAGTACCATTTCGTATCCAGCAGAAGAGAAATCCATGTGTTCGTGCACGTGAGCGAGTTTCACGAAATAACAATCTGTTTGTAGGGGTCAGGCGTTCATTAATATATATTTTATTTGCAGGCCCATTTGTAATATCTTCAGAGGAGAGTGGTCGCCTTTCTTTAGCAGCTTTAAGGATTTTGTTGCGTGTCAAGCGGCGGGCAAGTCTCAAAATTATAGATCTAGGTTTTCCAGTTTTGGATTGGCGAGACCCCGTTTGATATACTTCATCTATATCAGCTTCTTGCAGATCCACACCAATTTTCTTCGCGGTCAACATAGTGACGTGTACCAAATTTTCATTGTTGTCTTCATTGATTCCTACAATTTCAAGCTCGTTTCTCATATTACCCTGATCGTACATATTTAACTTGCAGTTGAGATCATTCACCGTGTTTTTTAGCAATATTATTTCCTTTTCCTGGTCTCCCAATTTCTTATTAAATTGTTCGAGTTTTTGGTTCAGGACATCGGAAACCATAGAAATTTTTTGCACGATGTCTTCGTTTTGTTGTTGTAAGTCACAAAGTTGTTGCCTTAATAAACGTATTTCGGAAAGTACCAGCGAATTGTCTGTTTCTGGTGTAGGAGAGTTTGGCTCAAATACTTCCTTGCGCGTAGTATTGGTGGAAACAGGTGAATAATCCATTCGTGGACGCTTCTGACGGAGTGAAATATTTGTATTGTCCGGCGCATCCAAGAGTACTCTCTGCAAGTCGGGTTCTGACTGAGCCTGCAAAACTCCTGTGTCGGTTGATTTGGGAGGGGTGCGTGTAACATTTGGCATCTTGACGAGCTTACTTTTCAAAGCAGTGGACATCGATGGTAAGTAACAGAATGATAATAATATTGTTTTAAAATTTAAATAAGAAAAAGTAATATAGAAATTCACAAAAAGTCATTCACGTCGCTCAGATTCGAACTTGGAACTTTTTGATTGTGTGCTCTGTTACTAGGCTCATGTATAAAGTGCCAACTGGATCGTAGCGTAATTTGCTAAAAAAGCGTTCTATAGCTAACGTAGTTGACTTCGATGTACGGCGAACAAATGTTTTTTATTACTACCGCACATTTGTTGAACACACTTATCTTTTTATGGTTTTCAGAAAACTTTTTACTGATTTTAGCACTTTTTTACACAACAATTTGCACTCGTGTTATAAACAGTTGGAAGAGGCGTATTTGTTTTAGTTATTGGTGCATTACTTTCACTATAAGGATCACTTTATTAACACTTTTTGGAATTTAGTTTGAGGAGCTAACATAAACGCGTGTGACTTGCCAGACTGCAGCGACCGGAAAAAAGATGCGATCCATTTTTATATTATAAGATTATGTATGTAATAACGATTTTAAATGGAAAGATAATTCCTTACCATTAAAAAAAAACAAAATTTATTATATAATAATTGTGAATATGTTTTTTTTTAATTGTAAGGACGTCTTACCATTAAAAAAAAACAAAGTCACAATTATTATATAATAATTGTGACTTTGTTTTTTTTTTAATTGTAAGGACGCTTTCCTTTTAAAATCGTTATTACATACATAATCTTTTAATATAAAATGGGTCGCAAAATGTGTTAGTAAGCGCATAACTCAACAATTACTTCTGGATCAATTTGGCCAATTCTTTTTTTGTTGTATTTTTTATGGTCAGGATTAGGTTTTTATGAATAAAAATGTTAAAATAAATAAGCAGAAAATTATAAAAGTCCAGTTTTGCAGATTCCGCGTTGCGGGTTCCGGATTACACTTTCCGGGTTTGCGGGTTCCGGGTTTTTTTTTTATTGAATTTCATCACTATCTGTTTGTATGCTTAATGAAGTGGGAATGTGTCAGCTAGTATTATAATATAATATAGGTACATCATGTCTATCCAATCCCATGCTTAGTTGGAATTGTGACTGTTATACATTTAACAATTATGCACCATAATATATTGATGTGAAACTTCTATAAGCGTGTACCTATATGATACATATAAATCGTCACGTTTTTCTGTTACGCACCATATTTAAGTAGTGACGTTTTACTTACGTGTACTTTAATACACGCACGCATCTTTTGGAAACACACACCCAGTCTCTATCATAATAAATCACGTATTGTCTTTTTCAAAAAAATGCTAATCATTCAAATTCAATTTCTGTACCTATGACGCTCACCTTGGCGAATGTCGTATGTTAAAATTTGTGTCACGTCTCAAGAATCGATGACTAGTATATTTGATTGTACAAAGGTAATCTACGGTGTCCCCCGCATACTAATACATAGGCTGAACAGTAAATAGTTGTCTAAGAAAATCCTAATGGTTTTGGAAATAAGGACGAGCCCCTACGAACGTTATTGGCCACTAACACAACCTACCAGGTTATAAGTATGAAGCGGGGGCACCAGTAAAGCGGGGTGCGTGGTGTTCTACCCACTTCAAATAATAGGAAGGTGCTGAGGCGAGAGAAATTCAAGTTGCGAGCCAAACTTATTTATTACAAACTTATATCAGAGCCGACAATATCGCAAATTAATTAGAAATTGACAAACTTAAAAACGTAAACAAGCCAAATTTTTTTTTTAAATAAACATAATAGAGTAAAGTGTACAAAATATAAAGAGTTTTATAAAAGCTACGCTACAAGTATGATATGTCAGTATCTGGTTCCGTAGCTTCCAAACAGATTCTCAATTAAGTTACTTAATTCGGTTTTAAAGTGAATTAATCGAGAGTTTATTTTTAACTATGAGTTATAATGGCGCTTATAGCCTATAACTCCATTCTTATTAACTTCACACTTTATCGTTCGAAGACCAGCATTTAAAATTTCTACCTTATATATAGCCCAGACCTTCCCATTGAAGTAGAACTAGCGAACAAGTTATATCAATAATAAATCTAAGTTATATCAGTGATAAAGTCATGTACATAAATACAAGTAGAAAATACCCTTTGGGGCACTCACGATGGAGACAGTTTGCAGGATGCAGGAAGACATGGCCTGTTCTTACAAAATTAATATCTTCAACTTAGTCTCAAACACTGTTTAAATACTCCAGAGAATGTTAAAAAGATTCAGGAAAAGGAAGGAATAAAAACAATGTTCATGTTAAGCAGAGTTTTACTTCTGTAAAAGACATTAAAAATTCTGTTTTAGGATGTTGATAGGCAAACTTAATTTTAGCTCTAAAATTAATACATTTTTATGTGGCTACCCCATTTTAGTTATCCTATTCTATTTACCCCAATCTATGACTATCTCAAGTCTCTTCTACAGGATTCTATAAATAATTTAAATGTTTTAACGCTTGATAAAATAATATTTAAAATTGTACAGTGTGTAAAATAAGTGAGTGATAATACTTTAGGGTGTGTATGGATCCCGTATATAGAGCTTACTGTGAAAGTACCAGCATTGAAATGATTGTATGGGAAAATTTATGATATTGGGGCATTTCTTATACTCTCATCAACTCTACATAGGAGGCACATACATACCCTAAAGTATTATCACTCACTTTACACCCTGTATATGTATAGCATTTAAATATTATTATCAAGCGTTAAAACATTTAAGTTTTCAACCCGGAAGCAACATAATTTTGTGATGTGAAAAGTCGTGATTAAAAGGTAGTTTTTACCCGACTACCGCGAAACCAAAAAGAAGGGTAATGAGTTTGGCAGTATATTTAATATGTTAAGTAGTGTATGTACCTATCTTTGTTCTACCGTAGCCTTCGATCAACAATAAACTACATATCGTGTCAGCACAAGAAATCCATCTCAGCAAATATCAGCTCACTTAAAAAGTGGGCTGTTATTACATTTAGTTTGCTAGGAACGCTACCTACTTGCACACGTGTCACAATGCTCAATTTAAAATCGCTAATGAAGTCCGCGTGGTATATGCCAATAGCGCTACATATTTTGTTTAGTAAAAAAAAATCTTAATTTAAACACACATTGCGGTGTTTAATATATTTTTAGGATCGTAAGTAGAATTTATTTTAAAGAAAACAACACTGAACAAGAACACCGTTTTATTCATACGAAACAATCATTATTTTACTTTCCTAAACTTTAATAAACTAAAATGAAATAAATGAGATTACGATTGCACACTTTTAACAATTTAAACAAAGAAAAATAGCTCACGTGACCCTTAAACCAACCGACAGAGATTCGTGTAAACGTCTATCCGATGTTGGCGCCAAGGAAAAAGAGGCGCGCCGGCGCTTGAGTCACGCCTTATATAGCTAGCACGACAAAATGTTGTGGTGGGGAATCGCTGCTCCTCACACGGCCTCTCCTGATGATGTGTCGTCCTCGACACTGGCTTTTCTGGGATTGCCACTCTGTCCTGATGTGCGTGCCATTGATGGTCCGGCCTCCACGTCATCATCTAATGAAAGCATTAATCGATTGGCAGTAGTAGCTGACTCTGTCAGTACCGTATCTTTGTCTGCATTACAGACCGTATAACTAAAAGAAAATAACAGACTGTTAGGAAATATTCTTTGCAAGCATATACAGTGAAGCATTTGTCTTGTACACGATTCGTTCGGTCATCACTCAATTAATTCAAACATCGACTTTTGTTCAACTTTTACACAGCACAAATATCCATCGTTCTTAAATAAAACAGACGTCTCTGTTCGTAATACTAATACCTGAGGCTTGAACGCAGACCGTATTCAAACGTTCAAGCCTACTCAACACGCAGGCCGTATCCATACGTGAGAGGTCGCTTAACATGCAGACCGTATTCATACATGTAAGCCAAATCGACATGTGGACCGTATTCACACATGCATGCCTGAGTACTCAACACGCAGGCCGTATCCATACGTGAGAGGTCGCTCAACATGCAGACCGTATTCATACATGTAAGCCAAATCGACATGTGGACCGTATTCACACATGCAACCTTACTCAACACGCAGGCCGTATCCATACGTGAGAGGTCGCTCAATGTGCGGACCGTATTCATACCTGTAAGCCAAATAGACATGTGGACCGTATTCACACATGCAACCTTACTCAACACGCAGGCCGTATCCATACGTGAGAGGTCGCTCAATGTGCGGACCGTATTCATACCTGTAAGCCAAATAGACATGTGGACCGTATTCACACATGCAACCTTACTCAACACGCAGGCCGTATCCATACGTGAGAGGTCGCCCAATGTGCGGACCGTATTCATACCTGTAAGCCAAATAGACATGTGGACCGTATTCACACATGCAACCTTACTCAACACGCAGGCCGTATCCATACGTGAGAGGTCGCTCAATGTGCGGACCGTATTTATACCTGTAAGCCAAATAGACATGTGGACCGTATTCACACATGCAACCTTACTCAACACGCAGGCCGTATCCATACGTGAGAGGTCGCTCAATGTGCGGACCGTATTCATACCTGTAAGCCAAATAGACATGTGGACCGTATTCACACATGCAACCCTACTCAACACGCAGGCCGTATCCATACGTGAGAGGTCGCTCAATGTGCGGACCGTATTTATACCTGTAAGCCAAATAGACATGTGGACCGTATTCACACATGCAACCTTACTCAACACGCAGGCCGTATCCATACGTGAGAGGTCGCTCAATGTGCGGACCGTATTTATACCTGTAAGCCAAATAGACATGTGGACCGTATTCACACATGCAACCTTACTCAACACGCAGGCCGTATCCATACGTGAGAGGTCGCTCAACGTGCGGACCGTATTCATACATGAAATCCTACTCAACACGCAGGCCGTATCCATACGTGAGAGGTCGCTCAACATGCAGACCGTATTCATACATGTAAGCCAAATCGACATGTAGACCGTATTCATACATGAAATCCTACTCAACACGCAGGCCGTATCCATACGTGAGAGGTCACTCAACATGCAGACCGTATTCATACATGTAAGCCAAATCGACATGTAGACCGTATTCATACATGAAATCCTACTCAACACGCAGGCCGTATCCATACGTGAGAGGTCGCTCAACATGCAGACCGTATTCATACATGTAAGCCAAATCGACATGTAGACCGTATTCATACATGAAATCCTACTCAACACGCAGGCCGTATCCATACGTGAGAGGTCACTCAACATGCAGACCGTATTCATACATGTAAGCCAAATCGACATGTAGACCGTATTCATACATGAAATCCTACTCAACACGCAGGCCGTATCCATACGTGAGAGGTCGCTCAACATGCAGACCGTATTCATACATGTAAGCCAAATCGACATGTGGACCGTATTCACACATGCAACCTTACTCAACACGCAGGCCGTATCCATACGTGAGAGGTCGCTCAATGTGCGGACCGTATTCATACCTGTAAGCCAAATAGACATGTGGACCGTATTCACACATGCAACCTTACTCAACACGCAGGCCGTATCCATACGTGAGAGGTCGCTCAATGTGCGGACCGTATTCATACCTGTAAGCCAAATAGACATGTGGACCGTATTCACACATGCAACCTTACTCAACACGCAGGCCGTATCCATACGTGAGAGGTCGCTCAATGTGCGGACCGTATTCATACCTGTAAGCCAAATAGACATGTGGACCGTATTCACACATGCAACCTTACTCAACACGCAGGCCGTATCCATACGTGAGAGGTCGCTCAATGTGCGGACCGTATTTATACCTGTAAGCCAAATAGACATGTGGACCGTATTCACACATGCAACCTTACTCAACACGCAGGCCGTATCCATACGTGAGAGGTCGCTCAATGTGCGGACCGTATTCATACCTGTAAGCCAAATAGACATGTGGACCGTATTCACACATGCAACCCTACTCAACACGCAGGCCGTATCCATACGTGAGAGGTCGCTCAATGTGCGGACCGTATTTATACCTGTAAGCCAAATAGACATGTGGACCGTATTCACACATGCAACCTTACTCAACACGCAGGCCGTATCCATACGTGAGAGGTCGCTCAATGTGCGGACCGTATTCATACCTGTAAGCCAAATAGACATGTGGACCGTATTCACACATGCAACCTTACTCAACACGCAGGCCGTATCCATACGTGAGAGGTCGCTCAATGTGCGGACCGTATTTATACCTGTAAGCCAAATAGACATGTGGACCGTATTCACACATGCAACCTTACTCAACACGCAGGCCGTATCCATACGTGAGAGGTCGCTCAACGTGCGGACCGTATTCATACATGAAATCCTACTCAACACGCAGGCCGTATCCATACGTGAGAGGTCGCTCAACATGCAGACCGTATTCATACATGTAAGCCAAATCGACATGTAGACCGTTTTCATACATGAAATCCTACTCAACACGCAGGCCGTATCCATACGTGAGAGGTCACTCAACATGCAGACCGTATTCATACATGTAAGCCAAATCGACATGTAGACCGTATTCATACATGAAATCCTACTCAACACGCAGGCCGTATCCATACGTGAGAGGTCGCTCAACATGCAGACCGTATTCATACATGTAAGCCAAATCGACATGTAGACCGTATTCATACATGAAATCCTACTCAACACGCAGGCCGTATCCATACGTGAGAGGTCACTCAACATGCAGACCGTATTCATACATGTAAGCCAAATCGACATGTAGACCGTATTCATACATGAAATCCTACTCAACACGCAGGCCGTATCCATACGTGAGAGGTCGCTCAACATGCAGACCGTATTCATACATGTAAGCCAAATCGACATGTAGACCGTATTCATACATGAAATCCTACTCAACACGCAGGCCGTATCCATACGTGAGAGGTCACTCAACATGCAGACCGTATTCATACATGTAAGCCAAATCGACATGTAGACCGTATTCATACATGAAATCCTACTCAACACGCAGGCCGTATCCATACGTGAGAGGTCGCTCAACATGCAGACCGTATTCATACATGTAAGCCAAATCGACATGTAGACCGTATTCATACATGAAATCCTACTCAACACGCAGGCCGTATCCATACGTGAGAGGTCACTCAACATGCAGACCGTATTCATACTTGTAAGCCAAATCGACATGTAGACCGTATTCATACATGAAATCCTACTCAACACGCAGGCCGTATCCATACGTGAGAGGTCGCTCAACATGCAGACCGTATTCATACATGTAAGCCAAATCGACATGTAGACCGTATTCATACATGAAATCCTACTCAACACGCAGGCCGTATCCATACGTGAGAGGTCGCTCAACATGCAGACCGTATTCATACATGTAAGCCAAATCGACATGTAGACCGTATTCATACATGAAATCCTACTCAACACGCAGGCCGTATCCATACGTGAGAGGTCACTCAACATGCAGACCGTATTCATACATGTAAGCCAAATCGACATGTAGACCGTATTCATACATGAAATCCTACTCAACACGCAGGCCGTATCCATACGTGAGAGGTCGCTCAACATGCAGACCGTATTCATACATGTAAGCCAAATCGACATGTAGACCGTATTCATACATGAAATCCTACTCAACACGCAGGCCGTATCCATACGTGAGAGGTCGCTCAACATGCAGACCGTATTCATACATGTAAGCCAAATCGACATGTAGACCGTATTCATACATGAAATCCTACTCAACACGCAGGCCGTATCCATACGTGAGAGGTCACTCAACATGCAGACCGTATTCATACATGTAAGCCAAATCGACATGTAGACCGTATTCATTCATGCCGGCTGTCCGATATTTTTCTATAAATTCGTCAAGTTGAAAAACCCTTGGAGCCACCAGGGGCCTACGTCAAAATAACACATTACAATATGGCTATAAGCCGTATTTCGGGAGTAAATTCACGATCGACGCGGGCGCGGCGTCTTTGTTTACGCAAACGAGAATGTGACTCATCACGGGAGCTACTGCGCGACCTATCCCGACGGTGGATAGGTGTCGGAATCGCACGACCGATGCTTACTTCTACTACGCGAACATCACCTTACAGTATTACGTGAATCCCGTCGGTCTAGGACACGCGAGCCAGTCTACCGATCACGCCGTTCGTCGCTCGAGTGCTGCGAATTATTGTCACTGGACCGTGACCTACTTCGCGAGGCTCACTTGTGCCGTTTCTGAACGCGTAGCCTAGCTCGAAAACATCGACGTTCACGGTCTCGTGATCTTTCACGCATTACTTCTACCACTTAACCACGCATTTAGAGCACAGAACTATTAATAAAAGCTAGCAATCGTAACATTTAAAAAAAAACACAATCTGAATAATGGTTTTCTTATCCTTGAAATAGATAAAGTGAGCGTACTGAGTTTTTTATCCCAGTTCGGATTTTAGGATCGTAAGTAGAATTTATTTTAAAGAAAACAACACTGAACAAGAACACCGTTTTATTCATACGAAACAATCATTATTTTACTTTCCTAAACTTTAATAAACTAAAATGAAATAAATGAGATTACGATTGCACACTTTTAACAATTTAAACAAAGAAAAATAGCTCACGTGACCCTTAAACCAACCGACAGAGATTCGTGTAAACGTCTATCCGATGTTGGCGCCAAGGAAAAAGAGGCGCGCCGGCGCTTGAGTCACGCCTTATATAGCTAGCACGACAAAATGTTGTGGTGGGGAATCGCTGCTCCTCACAATATATATATTTTTTATTTTTATTTATATAATTATCGATTCGACCAAATCGACTATGAATTAATGTTTCAAAACTTTTGTCAGCTATTAAGCAAATGTAGCACTCTTGGCATATACCACGGGGACAAATTTTGGCCTTATTTTGTATGGGACACGTTATCTAGTGAATGGTCGAAGAACTTAGCGCCTTAACTACTGATCTGATTTTAATAATTAACATTTCAAAAGATTCGCAATCTATACACGTAGTAAGGTATATATTTTTTTGATAAAAATGGTTGTTATAACTTAAAACTAAAAACATTGCCTACTCCTCTCGCGTGTTTCTATACAGCTTTGGTAACTGATAAGCTCTACCTGTAGTGTGTGTAACACCTCCGTATATATTGTATGAATGATTAGTAATATAAGTTAGTTATTAAACGACAGTCGGACCAAATACATCTTTTAATTAGTCTCCCAAGCCTGCACATTGCATGGCGACCCTGCCAGTGCTGCGTCGTGGCAGCGCTGCGCAGATGGGACACGAAAAGTAAAAGCTTAAAAGTGAATAAAATTTGGACAAAATAAAAAGTAATTAGTGAGTGAAAAAATATGAACAATTTTAAAATTAAGAAAACTATGAACTATAATTTTTTTTTTACCGCCGGTGTGTGTAGCTTTTAAATAAATAATAAATAAGTAATATTAAAATAAATATATACTTAGTGGATAGAGACAATACAAATCTGTTAAAATAAAAGAACAATAATTACAATATTAGTGAAAAATAAACAACAGTATTAGTGGCGCTGATGAGCTGCAGGAAGCTGAGAGTTGGTCAAATTAAATAAGTGGAGATGATGAGCAGGCAGCCGGGAGATGTAGGAGTCAGATGAGTGGATATAGAGAGCAGGCAGCCGGGAGATGTAGGAGTCTGATGAGTGGATATAGAGAGCAGGCAGCTGGGAGATGTAGGAGTCAGATGGTTGGAAATGTAGAGCAGGCAGCCGGGAGATGGTCGAGTCGGAAGTGGACGCAGCCGGGAGATCAGCGACCCATGGACGCAAAAAGACGTTTTGTAACGTAACATTTAGATAAATTGTAATATCCACTATATAATTTTTTCTGAATCTATATTTTTTCTCAAAATTATTTATAGCATGTGTAATTTATAATTTCTTTTCCAATTTTACCCTGTTTGTAATCTGTGTGTAAAATCTATATTTCGAGTTAAGAGATTTTATAGTATTTTTTGTAATAAAATGGCTAAGGCTAAGGTATTTTTTTTTAATGGTTTAAATGAAAGAAAAAGTTATTAATTTTATAAATAATTAATATAAATGGGTGTTGACGATGCATTTTAAATAATATAATAATTACTACTATATATATTGCTTGTGTACGAAAAATAAGTTTAACTCAAGTTATAAAAAAAAATGATGTAGGATAATTTATGTCCATTATTTTTGGTATATGGAAAAAGGAATACATAGTAATATTAATAAGTCATAACTATCTAAATATTAGGCGCAGTTGGTTAAATAGTTAGGTAGCATCACAGGTAAGTTTTCAAGGTAAGTAACGCCTTGCTGGAAAAAGCGTCAAATATCAGCGGTGCCAACGCAGCATTCGCGTAACAAAATGTAAGTACAAACTGTTGTTAATCGCTAGCTAGGGTTGAACAAAAATTATAATTTACAGAATATTTTTTTTTTGATAATAGGAAATTTTTAAAAACATAATATAACGTTAATTTTTTTGTTAGTTTTGTATGTTACTTAAAGGTAATATAAATTTTGGTAATTTAGTTTACATAGTTTAAAGACAGAAGATTTAAGTTAATAATATATTTTCGTATTGAGTAGTGCAAAATAAAATTAAATACTATTAGTCGACCACCCAAGGTTTATGTTATGAGATCATAAATTAGTGTCGCATAACATATCATCTCAACTTTTGCTATACCATTTATGGTGCGAAGTAAAACAGTAGCAATACGATGCATAACCTTAAGTTGCAACATGCATCCAAAAGTGTCAAGCAATCATATTTAGAATTCCAGAAGTTTACATGTGCAAAATATTGTGTTGCAATTAGCAACAGTGACTTTCCTTCAATGACAAAATAATTTTAAATATTATGTTAATGTCTCTATGTATTCTAATGCAATCCAATTCAAGTTAGTTAGTTTTGATTAAAAGGTTTTTTTTTTGAAAGAATAACTTAAATTTAATTATGTTTGTAGTATCAAAGTATAAAATAGATAGGTAAAGGAAAATAGTATATGAAGTTAATATTTATATTTAATTGGCATAGTAGAACGTAGGTAGTAATGCTTAAAAGAGACATTATACTTCTGGGAAATGTATTAAAATTCTTTTTAACTACATTAATGTAAGTCTATTAGCTACATTTTCTTAGAATAATTAATACTGGATATGACATACATACACGGATATATGACGTAATATAATTGTGAAGGATTAGAA
The DNA here is from genome assembly GCA_905187575.2 of Celastrina argiolus. NCBI lineage: Eukaryota > Metazoa > Arthropoda > Insecta > Lepidoptera > Lycaenidae > Celastrina > Celastrina argiolus. Next base: position 2,080,609 of record LR994585.1, read on the forward strand.
ATGTGATATTTAGTTTTGTGACATAGCTAGCTTTATGCTTTAGCTTTATGAAGGAATGATAAGAAAAGGTTAGTTTGAAATGGTTTGAAGTAAAGGAAATGGGTTTTAGTTTTATAAGAAGGTATATGATTGAAATAGGATTGTAATTTATAGGAAGATAGGGATGCCTCCATGTTTGGAACGTCTAGTAGCTGTTGGCCTGATCATCCAATAGTTGATGGATATTTTAAATATTGAGTGTGTCAAAATTATGGATTTGGTTATTTTGTTAGGATTTTGGATAGATTTAGGAAGAAAATGCCATATTGCATAAATTCAATACTAGCTAAAATGCTATGTATGTTGAATAAATGAATGCTAAAATGCATTATGTATTTGAATAAAATACGCAAAAGGAATCCTTCATTCGATCATGGTGTAAACGAGTTTTCTCTGTGAGAATAGTTGGAGGTCTAGTAGCCTTAAAATAATCCTTTGGTATTAAATATGGTACAAATATGGTACGAATATATAAATGGTACTTAGAGCATGCTCGGCGGGAATAATCCTCCACTTAAACAAAAAGGTTGGAGACATTTTTTTTTTGTTGTTTAGTCTTAAAATAGGTCCCGTTTTATGGTGGATAATGAAATGAAATATTGTACCAAATAAAGTGCGCACATGAAGTATGTAAAAAAAAAGTACCATAATAATAAAATAAAGAGTCGACTATAAATAAATATAAATAAAAAAAGGAATAAGGTACCTATGTAGGATGATGATGATGATGTTTATTGTAAGTGACTATGGCCAGATCACTTATCAAGATGTTAGTAAAATAAATGAACTGATAATAAAATGTGAAATGAGAATATTTCTATGAAAGTGTGAAAGAAAAGTATAATATTGAAAATGAATTGTCATAAATAAAATGGAGTTTGTTTATTATTTTAATGATTTTCATAAAGTTTATTTTATGTTAGAAGAGCGACATAGAATGAGAGATGAATTATGATACCTACCTACTTAAAATGTAAAATGTGAAATAATAATAAAAAAGATAATTTTTTCTAAAATATATAATTATATTCTATTAAAAATAAGTAAGTCAGGTTTTTCTAATTAATATTAATAACATCGTCAACAACCCATCACTATTATTAAAACAGGTTTTGTGATTAAAAAAAAAAAAAAAAAAACAATAACAGATTTGTATTATGATATTTTCTATAAGAGGTTTAAAATAAGTTATTAGATTAAGTAAGATATATTGTTTTGGGTAGATATGTAAGTAAAAAAATATACTTATTGTTAAATTTTTTTTCAAAAATACGGGGGAGGTGTAGTGTGTGTAACACCTCCGTATATATTGTATGAATGATTAGTAATATAAGTTAGTTATTAAACGACAGTCGGACCAAATACATCTTTTAATTAGTCTCCCAAGCCTGCACATTGCACCCTTGTCAGCTCTAGCACAATCATTAATTGTAGCAGATTTAAACCAGACTGCCACCCTAGTATCTAAAACTATCCTTCAAACGATACTTACTAGTATCATCACCTCTGATGACCGGGAGTCTCCCCTCGATGTAAGATAAAGGTTTAAGTTGCATCATTACAATGGTTTTTTTAATGTAAAACAATAATTATTTAAGTACCAACTAGCTTTCGCTAGTTAGCACAATATATTAATTAAATAGCTGTGCCCGCGACTTCGTTCGCGTGGTTGTCGGGAACACAATCGATTATCTTTTGATTCCTCACGTTGGTTTTTGTTATTACGATTATTAAAAAGGAATAATAGTTATATATTTTTTGAGTAACTTAAACCGTTTATGCAGCGCACGCAACGAAAGTCCTCAAATGTGAATAATTTTCCCCGTTTTTGCAACATTTCCCACTGACGCTTCGCTCCTACTGTTTGCAGCGTAATTTTATATAGCCTAAAGCCTTCCTCGATTCTAGTCATAGGTTCTTAAGCGAAGTTGGGTTTGAGATTGTTTTATTTATACGGGCCTAAGTCATATGCGTTTTAACCCTTAGGAAGTTTTCACATGACACGAAGGATCAGCGGTACCGCCACTGCATTAATTACCCTAAGATTTATATGGAACCGTACACATGGCGCCCCGGCGACTGTCGTGTGAAAACTACCTTTCGTCTTTCGTAAATAAAAAAAAAATAATGCTGTTCACTTGGTGAGTTCTTTGGAATTACCAGATGTAAGTCCGACGTAATACCTATTAAGGCTTTGCTCTTTGTCTTTTCACAATGTGAAATAATCTCTTGCATGCATAGTTCTTCCACAAAAGAGTAAAATTCTATGTATTAATTTATGCCCGACAGAAAATTGCAGACGTCAATGATGAAACTGCACAGACACAGAGCTCAGTAGACGTAATGATCACAGTAGTATATCCACAAACTAGACTGACAGGCTGATTATGTATCTCGCAACTACAATTCTACAGCCGTATTTACGCAAAATTATAAAAAAAATATTTTAAATAAATATCTGGGGGCAGTGCCCCCGCCAAGTTCAGCTCGGCCGTACCATCCTTTTCTCGAAGCAGTTCAGGCCATTTTAATAATAATAAATAATAATAATAAAAACATTTATTCAACAAACACATTTTACATTACACTCACATCACAAATTATCGGCAAAATAGAACACTTAACATCAATATACAATTTTCAACCCCCTATGACTTTGTTGTGTGTTAAACTAGGAGCCTGCATACTTTTATGTAAAAACTAAAAATTAAATCCAAATCAAGCAATGTTCGCTGAATGTCCGTGGTGTTGGGGACCTGGTGATCAGTAACTCAGGCTACAGCCTAATACAGACACCAGCTCCTCACATAAAACATGTATTTTTTTTGTACACTAGCTTACAAGTAAACATTGTGAGGAGAAATAAATGAATATTATATTATATTATATTTGTAGTTAATAAGTAATTATAATTACACGGTATATTTAAAATTTCATTGAATTTGAAACTAACCCCTACTTGGTTTAACATATATCTTACAACTTTTTACGGTAGAATAACTAAGTGTCGAGACTTGGCACTTTTTACAAGTTATGTTTTGATGGGATAAGATTGACTTGGCAATCGCACTTAACAATATAATTTAATATGTATCACTTGTGAGATATATATTATATACATACATTGTGTATTCATGCGATTGCAAAGTTACACATGATCATTTTTCAATCATATTCTTAGATCACAATGAAATGTTGTTAGACGGACCGACTCACCCCAGCTTGGCTTGTTGTAAGTTTTTTGCTGAATTGGAATATTTTTTACAATACTTTTATTCATTTAGGCCACCGCCTGCTGCTTCTTTCGTTTTTATCGTTGACTGTGGCCAAATATTTTATTATTTAATGAACTAAGTGTAAATTACATTTCTAATTTAGCTCTGCCAAACTGCAGATCAGTTTAATGCCAGTTGCAGCTCCCAATATATCTAGGTAAATATGTAGTTAGTTCCATTAGTTACTTACAAATTTATTATAATACACGAATAAACAATACACTAGTAGTTAAATTAGTTATATAGTTTCTTTAGGAAGTACTTATGTAGTATTTTTTTTTACAAAAGTGTTACTAATTTATCTTACAACAATAGTTCTTGTTCCCCGCTTGTTTTATATTGAGTCTAACCCGTACAATACGTATTGTAGGGGTTCATTTGTCTCATAAATACAATAGAACTCAATCATTTATTATGTTCGACAAAGACAATCTATTTCAGAGAAATATTTCCTCTATTAGTCATAGACTGTATGGTCTGATAACGATTTGCAGACACTTTGGGGAAAATATTTATTTATCGCCAATAAAGAAGTTAAGCATAGTTTACACGAAGCCAACACTAGCTGCCTCCAGTCTTGGTGTCGTTGTCTTGGTGATTGACACTTTTGTTTTTTGTTTAAAGTTTTTCAAGGTAAGCCAGTGCTGGCTGCCAATGCTGGCGAAAATAGAGCGCCCGTCTATTTTTTCTAGTCTAGCATAGTGACTTCCGCCAGCATACCCCTCGACCATCGCGTCAGCATTGCGGGCACTGCAGATGCATCTCACCAGTCACTGGCGAACGAATTAATCATATTTTTACCTCAAACGTGCACACGTTTGAGGTAAACTCGAAGAAAAATGAGTAAATAAATAAATAAATAAAAAGTCTTTATTTCAGGCATCAGCAATTCACCCATAATTATATAAAAATAAAACATTGTACATAATAATACTAATAAATAAAATAAATTGTCGACATTTATGTGTCCAGTCTTAACATTTAAATAGCATTTTATTTCTTGTTCGAGTGCATGTGAACAGAGATCCACTGCTTGAGCATTGGATTTTCATAAAAATCGTCAGAGATGGCCGTGAGTATACTATTGTTGGATCGGCGCAGGCTGTACCAGAACGCCGCCACCCGAGACCTTATGATGGCAAAGAAGTCAGGGACTCCCGCCTCCGCGAACATACTCGACGCACTGCAACTCCGTGGAAGTCGCATGAGAGCCCGATATGCATCATTATACTGGACTCTTATACGACCCATAGACTTTTGCTTAAATGTTATCCATGAAATGAATTGCCTCGTCTAAACAAGAGTGCCAGGCCAACGCTGGCTTGTCTGCGGGACTGGCGCCAGCGTTACTGACTTCATATAAACTCAGCTTTATGAGAGTTAAAAAAAATTGAAGGTTCTCCATTCGGACGGTTTTTTTGTAATTTAGTGCCTTTATTTAAAGGATACCTGCCGAAGGAATGGTCATTATTTTAAAAGTCATCAACTACTAAATACAATACAATCGAATACAATACAATCTTGATGAGAAAAAAATCTTAAACATATGTATAGTTTATAAGTATTAAATATAATTTTTCCGTTGTCTGACCTAACACAAGTTCTTCTGATACCACCGGGCCAGATTAACGTGTTGAGAAGCGTCCATAGATTTTTTTTTTCAGATCAAAATATGACTTCATGATTATCCATACCAAAAATATATTTAAGTGTCTATAAATATGTTATAGGCACTTAATGTCACTGTGAATAAAACAAGCAATACAGGCTGAGTAACTTATGTTAATAGAACGTTCCACAATAACAATAAAATATCGACAGTGATCGTCAAATTTAGTGGCACTAAAGTGTGAATATTTGCACGTGTGTGCACGCACCGCGCGACGCGGAATAACTCGAGATACCCAAAATCATGGAAGAACTTGAGACAAATGTTGTTGTCGCGTTGCGAGTTGCGGGTTGCAAGTTGCGGGTTGCGGGTTCCGCGTTGCGGGTTTCGCGTTGCGGGTTCCGCGTTGCGAGTTCCGCGTTGCGGGTTGCGCGTTGCGAGTTCCACGTTGCGGGTTCCGCGTTGCGTTCCGTGTCGAAGTTCCGGCGGAAGTGGGCAAGAGTCAGCTAGTATTTACTAAGAAATTACCAGCGTTGAAAGTAAATAATTATTGTATGAGAAAAATTATGATGTTGGGATAATTCTCATTGCCGTGTGGTGACGGCATTAGAATACAATTATCACCACCCCCGATACTATCCTAGGGGAGTCGTAAGAGGCGACTAAAAGGAAACACACACACATCAACAGCTAGTGTGAGAGAAGGAAAACTCGAAACAAAACCCTGTACCAACCCGTCTAGCCAGCGTGGTACCAGTAGGCTTAACTTCCTTCAATAATGTATTGGAGAGGCCTATGTCCAGCAGTGGACAGTAAAAGGCTGAAACGACGACGAAACGACGATATTTCTCATACAAACGTGAAAGTCAAAAGTAAGTCTTTCGGCACTGGTACTTTCGAAGTATACTAAAAATAGGAGGTACATGCACACCCTAAAGTATTTATTGTTGTGTGTGTGCAAATAAAGTGTTTGGTGAGTTATCACAACGTGTAGTATGTACGCACTTTTACTCATGTCGTTTTGTGTTCGGAAATTTCCGCTATTTGTAAACAAACGCTCTCACATGACGCATTACTGCCGAAAATTAATACCGTATCGAATAATTATGGTCGCTCAGCAGTATTTGTCATATTATTCCTACATGTTTGCTCTAACATTACATTCGAACAATATACCTACTAGACTAGCTGTGCCCGCGACTTCGTTCGTGTCGGAAGCACTATCGTGATTATCTTTTACTTGCTCACGTTGGTTTCGGTTATTATGATTATTCAAAAGGAATAATTCTTTCATAATTTTTTTTTTAGTAACTTAAACCATTTATGCGGCGCACGCAATGAAAGTCCTCAAATGTGAATAATTTTCTCCGTTTTTGCAACATTTCTCACTGACGCTTCGCTCCTATTTTGGTCGCAGCGTAATGTTATATTATAGCCTATAGACTACCTCTATATTTGGACTATCCAACAAAAAAATATTTTTTAAAATCGGACCAGTAGTTCCTGATATTAGCGCGTTTAAACAAACAAATTATAAATAGATATTGTGTCAGCACAAGAAATACGTTGCGGAAAATATCAGCTCACATAAAATATAAAAAAGAAACTATGTTTCTAAAAACCGACCTCAACAACTAAAATGAAATAATACTTTTTACTTACTATTTATAATGTACTATTAATGTTCTTTTTGAAGCCGGTGGTCAGCAAAGGTGAGTTTCAATACAGCAACTTTAGGATATTGTTATTTTACCTGACACCAAAAAGAACATTAATAATTTTAACTACATTTTATAAGTATCTGGGGGCACGGGAGTGCCCCCGTCAAGACGAGCCAAGCGAATCGCAAGGGCACTACCTACCTTTTCTCGAAAGGTTTCGTCGTTTTTTTGGACTCTCATAACTTTGCTTTGGATGATGATAAGTAGTTGAAAATTTCAACATATAATGACACCAGTAAAAACATGAAACATACCAAGTTTGAATATCGTAGCTATTATACTTTAGGTTTTATCAACGTCTAAAAACCCCAGATTTCGTCACTGACTCATTTACTGATCATCAAAATTCATAAGGTACTTCCCGAAGTCCTATAAAACTGATATTATGTATGTAAGCTGTTTTTGATACAAAACCAACAAAAAAATTATTAAAATATAAATGCCGCCATTTTGAATCCAATATGGTGGATGGTTCAAAATGGATGTTTATTATACGGATCTCATCTTTAATACATAAAAGGAATAATAATTATAATATGTACAAGTACATAAAAACCTACGACCTACTTTTTGTAGGACCGGTAATCGGTCAGATTTTTGCTCCATATTATTTCTATCCGACTTTATTTATTTTGAGTGCGTTGCACTACTGCATTCCGTATGTTTTATTTTATTCCGATTATTAATCGGACCGACTTTTGTAGATGAAAAATATATATAAGAGAGGAAAATTAGTTTTTTATCCACTTACACAAATGAGGCACTAGCACGAATTATCACGCAGCAAGTTGTAAATTGCTGTCAGTGTAGGTACAGACAAAATAAATAAAATATTTAGATTATATTATGTCAAAAAATCGTAATCAGTCCGGTATAAATTACTCCCGCTGATGTTAAGAAAAACAGAATATGATAGATAGTGGACTGGTTCCTTAATTTTAAAATTCCATAGATAATCATATGTAAAAATCGTTTACACGCCCTAAATCTACAAGCACCTTAATCAAAATCTATCAAAAAGTGTTCAGATCTCATGGAGAACCAAAGTTCTTGATCTATGCGCCCTTACTTTACTAGGCTTAACTTCACTTACTCTACATTTCAGTTAAAACGTGATACTTGGCCGTTTTGCTACCGTTACGAAGATTTCATAAGCCTAGTAAAGTAAGGGCGCATAGATCAAGAACTTTGGTTCTCCATGAGATCTGAACACTTTTTAATAGATTTTGATTAAGGTGCTTGTAGATTTAGGGCGTGTAGTCTTTAGAGCTTGGCTTTATACGATATCTGATAACTTTTTCACAGGGTAATCTATGTAGACTCGTCTTGGCAACATTTTTACATGTAAATGTTTTTGGTGGGATTATTTTATTCTTTTTAGTTGTTGAAGTCGGTTTAATTTAAGTAGTTTCATTTTTACACCTGTATAATATTGTATACTAGCTTCCTTCAGCGGCTTCGCCCGCGTAAAATAAAATGTATATTACTTCTAATACTTCCAAGAAAAAAGTCTACAAAGTTTTATGATGATCGGTTTAGTATTTTTCGAGTGAAAGCGTAACAAACATACATATTTTACATGTATAATAATTAGGGATTATATGGTAGTTTATGTTCAAATGTATAATATTCCAGGGACCAGATAAAAATACGTTGAAATGCCAAAAACCAGAGACAAATTGAAAATAATAGGAAGTGGAAACATAAAGGGTTCCCTGGGAGAGCCTCGTCCTCTATAAATTCACAAATTCTTCGCTGAATTGAAAATTATCCTTCGGCATTCAAATCACTTCTGATTTGAGCAGTTACAAATTGAGATCATTATTCAGAATCAAATTCAGACGTCGGGGAGCCCTTTTGGCCCTAAACCCGACGCCCTGTGGCCCTGCGGTGACCCTGCACCTGCCTGACACTAATAGCTTTGGGCCACTAGAATTCAGTCACGTTTCAATCTCACCAGTGGAAAATTTTGTGTATGTGGGTAAATTACAATTTTGGATTATTGTTGAAATGTTTTTTGTGTAGGTTCTCTTCTTAATATTAGTTCCTTACATATGAAATTGGCGTTTTGTATGGGAGGAACATAAAGGCGATTTTTTCATATTAAAATATATTTTATTAATCAAAGTATGTACCATTGCTATCTATACACTTTTGTCATCTTATAGATACATATTACATAATGCTATGCATGTATTTAAAACAACTAGATGTCAAAGATGACATTGACGTTGATGCCTAAGATAGTTTTAAGTTAGTCTCCTTGAGAGGCCCGGATAGGTTAGTGGGGTCAGTGTACCTACATAGTTATTTATAAGATACTGTTTATTGTATTATCTACGTAGTAGAATAAAGTAAAATACGATTAACTAGAAGTGTATTATTGGACGTGTAATTTGAACCTAATAACAATAACACATATGCTGAGGCACTAAATATGGTGTCAGAAGAAGAAAAAGAAAATATTAACCAAAGAGAGGGTACGTCGAGAACGGCGAAAAAAGAAATTTCGAGACCGGCTGGGTGTGGTTCAACAACAATGACGACAATGGCTGCAAACGGAGTACAAAAGCTGGAAATTTCGACGGAAATCATCAACAATAATGCTGAAAACTTCAGAAAATGGACTCAATCGTTCGAGATATATTTGCTGGCGTCGGGAATGGAGAAAACCGAAGACAAAAGGAAGATTGCTATTATGCTACACTCTATGGGTGAAAAAGGTCTAAATATCTTCAACTCCTTCAATTTGGACCTAAGCAGTTCTACATTCAAACAAGTAAAGGAGAAATTTGTTGAATACTTTGAACCAAAGAAGAATTTGACAGTTGCAAGACACAGGTTCTTCACATTAAAACAACGTGTGAACGAATCATTGGACAATTTTCTGATGGAGCTAGAAAATGCAAGTCATTCATGTGAGTTTGGTACGCTTCGTGAATCCCTGGTGAAAGATATTCTCATTGCTAACATGGCCACAAACTTCTCACAAATTCGACAAAAGCTGCTACAAGAACAAGATCTCTCCCTGGAAAGAGCCAAGCTGCTGTGTAGAACACTCACTATGGCACAGAAGAGTGAAGATTCAATCAATGGGGGTGAAAGAAGAGAAGATGCCACCGTATACAAGATACACAGAAACCGTCCGAACAGTTCTCCGTCATCATCGGTTTCATCGCACCAGCATAGGAGAAAAACCAGATCTCCAGTGCCGCATTATCAACAAAGATCAGCCACACCCGGGTCCAGAACAACGTGCGGGAGATGCAACACAACACATGCTCATCGCAACTGCCCAGCATGGAAGCATAAATGCAGGTCATGTTTTAAATATGGACACTTTACTAATTTATGTTATAAGAAAAATAATGTCAGGAATGTTGTTTCTGAAGTAGACAACTCAAATCTCGATGATGAAGTAACAAAAAAAAGTGCTGAGAGATTTACTATAGGGACATTGTTCAACATTGAATCACGAAGTAGTAGAAATAGCACAATTTTAAGTAAAAATGATAATTCTTGGCATTATTTTCTTAATATAAACAATAAAAGAGTAGATTGCATAATTGATACTGGAGCAGATATAAATATGATGTCTTTAGACACATGTAAAAGCTCAAAGTTGTATATTAAAAATAAAGACAAACAACAGTGTAAAAATTATAATATTTTTGCTTACAATGGTCATAAAATTCCCATAGTGGCAGTATCTAATGTATCCTGTTTATTAGATAATAAAGTTGAGCCTGAAACAATTACTTTTGTAATAACAAGTTTGAATTGTCCAACTGTAATTGGCTTACCAACTTGTATAAAGTTAAATTTAATAACAAAAAACTTCTCTGTAAATTGTCAAAATGACAATAAAATTGTGAAAAATATACATAACCTATATGAAAAAACATGTGACAATATTGTAATCAAATATAATGATGTTTTTCAGGGCCTAGGATGTCTTCCATATGAACACAGTATTGTATTAAAGAAGGATGCCATACCAAGAATAGATCCCCCGAGGAAGGTACCGTTTGCTCTCATCGAGCCGTTAAGGAAAGAATTAGAAATCATGGAACAACTGGGAATTATACAAAAGGTTAACAAACCCACGTTATGGGTAAGTAGTTTAGTCATTACCATGAAAAAGGCAGGAGGATTAAGGGTATGTTTAGATCCTAGATATTTAAATAAAAATCTATTGAGAAGTCATTATCCTATTAAAAATATTGATGAAGTCAGGTCAAAATTGTCTAAAGCTAAATATTTTTCCCACTTGGATGCGTTCTCTGGTTTTTATAATATAAAATTAACAAAAGAAAGTAGTGATTTGTGCACATTTCAGACCCCATTTGGTCGCTATAAATTTCTACGATTGCCTTTTGGGATTAATACTGCAACAGAAATATTTTATAAAACTATGATTGATTTATTTGGGGACATTGAAGGCATAATTATTTGGTGTGATGACATTTTAATATATGGGGAGACAATTGAAATACACAATAAGAGGTTAGAATTATTTTTAGAACGGGCTAGGCAGGTAAATTTGAAATTAAACAAGCTCAAGTGTAAGTTTCTTTTAGAAGAAATAACATATTTGGGTTATATTTTTAGCAAAGATGGTGTTAAAATTGATCCAGATAAAATTAGAGCTGTAAAAAATATGTCTACACCTAAAAACATTAAGGATTTACAAAGATTTTTAGGCATGTTAAATTTTTTAGCCCCTTTCATTGAAAACTTAGCAGACAAAACTAATGTCTTAAGAAACTTGTTAAAAAAGGATATACCATTCCTATGGGATGATAATTATCAAAAGTGTTTTGAATCACTAAAAGATATTATTACTAAAGCACCTGTATTAGCTAACTATAATTGCAATGTACCTTTAATTTTGTCAGTAGATTCATCCAAGAATGCAGTGGGCGCCGTAATCATGCAAAATAAGCGACCAATTGCATATAGCTCAAGAACATTGACAAGCTCTCAACAAAACTACGCTCAGATTGAAAAGGAATTGTTTGCTATACAGTTTGGTTGTAATAAATTTCATCAATATATTTATGGAGGTCTTGTTACCGTTCATACAGATCACAAACCTTTAATTTATCTCTTTAAAAAACCTCTTCATGAAGTGCCAGCTAGGTTGCAGAGAATGATGCTTGCCTTGCAAGGATATGACTTAGAAGTAATTTATGTACCTGGTAAACATATGTATATAGCAGACACGCTATCACGAGCTTCACTCACTGATACATATGTACCACAATGTGAACAAGACTTGCAATATCATGTCAATTCAATTTTTTCTAATATTTCAGTATCAAAGTCATATTTAGAGTCAATTTTAAAGGAAAGTAAACAAGATGAATCATTTAATTTGCTTAAATCTTATATAAAAAATGGTTGGCCAACAAGCAAAAACAAAATTAACTGTTTGGTAAAACCATATTGGAATATTCAAAGTGAAATACATATAATGAATGATTTACTCTTTAAGGGCAATAGGCTCATAGTCCCAAAGGCTTTACAAAAGCAAATATTAGATAAAATTCACTGTGGTCATTTAGGTATAAATAAAACACTTAACATTGCTAGGGAAACAGTTTATTGGCCCAATATAAATGCAGACATTAAAAATTTAATTGAACAGTGTCTGGTATGTGCTAAATTTAAACCTGGCACGAATAAGGAACCTTTGAAATGTTATGATATTACACAACTCCCTTGGGAACGAGTAGGGGTTGATTTATTTTATTTTGATGGGGAGAATTACCTTGTCTGTGTAGATTACTATTCTAAATATTTTGAGCTAGCTTCTTTACATAAGAATTACAACGTTGATAACGTGGTGAAACACTTGAAATCATTTTTCGCACGCCATGGCATCCCACGATCATTAGTGTCGGATAATGGTCCACCTTTCAACTCATGTAAGTTCAAATCTTTTCTGGTTGAATGGGACGTGGAGCATATAACCACGAGTCCATATTATCCAAGAAGTAATGGTTTTTCGGAGAGCGCTGTAAAACTATCCAAAAATATACTACGTAAATGCGCTCAGGATGGATCTGATGTGTATTTAGCATTGCTACACTACCGGAACACAGCTAAAGGCGACTTTCCCAGCCCAGCATCATTATTAATGTCTAGGAGTTTACGTATGAATATACCTGTCCTGTGTAAAAAATTAAAACCGAATTTAGTAAAATTTTCTGTTTACAAAAAATCTTATGTCAAAAATAAAAACAAAATGACATATTACTTTGACAGATGTGCAAGGCAAAGGAATGAAGTCTTTAAGCCTGGAGATGACATTTATTTTAAAAAGAATCCCAAAGATTTTTGGACTCCTGGCGTAATACACGGAAATTTAGATTGTGGTAGGTCTCATTATATTACCGATATGAATGGTGTTATCTATAGGAGAAATAGAGCGCATATTAGACATAGGAAAAATAGTTTAAAAAATATAAATCCTCCTTCCTCTTTTGCGGGTGACGGTAAACATGAATTTAAAAAAATAGATCCTTCTTATAATGGTCATGATACGTGCAATATACTTCCCATAAATCCTAGTTGTTTCACGAGTGAAAATTCTCAGGATATTAGTAGGCATAATGACAACTGTGTTCCTGTGGAAAGGCAAATAGGTACAGATTATGTTACCAGATCTGGTAGAACTGTAAAACAACCTAAATTGTACATACATGAGAAATTTAATTAGTAAGTTATATTTTGTAATCATGTATATTTTAAGCATTATTAAATTGTATGCGTTTCTCGAAAAAGGGAGATGTTACATAATGCTATGCATGTATTTAAAACAACTAGATGTCAAAGATGACATTGACGTTGATGCCTAAGATAGTTTTAAGTTAGTCTCCTTGAGAGGCCCGGATAGGTTAGTGGGGTCAGTGTACCTACATAGTTATTTATAAGATACTGTTTATTGTATTATCTACGTAGTAGAATAAAGTAAAATACGATTAACTAGAAGTGTATTATTGGACGTGTAATTTGAACCTAATAACAATAACACATATGCTGAGGCACTAAATAGTTCATTGATCCCTTTACTAAAAAAACCATTCGGACGGGAATCAATGAAATCTTTGAAAGTGGTTTGGACTGCCTCATCGGAATTGAATTATTTTCCTTGCAAGAAGTTATTCCAAATTTCGAAAAAAATGGTAATCTGTTGGAGCAAGGTCCGGAGAGTACGGTGGATGTCTTAGACATTATAATTGAAGCTCCTCTAATTTGGTAGCCGTCTGTTGGGCCGTGTGTGGTCTAGCGTTGTCTTGAAACAGCAGTGGCGTAGAGCGATTGACAAGTCTCGGTTGTTTAACGGCGAGCTTTTCCATCATGGTTTGCAGTTGCTGATAATAGACATCAGCCGTAATCGTCTGACCAGATTTAAGAAAGCTATAGTGCACCGGCACTAGTCCACCAAACGCTTACAAGTAACTTTTTTTGAGTCAACTTTCGCTTGGGGCAAGACTTTGTTGGTTCACCAGGGTTCAGCCATTGCGATAAGCATTTACGATTATCGTACAGGATCCACTTTTCATCACATGTAATGATCCGATTTAAAATTCTTTCATTATTGTGCCGGTTGAGCAATGTAACGCAGCAGTCGACGCGCGTTTGTCGGTTTGCTTCACTCAATTCATGAGGTACCCACCTTTCAAGCTTTTTCACCAATTTGCTTCAAGTGGATTAAAACGGTTTTGTCACTAACACCGCAGCCTGTAGCTAATTCTGATGTGATTTGCGATGGATCTGCTTCCACAATAGCCTTCAATTCATCATTATCGACCTTGGTCTCCGGCCGTCCACGGGGCTTGTTCTGCAGGTCGAAATTTCGAAAACGAAAGCGTTGGAACCAAAAACGCAACGTGTGCGACACCACCCCCATACACATCATTAATCCTTCGAGCCGTAAATAATGCGATATTTTAAGTTTTCCATTTTGTGAAATGAGTGACGCAGAAATAAAAGCAAAAGAGAAAAAAAAATGAATTACGGTTTTCAAAACACAAATGCTTGAGTAAATAGCTGTTTAAATTTGAATTTGGAATTCCTAACCAAAGATGATATATTTAAGATCAAAGTGGCCAGTACGACAAAAGGCCAATTTCATATGTAAGGACCTAATACATCCAACGATGTTGGTGACAGTAGCCGATTTCATTCAAACCAAACAAGCTATGCCGTTTTATCGTGCCCAAGTCTGTGCGCAATACACGTGTTTGACTATGGTACTATGTCAGTTCTTTCGTCAGTCGAGGGCAAAAGCAGTCAAACACGTTCACAAACAAATTCATGTTATATAGTAAAATTCATTACTATATGACATGAATTTCCATCAAGAACCAACAGTACATTCAATAACAATATATTATGGCATAGTACCGACTTACATGCCTATCCGACGCATCATTGTGTTCAGAGGTTCAGACAATCGGTCTGCATTTCTATAATAAGAATTGAAACAGCATTTACGACGATTTTGGTGACTGTTGCTGGTTTCATTGCAAACAGACCAGCCACGCCAGGTCTGTGGTGCCCAAGTGTGTACGCACTTTTGCACTCGATAGACGACAGAACAGGCTGGTGCTGACTTTTACATGCTCATCTGACGCATCATTGTTGTCAGATATACTGATGATCTGCATAGCCCTAACCAGACCAACACAATAATGCAGGCTATAATATGCACGTTTATCTTGTTAAAGCAAAGCCATCGCAATAATTGCGCAATTTTAGCTCTTGAACTTAATCGACCATCAAAAGGTAATAAGCGCCAAAAACCAAATTAAACAGGATAGCAGTTAAAATTTTTAAAAATTCATAAAAATTAATTTGGAATCAATATTATTTTGTTTAATGTAAAATTTAATTAATAGTTCCTACATTATTTTTTTGACGTCTAACAATCGATAGCGTCTATCGCGCAATTTTTGCTAATCGTTAATCTTACGTTTTTAGCCTGCCGAGGTCCAAACCACTACTCTAGCTCTATTACCGAATTGTGTAGGTACCAGATAGTTTAACTTGCGTCTATTACAGTTTTTTCCTACATATTACTCATATCTCATACAGATTAACCACTATTTCGTATTGACGCATTGTTGGAACGAATTACGTACAATGGATATTATAATTAGTTTTCTGAAAACAAGTAATAAACGGGGTTAGAATACCTACCAAATATATAATAGGCACATGAATTCCTTACAAATTATGTGTGTACCTACATTACATGTGAATACATGTAATGTAGGTACTCAAAAATTATTTAATATACCTAAGGGGTTTATAAAAGTACTAGCAATGCCCGCGACTTCGTTCGCGTGGTTGTCGGCAACACTATCGCGATTATCTTTAGATTGCTCAAGTTGGTTTTTGTTATTATGATTATTTAAAAAGGAATAATTCTTTCATACCTATTTTTGTGTAACTTAAGCCGTTTTTTATGCAGCGCACGCAACGAAAATGTGAATAATTTTCCCCATTTCGCTCCTATTATTGGTCGCAGCGTAATGGTCTATAAATGGTACTAATGCCTTCCTCTATAAGTGGTCTATCCAATAACAAAAGAAATTTCCGAATCGGACCAGTAGTTCCTGAGATAAACGCGTTTATACAAACAAACTCTTCCGCTTTATAATCATCTTCTTCTTATATATAAAAATGAATTGCTGTTCGTTAGTCTCGCTAAAACTCGAGAACGGCTGAAACGATTCGGCGATTTTTAGTCTTGAAATATTCGTGGAAGTCCAGGGAAGGTTTAAACGGTTTCTCGAAGTGGGCACGGGTCAGCTAGAATTAGTATAGATTTACACAACTAACAGAAAAGTGCGAGGACACTGAACAAATAAAATCAATAGTTTGAATAATTTTTTAAACCATTAATTAGTTACTCAGCGGACATTGTTATTACTTGAAAACTGCGTTCGCCAATCCACCTGCCTGCTACAAAGTGTGGCAATATTTTGGAGAGCCGCAAGACGACGCCTCCGCACCCCCGTTCTGCGTCGCCGAAGCGGAACAGAGGATGGATTCATCCGTTCCGTTCCGAGGCTTCCTTTTGCGTGATGACGTGTTCGCAGAAGAAGACCACTGCCTGCCAGGCCTCGTCGCTCTCGAGCATGCACCGAACCATACTCGGGAGCGAGAGGTCCCGCCCAATCACTGCCATGAGATCATGGCGCTGCACGGCCCAACGATCGCACACCTCAAGGGTATGCTGGGCCGTGTCCTCCGCAGCGCCGCATTCATGGCAACCTGGCGTAGGCTCCCTCCTGGAGACTTTATACAAATACGCACCGAAGCATCCGTGTCCGGTGAGTATCTGTGTAAGGCGGAAGGTGAGGGTTTTATAGAGCGTGGCAAGTATAGGCAGCCCTCATGAAATGCTTTGAGGAGGCTTATCCAGAAGTGTACGTTACAGCTGAAATGATGATGATGATTATATCGTGATACATTATTTAAGATGATCACTTACTAAGCTGTTGTAATGAGCAAATGCTTAAAGGAAAAAAAGACAATTGAACTACGTCTTATGAACATTATGTTAAGTCACTTTTGGTAAAAGAAACACGTGTAACACAATTTATTGTTGTCTTAATAACGAGTAAGCCAGTCGTTGGGGTCCGGAGTTCCGAAGGTCGGGGAAAAGAGTAATGTAAATGGAACTTTGGGCTAAAACGATAGAGTTGAAAGTCAAAAACACGAGTGTCGAGTTGTCAGACATAATAACAGATGATGCACCCCCTCGTGCCTGATATTTATTTTGCTCTGAATGTTCTCCGGACTATTTGCTTCATAGATTTATCCATAGGTACTTTGTATTTAGCGAGCTACTGAGCCCTGGAAAATCAATTTTATAGTGTCAGTTTTTTAAACGTCTATATCAAATCAAATTATTTTATTTCTAAATATAACTTAACAAGCTGTTTTTTTTTTTGGAAAGTCAACAAAAAGGCTACCACCGATTTCACCCTAGCCCGCCGAGAACAACCGGCGTAAGAAACTATAGCTCTGTATTCCGGAACCGACTTCCAAAAAGGAGGTTCTCAATTGAAGACATGAATGGATGAAGCTGTTATGTCGCAAAAAAAATACCCAGAAAATTGAGTTTAAACAGTCACTTAAACATTTTAAGATAAGTAGTAACGTATTAAGTACATTGATTCTAGAGACGGATCTTTAGATTTATGTACTTAATATGTTACGATATATTCTAAAATGTTTAAGTGACAGTTTGAACAAAATTTTCTCGAAATCAGAATTTTGCTACATATCACCTTCATCTCTTCGTGTATTCAATTCTGTCGCCTTTTTTATACGTACAACCGATTACGCTGAAATTAATGATCCGATTTGCGTGATACTTCATTTATTCCACGTAGAATATATCCTATTTGGGCCCCTAAAAGTGTTAGATAGTTTGGCAGTGTAGTTTTTTATTTTATGAAGATTTTCGTTTTATGATGATTATAGTTTTATTATATTATTACTGAACGAAGTATAAATATAACGAAACTATACATTATATAGTAGCTGACCCGTGCCCACTTCGTAGAGCATGGAAACCGTGTAAACCTTCCCGGGACTTCCACGAATATTTCAAGACCAAAAATAGCCGAATCAGTTGATCTCGAGTTTTAGCTAGACTAACGAACAGCAATTGATTTTTATATAGCCTATGTTACTCAGTGATAATGTATCTTTCTAATGAAAAAAGAATGATTAAAATCGGTCCAGTACTTTTTGAGTTAAGTCGTTACATACAAAAATACAAATCTTTCCTTTTTATATTAATAGGGTAGATTAAATAATTCCTCACATATTCGATGACTCACCAACACGACGAGTATTATTGACTTAATTTATATTCAGCAAAATTAATTATATTATTATAACGATCCAGTATTAATTGAATCAATTTGTTGCATAATTATACTATATGTAATAGTTTTAATGTGTTTATTATGAGACAATAAGGTGTAATTATGAAAAGTAAACAGTCGAATAAAATTCAATTTTAGCCGTTTTACGAATCCAAAAGGAAGGGTAATGATTTCTACATAATATGTCATCTATACATATATTATATAAAGGTTTATTTTTTCAAAAATGGTATGTTTAGGTTCTATGGCCTTTATAAACCCCTTATTTTGATTTTCGCTCAAATATCTTTTCTGTAAAGACATGATCGCTACATCTGATTTATTATGTGCATAGATAAATAAATAATAATTCTGGTAACATAGGC
This sequence comes from Celastrina argiolus, assembly GCA_905187575.2. Lineage (NCBI taxonomy): Eukaryota > Metazoa > Arthropoda > Insecta > Lepidoptera > Lycaenidae > Celastrina > Celastrina argiolus. The sequence continues at coordinate 2,099,536 of LR994585.1, forward strand.
ATATAATATAAATAACGGTGTCGACTTATTGTTTCTTTAAAATATATAACACCCGATAATAAGTAGATACCAATATTATATTATTAGTTTCTTTGTTTGTACACGCTTATCTCAGAAACAACGGGGCCTTATTTAAAATGCAATCGGTATTACCACTTACGAAGTTCAAAAACAAAAATATACTGGATTTTACATAAAGTTCGCTAAATGACAAGTGAATTCGTATGTCGCTTAGCGAAGCTGTCAAATCTCGTGCATTTTTGTTTTTGAACTTCCAAAGTGATAATAGCGATGGAATAAGGGGCCTGGTCCCACTTGAAATATTATTTCAGTGTTGGATATTATCCTATTTATCGAGAAAGACTAAAAGTATAATATGGTACTATATAATATTATATCTTCACGATAAAACCAGGAGAAGAATACCAAAAATGTTTCAAAATCGGCAATCGGTTTTATTGATTTACACAAGAAACATTTACAATATTACAGTACAAAGAAAGACGACACAAAGGTACTACTAATAGAAATTTCTTCCAACAGCCCCAGCAGGACAATCGCGCTAAAAACTTTAGCTGAAACGCAACCGAAACGTGAACGTTACTCGACTTTATGACGTATTCGGTATCGCGCTATCCTTTTGACAGCTAGGTGAGACGAAGCTGGACCGTAGTTGAAAGTGAGTTGAAACTCAAACGCTGTCAAACAAAAAGTTCATACGGAGCTAGTTTAACTCGCACGCAGCTCGAAAGTTCGAAACAAAGTGATCGTATATAAGTTAAGTTTTTGAATCTAAATTGTGTAAAGGAAATAAATACTAGTAAATTTATTGACGATTATGGTAAAATAATAGACAATTTCGAAAATCTTAGGGTCGCATCCCTAATGTCTGACAAAAGGTTGCGTTTCGTTTCGTCTGAGGTTAAGTAGCAATTGGAAGGTTAGAGCGATACTAAAGTTTGTTCAGCTGGATTGGAAACGAAACGCAGTTGAAACACAAACAAAACTAAGTTGTACCTCAAATGAAACGTTGTACAATAGCGCGATTGGCCTGCAGGTTTTATTTGGGAATAAAAATATTGTTTTCTTCAGCTATGTTATAATTAGCAAGATTACTAATTTTTTAATTATCTCGGTGGAGGAGTATGAACTTGACAACGCCCCGCTGCGCTGATTGCATTTTTTATGTGGCGTTGTTTTATTGCCCCCGAGTGTAATTACACTTGAATATTAGAGCTTAGAGAATTATTTTCTTAGTTGCTTTAGATGTTGGTTATACAATTATAAATATTTTATTGCATTTTATTTTGCAAAAGTCATAATAAAAAACTACAACTATTTTAGGGAGTGTTTCAATAAGACTTCACTTTCTGTCTGTCTGTCTGCCTGTCACCAAGCTGTACCTCAAGAACCGCCGTAGCTAGACAGTTGAAATTTTCATACATTATTCTGTTGTCCGCTGTAACGCCTAATAACATAATAGAATTATTTTTATTTTTTTTAGGTCTCACACTTAGCCGGTTTTTTATCCTCCGACAGATATAGAGGGATGTTATAGTGTTGACGTGTAAAGAAACTGGATCAAAATCGGTTTATCCAATTGGTATCTATGATGCCTCAGACGCACAAACAGATGAACCGATTTTGATACAGTTTCTTTTGTTTTAAAGTTGACGTGATCGAGGGTGTTCTTACCTATAATTTAATCTTTCATCATCTTTAGTTGGATGATTGCTTCACAGTGCGGGGCTTACTTATATTTATTTTTTTATTTACAATTTTTATAACGTTGACGACCTCCGTTCGCGATCGCGATCGTTGAGCGCGTCGGCGATCGAACGAAAGGTCGCGGGTTCGAATCCCGCCGAGGGAACAAAAAGTTCCTGGGTCATGGATGTGTATTAAATTTGTGTATAATATAATAAAAATCTTAAATATGTGTATAGTATAAAAGTATTAAATATATTTCCGTTGTCTGGTACCTGTAACACAAGTTCTTCGGATACTTAGCACAGGGCCAGATTGACGTGGTGTGAAGCGTCCATAGATATTATTATTATAACAAAACTATAATCTACCATCCGTTAACTTTAACCAACTGCTGTTTTGTCTATCACGTGGCTTTACCAACATATCAGACAAAGACAGCAACAAAGATTAGCGTATTCTTGAAATAAATATTTATATTAATCGCCTCCGTAGTCTTGTGGTTCAGAGCTTCGCTCCCGACCGGCCGTGGGTTCGATTCCCGTGTTGGAACAACAAAAAATGTTGTTTTCAAGTTTGGTTAGGACAATGCAGGCTGATCACCTGATTGTTAGACAAGAAAGATGGTCCATGCGTCGGATGGGCATGTAAAAAGTTGGTCCTGCGCCTGTTCTCTCGCCAGTCGTATCGGTTTACCGTCCCACTGGGAAAAAAAGGAAGAGAGAGTGTCTTTGTGTATTGCGCACACATTTGGACACTATAAAATAACTCCTGTGTAGCTGGTCTGGTTTCAATGAAATAAATAACTCCTGTGTAGCTGGTCTGGTTTCAATGAAATTGGCTACCGACACCGAAATCGGTGAGGGGAGCTATTATTATGATTATAATCATTTATATTAATAAGCGGACATAGCTATAACTTTAATTTAGTATTCGCGAGGCTTTACTATGTTTAGTTATAGATAGATCAGTTATTGATACCGGCCGTACGAGGTACGTGTGAAATGACGACCGTGTCACGACTTGCCGAGAGCCCAGTGCTAACTGACAAACATACAAACAGCTAAGGTCATCGACCTGGGCCTTAATTGAGCCTTGGGGCAATACCTGCTACTCTAACAACGTAAATACACTGAGGTTAGCAGAAAACATCTGAATAGGGATTGAAAAAAATAGTTGTAATAACTTTGAAGTATGGTTTACCTTTTATCAATCTAGAAATGTATTTTTTGTTTTAAAAAAAAATATAACTTTTTTAAATTACCTCTTTGTTGACTTAATGATCCGATTGGTATGATTTTTTTTATTTCAAGCGAAATAGCTGCCATTTGGTCTTCTAAAAATTTTACATAGTTCGTCCCTATAGTTCTTTATTTAATGAAATTTCACCAATTTCCAGAGGTGTACCAGGTATGTACGAACATTTTTTTAATGGATGATTTCAGTGCGGCTAATTTAGGAGTATTTCACTTTCGCATTTATAATTGACTCTCGACACAAAAAGGAGGTGGAAATTATAGACATGGAGTATGTGGTGTTTGTCAGTCTGTCCGTACTCTGTAGCATCGTAGCTACCATAGTACGGATATAATATGTACATAGTTTACTTTGACTTAGACACTAAAAAAGAAAAAATGACTCAAACAACTAAAAAGTATAAAATATATATTTTTTTATTGTTTAGTTACAATTAATATTTGTTTTGAAATCGCTGTCAGAAAAGGTGATTTTGTAACAATCATCATCTAAATCATCAAATATAAAACGTTTCAATAAATAATTTTAAGATTAAAATACGAGTATGTTTTTGTATTGAACTAGGCTCACCTTTTTTACATTTATGTTTTAGTTGGGATTGTCACATATGTCGCGTTCTTGAACTGACGATGATGATGAAAGATGTATCCAGTTGTGACATAAGCTACTAAAGCTAATTCGATATCGATCGTCCTATCTTCCGACTGTCGCATACCCATTTCATTAAGACCTTAACTCAAATCAGAATCAATAGTGAACTGGGATGTAGATTGTGCCAAGTTTATCTTGGTATATGTGGACACTGATTCAAGTTGCGATCGCTATTACCACTGTATACGAAGTTTGAAACCAAATGTATGGGATATACGTAAGTTTCGCTAACAAGAGTATTCAGATGTCACTTAGCGTATTAACATCACTTATAGATCAGCTTAAGTCCCGATTTCACCAACGCATGTTAGTGTTAACGGCTTGTTAAATTACCATGCCTTCTCATTTATTGATAGGAATTACGAAAGGGACAACATGATATTTAACGAAGGATTAACTTTAACATTGCTTGCTGAAACACGCCCTTAGGATGTTGTTTTTAGCTGACACTGACAACTTTTTTTTTTACTGTCCTTAGATTTACAAAACTTTTAGGTCTTTGAGGTCTTTAACACCTCTGTGGTCTAGTCAGAGCTTCGCTCTCGATTCGGAGGTCGATGGTTCGATTCCCGTATTGGAACAACAAAAAATGTTGTTTTCAAGTTTGGTTAGGACAATGCAGGCTGATCACCTGATTGTCTAACAAGAAAGATGATCCATGCGTCGTATTGGCATGTAAAAAGTCGGTCGTGTCGGTTAATCCATCCCACTGGGCTACTAGAGTGAAAGAAGCGAGAGTGCTTCTGTGTATTGCGCACACAGTTGGGCACTATAAAATAGCTCCTGCGTAGCTGGCCTTGTTTCAATGAAATCGGCTACCGACACCGAAATCGGTGAGGGGAGCTATTATTATTATTTTATATCTACTTTGTGTAGATCTATAGTTTAGATAGATAGTACAGTTCTGTGTGCATAACCGCATAACTAGTTTCGGGGATAGATTTCGTTACCACAGAGTACTCGGTTCGGTATTTGGGGTATTACTCGATACATCGTGATAATACCAGGTTTGAGACTATGTGGTCCAAAATCCGATGACCGCAGATTTGGAGCATTGAAAATAACAATAAATTAATGAATCTTTCATTTATTTTATTATTTTTCCGTTACAATCACACAACACATAAAGTAAAATAGGACAGAAAGAATTATAGCAATACATGCACCCAGTAAGACAAGCAAGTTAATTTAAAAGGTTCATAAAATATACTTTATCGAATGTCAATTGTATAAGCGCCGTTATGCTTATCATACAATGATGATTCGAAAACGTTACAAAAGTTTTTTTTTTTATTATTAGGACCAATAATTAAAAAAAATACTGTCAATTTGTTTTTCTATAATAAATAAATAAAAAAAATTAAATAGCGGCTACAGGAAAAAAAATAAAATTGAATACTTACCTATATCCTAACAATATTTTTAGACAATAATAAGACACAACATTTTATTTATACTTTTCCACTTTTAATACGTTTTTATAAGTTTTTACAAAATAACACTACCGGTTTCGATTAAATCATCAGGTTCCATCAAGAACCAACAGTAGGTATATTCAATCAGTTATAATATTTTTAGAGCTAATATTCGGTGTAGCAGGTACCAACTTTAAAATTATGATAAATTTTGCCGAATTGAAACGGAAAATTTTGAGAGGAAAATAATTATTGTATTTTTTTGGCGGATTTTATAAACTATATTATTGTTTTTATATGGGAAGTCGGTTTACATTATTTGCTGGAAAATAATAATGAAGCCCACATTCAGTCATTTTCGCGATTACATTTAAAATATTTTCTACATCGACTCATTTGTTGATTAGGCCCCCATGTAGTTACCTAATTGTTATCTATTCCAAAACACCTAACAGTTATCAAGAGTAAGCAACTTCTTGTTCGTTTTCTAATAATTCTAGATAAATTAAAGCAAGTAAGACATCTGTTAAACACAATTTATTCTCGTCTATCAAAATATTTCTCGTTTGATTAATCTATCAACCATAGATTAATAATTGGTCGCTTTGACTAGATACCGTCCAGCGTATTGGAAAATGCGGCAACAAATAATACGCCGAATTCGGCGTACCCGCGCCAGTCGCGCTACAAGCGTAAAGTGAAGTAGACATCTCGATAATTTGTCAAAGATTTGTGTGAGAGCGAAGCAAAATGCCGATTTGCATAGTCAAACTATGTAAAAATAATACTACATGAAACAAGAAAAATACTGGCATCACATACCATTAGTAAGTATTGTATAAATCTTCTAAAACACAGTCAAATAATATAATCCTAAAATCTCCGATCGGAGTACCGCTTTGTGTTCAATGTTGCCTTGTATTCAAAATTTTTTAACCATATTTAGTATCAGATTACCCGTGTTTGCCACGTCATGTCATGAAACATATTGTTTACGACTTGACAGGCAAATCAAAAATGTTCAAATATTATTTCAATGATGCGAAACGGAACGTAAACTTTATGCTTTAGTACAGTTTTCAAATTTAATTATGTGAAAAGGTGAAACGAAACGCAACTCGCCATCTCGGATGGAGGATATTATCAGCTAATGTCTAATTTGTGCGTTATTCCTCTGCTTCCGAGTATAATATAACATAATATATAATATAATACCTATATTATGTTGGTATACTCGGAAGTATATTTCGTTCGTATCGACTTCTGCCCGATTCACTCTAGTTAAGGAAAATAGGTGATTGAACTAGAATAAACAACACACTTTTCCAGCGCATTTTGCGTGGCAAATAAAACTTCGAAATTTATATCTCAATATTTGACTGGCTATATTTGACTAGTAGATAGGAGATGACTTTTAAGGCCTTATTAAAATTTTGAATCATGAACGTTTCCTTGATATATATAACATTCTTAGTAAAAATGTTGTCACAGCGGATTTGTTTCATAATATATACAAAAAGCATAAAAGCGAAAAGAAAATTATACCGAAATATTATAATGAACTTAAAAAAATCTGTTTGACTTTAAACTTCTATTCCCCATCGGCATATAATTACGCAAGGAGTAAATTTGTCATCATCGATGGCGCTCCAGGATTTACTGAAGAAGCGTTTACTTTATTAATAGTTTTAGTAAAGTAAACGCTCCTTCTTAATGTGATAAATGTAATGTTGTTTGCGCGCTAATTTCAGATGAAATGGCCATACGCCAGAAAAGTATGTGGGACCAAAATCAAACTCGTATATTGACATGGGCACTGGTGTAAATGACACTTCTGTGTTAGCTTCAGAGGCATATGTCTTCCTATTAGTTTGTTTAACTGAGCACTGGAAACTGCCTATAGGATACTTTTTAGTGCATGGCCTAACAGGGTTCAATATATATATCGACGCTTGAAAGGCAAAACTGCCTAAGCGACATTTATCAAAATGTTCAGGAGAGCTGTTTAAAGTTTTTTTTTTTGAGAAAAATGCTTATAAAATTGTCAATTCTTATCATACAGAAATAATTGTTAGACCATTGGAATCGTAATCAAATAGGCTATAATCTGACATATAAATGATTGACCTAACACTTTTAATTCGTGCTGTTTTGTCGCTTAGGTAAAAATTACACCAAAAAAATTTTCAGGTTAAACTATCTAACCGCCAGAGCTTTCTCAATTACAAACAGGTAGATTCATATAAATACTTCCGCGACTGTCTATACGAACAGGTTAAAATGAATAAGTTGTAATAATACTTATTTTGCAAACAGGAACAATTGGCTAAATGATTTCATTTTAGTGAAAATACTCAAGAAAAATTATCCAAGTAATAATTATAAAGGATTATTTGCAAGACTAACCGACATTTTGTATGGGACATAAATGATGAAAACTATGATTGGTATAAATTGAGCATTTATTGTAAGTTTTTAATTAAAAAATGGCACGCAAAAAATAATAAGCCTAACAAATATTGGTTCCCTTTTTCAGGTCGGGGTAGGAACAAAACTTGAACGAAATTAAAACACAGAACTATTCTTTAAGAATCTCAAATTAAATACCTACTAGTACTCGTACGCACTCAACACAAAAAAGGAATACAAAATTCAGTAATATCAATTAAAATCAGGGTCCTCTATATCTGACTCGGGTAATACGTCTTTGGCATTTGCATCGCGTGGAATGTTTAAATACTCATTATGGAAAAAAGCTGGAATTATTAACTCTACACATAGTTTATGTAGGTCGTCATATTTCTTCTTGCCTCGGATTCATCTTGTTACGTAGATCTGTAAAAACAACGAAAAATAATGTAGATGGCTTCGTATAATTTGATTTAATAATAATAATAATAATTAAGCCTTGTTTATTCCTTAATAAATTTCAATAAAATATTATTTATATGTACAATTTCATTTTCACTATTTAGATAAAATATTTACATAATTAATTTATAAATTTTTAAATACACAATTAGATTTAATATTGAATTTTGCAGAAAAAAAATTATAATAATAATAATAATTATACATTTAACACATTTCTTAATAATTATTAGTGCTATATTTAATTGTTAGTTAATCCTAAAGTTTTTAAATATTTTTTATTAAGGACCTCTCTACTGAGTGAAGGCCTCCTCCATTTTTCTCCAGTTGTCTCTGACTAAAGCCTTTTCTGTCCAGTTGTTTCCCGCTATCTTTAAAATTTCATCTAGCCATCTTTCCATTGGTCTACCTCTGTTACGCTTGCCAACTGGACCTTGCCATGAGGTGATCCTTTTCGTCCATCTATCATTGTCCATTCGTGCAACATGTCCAGCCCATTTCCACTTTAGCTTTTTGCAGTGTTGTAAAGCGTCTATGACTTTTGTTGTATTTCTGATCTCTCTATTTGATATTTTATGCTTAAGTTTAATTTTTAGAGTACTCCGTTCCATGGCTCTTTGAGTAGTTAATATCTTATTCCTTGTGAACTTGTTAAATATCCACGTTTGTGATGCGTAGGAGAGAGTTGGTAGAACACAACAGTCTAGGACGTGTTTCTTTAATCTCACTGGGAGATTTGATTTAAGGACTTCTTTTAGGCTCCAATATTTATTCCAGGCCATGTTTATTCGTCTAGTAAGTTCATCTCGATGCCTCGATTTTTTGAATGATGTTTGTTTACCCAAATATATATATTCGTGAACATATTCTATTGGAGCGTTATCAACAATTATCGGAACTCTTTTACTATTTGTCATAATTTTTGTTTTATTTGTGTTTAATTGTAGACCAATTTCTCGGCTGACATTGTGTATTTCTCTTATCATTATTTCAAGCTGTGATGCAGTTTCCGCGAAGAGAACTATATCATCAGCGAATCTAAGATTGCTCAAATATTTGCCATTTATGAGTATACCTTTATATTTCCATTTCAGACGCTTCATAATGTTTTGAAGCACGGTTATAAAAATTCTAGGAGATAGCGGGTCACCTTGTCTGACTCCTCTACATATATCTATTTCAGATCCGGATTTTTCTAATATAACTTTGCTTTTACTTTTTTTATATATATCTTTAATAAGTGTAATAGTTTCTGAGGGTACATCACACTCTTGCAAAGCCCTCCATATACTGTTATGTGATATAGAGTCAAATGCTTTTGCGTAGTCTATGAACGCCAGGTAGAGTGAGTGGTTCATTTCTTCGTACTTCTCTATAACGAGCTCTAGAGAGTGGATATGATCTATAGTTGAGTAATTTTTCCTGAAACCAGCCTGCTCTACTGGCTGTTCATTTTCAGTATATGTCGCAAGACGTTCTTCTACACATGAGGCAAAAAGTTTGTAGATGTTTGGTTGTATACTAATAGGCCTATAATTTCCTATATCAGCAGGGTTTCCTTTCTTGTACAAGAGAATTATATCCGACTTCGCCCATTCTACAGGTATTGATTTATTATCTAGTATTTTGTTGAATAGATCAGTTAAAAGTGGTACTAAAACTTGTGTACCTGCTTTAATTGTCTCAATTGGTATACCATCTGGCCCGCTGCATTTTCCATTTTTCAAAGACCTTATTTTTGTAGAGATTTCCTGACATGTAAATCTTTGTAGAGCGGTGATGTTCTCCTTTTTTACTTGAGTGTCTCTATGCGGCGGTGTTTTCAGCGAGTATAGATCTTTATAAAATTCAGTGGCTATTTTTAATATTTCAGACCTGGAATAAGTATTTTTAATATTCAAAGAGTTTTGTTGTAAACAAGGTATCCATTTTTTAATTGTATTTAATTCTTTTTGACCTTTTTTCAAACTTCCTGACACATTTAAGTGACTCTCAATAGTTGATATTCTATAGTCTTGGTATTCTTTCTTAACAATTTTGTGAATGTTTTTATATAAGTATGTTTTTTCCTTTTTCTCCGCATCTGTTAACTGTTTTTTATTTGTTAATTGGTTTCTTCTCATTATAAGTAATTTTGTCTCATTTGAAATAATAGAATAATTTTTTCTTAGATATTGGTCCATTTTGTTTTTCTTTATGGGGTTCTTTACTGCCTTTTGCTGGTCGTTATTGTAATTTTGGGTTTCAGGTGATCGTGATAAAACTCTCTTTTGCCGGCTCTGATGATCCGAATGTTCTACATTTTCTTCGTCTGATAGGATTACTAATTTGTTGTATTTTAAATACCCTTTCTTTCCTTGGTCTTTTTCTCTTTTTAGTTGGATGTTCAGGTTTTTCCTTTGTTCGAGAACTTTAGGCGGATAATCCTGTTTGATGTAGTATGAGGTATTTTGTAGCATTTTTTTATTTTTGAGTATTTCAATCTTTTTTCCCACAGTAGTAAGGGTTACAACAATTGGCCTAGTTTTTTCAGACTTTTTTCCCATTCTTGTTACATATTCTATGTCTTCTTTTTGGCAGTCTATTTTTATATTGTTCTGTATAATGTTGATAATTTTGTTTTGTAGACTAAAATAGGAGTTTTCAGTCTCTTCAACACCAAAAAATAGCAAATTTTTTCTTCTAATTATGCTTTCAAATAATTCAATTTTTTTCTCTTGATTTTCGGTAATTTTTTCTAATTTTTGCTGCCTGGAATCGAGTATAAGGAATTTCTCATCTATGTTCTTGTTTATGCTCTTTGGAATATTTTCTTTTATTTCTTTCAGTTCACTTGCTTGTTCGTCTAGTTTAGTTTGAAGTGATTTTAATATTTCGGTAACTTCCTCCATTTTGTTGTGTTTACGCCCTCTAGCGGAATCTTGTTGAACTATGTAATCAAGCTCATACGCAAGTGCAATGCGTTTTGGTGTTATAGTTCGGCAAATCCACAACAGATGTCGTTACCCGTAGGATGACTTGTAAAGTTGTAATTTTTGACGTATTATTATGACGACGTTATGTTTTTCACAAGTACTAAATTTTCTTCATTGTTTACTTAGTAATCCACACAGTAATTTGCTGCACACTTGCTATTATATGATGATATTAGTTCTTTTTGCTATTTTGCACGTAATATATGAATAAACTTGACAAGTTTCCGTTACAAGTAACACAGTTTTTTCAGCACATTTACGTATATTTTATTAGTTCCTTATATTTGTGTCCACAATTTATTCACTTTTTCACTTCTTTGAGTACTTTTTGCACTGTTTTAATGGTATTTATAATTTTTAAACTTTAAAATATAATCAGACTCGATGTTGACACTAGCGGAGCAGCGCCCTCTCTCCTAATTTGATTTAAGGAACATGAAAAATATTTAAATCCGGAAGTATTTACATAGTTTACTTACTTAATAATCTAAGGAATGTGATGTTTACTTACATTTTTCCCATTTACTAAGCGCCAAAATGGACGTAAATCGGCGAACGCGCAGCGAAACGACCGGTCTAAGCGACACGCCGCGGCTGAATAATGTTTTCGGATTCGTTCCGTTCACTCAGTGCGTCGTTCCTAACCGACAACTGTCACTATATTACGCTTCCTAAGCGCCATACTTACTCCTGTTTCAATTCACATAAAGTTATCTAAACGACATTCCCCATACAATATTCACACCAATAAAAATATCTAACCGACATTCAGTTTCAAAATATTTGTCAGGTAAAATTGCCTAAGCGACACCAAGTCAATATTTCAGTGTAATGTAAAATTATCTAATAACAATTTTATGCCGATTGTGTAAAAGGCAATATCATCTAAGTGCAAATGTAGTTACAAACAATTTCAGGAACAAATGCATAACAAAACACTTGGACCTTTCTTATGTCAGGTAAAAACGTCGATGCGACTTCGATTGAAAAGACTAATTCAGGTAAAAATATCTTATTCCTTCGTGATAATGATTTTCATTCAGGAAAATTTATCCAAGGTAATGATTAAAATAAATTTCATTCAGGAACAAATGACTATCCACAAAAAAAAATTGTCAACATGCCTAAACAACTGTCTAAAATAAAAGGGGTAATTTTTTGTCGCTTAGTAGCCAAAATTCTTTAAATAGTACGAATTCGCGCACTTCCTAAGCGACAACCAAATTCATCGCAGCGCTATGAGACCCAGACCAATCGACGCAGATTTTTTTTCTGATTACAACGATATATAAAACTCAATTTGGCCCATAGTGTCGCTTAGGCACTTTTGCCTTTCAAGCGTCGATATATATATATAATTATAGTATATATATATATATATATATATATAATTATAGTTAATGTTGTGTGACTTGGCCGTTGACAGATGGATTTCTAATTATTGACAGATTTTATAGCTTATTGGATGACCAAAATTTCTGCGTTCTGGTCTTATCCGGAGGTTCTCAAATAGGGGCTTGAGAATGCGACAAAATGGTGCCTGAAAAGGATGGTACGGCAGTGTTTGCTTCGCGCTCGACTTGGCGGGGAAACTGCCGTGCTCCCAGATACTAAAATAAAAACTCTTTTTGAAAATTATGCCTAATAATTATTTAAGATTAAGAAGAAGAACCTTCATAAAAATGATTATGATTTCATGTAAAAGATTTTTTTTATTTATTAATATTGATAAATTACCACACCACAGCGACGAAATATTTTCCCTATTGATCGGGCACTAGTCAAGTAGCTGGCAACACAATTATAGATGCACACTACAATCTTTGCGCATTGTTTTACACACACTACAATAAGAAGTTGCCGCATTCAGGAATCTCTCATTTCTTGACATCGCTCTATCTAGTCGAAGGCGCTGAGACCAATTAATAATCTAAGCTATCAACAAACCTTTTTAATATTATAGTGTGCCAGAAGCAAAGGAGTAGGTATATAATAACAATTATAATATTTACATCTCACACTAAAGTATTATAATACAAATACACAAAACAACATAAACATAATACAGGCACAATAATTAAAAAGAAAAACAAAACAAATAAACTACGAGAATTAAGTATTTTCTGTGTAGAATATTCTCTCTCTATTGTTTACAAATTTAGATGGAGCATGCATTGTCCTAACACTATATTATACTTATACTACACTACACTATATAACAATTTTGGAAATAACGAATTTTATGATATTATTATTGTATACGAAATTAAATGCGCTTTACAATATCCCTTAGTAGTTTTTTTTTTTTTATTCTAAATAAATTTAGGGATTTTAGTACACATTGTGGCTATGGCAATCCCATCGTACAAAATGGACTTATTATTATCCCTTAGTAGTTTCAAATATTGGATTAAATTGACACAAATATGTGAAAATTGATGGTACTACCAAGTTAACCAAATTTTTGAGAATCACCCATATACAATTTTAAAAAGTGTGTAATTAGTGGTAAGAGCTGCGAATAAATGTTTATTTATTTTATTTATTTATATATTTATATTTTATTGTTCCGACACCGGAATCGAACTCACGACCGGGGCGAGAGTAACGCTCTTTACTACTACACCATGGAGGCGTTATTTTTGTGTTGATTGCATTGAATAGGCTATATCCGATGAAGTACAACTTGTGCCTGTACCTGAAGAACACCACGCACGGACATCGTCCCTGGGCCCTAATTCTCAGGCCTCGAACTTAGTTTTTACTATCGGTCTGTCCCGCTCATGCAAATGAGATTTAGCGCGCGTGCGAGCGGGATATACCAATATTCGAAACTAAGTATGAGGCCTGAGAATTAGGGCCCTGTACCTGAACACGCACGGGACGATGACATAAATCCCCGATTTAAATCAAGCCAAAGTTCTTATAGGGCTCCGGAGCAGACAGCCGTGTGCTCAAGTTATTTAGTGTTATTGTACATCCGGCCTGAGGTTTTCCTTGTCGCTGGTTTTACTTCTTTTGCCCAAAACTTGTAGGTAACAAATTAATATTATCCTTTTGTCGGTAAGAAAAATGAGCAGTAAGTCCAGTTAGGATTGGGCTAAATAAATATGTTAAAGGTAACTCGATAGAGTATTCATGACAAAAATATTTAGGGCGTGTTTCACCAAGCAATGTTAAAGTTAACGCCATGCTAAATATCATGTTATCCCTCTCGTATTTCCTGTCAATGAATGAGATGGCATGGTATTTTAACATGGCGTTAACTTTAACATCGCTTGGTGAAACACGCCCACGTGTGCAACAAATTTTTTTTACGACTTCTGTACCGCGTGTGTTTGAGCGCGTTGGTGCTTGAGCGGGAGTCGCGGGTTACAATCTCGCCGAAGGAACAAAAAGTTTTCTGTGTTCCTGGGTCATGGATGAGTATTAAATTTGTGTATTATATTGCAATCTTAAGTATTTATGTAGTAAGTAGTTCGGATACTTAGCACGGGGCTAGATTGACGTGGTATGAAGCGTCCATAGATATATATAATTAGTTTAGGTATTTTATTATAACAATAATATATCGCCAAACACCAGTTCAAGTCACCACCGCAAAATACAGATTAAAAAGAAAAAAAATTGCGACTCATAAAAATATGTATCTAGCGCATCACTAATTTCAGAATTAGTTAGCATTTAATCATTTTTCTCTAAAAAAAGAAAAATATTAAGTCTGTGATTCATTAAAAAATCTTATTCCTTTTCTGGTTTGAAGTTGAACCTGTTTCTGCATTTTGCGGAAAATTTTGTTGCAATGCAGCCAGCATTCTAGAATATTCTAGAAACTATTACTAACGAGACAGTAATCTCGTGCTTTCCCGCTTGATTGCGTTTTATAATTTCAGTTTGGGAAATTAAAAAGAAAACGGTTATTTAAAAAACGAAAAACCATACTGCGTTTTTGTGTAATTTTTAAAAAGAAAATACTATAGTTTTAACGACCTCTTTTATAGCGCAGTGGTTGAGCGCATCGCTCTAGCTAGAGGTCGAATCCCGCTAAGAAAACAAAAAGTTTTCAATCATTTAGTGTTATAGACGTGCATTAAATATATGTATTAATATAATAAAATCTTAAATACGTGTACCGTATATAAGCATTAAATATATTTTCGTTATCGGGTACCTGTAACACAAGTTCTTCGCATACTTAGCACGGGAGCAAATTGACGGTGTGAAGCGTCCATAGACATCATTATTATGTTTGTGTATAGCATTCCTTGGTCACGGGCAATTAAGTCCCGGACCTTTAGAAGGCATGCGTGGAGCCGAAGCCAACACAAAGAGGCCCTGTTACACAATTTTAATTTAAATGTAATGTGACACCAGCCAGTGACTCTCCATGGGAGTGCGCGCATGGAGACCCACCGGTTAGTGTAGGACTATCGCAGGGAATGGTCAATAGAAATGATACGGGGCTATAGGGGTGAGGTGCTAGTGGACTGGGTATCTAGGACTATGGAAGGACTATGGCGTCTGCCAGATACAGCGTGGTTACATGTATCATAAAGTCGGCAGACGGTGACTCGCCAACTTATTGAAATGAGCCCTTTAAAATGGTCGCACGCACGGTGCACCAAGGGGGCAACATTTACAGAGCGGCTTGAGGCTGGAGAGGTTTCGCTCATCATCATTTGCTCCCTCAGAGGGTCCCATCACGATGCCCACTCGCCACTTACGCTTCACATCCTCCCTTCGAGCACGAAGCTCTCCCGAATCCACTCTGACCGACGGTTAAGGCAAGTTTTTCCTTAGTGATCACTTTGGCCGGCCAGAGAAGGAGAACAGGGTCCTCTCCTGGGAGCACTCAGGTACGTGTGGTCGCTACTCCACAACAGCTCGCCACAAGCTGCCCTGCGGGCCTATTATTATAATATTTTTAGTTTTTATCGCTTGCAACTCCTTCCTTACGTCATTTTCTGATATCTATAGTTCCGGAAATACTTTGCCCTTTAAAGGGATTCTGTACAAGAGTCGGACGGGAAAAGGTGGTCCGCCACCTTTACTGGGAAGGAAGTGGGCACACTCGGTTAACACGATTATTGTTGTTACATTCCTCCTACTCGTGTAGATTATTCATCACACTTAGTTATGATAGTAAAGTGATTTTGAAATGCACATACTCAGGCAATATAAATTATTATTATTACGTTTAACCAAAAACAACGAAATTTTCACTAATTTACTTATTGTGCACACTTATCAACACTTTCACCAGAATGTTAAACGATTCATTATCCAATAAATTTTACAACAATTCAGCATTATTTAATATTATGTTTTAACATCAAATGAAAATTTTTCACACACTTCATTGAAAAAATACGCCATTTTGACACTGCCGATTGTAGAATATAAGCCTATAGTCTAACTTTGGTGGTCTGCGGTGTATTGTAATCAACAATTTTTGTGTTTAGGACTATAATAGTCACCTTTCTGACGATGAATCCTATTTTGTGTTCGACAACAAACCACAACATAATCGTCCAACGACAACGGTAGGTATAATTGCCTTAACACCAGCCGCCAAATGCCCTGCCGTGATGCCAAATTAGGTAAATGTGGGTAAACAGCGAACAGCAAGAAAATTGTTAGAAAATATAATATACTGACATTCATCCTTATGATTCTGACGTCTGGCGGCACGTTTTTATAACATAACATAGAAGCCGTTTAAACATTCCCTGGACTTCCACGAAGAGACCAAGTATAGCCAAATCGCTTGTGCTGTTCTCGAGTGTTAGCGAGACTAACGAACAGCAATTCATTTTAATATAATATAAGACTAGCTGACCCATGCCCACTTCGTTGAGCATGCAAACCGTTTAAACCTTCCCTGGCCTTCCACGAATATTTCAAGACTAAAAATAGCCAAATCGTTTCAGCCATTCTCGAGTTTTAGCGAGACTAACGAACAACAATTCATTTCTATATAAAAGATAAGAATAAAATAATATCTACAGGATGCGATAAAAATATGCAAAGGTCTAAAATGACCGCAAGGAGTGAATCTTACTATGCTAGGCCTCGCGGGCTCTACACTACACACGAACGCACTGGTCGTTGACTTAACACCTTACCCGGGTTAAAACTCATCTGTTTTGTGACTTTTATGGCGATCTTCAATCGAAATTTATGGTAATATATAACTGGTGCTATTCATTTGGCATTTTACAATTAAAATCTTTGTTCAATGAAACTGAATAATATCGTGAAGTGACGTCTGTTTTGTTTACAAACCGTTTCGTCCGTGATGTTTTTGCTGGACATCCGCGCAGTATTACCGTGAAGCCGTCACGCAGCTGTGTAAAAAACTCATTAGCAATAAACGATTTGGCGATTACCAGTATACATTACACGATCGCACTCTACGAAGTTCTATAAAATCTAATAGTATTCAAAACATATTTAAAAAAAACACTTTCATGAGTATAATAGCTTAGCTCCTATTCTCCATAGTAATATGCTACTTATAAAATAATATTATTGTTATTTTGTAACTAATTTTTATATAGTTTAAGACTTAACTACCTGTAAGTTGATGCTAACTTGTAATAGTTACAATATTAATAATAAATCATTGTATTTTATTGTTAACAATAAATATTCTTTTGTAGTCGGTATCAGCCCTGAGCCCAAGAACAACATCCTAAAGTTGCTGACCTATAAGGTTATACAAACTCACCTTTGCTGACACCGACTTCAAAAAGAACATTACTTAATTGTAACTAAAATAAAAAAGTATTTTTTATGCTTTTTAGTTGTTGAAGTCAGGTTTTTAAATGTAGTTACTTTTTTATAAATTAATACCTTTGGTATCGAGCGTTTACATTGCCTATTGAGTATTTTAGAGACAATTATTATTCTAGGTTCTAAAATAACATTATAAGACGTAATCATTGCATTAGTAAATATTGTAAAGAAATTAATGAACGGTTGTCTGTTTATTATAAGGTCAATGATTTTATAGACTATTGCATACTTTGGGAATAAAGTGGCCCAAGGCTGCTAGGTACTGTATACACTTATGGTTATGGATACATGAAATTGCCGTTTTGTCGTACTGGCCACTTTGATCTTAAATATATCCTCTTTGGTTAGGAATTCCAAATTCAAATTAAAACAACTATTTACTCATGCATTTGTGTTTTGAAAACCGTAATTCATTTGTTTTTTTCTCTTTTTTGCTTTTATTTCTGCGTCACTCATTTCACAAAATGGAAAACTTAAAATATCGCATTATTTACGGCTCGAAGGATTAATTATGTGTATGGGGGTGGTGTCGCAAAAGAAAACACGGTGCCTTTTTGGTTTCAACGCTTTCGTTCTCGAAATTTCGACCTGCAGAACAAGCCCCGTGGACGGCCGGAGACCAAGGTCGATAGTGATGAATTGAAGGCTATTGTAGAAGCAGATCCATCGCAAACCACATCAGAGTTAACTACAGGCTGCGGTGATAATGACAAAACCATTTTAATCCACTTGAGGAAAATTGGGAAGGTGAAACAGCTTGAAAGGTACCTTATGAATTGAGTGAAGCAAACCGACAAACGCGCGTCGACTGCTGCGTTACATTGCTCAACCGGCACTATAATGAAGGAATTTTAAATCGGATTATTCCATGTGATGAAAAGTGGATCCTGTACGATAATCGTAAACGCTCATCGCAATGTCTGAACCCTGGTGAACCAGCAAAGTCTTGCCCCAAGCAAAAATTTACTCAAAAAAGTTACTTGTAAGCGTTTGGTGGACTAGTGCCGGTGTCGTACACTATAGCTTTCTTAGATCTGGTCCGACGATTACGGCTGATGTCTATTGTCAGCAACTGCCAACCATGATGGAAAAGCTCGCCGTTAATTGTTTAAGACTTGTCAATCGATCTACGTCACTGCTGCTTCAAGACAACGCTAGAACACACACGGCCCAACAAACGGCTACCAAATTAGAGGAGCTTCAATTGGAATGTCTAAGACATCCACCGTACTCTCCGGACCTTGCTCCAACAGATTACCATTTTTTTAGAAATTTGGATAACTTCTTACAAGGAAAAAAATTCAATTCCGATGAGGCAGTCCAAACCGCTTTCAAAGATTTCATTAAGTCCCGTCCGAATTTCTTTTTAGTAAAAGGATCAATAACTACCTATAAGATGGCAAAAGTATATAGATAGCAATGGTACATACTTTGATTAATAAAATATATTTTAATATGAAAAAATCGCCTTTATGTTCCTCCCATACAAAGCGCCAATTTCATATGTGAGGACCTAATATTATACCGGTATATGACCACCTTTTTTAGATTTTACGGTTTTCTCCGCGTAACACAGTTGAACTGTTTTTTGTTTTTATATCAATTTTTACTCTTTATGATAAACTACATTTTATAAAAATCCTTTATGTTACTACAGGGTATCAGCTTCCTGCACACCACACTGCACACCAAGTATTATCAGAATGGTTTCAGCCGTTTGTCCGTAATATAGTGTAGTTTATACATAGGCTTTCACCTACATAGCATAGAAACAGTTTGTGATGAACCGTTTAAACTTTCTCGGGACTTCTACGAATATTTCAAGACTAAAAATATCTTAATCAGTTCAGCTGTTCTCGAGTTTTAGTGAGACTAACGAACAGCAATTAATTTTTATATATAAGAGAAGATATATATAGGTAGATAGATACTAGTGTGATTGAACCTACGGTGTTAGATGTTCACCGCCATATTTCGCTGCTAACCTCAATCCTCAATTTTAGCGACGAATTCAGTACACGCGTGGAAATTAAATGCTTAGCACATTAATATTAAGTAAATATACAACTTAATATACAACAACCATTTTAAAGAATTATTTACTTAAAGAAATCGTGTGGGTTTTATAATATTAATGCATTTTGTTTGCAATTCACACCTCGTCAAGCTGGTCCCGTGCTAGTTCTCGAAAAACTTGTGTTACGGATACCAAAGAACCTAAAACAATTTTTACTTCTTTCAAAATGTGTTATAGTAAAACACAAACTACTTGTACTTTTTTCCACTTTATTTGATATTTTACATTAATAATTACTTAAAATACACGACCCGTTTCGACATAGTCATCATCAGGTGTAGGTAGAAATATTTTTTTTTAATTTAACAAGATCTTTTTAATTATCTTTTTATTTTTAAATTTAACAAGGAACAAACAGAATCCCATGTTCTGACTTCCTCGGTAATATAAAGAAAGATCTTAAATAAGTGCACATTTTGTAATATGTTATTGAATGTACTGTAGGTTCTTGATGGAAATTCATATTTTTATGGTATGTATCAGGTGTAGGTAGAATTAAATTTAAAAGTTTAATTCTACCTACACCTGATGATGGCTATGTAGAAACCGGTCGTGTATTTTAAGTAATAATTAATGTAAAATTACAAATAAAGTGGAAAAAAGTGCAAGTAGTTTGTGTTTTACTATATAACATGATTTTCCACCAAGAACCTACAGTACATTTAATAAAATATTTCAAAATGTGCACTAATTTAGGATCTTTCTTTATATTACCCAGGAAGTCAGAACATGGGATAATGTTTGTTTCGTGGAATTCAAACCTTAGCTACAAAAGTTATAACTTCACAGTAAACTCTATTCTAATTTCATCTACATAATATAGAGAACCTAAACTTAAATAAATCGACAAAACTAATTGACGACCTAGGGCAGTGGTTGAGCGTGTCAATGGTGGTCGCTGGTTCAAATCCCGCTGAAGGAACAAAAAGTTTTCTGTATTTCTGGGTCATCGATATGTATAATAAATAATAATTATATAATGTATAATATAATATATAAGAAGTATTATGATATGTCCGTTATCTGGTACGTAACACACGTTCTTCGGATACTTAGCATGGGGCCAGATTTATGTAGTGTGATAGCATCCGTACATAGTAATGTGTCATTATGTAACTTTATTGCGGGACATTTAAATTTGTAGTGTAGCAGTGCTTTATTGTCTATTTCTTTACGTTTAGATCGAACTATACCAACCAACAAGCTACGAGGTTCTGAACCCCGATGCTCGTAACTGAAACATAGGCCCGTATTAATAAAGAAGTCTCAAACCGAACCTCACTTGAGAACCTATTTGATAGATAAAACAACGTTTCGTTTTACTTTTGAAATAAAGAAATTTACGTTACTTACATACTTTATTTATTTTTTTTAACGTAAAAATAAAGTGTTTAATGAATGTTTTTCTGTAATCTATAATATGAATATAACGATATAAAAAGAAAAGAAATTAAAGTACTATGTAACATTAATAAAGTTGTTCACTTTTAAAAGTGAAACGAAACGTCGTTTTATCTGTCAAATAGGTTCTCAAGTGCAACCTCACTTTTTTATTAATACGGGGCTTAGATTCGATCTTCTGACCTGCTCACTCACGCTATACCACACGTGCATGAGCGGGATACTGAGATTCGAAACTGACACTAAACAGACTGCTAAATATTTATTTTCCCCAACTGCATTCCGCTGCACAGATATTGCGGTGGCAGAGGCGATGGATGGTTTAACGTTTAGTCGATAGAACTACCACTTTGAACCCTGTTACCATGTAATAAGGGTGAAAAGTACAACCGTTGGATATTCACCGAACTTTTTTGGACCTCTCCTGTGCCAGTTACTGGCAATCCCTGGCACTAATTGATCGGAACTGTAAACGCATTCAATTCGAACTGAACGGCCATTTTATATTATTACTTTTCGGTGAACATTTTTTCTCTCCAAGCCAATTTTTTAAAATAATATAATAATACTAGCTGTCCCGGCAAACTTCGTATTGCCTTATTAATTAATTGCTTGACATACTGACTGCAGCGCCACCTATCGGTTCCAATTGTAAATCTAAACCATTCTCGAATCTCCACGAACACACACAAAAAATTTCATCAAAATTGGTCCAGTCGTTTAGGAGGAGTTCAGTCACATACACACGCACACAAGAAATATATATATTAAGATATATTAACACCACTTCAATCTGGCCCCGAGCTACCAGGTACCAGGTACCAGACAAGGGAAATATATCTAATACTTTTAATAATACACATATTATATAAGATTTTTATTATATTATTATAAAAATTTAATACACATCCATGACCCAGGAACATGGAAAACTTTTTTGTTCCCTCGACGGGATTCAAACCCGCAACCTCTCGCTCGAGCACCAACGCGCGCTACCACTGCACTACGGAGGTCGTCTATTTATATATTATGGACTGGTAAGGCTGCTGGCATCTTTTGTAAGTTAGCTGTTATACGCTTATGATTAAGTTTGCTAAAACTATTATAACTTTCCAGAGTTTAAACTTTGAACAAGTGCAGAACATTTACATACTTTAAACTTTGAAACGTTGTCTAAAAGATTTGTATTCCTCTATCTCTGTCATATTTAGGCCCTTGTGGTAGTCTAGGTTAAATAATAAACCCAGTTTTAACCAAAGTAGAATAAAATTATAATTTATCGTTTACCTTATCTTTCCAGTGGTGTAATTGAAATTAGGATGGGGAATATAGTATAACAGGAAATTATCCCCCAATTATGTTATCAGTCGTTTTTTAATTGCATCCTTAATTTAGCGACGTATTCGAGTCAAAAATACTTTAATTTATGGGACCAACGGGTACGTCCGACATAAATTTAACCTAAACGTAAACAAACCCGTCTATGACACAACCAAAGGCAAAGACTAGTCGGTGATGCCAATTGGCCAATATTAATACAATAATTTTTGATTGCTATTAATCCATAGACTAAAGGCTTATATTCTACAATCGGCAGTGTCAAAATGGCGTATTTTTTCTGTGAAAGATTTTCATTTGATGTTTAAACATACTAATTATTGTTTAATTGTTATAAAATGTATTGGATAATGAAGTGTAATGATCCTTTAAATACCTGCCTGTGAAAGTGTTGATATGTGTGCACAATAAGTGAATATTATGTGAAAATTTCGGTATTTTTGGTTTGTTTACATTTAGGTTAAATTTATCTGGGACGAACTATACTAAATTGAAATTCTAGAGTTTCCCGAAAAGTCTTCTATATTCGTGGTCTAGGGTTTCCATTATCTAGGTCGTTAGTATGGACACTGCGTCGGCGTAACCGTGCATATAAGATTATACGAGAGATCTACCGCAGACATATTTATAGAGACGCACCATGTTTATTCAAATATGGCATTACAAAGTTAGCACAAATAAATTCAAATATCAAAACACTTTTAAAGAGGATTGTCAAATCATCATATGATATCATAAACACCATTTAATATTTTTGTAAACATCAGTATAAAATTTAAATGCAATTTAACGTGTACATTTTTTCTATAGACGCTTCACACCACGTCAATCTGGTCCCATGCAATGTATCCGAAGAACTTGTATTACAGGTACCAGACAACTTTTAATAGTATTAAACACATAGTGAGGATTTTAATTATATTAATACATTTTTAATGAGAGCATAACGCAACTGTTCAATATACATGCACCTATCAAGAAAATAAAATTGAAGCATCCGCCTGCACCTTCGTTGACTGTGGATATTCGTACAGCAATGAGCCGTAGAGATCGCCTATTTCACAAATTTAAGAGGGATCGCAATGAATCTAATTGGTCAAACTTTAAAATAGCCCGTAATCGCTGCAACCAGATGATACGGAAGGCAAAACGCCGTCATTTTCTCGATAACTTATCATCATGTTTACCGTCTCAAACCTGGAAATTCTTACAATCGTTTGGCATAAGTTTGAGTAAGTCACGTCAAGTGGAACTTCCGAGATCAATTAGTCTGGAGGATATTAACACACACTTCTCTGCATCTACGACACTTGATGTAAGAACACAATGTCAAACTATCTGTTTTTTAAATACCTTGCCACGACCTAATAATGTAGTGCCTTTCCAATTTTCACCAATTGCATCGGACGAGATCGATAAGACTATTCTTTCCATATCATCCAAGGCAGTGGGTTGTGATGAGATTAGTCGAGATATGATAATTATTATCAAAGAACAACTTTTACCCATTATAACCCACATTGTCAATTTTTCCTTTCAGTCCTCCGAGTTCCCGGATCAGTGGCGTAAAGCTTACGTTCGACCCCTCCCTAAAATTTCCAATCCCACCAATCCTTCACTTTCGTCCCATTTCCATTCTACCTTACCTTTCCAAGGTGCTTGAGGCTTGTGCCTATAGGCAACTGTCCAGGTTTGTTCAACAAAATAATTTTTTATCACCGCTGCAATC
Organism: Celastrina argiolus; assembly: GCA_905187575.2. NCBI lineage: Eukaryota > Metazoa > Arthropoda > Insecta > Lepidoptera > Lycaenidae > Celastrina > Celastrina argiolus. The sequence goes on from LR994585.1 coordinate 2,123,755, forward strand.
TGGTTTCAGACCTGGACATAGCACTACCTCTGCATTATTAAAGGTGACAAATGATGTAAGAGTAGAAATTGCGAGCTCTAAAATAACTGTCTTAGTTTTAATAGACTTTTCAAATGCATTTAATACCGTAAACCATGACATCTTGTTAGCTATCCTTTCAAGTCTTTCGATCTCGTCGGAAGCGTTAAATTGGATCTCGTCGTACCTTCGTCGGCGACAGCAGGCTGTACGCACGGATCAATCCACCTCAAGGTGGTGTCATCTTGACACTGGCGTTCCTCAAGGCGGCATTCTTTCTCCTCTTCTCTTCTCTATATTTATAAATCTTGTCACTCCTAGACTTCGCTGCACGTATCATTTGTATGCTGACGATTTTCAGATTTATAGCCAAGCAAGAGTGGAGAATTTGTTCGTGGCGATCGATGAAGTGAATAGAGATCTCAATACAATTAGGGACTGGTGTAATAATTATGGGTTGTCAGTTAACCCAAGTAAATGCCAGGCGATATTGTTGGGTAGTGCCCGATTTTTGCCTAAGGTTGACGTAAGCTCTCTATCACCTGTAATTTTCGATAGGTCTATTATTAACTTCAGCTCCTGTGTTAGGGATCTCGGTTTGCACATTGACTCCACTCTTGACTGGCAAACACAATCAGCTTACGTGAGCCAGAGAGTTACCAATACATTGCGGTCTCTTTATAGACTTAAAAATTTTCTACCCTCAAGTATTAAAGCCATATTGGTGCAGACCCTTATACTGCCTACCATCGACTACGGTGACGTGTGCTATTTTGATCTCAATGCGGACAAACTAAATAAATATGACCGACTCCTAAACAACTGTATCAGATTTATTTACAATCTTCGCAAATATGACCATGTTTCCTCCTTCCGTTCCAAGCTGCAGTGGCTTCCAATACGCCAACGTCGCTCACTTCGCGCCCTATGTACGCTGTACTCTTTCCTTCACTCTCCAAATTCCCCTGCTTATTTGACATCTCACTTTAAATTCCTCTGCAATAATCATGACAAAACCCTCCGTTCATCAAGCAATGCCCTTCTCTTATGTCCTTCTTGTTTGAAAATTGAGAAAGCAAATGAATATAACCAGAGGATATATATGTGTTTTATAGACTATAAAAAAGCGTTTGATTCTCTATTTCATAACTCCATTTGGGAAGCACTCTTACAACAAGGTGTAAGTAGTAAATATGTTAAAATTATTAAAAACATATACTCAAATTCTGTCGCAAAGGTTAGATTAGAAAAAGAAGGTCCAGAATTTCGACTATCGAGAGGAGTTAGACAGGGCGACCCTATGTCACCAAAGATTTTTTCAGCCGTAATGGAATATATTTTTCGTAAGCTACAATGGGACAATATTGGCATAAAAATAAACGGAGAGTTCCTAAACAACTTGAGATTTGCGGATGACATAGTGTTGTTCGCGGGTAATGCAGCCGATTTGGAAATGATGATCAACAACCTATCAAACGAGAGCAAAAAAGTTGGGTTGTCTCTAAACGCCTCAAAGACAAAGATAATTTCAAATGGAGAGGTCATAGATATAATAGTAGACAACAACAGGATAGAATACATAAATACATATGTCTACTTAGGATACTTAATATCGTTTGAAAGTTGCACAGAAAACGAAGTTAACAGAAGGATTGCGATAGCGTGGCAAAAATACTGGGGATTAAAAGAAATTATGAAAAGTAAAGAAATGCACATAGACATAAAAAGAAAAGTGTATGATGTAGCGATACTTCCAAGTATAACCTATGGCTGCCAAGCTTGGTCTCTGAAAAAGAAAGACGAAGAGAAGCTCGCTATTTGTCAAAAAAAAATTAGGCATAAAATTAAAAGACAAAATAAATAACAAAAAAATTAGAAAAAATACAAAAATTCAAGACATAGTAGAGAGAATTCGACTTCTAAAATGGAACTGGGCTGGTCATGTATGTAGAATGGAAAATACTAGATGGATAAAGAAAGTACTGGAGTGGTTACCTAGAGGAATGAAAAGGAATAGAGGAAGACAGAAAACTAGATGGAGAGATGTGTTTACACAAAGAGTGGGAGCAGACTGGACAAGAGTAGCTAGAGAGAGAAACAAGTGGAAGTCATTGGGGGAGGCCTACGCCAAAGAGGCGACTATTACCTAAAAACAATAATAATATATTATAAATAAATAGTAATAATATTAAATTTTTAACTTTAATTAAATAATGAAAAAAAAAATTGTTTTGAATAAATGCATGAAAAAGTAATTTAATTATATTAATACATGTAACAAAAATAATAAATGATAATAAATTCTGAATATAAATTATTACATAAAAAAATGCTAAATAAAATTATGTATTGATCTAAAATAATATAATATGTTAAATATGTATGTATAAATTGTATGTGAATTTGGGAATAGAATAAAGGCTATTTTTATTTTTTTATTTTATTTTATTTTATGTCCTTCTCATACCTCTAGTCTTGTCCATTCATCCTTCCACATACAGGCTATTCATCTCTGGAATGCTCTCCCTCTGGAAATCAGATTGGCTTCAACTAGAGAAACTTTTAAGCGGAGGGTCCGCCAATGGTATCTAAGTTTTTTGGCAGAAATCTAATAATAAATTATTTTATCATCTTTATCAATTATATATTTATTTAGTAGGTATATTATAACGTAGGTATATATGTATATAATGTATTTGTATAATATTATAGTATAGTATGTAGCCTTATATATATATATTTTTATTATTGGTATGTATATTTATAATATTATAGTATATTTAGTATATTTTAAAATACATATGTATTAAGAAATATTAGCATCATATTGTGTTGAATTTGATTATATACCATTAATTATTATTTAACATTATTTCCTTTATCGTTTTGCAGCACCTTTTCGCTTATTCTGTCTCTGCACCACCCTATGGTTGACTGGTAGAGAATGCCTTTTGGCATTAAGTCCGCCATTGTACAATGTGCAAAAAGAGTAAATAAATAAATAAATAAATACACAAACATAATCAAACAATCAATGTACAAACCGCTTGTCAAGTTTTAATTTAGTACACAACTTGACAACTAATAACAAGAGACTTGAACACTGATTACTTAATACCAGTTTCAAAAATCGGGGGTTAGTTGGATATGATCAGGAATTTATATAATTTGTTAACAAAAATATTAAGTTGGATCAGAGTATATTATATAATAATGACATAAAAAACACAAAATGTTTGTTCCAAATAAATAATATCATAATAATATTTTAATAAAGTCAGATTTTTCTCCTGGTACGCTCCTCTGTGACAAAGCGGAAAAGAATTGTTTAGTATAATGCAAAAATTGCAGGCAAATCGTTCCATTGTCAATATCAAACTGATTGAGAACAATTGAATTATGCCAATATACAGATACGATTATAGACAATTGCGTTATTATGCACTCAAACACGCAACACAATATATAAATTGCTTGCCTTTTTCTACAATATTGGATATTTTACATTAAATTTATAAAAGACACGACCGGTTTAAGTTATTATCAGTGTGCCAAGTGCGAGATTTGTCACTGCTCACCGTGAGGAAGTCTAACTACATGAGATCAAATAAGTTACAAAAGTTTGACGCTAGGGGCGTTGTTTTGATATGACATACAATTTGTAGTTAACTTCCTCGTGGTACGCACTGACAAAAACTTCCACTAAGCACACTGGTGCTACACTTGATGTAACATGAATTTGCACTATGAATAATTATAACCTACAGTACATTCAATAAAACAAACACGCAACTCTCAGCGTGCGGCCTCTGCATCAATGTATGTCTGTGGCAGTAACATAATGCCGGATTTTAAAATTTGTAATGTGGCGTATTATAGCATTGTGTTCTACTATCATTAACTTTAATCCTTTGACTACCTCGGGGACACATGCGTCGCATCATGCGACTCGCATGTGACCGTCGGAGAAACAGTGTCATAGAAAAGTAAGAGAGTATTAAAACACACACATGGAGGCGATGGTGGTGACGTGGGCATCTTGCAACGACAATATCATGCCGTCTTCCGTCACGGCATTTGAGACAATTTTACTGCCAAGTCGCGCTAATAGATAGTTTACATGACAGTATTTAGAAAAATATTAAATATTGAAAGGCAATATCTATATAATATTTTTTTTATTTTTTACTGTTTTTTAACGTTACCTGAATGTTTTTCAGTGATTTATAGTTATCTAATAATCATTATTTTAGCTATAACGTCCAGTCCTGGACAAAAACACTGGAGTGCAGTTTTAAAATAAAAATAGTAGGAGGAGGTTCTTTCTCCGGCACCCGACAGATAAATATTTAACGAGTTTTTTAAATACATTATCTTGTTTATATTGAAACAATAAAATATTTAACGTTTTTTTTACATAACAACCAACTATAATACGATTGATTACATGTACGACGTACGTTTACCGGACATGCCAGTTCCATTAGGCAGATTGCATTAAACCGAGCTGAGTCGCAAGTGGTCACGCAAGTCAGAGTATTCAGTGGTACTCAAACGTACTCGGGGTCACTCAAACGTACTCAGGGGTAACTCTAGCCTACTCAGGGGTACTCAGAACTCAGTATCGGACCTTTGTGGTTCATATGCAGCGATGTGTAATTAGGAATTTACGTACGTAAATGCACTTACAACTTTGTTCTAGTGAAGCTTTCATGTAGACAAGGTGTAAAATGAGTGACAATACTTTAGGACGTGTACATGTGTACAGGGATGCAATTTCGGATACGGATATGAAATTATTTCGGATTATTCGTTTGTTTCGGATATTAATTTTTGTTACCTTTGACAGTAGAAAACCTTTTATTTCGGATTCGGTTACGATAACGTAGCTCCCGTTAGGAAGTACATCCCTGGTGCCTATGTATACTTATTGTGTACTGTAAACCAGCACTAAAAGACCGACGTTCATGTTTGTATGAGAAATGCGCCAACATCATAAATTGTCCCATACAATAATTTAAAAGTACCTCTTAAAGCGTTGGTACTTTCACAGTGAACACTACAACGGGATCCATACGCAACCTACACTCTACAGTATTATTGCTCATTAGTATGATAGCGTGTATAGGTATATATTTTTTTTAATAATAGCCCCCCTCACCGATTTTGGTGTCGGTAGCCGATTTCATTGAAACCAGGCCAGCTACGCAAGAGTTATTTTAAATAGTGCCCAAGTGAGTGCGTGCACAGAAGCACTCTCTCTTCCTTTTACTCTCATAGCCTAGTGGGTCGGTAAACCGACACGACTGGCGAGAGAACAGGCGCAGGACCGACTTTTTACATGCCCATCCGACATAAGGGTTGTCTTTCTTGACAGACAATCAGGTGAGCAGCAGATCATTTTTTTATACACTATGCTGTCATGGTAGAATGTACGAGAATGACTTGATCTTTCCATTAACTTCTCAAGCAATTTAAAACCCTCTTCCAAGAATTAGTTTTTTATTTCAATTCAACTCATTGTCTGAACAAAAAATTGTGATTAAATTAGTCAGCAAATACAGACTTTTACTAGACTATTTAATCTTAAGTCCGTTTAGTTTAAATTGGACTCGATCTTCAACTAATTTAGCAAGTCAGCAATTAATTCAAATGGTAAATCAAATCAGATTTTGAATTTACATTTAAAGTCACTTTAGTGCAATAAATAATAGGTTCACATTAATTTGATCGAATGTGTTCTTTTTGCGATTTTTTTCTGGTTCAGGGAGATTCAGAATAACATAGTCCGACACTTGAGCTGCTTTTCAATCAGTAATGAGCGAGGATGCGAGAAATTTATTTGTTAAAAACCACTAGAATCGCTTAAATGAGCGGGACTAGGTAAATAAAGCGATTTTCAGCGACTCCATACTGGTTAAAAAGCAGCTTTTCAGTTGCGTTAGAGCAGTAACAAATTTGGCCAAAATTAACTGTTTGGTTGGTAATTATTACATGACTTTGAATATGTTTGAATTATTACATGATTTAAAAACATATATATATAAGCCAATAAGCCTAAATTTCTGGTTGACGACAAATTAAACCATGTGTTGCTCTGTAAAGTAAAGTTTTTATTTTAATTCACATACAAAACACTTATTACAATATCACAAAGTTTTAAACATTACCTGTAAAGTAAAGAAACGACATTTAAAGTTAATTTGTCGATCTTTCTTTATTTAACCAACAAATATAAATTTTCTAATATTTCTATCACAAAATATCGGCCATTACAAGTTACAAATAATGTAATGACGCCACCTATTCACAAAATGAGAACCCCACAAAATGACATTTGTAAAGAGCGCCATATTTCAAACATAAAGGAATTCCTTTACATATATATAAATATTTCGCTGTTCGTTAGTCTCGCTAAAACTCGAGAACAGCTAAACCGATTCGGCTGTATTTAGTCTTGAAATGTTTGTGGAAGTCCCGGGAAGGTTTAAACTGTTTCTATGCTCAGGGAAGTGGGCGCGGGTCAGCTAGTATTATTATAAATATTGCTTTTGCTGTTTTTCGTATGGCTAAAACTTCAGTTCACCCGAAAAAGCATTGTGCTTAAGACCATTCTGCTCTCGTAGTAAAAATTCTACAATATCAAGCATTAAGATAATTAAAAAAAAACATTTCTTAAAATTTCCTCGTGATTTGCTATTATGCATGAATAGATGACATTAATATTTGTTAATGTCTAGATTTATTGCACAAAATATTTCCTAAGTAACAGTATACACAAAGTGCTGTGAACATAATATTTTGCAAACGCGTTAGTAGCGAAGTTACTGCGCAAAATCAGATATTTCCCAAATTAGGTAGTAGCAACATGCTAAATGCTGTTTTGGCCAGATTACATAATGTTTGCAATATAAATTTTGCTTGCATCGACGATGATTTATGTAAGGCTGGTTTTAAAACCAAAATAGTAGCGTTACAAGTTTAATAATTTAAAGGTTTGGGCATAATCTGACCCGGTTTTCGAAATATTTGCTACAAAAATCCAATTATTGGTAAATTATTGAGGGCTAGCCTACATTACATTTTGTGTCGTTAAAAAAAACCGCGGGGTTAGTCTGAAATACAACTATTGAAATTGAATTACCTATCGTAATAGTAAGAGTACATTACCGTATATCACTTACATTTTTTTTTAGCAGATGTCCATACTCTACATTGATGCGACATACCTATATATTCGTAAACTAGGGACGTTTATCTAAAAATCCATACCAATTTTGTTTATGTAGGCCGTGGATATAGTTTTCATAGTAAGTTGCCCAGTGAGTAATAAGTTTTTATCTTTTAGATGCCCTACAGACTTGTATTGTTAGAACCAGCAGACGAACATGACGAGTTCAATTGCTCCACCGTGTGATCAAGACACACATTCAATTCAATGTAAATAGTCGAAAATGTCTTATCATTACCGTATATCACTTACATTTATTTTTTTCAATTTTTGGGCAGATTCCCATACTCTACATTGATGCGACATATTATATATTCGTAAACTAGGGACGTTTATCTAAACATCCATACCAATTTTGTCTCTGTAGGCCGTTTAGTAAGTTGGCCAGTGACCTTTATATAGATCTGTATTTTTACCTTAACGCCTGACCAAAACTGATGGTGTAATAACTGCGTGCATTCGCGCGAGCTTGTATATGTGTGTGTTTGTGTATCAGTGTGTATAATTAGTATTATTTATACAGAAGATCGGATGCGTTCGAACTTAGTAAGTGATTATAGCGAAGGCTCACGCAGACATTTTCGAAAACATGTATGGGATTTGACGTGTGAGTGATAATTAGCTATTTTGAAGGGTCTAGGTTATCAGTGACGAAGACTGGTTGTTCTTCCTCCTAGCATGTATTATAGTTACAGACAGTATACCTACTACCTAGGTACCTAGTATTGTCTTGTACTCTGTCGTACGTCATACATTTTGGGGCCACGGAAGACCAGGTACCGCGGCGGGCCGTGTCGCGGTGATACTCGTACATCTGAGTGGTACACCATTTTGGTTTTAGGCAATACACATCCTTCCATTGTTATTGTTCGTTGTTTTTTCTTTTTTTTTTTTTGTTGTTGTCTGGTGTTCTATTTTGTATTAGTTATAATTATGTAAATGTGTTGTCTAAAATGTCCAAATAAAGTTTTATTATTATTGGAATTTATGTGAGGGTATTTTAAAAGGTATGACGAAGTTCGAAACAAATATAATATACACATATTTAAGATTTTTATTATATTACACAAATTTAAATACACATCCATGACCCAGGAACACAGAAAAATTTTTGTTCCTTCGGCGGGATTCGAACCCGCGACCTCTCGCTCGAGCTCAACGTCGCATCGTCAAGTGTTGAGCCTGCTATGACGTCATCGACCTTGACTCGTACGATGCAGCGGAAATCACTCCAACAAGCGAAAACACATTGTTGCAACATAAACAGTGCAAATATGACGTTGCAATAAAATCTATTACGTCATTATCACGCAACAGGGATGAAATGGATATGATATTTCGGATACGGATAAGATCTGATATTAAATTATTTCGGATTATCCGTTTGTTTCGGATAATTTCCGTTACGGGTATTAAATTTTGGTTTCCTTTTTACAGTAGCAAGACTTTTATTTCGGATTCGGTTACGGTTACGGATATTTATTTATATCGGATATCCGATAGTTTCGGTTACGGTTACGGAGGTCCCCAACATCCCTGATACACACACTCGCACAGATAGTACGTAGTTGACAGATGTCATGACCTCATTTTTTAGGACCTTTTAAGTTGCGAACTTATGGTCACCCCTACCAAACATTACAAATAATGATATATCCCATTCAACGACTATTGCTAAAGGACGTTCAGTCAAGACGTTTACATTAGACTACTTGACGAGTTGTCCTTTAGCTATTACAGACGCGCTAACCGTTCGATTAAACTGCAGATTCAATCAGATGACTGCGATATATACTTGGGCTGGCATCCTCAAACTTGATGGATTTATTGCAAGAATTTACAGTATTTGTTGCCATTCTTTTATATTTAGCAACAGTAGTAAAAAACTAGTCGATATTTGTACATCAAACGCTCGGTTATAAAGTTACACAGAGATAAAGTTACACCTACTCAAATTGAAGCCTACTTAACATTCTGTGGGTGTCCGTATCCGTTACGAAGGGGAAAAATGTCCGTCTGAACTCTGAGGCAATAATTAAATTGATTTACTTAAATACGACCCAACCGATAATCTGAGGAGGAGCTTGTCTCAGATTGTATCTGTTCCTGGAAGCTGTAATAATGGTAAGTCCAGGGATTTAGAAAGAAAAAATGAATAAAAAAGTCCTTATTCAAATATTCATTCGGAAAACTGCTGGGATAAAAGGATCTTCCAAGGATGTACCTACAAACTGTGAAGCTGCGAGGAAACAAACATACCCTTCCTTTTCGCTTCGCCGAAGCCGGGTGAATAAGTAGTTAAGGAACATATTTCGTGTACTCAATAAAACTTATTATAAGATTTAATTGATTTTGTTATTGATTGTACACCCTGGGAATACGGTAGGCAACCTTAAAGGCTGCTTATATTTATTTACTAAATGTATACTGACTTTTCTATTATTAAGATTAAGTAACATTGTTAAAATGTATTATATACTATTAAATATTATACTAATTTTCCATCTTCTCGCTAAAAGATGCGCCCGTGCGATCTTATGCCGGTTTTTCTCGGCGGGTTAGGGTTACAAAAATGGTCAAGGTAGAGCCGTGGACGTGCACGCTAAACAAAAGCGTCTAATCTTCTAAATCTAAACATGAAAAATAATAATATTCGTCTGCTGTTGAAATATACAACCCCGTACGACCACGGCTCTATCTTGAACATTTTTGTACCTATGCATATCTAGATTTCAAATTGAATTATTTTTTGTTTCAGCCTTTTTCGACGTCGAAAAAGGGGTTTTTGCATAGTCGGGTTATAGTTTTTAAACTTTTTACTTTAACAGCTCATTTATCTATTGTAACAGGTAGTATTAGTAAATAAATAACTGCTATACAATATTACTATAGAACAATACACAGTAAACGTATGTTATGTAGACGCGACGCGACATAAGCACGCCGAGGTCGACATAATTTAAGTCACATAACTTCGTCGACACATCTCGACTTGGCGGACCTATCAACGTGCGTAGATAGATAATTAGCGCTACTTGTTATAGACTTACCTGACGACCTCTGTTGGTCAGTGGCCCGGTTTCTAATCCCGCCCCAGGACAATTTTTTATTGATATTAATCATGTTTATGGGTATGATGAAAATTCTCAATGTTGTATAGCTACAATTTATAATTTAATATATTTCCTCAGCCTGGTACATCAGTGGCCTGTTCCAGGAGACGTTCTGAACGTTCAGATCATTCATAACGCTGACATTGACAGCTGACAGTGCCTGTGAAAACAGCTGCACTGTTTAGGATCGTTTTGAACTGTTTTCACAGGCACTGTCAGCTGTCAATGTCAGCGTTATGAATGATCTGAACGTTCAGAGCGTCTCCTGGAACACAGGGAGTAAGTCGTAACCCAAGAAATTTAGCACGGAGTTAGATTGAGGTGGTGTGGAAGTGTTTATAGCTAGTATAGTAACCTAATCGTCATCCGATTCTAAAACATTATTTATTAGTGTTCTTATCTATTTTAGCGTGATGATTATAGCTTAAGTATAGTCTTCTTCAATAAGACTATGAAAGACTTTTTTAAATCGGACCAATAGTTGCTGAGATTATGCAAACAAACAAACGAACTCTTCAGCTTTATAATATTAATGTTGGCGACTGGCTGGAATCTGGATAGACCTGAGTTTTTATACCTTTTTTATTTAAATGTTTTATAATAACATATTCTTATGTTGACATGGTTTTGATATATTATTTTTATTGTTAGTTCTCTGAATACAGTTGCCGCATAAATTATTGTTCATTGTAGTCTATTTTCCTATGTTAGCTACATCATCATACCATACAGTCCACTCTCTCTATCAATTAATATCAAGGATGAAATATATTAAATTATTTCGGATTATCCGTTTGTTTCGGATAATTACGATTACGGATATTAAATTTTTCTTTCCTTTTTACAGTAGCTTAACTTAAATTTCGGATTCGGTTACGGTTACGGATATTTTTTATATCGGATATCCGATAGTTTCGGTTACGGTTACGGAGCTCACTAACAACCCTGATTAATATAAAATATACTTGACCCGGATTTGTCAGCGCATTATTATTCCGGGGAGTTTAAAAGGCGCCGCCCTTTCAAAACTTTTATGCTTAAAGTTAGCGACAGTAATTTTATATAACAGACGATGTGCTGGGCGGCTGGGCGGAGGAGTCGCCAAGTGCAGATATGGTAATGAATGAAGAAGAAGTGGCCAAGTGATACGCTAATGGCGCCAAGGAATGCACTTAGAGGTTCATTAAAAATACATCTCGAGGGAGTGCATTGTTCGATACAAAAAAGTGCACTCAACTCTCCAAGTAGAAATGAACTCCGGGCATTGTCGCTAAAAAGTTTATTAACTCTGTAGAGTAGCAGGAACGGTTTACTACTACGTCTCCGTATAGTTATAGAATGAGAGAAAATACTTGGAAATACACTAAATTAATATTCTTCTAGCTTCCACCTGTATACAGGGTGTAAAAACAACCATTCACTATAACTTTGGGATATTATTATAGGTACTACCTTTTCTCATTATGTACCATAGATCAACTACAGAATAACTGGTCTGCGTGTAGGCTGCGGAAATCCTATTTGATGCAAGTTTTTCCTATCACGCACGTACACCGGTGTTAGCAGAACAATTGACAACTACGTATGAAAGTTATGGCAGCTAACAGCGCGAGCGTGTAACAATTGACATTCGGCTTACTGATACGTAATTAACAATTATTCCTGCTTGGCCCTCTGGAGATATAACACTGGTGATCCACGTGACAGGAAAAAGGCCTCTAGCTGCAGTGATAGATCTTTATCTCCAAATAAGGAAATAATTAGCGAGTCCATTACCTTCTGCCCAATTAACACTGTCTCAATAATTAGGACGAATCATTCAAGAGTTCACGACAAATCGCTACCTTGGGGTAGAAACGTCGTATAAGCCATTTTGGCCAAAATTAGTTATATTATAGGAAGAATAACAATAAGATATTATTATTAGTAGAATTAAATTTCACTGCCTTTTACCACTTTTTCACTAACATATATTATATATTATGCGGCTGTCACGATATTTGTATATTCTCAGATAAAACGGGTGTAAAAAGAGCAGTCACTATAACTTTGGGATATTATTATACTACCTTTTCTCATTCTAGAAATGTATTGAAATTTTTTTGGCTTTATTATTATTTTTGCGACAAAAAAAAGAAGTGGTAAAAAAGAAAAAAAAATTTTTAGTTTTTGACAAAAAAAAAATACATTTCCGAAATGAGAAAAGGTAGTATAATCGTATCTCAAAGTTATAGTGACTGCTCTTTTTACACACTGTATTAAGCACATTTAAAAGGAAATTAAAACAAAATATTTATAATAGTAATAGTAGTCGTCTGAAAAGTAATCCTAATAGTCTAAGTAAATTGTAGTCATGTTGTTGTTGTTGTTAAATGAAACTGTTTATAATTTATTGTAAATATATATTTTTTATTATTTTAATGTATGTATGTATACCTATTACTTATATGTATAGATATGTCTATGATTCTACTGTATAATATGTTGTACTTCACCTATCATTAGGACTCGTTTTATCTTTAAGCCCTTTTTGTTTTTATATTTCATTAATGTACCTACCTAATGTTGTTCTGTTTTTGAGTCAATAAATAAAAAAAATTAAAAAAATTATGGTCGTGCCATCGCTATTATCCTACTGCCGTTGAGATCGAACTGATTCGATTCTCGATTGCGTCGGGAGTGAGCCTGGGGGCCTACTCAAGATGCCATCGCTAAATTATCGCTTACAAAGTTCGAAAGTTCGATAACAAAATGTATGGGATTTGACATAAGGTACGCTAATTGACATACCAAATCGTGAACATTTAGCGTAGCTTATGTCATATTATATATATTATTAGCGATGGCATCTTGAGTTGGCCCCCAAGGGGCCTACTCAAGATGCCATCGCTAATTATCACTTACAAAGTTCGATAACAAAATGTATGGGATTTGACATAAGCTACGCTAAATGATCTCGATTTGGTATGTCATTTAGCGTACCTTATGTCAAATCCCATACATTTTGTTATCGAACTTTGTAAGCGATAATTAGCGATGACATCTTGAGTAGGCCCCCAGGTATGCTATCGTGTTCGCATAGACACACTCATTCCACCACATCGATTACTCAATGCTTCTATGTAGATACAATCTTTTAATCGCTAGAAGTATACACAATACGTGAGCACATACAGAACCCAGTCACGTAGCGACTGGAGACATATTTGAGAGCGTATTTGTCATTCAGCACTTTTTATTTGCCCGGATAAAGTTGCCCCACTTATCTCATAAACTCCCCAACAAATATTGCCAAAACAACTTTATTAAATCAACTGGAAACATTTGTGTTTCCAGACAATTCTGTGTCTAACGTGTTTTCAGTTTCGGCTCAAATATATTATGTTCTCAGTGTTTTCGTATGAATTTTCTATTCGAGATTTTATATTATTTGTCATACGAAATATTATGTAAGTGCCCAGGAATTAATCTTTTGGAGTATGACGTAATAGATAAACATGTGACATTTGTAACAAACCGACCACGGATTAGAAGACGCAGCGTAGGTTGGCCCCCCACAAGATGGACTGACGATCTGATCCGAGCCGCGGGCAGCTGTTGGACAGCGCACGACCGGTCGTTGTGGAAGTCCTTGGGGAAGGCCTATGTTTAGTAGTGGACATCTTCAGGCCGATGATGATGATGATTTGTAACAAATGGCTAAGACATTATCAGAAAGGACAATTACGTGCGTAGACTTACTAGGGACTAGACCAACTATAGAAGTCTAGTATGATATATATAGCATACCTTATCATGTACTGTATACATGATACTTATATTATAATAATAATATTATTACGCCTTTTTATTTAACGCCTCCGTGGTCTAGTGGTTCAGAACCTAGCTCTCGACCTGGATGGAGGTTGTGGTTCCGATCCCCGCGTTGGTACAACAAAAAATGTTTCCAATTTTGGTTAGGACAATACAGATCACCTGATTGTCTGACAAGAAAGATGATCCATGCGTCGGATGGGCATGTAAAAATTCGGTCCTGCGCCTGATCTCCCGCCAGTCGTATTGGCTATCCGTCCCACTGGGCACTAGGGTATCGAGAACCGGTATATTTTTAGGAACCGGGATTTTCGGTACCGGCACTAGTCAGAACCGGGAATTCCCGGGATTTCCCGGGATTTTCGGTATTTTCGTGATTTTTTTCTTACTTGACTAAAAACAAATACAATGGCTTCGAAAACTACTTTTTATAAATAAATCACACATTTTGGCATGTCAGGTTAAAGTATGATACATTAATTTGCTATACAATGATTAAAATATCGTTATAAATTAACCTTTGATAAAGTTTTATTTAATTTAACGTCTCTAATATTAGGGCTTTTTCCGCGGCTTCGGGCGCGTAGAATAGTATTCGTAACAAAAAGTTCTTTATCAAATAACTCTATGGCTGCAGTATGATTAAGATAATGTTATACTAATAATCTTATGACTATCTACTATCCAGTTTCTGGCCAGATTATACGCACTACAATATTTTTTCCGAGGCGTATATTATGTATAACGATTTGCCAGCCTATAAGGCACACTTAGCAGATTCCCTCCCGCTCTTGCAAAGTTATTACTTTTGAATAGGTAAATAAAATATTGCATATTATATCTACGATCTATCATGAGCCAAAAAACTATTTTACTGGTGTAAATCTATTAAAACTTATAATATTGTAAAATACTGTGTAGTACAAAAAACCCAACCAAAACTAAGGAGTTTTATAAGTTTAAGTATAAGTAATTATATTTTGGTAGTAGGAATCAACGTCACGTATATAACGTGATTGCTCGGTAGTTTTGCCTCGGCGTGGATAAGTCCTATTTATTATAAACTTATCGCCATACCAAAATTAAACCAAATCGGTAAAACGGTTCATGACTCTTAAAGTAACAGACATAGTTAGTTTCACATTTGAAATAATATTAACTATGGATAAAACATTTTAAAATTATTTTTCTGCTTAGCCAATCGCACGAAATGCGGTATAATGTTTGAACAGAAATTAAAATTTTAAACGCAGATATTGTGAAAGTAAGTTTTTACCCTTTGAATGTAATATCGAAGTGAGTTTTACTGGCTAAAAAGATGGATCTTCCAAAAATCTTAACAACTTTATCCAACAGATAAATTGATGTCTACAAAAATTCATAGTTCAAAGATATTTTATAAAATTGGTTTTTGCGATTTTTATTTATAAGTAGTAGCAAAAAGATTATATTATTTATTTTAATTGTTATATTTTAAAAGAAATCAGAATACAGATAAATACGATGATACAAAAAATCATAATTTATTTTTGTTTTATAAGCAAGTTCAAAAATACAGCTTTTATAATTACGATCCCTTGGGACCCTTTTGTTTTCCGACAAAAAAAATCCTGTTATTAATTTCATGGTCCAATCCACCTTTGTGCCGAGTTTCATTTAAATACGTCGAGTAGTTTCACCGAAATACCATCAAATAAGTAGCTACTGTTTTTTGAAAATCCAACGAGCGCCCTTTCGTTTTTGGGATAATAATATCCTACATTACCCTTTAGGTTCGAAGCTATCGGCCTGCTAAATTTCATTTTATTCCATTCAGTACGGACTCACATACGGACTGACAGACAGACAGTACTTTTTTCATAATTATTATTTTTAGGTTATATGGCCTTTATAGACCCCAAATCTCGATTTTGACTTAAATATATATATTTAATGAGCAGACATTTCCCCTAGATTTATTTTAATATGTTGAGATAGTAAAATCAGTTAAGAATATTTTGAATAACATCGTAACTTAAGTTAAAATTTGAAAGCGTTTTTCGCCGTCGGAAATTTACACCATCAACGGTGAACACAGGCTTTATTATATTTAAGAAAAAGGGAATCTTACTAAAACTCCAATAATGTAACCCAAGGTGTAAAAAGTATACAATTTATTAAGTTTTTATATGCATTGGTTAAAATATAATGATACTCATAATATGTTTATTGCATTACATTATCTAAACCACATTGCAGCTGTAGTGTTATTTGGAAAAAACTTTTTGCTACAAATACAATAATTCCACACGCCCGAAGCCGCGGCCAAAGCTAGTAATATAATATTACTCATGTTTATAAAAATTGTTTATATCTATGTAAAACTTTAATGGAAGTGAATGTATAACGATATTTTAATCATTGTATAGCAATAAATATATTATGCTTTAACTTGACATGTCACAATGTGTAATTTAAATACAAAAGTACTTTTCTAAGCTCGTTGCGTTTATTTTTTGTTAAGGTAAAAAAAATCCCGAAAATACCGAAAATCCCGGTTCTTTTGAGTTGAGAACCGGTTCTATAACAGTAGTCAAAGAACCGGGAAATCCCGGGATTTTCGGTACCGGGATTTCCCGGTTCTGAACCCTACTGGGCACACACACTTGGGCACTGTGAAAACAACTCCGAAAGTCTGATCTAGTTCTAATGAAACCGGCCACCGTCACGGAAATCGGTGTGGGAGGCATTATCATAATAACAAATGCAAAAATCCAATGCGTATGTTTTAAGTGCATAAAGGTATTTTACAATAAATACGCGCTTTCTGAACAAAGTCTGTTCTAATTTTACCTACAAAAAGTCGGTTACCGATTATCGCTCGTATGTGGGCTCCCTAATACGTGCATGTGCCGATTCACCTCTATCAGAAGCCTAACGAAAACGGCAACATTCTTAAACCCTCCTTAGTTAAGAGCCTCCTGAGTCACATAAATTTTCAGCTCCTAATTATTATGGTTCAAATTAAAAATCACAGTATGTATTCAAAAGAACAAGCACATTTTAACAATGCGGAAACGGATATTCAAAGTTACACATCATAATAAAAAATGCTCGTTTTGTAAAATAAAATATCGTTTCGCGGTAAAAGAGATTTTAATTAAAAGATCATACCGCCGCCTGTCCGGAACCCGTGGGATTTGTGTTTCATTTAAACAGTTTCCGTAAACAATTTATCCCGTCAAAAACATAACTTGTAAAAAGTGCCAAGTCTCGCTACTTAATTCTTCTACGGTCAAAAGTTGTGAGATCCATGTGATGCCAAGTAGGGATTATTCGGTCATTCTAACATCTTATATTGATCCTATCAATATTATTAAAAATATTACGTTTTAAATAAATATGCAGATTGACTTGCCAATCAAAATCATTATCTCTTTTTTTTTCATTGCGGGTCCCCAGACAGATCTGCATGCCCCTCATGCACCTGTCCCTCGGGTACCTGAAACCTATGCTCGCCAACCCATCTGCCAGGCGTGGCGAGTAATAGGCAACTATCTGCTATGAAACCATGGGGGGAGGTCCATACGTTGCATTATTGCATGATGTTGAATTTATTTTAAAGCCTACCTTACTAGCTATACCTTTTCGTTTATTCTGTCTCTGCACCACCCTATGGTTGACTGGTAGAGAATGCCTTTTGGCATTAAGTCCGCCATTGTACAATGTGCAAGAAGAGTAAATAAATAAATAGTATAAAAGCTGAAAATTTCTGAGTCCATGCTCCCAACACGGGTAAGAATGATAGCCAAATATATTAATAAAAGGGTGTTTCACATTTACTAAGGATGTTGCATATTTACTAAGAGATATTTAATTAGCTAAGCTACTATTCATAAAAATGGAAATGTTGTGTAGGGGGATTTGAATTATCTATACATATAATAAATCTGTAGAGGGGTCATGTCTGTACATTGAGAATATTTAAGTGAAAATCAAAAAAAGGGGGTCTATAAGAGCCACAGAACCTAAAAATAACATTTTTGAAAAAAATGTCTGTCTGTCTGTCTGTCTGTCCGTATGGGAATGTTTGTCATCGCATCACGCTAAAACCGCTCTATGGAATGAAATGAAATTTGGCAGGCTGGTAGCTTATGACCTGAAGAGCATTATAGGAAATCATTATCCCGAAAAACGAAAGGGTTCCCGTGGGATCTTCAAAAAATTGTACCTACCTATTTGACGGTATTTCAGCCAAACTACTCAACGTATTTAAATCAAATTTGGCAGGCAGGTAGCTTATGACCTGAAGAGCATTATAGGAAAATATTATCCCGAAAAACGAAAGGGTTACCGTGGGATCTTCAAAAAATTGTGGCTACCTATTTGACGGTATTTCAGCTAAACTACTTAACGTAATTAAATGAAATTTGGCAGGCAGGTAGCTTATGACCTGAAGAGCATTATAGGAAATTATTGTCCCGAAAAACGAAAGGGTTCCCGTGGGATCTTCAAAAAATTGTAGCTACCTATTTGACGGTATTTCAGCCAAATTACTCAACGTACTTAAATGAAACTTGGCACAAAGGTAGATTGTAACATGAAATAATCAACATAATATTTTTGCGTCGCGACGTTGGGCGTCGTGGCGTCGGCGTCGCGACGTTGGGAGCCGTGGCGTCGGCGTCGCGACGTTAGGCGTCGCGGCGACGGGTGTCGCGACATCGGGCGTCGTGGCGTCGGGCGTCGCGACGTTGGGCGTCGCGGCGTCGGGCGTCACGGCGTTGGGCGTCGTGGCGTCGGCGTCGCGACGTTGGGCGTCGTGGCGTCGGCGTCGCGACGTTAGGCGTCGCGGCGACGGGTGTCGCGACATCGGGCGTCGTGGCGTCGGGCGTCGCGACGTTGGGCGTCGCGGCGTCGGGCGTCACGGCGTTGGGCGTCGTGGCTTCGGGCGTCGGCGTCGCGACGTTAGGCGCCGCCGTGTCAGGCGTCGCGGAGTCGGGCGTCGGGCGTCGGCGTCGCGGCGTCGGGCGTCGTGGCGTCGGGCGTCGGCGTCGCGACGTTAGGCGCCGCCGTGTCGGGCGTCGCGGAGTAGGGCTTCGCGACGTCGGGCGTCGGCGTCGCGACGTTAGGCGCCGCAGTGTCGGGCGTCGCGGCGTTGGGCGTCGGGAGTCGCGACGTTGGACGTCGCGGCGTGGGGCGTCGCGGCGTCGGGCGTCGCGACGTTGGGCGTCGCGGCGTCGGGCGTCGGCGTCGCGGCGTCGGGCGTCGGCTCCACGACGTTGGGCGTTGCGGAGTCGGGCGTCGCGGCGTCGGTCGTCGCGGCGTCGGTCGTCGCGGCGTTGGGCATCATATACGGGACATTAGCGCGTTTTAACAAACAAACAATATACATTTGGGGACTTTCGTTGCATGCGCTGCATAAACGGTTTAAGTCAAACAAACACCACGCGAACGAAGTCGCGGGCACAGCTAGTATTTGATATAAGTGTAATTGGCATGACAAAATTAGTATTATGTTATTGTTAATGTACAATGTCATTTAAAGCATTTAATTACCTACTTATGTAATATACTGAGCGGAGCGCCTACAAACTGCTAGATCAGTTTAGCGTAATATATGACTGTGTATGAAGAGGAACTTAAATGAATAAATCATTAATAAATAAAAAAAATATTATGTTTGGGATGGCTTTGGGAGATAAACGGTAAGTAAGTGTGTTGTGCTGTACTTTGACCATTTTGAAACCTATGAATTTCTATCTTAATTATTTTCTTGTTTTAACTTTAGGCCCTTTTGACCTACCCGGCTTTTTTACTTTTTTAATTTGAACTCGGTTAAAATATGCATATTTTGAATTTTGAATTTGAATTTTGACCGTGGAATAAACTATGTCTAATCGCTGGACTAGTTGAAAATATTGACATAGTTCACTTATAAATCAATGGATTGAGAGAGAAATCTAATAGAAACACTTAATATTAGTCCCCAACGCAAGGGTGTTATATAATTATTTTAAACCCCCGCGCCGACGCAAAAACGACGGGGTGTTATAAGTCTGTCTGTGGTATCGTAGCTCCCAAACGGATGATCCGATTTTAATGCGGTTTTTTGTTTAAAAGGTATATAAGTCGAGAGTGTTCTTAGCTATGTTTGGTGGACATCGGTTCAGGTCTTCAAGGTCATCAGGTCGTTTGTTAGGTGTGATAGGAATGTTACACGCTACGTCGTGGTTGTATTTAGTTTTGCTGTTATTATTATATTATTATCTGTGTCTCTGTGTGTCTGTGGTATCGTGGCGCCCCAACGGATGAGCCGATTTTGATTCTGTTTATTTTGTTTGAAAGGCTAATTAGTTGGGAGTGTCCTTAGACACGTTACATGAAAATCTGTTAAGCCGTTTTAAAATAGTAGGGGTGAAAGTGGAGAAGATAGCTGAATGTTTACAATTAATAGGCTCGAGTCGATTAATATGTTCAATGAAAATCGGTTCAGATGTGAAATAGCTATGTGTCTTACAAAGTCGGGGGATAATTTGTATCATGTCTACTTTTAAAATATTATCTCTGTTTATGTTGTGCTACCGTCCTGATATATTTTTTTTTTGGTCAAGTGTAATGTATACCTACTTGAATAAATGTCTTATTATTATTATTAACTACGTGACCCGTGCCCACTTCGTTGAGAATAAAAACAGTTTGTGATGAACCGTTTAAACCTTCCCGGGACTTCCACGATTATTTTTCAAGGCCATAAATAGCCGTTCTCGAGTTTTAGCGAGACTAACGAATAGCAATTCATTTTTATATATAAGAAGAAGAAGAAAGAAAATTAAAATTGTGTTTATAGTTTCCACGTTGCATAGTGCTTATGTGTACCTATTGCGCACACACTTGGGCTCTTTACTTCAGCCTGGCCTGATTTCAATGAAACCGGCAACCGTTACTAGAATCGGTTTAGGAGCATATTATTATTCACTCTAAACTGATTTGATTTTGATTCAGATGCGATGGTGCCGCGTACCTACTCCCAATATATTGACGTTTGTTTATTTTGATTTTCAGTCGATTCATATTGTCGTACAAAAAGTTACGATATAACAATTTTCTTTATTCTGGTTAGTTTTAAAGCAATCCACCAAATAAGATACCAAAAGCCGTTGAGATCGATTTCGATTCTCGATTGTGTCGGGAGGTAACCTGCTGCGTCTTTAAATACTATTATATATTTATACTACTTTATATATATAATACTTTCTATGGTGGTCATGTTAATCCTGTAACTCTACATTCAATATCAGTCGACGATTGATTGTAAATATGAACGGACAGAAAACCAATTCTATCGTTTATTTTCCTAATCCAAATAATTACAAGAGTATAACAATCCGACAACTTGTATAAAATGTTCCCCGCACCTCCCCAGGGTGGTTGACTTTGGGAGTGAATCGATATAATTGTTATTTGTCACATTATATTATTCATGTAGGTATAAGTATTATTTATTATTTATGTATAAGAATATTACGTTTATTATACAAAACCCCGCCGCCCGTCAAAATTTGGTGGAAATCGGTACAGGTCTTCAAGGTCATCAGGTCGTTTGTTAGGTGTGATAAGAATGTTACATGCAAGGGCGTGTTTCACCAAGCAATGTTAAAGTCAACGCCACGTTAAATATCATGTTATCCCTCTCGTATTTCCTGTCAATGAATGAGATGGCATGGCATTGTAACATGGCGTTAACTTTAACATTGCTTGGTGAAACACACCCTAAGCCGGGGGTTCTTATTAATTTTTATTATTCCTCATATGCGATTGACATCAACATTCAACATAAGCATGTGTCTTATTTTACTAATATAATATAGTGTGTTAGTTATAGTATGTTTAAACCATGTGTTATTTAGTCCCACGGCTTAAATCTAACATTGTTATTGTAACAATAACTTCATCTTCGTAATAATAGCCAAAATATTCTCAACAATACGAATATTCGAGAATATTCGTATTTGTAGTGTTTGGCTAAATGGTGATCTCTATATCGTGGACAATATAAGTACTATAATTGGTGGGGGGCTGCCCCACTCAATCAGTATTAAGACAGACGTACTAAGGGTAAGACGTACTAGAATTGTTGACGGTAAAAGGAGCCCGCCTTTCGTATAATTTAGTGCACACTACAAATGGCGACGAGGATAAACCTATAATACTAGTAAGTCAGTAATAAGGTCAGTGAAAAAAATAATTAATTTTGTAAATCACGTGCGTATTGAAAAACTAAATTGAAAAGGAAGGATGAGCTCATTGACACCTAAAGTACACTAAAGTATCATGATTATAAACTAGTTTAACTGGCGTAATTGTATTGCATTTCATAGGAGTTTAAAAGATAAGAAAATGCTTAATTGTTTAGTAAGAATGTTCATTACACCCTAATACGAGTCTATTAAACTGGGCACAAAAAGTGTATCAGGATAAGGGGTTAAAATCATCCGTTCAAATAAGTAATATTCTACGAATATGATGAATTCAACAGTGAGTAATAAAATAACAAAGTTATATGGTTGTCTAAGATGGCGAATTCGTTATTGAAATTAAAGGTTGACGTGTAAAATAAATGACATCTAAAGTTCTAGCTCCTCTAAATGTCGAAAAATTAATAGTTAAAACACGTTTGTATAAAAAAAGATGAAGATGGCGGAAGCTGCATAATGCCCGTCTAAGGGTTCATCGGGATTTTCAATATTACACTGTTCTCACAAGTGCAAGCACGATTTTGATACGATATTCCTCATGAAAGGCAATGATAGGCAAGAGCCTATCTCTCGACTCCATCATCACATCAGTTCGACAGTATCATATTGTTCAGAACTACATAAAGTTGCCGTTCTATAACGCAACGATAGTTGGAAGATGGATAAATTAGTTACTTTCCATTACAATATTAGTTATAAACAGACCAACAAATAAAAGGGTTTTTCCAAAAGTGTAATTACATTGCACTAAAATATGTGCGTATAGTGGATCTTGACAATACTCTAATACTAGCTCAGTTCATATTATTATATGGAAAATTTAAACTTGATCTTTAAATATTTATTATAATTATGGTAATATCGGGTCGATAAGGCATCCAGATTAGAGAACCGACAGTTAGTTATAGTATACGTATGTAGTAAACTATGATGTGTAAAATGGAAATATAAACTTAAATTAATAGTTTAAACTTAAATTAATACAGCGTAGATAGGCAGTGTCTATAAAGTCCACATCAATTGTTGTATTGTGCGGTGCACTTGCAACTGTAATAGTTATACTGTAAAAGGCGCAACAGCTATTACTTTTTAAGCAAAAACATGTAGTCTGTCCTTGGTTTTGTTGTTTATATTATATCTCTTAATACAAAACATAATCTAAGACCAACATGTTAATTATTATTATACACCATGCATAATTGGGATTCCTTTAATTTAAAAAAATAATTAAGGTTTCATTATATGAAGTCACTTGAAATTTCAAGTAATATATGAATAACTCAAGGATATTGTAAGCCCCTTACAAGACTGGCTGGCTGGCTTACTTGGTTTATTGAATTTGTTAATACATAGGTATATAGCAGGTTGTAGTGAATAAACAGAAACCTTTAAAAACCCTTCTCATAAATACTGTCTTTGTATCTTACAAGTGACTGCAAGATGAAATAGATTTATATGTTAGTTTAATCGCATTAGATATGGGTTCTAAATCAGTAATTAACCGTGACCGAAAACTATAAAAATGTGTTATTCATTTCTGCGAATAAGTACAACCCATATTCAAAATTAGAAAAAAAAAGAAGTTTCAAATACTATGTAGCTTTGGGTGGTACAAACTGTCTGAAGCGAGTTAGTATATTGGATATTATTATAGAACAATGCAAGGAAAATTTATCTAGCTCCAATATTGCAATGCTACGCAGTATTCTAAAAAGCGTCTGCTTCAGAATGAATTATCTAATTATAATATGAATATGAAGTTGTTACATACAATGCAGGAATTAAATCTTTGACAATTACAGCAATGCAAAGCTAAGCCAAGATGTAGGTACAATCTTAATTTTCATATATTTTATTATTAAATAATATTAATGAAGGATAAGGTTTACATTGATATCAGAGTCATTGCTACCGGTGTATAATTAACAAAAAACATGGTAAATGCACAAGTTAAGATGTAAATGAACTATTCTATTTAACTAAGACTTTTCTGTTACTTTGATTGAATCATAACTAAAGTCTCTTGTGCATTTTTAACTGGGTTTTGAGGACTTACAAGACTAATTTGGCGTCTGTGAGAGTACTGTTTTATATATCTCAGTACTGGGTTGTATCTTCAAAAGTCGAAACATACAAGAGTCTAAAAATAAACTTTGTTGTGTGCTATTAAATACCACCAGATACTCATTATTACACATATTTCAATATATTAGTTATATTCTAATTAACCTTCTATCTATAATAATGTTATGCTCTAAAGACATAATATTAACATTATAATATGGTGTTGAAATACTATGTCAAATAAGTCAGTATCTACAAATTACCGAGTATGAAAAAACCTAATTAAACAATAATTACTTGACAAAAGGATAGAGCTATAGAATGTAGGTATGTACATTGTACATATTATAAGACAGTGGAATTATGGTAAGTGGATTTTTTAAACTGCCTATTGCTTGTGTATTGCATAGTGCATACATATTATATTCAATTCTACTCGAATATTATATATTGATGTGGTTGAATGAGTTTGAAAATTAAGCTTTTATTAGGATTAAAAGTTTAGGCCTTTCCTCGTGCTATATAATCTACTACTATAATCTATATAGTATTCTACGAGTGAGAACTACTTTAGAAATATTTTATAATGGTTTTAAATATTTTTTTTGAATTCTCATAAAATGGTCGGCCAATTCGTCTGGAACTTAGAGGTGGTGGGTGAGAACAATGGACTTCCGCGTAAAAAAGAAAAAAAAAGTTGTTTTAAATTGTTTAGAGCAATACGGGCTGATAACCTGACAGTCTGAAAAAGAAGATGATCCATGCATCTGACAGGTGTGAGGAGGGTTGGTTCAGGTTGGTTCAGCGCCTTATCTCCCTCCAGCCGTGTCAGGTGTCCGTTCCACTGGATGCGATGTTGAGGGATGATGGATTACTATTGTGTATTGTACTTGACCTTTTTAAAGATGGCTCCGGCATAGCTGGCCACTGGTTTGAATGACTGTTACCGGAATCGGATGGAAAGCAAAACAAGGCGTCCGTAATATACGTTAGAATCTGGAAGTATCTCATTGGTATGGCTACAACCTGGGAGAGGGAAATTTGCCATCATAGTTCTTAAAATTTATATTTATATTGTTGTTATATTTTAATTATTATTCAAAATACTCAGTAGCACTGATAAGAACTTTATATTTTACGCTATGGTAATTGAAATGACGTGTCATATTTTATTACATTTTATTACTTTATTATTTATTAGAAATAATAAAGTAATAAAATGTTGTTCTGTGAAGAACATGAATAACGTAGGTAGGTACAAATCTAATCACAACTTTTGAGTACAGATAATGTTTACGACCTGCGAGCTAAGCAAGCCTTAATGGCTAAAATCTACCAAGGACCTCGAGCTTCATTCATATCTTCTAGAATCTCTCACCGTCTCATCCCTTCTACTATAAAATACTGGCAGTACGAACCCGGATTAAACTGCGAACCGTGCATTGAATAGGAGCACGGATGATCAAAAGCAGTATGTGCCTTCAGTCTCAAATGAAAATCATACTTTACCTGTTGGTAACCAAGGTGTACAAAGGCAGTATGAGCCTTCAGTCTCAAATGAAAATCATACTTTACCTGTTGGTAACCAAGGTGTACAAAGGCAGTATGAGCCTTCAGTCTCAAATGAAAATCATACTTTACCTGTTGGTAACCAAGGTGTACAAAGGCAGTATGAGCCTTCAGTCTCAAATGAAAATCATACTTTACCTGTTGGTAACCAAGGTGTACAAAGGCAGTATGAGCCTTCAGTCTCAAATGAAAATCATACTTTACCTGTTGGTAACTAAGGTGTTGAAAGGCAGTATGTGCCTTCATTCTTAAATGAAAATCATACTTTACCATTTGGTAACTATGGTGTTGAAAGGCAGTATGTGCCTTCATTCTCAAATGAAAATCATACTTTACCAAGTGGTAACTAAGGTGTTGATAGGCAGTATGTGCCTTCATTCTCAAATGAAAATCATACTTTACCAAGTGGTAACTAAAGTGTTGAAAGGCAGTATGTGCCTTCATTCTCAAATGAAAATCATACTTTACCAAGTGGTAACTAAGGTGTTGAAAGGCAGTATGTGCCTTCATTCTCAAATGAAAATCATACTTTACCAAGTGGTAACTAAGGTGTTGAAAGGCAGTATGTGCCTTCATTCTCAAATGAAAATCATACTTTACCAAGTGGTAACTAAGGTGTTGAAAGGCAGTATGTGCCTTCATTCTCAAATGAAAATCATACTTTACCTAGTGGTAACTAAGGTGTTGAAAGGCAGTATGTGCCTTCATTCTCAAATGAAAATCATACTTTACCAAGTGGTAACTAAGGTGTTGAAAGGCAGTATGTGCCTTCATTCTCAAATGAAAATCATATGTTACCGAGTAGTAACCAAGGTGTCAAATGACAGTATGAGCCTTCAGTCTCAAATGAAAACCATAATATGGTACCGAGACGTAACAGAAAGTCATTAAAGGTAGGATGGGGAATTCATCATAAAATATTATTATACAATTAAAACACCAGCAAAGAGAGACAATCTGATATCTGATATTGAAACAAGTATTGGAATTTGTTCTAGATGGCGTTTTACTGTTATAGATACTAGTAAACCTGTTCGTTCGGTGGCTGGAATTAAAATGGTTGAATTTTATGGAATCAATATCTTATTAGATAATTAATGTAATAAATAAAGGTCAGAAACATTAGTTATATCTATGGCAATTTGCTTGCGTACTATTTTTCAGCACAGCATATTATGTTACATACGTGAGCCTCTTTACTAGGGCTCGGCGTTTCGATGCCGCGATGTAGGAACAGCCTAGTGTCATCTGTATGACTATTAGCAAACAGTTAGTATCATGGAATCGTCCTGACATGTCACTGATCTCTGTGAAGTTTTACATAATAGAATTGTAACTAAATCGTTACAATGTATTTGTATATTCTGTATCTTAGTCTTTATTGTCATACATTACTGGATAGTAACAGACTTTGTTCCTAATATAATATTCCTTATGTTGGAATTTAAAAGCTAATAAATAAGTTAATATTATATTACATTATCAAAGTTACTTATGGTCTTAATTTTTTTTAAACTAAGATTTTAATGAGTTGATCATTGATGTAAATATTATATACATAGATGTTCTTTCACCAAATCAATTAAAAAGAAAAGGAAAGGGAAAGGCTAAGTATAATTAAATTTATAAAAAAAGGCTAAGGATATACAATGTATAATGTACAAGGTATATTCTGTATCTGTGTCTTTATTTGTCATACATTACTGGATAGTAACAGACTTTGTTCCTAACAAGAAGTATGGGCCTTAAATGTTTAATATAATATTTCATATGATGGAATTTAAAAGCTAGTAAATAAGCTAATATTATATTATACTATCAAAGTTACTTTTGGGCTTAAATTTTTTAAACTAAGATTTTAAAAGCGTTTGATCATTGATGTAATTATTATATACATAGATGCTCTTTCACCAAATCATTTAAAAAGAAAAGGAAAGGAATAGGCTGAGTATGGCTATCATACATCGGGAGGAAATTAAGTTATTCTTATGGTTAAATCTGAATATGCATTTTGACTAGGTTTGATACTTGTACTTTTCTATCTTACAACTGTAGCTTAGAGTTATTAAAATATACTTCTGAATAAGGAAGGGATGTAGTGTTTGGCTAAATGGTGATCTCTATATCGTGGACAATATAAGTACTATAATTGGTGGGGGGCTGCCCCACTCAATCAGTATTAAGACAGACGTACTAAGGGTAAGACGTACTAGAATTGTTGACGGTAAAAGGAGCCCGCCTTTCGTATAATTTAGTGCACACTACAGTATTGTTAACTAATTTTAGTCCTAAATGAACAATTTTTTTTCCATTCCTCAAAAGTTAAAAGCCAGTCAGCCAATACCAGCTGTCTTGGCTAACTTCGTACCTAAAAAATGCCTTTAAAATGCCTCCGTGGTCTAGTGGTTCCGAGCTTCGCTCACGACCCGGAGGTCGTGGGCTCGATTCCCGCATTGGAACAACAAAAAATGTTGTTTTCAAGTTTGGTTAGGACAATGCAGGCTGATCACCTGATTCTGCTGATCCATGCATCGGATGGGCATGTAAAAAGTAGGTCCTGTGCCTGATCTTCCGCCGGTCGTGTCGGATAACCGTCCCACTGAGCTACTAGAGTAAAGGAAGAGAGAGTGCTTTGTATATTGCGCAGACGCTTGGGTACTATAAAATAACTCCTGTGCCTGTTCTGGCCACCGTCACCGAAATCAGTGCGGGAGGCATTATTATTATTGGTGAAAACAGCGTGAAAATCGGTACAGTTGTCTTTGAGTCTATCGCGAACAGGCAGACTCGAACTAGGATTTTGTTTTATAAGGATACTATAATACCTATGTAACTCAATACAATAACAAGCTCTGATGTACAGTCATTATTTAACGACCTTTATGTTAACGACGTAACGACATTCATAAAAACTTGTAGGTGAAATAACTTTAAGACTATAACATAGTACTCGGTGTGTGTAATGTAAAGTCTACATGAATTATTGTTTTTATTATTAGTAGGACTTAAATTATGTTGACAGTTTTGTCAAAATAAAAAAAGTGAAGTCAGAGCCTTGTCAAACAAAAACTGAGGCCGGTACTCATTAAAATTTTCATTAACAAAAATATATAGAAATAAAGTTGGTGGTTAGGATAAAGTAAAAAAAAAAAACTTGAGAGGTGTCAAGGGACACCCGGATGGAACGAAGTTTATTATTTATTATTTACAAAAAACCTGTATACACTCAACAAAAATAATCGTCGCGACACCACACTGTTCAATGCGAAATAGAAATGAAAATATCTGGCTTGCTTTCTATAAGAGAGAGAGAGACAGACAGAGAAACATGCGACGCCGCACAGCTTACAATAGCTTACTATAGCAAAAAGTGTGGTGACAACTTTTCGTAAGAATTTTTTCCGTCTAGCCCCCTTTCACAACGCGCGATAAGGAACTTCGTTCCAAAAGTATACAAACGCAAAGACAGATAGTTTGAGATGTAAACAATTTTAGTTAGACGTCTTTCATTTTAAGGCGTATACATATTGGCCGAGCGTTGCCGAGCGGCGGCCAACGCCAGCATGTAGACATTATTTATATTATTTGCTTTGCCTTGTCATCGCTCACCTAGCTGGCCGAGTGAAGCCGAGTGCCAACGTGTGTACGGCTCATTTGCCGCCACTCGCCAACGCTCGCCGTCGCTCGTGCCCACTCGCGACCACCCGCCTCACTTCGGATCGGTGTCGGTTTTTGTGCACAAATCAAAGGCGTTCGCCTGCGCTCGGCCAATAGCGTCCACACGTTTGTATGGCCGCCATTGTATTATGTGATTTTTACATTTATCGCTGTCAGGCCAACGTGTGGGCAGCTCTAGAAACACTCGTCTTCATTGGCCACTTGTGTGCATTTGCCGAATGTGTGGACGATAGCTGCACTCGCCTTGCACCTATTTGCCGACGCTCGCGTTGGCCTACGATGAGCCAATATGTATAGCCGACTTAAGAAATCACACTTTAGAACCTAAGACATAGTTTCGTTACATGTATATGCGTGCCAATGTGTAATATTTTTCTTCTAGATCAAACAGTTTACTCTACAATATTATGTTGAAACATGGCTTGAGTACAGTTTGTCAAATTGATATAAATAACAAATAACTGGATAACTTAACTAAGGTACCAACACTCAACATATTAATAGTACCTACAGTATGACTATGTTTTTTCACTTTTACAGTATAATTATCTTTTAAAATCTACCGCCGCTTATATCGTGACTGAAGCATAAATGCTGAAGACGAACAACGTAAATTGTTATCAGTGTTTTTATCGGTGTTTTTATTGAAAATGGCGTCGTGGTTGTAATAGGTCGTAATGGGAGCTAAGTGTCTGTGATGACGGCCACAAAAACCGGCCATTGTGGAGTTGCATTAGTATTCATCAAGAGTCCGCGACGCCCGTGGATCAGTTGACACCTGCGTGGGAACATCTATATCTACAGTATACGACGACTGTAGCACAGTGGTTGAGAGCGTCGGTGCTATCCCGCCGTAGGAACTAAAAGTTTTCTGTGTTCCTGGGTCATGGTTGTGTATTAATAAAATAAAAATCTTAAAATTATGTGTATAGTATAAAAAAATAAAATCTCCTTAAAAGTCACAAAACAGACGAGTTTCAATCCTGGTCAGGTCTTAGGTCAACGACCAGTGCGTTCGAGTGTATAGACTAGGAGCCCGCGAGCATACAGATTCACTCCTTGCGGTCGTTTTAGACCTAGTTGTATTATTTTTATCATGTTATGGTAAGTAATTTATTCGAGGTGCCAAAACAAAAATGCTCTACGCGTCTCTTCACACTATATTCAGCTTGGTATCTGAACCATGAGACACACTGTATACATTCACTAGGAAAATCATTGCGGATGTTTACGCTCGTTGACGCTTCGCGACGCGACGCGCCTCGCCCACGCTGCTCGCTCCATGCTATATGCAGAATTTGTACCTTAACAGTTAAATAATAGAGATGAATATGCTATGGGAATAAACACGACAAAATACAACGCTTTGACTCTGCCAATGCGAGTTAAGGGCGTGTTTCACCAAGCAATGTTAAAGTTAATGCTTCGTTAAATATCATGTTGTTCCTCTCGTAATTTCTATCAATGAATGAGAAGGCATGGTATTTTAACAAGCCGTTAACACTAACATGCGTCGGTGAAATGCGGGACTAAGCCTATTACATTATAAAAAAACGTACCTACGTTAGTTAGTGCCATACTAATAAAAATTTACATACAGGCATTCTCAATGTCTAGTACGTTAGAAATAATACATGAGAGACAAATTATGGTATAGCTTATCCAATGTCTAAATATTTTGAGAGTTACTCATAAGCTTGGTAATCGTTTATTTTTAATTGTCATTCACAATTAGAACGTCAAAAAACTGCAAAATATAACGTCCTACTTGTCGCTTTACCTTCACAACCTCGTATCTATAAATCAAAAAACTTAATAATGTTAGATTTTATTATGACATGGATTTTGTTTTGAATGAGGTTCAGTCATGTACAGTATGCATCTAAAATCCATGTCATCATAAAATCGAACATTATTAAGTTTTTTTACTCTACTACTGAAAAGTTGAAGATTTTAGATACTTGTGAAAGTAAAGCGACGCTAAGTGGTTTATACTGACCTACCTATGTGGTTTAGTGGTAGAGCTGTGAACACACTAATGTTTATACCGCGATAGAAAAACAAAGCCCGGAATCTAGCTCGTGGCGCTCGCGTCGGCTGAATCCCAAAACAATCTGTGTGTTTTGTCTGCTGGGCTGCAGCGTAAAGTGCCAAGTGCCAACAAACTGGTTTTCGCTTTAAAAGATGATAATATTTGTGCATTAAGGCAAACTGTGATTTAAAGTGTCGCTAACGTAACGGTTTGCTTTACATTTGCTGCTAGTTTTTAATGTTGTGGTTTCTATTATTATTATTAGTCGTATAGTGGATAGTATTTAAAAAAAGAAACACACAGACATCGACACAAAAACTTTGGTTCTACAGGGTTCAATTTCAATTAGGGATCTAAATAAATAAGATTTCTGCGATAAGGTAAGTATGTAATGTATTCAAATAATAAAAAAAGAAAAAAGGTACAATAGGTTCAACATCACATTTTCAAATCTATTAAGTATTCGATAAAATGTGACGTTCGAATTTTGAAATTTTACTTTAAAAACAAATTTATATTATGCCAGTAGGCTAAAAAGTTTATACCCTAATTTAATACGTCTTATCTAAATACAGTGGTAAGTGGTAACTCGTCAGGAGACGAAACCAGTTACCGCCAAGTAAACCCAAGTTATGGAACCTCCGTCCTTTGACCTTTCGTCGCCACAAACATTAGGACCGTTCGTCTCCTTGTAGCAACATGGTCAATGGAGTATGTTCACTATTTTTTATTTTTAACTACCGTAAACTTTGTTGAATTTAAATAATATGTCTGAAAAAAATATTACAATACATCCAGTAGTTTCTGATTATACTTGTTTCAAATTCTCGTCGCGATGACGTCATTTTACAACACTGAAATTTGAAATGTCTGTATATTCAATCATACTAGGTTTTTTTCAATGAAATAATCTATTGTATTTAATTTTGTATAAATAACGGGTATAAAAAGAACAGCCACTACAACTTTAGTGTATGATTTATATTATTTTAATTTATAATTTTTTGCTTTTTCGTTATTCTTGCGACAGTAAAAAAAAAAAATAAAAAAATAAAGAAAAATACGTTGAAAAATTACGTCATAGAATCTCGATGTCGTCATTCTGCAAATTTTCAAGAATTTCAAATATCTGTAAATTCATTAATATACTTGACTGAAACTAGTGTATTTGTACAGATATAAGTTATAATATAACATCAGTTTTAATTTTACCTAATATTCTACATTATTAAGTAAGTACTTAGTCAATTCTCTATGCCTAGAAATTTAATTTCTACATTCAATTTCCTTTACGGTGCATCGTAATATTGGACATTGGACGAACACAAGCAATGACATAATAAGCAAACTTGCTGAAATTATTAAATTCTAAGTGCATGCTACTTTGTATCTGGTCGACTCGACAGAGAAGAAATCGGAAATGTCGTCAAAGGAACGAAATTTCGAGCTTGTTTGAACATTCATTAATTAGATTTGCTACCGAAGAGTATTTGATTTGAACTTATATAATATTACTCATTCTGGCGCAGTCCGGCATAAAATTAAGTTGATGAACAGAAATTACTCTATATATTTTAATAATCTTTATCCATTCAATATTAAAAGGTATACAGTAATTATTATTATTATTATTGTTACCTACTCTTGTTTTCTTATTAAACTGTATTTCTGTTATTTCCTTAATTTATATTTATTTAGTTGAAAAAAAAAAAATCATTCTTTCTTTCTTCTTTCATTAAAACTCGATAGGCCAAGCAGGACTAATTGACAACTACGTGTTCGTATCATTATGAATTGCCAATTGTCAGTCATTATTGTTGTGTCGTGTGTGCTAGACATATACGCCTGTATAATATGTCTAGCACACACGACACAACATGTAATATTAATTAGTGATAATACTTTAGGGTGTGTATGGGTCCCGTAAACATAGTTTAATGTTAAGAGCGCTGAAAGAGGTACTTTTTTTCAAAATATTGTATGCGCTAAATGATGTTGGGCATTTCTCATAGAAAGTCAAAAGTAAGTATTTCAGCGCTGGTACTTTCACTGTAAACTCTATCTATATACTCATAGGAGGCATGTGTATAATGTGTCGAGCCAGCGAACGGTCGCGCTCCGCGTTATACACGAGCAACAAATATTAATTTATATTTTTGCGAATCGCGCGGCTGATTGCCGCTGCACGTCACCATGGCGCTCGTGGCCAATGAGTTGCTGGCGTTTATCCAGCATTCCATCGACACCATGGACGAGGTCAGCATCATGCAGATCTGCAAGTCTTCCTTCAACAGCGAGGAGATTTGCAAGGGCAAGCAGCTGCTGTACGAGACGCTCGGCCAGAGCGCGAATATGCCATCGCGACGCAGAGATGGGACAGAGAGAAGCGTGCAGGATATAATCTCCCTGCTGAAGCAGACGGATCCAGACGACGTGCCGGCATTTGTGGCGAAAGATCTCCACAAGCTGCCGGTGGTGACGATGGACCACGTCGACGTCTCCAGCCTGCTGAAGAAATTCAATAGCATGAAGGCAGAGCTGGACGAGATGCGAGGTAGGTTGAATGCATCGGAATCCACCATCCGTGATTTGCGTAATGAATTATTGCAAATGAAAAATAATAATTCATTATGTATGTCACCCGAGCATTTGACCTTCGTTAATACGCGTCGCCGCGGCGCGCAAGCTGACACCTTTTGCGCGTCAGCAGAATTCGACGTGTCAGCGACCGCCGCCGCTCCCGCCCGCCTTCCCCTCGAGGTCGAGCCGAAGCTGAGTCAACCAGCGACTCAGCAGAAGAAAAGTTTTGCGGGTGTCACTGCCCGCTCCCCCGCACCTCCCCAGGGGGTGAAGATAAAAGGGGTGAAAGAGAGCCGCAAGGCTAAGGATAGCCGTAAGGCAGAACCTCCTCGATCTAACGAGGGTGAGAGCAGGAGGTGTGATGAGGAGGGCTTCACATTGGTGGAGAGAAGAAAGAAGAGGAAGCCCGCCGTCCGCAACCACCGCGGCACCGCACCCTGCGGACCCGAGCAGCGGCTGCGGTGTGAAATACCCACCACACCGCTGTACGTGTCCCGCCTGCACTGGTCCACGAAGGTCGAGGATGTCGTGGGCTACATCTTGAAGAAGACGTCCTTCAACTTGAGGGTCGAGCGTCTGGAGTCTCGCCATAAAGTTAACTTTAGTTCTTTTGTGGTGAGAGTACCGACACAACGCTTATCGACCTTCGAGGTGGAGGAGTTCTGGCCGATGGGTGTAGTCTACCGAAGATTCCGTGGGAGACTCCTTAGCGAGGCGCACATCACGTCGCCGATTATAATACGTGATAAATCTTAGTTATAATTATAATATGTATGTTAGTCTGTAAGGTATTTATAATATGGGCCTATGCCGCCCGAAATTTTGTATGTATGTTAGTCTGTAAGGTATTTATAATATGGGCCATGTAGCCTGAAATAAATGGTTTTTTTTTTTTTTTTATTTTTTTTTTTTTTTTTTTTTTATTTTATTTTTTTATTTATTTATTTATTTATAGGAGGCATTTACACACCGTAAAGTATTATCACTAATTTATTTTACACATTGTATTTAAAACCGCCTACCCCAAGCACTACAGTACAGTCGGAGAACTGTATAAATAACTAGCTGACCCGTGCTCGCTGAGCAGACAAACCGTTTTAACTTTCCCTGGACTTCCACGAACATTTCAAGACCAAAAATAGCCGAATCGTTTTAGCCGTTCTCGAGTTTTAGCGAGACTAACGAACAGCAATTCCTTTTTATATATAAGAATATTCAATAACGGACGAAAAGACCTAAGTTTTTCAACTCAGTACCTCCTGGGTTCACGAGATAAACGCTCTTGACAGACGGACGGATGCAAACAATATTTTACTCACGTTCAAGTCGGCTGGGTCCAAAGGAAGATAAGAAGATTGAGTAGAAAAATAGTTCAGCTGAGTTGGAATCGTTTCGAGGATACAAACATTTCATATATTTTAGTCCATTTTAGGATTCTCAATTAACTACTAACCTAATCCCCATAAAATACTTAGCGGCTTTATTTCGTCCTAACTTTACTTTACTCTCCAAACTGATTCGATTTTGATTCAGATTCGATCGTGCCGCGTACTCCCGAATAAATTGACGTTTGTCTATTTTGATACTCAGTCGATTGTCGATCGACTGAGGTCTATGACTGATAATAATAGCTCCCCTCACCGATTTCGGTGTCGGTAGCCGATTTCATTGAAACCAGGCCAGCTACGCAGGAGCTATTTTTATAGTGCTTAAGTGTGTGCGCAATACACAGAAGTACTCTCTCTTCCTTTTACACTCATAACCCAGTGGGACGGTAAACCGACACGACTGGCGAGAGAACAGGCGCAGGTCCGACTTTTTTACATGCCCATCCGACGCATGGATCATCTTTCTTGTCAGACAATCAGGTGATCAGCCTGCATTGTCCTGACCAAACTTGAAAACAACATTTTTGATGTTCCAACGCGGGAATCGAACCCACGACCTCCGGGTCGAGAGCGAAGCTCTGAACCACTAGACCACGGAGGCGATATCTATGACTGAGGTATAGTCGGGAGTACAATAAGTTAAGATCTAACGATTTACTTTATCCTGCTTAGTTTCAAAGTAATCCACCAAATGTTTTCATCTAAACTTTCTAACAAGTGTTAGAACACCATATTATGTACCACTTTTTTGCCAATGAATAGATATAAAATATGAAATAACATAAGAGTTAAAACGCTATGATCAAGTACTAACTAACATCATGTTGAATGTTATCGGTCAGTGCATGCGTACAATACAATGGATGGCTCGTATGACGAAACATGTCTGCCGGGAAATTGACACACTTAATAATGATTGCGTGAATGCGCATACAGCACAACCATTGCATTTTTGACCGACTTCCAAAAAAATGAGGAGGTTCTCAATTAGGCCGTTTTTTATATATGTACACAGATGACTATGAGGTTAATGATCCGATTTGCGTGATTTTTTTTTATTCGACGCAGAATATTTTATTTTATTTTTTATTTTAAAATACATGGAAAACTTACAGCTAGGAACAATATTTAAAATAACAATAGAATGCATAAATATATAGTCAATTAAACGTTTTCGCTGGTAGTAACAGTGCACATTTGAATGCATTTAAAACACAATAAACACCATTTATAAAATCAAACAAAAGAATGAACTCTAAACTTAAAAAAAAAAAAAAAAAAAACAATAAAGAACATAAAATTATAAATGAAATTTTAAATAAAGGTTGATTGCAATTACATAACAATGCTTGCCAAGTTGTCACCAGCACATTTCCCGGTAAGAAGCCTCTTTAGAGCAGCGACATTACAATTAAAAATGTCCAGGTCGATTGTAGAACAGGCTAAGTTGAATTGCTTGCTTGCACGATACATGAAGGAATTCTGTCGGTAATAAGCTGCCATTTTGTCCCATAAAAATTGTACATAGAGTGGCCTTGTAGTTTTTATTTTATGAACATATTTTCACCAATTTCCAGAGGTGATATTTGACGATACATTTTTAGATATAGGATTTAGTTTTAGTACGGCTAATTTACAACCTCCGTAGCGCAGTGGTTGAGCGCGTTGGTGCACGAACAAGAGATCGCGGGTTCGAATCCCACCGAGGGAACAAAAAGTTTTCAATGTTTCTGGGTCATGTGTATTAAATTTGTGTATCTTAATATATATATTTCTTGTGTGCGTGTGTATGTGACTGAACTCCTCCTAAACGACTGGACCAATTTTGATGAAATTTTTTGTGTGTGTTCGTGGAGATTCGAGAATGGTTTAGATTTACAATTGGAACCGATAGGTGGCGCTGCAGTCAGTATGTCAAGCAATTAATTAATAAGGCAATACGAAGTTTGCCGGGACAGCTAGTAATATAATAAAAATCTTAAATATGTGTATATTATAAAAGTATTAAATATATTTCCGTTGT
The DNA here is from genome assembly GCA_905187575.2 of Celastrina argiolus. Taxonomy (NCBI): domain Eukaryota; kingdom Metazoa; phylum Arthropoda; class Insecta; order Lepidoptera; family Lycaenidae; genus Celastrina; species Celastrina argiolus. The sequence goes on from LR994585.1 coordinate 2,161,501, forward strand.
CTGGTACCTGTAACACAAGTTCTTCGGATACTTAGCTCAGGGCCAGATTGACGTGGTGTGAAGCGTCCATAGATATTATTATTATTATTTAAAATTAATTTGTGTATAAGATAGTAAAACTCTTAAATATGTACCTACACGTCGCAGTCATCTGGTTGAATCCGCTATTTAATTGAATGACTAGCGCATTCATTGAATTCTATTTTTATCAACAAATTTAATGAATCCGAGATTAGGACAGCCATTTAATATTTTATTTTTAAACATCTAAATTTCCGAATGTATTCTTACGCACATTAAAGTAAATTAATGAAAAAATATATATAGCTTATTTGATTGATTGACCGCGCTAGTCAATCAATCAAATAAGCAGATTCAACTGCGACATATACAGTGTGTCCTTTGGTTCGTATACCAAACCGAATACATATTATATACCTATAATTTTATTGTGTGAAGAGAATGACGCGTAGAGTATTTTTTTTTGACACCTCAAATTAAATTAAATTAAATTTCCTTTATTTCAACCATCAACATAGGTCATATAAATTACAATTACATTGAAACTACATTATTACATAAATTATTTTTAACTTAACTAACAAATATTCAGGTGGATCTGAGCATGTGAATCATTGAGAAATGGTTCACATACTCAAAATCAAACCTGTTTGATAGCACTTTTATTAATAAGTTACTTATTAATATACAGGGTGTAAAGAGCAGTCGCTATTACTTGAGATACGATTATACTACCTTTTCTTATTTTCGAAATGTATATTTTTGTTGTCAAAAACTAAAAAAAAAAATTCACTTTGCACCATTTCTTATTTTTTGTCGCAAAAATAACAATAATGCAAAAAAAAATTTAATATTTGTAAAAGAAATGAAAAAAAATACATTTCCAGACAGAAAAGGTAGTATAATCATATCCCAAAGTTATAATAATAATAATAATAATAATAATAATCATTTATTTCAGATAAGATCCATAAGTGTTAGCAATTTAATTAGTAACAATTTTTCCTTAATCTATAGTGACTGCTCTTTTTACACCCGTTGTTTTATAATCTGAGCTTATTGTTGAAATAATAAAAAAAATATTATTCAAATATGCGATTTCAATTAATCGATTTTGAAATTGAAATAGGTTATTAAATTGAAGTAGGAATTTAAATTGTAATTGATATTTAACGTTTATGGAAATTCTCGAGTATTTTTAACCGACTTTCAAAAAAAGGAGGTGGTTCTCAATTCGGCCTGTTTTTATTTTCTTTTTTGTATGTACACCGATTACTCTGAGGTTTATGATCCGATTTGCGTGATTCTTTATTTATTTGACGCAGAATATCTGTCATTTGGTCCCTTACAAATTTTACATAGTTTGACCTTGTAATAATAAAGTTTCATAGGTATGTATGAACATTTTCGTTTTATAATGTACATAATGTATCTTGTAGTCTCAGTACGGCTAATTTGGGAGTTTTTCACTTTCGTGTTTATTATGTTTTTTAATTTTTTATATTAATTTGGAGTATGTGGTGTCTGTCAATCTGTCTATAGTCTTTGTGCGCGTCTGTTAAATATGTGGGATTTGACATAAGCATCCCCAAATGACATACTTATACCAAACATTTTTTCAAGTTGGATTTGGTCAAATTATTATCTTTATGAATTTATATCATCGTAAAATGAAATCTCGCGGTAACCGTACCTTTTAAAAATGTACCATATGTTAATCCAGCAAGTTTCATCAAGATCCTTTTAGTAGTTTTTGCGTCAAAGGGTAACAAACATTTATCCATCCATACTTACAAATTTTGGTAGGATTCAAATTACGGAGTAGTAAACGGCGCCATTTACGACACCCCGGAAAAGATAGTGGATGGGGAGCTATTCTTTCTCCGGCTCCCCAGTCCCCACGGATAATCCTGGTCGGAGAGAGAAAATTCATAGCTAAACATACAACATTGCGCTTTGTGTAAAAAATCAATACAAGTGACGAGTATACATTTTGGCAACTCGGGAATTCCAGAGTTTTATTCTCAGCGCTTCGTGAGTCAAGCAGTGACATTTGAAAGCTCCGAAAAATTGTATGACAGCTAATACAATTGACAATCGATTACTTTACAGAACTTACAAATGTTTCTACTTGGGCTACTGAATTTTCTCTGGTCTACCGGATTCCAGGGCATTATATTATTATAAGTGGCGGTGGATCAAATAAAATCTTGTTTAGCCCAGACGAAGCCGCTGGAATTTCATTTACAGTATAATTTCAAATACCTACGTATGGCTGGACTCTTAATTTGGGAGCTTACTCTAGCGCTTGCTGTCATTGTCTACTGTTGTTGTACCGTAGTTGTCTCTGTCGTTGTCTGCTGTCTCTGTGTCAGCAGTTGTATCGTAGTTGTCTCTGTCGTTGTCTGCTGTCTCTGTGTCAGCAGTTGTATCGTAGTTGTCTCTGTCGTTGTCTGCTGTCTCTGTGTCAGCAGTTGTATCGTAGTTGTCGCTGTCTGTTATTGTCGCTGCGCCGGCAGTTGTATCCATCTTTTCGACCTTCAGTGGCATCCCGCTTTCCGTTACGGGCAACTTTATCGTTCTCGGAGCCGGTTCCGCATCCGCAGCGATCGGAACGTCTACAACCAGGTAACCGTCGCTGCTAAGCGTCGCCGTGGCGTAGGCAACATCGGAGTTTGGCGGCAGGACGTGGCTGCCGATGACTAAGTTCTTGAAACCACCAGCCTCCTGCGGATGCAGCTCGCTGTACGTAAGCACGAATCCATCCCGCAACACCACGTTCAAGTCGTCTTTCGTGATATCTGAGGCGTTGATGGGTTTGACGATGTAGCGGCAGTAATCTGCGGTAATAACTACGTCGTCTTTGACCTTGAAGTGCTTGGCTGCACGATTAAGCATAGTGTGAATTATGTAAGTTTGTAATTCCGGCTCCAACTCTAGGGTCTCAGCGGGGAGCCTCTCGCCCCTCGACGGCCTCCCGCCCTCCAGCGGCTTCCCGCTCTCCCCTACGGGAACCACCCTCTCTTGCGGATCTGGTTTCACCTGCGCGTCAAGAGGAATGTCGATAACCAGGTAACCGTCGCAAGTCACCACCGCGACGGCGGAGGCGACCACGGAGTTAGGCGGAATAGCGCGTACCTCGGTAAAGGTGGACTTACTTAGGACTCCATTTTGCTGTATCGCGTGAAGGTAACTCTCGTAGGTCGTTTTCACTACGAACATCAAATAGTTCTTCAAAACAACGTCCACGTTGTCCTTGCTGTTGTGGTTGACGTCGATAACGACGCGATAGTTGTCGGCGGTGGCCTCGACCCAGCACTGCTCGAGGACATTCTCGTAGTATTGCTTCCGACGGCAAGGTCTCGGCAATTTGTTGTAGTCATACCAGCGCTGGCGCGAGGGGAAGGTCCCCTGGGAGTTTGACCCGGGTGGGGGCCGGTCGGGGACGGGTCCCGCGACGGTGGCGACCAGCACAACGAAAGTCAGAAACATTTGGGATGAAAGCATCGCTTGTAGAACTGGCGGTTTTCTCGCTGCGACCGGCGCTATAAACGGCAGCGAAGCAGAGCGGAAGGCTATCGCAGGCTTATCGCTGATGTGAGAATAGGTATAATAAAAATTAACTACCAACAGAATCCTCATGTATAATATTATTCTTAATGGTAAAAACCTCCGATTCGTCAAGATATTTCTTAAGTATGTTACGTAATTTTACGAAATTTGAAGTTTTTCAAGTTGACACCATCAGATTATGGACTTAAAATCTGACTATGAAATTTCTATGGGATCTAAAGATGTCATCAAAATTTATACGGACACCTGGGTAAAAATGTATTACCGTTTATAAAATAGAAAATAATTTTAGATGAGGTGAGTTTTATTTCATTTCAGGAAAAAAGGTGCACGTTACAAAAACGTAATTAAGGTACGTTTATATAAACTTAGAATTTTATTACCTCATCGCACTACCTCATTTACTAATTAAATTTTAATTAAATTAACGATTTGGAAAATGTTTGAAAACGATGTGATAATAATTTATTGTCACCTATTCTACAGTATTACTCATTGTACGAGTATTGGTGGAGCGTGAAGTGTGCAGCGTCAATCCACGCGGTTGATGTTCAGAGAATATGTGACTAAAAAAAAAAAAAATACGTGGAGAGAGAAAATAGCAACTTTCATAAACCATATTTCCCGTGGGTGTCGTAAAGGATACAAAAGATATATCCGCTCGGTAACCGGCCTGCCAAGCGTAACGGGTGTAGGCAAGGCAAGGTGGTTTATGTCCAGGGCCCTAATTCTCAGGCCTCGAACTTAGTTTTTACTATCGGTCTGTCCCGCTCATGCAAATGAGATTAACCGCGCGTGCGAGCGGGATATACTAATATTCGAACTTCTTCCACTGCCCGAGAATCGTGCTCCAGGGCCCTAATTATCAGGCCACGAACTTAGTTTCGAATATTAGTATATCCCGCTCGCACGCGCGCTAAATCTCATTTGTACATGAGCGGGACAGACCGATAGTAAAAACTAAGTTCGAGGCCTGAGAATTAGGGGCCAACAGTGGACGTCATAGCTGAAACTTATATCTAACTTTCTGAATATTGAATCATGCCATTCATCAAAATCGGTTCAGCCGTCTAGGAGGAGTTTATAATTCACATACAATAGATTTATATACATATTATCTGTGGTTTATGTTCATACATAAACCACAGAAAACCACAGGTAATCGGCTTCATAGCCGAATATAGTGTGAAGAGAATGACGCGTAGAGCATTTTTTGTTTTGGCACCTCTTAAAAAATTACTTACCATAGCGCGACAAATAGCGATTAAAGATCTCTATAGAAGTGACAAAACAGATGAGTTTTAATCCTGGCTAGGTCCAGTATGTTCGTGTGTATAGGCTAGGAGCCCGCGAGCCCCAGCAAAGTAAGATTCACTCCTTGTAGTCATTTTAGACATTTGCCTTTTTTTATCGCGTTATTTTAAGTAATTTGTACAGTGTGTAAAAAGAGCAGTCACTATAACTTTGAGATACGATAATACTACCTTTCCTCATTTCGGAAATGTATTGGTTTTTATAATTTTTTTTGTCAAAAACTAAAAAAATTTTTTTTCTTTTTACAATTTTATTTTGTCGCAAAAATAATAACAAAGCCATTTTTTTTTTGTAAAAAAAAAGAAAAAAAAATTCATTCCTAGAATGAGAAAAGGTAGTATAATCATAATTATCCCAAAGTAATAGTGACTACTCTTTTTACACCCGTTATAAGGTGCCAAAACAAAAAATGCTCTACGCTTCCTTCTCCTCACACTAATTCGGCTTGATTTATATGAACCATGAGACAACCTGTATAAAAGAAAAAATATTTAGGTTAAAAAAGTTAAAGCTATAATAGTAATATTATATAAACGTTGAAATTTTAATTGTGGTCGAATGTTGATTGAAATTGGCAGTCTTTAGTTTTAGTAAATATTGATTCACCTACCTACAATTAACGTGAATTGCCGATGTTAATGCTAGTGCTCGAAATGCTAACCCCGGCTCCACACTACTCGCGAAGTTGAACGAAGTAAGACGAATAGGATAGTGTAGAGATGCACTTCGGCTTACCTCGTCAAACTCTACTAGTACTTCGCCGAGTAACTCCGCGAGTAGTCAGGAGCTGACTTAATAATAGTTGTATATTGTAAAAGACTGATGAATAAAATAATGGTACGGAACACTTCGTATAGGAGCCAGGTTCGCGCTTGACCGGACTTTACATTATATTCAAGTTTGTTTTTATTTCTAGTTAATTGCGTGAGTGCACAAGTTGAGGAAAACGATCAGTGCATTTGTTTTTTTTTTATATTTTGCATTGAAGAGCAACCAGTTTATGCGCATTAGTAAGATATTACTAGAACAATCTAGAACATTATTATTCAAATAAACTGGACAAGAGCGAACTCGGGATCCGTAACTTTAAAAATAAAAGATGACAGTTTTTGTGTATCCTGAAAATTGTGTGTGACGCTATTTTGGTAATTAAAAAAATATGCGTACCTGCTAAAAATAAATCAAATATTTTGGAATACTCACATCAAGCCTTTTCTTATTATTATGATAATTAATTTTAGGTTCCTTAGTTTTATTTATTTACTTATACCTACATCATGCACATTTTGTACATAGGCGGATTTAATGCCTCAAGGTATTTTCTACCAGTCAACCTTTAGAGATAAAAGTAAAGTCTATGTATGATATAATATGTATGATATCGGATATATGAATAATTCTAAATTCAATAGATAATAATATAAATAATAAATACATTAAATATATTATGTAATACAATATATTACTACATAATTATACTTAAACATAATAATTTTATAGTTATTAGTTCTTTAGAACTTTTATTTATTTTATATTGAACTAGCTGACCCGTGCCCACGTCGTTGAGCATACAAACCGTTTAAACCTTCCCTGGACTTTCACGAATATTTTAAGACCAAAAATAGCCGAATCAGTTCAGTCGTTCTGCAGGCGCTTACCAACACATTTTGCGAAAAATTTTTATATTATAGATAAGTATGCAATTTCAATACAGTTTTTTCATGAAGACTTACTAGTTACTACTGGGTAACAGACAACAAAGAAATCTTATGGGGGAACTCTAAAACATACATAATTAATATCATGCAATTAGAATAATAATTATTATAGCGTGACATTTAATTTCAATAGGCACGTAAATAATTTGAAACAGGAAATCAAAATGTTAATACTTGTCAATGTTTTTAAAAGTATTCGAAATACGAATAATGAAAAGTCGACGGTTAATTAAAAAAACATTTATTGTAATACTATAAATACATACTTATGGCTAGAATATCACTTCAGGGGGTGAGGTCGCTCTCGGTGCCGTGCGGGATGTCGTTGTCGCGGTCGGTGACCTCTTCGCGGTCGGCCGGCGTGCTGGCCCGCTCCGGACCCGCCGTCGTCCCCTGGCCCTCCCCGCTCCCCCTCTCCAGTGGCTTCCCGCTCTCCACGATGGGCACCTCCCGCTCGCCCTGCGCCGGCTCCGCCCCCTGCTCGTCGACGGGAGCGGCCACGACAAGGTAGCCGTCACTGGTCAGCGTCGCAGTGACTGCCGCGGCGCTGCAGTTCGCCGGGAGGCTGTAGCTGTTGAAGAACTGGCTCGCGAACAGGTCGTGCTCGTCCCGCTTGGCCTCGTGCGAGCCCTTCACGATGATGAAGTCGCCCTTGACCTTCACATTCAGGTCCTCCTTCTTGTAGTTTTTGGCGTTGATGATGACGTTGAAGGTGCCGTCGGTGGTCTCGATTCGGGGCCCGAACTCCTCGAAGCTCGGGAACCACTTGAGGAAGGGGTTGAAGAAGTCCTTCAGGCTCGAGAAGCCGCCGAAGGGGAAGTACCAGGGGAAGGAGTCGTCGAAACCGGGGCCGAGCGCGAGCTCGTCGGCGGGCCGGTCGGCGGGCCGGTCGGTGGCGGGGCCGGCGGCGGCTGCGGCCAGAACCGCGAAAATCGCGAACGTTCGCGGCGAAAACATTTTCTCTAGCACCGGCGGTTTTCTCACTAGTGGCGTTTACACTGCGGCCGGCGCGCGCGCAGCCCGCTATATACGGCGGCGCGGGGCGCGCGGGAGCGGCGCGCAGTATTTATCGCAGATGTGAAAATAGGTATAATAGAATAATTACGTGTACTAAGGTACCGACCGCGCACAACAAAACAAAATCCGCGGTCACGTAGGAGATGAATAATCGGGAGCTGCAGAAAATTATGTATTCGCCGACCTTGACCGGACCAGGCGTAACGAGAGCTGCGACTCGTTCAGTAACACGAGTGACCGGTTTTTGGAGTTCCGCGTACGGGGGGGTCAAGCCAATGGTACCGATGTGATGTGGTTTATAATCATGACTTTCATAAATACTCTCCAATAACTTCCTGAAATCCTGGAAAGCTGAAATTTTGCATGTAAGCTGTTATTATTACAAAAAGAACATAAAAATTGTAAAAGCCGCAATTTTTAATCCAATACGGTAGACGGTACAAAATGGAGACTTATCGTTTTCATAACAACCCATACAATATGAGTATCAAATGATAATGAGTACTTGAGAAGAGAAATACAATTTAAGATTTCATGAATGCCACCATTTTGAATTCAAAATCGATTTATCGTTTTCACAGGTTCTCCCACAACATGGGTATCAAATAGGGTTCAGAATCGGAAAATCCCGAAACTGAAAATTCCCGGATTTCCCGGTTCTTTGGTAGTAGTCAAGGAATCGGTTCTCAATGAAAAAGAACCGGAATTTCGGTATTTTCGGGAATTAACCAATAACCTTTAATATCTCATCATTTATTTGTATTTAATCTTAGCTGTTAGTGTCCAACAATTAGTAGGTCAGGAATAAGCTGACCGATTATCTGTCCGACAAATTGTCGGTCAAGGACTAAGCTGACCAATTATCTGTCCTAGAAATAGTCGGTCAGAAGTACATTTAAAAAAAATTAAAACTATCACTAAAACTATCTTTTTATTTTTATGTTCATCAAAAACATAACTAGTAATAAACATAATATATACGGTCGAATTGAGAAACCTCCTCCTTTTTTGGAAGTCGGTTAAAAAGTGCCAAGTCTCGCGACTTAGTTCTTCTACCTTAAAAAGTTGTGAGATACATTATATTTGATATGGAAACAGAAAAAAAATAAATAAAAAAAGATTAAAACCCGACTTCGCAACAAATGGGCAGGGACCGATTAATCCGCTATACGGCTGTAGCGGTATCAATACAAACCGTTTTATTTTAAATACCCATATTAAGGGTTTTTAACTATGCGCTTGTCTTAAACGGTATTAAACCGTTTAATACAGCCGCGCCAATAACCGAAAGAGACAAAAAATTTGTGGCCGTGGCTGGGATCAAATCTATGAAAAGCGGTTTTTTTCATCACTGACTTGAGGTTTCAATAGCCTTGCTGTGCATTGTGCAACATTGATTTGGTCACTTTAAAACTTTAAACATTAGTTTAAAGTGACCAAATCAATGTTGCACAATGCACAGCACTTATATTTTATACTAATATTATACTTATATTTTAACATACTTATATTTTATAGTAATTTGAATTACCTAAATTACAATTCCGTATAATTAGAAAAAAAAATAAGATGGGAATTAACTTTTCGCTCTTTACCAAATCAATATCAAGGAAAGACTAAGAATGGAAAAAAAACAATAATAAACAAAAATGGACGAGAACTTGCATTAAATAACATCATCTTATAACTTATGTCATACGCAATTATGATCATTTTTGGTATGCATCACGATTGCTTCGTCACGGTAGAAATATGATGAAAATGTTCGCCCAAAATTTAGGCGAAATTTGACAAAATCGATGGGTCCAAACCAAAAATTTGTCGAAGTAGAAACAAAGAAATTATAAGGGTTTTAAGTTGGCCGTGCCAACGTAACGTCCACGATGGCGCGGCCATGGAAATCTCAGGAACTACGTGGGTTAGAGATCTAATTCTTTTTCTAGTATGAAGATTGAATTTGGCGAAAATTGTCGAAAAAGAAATTATAAACTAGAAATCGATATTTTAAGAGATATTTACCTCAGAAGCCGTGGCGGTGCAGACGTGCACTTCGTGTTTCTTTAATGTTGATTATTTCTTTATATCATAATACTTAGTACAAAAATATGATGCAGGAAGTAAGGGCTTAATTTGTCGAAACTAATTAAAGCAATAAATACAACGAAATGTTATTTAAACAGACAAATCGGACCGAAACAAAAAATAGCATGGCCGCGCTGATATCTCATTATCTGTAATTGCTAGGATTTCGGTTTTTATATCCATTTATTCGACACATTAACCTGATTAGAATGGCATATCGTTTTACCCTCAGAATGGTTTTCAACGCGTGTAATCTCCAAAAATGTGCTCTCTCGTACAATGTTTGAGTAGGGTAACCATAATTTCGATTTTATTTGGGAATACCTTTTACTCTACTAGACGAAAATGTATCTATTTCCTTAATAATGCCAACAAACGGAACAATTATTATTAATCATTATTTCACACTTAAACGTAAGTATGTAGTACCTATGCCCGTAAGCGATCAGTTGTAGATAGGATAATAATATTATGTTAGGTAAGTATACTGTACCTAGGAAGGTTACTTAATATTATGCATTTCTTGCCCTTGATCCGTTTTTGCGAAGACGGGTTATAATTCTTTTATACACTCATCTATATTTTTTGTCTCTATATCTGTCTGTATGTGCAACATCAAAAACCACGGAAGGGATTTTAACCAAACTTATTACGATTGTAGACCATATTCCTAAGCAGGTTATAGGATATATAACATAACGCTACGGTACATAGGAGCCGAGCAGTGACGATAACTTTGAAGCAAGTCGATGAATTTCGTGCGCGACTGCGGACGAACGGTTCGGGCGGGGCGCGCGGGGGGATCGCTTACACAGTGACGCGAAGCTATAGAACGTGGCACTAAAGTAGATTAGAACATTAAATAAGTAACTAACATGATTTTATTAAAAAGACAAGTGTTTCCACAGTGTCAATAATATAAAAACTGTATTTTTGAACTTGCTTCACAAACTGAAATATCATTTATTGTATAAAATCAACTTTTGGAATTATTAAAAGAAAGCCTTTCGGGATAAACATAAAGAAACAGACAATTTAGCGGTTTTGAGAAGCTATAACGGGTGTAAAAAGAGCAGTCACTATAACTTTGGGATATGATTATACTATCTTTTCTCTTTTTTTTTTTTTAACAATTTATTGTACACAAGAAACACTTAACAATAGTACAAATTACAGAGAAAGACGACAAAAAGGTACTGCTTATTTCTGAAAGAAATTTCTTCCAGCAGCCCTACGGAAGAGATATGGGATACGAGATATCAAATAGAGCGTGCACAATAACATACAAATACATTACATCTAAATTATATTAAAATCAGAATAGATACATGTACAAAAATAAATACAATAATGAATATAAATTATAATACATATATAATTAATACAATAAAATAAATAAATATATAAATAACTACTAAATACATAAATAAATACGTATAAAATAAAAATATAATATACATAATACCGTTTAGTTATGATATGGATTGGGATTCAAAATAGTACTTCTTCAAACGTCTTTTAAATATGGCAATGGTGGGACTATCACGGACGGTGTGAGGAAGCGAGTTCCACAATCTGACCGCATGAACGGTGAAGGAGTAGGAGTAGAAATTAGAGCGATGTGATGGGAGGTAAAGGTTTGTTCTGAATTTGGACCTACAAGGGATATCAATGGGCCGGGAAAAGTTAAATCGATCAATAAGATAGGAAGGAGAGAGGGTTATACAGGATATTGTAAAGTAAACAGAGGATATGGGAGTTGCGACGGAGACGGATAGGAAGCCACTTGAGTTTTATTCGAAAGGCTGATATGTGATCAAACTTTTTTAGACCAAAAATGAAACGGATACAGAGATTCTGCAAGCGTTCCAGTTTAGTTAGCAGCTCTTCGGTAACGTCTAAGTAGCAGGAGTCGGCATAGTCGAGGATAGGAAAAATGAGAGTTTTGACGAGGAAAATTTTGGTTAGCAAAGGCAAAAAGTTTTGAAGGCGCCTCAGCATATGTAACGAGTGGTGTACCTTTCTGCTGACTTCACTAACCTGCGGATTCCAGCAGAGATTGCTGTCCAAAGTTAACCCTAAATTCTTAGCTGTGTCTCTGAATTCGATAATAGTACCATCATATTTGACCACAGGCACATTGTGTAAACGTTGCGTTATATACTTACTAGTATATCCCAAAAAATCGCAGGCTATGATAATAGGCAGTAGCCTATTATCATAGCCTGCGATTTTTTGGGATTTACCAACAGACCAAAAGATTTAGCCCAATTTGATATGCTCTGCAGATCATAGTTAATACCAGCAACTGTATTAGAAATATCATCAATATTAGAATGACGATAGAGTTGCAGGTCGTCTGCGTAAAGATGGAAATTTGAGTTGATTAATTAGGAAATAATATTAATAAATATAGAAAACCGGAGGTGAGAGAGTACGCCACCCTGGGGAACACCCGCTCATTCTAGAAATGTATTTTTTTTTTCATTTTTTTTTACAAAAATTAAAAAATAAATTATTTTTGCCTTTATTATTATTTTTTTTATTATTACAAAAAAAATAAGAAATGGTAAAAAGAAAAAAAAAACATTTTTTTTAGTTTCTGACAAAAAAAATACATTTCCGAAATGAGGAAAGGTAGTATAATCGTATCTCAAAGTTATAATGACTGCTCTTTTTACACACTATATATATAAATATGTCATTCGATAAAAACGATAGTCACTCAATGAAATGGCGATTTGAATTAGATGAATGCCATCTACCATCACGGTATTAATCCTTATCATTTAAAATACGTTATTCTGCTTAAGCATTTCTGAAGACTACATATTTTGCCCTTTAGACCATGCAAATATAATGAATACTTTAGGATATAGCAAAATTAAAATCGTTTCTCCGTGATTCGACCGGGCGCTGCGTGACGTGTCTTACGTCCGAGCCGGGCTGGAGTACTGTTACGTCTATTGGGGTTAATCCTATGTTTTAATATGGCATATCTGAGCCATTATTTGAAACTATTATTATTACTTCATCGGCCTCCGTGTGACCATGTATAAAGAAGCATAATACCCAAACGATAGTCTTCATAAACTAAAAATATATTTAAAAATACTAAAGTGCCCTAAATCACTTTTACACGCGTACGAAGTCGCGGTCACAGCTAGTACTTTTATAAACATCATGGATACAGAAATAAAATCTAGGTCTAACAAGGCTCAAACAAGAAAGTTAATATTAGGCAGATGACTAAAAATGCATAAGTACAAGGTCGGACTCGCTAATAAAATCTAAGCGTCACTTCATACCGAAATACGGTAACAAAGTGCCTTCTTGAAAAAGCATATTATTCGTCTGCCGTTGGAATAATATTAATTCCAATAGCGAGTCTTAACCACGGCCATGGGTCTCTATGAAAACCGGCGTTACGCCGGCTTGCTTTGCTGCAGGGAATGAGGATACTTGTCGTAGATAAGTATGTACTTAATTTCAAGGGCAAGAAACCCATAATATTAAGTAGCCTGCCTAGGTACAGTATACTTACCTAACATAATATTATTATCATATCTACAACTGACCGCTTACGGGCATAGGTACTAACTACATACTTACGTTTATGTGTGAAATATTTAATAGTAATAATTCCATTTGTTGGCATTATTTAAGAAATAGACACATTTTCGTCTAGTAGAGTAAAAAGTATTCTCAAATAAAATCGAAATTATGGTTACCCTACTCAAACATTGTTCGAGAGAGCACATTTTTGGAGATTACACGCGTTAAAAACTATTCTGAGGGTAAAACGATATGCCATTCTAATCAGGTTAATGTGCCGAATAAATGGATATAAAAACTGAAATCCCAGCAATTACAGATAATGAGATATCAGCGTACAAAGAAGCGTTACGTTGGCGCGGCCATGTTATTTTTTGTTTTGGTCCGATTTGTCTGTTTAAATAACATTTCGTTGTATTTATTGCTTTCATTAGTTTCGACAAATTAAGCCCTTACTTTCTGTATCAGTTTTTTGTACTAAGTCTTATGATATAAAGAAATAATCAACAACAAAGAAACACGAAGTGCACGTCTGCGCCACCACGGCTTCTGAGGTAAATATCTCTTAAAATATCGATTTCTACTTTATAATTTCTTTTTCGCCAATTTTTATCAAATTCAATCTTCATACTAGAAAAAGAATTAGATCTCTAACCCACGTAGTTCCTGAGATTTCCATGGCCGCGCCATCGTGGACGTTACGTTGGCGCGGCCAACTTAAAACCCTTATAACTTCTTTGTTTCTACTTCGACAAATTTTTGGTTTGGACCCATCGATTTTGTAAAATTTCGCCTAAATTTTGGGCGAACATTTTCATCATATTTCTACCGTGGCGGAGCACTTGTAACGCACACTCATTTTTGCGTAAAATGGTGCGCCAGTCTAGTTGTGACATGCATGATGGAACAAATTCAGCCAATAGCGTTCCGCGGTACTTACTTATCACGCATCCTTTTTTAACACAGAAAAACGAACGAAAATGAACCTTATTCATAAACGGTTTTTTATACCGTTGATTCAGCCGTATATACGGCTGAAGCGCATGTTAGGGTTTTTCAGAGAATCGTATAAATTAAACAGTTTAAAACACCAAAATGGGTAACCTTTTCGGTCCCTGCAAATGGGTCTAAAAAGGAAATAATTCAATTTGAAATCCAGAAATGCATGGGTACAAAAATGGTCAAGGTACAGCCGTGGTCGTACCCGTTAGTAAAATCTAAGCATCAGTTCACACTGAAATACGGTAGAAAAAAAATGGAAAGAGCATATTTGTCTGCCGTTGCAAGGTTTAATGCCCATAGCGATTGAGACCACGGCTCTACCTTGACCATTTTTGTAACCTATGCATTTCTGGATTTCAAAATTTCAAATTGAATTATTTTCTTGATTCAGCCTTTTTAGACCCTTTTTTAGCGAAGTCGGGTTTTAGTTTTTTAATCTTTTTTTTATTTTGATTGTCAATTGATTGATATGTTTGGGAGTACAAAAAGTTACGTACTAACAATACTAACTATTTTCTTCATCCTGGTTAGTTTCAAAGTAATCCACCAAAAAAACCAAAAGCTGTCGAACGGATTTCATTCTCGATTGTGTCGGGAGTAAGTTTGCTGATATAAGATGGCAGACATATTTTTGCATTACGAATAGCGAGGATGACGCGTCGGCCAATGTCAGCAAACCGGTTCCACAGTATGTGCTGGGTGGATGCTGATATACCACATCTCACATGCAGCGCGCTAGTTATGACTTTTAGGGCGTGTTTCACCAAGCAATGTTAAAGTTAACGCCATGTTAAATATCATGTTATCCTTCTCGTATTTCCTGTCAATGAATGCGATGGCATGGTATTTTAACATGGCGTTAACTTAACCATTGCTTGATGAAACACAGCCTAAGGGCATGTTTCACCAAGCAATATTAAAGTTAATCCTTCGTTAAATATCATGTTGTTCCTCTCGTAATTCCTATTAATGAATGAGAAGGCATGGTAGTTTAACAAGCCGTTAACACTAACATGCGTTGGTGAAATCGGGACTTAAGGCCAATTTCACCAACGTAATAATATGTTAAAGTTAAAAACGGCCACTTTAGTTATTACTTATGATACAGTATAGGATTTAGAGCTGCAATTAAATGCCAATAAATTAGTTTAACTATTTACTTAAAGTTTGAACTGAATACTTTTTTTAATAAGATCTTTGTGTCGTTGTAAAATTTATTTTAAAAAGAGTGGCGCTAGTTGCGGTTATTCCTCGCCTTAAATATTATGTTATCGAGATTAAATTTAAACGAGTAACATAGGACTGGGGACGGTACTCTAAAGCGAAGGAGTCACAATAGATCCAGAAGAGTCGCATTGACGTCTGGGCCCGCCACAACCCTTCAGAAACAAAAAAATCATGTATTATACATGTATTTCCTGTCAATTAATGAGATAACATGGTATTTTAACAAGCCGTTACTAACAAGCGTTGGTGAAATCAGGATTTCAGATAATGTATTAGTATTCAAATAAGTCAATGTTTTCAATGTCGTCATTGGATCGGTAGGTATTGTGACTATACAAGAAACTATGAAGTGTCATTTTTTCAATTACCCAAGCATATTATATTTTTTTTTGTTTCGTGAAAACAATTACGTTCCCGATCCCAATATTTGATAATTTAGACTTTACAAATACATTTCAGAATAAGACCAAGCGATAGCTACAACAAATGCAGCTTTGAATTTTGATTTACTGTCATAGTATAAAGCGCCTTCGTGGTCTAGTGGTTCAGAGCTTCCTCCGGAGGTCCTCCTCCGGGTCGAGAGCGAAGCTTCATCATTCCTGGAACAACAAAAAATTTTGTTTTCAAGTTTGGTTAGGACAATGCAGGCTGATCACCTAATTATCTGACAAGAAAGATGATCCATGCATCGGATGGGCATGTAAAAAGTCGTTCCTACGCCTGATCTCTCGCAAGTCGTGTCGGTTTACCGTCCCACTGGATTATAAGAGTAAAAGGAAGAGAGACTGGCTATGTGTATTGCGCACACACTTGGGCACTATAAAATAACTCCTGCGTAGCTGGCTTGGTTTCAATGAAATCTGCTACCGACACCGAAATTAGTCAGGGGATTATTATAGTATTTAACCCTGTAGCTGCAAAACAGGTTGATTTTTTCTATAATATTTTTTATATTCTACCCCATTTTAGTATTTTCACCCCCTTCCTAGCTTATTCCATTTTACGCAGACGAAATTTATTCTAAGGCTTTAATGACAACGACAACAGATTTTACTCCCTTGGAATTTTAAGTTGCTGAGAGGTTCGATGGGGAAAACGTATTATGAAATTTCAATTTTCTAACCTTAAAATTTGGCCAATTCACTATTAATACATTCCAACTGTCGATTATTTACTAGTACTAATGAATTTATATTAGCGGTTAATGATATTTCTTAAAATTATACTATAATAACGATTGTTTTGTTAGCTATTATATTAAAATACACCAGTCAGTCACTTTTGTTTTCTTTAATAAATAGATGCTAAAATCTTGTCACTACCGCCATCTGTTGGCATACAAGGGTAACTAAATTCGGTTCTAATACAGACCAATTTTTATAGGATTTATATTTTATAGTCACAAGTATATTTCTATACGGTCTAGCAATCTCTGTTCTAATCTTTATAGGTGCATTTCCGTTGCAAGGACGTTATTAACGAAACTTACATCCTGTTTTTTATTAATGTACCTACCAGCCCCATAACCGTAACCGAAACTATCGGATATCCGATCTGGGGGCACGGTAGTGCCCCCGTCAAGACGAGCCAAGCGAAGCGCAAGGGCACTACCTTTTCTCGAAAGGTTTAGTCGTTTTTTTGTGGCTCAAAATATTCTATAGAATTCCTTGTGCTAGTTACCATCATCACTACTACTATAAGATATAAGGTACTATTGAAAATACTAGCTGGTATTAGCTAATATTAGTCGTGGCACTGGGCGTCGGCAGGCGTCGCGACGCTGGGCGTCGGCAGGCGTCGCGGCGCTGGGCGTCGGTAGGCGTCGCGGCGCTTGGCGTCGTGACGCTGGGAGTCGGTATATGTCGCGACGCTGGGCGTTGGCAGGCGTCGCGGCGATGAGCGTCGCAGGCGTCGCGGCGCTGAGCGTCGGTAGGCGTCGCGGCGCTGGGCGTCGGTAGGCGTCGCGGCGCTGGGCGTCGGTAGGCGTCGCGGCGCTTGGCGTCGTGACGCTGTGCGTCGGTAGGCGTCGCGACGCTGGGCGTCGGCAGGCGTCGCGGCGCTTGGCGTCGCGGCGCTGGGCGTCGGTAGGCGTCGCGGCGCTTGGCGTCGTGACGCTGGGCGTCGGTAGGCGTCGCGACGCTTGGCGTCGTGACGCTGGGAGTCGGTATATGTCGCGACGCTGGGCGTTGGCAGGCGTCGCGGCGATGAGCGTCGCAGGCGTCGCGGCGCTGAGCGTCGGTAGGCGTCGCGGCGCTGGGCGTCGGTAGGCGTCGCGGCGCTGGGCGTCGTGACGCTGTGCGTCGGTAGGCGTCGCGACGCTGGGCGTCGGCAGGCGTCGCGACGCTGGGCGTCGGCAGGCGTCGCGGCGCTGGGCGTCGCGACGCTGGGCGTCGGTAGGCGTCGCGACGCTGGGCGTCGGCAGGCGTCGCGGCGCTGAGCGTCGGTAGGCGTCGCGACGCTGTGCGTCGGTAGGCGTCGCGACGCTGTGCGTCGGTAGGCGTCGCCACGCTGGGCGTCGGTAGGCGTCGCGGCGCTGGGCATCGGTAGGCGTCGCGACGCTGGGCGTCGGCAGGCGTCGCGGCGCTGGGCGTCATGGCGCTGGGCGTCGGTAGGCGTCGCGACGCTGGGCGTCGGCAGGCGTCGCGGCGCTGGGCGTCGCGGCGTTGGGCGTCGTGGCGCTGGGCGTCGGTAGGCGTCGCGACGCTGGGCGTCGGCAGGCGTCGCGGCGCTGAGCGTCGGTAGGCGTCGCGGCTCTGAGCGTTGCAGGCGTCGCGGCGCTGAGCGTCGTGACATTGGGCGTCGGTAGGCGTCGCGGCGCTGGGCGTCGGTAGGCGTCGCGACGCTGGCCGTCGGCAGGCGTCGCGGCGCTGAGCGTCGGTAGACGTCGCGGCGCTTGGCGTCTGTAGGCGTTGCGACGCTGGGCGTCGGCAGGCGTTGCGACGCTGGGCGTCGGCAGGCGTCGCGGCGCTGGGCGTCGCGGCGCTGAGCGTCGGTAGGCGTCGCGACGCTGGGCATCAGCAGGCGTCGCGGCGCTGGGCGTTGGCAGGCGTCGCGGCGTTGAGCGTCGTGACATTGGGCGTCGGCAGGCGTCGCGGCGCTGGGAATCGTGGCGCTGGGCGTCGGTAGGCGTCGCGACGCTGGGCGTCGGCAGGCGTCGCGGCGCTGAGCGTCGGTAGGCGTCGCGACGCTGTGCGTCGGTAGGCGTCGCGACGCTGGGCGTCGGTAGGCGTCGCGACGCTGGGCGTCGGCAGGCGTCGCGGCGCTGGGCGTCGTGGCGCTGGGCGTCGGTAGGCGTCGCGACGCTGGGCGTCGGCAGGCGTCGCGGCACTGGGCGTCGGTAGGCGTCGCGGCGCTGGGCGTCGGCAGGCGTCGCGACGCTGGGCGTCGGCAGGAGTCGCGGCGCTGGGCGTTGGCAGGCGTCGCGGCGCTTAGCGTCGGTAGGCGTCGCGGTGCATGGCGTCGGTCGGTAGGCGTCGCGACGCTGGGCGTCGGCAGGCGTCGCGGCGATGAGCGTCGCAGGCGTCGCGGCGCTGAGCGTCGGTAGGCGTCGTGACGCTGGGCGTCGGCAGGCGTCGCGGCGCTGAGCGTCGGTAGGCGTCGCGGCGCTGGGCATCGGCAGGCGTCGCGGCGCTTGGCGTCGTGACGCTGGGCGCTTGGCGTCGTGACGCTGGGAGTCGGTAGGCGTCGCGGCGCTGGGCATCGGCAGGCGTCGCGGCGCTGAGCGTCGTGACATTGGGCGTCGGTAGGCGTCGCGGCGCTGGGCGTCGGCAGGCGTCGCGACGCTGGGCGTCGGCAGGAGTCGCGGCGCTGGGCGTCGGCAGGCGTCGCGGCACTTAGCGTCGGTAGGCGTCGCGGTGCATGGCGTCGGTCGGTAGGCGTCGCGACGCTGGGCGTCGGCAGGTGTCGCAACGCTGGGCGTCGGCAGGCGTCGAGGCGCTGGGCGTCGGCAGGCGTCGCGGCGCTGGGCGTCGGCAGGCATCGGTAGGCGTCGCGGCGTCGGCAGGCGTCGCGGCGCTGGGCGTCGGTAGGCGTCGCGGCGCTTGGCGTCGTGACGCTGGGCGTCGGTAGGCGTCGCGACGCTGGGCGTCGGCAGGCGTCACGGCGCTGAGCGTCGCAGGCGTCGCGGCGCTGAGCGTCAGTAGGCGTCGTGACGCTGGGCGTCGGCAAGCGTCGCGGCGCTGGGCATCGGCAGGCGTCGCGGCACTGGGCGTCGGCAGGCGTCGCGGCGCTGAGCGTCGTGACATTGGGCGTCGGTAGGCGTCGCGGCGCTGGGCGTCGGCAGGAGTCGCGGCGCTGGGCGTCGGCAGGCGTCGCGGCGCTTAGCGTCGGTAGGCGTCGCGGTGCATGGCGTCGGTCGGTAGGCGTCGCGACGCTGGGCGTCGGCAGGCGTCGCGGCGATGAGCGTCGCAGGCGTCACGGCGCTGAGCGTCGGTAGGCGTCGTGACGCTGGGCGTCGGCAGGCGTCGCGGCGCTGAGCGTCGGCAGGCGTCGCGGCGCTTGGCGTCGTGACGTTGGGCGCTTGGCGTCGTGACGCTGGGAGTCGGTAGGCGTTGCGGCGCTGGGCATCGGCAGGCGTCGTGGCGCTGAGCGTCGTGACATTGGGCGTCGGTAGGCGTCGCGGCGCTGGGCGTCGGCAGGCGTCGCCACGCTGGGCGTCGGCAGGAGTCGCGGCGCTGGGCGTCGGCAGGCGTCGCGGCGCTTAGCGTCGGTAGGCGTCGCGGTGCATGGCGTCGGTCGGTAGGCGTCGCGACGCTGGGCGTCGGCAGGCGTCGCAACGCTGGGCGTCGGCAGGCGTCGAGGCGCTGGGCGTCGGCAGGCGTCGCGGCGCTGGGCGTCGGCATGCATCGGTAGGCGTCGCGGCGTCGGCAGGCCTCGCGGCGCTGGGCGTCGGTAGGCGTCGCGGCGCTTGGCGTCGTGACGCTGGGCGTCGGCAGGCGTCGCGGCGCTGAGCGTCAGTAGGCGTCGTGACGCTGGGCGTCGGCAAGCGTCGCGGCGCTGGGCATCGGCAGGCGTCGCGGCACTGGGCGTCGGCAGGCGTCGCGGCGCTGAGCGTCGTGACATTGGGCGTCGGTAGGCGTCGCGGCGCTGGGCGTCGGCAGGTGTCGCGACGCTGGGCGTCGGCAAGAGTCGCGGCGCTGGGCGTCGGCAGGCGTCGCGGCGCTGAGCGTCGGTAGGCGTCGCGGCGCTTGGCGTCGCGGCGCTGGGCGTCGGTAGGCGTCGCAACGCTGGGCGTCGGCAGGTGTCGCGGCGTCGGCAGGCGTTGCGGCGCTGGGAGTCGGTAGGCGTCGCGGCGCTTGGCGTCGCGGCACTGGGCGTCGGCAAGCGTCGCGGCGCTGGGCTTTTGAATCCAATAATATGGTGGACCACCATATTCGGATGTTTATTATGTGATGATCTAGGATCTGATGATCTTTTATTTATAAAAGGAATATAATATACAAGTACATAAATAACCTACGACCTACTTTTTGTATGACCCATAATCGTTCAGAGTTTTGCTCCATATAATTTATGTCCGACTGTATGTATGTTGAGTGCGTTGCACTACTGCAATCAGTATATTCTATTATTCATCTATAAAAAGTCGGTCACCAATTATTAATCGGTGACCGACTTTTACCGAAGATGAAAAATCTATTATAATAATATTATTTATAAGAGGAAAATTTGTTTTTTATCCACTTATTTAAAATAGCGCGAATATGCAGGCAGCTAATAGTTGTAAATTACTGTCGGTCACACAGGAGGTTATATAACTGTCGGAGTATGGAACAAGTCCGGACAAGCTCCATCTTCTGTTGTTAAATAAAACAACAATATGATGTGAGATGATTACAGAGCTAACGTCAGTGTTAATTAATGTAATATCCGTATATTCTTATATAAAAATCGTTCGACACCTCGATAGCGCGATGCAGGTGCCTAACAGCGACATCTATGTTTAGAACTGTGAAACATCTAAACACAAACATTTAACAGTCGGTAACGTTTTATAATGATAACAATAAACGAAAAACAAACGTTACATAAAACTCCAAATGCGTAGATTTTTTGTAGTCTAAATTGTAAAAACTTCGATACTCAAAGAAATTTGTGACCATAAATTAAGTACTTAATCGACTTTTAATTGATTGGCGCATGACAAAATTTTATAAGTTTCAATATGACACGATCAATTTATTTATACAATTTTAGTTATTACGCCTCCGTGGTCTAGTGGTTTAGAGCCTGGCTCTTGACTGTGGTCGTCGTGGGTTCGATTCCCACGTTGGAAACACGTTTTAAGTTTGGTTAAGACAAGGCAGGCTGTTCACCTAATTGTCTGACAAGAAAGATGATCCATGCGTCGGATGGGCATGTAAAAAGTCGGTCCTGCGCTTGATCTCCCGCCAGTCGTGTCGGTTATCCGTCCCAGTGGGTTACGAGAGTGAAGAAAAAGAGAGTGCTTCTATGCATTGCGCACACACTTGGGCACTATAAAAATAACTCCTGCGTAGCTGGACTGGTTTCAATGAAACCGGTCACCGTCACCGAAATCAGTGTGGGAGATATTATTATTATTATTATTTTAGCAAACACTAAAATTATTAAACAGGCTTATGACTAAACAACTAGCCACCCGGATAGCTATAGCACTTTCGAAAAAAAAAACAAGAATACAGTATAAAGAGAGTTCAATTATAGTAGTGAGGTGTTTTATCGAAGTTCGGTGTTACACAGCCACAATGGAGACTTATAGTTTTCATATCAACCCCTACAATATGGGTAACTTTTTATTTCCTAAATAAATAAAAAAAAGTATAATCGTATCTCAAAGTAATAGTGACTGCTCTTTTTACACCCTGTATATTATCTAATGTATGAGTTCCACATATTTTAAGTTAATCCATACTAATAACACGCTATAATTTGGTTCACTGTTTTATTTTAATTAGTCCCAACATGCTTTTTTGAAGGCAAATATTCCTACAGGAATAAAACTATAAATTTTTTTTTTAATCGAAGGCTGGCCTTGTCAGGCCCTGACGTCACTGCGACCCTTCTGGATCTATTGTGACTCCTTCGGTTTAAAGTACCGTCCCCAGTCCTATGTTACTCGTGAAGCGAACTATATGGTCTGCGTTGCGGATTTCCTCTGCTGTAGAGTATTCATGCAGCCCGAGGTACTTAAAAAATATTTTATACTTGGTTTTATTCTGGTGGCCCTTAGGTTTCGTAGAGTGGTGTACTATATTACTCGTATTAACTTCTCTTCTGTTTATAATTACGTGATACAAGGCACCTCGTCGGCTGGTTGTTTAGCGTGTAATCCAAGTATTTTTGTATGGGAACACCACTTCTATACATATAATAAATCTGTAGAGGGGTCATGTCTGTACATTAAGAATATTTAACTGAAAATTAAAAAAAGGGGGTCTATAAAAGCCACAGAACCTAAAAATAACATTTTTGAAAAAAAAATCTGTCTGTCTGTCTGTCTGTCTGTCTGTCTGTCTGTCTGTCTGTCTGTCTGTCCATATGGGAATGTTTGTCGTCGCATCACGCTAAAACCACTGTATGGAATGAAATGAAATTTGGCAGGCAGGTAGCTTACGACCTGAAGAGCATTATTGGAAATTGTTATCCCGAAAAACGTATGGGTTCCCGTGGGATCTTCAAAAAATTGTAGCTACCTATTTGACGGTATTTCAGCCATACTACTAAACGTATTTAAATGAAATTTGGCAGGCTGGTAGCTTATGATCTGAAAAGCATTACTAGAAAATTATTATCCCGAAAAACGAAAGGGTTCCCGTGGGATCTTCAAAAAATTGTAGCTACCTATTTGACGGTATTTCAGCCATACTACTCAACGTATTTAAATGAAATTTGGCAGGCAGGTAGCTTATAATTTGAAGAGCGTTATTGGAAATTGTTATCCCGAAAAACGTAAGGGTTCCCGTGGGATCTTCAAAAAATTATAGCTACCTATTTGACGGTATTTCAGCCAAACTACTCAACGTATTTAAATGAAATTTGGCAGGCAGGTAGCTTACAACCTGAAGAGCATTATTGGGAATTATTATCCCGAAAAACGAAAGGGTTCCCGTGGGATCTTCAAAAAATTGTAGCTACCTATTTGACGGTAATTCAGCCATACTACTCAACGTATTTAAATGAAATTTGGCAGGCTGGTAGCTTATGATCTGAAAAGCATTACTAGAAAATTATTATCCCGAAAAACGATAGGGTTCCCGTGGGATCTTCAAAAAATTGTAGCTACCTGTTTGACGGTATTTCAGCCATACTACTCAACGTATTTAAATGAAATTTGGCAGGCAGGTAGCTTATAATTTGAAGAGCGTTATTGGAAATTGTTATCCCGAAAAACGAAAGGGTTCCCGTGGGACCTTCAAAAAATTGTAGCTACCTATTTGACGGTATTTCAGCCAAACTACTCAACGTATTTAAATGAAATTTGGCAAGCAGGTAGCTTATGACATGAAGAGCATTATTGGAAATTATTATTCCGAAAAAAGAAAGGGTTCCCGTGGGATCTTCAAAAAATTGTAGCTACCTATTTGACGGTATTTCAACCAAACTACTCAATGTATTTGAATGAAATTCGGCAGGCAGGTAGCTTATGACTTGAAGAGCATTATTGGAAATTGTTATCCCGAAAAACGAAAGGGTTCCCCTGGGATCTTCAAAAAATTGTAGCTACCTATTTGACGGTATTTCAGCCAAACTACTCAACGTATTTAAATGAAATTTGGCAGGCAGGTAGCTTATGACATGAAGAGCATTATTAAAAATTATTATTCCGAAAAACGAAAGAGTTCCCGTGGGATCTTCAAAAAATTGTAGCTACCTATTTGACGGTATTTCAGCCAAACTACTCAACGTATTTGAATGAAATTCGGCAGGCAGCTAGCTTATGACCTGAAGAGCATTATTGGGAATTATTATCCCGAAAAACGGAAGGGTTCCCGTGGGATCTTCAAAAAATTGTAGCTACCTATTTGACGGTATTTCAGCCAAACTACTCAACGTATTTAAATTAAATTTGGCAGGCTGGTAGCTTATGATCTGAAAAGCATTACTACAAAATTATTATCCCGAAAAACGAAAGGGTTCCCGTGGGATCTTCAAAAAAATTTTGCTACCTATTTGACGGTATTTTAGCCGAACTACTCAACGTATTTAAATGAAACTTGACACAAAGGTAGATTGTAATTTTTTGTGTGTGTTCGTGGAGATTCGAGAATGGTTTAGATTTACAATTGGAACCGATAGGTGGCGCTGCAGTCAGTATGTCAAGCAATTAATTAATAAGGCAATACGAAGTTTGCCGGGACAGCTAGTATTATAATAAATATAATAGCTCCCCTCACCGATTTCGGTGTCGGTAGCCGATTTCATTGAAACCAGGCAGGAGTTATTTTATAGTGCCCAAGTGTGTGCGCAATACACAGAAGCACTCTCTATTCCATTTACTCTCATAACCCAGTGGGACGGTAAACCTACACGACTGGCGAGAGAACAGGCGCAGGTCCGAATTTTTACATGCCCATCCGACGCATGGATCATCTTTTTTGTCAGACAATCAGGTGATCAGCCTGCATTGTCCTAACCAAACTTGAAAACAACATTTTTGTCATTCAAACGCGGGAATCGAACCCACGATCTCCGGGTCGAGAGCGATGCTCTGAACCACTAGACCACGGAGGCGATTAAGTTTATATAGTAAATATAATAATAACACATATATTTTAACCCCCTTTTCTCTCTTGAGGCACCCCGTCAAAGGAAAATTAACCCTCAGAGTATTTTTAATATTGACAACGTATTTTGATTTACTGAATATAATTTACTACTATTAGGTCCTGTTTTATAATTAAATATGTTTAATTCATTATCATAAATCAGAAAGTCAGGTAATAAAATATAATACCTATACTTATTCTAAATTGAAACATACCAAACTAGTATGGTACGCTTGTGTCCTTCAAAACTAAGTCCCGTATTATATTTAGTATTTGTTGTTATAGAGGCAATATTAATACATCATCTGTAAAAACGCTGCTGTACGTGTCCCGCCTGCACTGGTCCATGGAGGTTAAGGCGAGGAATAACCGCAACTAGCGCCACAAAGATCTTATTAAAAAAACATATATACGGTCGAATTGAGAAACCTCCTCCCTTTTCGGAAGTCGGTTAAAAAGTAATCGGTTAAAACTTTAAGTAAATAGTTAAACTTTATTGGTATTTAATTACAGCTCTAAATCCTATACTGTATTTACTCTCATAAGTAATAACTAAAACGGCCACTTTTGGCGGTTTTTATGAGAGTAAATACACTATAGGATTTAGAGCTGTAATTAAATGCCTATAAATTAGTTTAACTATTTATTTAGAGTTTTAACTGATTACTTTTTTTAATAAGATCTTTGTGTCGTTGTAAAATTTATTTTAAAAAGAGTGGCGCTAGTAGCGGTTATTCCTCGCCTTAAGGACGTCGTGGACTACATCCGGAAGAAGACGTCCCTCCCCTTGAGCGTCTGGAGTCTCGCCACAAGGTCAACTTCAGTTCCTTTGTGGTGAGAGTTCCAACGCATCTTCTGTCGACCGTCGAGGCGGAGGAGTTCTGGCCGACGGGTGTGGTCTACCGGAGGTTCCGGGGGAGACTCCGGAATGAAGCGCGCTAAATAATATGTATATTAGTCTTTAAGGTATTTATAATATGGGCCTATATAGCCCGAAATAAATGGTTTTTTTTTATTTCGATTGTCTACAGCTATTACCGTTCTTTTAAGGTCTCCGAACATACGAACAACAAAGTTACAGTAATAGGGTCTCGGTTTTACTCTTTGAGTACGAAATCCTAAAAACTAACATCTGAATATAAACTTTGACATCTGAAAATAATCTCTAACATCTGAATATAAGCTCCAACATCTAAATATTATTATAAGCTCTAACATCTGAATATAAGCTAACATCTGATTAAACGCTATAACATATTATGAATATAAGGTCGTACATATGAATATAAGCTCTAACATCTGAATAGCGATATATGCGAACTGATCACACAAACACACCTACTGTTACTATTACTAGATCTACATCTTTTCATTGGTTTGAGAGCTATGATGCCACAGACAGAAAAGAGAAGGACGTCAAACTTATAACACCCGTGTGTTATTGTTAGGATTAGAATACGAATATAATTATTTCGGATCATCCCCATGTTTCGGATAATTTCGTTTACGGATATTAAAATCTGTTTGCCTTTTTACAGTAGCAAAACTTTTATTTCCGGTTCGGTTGCGGCTACGGAGCTCCTTAACATACTTGATTGATAGTCTCAGCGAAGACTTACTAATTATGTCTGACTATGCTCACTGTATAGATAATTAGTTCGCTGCGATTCAATTGCCATCGTGTTATTTGTATATTATTCTATGTGTGTATGCGTTGTCTTTTATTTGTAGCAAGTAGTGTGAATTGTGTTTGTGTGCCGTCGCGCGATCGCAAACTTACAAGGGGGCCACGGAAGACCAGGCGCCATGGCTCGCCGTGGTCGAAGCCTGAGTGGTTTCCCTTTAAATGCATGGCGGGGGCATTGCATAGCCTTGCGTGAATTAACTTTCTGTTTATTTTATTATTCTTTTTTTTTTTTTTGTCTTAATATGTGCGAGTTATTGTTTTGTTAACCTTTGGCTGTGTTATGTCCCTTTATGTGTTTAATAAAGATATTTTTATTTTTAAATTTTAAATGGTGCCACAATAAAACATTTCCAGAATAACCACAGAAGCTATAAATATAAATTATTAAATGTATCAATTTCAATACCGTCAATAGGTTTAATAATAAGATGTGCCAAACGACCTTCCTCGCGACCGTGAAACGAGATTGTGTAATAAAAATTTGAACTAGAATAAATTTTATTTGAATTAATTTAATACCTGTCTTCGGATTTGTCACATATATTTTTTATAATCAGGTTATTATTATGGAACTGATACGTCTACCCGGATACGTGTATGACATTTAAAGGCGACTAAAATTAATTTAATTTTTTATATTAGCTTAATACTTTTGGCATTATCTTTCATGGATGCTAATGTCTTTATTACTTATCTTTAAAATTGCTTTCACGTGGGAATAGAAAAATAATAATTTTTAATTTAAAGAAGAAAATTTGCATGAGATTACTTAAGAGTCTGAAAATAAAAAAAAACAAAAATAGCAATCGAATAAAAATGTTTTAAAAAGTTCCTTTTTGTTATGAGGTTAAGGAACGTCGAGGATAAGGAAAGTAAAACTACTATAATATGTTTTTGGTGAAATGTTTGCTAGTATAACATAATATTACTCTTTTAAAAGTTAGTAGATTCTCTCAGGAATTTCAACCCTGATGATTCATGCTGACGAGAAACCTCAGTTCACAGACTCAAAATCATATCTAACGATGTGAACTTTATATTTCACAAAAATATTAATGATTGCCATTAATTATCCTTAATTAAAGAATTGCTTCTTCGTTTATTTTAGGAAGTAAAACAAGCTTAATAAGGAAGTCAATTTATTCTCCAACAAAATAATTTATTGACCATGGTCAACTCATATTTTATATCATAACTTTGTATTTTATATTATAAGCTACTATAGAGAATATTATATATAACCTTATAATTTTAATTTCTTAAATTACATCATTTCATCTAAAGCAATCACTAGGAATCACTTTGCTAAAACTTATATAAATAATGCTACATTCTAATGCAGTAGGTTTGTGTTTTAACTTCACAACAAGTCTTTTATAAATATTAACTTATTACCACCTAAATCTTTGGGACTAGTTTTCGCTTAGTTCACTTATTTTTTCTGTCACATTTTCCGGTGAAATTATTGGTTCAGATTCATTTACTTCAGTTTTGGGTACGTTTGTCAGCAAATCTTCATTATATACTACATTTGCAATGCTGGCTAATAATTCATTGCTAATAGTTTTGTCGGTTACTCCAACGATATCCGAAACAGGTAAATTTTCAGAGAGAGTGCTATCTTCTACAACATTTTCAGCACCGATATTATTTTGGTTTTCTTGTGACCTGAGAAATTCAACGGGATTGTTATTTATTTCAGTTGGGCTATCGTTGATCTGTTCATTTTGGCTCAAATCGCTCCTAATCAGGGAAGCAGTTGATGATTCTACAATTAGTTCAGATTCATCATCTTTGTGTAACAGTTCTTGTTGCTCAGTTGTTGCAGCAACGATGTCAGCAGCTTCAGCAGCAGTTGTTGCCGAAAACAAACTTTCTGGTGCTAGAAAAGCTTTATTACTACCTTCTTCAGTTATATTTTCTTCAGCTTTGATAATTTCTGGTTCTCCTGTGTAACTTTCTTGTTCAAGAACGATATCTGATCTTAACACACTAGCTGGTCCTAATTCTTGCAGTGAGCTAGAAATTTCAGTAGTATATTCATCAAATCCTTCATTTCTTAGTTGAATTCTTTCTGACTTTTCCGTTATATCTTCTAATTCACTATCTTGTTCTTGGAAAGGAGCAGATGTGTATATATCGTTACTTGCAATAAGCGAAGCTTGTTCAGTTGTTGCTACTTCTTTTACAGATAAATTGACTGTAACGGATCCTTCTATTGGTTCATTGAATAAAGAAATTATCTCGGTTGTTTGGGTATCAATATTTTCGTCTGATTGAGTGACATCGTTAGTTAGAGTCACTTGCGATTCTTGATTGTTTGTGATGGGTGCGTACGTGGGCCCAACAATTATTTGCTGGCCTTGAATCTGTTGCTGTAGTGGAATAGATATTATAGTCGGTACAACAACCTCTTTATCGGAAGTTTTTTCAGAGTCTTCATTATTTGTATTAGCAGCAGCATTGTTTTCAATTTGACCTGATGGCACAGGAATAACTATGGGCTCGTCTACGTCTCCATCATTACTTTGCTTGGGAGGTAAGAGTTCCGTTATAGGTATTGCAGGGATTAAGGTAGGAACGTTTTCTTCACTAGTAGGCTTTGGTGGTAAAAGTGATATGGCAGGAATGTTTGGAGATAAATAGGCAAGGCTTACAGGTTCATCATTCGTTGGTTTCGGAGGCAAGAGTTCTATTGATGGTGTAACTAATATTAATGGTGTAGACGTGCTCGTGGAACTTACCACAGTATTATCCTGAGTAGTATCCTCCTTTTCGTCTAATAGTGGCAGTCCGCTTTCAACAATAGGTATTTCTTTTTCATTATAAGTAATTTTATTAATAGTATTACCGATCGGTGCAGTTACCACTAAATAACCATCACTTGTCAGAGTAGCTGTCACACTCGATTGTATAACTTTAATTGGCATAGTATACGTTTGAATGAACTGACTATCTATGGAACTATGCGTGTCTTGAACATTAGAATGCGCTCCTTGTATAATAATGAAACTTCCCTTCGTTTTAACCTTGAGGAATTCCTTCTTGAGGTAATCTTTCACATTGATGATCACTTGGAATTTCTTGCTGTCGTTTTCAATTTTCGTTCCAGCCTCGGGAATGGTGGGTAAGAAGTGAGGAAAACTTTCGAGGACGTTTCCGAAAAATGGAAATTTGATCCACGGCTGTACGTCCATTAGTTCGGTTCTAGACAAGGACGTGACGGGCCTCTTGACCGGCGGGAGCAGTGCCGGATAAGCCGCGGCGGCCACCACCAGGGCGAGGAGCGTGAAGGAGCGCGGTGATAACATGTCGCCGTGAGCCGCGGTCTGGCTACTTCTGTTACCTTACAAAAACTGACTCCGCCAGAAACGTGAAGGCTTTATAAAAGACAGCGGGAAGCGAGGCGATAGGACCGGTATCGGCGCATCCGTACAGATACAAGGCCAATGTGACAGAAAGCAAAATAACATCCTCGTTATACTTTGGCGCCCGATTTTAGTGTAATTTATAATTTGACCTCAATACAAGGGTCGTCTCACACGTTCGTATTTTATGTTTTTCACATTTCTAGGCACGTTGTGAGATTACATACCTAGAACTATTTACACTACTAACTTATATATTAAAGGTATGCCCAAATTTTGTATTTTTTTATTGTTAAAAATTATTGTACAATAATGTTCATTAAGTAACATGGAGTGTTTTTCCACGTGTGTCAAAATATTAAATAAGAATATTAAATAATTGTCAATAGCACTGAGATATTCCTTCAACCCTTATTACAACCCTCACGTTTAAAAAAGGAAACGACGATATAAAAACGTAAGCTTCGTTACAGAAACGAAGCCTACGCTGCTACAAACCTAGGTCTTAATAGGCTTCATAAAAACAATATTTTGCTGTACAAAAATATCGAGCGGCAGTTCGCAATCACCCTTAACAAATTCATCGAGCTAATATAATCTGGTTTTGGTGCCATCGGAGCCGATGAACACTACTAGAGGAATGTCAATAATTATAATATTAATATAAAGCTATATTGACACAAGCAGGTGTACATACGCCACACGCGCCGCAGCTCCGCCGGCGGCGATGCGGCAACGCAGGTGCTGCGGCGAGTGTGTAGAGGCTCTACACTTATTACGTTTACAGTTATTTTAAGGCAATTAGGGTAAGTTCAAACAGGCTGCAAAGCAGCGCGGTATTTATCAAATAGTGTATAATTTTTTCTTCATACGATACACGTTTATTGAATAAAGTTTTGATTACGAGTCGCGCGATCTTAAAGATGCCGTTTCGTTGCGGTGCGAACTGTGAATTGCTTACAATAAAGGGTGTAAGCAATTGAATAAAATGATATTAGATACTATTAATAAAACTTCTTCGCAATTTTTACTTTACTTTAATGTGATTTACCTTCTTAATCATTTTATACGAAATATATAATAGACGCTTCTTTTGCAACTTAATTAAGTTACTTTTCGTTATTTTCACGAGCTAATTTAATTTTCAAGTGGGTAACCTAAAATTAATTTTTTTGACGATTTTTATTTTTGTAGGAAATGGATAGGCGCGCTAGCCGTCACTAGTCTAGATAAGCTACAAATTACCAAAATATTCGCATTTAGCCCACTTTTGGTAAAGTAGTGTTATATTAACGGTGTCCGGGCTACATACGAAAATAAACAAAAACTGTGTTAATGTTAATGTTCGGAATAAATTATAACGATTCCTGTCCAAGATATCTGAGGTCGGAGGACGTTGTACCCAAAAGCATTTTTTGATCTTGTTGGCTATCGGGTTTAAATGCATTTCTCGAGCGGGTCCTTAATTCATTTGAACTGGTTTTAACTTGCGTGTCTCTTATTTCTTGTTTCAACTCGAGAATCAATTATTTATCTGCCAATATCAACCAACACATGTATTTCGGCTTTATGTACCAGGTTTTATTATATAATATATACCTACGTTGTGACCAGCAGGCTTACTCCCGAAACAATAGATAACCGAATCAGTTCGATCTTAACGGATTTTGGTGTTTTGTGGATTTCTTTGCAACTAACCAGGATGAAGAAAATCGTTAGATCGTAACTTTTACACTCCCGACCATATCAATCGACTGAGAATCAAAATAAACATACGTAAATTTATTCGTGAGTACGCGCCACGTTTGAATCTAAATTAAAATCGAATCAGTTTGGAGTTCAATTCATTTATTTTTTACTGCTTCGTACCAGATTAGGATTAAGTTTTTGACGTAGTAAATATCCCACGGGAACACTGTAGTTTTTAGAATAGATGATTGAAGACATGAATATAATATAATAATAATAATAATATCTATGGACGCTTCACACCACGTCAATCTGGCCCTGTGCTAAGTATCCGAAGAACTTGTGTTACAGGTACCAGACAACGGAAATATATTTAATACTTTTATACTATACACATATTTAAGATTTTTATTATATTATACACAAATTTAATACACATCCATGACCCAGGAACATTGAAAACTTTTTGTTCCCTCGGCGGGATTCGAACCCGCGACCTTTCGTTCGAGCGCCAACGCGCTCAACCAACTGCGCTACGGAGGTCGTCAAAATGAATGGATGAAAGTCATCAACCTGAGTGGATACCTTTTCGACAACTTGTGAATTACACTGCCTACCAAACCAATTGCAGACCTCGAATTGCCTATTCTCATTTTTCTTAATCTTTCCTATTACATTTTGTTATTTTTGTCTGTACGTTCTTTAATTATGTATCTTTTACGTCTGCGGTTTTTCTTTTTTACTCTTGTATTTTTTTATTTATTTGTGTATCTTTTCACTGTGTAGTGTAATGTGTGTTTTGTGGAATAAATGTTTATTATTATTATTATTTATTATTATTAAAGTGATACGTAGCAAAATTCTGATTTCAAGAAAATTGAGTTCAAACTGTCACTTAAACATTTTAGAATACGTCGTAAAGTATAAAGTACATCAATCTAGAGATCCGTCTCTAGAATCAATGTACTTAATATGTTGCTACATATTATGCTAAAATGTTTATGCGACAGTTTAAACTTAATTTTCTGGATATTTTTTTTTTTGCGACATATAATCTTCATCCATTCATGTCTTCAATTCTAATAATGCACAGCTCAAAATCTGATAAAGACTATTATATAAACTAAAAAGGCATGAGCTATGTTCCTATGTTTCGATTTTATCTTATAATGTACTCCAATTTCTTACCATTGGAAGTTTAAATTGTTTAGTTTTTTTAACGACCATGTCTCTTTTAATAATTAATTTATGAAAAAAAGGAATGTGATATTATTTGTTCCTCAGGTAGAGGATCTTCTGGCGATTGGAGAGTCAGCATTACAACATTACTTCTTTAAAAACATTGAGCTTGATTTTTACTGACGGACACAATCCATTTTATATAATTATGTTTCTCATGTAAGTGACAGATGTCTTAATAATATATATTTTTAAACCTAAATAAATACTACAATACTAAAATTTATCAAATTCTGTTATTGGTTTTCGCGCTATAATATATTCACAAACGGTCATGTATCTTCACAAACTTACATGTCCATACTTTACAGTTTAGGTTGACGTATATTCTTCACAGTTCTCCAGTTTCTGACGATCCGATTATACGCCACACCTGTGATTTGAACTGATACAACTCGCTAATGTATTATATTGCAAACGAATTTTGAAATTTCCAAACTATAACATCATCGTTTTGCATTACAATATTATGGTTCCGGGTCGTAGCATTTTAAATTCTAAATATACTTGAAATACTAGAGCGGCATGCCTAAAACGTGACTTTTTCTAAAATATGACAAATATTTTATTAATCACCAAATTTATTGGTACGGTATCTACTGTGGTATGTGCACTAGAATGATTTTGTTATTTATTTTGACGTGAATCTGTATTGACTGTACTGACATGTATCTCACAACTCTTTACGGTAAAAGCACTAAGTAGCGAGACTTAGCACTTTTTACAAGTTATGTTTTTGATAGGATAACACTTGTTGGTAAACCTTAAAAATATAAAAATAAATCTTAAAAAAGGACGTAACTTCCGAATCATAAAAAATAGGGACTTGGTTTAGTGTTGCAGTTATTATTATATTTAATGTTATTTATCATTCACATAACACTACTTTACTGGATAGCTAAAGAATCAAATAGTTTATATCCCACCAAAAACATTTTCATGTAAAAATGTTGTCAAGGCGAGCCTACACAGCCTGTGAAAAAGTTATCAGATATCGTATAAAACCAAGCTCTACACTACACCTTAATCAAAATCTATCAAAAAGTGGTTAGATCTCATGTAGAACCAAAATTCTTGATCTATGCGCCCTTACTTCACCAGGCTTAACTTCACTTACGCTACATTGCAATTAAAACGTGATGCTTGGCCGTTTTATTTCGCACACTATTAACGAATTCGTATGAAGTGTTCGTAACGGTAGCAGAACGGTCAAGTATCACGTTTTAACTGCAATATAGCGTAAGTGAAGTTAAGCCTGGTGAAGTAAGGGCGCATAGATCAAGAATTTTGGTTCTACATGAGATCTAACCACTTTTTGATAGATTTTGATTAAGGTGTAGTGTAGAGCTTGGTTTTATACGATATCTGATAACTTTTTCACAGGCTGTGTAGGCTCGCCTTGACAACATTTTTACATGAAAATGTTTTTGGTGGGATTTCATTTATTTTTGTAAGCTGGTTAATGGACTTTTTTAATTTAAAGATAAACTATTTTGACCCCTGGCCTTTACTTTACTATAAAAGAACCGTCAGCGCCTTAGCCTAGTGACGCCTAGTGACGTCGACTGATGTCACCGTCAATATTATACCGTGTACTTAATAAACTTTCACCGCAATTTTATATTTTAAGAGATAGAGGCGGATTTTCAATTAAATGCCTCGTCCATATTTCTTTATTTGTTATATTATTATATTATAATTATATCATATATAAATTATAAAATATACATTATTTTATTGCTGGAGTGAAACTTCTTATTTGGATAATATATTCTAGGATGCCACTAGTATAAATTCAACACTAATAATTCGAGAATTTAAGAATTACTTATACGAGGAAGATTGCCTTTAATAAAGCATGTTGATACTTATTAAAATAATACAGTAAGTCTATAATAATATTGTATGTAGACGACGGTCACCGCCATCTATTGGTCACTAGAGGTACTAATTCTTGTACGGCTCTTATAAACTTATGCTAAGTGCATTCTCCTAAGTGCAATTTAGCATTTTTGAAGGAAAAAAATGTATTTATTTTTATTTTTGAAAAATAGCTATAAGGTTTTCTTTTGATTATGGCCATCTTTAAACGTCATGACGTGACGTGTTAAAAATCATATTATTATTATGTTAATAGTCATAAGTTTAAACACTAAAATTATTTATACATTGATCGTGTAATATTTTCGTTTATTGTTATCATTATAACCTTACCGTCTGTTAAATGTGTTGATATGTGTGTTTAGATGTTTCACAGTTCCAAACATAGATTGCGCTGTTAGCTACCTAAATCGCGCTATCGAAGTGTCGAACGGTTTTTACATAAGATTCCCTCTAAACTCTATAATTACAATGCTTCCCCACGTAGAGGGATTCGCTGGATCCCTGGTCGTGGTTCTCCACCCGGGGCCCTCCCAAAAAAGAATCCAGTCGAGGGCTTCCGTCGGGTGTGAGATTTCATACGTTGACATTATAATTACATTGCTATAATATCAGCGAGAGCATAA
This sequence comes from Celastrina argiolus, assembly GCA_905187575.2. Taxonomy (NCBI): domain Eukaryota; kingdom Metazoa; phylum Arthropoda; class Insecta; order Lepidoptera; family Lycaenidae; genus Celastrina; species Celastrina argiolus. The sequence goes on from LR994585.1 coordinate 2,197,246, forward strand.
GCCGGACCGATTTCAAGTGATCGACGTAATATTTTGTTTATATTATAAACACTGATGATGACAACAAATTACTACTTGCTGCCTGTTAATTCTTACCAAATTTTTACGTACTAAATAAATAAAACCTAATTTTAAACAAGTGGATAAAAAACTAATTTTCTCATAGATATATTTTTCATTTACAAAAAGTCGGTCACCGATTAATAATCGGAATAAAATAGAACATACTGATTGCAGCTGTAGTGCAACGCACTCAAATAAATAAAGTCGGTTGGAAATAATACGGAGCAAAAATCTGACCGATTATCGGTCCTACAAAAAGTAGGTCTTATTTTTTTTATGTACTTGTATAATATTGTATAATATAATATTTCTTTTATGTATTAAAGATCATATCCGTATAATAAACATATTAAACATCCATTTTGTACCGTCCACCATGTTGGATTCAAAATGGCGGCATTTATATTTTAATAATTTTTTTGTTGGTTTTGTAGCAATAACAGCTTACATAAATAATATCAGCTTACTAGGACGTCAGGAAGTACCTTATGAATTTTGATGATCTATAAATGAGTCAGTGACGAAATCTGGGGTTTTTAGACATTGATAAAATCTAAAGTATAATAGCTACAACATTGAAACTTTGTATGTTTCATATTTTTACTGATGTCATTATATATTGAAATTTTCAACTATGTAGCATCATCCAAAGCAAAGTTATGAGAGTTCAAAAAAACGACGAAACCTTTCGAGAAAAGGTAGGTAGTGCCCTTGCGCTTCGCTTGGCTCGTCTTGACGGGGGCACTCCCGTGCCCCCAGATACACTACGTATTAAGTGTATTCACGTACAACAAACAATTGTGTCCGTAACACAGTCACTAGTCACGACGGTTTTTATTTTATTTGGAGACATACAGCTGAAAATAAAACAATAAGCTGTAAGATAATGTACAAAAAGTAAATTACGAGCCTCCACAGATAACGGCCTGTATCATTTAAAAAAACTATCCGATCAACTTCTAATAACAGACACAATTATGTTAAAAATCTTTAACTCGATTAAATTGTAAAAATTAATAAATTAATAAAATTAAATTACATACAGGGTGTAGGCTGGGCTAGTTCCCGAACCGGTGGTAGGCATCATATAGAAACGACGTTCAGAAAACATTTTTGTAAAATTTATTCTGAATAAAATTTTTTTACTTTGACTTTTAAAGAGCAATCACTATATCTTTGAGATACGATTATACGACCTTTCCTTATTTTTGAAAATGTATTTTTTGAAATATTTTTTTTGTCAAAAGCTAAAAAAATTTTTTTACTTTTCATTAAGTATATCTTATATTTTTTATATCGCGAAAATAACAATAAAGCAAAAAAAAATTTTTTAATTTTTGTAAAAAAAAGAAAAATACATTTCTAGAATGAGAAAAGGTAGTATTATCATATCCCAAAGTTATAGTGACTGGTCTTTTTACACCAGTTATAAATCGGGAGACATAACATAAATTTTGTCTCAAAAAAATTTTTAGAGGAAACACCACAAAATTTTTTCCATACAAAAATAGGGGTCTAGGTGATTTCTATTTCCTCCCTGGATAACACCTCTAGAGTTACAATTTTTTCCTGAATATTTATGGATATTGTTTGTACGTCCCTATTTTTTCCTTTTTTTAATAAATTAATTATTTAAAGAGATATGGACGTTTAAAAACCTAAAAAAAAAATGGCCCGACTCTCCGCTATGTTTAAATATCTAGGAAACAGATTTGACTACAATAAACAACAAAAGCAAAAAATAGGAACCTAGCTCAATTCTTTTTTTAGCTAATACAGAAAAAAATATTTAAATCGGTTAAGTTTTGGAGGAGGAAACAGGAATCCCCTAAACGTCGATTTCTGGTACTTTTAATAGGTAGTAGGTAGTAGGTAGGTAGGTCCAAGTTGCAGTTGTCTCTATCGCGCTAGTGCTGGCTAGCTAAGGCTCTGCGAGACAGCAATAGATTTTATATACCTATTTTGTATTTCTCTCAACCGTGGTGTTTCCTCTAAACTAGTTTTATACTTCACCTTCAACTGGGTTGGCAGTTAATTTGTACAGAATTATTCAAATTTGCTTTAACTATAGTAATATTCGTTTTTTTTTGTTATATAGATTCAAGGAAATGTGATTGAGCGATGTTTACCTACTGAGTGAACAAGCTTGTTGAATAAAGAAAAAAAACGTCCCTGTATGTTTAGATAGCGTTGTCTGCGGCCAATTCTTTGAAGATTACAAACTTTTACAAGAAAAATGTGCGTTCCGTCGAAAATGTTTCTCGGGATGAATTATTATTCCGCGGGTGTGGTGTGATAGGGGCGAACTTTCCGAACGCGGATATCGCTAAGCGATCTCCAACGAGACACAAAAGGATATTTTTTGAGCGTTAAAACTGAACATTATCTTTCTATGAAAGTTTATCGTGGAGTATTATTTGCCGACTACTGAAGGACGGTTTTGGCAGTATATATTGTACTAGCTGTTCCCGCAACTTCGTTCGCGTGGTTTTCGAGTGATGTAAACCGTTTATGCAGCGCGCGCGTAAAAGTCCCCAAATGTGAATAAATTTCCCCGTTTTTGCAACATTTCTCACTGCCGCTTCGCTCCTATTGGTCGCAGCGTAATGTTATATAGCCTAAATTCTTCCTCTATAAATTGACTAACCAACAAAAAAATATTTGTTCATATCGGACCAGTAGTTCCAGAGATTAGCGCGTTTAAGGGCCGATTTTTCAATCGTCAGATAACTTTTATCTGAGGAATAATTATGTGACTTTGGCAGATTTTGTATGGAACAAAATATGTCAAAGTCACATGTTTATTCAACAGATAAAAGTTATCTGACGATTGAAAAATCGGCCCTTAACAAACAAACAAACTCTTCCGCTTTAACTAATTATTAGTATAGATGTATTCGTTTTACCCATCGATCGACAATACTCTAGATAGCGTGTCCAATACAATAACAGGGCTAAAATCTATCCGCGTTATGCCAATAGACCTTATTTATATTATAGACCTTATTAATATTTATTTTTTTACAAAGTTGATTTGGTGATTTGAAATCGCTTAATATGTCACTTAAAATTAATTTCACATAAATTTTAAATCAAGCATTGTGACACGTGTGGATACAGACGGTGTTCCAAGCAAACTAAATGAAATAACAGCTCACTTTTCTGATATTCGCAGAGGCGGATTTATTGTACTGACACGACATGTAGTGTATTGTCGATCGAAGGTTCAACAATAAGTAACACCTAATGAACTGGTCCGATTTGCATTAGGAGTCTTTATGGCACGATGCAGCTGATGAAGATTGATGATGATGATGAATGATGACGATCAAGAAAGAATGCAATTTTTTAGCTCTTTGTTCTTTTGATGTAAACCTTTATTAAATGACCTACAAATCATAATACATATTTATTCTGAATAGTAAAAGCAAATAAAGGCGACTCACTCTTAACAATTATTATAACTGTTTAAACAAATGTTCAATCGACATTTAGAATCCGGTTTAAAATATTTAGACCAAAATATGTAGCACACGCCTTAGTAAACTTAAAATTATACAAAAATCCGACGGTAGATATAATTTAAAGATATAATAACGATTCGCGAAATGAGATCGATTTGAATTGTAGTAGGAATGTATAAACAGATGTGTTATTATCTAGTTTGCCTTCATCGTTTTGAGAATGCCTACAGTTGATAATCGAGTTAGTTTAACTAGTTATAATCATCATCATCATCATCATCAGTCTGAAGACGTCCACTGCTGAACATAGGACCCCAAGGACTGTCTGTATCCAACGGCTGCCCGCGGCTCGGACCAGATCGTCGGTCCATCTTGTGGTTGGCCGCCCTACGCTGCGTCTTCCAATCTGTGGTCGCCACTCGAGAACTTTCCTTCCCCATCTGGTGTCTGTTCTCCGAGCGATGTGGCCTGCTCATTGCCACTTCAACTGACTGATTCTACGAGCTATGTCGGTTACTTTAGTTCTACTGTGAATTTCCTCGTTTCGGATTCTGTCCCGCAGAGAAACTCCGAGCATAGCTCTCTCCATAGCTCGTTGATTGACTTGGAGCTTACGCATAAGGCCAACAACAGTCAAGTTATAATACCAACCTATTATAATTCTTACTAATATCATCATTATACAATAAAGTACTCCGTCGCGTCTATTCACTATAAATTCAAAGACACTACCAATCTTCATGCTGTATATTATGCACCAATAAATAAAGCAAAAAAAGCTGTTTTCGAGGAAGGGTTAGGTATTATTTGAACGGCATAATATTGCGCTGCTATCAGTACAAAGTAGGTACGAAGTTTGCTGCAACAGCTAGCGTAAGTTTGTGAGAAGGTAAGTAAATTCAACCATCAACAATGTATTCAACCATTCTCTATGAATTAATTTCCTGTACTCCTACTACCTATTAACACTCTCATTCTTTAGTTCTTTATGGGTGTTGTCCCTATCATTGAAAAATGTGAAACGATAATAAATGTCTAATTTTTGCCAAGTAATTGTTATCTTATATTTTACTATTATTTTACGTAAAAACTACTTAATAAACTTTGATGAAAATATTCAGTAGGAGTTTAGACGTTGGATTCACACAAACGTATTATCAAAATCGATTCTTGCGTTTGGGAGCTCTCAGATTCAAAGTACTCAAATTTTCAGCTTATCGCTCGCTTCATTCAAATCAAATTATACACTCTGACAAATACATTATAACTAATTATAATCATAATAAAAGGGGTTAATTTTCATTAGACCAGGGCCCTAATTCTCAGGCCTCGAACTTCCCTTTTTACTATCGGTCTGTCCCGCTCATGCAAATGAGATTTAGCGCGCGTGCGAGTGGGATATACTAATATTCGGAACTAAGTGGCGAGGCCTGAGAATCGCCGCCCAGGTCCAATCTCGTGCCTCGAACTTAATTCGATCGTCAGGCTGTCCTGCTCGGACGCGCGCTTAATCACACTTACATGAGCGAGATAGACTGAGATTCGAAAAGCGGCACGAGAATCGGGGCCCTGCACTGATAAGTAGTCTTGTTCTGCGTTCAACGAGGCGCTATCTTCATGTAAATTATAAATTCCTTATCTCTGTGGTCTGTGATTCATAGTACAATTTGTCTTCTCGCTAGTGGCTACTGTTCATTTTCGTAGAGAATAAATTTAAATTTTATTTTTATGTAATATTTTTGCGTGAATCATCGTGTTGGAATTTAAATGTATTATATCCCCTTTATTAATACAAATGTACATAATTATCTTATATACATGTGTACCACGTTTTGTGTTGTCTATCAAGTGAATTTTTTAACGCTTCTGGCACGGAGAAAACATTGTATATACAGGCTGTAATATTAATGAATGATAATACTTTAGGGTGTGTATGGATCCCGTAATGTACAGTTTACTGTGAAAGTACCAGCGCTGAAACAATTACTTTCTATAAATTATTAGCTGGCCCGTGCCCACTTCGTTGAGCATACAAACCGTTTAAACCTTCCCAGCAGGGCAATCGCGCTAAAATACTTTAGCTGAAACGCAACCGAAACGTGAACGTTACTCGACTTTATGACGTATTCGGTATCGCGCTATCCTTTTGACAGCTGGTGAGACGAAGCTGGACCGTAGTTGAAACTCAAACGCTGTCAAACAAAAAGTTCATACGGAGCTAGTGTAACTCGCACGCAGCTCGAACGTTTGGAACAAAGTGATCGTATATAAGTTAAGTTTTTGAATCTAAATTGTGTAAAGGAAATAAATACTAGTAAATTTATTGACGATTATGGTAAAATAATAGACAATTTCGAAAATCTTAGGGTCGCATCCCTAATGTCTGACAAAAGGTTGCGTTTCGTTTCGTCTGAGGTTAAGTAGCAATTGGAAGGTTAGCGCGATACTAAGTTTGTTCAGCTGGATTGGAAACGAAACGCAGTTGAAACACAAACGAAACTAAGTTGTACCTCAAATGAAACGTTGTACAATAGCGCGATTGGCCTGCTGGACTTCCACGAATATTTCAAGACCAAAAATAGCCGAATATTTGGTAGACTATATATAATAGTTCTCGAGTATTAGGTAGACTAACGAACAGCAATCCATTTTTATATATAAGATATAATATGAATGAGTGATAATACTTTAGGGTGTGTATGGGTCCCGTATATAGAGTTTATTGTGAAAGTACCAGCGCTGAAAGAGAAACTATTTTTAAACTTATTGTATGAGCAAATTTATGATGTTACACATTTTTTTTAAAAACATGATAATCAAAAGTAAGTCTTTCAGCGCTGGTACTTTCACAGTATACTATACATAGGAGACACATACACATCCTAAGCATTATCGCTCATATATTTTACACCTTTCTATTAGTAAGGTGACAAATATTATTCATTATGTATGCTATTATGCACTGTCGACCAAAACATAATATGCTAGGCCTAGGAGACCCAACCGAGCTACAGTATTCCAAGTACATTCGCGCAGAATGGACGTCGAAAAAGCTGCTATAGTACGTAATAGCACTTATCGAAATGATATTTACACAAAATCCCGTGAAATAGTTCCGTTTGGGAGCTTATATGCTACCGTATCACAGATACCTCAAACTTATAAGTTGTAACGCACCTCTGTAAATAAATCGGGGGTTAAAATTATTAGCACATTTTCATCGCTCACAACACAAATTTCAACTCGTGCAATAAGGATTGGAACATAAAAAGTGAAATTAATAATTTCGGCACGACAATAACGATCCCGAGCGTTATGCTAATGTTGGGCAAAAACGGTGAATCGTTTATCATTTTGCGGCTGTTAGGTATATAACTAATGGTGGACCCGCGCCGTAGGTGAAGCTATCCGACAATATAATTCATTTGCCTATCCTCTATCACGTACACGTGTAATATACCAACCCCCGGTTTCTGAAAGGCTGATCAACGCGCCGATCAGCTAACATTTGAGTTAACAAGCCGTTCTGAACGTTGGTGAACGTAGCGAGTAAGCGAAAGTGATGACTCAAATATTTGATCAGCCTTTCAGAAAGGGGTATGCCCGCGATTTTGTCCGCATTAATAATATTAGTGTACTGCCAATTTGGTCTTAGTGCGACGGCTAGTTTCCGAACCGGTGGTAGGCATCACATAGACACGACGTTCAGAAAACATTTTGTAAAAATTTATTCTGAATAAAATGTTTTGATTTGATTTGATTTTGATTAATAATAGTAAATCTTATATATAAAAATGAATTGCTGTTCGTTAGTCTCGCTAAAACTCGAGAGCGGCTGGACCGTTTCAGCTATTTTTAGTCTTGAAATATTAGTAGATGTCCCGGAAAGGTTTAAACGGTTTTTATGCTCAACGAAGTGGGTGGTCAGCTAGTAGGTTATATAAATAACCTTCTCAAATTACAGTTTTACAAAAAAATGTCATTGTTCTTAGTTTTCATCAACTATACAGATTTGCGAAAAAAGCACGTAAAATCATGTAACGTACCAAATAGAATGTCGAAAGCCAAACACAAGAATCCTTTTAGCCTTCATCAAAAGTAGTCTGTCGTATTGAAATCTGTCAGATTTTTAGAGAACGAATACATCTCGGAAAGAGCAAATAGAACCTTTTTATTTGTTTTGTTTTGTTATACTATTTATATACTACATCAATTGGGTTATTGAATGAATATTACATTTATTTACATTTGGACTCATCACGCAGAAAATCAATTGAAAACATTAAATGGATCTCGCAACTTCTTACGGCAAAACAACTAAGTAGTGAGACTTGGCTCTTTTTACAAGGTATGTTTTTGATGGGATCTCAGTTCTTTTTGTAGAAAATTAACTTAGACTAGTGTTTTTGTCCAAAAGTGCAAATATAACTTTGAAATTCTATACATTTATAAGGGTTATTTATGCTGTTGACGTATCTAGATAACTAGACAGACGCCTCCGTGGTCTAGTGGTTCAGAGCTTGGCTCTTGACCCGGAGGTCGCGGGTTCGAATCCCGCTGAGGGAACAAAAAGTTTTAAATGTTCCTGAGTCATGGATGTGTATTAAATTTGTGTATTAATATAATAAAAATCTTAAATATGTTTATAGTGTAAAATTATTAAATATATTTCCGTTGTCTGGTACCTGTAACACAAGTTCTTCGGATACTTAGCACGGGGCCAGATTGACGTGGTGTGAAGCGTCCATAGATATTATTATATTATTAAGACCGAAATTCCAAAATGTTTAGATTTTTTTAGTCATACACAAAACACTTCTTGTATTCCAAATTTAAAGCTTCTATGTCTGCTAGAAGTGACTAATACTTTTGATGATCGGCCAGTGAGGGACAAAATTAAAAAACTTTGACCAGTTATAATTCTAAAACTTCTGTTTGGAATTAAGTGAAATTTATAATATAACATGCTACTGTTGTAACTGTATAATCATGGTATATTATAAATTTTACTTGCTTAGTAACAAAAAATACAGGATTCTAGTTTTATCCACAACGAAGTTAGAGGAGGTCGAAAATGGCCTAAACTGTTTCGAGAAAAGGATGGTACGGTCGTGTTCAACTTGGCGGGGGCACTGCCGTGTCCCAAGATACCTACCCAAAATGTCTTCATATTGTGCGCGCGGCTCTGTATATGGATAAGAGCAGAGGCCTTACGTGGCGCTAGGCATCATACTTAAAGTGACCATTTACTTATTCTTGGACTCAAAACGGGACATTGGTTTATTTCAATAATAGGTAGTCAGTACAAAAACCGGCTAAGTGCGAGTCGGACTCAAAGGGTTCCAGAGCAGGAGGGAGGAGGGGGAAAGGAACGACAAAAATCACGTTTTATGTATGGCACCCCCCCCCCCCCCCTCATATTTATTTAATTTTACTATAATTATTAATGAAGTAATTATGCAGACATGTACACCTTAGTATTTTACTACGTTAGGCTACAGCGTGCAATCAATTTGGCCGGCCGTCTATTTTTTTTAAGCGGTTTCTGAAAACGGGACAATTTTGCGTCTCACAGTTCCTTTCAGGGACACCGGGACTCGTAATTGTAAAAAGGGACAGTCCCGTTCAAAACATATTGTAGGGCGTATGCTGTATATTTAAATAAGCGGTTGTAAACACTGTCGTGTACACAATTCAGTTGGAAATATGTAATTGATTTAAACGATACATGATTTGAGATATTCCAAGAAATCACAAGTATGACTGTATAAAAACAAACGATAAGAACAGTAATGATGGCCAATCGTGACCGATCCGCCCGCGCGGCGCATATGGAGATGTAGACTGAGGTCTATGGTCTACCAGACTACCTTATTCATACTGAAAATTATATAATTTTGTATTATTTGTGTGTACAATGAAGAAAATCTTCTGCCGGGTTAGTTCCCGAACCGGTGGTAGGTCATCATATTCTAAAAGTGTGTATCTACTATTTGGAAATAAAAGATTTTTCATTTTCATTTTCAAAAGTTTTTACGTTTTCCGCCCTGTACCTAAATATGACACGACACAAACCAGCAGGTATTATTTATATATTCATTGTGCACAGTAACAGTACGAAATGGCACAATTGTTTAATCAGTAAGAGTGTAATAATAATAATCCCACACCTATTTCGGTGACACTGGCCAGTTTCATTAAAACCAAGTGTGTGCGCAATACACAGAAGCACTCTCTCTTCTTTCACTCTCGTAGCCCAGTGGGACTGATAACTGACAAGACTGGCGGGGAAAGGACCATATTTTTATATGCCCATACGACGCATAGATCACCTTTCTTGTCAGACAATCAGGTGATCAGCCTGCATTGTCCTAACCAAACTTGAAAACGACATTTTTTGTTGTTCCAACGCGGGAAACCCACGACCTCCGAGGTCAAAAACGAAACTCTGAAGCACTAGACCACGGAGGCGTTTGAGAGTGTATAAGGTATCTAGCGAAGGCTCGGATCTCGGTCTAGGTATAGGAGGCACAGGAAAAACACCGCACGCTGCCGCCGCCGCACGACACATGGAAATACCCAGAGCATCAGGCGTTACAGCTTATTATTAGATCTATAGTATAAATTAAGCGTGAAACAATTGAATGAGTCATTTCAAAAACCTCTTAAGTCACATTTTTTCCAACATGCGTGTTTGTTGTTCATTAAAGGGACATGCGTATTTTAGGTAAACATCGCGTAACTCGATGCATTCCTTCGTCTTTAAATGACACCGCGTCATTGCATAAGCATCAAATATTGTCAGTGACTAAAGAGGTTTTTGTATGCAGTACTAGATAGTAGGAGTAGTTTATGATGGAGTTAGACGTTTCAAATTTGCTTTGTTAGAACTAGGTTCACAAGTTTTTTTAATGTATTTGAATAGTTTTATGTAAATCAAATCTTAGATTTAAAACCTACAACCTTTTTCGTTTTTAATATGAAGCTACAATCTCTAAACTGTATTATCCATCATGTTCGTTGTCATAGTCGTTTCAGCTATGACGGCTACTACTGGACACAAGACTCCTCCAAAGTATAAGATATGGATTCTACCTCCAATCGCCACGCAGGCAGGCGGGCGCAGTTTTAAGATAATAACAATGTCCACTGTCTAGTTCCGGATAATATAATTATTATATTCCTTCTGTCGTTTTTTACTATAGAAAATATGGTTAATGAGGAGGTGCTATTCTTACTCCGGCACCCAATGGACAAATTATTCACCAGGGACCGTACCACGATTTATTTCGCTCTTACTACAATTGTTTTACAGATTTAAATGAAAGTCCTTCCAATAATTCGAGGAAGTACCTACATAAGCTATTATTTAAATATTTCTTTAAAGAGTTCTTGCGCGTATATCAAAAACAACTATAACCTATATGCGACTAAACAGTGGACAAACAGCTAGAGATATTTAACTGCATTATTTTGAGTTTTGTATAAACAAACATGACCTCTATTTCTATAAACATTAAGATTCATGTACGCGAAATCCGAAAGAAATGTTAAAGTACTATTGAATTGATGCGGCGCCGAGTAAGCGATCACACCTGTTGCTTCAGTAGACTGTAAAGACTAAATCGTTAGTCGAACACTAGAACATACTTATCTAAATAGTGTAATACGTCATACAAAAAGTCACAAATCACACACATTTGTAGGGTGGAATAAATATCCTGCAAAATATGTGGAAAAATTACCCTAAAAAGTAGAACGTATAAGGGCCCTAAATATGACACCGTTGTTTTCACAACTCAATGCTCAAGAGTCTAATTCATTAGGACTCATTCAATAAATGTTGTAGATGGTAATAGCATCTAAATTATTCATTAAAAAAACACAAAAGCGAATAATTTATGTCAAACAATGTTCAATTGTCAAGATGGTAATAATTCTAAATTCAATTAACTCAAAGTAACATACGCGACATTCGAAACTAATAAGTTATTTACTTGGTCGTATTATATTCTAGCGTTTGACACATTAATTGTCAATTCGGTATGTGTTGAACGAATGGCGACCTTGAACGACTGTAATATTTTGTATGGTGAGAAAGGGGTCGCGCAGACCAAAGCGTGTAAAAATTGTATAAAAACTAGTTTTAATAACTTTTGAGACAAAATTAGCAAAAACTAAGACTATAGTCCTAAGTAATAATTGTTTATTTCAAGTGAACTAAAATAAATATAACAGTAATTAAAATAATATTAGATTAGAACTAAAATAATAATCGTAACTAATAACTAATAAAAACAAAAATAATAAAAAATATATATATATATATTATATATGAGTATAATAATATAACTTCAAAAACTACAAATAAAAAATAACCCCAAGAAGTTTCCTCGCTGGATGGCGAAGCTTACTCTTTGCGCCAGGTAGGTCCCTGCTCTGGGGTCTCGGGTGGCTTCTACTAGTTTTTTTGAAATTTCACCAAAAAATTATGCGCACCTGGACCCCATGGGCCTAGTGTTTCAACCCCAAACGGTTCAAATATGAGATCCCCACTAAGGTTCTCATATTTGCGTCGCTTCTCATTTTTCTAAGTTATGTTAAATTAACACATACAAAATGTACGGTTGCCGCGGTATTTCATTTTGAGCGTATGAAGTAGCGGGAAACATTCTAGTACTACACTAAAATGCTACCAATTTAAACATCACTTATTTACCGTTTAACAGGAGAATTTAATAATAATATATTCGACGTAAGATCAGCATTGAATGCGTGTTGGCTTTACCGTGTTCATTAAACCCGTAGGCGAGCCATGTTTACGCGATATCAATTTTAGGGCAACTTTGAGATTGTCATATCAGGGCCTCAATTCTCATGCTTAGAACTTCGTTTCGTACGATCTATCCCGCTCGTACGCACGTCAAAACATGCGCGTCCGAGCGGTAGGCTGATTATGTATCTTGCAACAGCAATTCGACAGGCGTCGTTTGTACAATTGTTTACAATATCGCTGTCAAACGTATACACTTGAGAGCGATATTGTACACAATTGTACAATTCAAGCCTGTCGAATTGCTGGCGAGTTACATAATCAGCCTGCGGGACAGTCAGTCTGCCCCGCCGCCTCTATCTAATGTCAGCAATAGAAACGACATTTGAGATGTGAGAATCAGGGCCCAGGACTCATATCCGAGGCCCCGAGGCACCGAGAGCCCGACGCCCGCCCGGCAGAGGATATCACACACTAATTGGAATTGCCAACTGTTAAAGTAATTTGGCAAGTTTGATATCGTAGGTTATGATTTCATGAAGCCTGGAGCCGACGGAATTCTAGATGAAGTACTTCACTTTGATAAAGGATTAAGTTGGCTTTCATAACTTTTTTTATGTCTTTCCTTTAGGCTTTGATCTAGTTTTTAATGGCCGATTTATTACGTTTTTATAAATAAGACTGAGAAAATTTTACGACTGGGAATTAATCGTAAAACAAATGTATTATTATAATATTAATCATCATCTAACTAGGCATTGTACCCAGCCATGTTTAAAGTGAACTGAACTGGCGAGAAAGCCTACACGAACTGTCTTATAAGTGTTTTGTACAAACAATATGTCTCATTGTTATATTTTTATACTAGCTGTGCCCGCGACTTCGTACGCGTGGAAAAGTGATTTAGGGCAGTGTTATAAAAGATCTGTTTTAAATATATTATTAGTTTATCAAAACTGTCGTTAAGGTATTTAAAAAACTACTTTATAGTATGCTGACAATTCCTACTACCAGCTTGATAAATGACCGTGTATAATTATTATAATGCGAACGGGACTACTTGATAGTACGCTCACATACACGACGAACATCTCTTTTACTAAGGTTTGTATGGATTTTGCGCCGCAGCGACTGTAGACGATGATCGTTTCGATGCCGACGCTGCGCTGGTGTGGCGACAATGATATTAAGTGAGCGCGCCGCGCTGTTTTTTAATTTTGCGGTCTTCTCGGTGCGCAAGTCCGACTCGCACTTTCCCGGTTTTTTTATTTATTAATAACCTACGCAAACAAATATGTACATACAGTACTTATCACAAAGGACTTTACAGTAAAAGTACTAACTGATTTTATTATACAAATAAATTTCTTAACTAAGAAAATCAAGAAAAAAAAACTTAGATATTGTCCCTATCTAGCATAAAAACTAACAAACAAAAAAGTTACCCCCGCGGCCCCGGTGCGTTTGCTGCGAATAAAATTTGAAGCGGCGCGCGGCTCCCGGGCCCGGCGCGGCGCGGTGCGACCGCGCGCTTTCTACAAACGTCCAGCAAGTACGACATGATCTTTTAAAATTGTCATAACTTTTTTATTTATGAACCGATTTACATAAAACAAACACTAAGTGTTAAGTGAAGCTTGCTGCAATATATTAGTGAAAAGTACATTTTAATCGGATAAGCCGTTTCTGAGATTAGCGTGCACAAACCCACAGACTAACAGATAAACAAACAAACAGACAAACAGACAAAAATTTCAAAAATCATAGTTTTGGGTACTATTGCGTAAATAAAGGTCCCCTATAATATTTTTTCTCAAATATCTTCAATGTACAGACACGACTCCTCTACAGATTTATTATATGTATAGATGGCAAAAATAAAAAGTACTTTATGATTATTACTTACAATTTGTCGTCATGCCTCTTATAATTTAGCTTGCATCATTGAAACAGTATAAGTACTTATTACTAACAACTTTTAAAGACATCTATACGAGAATAATAAGAATGAAGTCGCTCATATAATTGTGATCGAACTTCACTTAAGGTAAGTTCGTTTGATCTTCAATTATTGGCCTTACATTACTCATTGTTGTAGTTATAACTAGATTAAGATGATGGCTGTTGTTATTCGAAATAAAATAAATACATAAACCATTTCACGGCACACACACACATCCCCTCGTAAGTCGTAACTCGAAACCTACTTGAAACTACGCGAAAATACAAAATGTCGTGAATATAGATCAAATAGTTTTTTTTAATGTTTTTAACTCATAATTTTGTTGCTGAAAAAGATAAAAATATAGTAAAAGTTTCCCTAATGCTATAATATTTTTGATGCAAATACATACCTATTTTTTTTGCTAATACATACCTACACAACATGATCTTTAATCCAGGTCCTAGGTCAACGACCAGTGTATAGACTAGGAGCCAGCGAGCCCCAGCATAGTAAGATTCTCTGCTTGTGGTTATTTTAGACCTTTGATTTTTTCTTTTGGAGTTATATTAAGGGCCGATTTTTTAGATAAAAGTTATCTGACGACTGAAAAATCAGACCTAAGTAATTTATATGAGGTGCCAGAACAAGAAATGCTCTACGCGTCATTCTCTTCACACTATATTCGGCTTGATATATGAACCATAAATCATTCTGTATAAGTATTGGCGTCACGTACTCACCAGTCACCACGTCATACCCGCCCGAACGCATCCTTAGTTGTTTTTTATAACGCTTTTATTAGCTTGGGTTGTATCTATGTAACGGAATCTTTGAACTTAATTTTCACCAGTTTCCAGAAGTCTGATTAATTTGAAACTTTGCATACGTATCAAGGACCGACGACAATGAAAAAAAAAAAAAAAAAAATTAATTAATTAACTAGACGTGTCGAAAAGTCCCGATTACTTCTGTATCACATACGATTTCTGTATAGCTTCGGTTTTACAGTCGATAAGGAAGGAATTAATTATATTTAAAACATATCACGGTATTCGGATTGAAGAACTCGATTGTTCTAAGTTAACAGGAAAAACTCCATGCAACAGTGAAGCTTTGAATGAAATGATGAGATTGCGAAACGATTTGTGAGAAATTTCGATACCACATGTCAACAAATAACTAATTGATAAATCGAACTAAAAAATGAAAAATAAATAATAGTTTAAAAAAACTAAAAAAACACGCTTTTATTGCTAACCGAACTAAAAAATAGAAAATAATTTTAATTTCGAAGAGTTTATATTACAGTAGTAGAAGATCGAACAATCAATTAGAATTTATCCCCTCAAAATAAAATTATAATAAAGTTTAAGTTGTTAACAAAAGAATTAAATTCAGAGTAAAAAGCGTGGGGTGGCATTTTACTACTTTTCATAACTGTCCTCTCATAGACTGTTGCCAATAGAATGATTGTTACATTTACTTTTATCAAGCACCCCACGCTTTTTACTCTGAATTTAATTCTTTTGTTAACAACTTAAACTTTATTATAATTTTATTTTGAGGTGATAAATTCTAATTGATTGTTCGATCTTCTACTACTGTAATATAAACTCTTCGAAATTAAAATTATTTTCTATTTTTTAGTTCGGTTAGCAATAAAAGCGTGTTTTTTTAGTTTTTTTAAACTATTATTTATTTTTTTCTTTATCGTTATATTTTAATCTTTGTCTTAGTTGCGTAAACTATTTCTTGTTTTATTTTATACTAGCTGACTTGTGCTCACTTCGTTGAGCATGGAAATCGTGTATACCTTCCCGGGACATCCACGAATATTTCAAGACCAAAAATAGCCGAATCAGTTCAGCTGATCTCGAGTTTTAGCGAGACTAACGAACAGCAATTGATTTTTACATTGACATATATGAAATTGGCGTTTTGTATGGGAGGAACATACAGGCGATTTTTTCATATTAAAATATATTTTATTAATCAAAGTATGTACCATTGCTATCTATACACTTTTGCCATCTTATAGGTAGTTCATTGATCCCTTTACTAAAAAAACCATTCGGACGGGATTCAATGAAATCTTTGAAAGCGGTTTGGACTGCCTCATTGGAATTGAATTTTTTTCCTTGCAAGAAGTTATCCAAATTTCGAAAAAAATGGTAATCTGTTGGAGCAAGGTCCGGAGAGTTCGGTGGCTGTCTAAGACATTTCAATTGAAGCTCCTCTAATTTGGTAGCCGTCTGTTGGGCCGTGTGGTCTAGCGTTGTCTTGAAGCAGCAGTGGCGTAGAGCGATTGACAAGTCTCGGTTGTTTAACGGCGACCTTTTCCATCATGGTTTGCAGTTGCTGACAATAGACATCAGTCGTAATCGTCTGACCAGATTAAAGAAAGCTATAGTGTACGACACCGGCACTAGTCCACCAAACGCTTACAAGTAACTTTTTTTGAGTCAATTTTCGCTTGGGGCAAGACTTTGCTGGTTCACCAGGGTTCAGCCATTGCGATGAGCGTTTACGATTATCGTACAGGATCCACTTTTCATCACATGTAATGATCCGATTTAAAATTCCTTCATTATTGTGCCGGTTGAGCAATGTAACGCAGCAGTCGACGCGCGTTTGTCGGTTTGCTTCACTCAATTCATGAGGTACCTTTCAAGCTTTTTCACCTTCCCAATTTGCTTCAAGTGGATTAAAACGGTTTTGTCACTAACACCGCAGCCTGTAGCTAACTCTGATGTGGTTTGCGATGGATCTGCTTCCACATAAGCCTTCAATTCATCATTATCGACCTTGGTCTCCGGCCGTCCACGGGGCTTGTTCTGCAGGTCGAAATTTCGAGAACGAAAGCGTTGAAACCAAAAACGCACCGTCTTTTTCGCCGTTTCTGCAGCACTGGTGCCACGGTGGAACTCGTACTCGTAAATAATGCGATATTTTAAGTTTTCCATTTTGTAAAATGAGTAACGCAGAAAAAAAAGCAAAAGGGAAAAAACAAATGACTTACGGTTTTCAAAACACAAATGCATGAATAAATAGCTGTTTAAATTTGAATTTGGAATTCCTAACCAAAGAGGATATATGTATTTAAGATCAAAGTGGCCAGTACGACAAAACGCCAATTTCATATGTAAGGACCTAATATATAGCCTATGTTACTCAGTGATAAGGCTTTCTAATGAAAAAAGAATTATTAAAATCGGTCCAGTACTTTTTGAGTTTAGTCGTTACATACAAAAATACAAATCTTTCCTCTTTATAATATTAGTGTAGATTAATTTCACTTTATGCTATTGTTTTTCTAAAGCGTATGTAATGTGATGTCTTAATTTGTCTAATAAATGTTCTTATTTATTTATTTATTCATACATCAAGGAGTGCATCTACCCATTAGACTTGTCACATCAAAAATATTCGACAAGCGTTCACGTTTTATTTGTATTTCATGTTCCCCCACCTTGTCGCTGTGTTGACATGTCTTGCCCTGAAAGCTTTTATAGAACCACCTCAGAGGAGTGTCGTGACATAACATTTTGCATGCAATGTATACGGCGATTTTTTATTCTACTCAAAACGAAACAGGGCATATTTTGTAAAATACTATTTAAAAAAAAATAAAAATACTACTTCAGCGAATCCAAAAAGAAGGGTAATGATTTTGGCAGAGTGATATGTTATAAGTATGCTATGTATGTTCACTCGAAGCAGCTAAGCTACGGGTCCTTTTTTTAAGTGTCAATAGATTTGTATTAATGCCGCGAGTAACATAAGTTATATAATATTTACTAGCTGTGCTCGCGACTTCGTTCACGTGGTTTTTGAGTTACTTAAACCGTTTATGCAGCGCACGCAACGAAAGTCCCCAAATGTGAATAATTTTCCCCGTTTTTGCAACATTTCTCACTGACGCTTCGCTCCTATTGGTCGCAGCGTAATGTTATAAAGCCTAAAGCCTTCCTCTAAAAATTGACTATGCAACATTTTTTTTTTAATCGGACCAGTAGTTCCTGACATTAACGCGTTTAAACAAACAGACAAACAAACTCTTCCGCTTTATAATATTAGTATAGATTACATGTGGAAACAGGAAAAGCTTAGATTTTATTACTATGTACCTATATGCATCTGGGTTACTCTCGAAACTAATCTGAATGCGGATCCGCGAACAATCCGATTCCAATGCTTTGAAATCACGTGCAGCTCTCGCAAACACTACCGATGACATTAGATTGAAAATCTATTTATTGATATTCAAATCTATACTAATATTATAAAGCGGAAGAGTTTGTTTGTTTGTTTAGACGCGCTAATCTCAGGAACTACTGGTCCGATTTGAAAAATTCTTGTTTTTGTTGGATAGTCCATTTATAGAGGAAGGCTTTAGGCTATTAGCTAACATTACGCTGCGACCAATAGGAGCGAAGCCTCAGTGAGAAATGTTGCAAAAACGGGGAAAATATTCACTTTTTAAAAGCTTTTATTTAACTTGCAATGTATGTATGTACATTGTACATATGTAAGGATGTTCGGGTGGAATCTTGCGACCCGATTTTGAAGCAGATACTCTCAACCGATTTAGCTGAAATTTTGTATGTACGTTTAGATTAGATGACAATACACGATTAGTTGTGTGACGTCATTCTAAATTAAATATGGCGGACCATCCAAGATGGCGGAACAGTTGTTTTTAATGCATTTCTACAATATGGGTATCAAATGAAAGGGCTTGTTGAGAGTGACTGTAAAAGTAATGTGACGTCATTCCAAATCCAATATGGCGGAACATCAAAGATGGCGGAATAGGGATTTTAATGCATTTCTACCATATGGGTATCAAATGACTAAAAGCTTTCTTAAAAAGGTTTTTTGTTTAATTTTTTATTTTAAAAACTACGCGTTTCGCGGACCGGGCACAGCTATTAATTATATAAAATCGACACTCATTTTGGCGCTAGTGTTGCGAGAAACTGTCAAAATCAAATTCTATTCTAATCTCAAGTTATTCAAGAGTCCCACAGTCGTGTTGTTTACAATTTTCGTTTCGTTTATCTGAACTTCCAAACTTCTGTAAATTGGCACCAATTTTCCTCAATAATTGAGAAACCCTTTCGCGAAACGCCTTTTTGTTTTGATTTATATTTTGTTTCGTAAACAAATCTTTACGTAACATAATACTCCGAAGTAAAATATATCAAGTGACGCAGGCGTGGGAAAATAAATATAATATAACTATAAAGCTGAACAGATAAAAGATTTATTTATGCTAAACCTTACGAGACAAAGTAAAAAAAAATATTTATGAAAAATCTTTTATTAAGTATAATAATATGCGAAGTTTTTGTTAACATTATAACCTTTAACCTTTTTTCTCTTTATTTATCAAGGATGTGAGTGAAAATTACTTTCGTATTTTAGTGATGCTTAGATTTTAGTTTTAGACTATCGTTTTAGGTTTTGTTGGTAATTTTGTCTCAAAAGTTTTCTACTACTACTAAATTTTATCAAATCCGTTCAGTAGTTTTTGCGTGAAGAAGTAACAAACATACACTCGCAAACTTTTGCCATGTTTGATTAGTGTGATGTGATTATGAAGATAAATGTTAAGTTATACCTATGGTTATACATTGTAAATATTTTTTTAGAAATAACTATTTTCCCATCTTTCAGTGGAACCGGTGATACTTATATGTAGGACAATTTTAAAGTGTTAGTTCGCAATATGAAAATAAAAGATTTTTCATTTTTTATTGCAAGAATTAGTAACAAATATCCATACATCCATAATAACCAAACATTTGCGTTTGTAAAATAAACTCAGAATGATCTATACTATAACTATGTAAAGAATCATAGAATAATGACACCTAGAAGACAAACAAACATAACGCGACTTTACCTAACTAGAATCAAACTAAGACATATTTTGTCCTAGTTTGTTCGAATGGCCCGTCAATCGACGAATGTAATTGTATGTAAATGTAAATCACATCAAAAACATAACTTGTAAAAAGTGCCAAGTCTCGCTACTTAGTTCATCCACCGTAAAAAAATGTAAGATACATGATATGCCATGTAGGGGTTAGTCGGTCGGTCTAACAACATGTTATAATGATCATAATCCACATTATTAACAATCTTTCATTTTTTTAATAAATAAGTAGATTGACTTGGCAATACAACATAATATTTATCTCACAAGTGATAATTATTAAATCGGATCGTTTAGTGCGATTGCCAAGTCAATCTACTATACATGGATTTAGTTGACTATATCTAGGTGTTATTAATCTATGCAGAATACTCTACAAGTGTGTCGCTTTCCAACACTGGGCCAGCTCTCTGCTCGGCCTAGTTTAAGTAAAACGAGAAAGGTGCAGCTATTTAAGGGTATGGGTGTAGCGCAAACATAGAATTTCACTGGCTTGCTTAATATTAGTATTCTGTAAGTATTTGTTATTTCATTTAAGACTTCATAACCTGTAAGTTGATGCTAACTTGTAATATCATCTTCATAAACCTCTATGGATTCTTAATGATATTTTTATACATATAAACATTGTAAATTAATAATTTCTTTTAAATGGTAAAAAAAGGAAAATATATTATATATATATATGTATACTACCGCAAAACTCAAAGCAATAACCAGAAAAGATTAGATTTTTCTGTCAAATTCCAAACGTATATTAAACAGTATAGAAAATTTATAACATCTAGATATTATGTTCATAGTTACGCATCACACAGTTTGAAGCAACTAAATCCATGTAGGTGTATGTCATTTACGCATAGGTGGTTATAATTTGACTTTATAACTACAGTTTAATAAACAATTCGACTACCTCAGTAGTGCAGTGGTTGAGAGCGTTGGTGTTCGAGCGAGAGGTCGCGGGTAAGAATACTGCCGAGGGAACAAAAAGTTTTCAATGTTCCAGGGTCATGGATGTGTATTAAATTTCTGTATTAGGTATAATAAAAATCTTAAATATGTGTTTAGTATAAAAGTATTAAATATATTTCCGTTGTAACACAAGTTCTTCGGATACTTAGGACGGGGCCAGATTGACGTGGTGTGAAGCGTCCATAGAAGAAAAAAAAAAGAAAAAAATACCCAAGAACCTACGAAAAACTTTGCCTTTGATACTAGTTAGTAGGATATTGTTACAAAATTTATTGACATCTCTCTTATTAGAAATGGATAGGTAGTTTAGGCCCTAAAGTTTGACATACACACTGATACTCTTTAGAAGACTGTAAAGTATTTTTATAACTATTTTAAATAAATTGTCTCCTGAAGTCTAACACTCGGTGTCTGAAATGCTGATCAAATCGTCGATTAACTATCATTTGAGTTAACAAGTCATTCTTAACGCTCATTGGTTAACGTAGTGAGTGAGCGAAGTTGTTGCAAGTGATGTTCACTAATGACCCTTCAGAATGGCTTGTTTAACTCAAATGTTAGCTAATGATTTAATCAGCCTTTCATAAACCGGCGGTAAGCAGCTGCAAGGTACCGTTATGTCAGGAAACCAGATATTTAATTAAAGGAGGGCATTCGCTACAAAATTGCTTTAAAACTGTAAAACTCTTGGTAAAATTAAATGCAACAAAACTGCAATGAACAGCAACATATTACGTCTTAGGCTGGGTAAGACCCGGAATCTCTCCGTTTGGATGTCAGATTCGACAACTCGACAGTCGTGCATACATTTGTAACCCAAATTTTCTTCGGACTTTCGGATTCCGGTCATGAGCGCACTGCCAGGCTGGGACAACCAGATAACTTTAATAATCACACTAATATTATAAATGCGATATCGCCTCCGTGGTCTAGTGGTTCAGAGCTTCGCTCTCGACCCGGAGGTCATGGGTTCGATTCCCGCGTTGGAACAACAAAAAAAAATGTTGTTTTCAAGTTTGGTTAGAACAATGCAGGCTAATCACCTGATTGTCTGACAAGAAAGATGATCCATGCGTCGGATGGGCATGTAAAAAGTCGGTCCTGCGCCTGATCTCTCGCTAGTCGTGTCGGTTTACTGTCCCACTGGGTTATGAGAGTAAAAGGAAGAGAGAGTGCTTCTGTGTATTGCGCACACACTTGGGCACTATAAAATAACTCCTTCGTAGCTGGCCTGGTTTCAATGAAATCGGCTACCGACACCGAAATCGGTAAGGGTAGCTATTATCAATAAATGCGATAAAAAAAATTTGTTACTTCTTCACGTCCGCATGAGTGATTTTAATAAAATTCGGCATGGAGTTAGCTCACACCCTGGATATTCACAAGGCATACGTTTTACCGCTGAAAAATGTACAGTTCCAGTGTAATTTCAATTTGCGTACGTAGTAACGGGAAGCATGTAGTATTTAGAACATATTTTGTACGTGCATTAGCCTGCGGGGTTAACAGGATCTATTGATTTACGTATTCGTAGCGTGATGAAAATATTATATTTTTTTTTGTTTTTAATTTTATTTATTTAAAAAAAGAAAAGATTAAGGCACCTCTGTGGTTCAGTGTTATTTGAGCTTGCTCTCGTCCGGAAAGTGGGATCGATTCCCGCGTTAGAACATAAAAAATGTTGTTTTCAAGTTTTGTTAAGACAATGCTGCCCGATTACGTAATTATTGTCTGACAAGAAAGATGAACCATGCGTCGGACGGGCATGTAAAAAGTCGGTCCTTATCACTCGCCAATCATGTCGGTGTACCGTCCCATTGACTCATGAGAGTCAAAGAAAGAGTGTCCTTGTGTATTGCGAACACACTTATGCACTATAAAATGACTCCTGCCTGGCCCGGTTTCAGTGAAATCGGCCACCGACACCGAAATCCGCGTGGGAATTATTGTAAAATATTAAGCTACGAATTCGCAGTTCTCAATTGGTTCTGCTAGGCCTGTTGCTTAGTGCGCGCTCGGCCTTAATGTCCTGTAATTTGTTATTGAAAACTTTCCGAGTTACTTTTATGGTCAGTAAAAATAAACGTTATTTTTAGTGCTCCGTCAATATCTTTGCTTTAATTGCCTACATTACAATTACAAAGTAAGTGCTAATGGCGGTCCGTCGCTGAAGTCATGTGCTGTGCATCATGAGTCATAACGATTATTGCTTTACTTTACTGGAACTGTGAAGTGAAATTGATGTAATTGACATGATATGTTTAAGCAATCGCGTTATAAGTCCCGCGTTGCAGGTTCCAGGATGCGGGTTCTGTGTTCGGTTTCCGAGTTCGCAGGTTAAAACTTCAGGGTACGCGTGTTCCAGGTTTGCGGGTTCCACGTTGCGGGTTTGTGGGTTCCAAGTTGCAGGTTTCGAGTTGCGGGTTTGTGGGTTCCAAGTTGCGGGTTTCGAGTTGCGGGTTTGATGGTTCCACGTTGCGGGTTCCGCGTTGCGGGTCTCGCGTTGCGGGTTCCAGGATGCGGGTTCTGGGTTCGGGTTTCTGATTTTTTTTTTAATTAAATTTCATCATAAAATGTTTGTTTGCTCAACGTAGTGGGCCCGGCTAGTAAAATATAAATATTTTTTATTGACATAATATGTTTTTAATTGTTGTATCGGCAAATTTATGATGTTGGGCATTTCTCATAAAAACATGAAAGTCAAAACTGAGTCTTTCAGCGCTGGTACTTTCACAGTATACTCTACATAGGGGGCACATACACACCCTAAAGTATTATAATATACCTTGTTATGCCTATTGTTAGTTCATCGTGATTCGTTTTAGAAATAGTAATACAGTTACGCTCCGTTTTTAATGTCTTTCGAGTATCATCGTGTTTTCCTGCCTACGCAGTCACACACTCCTAGCCAGAGTGGCCCGGAGCGGGAAACCACGGCCAGGGGCCTGTGCCCCTTTTCTTGAGATATGGTGTCCAGTATGGGAATACCGGACACCGAAGTCAAGAAAATTCGCTTTTATTTGCTTCGTCTTCTATGTGTCCCACAACGAATTTATTCAGAAGAAAAAAGAAGGAGTAGGAAGTAATCCACATGTCTAGTGGAGTCATAGCTGCATTGATGATGATGGTCGTGTGATTACTCACGCTGTGCTCATCGCATTACCAGCAACCGCACAGTTTCAATAAACACTCACAGTACAAATAATAACCCTTTTGTTCTTCAGTCAATTCAGTTGCTACGATTGTTCTTCGAGTACTCAACAATATGGGGGTATTCAAACAGATTTTGAATAAAGAAGATAATATTTCAAATTTTATTCGAATCGAAACAGAAGTTTTAGAATTATAACTTGTTAATGTTTCTTTTATTTCTTTCATTCTCTCCCTGGCAAATCATCAAAAGTATTAGGTACTTCTAGCAGACATAGAAGCTTCAAATTTAAAATATAAGTAGTGTTTAGTGTAATAAATGAAGAAAAAGCTTAAGCGTTTTGGAATTTCTGTGTAGTTGTCTAGATATACCAACTGTATCCCATATAAATGTATAGGATTACAAAGTTATATTTGCACTTTTGGACAAAAACACTAGTTTAAGTTAATCTTCAACAAAAAGAATTGAGATCCCATCAAAAACATAAGTTGGAAAAAATGCTAAGTCTCGCTACTTAAGGCGAGGAGTAACCGCAACTAGCGCCACTCTTTTTGAAATAAATTTTACAATGACACAAAGATCTTTTTAAAAAAGTAATCGGTTTAAACTTTAAGTAAATAGTTAAACTAATTTATTATAGTAATATTATATTACGAGAGTAAATACAGTACAGGATTTAGAGCTGCAATTAAATGCCAATAAATTAGTTTAACTATTTACTTAAAGTTTGAACCGATTACTTTTTTTAATAAGATCTTTGTGTCATTGTAAACTTTATTTTAAAAAGAGTGGCGCTAGTTGCGGTTACTCCTCGCCTTAAGATCTTTTGGCGTAAAAAATGAGATCTATGTGATGCCAAGCCGAGGCAAGACGGTCGGTCTAATAACATCTTTTAGTGATCATAATATCAATATTATTAAAAATCTTTTATGTTTTTAACAAACAATTTACTAATCGTGTACCGTCCATCGCGTCGAAATGTGAACAGACCTTAAGTATTTGTAATTCGTTTCCAAAAAAATATAAATATTTCTACTTAATCTATCTCAGTAATTAAGTCTGACTAGATATAAACTTAGGCACGTCTTCAGGCTACTTCTCTCACGTAGTCACGATTTTTCGTAATCGAATTTGTTATTATCTTCCAAACGTGATTTTAACTTATTTTAAAAGTTAGCTATTTCATCTTAGTTTGGATAAATTAACATTTTCTGTGTCTAATCATTGCTATCACTCGACGGCCTCCGTAGAGCAGTGGTTCAGCGCGTTGGAGCTCGACCGAGAGGTTGCGGGTTCGAATCAGGCGGGGGAACAAAAAAGTTTTCAATGTTCATGGGTCATGGATGTGTATTAATATAATAAAAATCTTAAATATGTGTATAGTATAAAAGTATTAAATATTTTATTAAATTTCCGTTTTGATACCTAAAACACAAGTTCTTCGTATAATACTCCTGCTCCCCTCACCGATTTCGGTGTCGGTAGCCAATTTCATTGAAACCAGGCCAGCTACGCCGGAGTTATTTTATAGTGCCCAAGTGTGTGCGCAATACACAAAGACACTCTATCTCTTCCTTTTACTCTCATAACCCAGTGGGACGGTAAACCGACACGACTGGCGAGAGAACAGGCGCAGGACCTACTTTTTACATGCCCATCCGAAGCATGGATGCCCATCTTTCTTGTCAGACAATCAGGTGAACAGCCTGCATTGTCCTAACCAAACTTGAAAACAAAATTTTTTGTTGTTCCAACGCGGGAATCGAACCCATGACCTCCGGGTCGAAAGCGAAGCTCAGAACCACTAGACCACGGAGGCGTTGTTCTTCGTATTCTTAGCACGGGGCCATTATTACATTATTATATCGGCAATCGTGTACATTAACACTACTTTGGTAATGTCGCTTTGAAGAAGTGAATTGCAACCATTATTGCAATTAATTAGTTACCAATGTTTACCGCTAGTGTTTTTGTAACATTTTAAATTATGTTTAATTGAACGCCTCCGTGGTCTAGTGGTTAGGAGCCTAGCTCTCGACTCGAGGGTTCGAGTCCCGCGTTGGAACAACAAAAATTTTTGTTTTCATGTTTGGTTAGAGTAATGCAGGCTGATTACCTCATTATCTGATATAATGACCCATGCGTCGGATGGGCATGTAAAAAGTCGGTCCTGCGCCAGTCGTGTCGGTTATCTGTCCCACTGGGCTACGATAGTGAAAGAAAAGACAGTGCTTCTGAGTTGCGCACATACTTGGGCACTGCAAAAACAGCTCATGAGCTAGCCTGGTTGGTCTGGTTTCAATGTAACCGGCCACCGTTATCGAAATTGGTGCGGGCGGCATTATTTATTATAATATTATTATATTGTTTAATTTCATTGTATCTTGTCCAGCTTGGTCAGCTTAATGAAGCCTCCATTAAATACTTTGGGAGAGGTTTATATCCAGCAGGCTCACTCCAGACACAATCGACAATCGAATCAGTTCGATCTCAAAGGCTTTTGGTATTTTATTTGCTGGATTACTGTGAAACTAACCAGGATAAAGAAAAACGTTAGATCGTAACTTTTTATACTCCCGAGCATATTGATATGCTCGGGACGACGTTAAATCAAAATAAACAAACGTCAAATTATTCGGGAGTACGCGGCACGATCAAATCTGAATCACAATCGAATTCGCTTGGATAGTAAGGCCCCAGTAGTGAACATCATAGCTGAAACGACAAAATATGCGCTACGATTGAACATACATACATAAGATTGCCAAAATCATAACCCTTCGTTTGGCTGCGTAGTCGGGTAAAAATAAAAAAATGTTGTAGTAAAAACATCGCTCTTCTAGTATTTTCCAAAGCCTCTTCAGTCGCAAACAACACATGAATCATTGTTGCGTAACTAACACACTTGCTAGAGCCTGCCACACACCTACCGATTATAGATGATTACGATTAGTCGCTACGATTTTCCATACGTCACACGTTAATATGAATTAATGTTTTTATTCTTATTATGTTTGTGTACAGCATTCCTTGCTTACGGGTAATAATAGTTAATGGAATCAGGCGTTACTTTGCGGAAATCCATAGCATAAAATTTAAATATATTATATCTAGCAATATCCCGCGAAACATTTTCGCGGGATATTGCTAGATATAATATATTTTTTTTTTTTTTATACGGGTAATAAGTTCCTTTGGAAGGCATGTGTGGCGCCTAAGCCAACAAGCCTCCGTGGGCTAACGGCTGTAGAGCCTAACTCTCAACTCAAGAGTTCGAATCCCGCGTTGGGACAGCAAAAAATGTTGTTTCATGTTTGGTTAGAGTAATTCAGGCTGATCAGGTCGTAAAAACAGGAACACCCTTATTTCTCGATATTATTATATCTGAGCGACTTTGTCTACATGTGCTTTGCACTATTGCAATCAGTATGTACTACGAGTATTGTCACCTACAAATGTCTGTCGACTGTCACCGATCGCTCATTGTCGGGCACCCTTCGTTCCTAACTATTTTATTGTTCAAGTAAACTGCACATTACAATGATAATAATATAGCGCTGACTCAGCCCGCCTCGGGTGAGTCAGTTTCTTATCATAACACACTTGAAAACTAAATTCCACACAAATGATTCACAAAATATCAGAGAAGTTTCCATCGGAATGAATATTCATATCAACGGTTTTGATTTCGTATGTGGATTCTGACAGAGTCTTTACAATTGACATTCGATAACGTTACTGACACGTATTAGCCGATTATTCCCACTAACCCCATAGTTAAAAGGAAACACCACGGTCTAGAGACATGCAAAATAATATTTGTAAATTATATTACTGTCCCGCAACTGCCCGATCAAACCGGTAGAGACAACTGCAGTTTGAACTAAAATTATCTATTAAAAGCACGAGAAATCAACGACCCCTGTTTCTGCATTCAAAACTTAACCAATTAAGGTATTTTTTTCATTATGAACTAAAAATTCTTGAACTATGTTCCTATCTTTTGATTTTATCATGAAATATTAAACTCAATTTTTATTTTTCTACTTTTCTCAATGTAGGTATGTAGCTAATGTAATTTTTTTAATAAATCTTAATATATATATTTCTTGTGTGCGTGTGTATGTGACTGAACTCCTCCTAAACGACTGGACCAATTTTGATGAAATTTTTTGTGTGTGTTCGTGGAGATTCGAGAATGGTTTAGATTTACAATTGGAACCGATAGGTGGCGCTGCAGTCAGTATGTCAAGCAATTAATTAATAAGGCAATACGAAGTTTGCCGGGACAGCTAGTATTTTATATTATTATTATTAATACCATACAACGAACGCGATTTTTGCCGTCCTGTATGGAAACTACGTGCGCACTTAGCCGGTTTTTCTCTCTATTTTAATGCTGTCTCGAGCCGACCTCAGCCAATCAGTCTAAACTCTAAACCAATACCCTCCCATTAGCTTTGATCAAACAACTGTAATTCTATAACATAACGAGTATTTAGTTACGAATAATTAGAGATTACCAACAGACTCGCTTTAAGGGTGCCCGCGTCCGATAATCGCGGACCGATTTTTTGTAGGAGAAAGAAAACATACTGATTGCGATAGCACAATGCACACGTCATTAGTCGGTCAAAAATAATAAATAAAAAATAAAATAGCCTTTATTTGCCCTGAATTAAGTACTAACAAAAATATACATTATAATGTATTTATTTAGTTAAGGCACCCAAGAATGAGTGAAGGCCTCCTCCATATTTAGGCATGTGCTGCGTTCGCGTGCCGTCCGTGTCCAGGCGGCGCCCGCCACCGCCACGATGTCGTCTCTCCACCTGACGCGTGGCCGGCCCCTGCCGCGCGCGCCATCTCGGGGGTGCCAGTGGAGGATGCGCTCACTCCACCGGCCGTCGGTAGCTCTAGCGATGTGGCCTGCCCATTTCCATTTGAGCCTGCAGAGCATCATTGCTGCGTCTAAGACTTTAGTGTTTTCTCTGATATCGAGTATCGACGTTTATCGCATAGAGCGCTCTGCGGCTATCTGAAAAATTGATATTTTTCTTATTATATTTTTCGTAAGCGGCCATATCTGGCAAAAATAATATAGAGGAAAAATCATTCCGACCTTCGGTCCTACAAAAAGTACGATGTGGGCGGTTACCCTAATACAACTTCATTTATGCAATGAACCTGTATTATTATTGGCTCGCAAGCAAATATAGATCATATTATATTAATAAAAGAGTTGAGAATACTATTCGTGAGACAAGAATACATTTCCATATTGTAATGTGCGACTTATATAATTATTATATACTAGCTGTGCCCGCGACTTCGTTCGCGTGGTTTTTGACTAAATTAAACCATTTATGCAGCGCACGCAACGAAAGTCCCCAAATGTGAATAATTTCCCCGTTTTTGCATTTCACTTTTCTCACTGATGCTTCGCTCCTATAGGTCGCAGCGTAATGTTTTAAAGCCTAAAGCCTTCCTCTATAAATGGACTATCCAACAAAAAAATATTTTTTCAAATCGGACCAGTAGTTCCTGAGATTAGCGGGTTTAGACAAACAAACGAACAAACTCTTCCGCTTTATAATATTTGTATAGATATGGGAAGCAGAACCAGAAAAATATGACTCATACTTCAATATCGTACAGACACGAGTGTTTTTCCTCTGAGCAAAAAGCTGTTGCTATAGAGTAATCTTAGTTCGACTTGCGCCAGTCTGGGTTATAATAAACCTGGAGTTAGTCGCCCCTACCGTGGAGTTATAATATTATAGTAAATACTTATAGTAGACCAGCGATGCATTTTTTTTTAAGTTGTAATAAATGAAACTATTTTGTTATTATTGTATCAAAAGTGTTTTGTGTTGGCAACACTGTATTTTATGTATTCCTTGTATACTCTGTATCTGTTTCGTTAGCGTTAGTCATTTTTTCACCATTAAAAATGTTGTTTCATTAGATATTTAATACACTTTATTCATTATCGATAACTACGTAGATTAAAGAGCCTACGACTGGTACGAATATTTTATACCAATAATTAAAATAAAACAAAAAACCCGACCGCGTAAAAATAAAACTACTTACAGAATAAAAAACTGGAAAGAAAACAAAATATATTCTAATATTGAAACAACAGCTGAACTGTCTAATATATTTTCGATTGCGAATCATATAATCGACCCTGGTGTTTGGTCTGAATAATGCTTCAAAAGAACATACATAGACTGTTGAACACATTACCACTCCTTTCCGTCGCGCAGTCGAGTAAAAAGAACGTGAAGGAAGTAGGAACGTGTCCTCATTACGAAAGATTCTGTGGTTTTATATCAGCGGGCTTACTCCCGACACAATCGAGAACCGAATCCGTTCGATATCAGTGGTTTTTCGTATTTTATTTGGTGAATTACTTTGGAACTAATCAGGATAAAGAAAATTGTTACATCGTGACTTTTTGTACTCCAGACCATATCAATCGACTGAGAATCAAAATAAACAAATCTCAATTTATTAGGAAGTACGCGGCATGATCGTATCTAAATCAAAATCAAATAAGTTTGGAGAGTAAGGCCCCTGTATGTTCTTAATGTAGGCAGTGTAATGTGTGTCTAAAGCCTCTATATTTGTGCTGTGTACACTATAGTCAGCACACACTATAAATAATATGGACTTCCCCGAAATATCAGCACAACAATAGTCAATTGACACCTAATATTTGCCCTCGTATTTGGACACATTAGCAGACAGCCGGTTTCTGAAAGGCATGTTGATCAAACACATTGCATTAAAACCAACAACACGTATTGAACGCTGATTGGTGATACATTTATCAGAGAGATAGATACTAGAGAGGGACGGATATTATTTAATTACATCACGCTTGCATACGCAATTTCAAATGTCAAAACTCATTCAACTAATAAGTGCCTTTTGGTGAATTAAGCTTATCTGTGGTATTTTAACTAGCCTTGCGAGGGACATATTCGAGTAATATATGTCCCTCTCATTCTCTCTGATAAATGTTTCACAAATCAGCATTCAATACGTTTCGTTATCATGAATACCATATTAGTTGATCAACGATTTGTTTAGCCTTTCAGAAACCGGCCGTTAGCTAGTAACACGGTCGATTATATTGTTTAGCGGATTGATGGACCTCGTTATTTGTTCGAACTAGATATTGTCCGCAATTTTGTCTACGTTTACGTTTCATAAATATTCTACTCCTATCGGTCTTTGCGGTCTTATTCCCAGTTTTTGAAAGCCTGATCAAATCGTCGATCTGCTGACATTTGAGTTAACGAGTCATTCTGAACGCTCATTGGTGAACGTAGCGAGTGAGCGAAGTTGTTGCGAGTGATGTTCACCAATGAGCTTCCTCGATAAGTCAACTACTTATTTGACAGTGAAATAATTCAAATCGAACTAGCACTTACCTAGATTTGCGCTTTCAAAAGAACTAACAAACTCTTTTAGTTTTAATTAGTGATTTTTATGAATGTTTCAATTGTGAAAATAGGTGTATTGCAACTTTAAAGTTCCTAAAAAATATAAATTTGTACAAAGTAATTTAAGTAACTTATAGTATAAGATGTATTTATAGTGGTGGTGGCAAAAAAGGAGGAGGTTTCTCAATTCGACCGTATATACCTATGTTTTATTTTATTTTATTATAATACAATAGATGCTGTGTCGCCTCTTGTAACAAAAGTAACATGACCGGTATTTTAAGTGCATATGCCTGCTAATAAATAATCAATTTCTTGTCTGTACACATGTACACATGTATTTATATACAATTTTAATACCGAAAACGAAAACAGAGGGTGTCATAAGTCTGTGAGTCCGGTGCATAGTAGCTTTTAAACGGATAAACCGATTTCAATTATGTTTTTTTATTCAAAGATTGATCGCGAGATCGAGATCGAGTGTCTTCGGTCAGCTTGCGTATTGATTGATTGTTGAGTGTAAATTCAGTCAGCTTGCGTATTGATTGATTGTTGAGTGTGAATTCAGTCAGCTTGCGTATTGATTGATTGTCACTGCTACTTTTTTTCCTTTTTTTTAAATTATTATTGTCTACGATCGATCCATGGATGTTAGCTCTCGATAAGAGATTCTCGTCCACTGAATCTCTACATTATAATAATAGCTCCCCTCACCGATTTCGGTGTCTGCAGACAATTTTATTGAAACCAGGCTAGCTACGCAGGAGTTATTTTATAGTGCCCAAGTGTGTAATACAAAAAGATATTCCCTCTTCCTTTTACTCTCATAACCCAGAGGGACGGTAAACTGACACGACTGGCGAGAGAACAGGCGCAGGACCGGCTTTTTACATGCCCATTCGACGCATCTTTCTTGTCAGACAATCAGGTGATCAGCCTGCATTGTCCTAACTAAACTTGAAATAATCCACTACCTCTGAAGCTCTGAACCACTAGGCCACGGTGACGTTCTCTACAATATAATATTAACTGCTTAAAAAAAGCAGTGTGTCATCATGAATTAATGATGGCTGAAGCTTTCTACTATTGCTATTTCATGAAGGTGATGATGATGACAAAATTTAACATCGTTTGATCAAGGTTAAGCTTATCCTAGACAAAATTATATTTTTAAATTAAATGCATTTATGTATGAACAATATATACACGTTAGTTTATTCTAGAATTATATCTAGATGGAATTATATAATGATGTACAATGTAATTAAAATGTAGAAATGAAAAACAAAGAGTTGTTCATCATGTATGAACAATGTGTCTGAGGCGAGATTTCATAAAATATTATGTTTATTAGTTTGTTTGTTACCCAACTATTACATAACAGGGACCGAAAAGGTTACCCATTTTGGTGTTTTAAACTGTTTAATTTATACGATTCTCTGAAAAACCCTAACATGCGCTTCAGCCGTATATACGGCTGAATCAACGGTATAAATAAACCGTTTATGAATAAGGTTCATTTTCGTTCGTTTTTCTGTGTTAAAAAAGGATGCGTGATAAGTAAGTACCGCGGAACGCTATTGGCTGAATTTGTTCCATCATGTCATAACTAGACTGGCGCACCATTTTACGCAAAAAAATTAAACCGACTTCAAAAAAAATAACTAAAAAGCGATAAATAAACTAATGTATCTACTTAATGCATAATATATACCTACAATTATTTAAATATTTACAACTCAATACCTAATACTTTAACAAAGTCATCTTTAACTATTTAAATATTTACAGTTATCACTTATATTTGGAGTCGGTGCCAGCCTGCAGCCTAGGTAACATAGTCTGTTGTGTTGTTTGACGCGCGCGGCTGGCAAGCGCGTTGAAATAGATTATTTCAGCGCGCTCGAATTCAAATTTTTAGTTTTGCTTTGAATTTTAGTGTCGGTCAGTATTCTTAATTACATTTATTTGTTTGGCTGGCACCGACTTCAAAAATAAGTGATAACTGTAAATATTTAAATAGTTAAAGATGACTTTGTTAAAGTATTAGGTATTGAGTTGTAAATATTTAAATAATTGTAGGTATATATTATGCATTAAGTAGATACATTAGTTTATTTATCGCTTTTTAGTTATTTTTTTTGAAGTCGGTTTAATTTTTTTTTTAAAAGTCATTTTATTTCTCGATTTTTAGTTGTGTTGATGCGTTTAAATAGATGCTAGTTCATTTACTTAAGGGTTTCAGTTTATTTAATATATAGTCACTAATTACAACGTCCGTTTGTCGAATTGGTCATATTTTTAGGAAGCTATAATTGTTATTAATCGGTACTTAGTTGAAAGAGTTTGATAATATAATACTTATTAGGTATTTATATTTTTTATTATCATGGGTAGACCCAACGACATTGACAAAGTTATAATATGCAATAACACACAGCCAAACCTGCTGCAGTTTCAACTCGTCAATGTCGTCCATACTGCATAGGAAACAGATCACGAATGAGAAAAATGAGAGTGTGGATAAATTGCTTGTTCTCGCGAGAAGGGCCGGCGAGACTTCTCGGCGAGATTTCTCGCCGTGAGTCTGGATGGTATATTACAAGTATCACGTTAGCCCTACATACATTCGATCAACCAATTGCAGTACTGCTCCCAACTCCTAACCGTTAAGGAGTACTGTAGCTTCATCATCAGCACAGCAGCATCAGATGTTGATTCAAGCATACCTCACAAGCAACATGTTAGCCCTACATACCTACTACTAAATAGTTTCCATCGACCAATTGCAGTACTGCCTTCCAGCTCCTAATCCTAACCGTTAAGGAGTACTGTAGCTTCATCATCAGCACAGCAGCATCAGATGTTGATTCAAGCATACCTCACAAGCAACATGTTAGCTCTACATACTACTAAATAGTTTCCATCGACCAATTGCAGTACTGCCTTCCAACTCCTGATCCTAACCGTTAAGGAGCACTGTAGCTTCATCATCAGCACAGCAGCATCAGATGTTGATTCAAGCATACCTCACAAGCAACATGTTAGCCCTACATACTACTAAATAGTTTCCATCGTCCAATTGCAGTACTGCCTTCCAACTGCTAATCCTAACCGTTAAGGAGTACTTTAGCTTCATCATCAGCACAGCAGCATCAGATGTTGACACCCGGAAGCATATACCTGAGTAAGACATGATTACGTAACAAAAACACCATACGAGCATACAATTTTCGGTAGTTGCCCTCGATTTCTCCTGGATCCCATCATCAGATCCTGACCTGGTGAAAATGGGACCACCTCAGAAGTGAACTCTATACAACAAAAAAAAAATTTTTGAAATCCGTCTATAATTGACGAAAATATCGGTGAACATACATAAAAAAAAAAAAAAAAAAAAAAAAAATATTATACATACAGACGAATTGAGAACCTCCTCCTTTTTTTGAAGTCGGTTAAAAATGAGTGTGCGTTAAAACTGCTCCGCCACGGTAGAAATATGATGAAAATGTTCGCCCAAAATTTAGGCGAAATTTGACAAAATCGATGGGTCCAAACCAAAAATTTGTCGAAGTAGAAACAAAGAAGTTATAAGGGTTTTAAGTTGGCCGCGCCAACGTAACGTCCACGATGGCGCGGCCATGGAAATCTCAGGAACTACGTGGATTAGAGATCTAATTCTTTTTCTAGTATGAAGATTGAATTTGGCGAAAATTGTCGAAAAAGAAATTATAAAGTAGAAATCGATATTTTAAGAGATATTTACCTCAGAAGCCGTGGTGGCGCAGACGTGCACTTCGTGTTTCTTTGATGTTGATTATTTATTTATATCATAAGACTTAGTACAAAAAACTGATACAGGAAGTAAGGGCTTAATTTGTCGAAACTAATGAAAGCAATAAATACAACGAAATGTTATTTAAACAGACAAATCGGACCGAAACAAAAAATAGCATGGCCGCGCCAACGTAACGCTTCTTTGTACGCTGATATCTCATTATATGTAATTGCTGGGATTTCAGTTTTTATATCCATTTATTCGGCACATTAACCTGATTAGAATGGCATATCGTTTTACCCTCAGAATAGTTTTTAACGCGTGTAATGTCCAAAAATGTGCTCTCTCGTACAATGTTTGAGTAGGGTAACCATAATTTCGATTTTATTTGAGAATACTTTTTACTCTACTAGACGAAAATGTGTCTATTTCTTAAATAATGCCAACAAATGGGATTATTACTATTAAATATTTCACACATAAACGTAAGTATGTAGTTAGTACCTATGCCCGTATGTGGTCAGTTGTAGATATGATAATAATATTATGTTAGGTAAGTATACTGTACCTAGGCAGGCTACTTAATATTATGGGTTTCTTGCCCTTGAAATTAAGTACGTACTTATCTACGACAAGTATCCTCATTCCCTGCAGCAAAGCAAGCCGGCGTAACGCCGGTTTTCATAGAGACCCATGGCCGTGGTTAAGACTCGCTATTGGAATTAATATTATTCCAACGGCAGACGAATAATATGCTTTTTCAAGAAGGCACTTTGTTACCGTATTTCGGTATGAAGTGACGCTTAGATTTTATTAGCGAGTCCGACCTTGTACTTATGCATTTTTAGTCATCTGCCTAATATTAACTTTCTTGTTTGAGCCTTGTTAGACCTAGATTTTATTTCTGTATCCATGATGTTTATAAAAGTACTAGCTGTGACCGCGACTTCGTACGCGTGTAAAAGTGATTTAGGGCACTTTAGTATTTTTAAATATATTTTTAGTTTATGAAGACTATCGTTTGGGTATTATGCTTCTTTATACATGGTCACACGGAGGCCGATGAAGTAATAATAATAGTTTCAAATAATGGCTCAGATATGCCATATTAAGACATAGGATTAACCCCAATAGACGTAACAGTACTCCAGCCCGGCTCGGACGTAAGACACGTCACGCAGCGCCCGGTCGAATCACGGAGAAACGATTTTAATTTTGCTATATCCTAAAGTATTCATTATATTTGCATGGTCTAAAGGGCAAAATATGTAGTCTTCAGAAATGCTTAAGCAGAATAACGTATTTTAAATGATAAGGATTAATACCGTGATGGTAGATGGCATTCATCTAATTCAAATCGCCATTTCATTGAGTGACTATCGTTTTTATCGAATGACATATTTATATATATAGTGTGTAAAAAGAGCAGTCATTATAACTTTGAGATACGATTATACTACCTTTCCTCATTTCGGAAATGTATTTTTTTTGTCAGAAACTAAAAAAAAATGTTTTTTTTTTCTTTTTACCATTTCTTTTTTTTTTTGTAATAATAAAAAAAATAATAATAAAGGCAAAAATAATTTATTTTTTAATTTTTGTAAAAAAAAATGAAAAAAAATACATTTCTAGAATGAGCGGGTGTTCCCCAGGGTGGCGTACTCTCTCACCTCCGGTTTTCTATATTTATTAATATTATTTCCTCATTAATCAACTCAAATTTCCATCTTTACGCAGACGACCTGTAACTCTATCGTCATTCTAATATTGATGATATTTCTAATACAGTTGCTGGTATTAACTATGATCTGCAGAGCATATCAAATTGGGCTAAATCTTTTGGTCTGTTGGTAAATCCCAAAAAATCGCAGGCTATGATAATAGGCTACTGCCTATTATCATAGCCTGCGATTTTTTGGGATATACTAGTAAGTATATAACACAACGTTTACACAATGTGCCTGTGGTCAAATGTGATGGTACTATTATCGAATTCAGAGACACAGCTAAGAATTTAGGGTTAACTTTGGACAGCAATCTCTGCTGGAATCCGCAGGTTAGTGAAGTCAGCAGAAAGGTACACCACTCGTTACATATGCTGAGGCGCCTTCAAAACTTTTTGCCTTTGCAAACCAAAATTTTCCTCGTCAAAACTCTCATTTTTCCTATCCTCGACTATGCCGACTCCTGCTACTTAGACGTTACCGAAGAGCTGCTAACTAAACTGGAACGCTTGCAGAATCTCTGTATCCGTTTCATTTTTGGTCTAAAAAAGTTTGATCACATATCAGCCTTTCGGATAAAACTCAAGTGGCTTCCTATCCGTCTCCGTCGCAACTCCCATATCCTCTGTTTACTTTACAATATCCTGTATAACCCTCTCTCTCCTTCCTATCTTATTGATCGATTTAACTTTTCCCGGCCCATTGATATCCCTTGTAGGTCCAAATTCAGAACAAACCTTTACCTCCCATCACATCGCTCTAATTTCTACTCCTACTCCTTCACCGTTCATGCGGTCAGATTGTGGAACTCGCTTCCTCACACCGTCCGTGATAGTCCCACCATTGCCATATTTAAAAGACGTTTGAAGAAGTACTATTTTGAATCCCAATCCATATCATAACTAAACGGTATTATGTATATTATATTTTTATTTTATACGTATTTATTTATGTATTTAGTAGTTATTTATATATTTATTTATTTTATTGTATTAATTATATATGTATTATAATTTATATTCATTATTGTATTTATTTTTGTACATGTATCTATTCTGATTTTAATATAATTTAGATGTAATGTATTTGTATGTTATTGTGCACGCTCTATTTGATATCTTGTATCCTATATCTCTTCCGTAGGGCTGCTGGAAGAAATTTCTTTCAGAAATAAGCAGTACCTTTTTGTCGTCTTTCTCTGTAATTTGTACTATTGTTAAGTGTTTCTTGTGTACAATAAATTGTTAAAAAAAAAAAAGAGAAAAGATAGTATAATCATATCCCAAAGTTATAGTGACTGCTCTTTTTACACCCGTTATAGCTTCTCAAAACCGCTAAATTGTCTGTTTCTTTATGTTTATCCCGAAAGGCTTTCTTTTAATAATTCCAAAAGTTGATTTTATACAATAAATGATAATTTATTTCAGTTTGTGAAGCAAGTTCAAAAATACAGTTTTTATATTATTGAAACTGTGGAAACACTTGTCTTTTTAATAAAATCATGTTAGTTACTTATTTAATGTTCTAATCTACTTTAGTGCCACGTTCTATAGCTTCGCGTCACTGTGTAAGCGATCCCCCCGCGCGCCCCGCCCGAACCGTTCGTCCGCAGTCGCGCACGAAATTCATCGACTTGCTTCAAAGTTATCGTCACTGCTCGGCTCCTATGTACCGTAGCGTTATGTTATATATCCTATAACCTGCCTAGGAATATGGTCTACAATCGTAATAAGTTTGGTTAAAATCCCTTCCGTGGTTTTTGATGTTGCACATACAGACAGATATAGAGACAAAAAATATAGATGAGTGTATAAAAGAATTATAACCCGTCTTCGCAAAAACGGATCAAGGGCAAGAAATGCATAATATACAGTACAGTACAGTATACTTACCTAACATAATATTATTATCCTATCTACAACTGATCGCTTACGGGCATAGGTACTACATACTTACGTTTAAGTGTGAAATAATGATTAATAATAATTGTTCCGTTTGTTGGCATTATTAAGGAAATAGATACATTTTCGTCTAGTAGAGTAAAAGGTATTCCCAAATAAAATAGAAATTATGGTTACCCTACTCAAACATTGTACGAGAGAGCACATTTTTGGAGATTACACGCGTTGAAAACCATTCTAAGGGTAAAACGATATGCCATTCTAATCAGGTTAATGTGTCGAATAAATGGATATAAAAACCGAAATCCTAGCAATTACAGATAATGAGATATCAGCGCGGCCATGCTATTTTTTGTTTCGGTCCGATTTGTCTGTTTAAATAACATTTCGTTGTATTTATTGCTTTCATTAGTTTCGACAAATTAAGCCCTTACTTCCTGCATCATATTTTTGTACTAAGTATTATGATATAAAGAAATAATCAACATTAAAGAAACACGAAGTGCACGTCTGCACCGCCACGGCTTCTGAGGTAAATATCTCTTAAAATATCGATTTCTAGTTTATAATTTCTTTTTCGACAATTTTCGCCAAATTCAATCTTCATACTAGAAAAAGAATTAGATCTCTAACCCACGTAGTTCCTGAGATTTCCATGGCCGCGCCATCGTGGACGTTACGTTGGCACGGCCAACTTAAAACCCTTATAATTTCTTTGTTTCTACTTCGACAAATTTTTGGTTTGGACCCATCGATTTTGTCAAATTTCGCCTAAATTTTGGGCGAACATTTTCATCATATTTCTACCGTGACGAAGCAATCGTGATGCATACCAAAAATGATCATAATTGCGTATGACATAAGTTATAAGATGATGTTATTTAATGCAAGTTCTCGTCCATTTTTGTTTATTATTGTTTTTTTTCCATTCTTAGTCTTTCCTTGATATTGATTTGGTAAAGAGCGAAAAGTTAATTCCCATCTTATTTTTTTTTTCTAATTATACGGAATTGTAATTTAGGTAATTCAAATTACTATAAAATATAAGTATGTTAAAATATAAGTATAATATTAGTATAAAATATAAGTGCTGTGCATTGTGCAACATTGATTTGGTCACTTTAAACTAATGTTTAAAGTGACCAAATCAATGTTGCACAATGCACAGCAAGGCTATTGAAACCTCAAGTCAGTGATGAAAAAAACCGCTTTTCATAGATTTGATCCCAGCCACGGCGTGTACCACAAATTTTTTGTCTCTTTCGGTTATTGGCGCGGCTGTATTAAACGGTTTAATACCGTTTAAGACAAGCGCATAGTTAAAAACCCTTAATATGGGTATTTAAAATAAAACGGTTTGTATTGATACCGCTACAGCCGTATAGCGGATTAATCGGTCCCTAATACATAAACACTAGGGCCAGTGTTAATAAAACTATCTTAAGCTCAAGACAGCATTTGAGATGACAGTAGAATCAATACTGCACTGTTATTTTATATGTGTCTGCAGTGTCTGTCTTTATATG
The DNA here is from genome assembly GCA_905187575.2 of Celastrina argiolus. NCBI lineage: Eukaryota > Metazoa > Arthropoda > Insecta > Lepidoptera > Lycaenidae > Celastrina > Celastrina argiolus. The sequence goes on from LR994585.1 coordinate 2,237,941, forward strand.
GTTGAACAGAAAAGAGAATATGGTTTCTAAATGATCTGGTGTCACCCAAACAATGTGCGAGAAGTGTGGCGCCGCTTTGTGTTATAATAAACAGAACAATGTTTCAGGCAGTTTTACCTAAACTTAGTTACCTTTATGATGCAGTGTGACATTAATGTCACAATCCCTTAAAATCTGATTTTCTGACAAAATTAAAAAAAAAAAAAACCTGAAACACGTGTATTTTTATTTCTTTCAGTTAACGCTTTCCACTACTTATTTTAAAAATTGGTTATCTTGCCCTACAGAGGGTTAATAGTATTAGGTACATTTACTTGTTTTGTGATTTATTTTAAGTTTTTACTTTTTGTATCTTTATTTTTGAATAGAATGAATTACAGATAAGCTAATAATTGTTTGTTTGTTTGTTTAAACGCGCTAATCTCAGGAACTACTGGTCCGATTTAAAAAAATATTTTTGTTGGATACTTCATTTATAGAGGAAGCCTTTAGGCTATATATTACGCTGCGACCAATAGGAGCGAAGCGTTAGTGAGAAATGATGCAAAAACGTGGAAAATTTGGGGACTTTCGTTGCGTCTCTCAAAAACCACGCGAACGCAGTCGCTGGCACAGCTAGTTAATCATAATTCATAAGTATTACAGTGTTTCTTTGGGTGGATTGGAATTTAAATAGTTGGCAACCTAATGGTATATTGATTTGCCGCTTCAATCAGAAAAATAAATAATGGACCGATTGGGAGGCGGCATGTCTCTGACCTAAGGCCGGTTTCTGAAAGGGTAATCAAATCTACGATCAACTAAAATGGCATTCAAATCAACATATTGAACGCTGATTGGTGAAACAAATAATATAACACGTTTATTTTACATGTCGTATTTCCTTTCCTGTTAAACTACTACTAATATAAACGCGAAGGTTTGTAGCTTAGTATAGATCGATGGATGTTTGGTAGGTACTCTTTCACGCGAAAACTACTAAACGGATTATGAAGAAATTTGTTATAATATAATAATATCTATGGACGCTTCACACCACAATCTGGCGCCTTGCTAAGTATCCGAAGTTTGTGTTATTATAATTATAGTTATATAATTATATATATAGGTAATAAAAATTATATATAATTGTGTTACATGTACCAGACAACTGAAATATACTTATTTAATACTCTTTATACTATACACATATAAGATTATATCTCATAGGGAAAATAAACCATTTTGTTTCTCTGAAAATACGAGTAGGTATATTATAAGTAACTTACAAAATGAATATACAATAAACAACTTAGAAAATATATAAAATAAACAATACCTGAAAATACGAGAAACGACAATTAAGTTTATTCTAGTTCCTCCTATATTGTATTCTTTAAATAATTAAAATAATAATTCTATCTGTATCTTACTTGGATAACATTTTCTTCTATCATTTCTGTCAGTCTTGAAAATAGACTTCAAAACAATTTATTCTAAATACGTAATAAATCCTATTTCAAATAAAATGCTAGGTATTTTATTACATCTCCCCCCTTAGGGAAAAAAAATCCTATTTTTTAATAATCTACCTATATAAACTAACTACTTCTTATTAACATTTCTCTAAATCAAATATAGGTACTGGAATCAGTTTAGTAGTATGAAAATAATTTGATTCAATTTTTCTATGACCTGTGTCTATCTTATATATTGAATTGGACACTTTTTCAATAATTCTGTACGGTCCAATATATATCTCATCCAATTTTGATCTATTTAGTCTGTTTCCATTTTCAACATAAACAAAATCTCCTACATCAAAATAACATACTTTCCGATTTCTGTCGAATACTTTTTTGTTGTAACTATGAGATTTTTTTGTATTATCAAGAGCCATTTTCTTATCTCTTGTCCAATCATCATCCGATGGGTTATTTCTAAACTCTTTTGGTAATATTGTCACATCAGTGATACCATTTAGAAGGTAAGTTGGCGCATATCCTGTAACTGTGTGAATAGTCTCATTATATTTATTAACACACTCTCTAGCTACATTTGTCCATGCTTTTTTTTTGCCTTTTTCATTAACTTTACACCTAATCTTATTCACCAATGTTTGATTCAAACGTTCATTCAAGCCATTAGAAAATGGACAGTTAACTGCTGTAAATACTAGGGGTATATCTTTTTCTTTTAAAAATTTTTTGAAGTTACTCGAATTAATCCCCGGGTATTGATCTGTCAAAATCATACCAATTTCTTCAGTTTCCGTTATGTTAGACAGTAACTTTATAAAATCATTAGCAGTCTGAGTTTTTGATGTAAGAATGAATGCGTATCTACTAAAATGGTCTACTAATAAATGTAAATATTTCTTTGATGATCTAGAACCTCCAAATCCTCCTATTGTATCTATGGACAGTATTTCAAAAGATTTCGTGGCTGGTCCTAGTTGAGACATGTACCCAAATTTATCATGTCCTCTCGACTTATTCTTTATACAAGTTTCACAGGATCTGCAAATTTTCTTTATATTATTTGACAAATTGCTTATGGAATAAAGCTTACCAACTGTCTTTTGCATTTGGTTTATCCCAATATGACACATATTTTCATGAACATCTTTTAAAAATGTCAAACTGAATTCTTCTGACAAAATTATTTTATCTCTTTTTCCGACCTTTTTAAAGTATATGTTTTGTTTCTTTACTAATTTATCTTTTCCTTCTTGTATTTCTTTATTTTTTTCTTGATCTTTTAAAATGTCTTCAATCTTTATTAAGTTAATAACTTTCAATTGTTCATCTGTGTTTACATCAGAATCCAGTACTGGGTTCCTGCTTAAGCAGTCTGCCTCTAAATTATTCTTTCCAGGAGAGTATACTATTTTAAATTCATATTGAGAAAGATAATAAGTTAAATCTCCCAGTTCTTCATCAGTTCTACATTTTAAATTCATGTTCTCCAGAGGTTTGTGATCTGAAAAAACTGTAAATGATTTTCCTATTAACCAATATTGCCAATACGTTACTGCTTCTTTTATCGCCAATAATTCTAAATAAATAGCTTTCTTTTTCTTTTGACTCTCTTTTAATTTCTTTGAAAAATAAGCTACAGGTCTTTCTTTCCCATCTGGTTGTATCTGTTTTAAAACCGCGCCAACTCCTTCTATAGATGCGTCTGTATAAATATTAATAGGTAAAAGCTGATCAAAAATCTCTAATATCGGTTTTGAGCATAATAGCGTTTTTACCGCTTCAAAAGATTTTTGGCACTCACTAGACCAAATAAATTTCTGACCTTTTCTCAGTAATTGATGTAAAGGATCTAATATTATTGCTTTTCTTGGGATATATTCATCGTAAAAATTAATCTTTCCTAGGAACTGTCTTACATTTTTTTGAGTTTTAGGAATAGGAAAATTTTGCACTGAAATTATATTATCCTTTAACGGCTGTACGGAGTTATTTTGAATTATATGACCCAAATATTTTACGGAATCTGAGGCAAAAGTGCATTTTATAAATTTTAATCGGAATCCTTCTACTTTTATGGCCTCCAACAACATCCTCAAGTGATTTATATGTTCATCAAAATTCTTCGAAAAAATTAAAATGTCGTCAATGTAATTGACAGCAAAGTCAGTAAGTTTATATTTTCTTAATATATTACTTAGCACCCTTTGAAAAATTGCTGATGACGTTTTTAGACCGAAGGGCAGACATGTCCACTGATAATGTCCTTCTTGTGTTATTAAACCAGTTTTTTTTCTGTCTTCGACTCGTAACGGAATAGACCAAAAAGCTGAATTTACATCTAAAGTTGTATAATAATTACAGTTTCTGGTCTTTACCACTAAATCTTCAATTAACGGGAAAGGTTGAGCTTGTGGTACTACAATTTTATTCAAATCTCTAAAATCTATACATAATCTTGTTTTTTTATTATCTTCTTTTTTAAATGCTAATGTTACCGGTGCTGCAAATGGACTATATGATTCTTCTATCAGCTTATTATCTAGCAATTTTGCTATCTGCTGTTCAATCTCTTTTTTATCTTCTATAGTGCATCTATAAGGCCTTTTGCTACAGTATTTTTCTACTAATAAATCTATTCTAGCTTCATATCCACTTACAGTGCCGATATCATACTTATGTTTAGCAAAAACGGACTTATACTCATCAATGAGTTCATTTATTTTACCTTTTTCATCTTCTTTTAAATGATCCATTTTCATTTCAATATCATTTGCTATCACATGTTCATTGAAATTTATTTTAATATTCTTCATATCATAACTATTCATTTTTCTTACAACGTTTTCATCTTCGTTTTGTACCATCTCATTATTATCATTAAAATATGTTTTCTGAGTAATCATTAATTCTTCAGTTTGAATTAGTCTAAATATTTTTATTAAATCTAATCCAATTAGAAAATCATATTTGAAGTTCTTTTCATCAATAATGTATACATCTACATCTTTGACTATTTCAAAAATCTTAATATTTAATCTTGTCAAACCAGTTGTCTTTTGGACACCATTAATTGTTACCAGACTTGCCTCATTTATATTACTTGTTTTATGTTTTAATTTAAGTAACTTGGAGTTTATCAATGAAACATTAGAGCCTGAATCATAAACTCCATTTAAATGTAGCTTATCATTTACAATTAGTTTGACAGTTATTAATGGTGTCACTACTAGTTTTTTTGTTCAGTTTCATTTAACTCTGCCTCAATTACCAAATTATTCACATGTCTTATAAATTTTCTTTTAATATTATCATCGTCTTTTGTTCTAAACCAGCATAAACTTTCAGAATGATAACGTGACCCCTTATTCAATTTTTCGCAAATTTTACAAGCATTTCTTAAAGTTTCATTATATTCAGCTTTGTAAGTAGGACTATACGTCCTCTTTGAAGTAAATATTCTTTTCTGTACCATAAATTCATGACTACAATTCAAGATACAGATAGAATTATTATTTTAATTATTTAAAGAATACAATATAGGAGGAACTAGAATAAACTTGTCGTTTTATAAGATTATATCTCATAGGGAAAATAAACCATTTTGTTTCTCTGAAAATACGAGTAGGTATATTATAAGTAACTTACAAAATGAATATACAATAAACAACTTAGAAAATATATAAAATAAACAATACCTGAAAATACGAGAAACGACAATTAAGTTTATTCTAGTTCCTCCTATATTGTATTCTTTAAATAATTAAAATAATAATTCTATCTGTATCTTACTTGGATAACATTTTCTTCTATCATTTCTGTCAGTCTTGAAAATAGACTTCAAAACAATTTATTCTAAATACGTAATAAATCCTATTTCAAATAAAATGCTAGGTATTTTATTACACACATATTTTAAAAAAATTACACAAATTTAATTTTATGTAGGTACACACTACACACCCATGACCTAGGAATATTGAAAACTTTTTGTTCTTTCGTCGGGATTCGAACCCGCGATCTCTCGCTCGAGCACTAACGCTCTCAACCACTGCTCTACGGAGATGGTCAAAATCATATGGCAGTAGTTTACATGCTTGATTGATACACATCCTACTTTTTACCGCAGGTTTCAAAAGGCACGGTTTCCGCGTAATTTTACGCGTACGAAGTAGCGGGAAACATTAGTGTTATCTATTAGTGACACAATTTGGCAGGTCTAATACTGAGGGGCTTAGGTACTAGACCTGTGACGTCACATTCAGCTAACATTACGGCTACACCTATTGTATCGCATTACGTACTATTGTTCCAAATAGTGTGCCCGACGCAATATCAACTCTACACCCCCGCAATAGAGTTGGAAATAGCGAGCTATCAGAAACAATGGGGTAACGAGTTGAAATGACAGCCAATAGACATTATTGGGGGTAGTTGGATTTGAATACGGGACATAAACGCGCGTCATATAACGCATGTTAACTCAATGGGAAACTATTTGAGTTACTGCATATTTTAGCTATTATGGCAAATATGTGCTCACTTGTGTTTTATTATCTACTTGCTTTCCTGTACTTTATCTTATACAAGGTGTAAAGTAAATAAGTTATATTACTTTAGAGTGTGTGCCTACTATGTAGAGTATAATGTGAAAGTACCAGCGCTGAAAGACTTACTTTTTTATCTTCATGTTTAAATGAGAAATGCCCCAACATCATAAATTTGCCCATGTAATAATTAACAAAAAAGTACTTCTTTCTGTGCTGGTACTCTCTCAGTAAACTCTAGACCTATGCATAGTACACCCTAAAGTATAATCACTCATAAATATTACAGCCTGTATAAAAAAAAATATTGCCGTTTGTTAGTCTATATTCGGTGTATAGACGCGTAGAGCATTTTTTATATTGGTATCTCATATATAAATTAATTACTTACTACATATAACGCGACAATTCGCGATTAAAAGATCTGAATAAAAGTTACAAAACAGATGAGTTTCTACCCTGGTCAGGTGTTAGGTCAACGACCAGTGCGTTCGTATGTAGACTAGGAGCCCGCGAGCCCAGCATAGTAAGATTCACTCCTCGTGGTCATTTAAGAACTTTGTGTTATATATGAGGTGATGTAGGTAATAAAAAAAATGCTTTACTTGTCATACTCTTCACACTATATTCGGCTTGGTATATGAACCGTGGGACACACTGTATAGAGCCTTACAAAAGGCACCGGCTGCGACGAGCCGAACACCTTACAATGTATGCCAATGGGTGTGTACAACGAAAGGGGAAAGATCTGCCGATTTCGAACTAACAAGGGTACCCAATAAAGGCAAATGAAGTGTTTTATTAGTATAACTAGCGCACAAACCCTAACGCAAAGTATGGATAACATTAAGACGATAGATGTCCTTTGTAAGTGTTTCACCACACAAAACTAAAAGGCTGCATCACTTAAATGTCCTCTGTAAAGCTCTCCCGTACATCAGCGCAACTGCGAGCATAATAAACATGATTCGGTAGCGGCGCGAGCATCATCCCTCATAATCCTCGTCCATTACGTACCGGATGTTTTAACACGGCTCACGCGTTATTTATGAGGTCGTTCCGCATATTCCAATGCGCTAATGTGACTTGCTTTGGCTGTCCTGCCTCAAGTACCTCATATGCCCTGTAGTACCGAGTGTTTCAACACGGCTCACGCGTTATGTATGAGGTCGTTCCGCATATTCCGATGCGCTAATGTGACTTGCCACGGCTATCCAGCCTCAACTACCTCATATGCCCAGTAGGAATATATTTTAAAGGCAATATTTGTGATCTTTATTACTACACGCGCGAGCAGCTTCACCAATTTTGATAAAATTTTCTACGCTGGAAGCTGACATCCTGGAATAACACTGAATATTTCATAGTGTTCCCGTGGACTATTGTTTTTAACCCCCGACGTAAAAATGACGGGGTGTTTTAAGTTTGAGATGTCTGTGTAAATTTGTATGTGTCTGTCTGAGATATCGTAGCTCCCAAACGGATGATACTATTTTAATGGGGTGTTTTTTTGTTTGAAAGGTATATCAGTCGAAAATGTTCTCAGCTATGTTTGGTGGAAATCGGTTCAGGTCTTCAAGATCATCAGCTCGTTTGTTAGGTGTGATAGGAATAATACACACTAAGTGGAGGTTTTTTCTTAATTTTTAATTTACTTTTAGCAGGCGGAGAACTATCACAGGTCAATTTACTTTTGCAAAACTTGCATTGCTCTTACAAAACTTCACAAAAATCCGTGGCTTTATCAAGAAAGGGTTGGAAAATCCTCTCTATGAGATAGAACGTCCAATAAGGAATTATCGCAGAAATGTGGACCCGGGGCATAATGCCCCCGACTCCCGACACACTGATAGCCGCGTCTTTAAAATGCATTCAGGTTTTCATGTTCGACCATCAAGCTGCATCTAGTCGCTTGAAATTCACTAAACCATTCTAAGCTCTACCCGGCACGACGAAGGATACATTGTCGCGTGACAAAGCGATTCGCGGCATAATAAGATTACTTTTACGTCGGATGTTAGAGCTCCAGTAATATTATCTTTATGGCCACTAGATGGCGTTCTTTTGTTGCAGGACGTAATCTTTGATCGCAAAATCCATTTTACGCTTCGAGTGCAGCGGCTGGAGACACTAATAATGAACTTTTATTAGCCGGGGCCGTTAAACGTGGTTTACAGCCGGCGCGGCCGCGGCTTGTGCGGTACCTATGTATAAACCCTGATGCAGGACTTAGGAGTCGTGAATCAGGAGTTCATTGGCCTACTCCTACCATTGTACGCTTGCGATTAGCATGTCTGCATGACCACCGCTGGGATTATTTGTAGGTATCAGGGGGCTTACTCTCCAATCTGATTAGATTTTTATTCAGATTCGATCGTGCCACGTACTCCCTAATAAATTGACGTTTGTTTATTTTGATTCTCAGTCGATTGATATGGTTGGGAGTAAAAAAAGTTACGATCTAATGATTTTCTTTATCCTGATTAGTTTCAAAGTAATCCACCAAATAAAATACCAAAAGCCGTTGATATCGAACTGATTCGATTCTCGATTGTGCCGAATATAGCTCGTAGCAAAATAATTCTAATTCCCACGCATTCCACTCGCAACAATAATTAAAGACATAAATGGATTGAGGTGATATGTAGCAAAATTCTGATTTCGAGAAAATTGAGTTCAAACAGTCACTTAAACATTTTAGAATACGTTGTCACGTATTAAGTACATTAATCCAAAGATCCGTCTCTAGAATCAATCAAATAAACACGTTAGGTACTACATATCCTAAAATGTTATAGTGACAGTTTAAACCCAATTTTCTAGGTAATTTTTTTGCGACATATCACCTTCATCCATACACGTCATTATGAAAAGAATTTCCTGCATATTTTGTGTTTTCTTTTTGAATAATATTTTTTTTGTTTGCAACGGAATCTTTGAGCATAATTCTCACCAATTTCTAGAAATCTGATTCATGTAATTTTCCAGACGTATAGATCCAATGACGCGTATTTTTTTAGTTTTTTTTTTACTATTTCTGATTTTTATTTCGTTTATTTATTTTCTCTTATATATAAAAATGAATTGCTGTTGTTAGTCTAGCTAAAACTCGAGAACGGCTGAACCGATTGGGTTATTTTTAGTCTTGAAATATTCTTGGAAGTCCAGGGAAGGTTTAAACGGTTTGTATGCTCAACGAAGTGGGCACGGGTCAGCTAGTCTTATATATAAAAATGAATTGCTGTTCGTTAGTCTCGCTAAAACTCGAGAATGGCTAAACCGATTCGGGTATTTTTAGTCTTGAAATATTCGTGGAAGTCTAGGGTCCTTATGTATAAACAATTACATTACGTGTACGGTACCTACATGGTACCCAATCGGGTTTAAATGAAATCATATAACCATAGACCAATTACATAATAGGTCCATAATGTATAATTGGTCCATGATATAACTACGGTAGCCGTAGAAAATAAATGTCAAAAACGGGGTTACAGTGAAAAGCTGCAAAACCGTAGTTTATTAAGATACACCGCAGCAAGTTGTGTGTATAAAATGTGGCAAATAAATATGAATTAGCGGGGAGCCGTAGGCGCATCGTCTGTATTCATTTACCCTGTCGCGTCGTGGAGCTCAACTTTTGTGAGAGAATTCTGCAGGCTTTATGTAATACTTTGGGCGTGTTTCACCGAGCAATGTTAATCCTTCGTTACATATCATGTTGTTCCTCTCGTAATTCCTAATGAAGGCATCGTAATTTAAGAAGCCGTTGACACTAACATGCGTTGGTGAAATCGGGACATTGGGCGTGTTTCACCAAGCAATGTTAAAGTTAATCGTTCGTTAAATATTATGTTGTTCCTCTCGTAATTCCTATCAATGAATGAGAAGACAATTAAACAATTCGTTGACACTAACATGCGTTGGTGAAATCGGGACTTAGGGCGTGTTTCACCAAGTTATGCTAAAGTTAATCCTTCATTAGATATCATCTTGTTCCTCTCGTAATTCCTATCAATGAATGAGAAGGCATGGTAATTTAACAAGCCGTTAAAACTAACAAGTGTTGGTGAAATCGATACTTAGCCTTTTTATATTTTTCACTCAATTTTCAGAAAAGCCACTAGCGTACATTGTACCTTAAAATATAAAGTTATCATTGTATTATCACTTCATATTAAAGCCTATATAGTGAGGATTTCTTTTGTCTATACATTTGAAATCTTTGGCAGCCAAAAATATATTTAAAAGGATTCATAACAAAACCTCGTAATATCTGTCCAAAATGGAATAATATTGTAATTTTTCGTCTCAATCCGATTACAGAAATCCAGTTCGCACGGTCCAGTAAGCTCCTTAAGGAAAAATACCCATAAAATTACTTTTCGGCGTACATTGTAGGGTGTTACAATGGATTTTCATTTGGCAGATTACGCTCCGGCCCGACACATCTGATTAGGAGTGTAGAGGAGACAACCGAACTACACGAAGACAAGAAGACAAAGGGACACAACAATTCGTTTTTATCGCTGAGCTAAATAGAAATGAAAATAATACAATTGAAGGTCAAGTGAGTTTTGTTAAGGCTTTCAAGAGAATATAATATTATTGTACTATTACGAGTATATTAAACTAGGGATGAAATTCTTATTTCATACATTATCTAACTGCTAAGCTATAAGCATTTTACTGTTAGAACAGGGCATCTGTAGGTAGTGCCAACAGACATTGTCCTGTCTTATTTTATAACTTACATAACTTATTATAACTATTGGAAATTACCAACAACTACATCTGCTAGTAACAATCTACATTTATATTAGTATACATCTATGGACGTTTCATACCACGTCAATCTAGCCCCGTGTATCCGAAGAACTTGTGTTACAGGTACCAGACAACGGAAATATATTTAATAATTTTATGCTAGAAGCATATTTTATTATATTTATACTATACAAAATTAATACACATCCTGGGTCATCTCATGAAGCCAGAAAACTTTTTGTTCCTTTGACGGGATTCCAACCCCCGAGCTCCATTTGAGCTTGAGCACCGACGCGCTTTACCACTGCGCTACAGAAGGTGTCAATCTACAACCTATACTGGCCTTACGCTACAACCTAATAATAAAAAAAATACTTGAGGTTTCAAACAAGTGTCAAACTGTCTTTGACAATGTATTAAAGTAAGATTTTCATATTGAAACGTTTTTGAATCTATTTTACACTATGGATAAGTATTTTTTTGACTTTGAATTTAAACGATATACAAAAATTATTAAGCCTTACTTAGACGAATTGGTCGACAAAGAAGCGGTCGATTCTTGCCACGCTTGGCTACACAAACTTTCGACTTCTACCGATAGAGCTCAACGCAATAAGTATGTATTCAAGCTTATGTATCAGTTAGCTAGTGGATCTCTTCGAGAACCCTTCACGAAACGACCCACGTCTAATGACATTTTGAACCTTGAAATCATACAAGATGAAGCTGAGAGTAATAATTACTCTTGTCTCGGATTAGATCCAGACACAAGTCCACTGGCAGCTGGAGACAAAACATCTATAGCTCCCGAGAAAAGTTGTGAAACTTTCACAATCTTCAAAGGAAACTCTTGTTATTCCAATGCAAAGCTGAAACCGAATCATTTACTAAATATAAAAACTAATAACTCTACAATAGAGAATAGAATTAAAAATCTTGTCGTAAAATTAAGACACATGAAAAGGGAAAACGCAATGTTACATCAACTGCTTAGTGTACAAGGCGAGTTTAACAATAATTGTGGCAATTACATTTCAGGAAACTTTAAAGAGATGACCACAAATTTTGGCCTATTCAAACACATTTCTGATCTAAAATCTAATCTTATTGAACCTAACAGTATATTCAAAAGTGATCAAGATCATTTAAATGACACCGTGAAAATTAAAATGGAATCAGTTGTTTCAAAACCAGACTTAGATTTGCTCAAATTCAAGAACGAAAACGAACTGGAAATCATAAAAGTTTACGAAAATAAAATGTTAGAGTTAACAAAACAACACACAGATTCTTTTGAAGATCTGAGACAATATTATGAAAATTTATTTAATCGACTCAAAATTGCCTACGATGAAAGAATAATTGAAAAAGAAGGTATAATTAAGTCAAAGGATGAAGAAATTGGACGACTCAAAAAGTGCATTGACGAGATTCAGACAGTGTCGCCTATCCGAAATTTTAGTATGCGTAAAATTGAACAACGCTTGAACAAGATTGAAAGATCTACAGGTAAATATTTGAAAAACTATCAAAGGAAAATTTTAAAACAACGACAAAAATATATACATGATTGCTCCCTGTTGCTCGAGTTACTTAAACAAAGATCAAACGTGACTGATGATGCGAAAAAAGAGGATCGCATAGACGACAACCTGTGCACAAATAAATTGAAAAAACTAGAAGAGAAATACAAAAACATCGTAGCAAAGGTACAAGCGACGGCATTGCAGAGAATGATTCAGGATCAACAAGCCATGGAGGCAGTCGTGGAAAAGATTAGCAAAATGTCTTTCATTTGTTTAAAATCTTCGCAAATGAATAATGTTCATTGTAAAACTAAAACAAAAAGTGGGATCGAAGACCCGAGCCCACGTGAACCCAACAAAGTAGAAGTCGTTAACCCTGGCCATCAGGAAGCGCCAACGGATAATGAACTTTAGAATTCCAAGATTCCTAAGTTTAGTATGCATACATATATTTTATGAATGATTTTCTTTTTCTAATATAATATTATCTTTTTATCTTTATTGTTTTCGTCCCCTTTGCCTGTCTTCATCTTTGTCTAGTATACATTGTTATATTAATCAATTATTTTCTCCTGACTCTCCAACTGGAAGATCAAGCAGAACTTATTAGATAGGAAACTGAAAGAGAAGCCTTATTTGTAGGAAAATTGCTTTATATAAAATAATTATTTTACTAGCCTTGTTAGGACCTAAATATTAAACATAATTTTGTAGTGTTTAATTTAAATAAACATTACGAGATTGACGTAATAGTCTTAGGCCGTGTTTCACCAAGCAATGTTAAAGTTAACGCCATGTTAAAATACCATGCCATCTCATTCATTGACAGGAAATACGAGAGGGATAACGTGATATTTAACATGGCCTTAACTTTAACATTGCTTGGAGAAACATGTCCTTAATATTATTAAGTATCAGCTCTCTAAAAAATTTTAAAAGAGATTTCTTACCGGATTTCTGTGTAAAGTAGGCGTAGGATTTACATTTTATTCATATTATAATAAATTGTTTATTAAACTGAAAGTTATATCTTCAAAGTGGGCCGCAGGACCTAGGATCATTTACGTAATTTTGACTGCGGCATCAACATAATACCGCTCTCCATTCGTTCTCTAAAGTCTATACCGCCTCTTTAAATAATCAGTGTCGCAGGCTTACTCCCGACACAATCGAGAATCGAATCAGTTGGATCTCAATGGCTTTTGGTATTTTATTTAATGGATTACTTTGAAACTCACCAGGATAAAGACCATATCAATGGACTGAGAATCAAAATAAACAAACGTCAATTTATTTGAGAGTACGCAGCACGATCGAATCTGATAATCTAAACAGCTTAGAGATTAAGATCCCAGTTTGGATGCACGATAGTGCAGATCGTACTGTCATGCTAATCTGCTGCATCTTACATGAAAAAACGATGAAAATGTGCTGTCATATGCCAGATCACACTCTCAACGCATTTACTGTCGTTTCGGAACGCGGATTGGAACGGCGAGTGCAGTTTCGCGTTCCGAACTATACGTGTGAAAGGCGCTATATTATTGGGCTTTAGTTCGTATAATACAGCAATAAATCCTGAGTCCGAAAACTCGACCCCCCCATAAACCCCCCAAAATCTGTGCTAATTGTGGATTTACATGGAAGTGAGCTCCAGGATCACGGGTCGTATCTTGTTCTTGAATTTTAATGTCGCTCCCGTGAATATTCAGTTTCGTGGAGATCAAGCAATCTCAGTTGAATGTAATGGAATATAATATTCATATTGCCCGTACAAAGCTTTCATATTTTACATAAGATTTAGTAGAGGATCATGTCTTATTTTTACCCAACTACGGCCAAGCCAAACAGAGGGGTAATGACTTTAGAATTCTTTATAATAATATAATATCTATAAACGCTTTACACCTCGTCATTATAGCCCCATGCTAAGAATCCGACAAACTTGTGTTACGGGGATCAGACAATGGAAATATATGATATACTTTTATATCATATTTAAGATTTTTATTATATTATATACGTCCATGACCTAAAACCACTGGGCGACAGAGGTCGTCAAATATTATTATTTTATTTGCTAAAGTATACACTAATAATACACTAAAATATCAAGCGTGCAAGTCTCACTATTATATCGATAATTCCCCGCGCCTGAAACAATAAAATAGCAATAACACAATAGCAATAGAAATTTTAATTAATACTTGCGAGTATACTGAACCGACTCAACGTACAATAGGATACTCTTACTTTATTTTCACCCGGTGAAATCCTTTTATATCCGTATTATTGTTGCTGAAAAATATTACTCACTAGTCGATATAATCGATTTTATGCTTATTTGCCATCGTTAAATATTACACGTTTTAATAGAACTATAAGTGGACTAAGCAGGAACAGCAGACAGCTATGTATTCGTAATGTTATCGAAAGCGATTTGTAGAAAAATTATGACAGCGCCAATAAAATAACACATTTGATTATGTAACGTATACGTAGGTGATATTTATATTTTATAGATATTGTTTATGCTTTTCCTACAGGATGTGAACAGACCGGTTATCTAATGATAAGTTTACACTTGAAACTCCTCTGGTGTTGTGTTGCTGGTGCCTAAAATCCCCAACATTCCAGGAACATTTTAACCTCACTCACTCACTCGGCGTCATTTCGTGCGGTTTTCTATGAGACCGTGCTATTTTGCCCGAGCTGCGCACGTGCTTAAACATGCTTCCTCAACTTTATAAAAATGCTTATAATTTTATGCTTACATAAAAACTACATGTAGGTATGAAATTAAACTCTAAGCGCCTGATAAAAATGAATAGCAATACTTAAATTCACTGCATGAATTTAGCGCCACTGTTATAAATTATCCCTACTAGGGTATTGTAAGCTAATTTATACCAATAACCTAATAAATAGCGCTTCCAAAACGATTCGTCCACTTGGCCTCAGTCCAAATTAATTAGAAGGTTGTGAACAAAAGACGGATAACGCGATATGAACTATAGTGTCTGGGCTGCGAGCCACCTCGTTTATTATACGGGTTTTCACACGAAATTATGAATCGGCACGAATTCTTTATTGCACTATTATGTTATTATATCACGTATTATTTCTTTTTTTTTTTTTGTTATATAATTCAATACTTTTGCGTGAAGTTTGTCCTCCGTCCCGATACCGGGTTCCACGGAAGATCAGGGACGATAAAGCTGTCGTCATAACCTGAGTGGATCAGTGGTGCATAGTTTTGGGTGTTACACTGTTGTATTTAACCTGGTTAGTTTTAAATTTTATTGTTACATTTTTTTCTCCCTTTTTTATGTTCTAGCTGTTGTATGTTATAGTTTTGTTTTATTTGTTACTTTCAACAAACATTAAGTTCTAATGCCCACCGCATTGTAGTACCAAAATTTGCAAAATAAAGATTTCATTATTATTATTATTAATTTCCTAGAAGACTTATTGTAACAAATCATGATGTAATGATACTTGCAGGCAGTCAGCTTCGAATTGCGCTCATCGCATAAAACTTGGATTATAATAATATAATATCCAAAAAGGTTAATCTTGGCTAGTGCTTCTTGGGTTTAATTATTAAACTAAAATATTAAATTTTGCTACTGTGTAGTGTACATAGAAACAGACAAAAAATTCGCAATTTGTTCCTCAGAGTTTGCTACAGTCAACGTGGAGGCGCTTTTAAAATAAGCAACTCTTTATTGCATTTTCCTACTCCGTATTCAAAGTGGAAAGTCAACCACATTCGTACATAAAATTTACCGTTTTTTCTGGGTTCTTTTGCATTTTAAGTTTTGGGATCTGAAAGAAATATAATTAATAAAATAAAATTATAATTAAATTCTAAAGGCCTTTACGTCTATTATAGACGTGTTTCTAGCGTACTCTTTCTTTTCTATAAAGCGCAGTGACGTAGTGTGGTGTGTTGAAACCGCGCGACAGATTTGAAGTCCAAACCACACACCCTATAAGTATATTAAATAGATTTGGTTTGTAACACTGTCCGAACCGTGTAGTGCTATTATATAAGAACGTTTTGCGAATCTCGGCAGCTGAATCCGCGGTGAGTGTCAAATTTCGAAGTTCACAGTATGGGAAATTTGACATTCACCGCGAAATCAGCAGGCTTACTCCCGACACAATCGAGAATCTAGTCAGTGTTCCCCCATACATTGTTTTCACTTGATTAGTATCAAGCAAATTTTTCTTAAATAGCTTTATTTTAATGAGAAGTCCAATAATTTCGTGGACGGAACTCTCGATTGTGGTAGCTAACAGAGTTAGCAAGGATAAAAATAAATCTCAACTTTCGAGCGTAGGATCGGGGATAACGTACCACGCAATTTGTAGGACAGTTATGTCTGTTAAATTACATTAATATTAACTGAGTAATAAAAAGAAAATCAGCTGGTTACTAATAATTTAAGATGACCTCGATAGCGATACAAGTTAGTTAGAGGGAACTCTTTGATCAAACGATAGATTTTGTAGGACAAATATTTTTTCGGATAATTTACATCATTATCTTGAGATTTTACAAAAAATATTTTTTTTTGGAATCACAAAATCCACAAACTTTATTCTTGCTAACTCTGTTAGCTACCACAAACAAGAGTTCCGTCCAAGAAATTCTTGGGCGACTCATCAAAATGAAGGTACTCACGAAAAATATGCTGCTAATCAAATGAAAATAATGTATGGGGTAACCCTGACTAATCAGTTCGATCTCATCGGCTTTTGTTATTTTATTTGGTGGTTTACTTTCAAACTAACCGGGATAAAGAAAATCGTTAGATCATAATTTTTTGCGTGCGCTGCATAAACGGTTTAAGTCACTCAAAAACCACGCGAACAAAGTCGCGGGCACAGCTAGTAATATTATAAACAAAATGTATTTCTTAACACTATTAAATGTCTCACGGTTCATATAGCAAACCGAATATAGTGTGAAGAGAAGGACGCGTAGCATTTTTTGGTACCTCATATAAATAGCTTTTTACAATAAATTACCTACGCTCTTCACTTCTTATGAACCATGGGACACACTGTATAGCTAAGAACACTCACGATCATGTCTACTTTAAAAAGAAACTCGATCAAATGCGGTTCAACACTTTAGATCTTCGATGTCACAGACAGACACACGTCAAACACCCTTCTGGTATCCCCCTGGTTCACAATATGTATTCTGACTGTTGTAGTCTACTCCGTGGTCTAGTGGTTTAGAGCCTAGCTCTCGAGTTCGAGGTCATGGGTTCGATAGCCGCGATGGAACAACAAAAAATTAATTTTTCAAGTTTGCTTAGGACAGTGCAGGCTGATCACCTGATTGTCTGACAAGAAAGATGATCCATGAGTCGGATGGGCATGTAAAAAGTCGGTCCTGCGCCTGATCCCCCAGTCTAGAGTGCGGGTTGTAGACTTTAGGTAATTTCTTTAGTATTAGTCCCATGTTAGTTATTTTTGATAGCTGTTTGATATGAATTTCAGCTTGATAGCGTCAGGCGTCTGCAGACCGACGGACAGACAATCAGAGAACAAAGGGTTCCGTTTCTTTTGAGGTGCCAATTAACATCATCTAGGAAACCGTTTTATTAACATAGAAAATGCAGCGCTGTAAATTATTATGGCAAGGCTTCTCAGAAGAGGAGAGCAGAACTGCGGGCTCTTAATATTTTTATATATAAAAATGAATTGCTCTTCGTTAGTCTCGCTAAAACTCGAGAACGGCTGAACCGATTAGGCTATTTTTGGTCTTGAATTATTCGTGGAAGTCTAGGGAATGTTTAAACGGTTTTTTTTTTCATTTTTTTATGCTCAACGAAGTGGGCACGGGACAGCTAGTGCAAGTATAAAGGGTGTAAAAGAACAGTCACTTTAGCTTTGAGATACGAATATTCTTCCTTCCCTCATTTTGGAAATGTTTTGTTTTGTCAAAAACTCATTTTTTTTTTTAATTTTTACCATTTATATCTATTAAATAACGAAAAAGCAAAAAAAATATTGAATGAGAAAAGGTACTTAGTACATAATTATTATCATATCCCAAAGTTATAGTGACTGCTCTTTTTACACCCGATAAACAGACTGTGTAGTTAGTCTGTTTTTGGCCATACTCGTTGTAGGAGCGATAATCGGTCCGATTATTCTTCCACATGGCCTACGTTGTCTAGTGGTTCAGAGCTTCGCTCCCGACCCGGAGGTCGTGGGTTTGATTCCCGCGTTGGAACAACAAAAAAATATGTTGTTTTCAAGTTTGGTTAGGACAATGCAGGCTGATCACCCGATTGTCTGACAAGAAAGATGATCCATGCTTCGGATGGGCATGTAAAAGTCGGTCCTGCGCCTGTTCTCTCGCCAGTCGTGTCGGTTTACCGTCCCACTGGGTTATGAGAGTAAAAGGAAGAGAGAGTGTCTTTGTGTATTGCGCACACACTTGGGCACTATAGAATAACTCCTGCGTAGCTGGCCTGGTTTCAACGAAATCGGCTACCTACACCGAAATCGATGAGGGGAGCTATTATTATTACATGGCCTACTTATTTAATAATTGCACTTTTGCATTCGGTATGTTATAATTTTCTCCGACAAAAAATTGGTCACCGATAATCGGACGTTGCCCACCGATTATCGGTGTCTGATTTTTTGTCGGAATAGTATAGTCTAAGAGCCTGATTTCAGGCCAGAAATCAGGCTCTTAGAACGCAGGCTTTTAAATATCTAACGATTTCAACACAGTACTGTTGTCTCGATATTTGGCCAGCTGGTATCGGAATATCATTAGCCCAACATGCTGGATTACTGGCTGCTCTCCAAAGGCTCCATAAGTCACTTACTCGGACTTAACGCAATTACTCCGCTTTCCGATTCGACACGAATAAACGAGCGTTGGTTGGAGTTTCGACTGTGTATCGGAAAGTCCACGGAAGAATTCTTTTCACCTTTACCACTAGTGGGAGGAGAAATCGAAATTGAATTTTCGTGGACTAACCCAACATGTCATAAGGATGAATAATGGTTTTGGCAGTGTATCAATTTATCGTATGTTTTTGTCGTAGCCACCTACACTAAACAGTAACATCGATTTTAATGAAAAAGATGTCAAAAGATTATAATAGTAATAATAGCCCGGGTAATATAATAATAATTACGGACGCTTCACACCGCGTCAATCTGGCCCCGTGCTAAGTATCACAAGATCTTGTGTTACATGGACCAGGGGCCTTACTCTTCAAACTGATTCAGATTCGATCGTGCCACGTACTTGCCAATAAATTGACGTTTGTTTATTTAGATTCTCAGTCGATTGATATGGTCGGAATTACTGTTACGATTATAGTTACGATTTAACGATTTTCTTTATCTTGGTTAGTTACAAAGCAATCCAAATAATATACCATAAGCCGTTTAGATCGAACTGATTCGATACTCGATAGTGTCGGGAGTAAGCTTGCAGAGTGCAGACAACAAAAACATATTTAATACTTTTATACTATACATATATTTAAGTGTTTTATTATACTACTCACATGATATTTAATTCACATCTATGGCCCCGGAACACAAAATTCTTTTTGTTATTTCAGCGGGATTTGAACCCACGATCTCCGGCTCCAGCAGCAACCACTGCGCTACGGAGGTCGTCAAAATACACATAGTCACGTAGTCAGGTTTAAGTTTCAATAAAAATGGTGGTTATTCCTGACCTTCTCCAAACTTACAGACTACCAGTAGCCCAAACAGGGACATTTGAAAGTTCCGTAAAGTAAAGTAAATCAAAACGTCAATTGTATTGAGTTGTCACGTTTCTCATACAATTATTAATCGTTAACGTTACTTTACGTAGCTTTCAAATGTTCCTGCTTGGACTACTGAACCGATGTTACTTATCGTATCGGACATTATGCATAAACTGCTCTTAGCGACCAAAACTCGCTTGTTAACTGCTGAGTTTAGTTTAAGCCTTCGATCAGAATTTCAAGCTAATAGTTAAATGACAACATTCAGGATGTTTTGTTTATACCCGATTGCGCCAGACGGAGGGTTATATTTATCGAGAGTATGTAATGTATGTATGTATTTATATTTGTTTGGCACGCTCTTCAGCCTGAATGTCTCGATGGATAGTAGCTTGAGAGATGTCGTTACATTTGTGTTTACTGTGAGAGTGATAGACTAAAGGCGTGTTTCACCAAGCAATGTTAAAGTTAATTCCATGTTAAAATACCATGCCTCCTCATTAATTGACAGGAAATACGAAAGAGATAACATGATATTTAACGAAGGATTAACTTTAACACTGCTTGGTGAAACACGCCCTTAGTCCCGATTTCATTTCACCAACGCATGTCAGTGTTAACGGCTTGTTAAAGTACCATTCCTTCTCATTCATTGATAGGAATTACGAAAGGGACAACATGATATTTAACGAAGTATTAACTTTAACATTGCTTGGTTAAACACGGCCTAAGACACGGAGGAAGCCTTTTTGGAAAGTAGATCTTAAAATCGGGCTCTGAAACGTCCCTTGAAACTCAGAGACTTGAAGGAGTCACTGGTGGACACAGCGACAAAGTTACCACCAGCACAGATCAGCAAATTACGCCTAGAAGCCTTCGTATCAAAACAAAAATCAGACGGTTTTTTAGTTTATTTAAGTATTAATTATGCACATAAACGATAAACAGTTTTCATAGAAATAGATACGACATAAAAGTTCTACTTATCTCTCTCTTCCAAGTCCAACAGTCCTACGGAGAGAAAATGTAAATGAGAGATATCAAGCAGTGCACAATCTATACATATAATAAATCTGTAGAGGAGTCGTGTCTGTACATTGAAGATATTTGAAAAAAAATATGATAGGGGACCTTTATTTACGCAATAGTACCCAAAACTATGATTTTTGAAATTTTTGTCTGTTTGTCTGTTTGTCTGTGGGTTTGTGCATGCTAATCTCAGAAACGGCTAATCAGATTAAGATGGACTTTTCACTAATATATTGCGGCAAGCTTCACTTAACATTTAGTGTTTGTTTTATGTAAATCGGTTCAAAAATAAAAAAGTTATGACAATTTTAAAAGATCATGTCGTTTTTGCTGGACGTTTGTAGGAAACGCGCGCCGGGTCCGGGAGCCGCGCGCCGCCCGCGCCGCTCCGCGCCACTATAAATTGTATTCGCAGCAAACGCACCGGGGCCGCGGGGGTGACTTTTATTTGTTAGTTTTAGGCTTGCTAGGTATTGTGTAATATTTTTAATGTAAGATTTTTTTTCTTGAGTTTATTACGAAAGTTATTTGTATAAAATCAGTTAGTACTTTTAGTGTAAAATCCTTTGTGATAAGTAGGTACTGTATACATATTTGTTAGCGTAGGTTAGTAATAAGTAAATAAATAAAAACCGGCCAAGTGCGAGTTGGACTTGCGCACCGATAGCTCCATACAAACCTGATTGACATAGAATTTTGATTTGGTTACAGCTTGAATATATTAGAGACCTAAGTATTTGTTATAAGTTTCAATTATACACATTCATGACAAACGGTACTAAGTTTAAAAAAATCTAAATATTTTTACTATCTAGGTATATAATGTTACTAAAAACGTATGGTTTTAGACGTTGCTTGGTTTCAAATTTTATGATTTTGAGTTCACGGGAAGTAACCTTTAGGTTTTGATTCCCTTACGAGTGTCGAAAATGACGAAATTTAGCGACATACCTAAGCGACTGCTTTTGGTTGCATTGGCTAAGAAGTCTGATTTTTTCACTGCTTCAAGGAACAGTAGGTATCCTGAGTATTTTATATAATTTTCATCTTGATACCTACACGCGTTTCTGAGTAAAAGGGTCTTGACAGACAGACGGACATGGAAATGATCTTATAATATGTGTTTCGTTTTTTCCTTTTGAGGTACGGAATTTTAAAAACAGTTTTAAGATTTTCATAAATATATTGCTCTTTTTTTTGTTTTTTCTATTTTATAATATATACGTTAAAAAACATCTTGATAGTTACTAAACTGTGTTACAGGGGAAAACTGTTGATACAACTCGATTCCAATCGAGTTACCTTTTGAAATTCTAGCCTTTAACAGATTATTATGGGTTTTTTTGCCAAATATCATAATATTGATAGAGTATTCTCATATACAAATCTATCTTACAAGCGATAGCGCGATGCAGAGCAGACCATAATAGCGACATCTATACGCCAAATGCCGTACTTTTAATACAATTATAGCAAAGTTGAGTAGGTACCTACATTAATACAATTAACAATACGTTATCCGAGAGTTATACTCAGCGTGCATCATTAGCAATGTATAATATTATTTTGCATTGTATATTATAGTTCTCATTCCGTCCGTTAAAATTCATACTACAGCCTACTATTGTCTATTACTGTACATTTTTATAGTCTTCTTTGTCCAAATTATGTATTCGATAACTGCATAATACATAGAATTTTGATTAACATAAGTATTGTGTTTACAGTTAATCTAAAAAAGTTATGTCAATATAAGATAGATTTATGTTTTTCTTGATATTTTTATTTCTTAGTTTTTATTATGGACGGAATGGTTTTTATGTTAGGTAAAACTTAGGTTTGTTTTCTTTCTTTTGGGACTTTCTATATTTTGCTATTTTTCTGTATAAAATCAGTACTTTAACAGTGAAGTAAGTGTTTGGTTATTAATAAATAAAAAACCGGGCAAGTGCGAGTCGGACTTACGCACCTAAAGGCTAAAAGACCGCAAAATTTTACGGCGCGCTGTCATCATTGTCGCCACACCAGCAGCGTCGGCGTAGAAACGATCATCGTCTGCAGTCGCTGCGGCGCTACTAGATATTCGTCGTGTATGTGAGCGTACTATCAAGTAGTCCCGTTCGCATTATAGTAATTGTAAACGGTCGTTTGTCAAGCTGGTAGTAGGAATTGTCAACATAAAGTAGTTTTTTAAATACCTCGACGACAGTTTTTATAACTAAAAATATTTTTAAAACAGATTTATTATAACACTGCCCTAAATTACTTTTCCACGCGTACGGAGTCGCGGGCACAGCTAGTTGTAAATATAATATGGAGTCGCTGATCATAGGAGTGGTATCTTCCATGTTAGCAGCAAGTTGCGATGACACATCCATTCTTTTTAGTGATGATTCTTATTTTAGTTTTTTTAATAAACGTATTTTATTTGCATCACAAAACGGTTTCTTTGCGTGTGATTTATTTTTAACACAGTCGTATTGAGTAATTAATACTCTCTAGAACGGAGACGTTTTATACAAATGCCTGGCTGATGCTGATGATGTTGTTTTAAGTGGAAGATGGTCGGGCGATTGGCCCTGGGGGACGGCAGTTAGGAGTGGGGACGCCGAGCGCCGACGGACGCCCGCGTTAGTGGACCCCAACTGCTCGCATCAGCCACGATCTTTGGATGAGGCAGTTGTAGGTGGGTTCAGTAGATTGTAATTACTTTTCAGACTAATGAATTATTAGAACGTAAACTGCATGACATGATAAAATACATGACAGATGGAATGTTGGAAGTAATATAGAGTGCCAGGTATATCGGATGCTCACTTTATAAATATAAATATTTATTTTACACAATAATAAATTACATTGATTAATTTTTTAATAACCTGTAAATAAATCCAACAAACCCACTTGCCGAGTGTTGCAAACTACCCCTTGAAATACTTTGGGAGAGGCTTATGTCCAACGGTGGTGTTACATATTTTAAATATGGCGCCTTTTAATGTGTACCTATCATAGATAGCGTTGCCAGATCAAATCAAATCAAATCAAATCAGACGTCCCGAATTTGGCGGGACGTCCCGATTTTAAATCAAATTTTAATGTCCCGCGCGGGACAGGCTCAGTCCCGTTTTTCGATTTAGATTTAGATTTCTGTTTTTTCTTTGTTCTTTTTAAAATTCTGAATTAATTTAGATTTTTTTATTTTTACTCGAAACTACGAAAGAGTAAATTTGAATTAAAAAAATCATATTTTTATTAAAATACAATTTCGATGGATATTTTTACTATATTATACTGTCACATAAACGTTATTTGAATTGAAATGAAAAGATAAACTTTCAAAAACTTTTTTTTATATAATATATAACGTTTATTTTACCATGTCCCGCTTTCAACGAAAGAATCCCGCTTTTTTCACTCAAAAAGTTCCAAAATCCCGACTTATCAAAACATATATCGCAACGCTGATCATCATCTAGATGACTTGTACAGTGTACACGTATTACTGCTCTGTGTTCTCTTGCTCTCTGCGATACGCGTAGCCATGTCATGTACATTTTGTAAATCCTCAAGCTTATAATAAATCCGTGAATATTTCTTTTATAGCTCGTTTAATTTATCAGGTGGACGTCAAAGCTGAGCTGGAACAGCGCCTCCACACTTCGAAGCTCCTTGGCGTCCCACCGTAACGCAGTTAGGCCGGGAGCCGGGCTCCAAGCCGCAAGTCGCAACCTTCACGCGACATTAGCAAATGGACCTTTGACCTTGTACGATGAGAGGAAATATCACGGGCTAGATAAATGATAAATAGATAGTCTATTGCTGTCCCGTAACTGCCCGATCAAACCGATGGAGACAAAACTTGAACTTAAATTACCTATCGACGAGTAGGAGACCCCTTTTTTTCGTCAAAAACTTAACCGATTTAGGTCCTTAGGATTAGGATTATAAAGGAACAAAAAGCTTGAGTTACGAGTATGTTCCGAGTTTCCTGGATGTTATAATCACAGCCAAATATCTGGCCATACTTTTTAGATTTTTGAACGTCTATATTTCTTTTAATAATTCATTTATGAAAAAAGGACGTGAATACATAGATATTCAGGAAAAAATTGTTACTCTAGTGGCATCATCCAGGGCGGAAACAGGGGACCCTTAGTGTTTCCTCTTAAGCCCGTGCACTGCTTAGCACTTCTCTACCTTATGCCCATAGCAGTAAAGGCGACCAGTGGTACATCAGCACGTACCGCACCGTACCGCACCGGCAATAAGCGACCATGGTAAAAATTGCTCCGAGGCCTATTTCTTCGAATTTTATTTTTAGATTAGGTGGGTCCGCTACTACTTAAGTGGAAAAAGTTGCCTTGGTACCTGTACGTTTGGCGTCTACTTTATCGATTTACGAGAAATGGGTTAATGGGTAGACCCATACATATTATGTTACTGTAAAATGTCGAATTACAGTAAATGTTAAGATTTATAAATAAAAATAATAAAATAAAAATCATTTATTTTCAGACCATAGATCCATAGTGTTAGTAACAATTATTTACTTTAAGATTATTTAAGTTAATGAAAAACAAAAAAATTAAATTAAAAGATCATTTGCTCTACAGGTTCACCGTACCTTCATCACATGTAGCTCGATGAACCTGCCCACCAGGGCTGAATCTAATCGGTCATCCACCATCCTCAGGACTCTGTTCGAGCTCTGTCTTACCCTATACACCAGCGAGGCAACCTTTTTTCGCATTACTGCGTAAAAGTCATCCACGCTGGCATCAGCAAACATACCCGATGCGCTACAGTACCGTGGAAGCCGGAACAGAGCCCTGAAGATGTTGTATT
This sequence comes from Celastrina argiolus, assembly GCA_905187575.2. Classification (NCBI taxonomy): domain Eukaryota; kingdom Metazoa; phylum Arthropoda; class Insecta; order Lepidoptera; family Lycaenidae; genus Celastrina; species Celastrina argiolus. The sequence goes on from LR994585.1 coordinate 2,263,878, forward strand.
AAATGCGGAGAGTATCGTAAGACACCTTAGTAAAGTTGGCCCACAAGCTACTCGTGTAAAATGTTTGGCAAAATGCTTTAAAATCTTCACCTCAGCTGTTTGTGTGATCTTCACCGCAGCATTTATGAGTAGTACCTAAGATTTACCAACTCTGAATGGTAAAAACCCGAACGATTTTGGGATTTCCACTTTTACTTCACTTGGTAAGTCTTGGTGAGACAAATGAGTAAATTACCACTATAATAATCATATTACCTACTATATTACTATGCTACCTACATCAAAATATGTAGATACCTAAGTTTTTAACAGAAATAAGTTACTAATTAGTATTAATCTTTGTTTTATTCCCGACCAACAACCAAATTTAGTAAAATTCTAGTAAGCGAATGCCATCAAGGTGCAGTGTTACCTATGTTACGTCACCTAATGGTAATTTTCCTAGTAAATACTCCGTTTTAGATTTAGAAAACTTAATACCATTTTCGTGAAACCCATTTTGTATTTGTTGTGTGTTTTTGTTTACTTTTATATTACATTGGAATTTGAACCAACACGCTCCCGTGAAAGTTGCACTCAAGAAAAGTATAAAACCTGTGTAAAACATAACCACAAAATATATTTATAAACAGGGTAAGTTCGCCTGTTCGCGTCCATCGCCCTATTCGCGTCCATTTTGCGGAGCGCCATATAAAAATCCTCTAAAATAAGTCAACTAACACACTTATCAAACGAAAAGTCATTACCGATTATACCTAAATGTATAAGTGACACGCACGCATATACAAAAGTTCTGTGCGTCAAACCAATCAATTTAAAAAAATATGTCAATCTCGGATGTTCAATTAGGAAGCGCATACCGCGGGATTTTTAGATAAAAAATAGTGTGCAGAGGTGCGTTTGATAGTAAGTTTTTTAATGTTTTATGTGAATTTTTGGATACATAGCAGTTTCTACACGTTTATAGTGAAAAAAGGAATAATATTACTTATGAATTTGCTTATGTTTTTTATATTTAACGAATAAAATAAGGTGGACGCGAATTACTACATCGAATTTTACAAAACTTCCACTTTGCGTCCGCATTGGACGCAAACTATACCGATGTTGGATAATACTAAACCATATTGCGTCCACTATTTTTGTTAAACAGTTGCTTGTAAAAATAATTTGAAAATAAACAATATGTTTATTATACCTAATTATAATTTTTTTTTACCAAGACGACGTGTTTTTAATTCTATGACGAGTGAAATGTTCTATTAAATGTAACGACATATTAAATTCAGATGTAGAAGACGATGATGAGAAAACATAGGCTCTGACCTATTAGATGGTGTCATCTAAAATGCACGCAATTTGTTTTGGCCAAAGTTTTGACCAGTGTTATTAATTGAAATTCTAAGGCTATAATATATATATGTTACCGGCCAAACCCGATTTAAGGACAAACTAGTTTTGCCTAGGCTTAACTAGTTCTTCCTATACGCGATAGGATTAACCAGTATAGCCTAGTCCAAACTAATTTGTCCTAAGCCCGATAGGATAAACCAGTTTAGACTAGGCCAAACTAGTTTATCCTGATATAGATACGCACACTCTAGGATAAACTGGTATGGCATAGTCTACACAGTTAAAACATTTGGCGGGGTCGGAAAGTAGTTGAAAAACTGTTCCACAAATAGATGCCAGTGCAAGAACCTTACTCTTCAATTCTAAATGCCACCAAAGCAAACCATGTAAAAATAAATAGCAATTTTAATAATTGACATAATACTGGTATGATTATTGTATGATTGTTTGTATTTTATTTTATTTTATTTTATTTTAAGATACATGGAAAACTTACAGCTAGGAACAATATTTAAAATAATAACAGAATGCATAATTAAAGAGCCAATTAAAAGTTTTCGCTGGTAGTAACAGTGTACACATTGACGTGAGCATAGATTTAAAACACAATAAGAAAAATTTATAAAATCAAACAAAAGAATGAACTCTAAACTTATAAAATAATAATAATAAAAACAATAAAAAACATAAAAATTATAAATGCAATTTTAAATATAGGTTGATCGCAATTACATAACAATGCTTTCCAAGTTGTCACCAGCACATTTCCCGGTAAGAAGCCTCTTTAGAGCCGCGACATTACAATTAAAAATGTCCAGGTCTATTGTATATTACCATTTATAATTGAGACATTAATTATTTCTTCTATTAAAAAAAACATTAATTATTTGTTAAATATGGTACAATTGTTTGATTTAGTAGATCATAGTTTGATTGATCTTATTTTTACTTAACGACGAATCATTATAGTTTAATAAATATGATTATTTTTCCCATTAACGAGTATTTTATTTAGTTTATCTATTTATTTTGACTTTCTTGATATACTTTAATGTTTAGATTAGGCCATACAAGTTTATCCTAGAGTGTGCGTATCTATATCAGGATCAACTAGTTTGTCCTAGTCTAAACTGGTCTATCCTATCGGGCTTAGGACAAATTAGTTTGGACTAGGCTATACTGGTTAATCCTATCGCGTATAGGATGAACTAGTTGAGCCTAGGCAAAACTAGTTTGTCCTTAAATCGGGTTTGGCCGGTAACATTTATACTATAAACATATATGCTTAATACTTGCTATGTTTATAATATGATAATTTATGTATTCAATAATTCTTTTAGTTACGGGTATATAAATAGACAAATATATTTTGCAATAATTATAATCATTACCTTGTGATTTTAGTGTAAAGTTTGTATACAGAACTGATTACTGTTCATCCTTAAAGTTGCAATCAATACCAACTTGCCTATAATTACTTAATTTTAAAGCTAAACCAATATTAAGAAGAATTATTTTTTATAGTAAGTAATTTATTTAATTACTTATAATAATTTTGATTTTTTAATATTAAAATATTCTTAAATATAGAAATTGTTAAAATACAATCATTCTTTACAAATTCTTAAATATATCATCCTTTTAAAGGGGTGATATCCTTTTTTAAGCTGCTGGACGCAAACTGGTCCACGGGTGGACGCAAATTGGATTTTGTGGACGCAAACTGGGTAAAACGCTTAATTCCAAAGTTTATCTAATTTAAAACAAAACACAAGATGTTTCGAACAAAATTGAAAGTTTATCTTAAAATAGACTATTTATTGAATACATTACACAAATTTTTCATAGAAATTAGTGCTGGAGCTTTTTTATAATCGCCGTCAAACTTGCCAACTGCACTAAATGGACGCGAACTGGCGAAACAACTAATCTTTGTTTTATTCCCGACCAACAACCAAATTTAGTAAAATTCTAGTAAGCGAATGCCATCAAGGTGCAGTGTTACCTATGTTACGTCACCTAATGGTAATTTTCCTAGTAAATACTCCGTTTTAGATTTAGAAAACTTAATACCATTTTCGTGAAACCCATTTTGTATTTGTTGTGTGTTTTTGTTTACTTTTATATTACATTGGAATTTGAACCAACACGCTCCCGTGAAAGTTGCACTCAAGAAAAGTATAAAACCTGTGTAAAACATAACCACAAAATATATTTATAAACATAACCTATTGAGTTATCTGGTCAGAGTAATGTATTACTTTCACTGTAAAAACACCATTTTGACACTGCCGACTGTAGAATAAAGTCTATGGATTCATAGTCGCATAGTAATCATTGTATTGGCCAATTGGCATCACTGACTAATCTATGGTTATGTCATGTCATATGTCATAGAGGGGTTTGTTTACGTATGGGTTAAATTTATTTGGGACGTACTATAAAATATATGTGAAAATTTCGGTTAGTGTTGTGAAATGTTTGTTTACGTTTAGGTTAAGTTTAAAAGGGAGGTACCACTTATAAGTGATGATATTGAGGAATAGACGCGGGCCTTTGTTTTTAACTTGTTTTTTCCTCAGGCGTTTCCGAGAACCGGCGGACTTTCACAACATTGGCTTTCACCGAGCTCAGAAAACCGAGTAAACAATAATTAATACGTAGCCACCTAAAATACATTTAAATTACTCAAATTACCGTTTTAGCGCTTTGATATTTTCTCTAGAGTTCCACGAAGTCGGTCGGACTTACCTTATAACTTTATGCGTAAATTATATTCTTGTATTAAAAAATAATGTTCTGGAGATTATAATAAAATTATATTACACAGATAAATACTTCTAACACCATATTTTCGGAAAAGAGACTCGTTCTATCTATCTACTTTGCATGTAACCTCTTAATATTTTTAACTTTTAGCCGTCTTTTTAATTGCATATTTAAATAAGTGTTTGCTGAAAATAGAACAATATATTTTGGTTAGACAAATTAATTAAGGAAACGAATGCATTTAAATTCATTAATGAAAGAGATAACAAACATCATATTTTCGGGGAATAACTAGATACTCGTTCTATCTACTTTCCTAGAACCTTTGGCTGGAACCTATTCATATTTTAACATTTAGCAGACTGTTTAAACTGCATGATATGAATATTATTTTGTTTGTAGAAAATAGCACATAATTTATTATGGTTGCTTTTTAGTATCGTTTTTAACATAATTCCAAAAAAAATTTTTATGTATAGGTATGTAGGTACACCGATTACTCTGAGATTAATTATCCGATTTGCGTGATTCTTTTTTTTATTCGGCGCTGAATAGCTGCGATGTGGTCCCATAAAAATTTTACATAGTTAAGCCTAGAGTTTTTATTTGATAATTTTTTTCAGATGTGATACATATTTGACGGTACATTTTTATATTGATGATTTATGTAGGTATAGGTAATGTAGGTTTCAGTACTGCTAATTTAGGAGTGTTTCACTTTCGCATTTATAATTTACTCTCGACACAATAATTATATGTATTATATTATTTATAATTTCAATTATAAATATGGCGACTGTCATTATGTATGTTACATCGTAGCTACTAAACGGATTCATCTTTTACTTCGACTTATAGACACAAAGAAAAAATAAAAAAGGAAACATGTGCGTTTAAATGTAAATTACATGAATACCTGTTAAGGGAACAAAAATACTCTGTATAATGTGTTACGAATCTAACAGACTCTTTATAATATAAGTATATTATCTCTTTTAATAAACTTTGTAAAAAACTTTGTAATATTCTGTATGTCACATTATTAATGTTGTTATTAGTTTTATGTCTTTTTTTCTGTTTTGCATAATATTATTAGTTGATATTATAGTTTTATAATAGTTTTTTTATTTTAGTATCATGTCTTTTGCATTTACTATCATTATGTAATACCATAGACCAATTACATGTTACTAAGCGCAATTGATCTCATTAATTTTTTTTTGTACATTTTCTTACATTATTGAGTTTAATGTTAATTTTATATTAGTTATTATTACTTGTTAATTATTTTGTTAAGTAATTATTATTTTTTAATTTACGGTGCTCACTGAAAATCAGTGTTGCAAATATGTTTGCAACACATGCTGAGTGGGCCCCAATTTGGTAATATTTAATGTTTTTTATAATATGCTATTTTTATGTTGTTTACATATTATTTTACCAAATAAATTTTCTTTTCTTTCTTTCTTTCTTTAAAAAAACGGACTGCAACAACTTAATAATGAGTTTCAAGTCAGTCTTTTTGGAGTCGGTGGCAGCTAAAAAAATAACGTTAGAATGTTATTTTTTTAGCTGACACCGACTCCAAAAAGAACATTAATTGTAACTATACTATAAAAGTATTATTTTATGTTTTTTAGTAGTTGAAGTCTGTTTTTTTAAAGTAGTTTCTTTTACAATTTTCGTTGAAGCAATTTAGTTACGTTCAAAAGAGTTTGTTTCGACCTATGTTAACCCTGTGAGCAACAATTGTTTAATATTAAACAACGTGTTAGGTTCAAAAGAGGGGTCTATCTGACCCCATGTCCAGGTCCAGACGTCGTCCTGTGACCTGTTGCGTTTGTTTACGTTCGAGGGCCAGCGATCTAGAACTTTCTAAGCCAACCAAACAACTTTGAACCTTCTGCCCTCAACATAAAGTGTAATCCACCTGTCGCATGTGTTATTGTTTCAACATAATATTACCGTAACATTCTAGAATGTTCCAAGTCCTCCTAGGCGACGAGTGATTTTGAATCGTACGATCAATCACATAGAAGTGTATTTCCGTTGGAGAAAGTTGGAATCAAGTTACATCGGACTGATAATGATACAAGCCACTTTTAAGGAAATCGCGTACAGTCAGGAACATTTGTTTGAATTAGGTAAGCAATATTCGTATAATAGATGTGGTAATAGCCAATTCCGAAGTTGGTATTACCCATTTATTATTTACATTGGGTTTTTTACACGCTTTATATTAGCTTCACTTTTATGTTTGTAACCGAATCCTTTGCGCGCGATTTTTTATCACTTTAACCAGTCATTACTTTGGCCAGTCATTCAAAATTTGCATATGTACCGAGAGCTGATGATAATACAACACTGATATGATACGATTATTCCATTATTTCAATAATTAGGTGTAGGTGATAAAAATTTTGGAAAGATGTTACTACTCCACAGCTATGTAGACTGTAGAGTCTACAATATATTTGAATTTTCATTATACAGTACGAATATTATATGGTGTAAATGCAAATTAAATAAATCTAGCAATTAATAAAAAATACACAGCTAATTATATAATTTTTATTGACTTTTGGACTCATTACGCAGAAAATCAAAAGAATGAGCAAAATTTTAAATAATAATTATTGGTTTTAGTTTTTAAACTTTTAAATTTGAATCAATTAAATAAAATTATCTATATCTTTTTCGGAAAACGATTGTACGCAGATTGGTGTAATGTCTAGGAAGGGTTAACGACGTGACGTCACAATCGGTTGTTCCCTTCCCGTTTACACATTATGTTATTACATAATATGCATGCACATTATGTATAAAAACCTGAAAATATCACGTTAACTAATAGTTACTCTTAGCAAATTTTTGCATAACACAAAAGCAATAATTTAATTTCTTGGCATTAGAAATGACAATAGTAATGTCATAATAATGACGTAATAAGTCTGCCTGTCTGTGATGCTAACGGTACCCGCACGCACTTGTCTACCTAACTGTACAGGGTGGGGTTACAAACCGTTGGTGCACTCTCGGCACAAAAGGAATAATGATTAATGTTACCGCAAAATACCGCTAAAGTTCTTAATCTTAGTGAGTAGTGTCATACTCTAATCGCTAACGGCTAACAGCTTATAGTTAATGTTCTGGGAGGTGGATAGATCAGTTATAATGCTAAATTGGTGTTAAATGTCGAAATAAATCCCTTATTAGGTTATAAGATCTCATTTATCACTGGTTTCTGTAAACAGAGCATAAGTTGGTGTCAAGATGCCGGGACTTCCTTATCCGCCGAAGTTTCACTTCCTTATCCGGAAATTTTCAGGATCAAATTGTAAAAAGTAGAACATAAATAAAACACCAATATGGATATCGCTCATATCGCAAATACGGATTGACCAAAATTCACACGGGGTGAACGCACTGTCACATAAATAACCCAGATTCGGCGACCGGCGTGAGTCACCTGCGCCGGCGTTTCACTTTCCCGCGCGAGTTGCCCACACCTGGCGCGCGGCTGCGTACCCCGGCACCTTCGAGAACACGCTGAGGCTATATAAGCCCCGCGCGACCGCCGCCGGCGCTCACAACACACGCGATGCACAGATACGCGCTCCCGATCCTCGCCCTGCTGGCAGTCGCCGCCGCCGGCGACCACAAGCACAAGAAGGAGGCCCCCGTCGACCCCTTCGCCGTGCTCGACAAGCACATCTCGCACTCCATCGCCTACCAGTACCTGTGGCCGTGGAGCACGCTCATCCGCGCCGCCGCCGCGCTCGACCTCGAGGATAGCCTGGAGGACCCGCAGATCGTCTCCGACTCCGAGAAGTACCAGATCAACCTGCGCGTGAGGAGGTTCAAGCCGGAGGAGCTGAGGGTCAAGGTCAAGAACAAGTATGTCATCGTCGAGGGCAAGCAGACGTCGACGGACGAGATCCAGAAGCTGATGGCGAACCATTTCGTGCAGCGGTTCGTGCTGCCGGCGGGCACCAGGCAGGAGGAGGTCACCGCGGTGCTGAACGAGAAGGGGGTGCTGTCGATCTACGCGCCGAAGCACGAGCTGCCGCCGCCGCCGCCGGAGCGGGACGTGCCCATCCAGGTGATCCTGCCCGAGGAGAAACCCGAGAAACCGACGGAGATTGTGAAAGTGGAGGAGACGACTAAAGCGAAGGAGCCCGAGACGACCACCTCGCCCCTGGAGCAGGTGGAGGCGGAGGCGACGACCCACGCCGGCAAGATAAGGAAGAAGGAGCTGAAGACGGCCAACAAGACCACGAAGGACAATGAGGTGACGAAGGGCGGAGACGGGAACGGCCTGGACTACGCGCTGATAGAGACCGACGAGTGAACTGACGTGTGATAAGACTGAATATAGCTTTAGTGAGAGTTTTCGATTTATTTCTGTCGCAGCGGACAGACCCGACACATATAGACTTCCATCAGGTGGCGGAAATGATTTTGAAAACTGTTAATTTAAGAATTTCGCCCACTTTCTGCCACCAGACGGCGCATGGTGTATATCGGGTCCCATGAGGAACGGCTGTCAGATGTCACGAACATGAAATCCTCATTGAATGTGTCGTGATGTCGCGATGCTGTGTTGTTAGTTAATGTTATTTTATAAATTAAAAGTTATTTATTACGAGCTCGTTTCATTTACAAAGGTTTGTTTACATCGCGGGCTAATTAGTTTTCATTTGCGCCCGTTTTTAATATCGCAACACACACATCCTTATTTGTTTTACGAAAATGTTATTCGTGGTTATACATACCTTTCATCAGCTAGCTAAATTATCTCGTGACTCTTTATGAACACTTGTTATAAATTTGCATATGCAGGGACTGTGATATTAGTCGATTAGTAAACAGGACAGCTATACTTTGATCTGTCTGTTTATATGCAATGTGTCCCCAATGCAGTTCCAAGGCATGACTTAGACCTCATTGCACAATGCACATACGTAAATCTATAGTGAGTTGTGACTTACTGGCATTAGTAGGCAACGTCCGTCTCTAGGGACTTTATTTATAAAACTATTTAAACCTCAACTTTTTGTGACTTTTATGGAGATCTTGAATCGTGATTTGTCGAGTTATAGTAAGTAATGTAATAATAATAGCTCCCCTCACCGATTTCGGTGTCGGTAGCCGATTTCATTGAAATCAGGCCAGCTACGCAGGAGTCATTTTATAGTGCCCAAGTGTGTGCGCAATACACAAAGACACTCTCTCTTCCTATTACTCTCATAACCCAGTGGGACGGTAAACCGATACGACTGGCGAGAGAACAGGCGCAGGACCGACTTTTTACATGCCCATCCGACGCATGGATCATCTTTCTTGTCGGACAATCAGGTGATCAGCCTGCATCGTCCTAACCAAACCTGAAAACAACATTTTTTGTTGTTCCAACGCGGGAATCGAACCCACGACCTCCGGGTCAAGAGCGAAGCTCTGAACCACTAGACCACGGAGGCGGTCAAGGAGTAATGTATATGAGCTGCCGAAACAAAAAGATATCTACGCATCCTTCTCTTCACACTATATCCGGCTTAAATGAACCATGAATCAACCTGTAGGCAATATTATTTATATTGAGTAAAATCATTTCTAGTTGAGATATAGGAAGTGTTGATTATTAATCAAAAAATCCTAATATTTCCCCGAACTCAATAATTCCTAAGCAAAGTAGGTAACCAAAAAATATTTAGTTACACAAATATTCTCCTTCGAAAATCTTTATAAATTTTTGGCTAGTGAAAGTAAAAGTTAATTAAAATACCTAAAAACATTTCGACTCCGCAAAAATGCAATCGCTCGTCCATCATCCGTCACCAGTCGAGGACAAAAAGGATTTCCATCGGCTTCGCTGACAGTTTAACCCAATTTCAATTAAAAGTTCCGCTAAATCTTGGGAAGATAAAACTCTAACTAACAACTTGGTAGTTGCTTAAGGCCGTGTTTCACCAAGCAATGGTAAAGTTTAACGCCATGTTAAAATACCATGCCATCTCATTCATTTACAGGAAATACGAGCGGAATAACATGAACCAAGTTAATCCTTCGTTAAATGTCATGTTGTTCCTCTCATAATTCCTTAAATTAATGAGAAGGAATGGTATTTTAACAAGTCGTTAACACTAACATGCGTTGGTGAAATCGGGACTTAACGTTTTGAGATTTACAACGAAAAAATATGCGATCGAATTAAAAGTGCCTTTGCGGGATGTAAAGGATATTGTATTGCCCACTTCGTTAAGCAAACAAACCGTTTAAATCTTCACGGGACTTCCACAAATATTTCAAGACCAAAAATAGCTGAATCGGTTCAGCCGTTCTCGTAGTTTTAGCGAGACCAACGAACAGCAATTCATTTATATACCTAGGTATATTTAGATTCTCCGACCGAAGTTACCACTCTTTAAATACTGTAGTTCGTGGGACATGGGTTTTAAACATGGTTGCCTAGCACATACGGCATTCTCACAACATAATATGCGGCCTAGTCCAGAAGAATGAAAGATCAGTACGTCTGGGGCCAACCAACATAGTTGGCCTAGTCCAGAGGAATGACTGATCATTACGTCTATTATTCAAAATTGCTAATATAGATACATATCTTTATTATTATTTATTAAGAATTGATTATATTGATCGCTTATAATATAACCCTTATTATTATTTTTGTTACCTACTCTTGTTTTCTTCCTAAACTGTATTTTTGTTATTTACTTAATTTATATATTTTATTCTAGGTGTCTTTATGTGTGTTGAAAAATAAACTTCTTTTCTTTCTTTCCGAGTTTAACCCTGTGCGGGTTTCCTCACGATATCTTCCTCCGCCGGAACGTCCGTATAATGTACTTGAGATCTGAAAAAACTCTCAATGGTTCATGCCACAACCTTGGAATCGAACCTGCACCCTTTCGACTGCTAATAAACGCCTACCCACAACCACGCTCTAGTCTAAATATGCTTTTTTAAAGTTAGTTAAACGTGCCGACCGCCGGAGTTTTGAGGTTTGAGTTAGTGCCTGGGTTTGTGTCGTTAATACTCCGGCCTGGCTTGAGGTCTTAACCGTAATTACTCCAACTATCAAAGCGACGTTAAGGTCCAGACAAGAAGCCCTCTAAATGCAGCGCTGTGAGCCAGGGAATATTGAACCGATCCTTTATCCTGTAATAATAAGGGGTAAAAGCTATATATTATAATAATATCTATAGACGCTTCACTCCACGTCAATCACGTCAATCTGCTTAGCCATGTGCTAAGTATCGGAAGAACTCGTGTTACAGGTACCAGACAACGGAAATATATATTTAATGCTTTTTATACTACCTATATACACATATTTAAGATTTTTACTATATTAATACACATCCATAACCCAGGAACATTGAGAACATTTTGTTCCCTCGGCGGGATTCGAACCGGCAACCTCTCGGTCGAGCACCAACGCGCTATACCACTGCGTTACGAGGTCGTCAAACTGTTATTTCCTTCTCAGTAAATACTAACCTTTTCCCCTTATTTTTGGAATATCTTATAGGATAGATTGATTTAACATCGGGAGTTTTATTGACGAGCTATTCCTACTTAACGCCTCCGTGGTCCAGTGGCTTAGCGGCCAGCTCAGTTGGAACAACAATAAATGTAGTTTTCAAGTTTGGTTAGGACGAAGCAGGCTGATCACCTGATTGTCTGACAAGAAAGATGATCCATGCGTCGGATGGACATGTAAAAAATCGATCCTGCGCCTGTTCAGCGCGTGGTGCTCGACCGAGAGGTTGCGGGTTCTAGTCCCGCCGAGGGAACAAAAAGCTTTCGATGTTCCTGGGTCATAGATGTGTATTAAATTTGTGTATAAATATAAAAAAAATCTTAAATATATTGTGTATAGAATAAAAGTATTCAATATATATTTTCTTTGTCGGGTACCTGAACCACAAGTTCTTCATATACTTAGCACAGGGCCAGAATGACGTAAAGCGTCAATAGATATTATTATTATTATTCGGGTAAGAGACGGAAAATTGACCTCCGACTGCAAGAATTGTACACCAATACATCAACGTATCTTCTTTAGCGGTTACTAGATGTAGCAACAAAATAAAACATTTATAACATAAATAGAATGTGTTATAGTGTCAAGCTGACCGGCTAACTGTAGTTTCATGTTTTGTTTTTATTTGCAAGTATTATATTGAAATTGGAAAGTTAATTGCAACGCGGTGAAAGTACCGTGCGCTAGGTCTTAAGTTTAAACTCTCAACAGATATTAATGTGTTACCCGACTACGGCGGAAGGAAGGTTAATGATTTTGGTAGTCCATGTTATATGTATTTTTATTCCTCCCATTTTAAGCGCCTCCGTGGTCTAGTGATTCTGAGCTTCGCTCTCGACCCGGAGGTCGTGGGTTCGATTCCCGCGTTGGAACAACAAAAATGTTGTTTTCAAGTTTGGTTAGGACAATGCAGGCTAATCACCTGATTGTCTGACAAGAAAGATGATCCTTGCGTCGGATGGGCATGTAAAAAGTCGGTCCTGAGCCATTCGTGTCCGTTTACCGTCCCACTGGGTTATGAGAGGAAAAGGAAGAGAGAGTGTCTTTGTGTATTGCGCACACACTTGGGCACTATAAAATAACTCCTGCGTTTCCTGGTTTCAATGAAATTGGCTACCTACACCGATATCGGTATATTATTATGCGTAGTATGGCTGTCACACAACATTAAAATTAAAATGCTCCACACGTGCTCCACACTATATGCGCAAATCGTGCGCAAAGAACTTTACACATTTTTCACAGACTTTTCAAGTTGTAGAGAGTTTAAACAAAAATTCCGCTGCAACTTTCAACATCTCGCTCGCAAGTGTTGCGTAGCTGCCACGACGCTTAACTGCAGTGTGCAGAGAGACAATGAAGTCATGTAGACTGTAGTACAAGATATTACAAGACATAAATCTGTTACGACCACATCATTTACTATCCGTTTTACTGCCCGCCGCTGCCCCGGCTCGTAAACCAGTACTCTGTTTTGTGGGGTTAGCAGGAACAATTGACAATTACGTATTCGTTAGCCATTCTATAACACAACTGGTCCAATGTAATCTGAACGTGACAAAGAAACAATGACTCTACTTTTTTAAGTGCCAATTTCACCAACACAAATTTATCCCTCTCGTATTTCCTGTCAATGAATGAGATAGACAAAAAAAAGAAATTGTGAAAAGTAAAAAAATTTTTTAGTTTTTGACAAAAAAAATATTTAAAAAAAATATATTTCCAAAATGAGGAAAGGTAGTATAATCGTATCTCAAAGTTATAGTGACTGCTCTTTTTACACACGGTATTTAAAATTTTAGTGAGTCAAAATTTTATTCTAATATTTCACATGGTTTTAAGGAGACAAAACATTGCATACTGCGAATCCAGTGAAAAAAATATTTTTAATATTTTTTCGAAATGGGAGTTTAACTTCACCGTTTTACGCGGACGAAGGGAACAATGGCACTCACAATGACATATTAATATGGTAGAATTAAATCTTTGTTTGCATTTCGAACAGATTATGGAAGCGATGAGTTAAATCGTATGACGCAGCTGTCAGATGTCCGACAGACGAGGCCCCATAACTCAGGGGCAGGCCCCACGTACACCGTTAATGTCCAATCACAAGCTTCCGGAATCCGGACAGAGGGCCGATTTGCATGTCGTAAATACTTGGCAAATGACAATTCAATTTATAACCGTCAGCCGATAAATATAAGGACGGAGACTAACCCCCGGTTTCTAAATGACAAATCAACGCCAAATCAAGAAATCGATGTTCAAATTTCTTGTCGAGTTTAAATTTATCGTTTAATACTGATTAGTTAGTTTCATCGTTGATTTGCCTTTTGGAAACCGGGCGTTGTACAAAAGACGTACACATGATATGATATGACGTGACGATCGAATCCGAATCAAGTCGAATCAGTTTGGAGAGTATGGCTCCTGTGCTGAAGATCATAAACTCACTTTTACCAGCGATATATCTAAGTCCAAGGGCTCATGGGTATACTCCGCACTGATACATGATATTACAGTTGTATCACAACGACCTTCGCTGCCGATTTTCGTACAAATATTCATTCAAGGTCATTGGCATTATACAAACCCTTAAAATACACAGAAGGCTTATACCCTAAATTTTGTTCAGTGATAAAAAACAAAGTTTTTAATTTGAGCGTGTAATGATAGACTAGGCTCACAGAAATAAATAAACCGCTGTGTTTCTGTTTTCTGCTACCAAATTACAACGTTAGGGTCCGGTTACACTTACCTGAGAGCTGAGAGCGAGTTTTTTCGCAAATCAGAGCCCTATAACTTCGATGAGGACAAAACTAGAAGCCTGTATTTTTAGTAACCAAGCAGTAATATCTGCTTTGTTACTAAAAATACAGGCTATAAAGACACTGTATAATATTTAATTTTACTTAATTTGAAACATAAGTTTTAGAATTATAACTTGTCAAAGTTTCTTAATTACCGACTTCAAAAAAAGGAGGAGGTTCTCAATTCGTCTGTATGTATAATATTTTTTTTTTTTTATGTATGTTCACCGATATTTTCGTCAATTATAGACGTCAATTATAAATAAAAAATTTTTTTGTTGGATAGAGTTCACTTCTGGGGTGGTCCCATTTTCACCAGGTCAGGATCTGATGATGGGATCCATGAGAAATCGAGGGCAACCACCGAAAATTGTATGCTCGTATGGTGTTTTTGTTACGTAATTATGTCTTACTCAGGTATATGCTTCAGGGTGTCAACATCTGATGCTGCTGTGCTGATGATGTAGCTACAGTACTCCTTAACGGTTAGGAGTTGGAAGGCAGTACTGTAATTGGTCGATGGAAACTATTTAGTAGTATGTAGGGCTAACATGTTGCTTGTGAGGTATGCTTGAATTAACATCTGATGCTGCTGCGCTGATGATGAAGCTACAGTACTCCTTAACGGTTAGGAGTTGGGAGGCAGTACTGCAATTGGTCGATGTAAACTATTTCGTAGTATGTAGGGCTAACATGTTGCTTGTGAGGTATGCTTGAATCAACATCTGATGCTGCTGTGCTGATAATGAAGCTACAGTACTCCTTAACGGTTGAGAGTTGGGAGCAGTACTGTAATTGGTCGATCGAATGTATTAGGTTACATATGAAATTGGCGTTTTGTCGTTCTGGCCACTTTGATCTTAAATATATCCTGTTTAGTTAGGAATTCCAAATTCAAATTTAAACAGCTATTTACTCATGCATTTGTGTTTTGAACACCGTAATTCATTTGTTTTATTCTCTTTTGCTTTTTTTTCTACGTCACTCATTTCACAAAATGGATAACTTAAAATATCGCATTATTTACCAGTACGAGCACCGTGGCACCAGTGCTGCAGAAACGGCTCGAAGAATTAATTATGTGTATGGTGGTGGTGTCGCAAAAGAAAAAACACGGTGCGTTTTTTGGTTTCAACGCTTTTGTTCTCGAAATTTCGACCTGCAGAACAAGCCCCGTGGACGGACGGAGACCAAGGTCGATAATGATGAATTGAAGGCTATTGTGGAAGCAGATCCATCGCAAACCACATCAGAGTTAGCTACAGGCTGCGGTGTTAGTGACAAAACCGTTTTAATCCACTTCAAGCAAATTGGAAAGGTGAAAAAGCTTGAAAGGTGGGTACCTCATGAATTAAGCGAAGCAAACCGACAAACGCGCGTCGACTGCTGCGTTACATTGCTCAACCGGCACAAATGAAGGAATTTTAAATCGGATCATTACATGTGACGAAAAGATACTGTACGATAATCGTAAACGCTCATCACAATGGCTGAACCCTGGTGAACCAGCAAAGTCTTGCCCCAAGCGAGAATAGACTCAAAAAAAGTTACTTGTAAGCGTTTGATGGACTAGTGCCGGTGTCGTACACTATAGCTTTCTTAAATCTGGTCAGACGAATATGGCTGATGTCTATTGTCAGCAACTGCAAACCATGATGGAAAAGCTCGTCGTTAAACAACCGAGACTTGTCAATCGCTCTACGCCACTGCTGCTTCAAGACAACGCTAGACCACACACGGCCCAACAGACGGCTACCAAATTAGAGGAGCTTCAATTGAAATGTCTAAGACATCCACCGTACTCTCCGGACCTTGCTCCAACAGATTACCATTTTTTTCGAAATTTGGATAACTTCTTGCAAGGAAAAAAATTCAATTCCGATGAGGCAGTCCAAACCGCTTTCAAAGATTTCATTGGTTCCCGTCCGAATGGTTTTTTTAGTAAAGGGATCAATGAACTACCTATAAGATGTCAAAAGTGTATAGATTGCAATAGTTTTGATTAATAAAATATATTTTAATATGAAAAAATCGCCTTTATGTTCCTCCAATACAAAAAGCCAATTTCATATGTAAGGACTTAATATGTAGGGCTAACGTGATATTTGTAATGTACCATCCAGACTCACGGCGAGAAATCTCACAGAGAAGTCTCGCCGGGCCTACTCGCGAGAACAAGCATTTTATTCACATATATCGGTATATATTAAATAAACTGAAACCCTTGAGTAAATGAACTAGCATATATTTAAGTTCACAACGCATTAGCACAACTAAAAATCGAGAAATAAACTGACTTTTAAAAAAAAATTAAACCGACTTCAAAAAAAAAACACAATCGACAAAAACTTTAACCAAACAAAAACAGTACCTACATAACTAAAAAGCGATAAATAACCTAATTTATCTACTTAATGCATATTATATATCTACAACTATTTAAATATTTACAACTAAATACCTAATACTTTAACAAAGTCATCTTTAACTATTTAAATATTTACAGTTATCACTTATTTTTGAAGTCGGTGCCAGCCAAACAAATAAATTTAATTAAGAAAACACTAAAATTTTTCAAATTTTCCAAAAAGAATTTTTCAAATTGGACCAGTGGTTCTTGAGATTAGCGCGTTTAAATTAACAAACAAACCCTTCCGCATTATAATTTATTAGTATAGATTGTATTTTGCCGTGTGTGTGGCTTTGCGTTTGCCGGCCGCGCGCGTCAAACAACACAAGACTACGTTACCTAGGCTGCAGGCTGGCACCGACTTCAAAAATAAGTGATAACTGTAAATATTTAAATAGTTAAAGATGACTTTGTTAAAGTATTAGGTATTTAGTTGTAAATATTTAAATAGTTGTAGATATATAATATGCATTAAGTAGATAAATTAGGTTATTTATCGCTTTTTAGTTATGTAGGTACTGTTTTTGTTTGGTTAAAGTTTTTGTCGATTGTGTTTTTTTTTTGAAGTCGGTTTAATTTTTTTTTAAAAGTCATTTTGTCACTCATTTACTCACTCACTGACCGTACATCAAAAGTATTAGGCACTTGTAATAGACATAGAAGCTCAAAATTGGAATACAAGTAGTGTTTAGTGTATAAATAAAGGAAAAACTTAAACCGAAATTCCACAAAACTGAAATATCTGTTCAGTTATCTAGATACTGCAACTACATGTATAACCTTGTAATCCCATATAAATGTATAGAAGTACAAAGTAATATTTGCACTTAGCGACAAAAAATCTTGTTTAAGTTAGTCTTCTACAAAAAGACCTGAGATCCCATCAAAAACATAATTTGTAAAAAATCATGCATATAAATTTATAAATTATGCAAAAATATATTTATGAGTTATGTTTTTGATGGGATAGTCTTGGCCTAAACCACATTTCGTGTAGTCCTGCAAGACGGACCGTGTACCCGGGGCATGACGGAGGGTAGATCAAGCCGGTATAATTAAAAATAAACGAACGTAAGAAGCGTAATTAGTGAGAGAAGTTTTTTAATTCAATTATACGGAGGGACAATTTATGTCCCTCGGTTTATAAATTACTCGACAGTGGACTAATGGCGGGTTCCGTGGGACGCAGCGGCCTGCGGGCGACGTGACAGCACTGCGAACAGGCCTATCTTGTACATCGGTACATCGTTGTAAATAAATAACTATAGCCCTACTCCTGAAATGATTTCAATAGATCGACAATAGCTAGCCCAAGTTGGGTTGAGTGTTTGCCGGAGCGCTCTTTCAATTTGATGGAAGTCCGATCCCTATAGAGGTGAACCGGTCGAGGGAGGAGTGGCCTGTGTTTTGACAAATCCAGGGCACTTCACCCAACATAACGGCTGATGGCAATCCGCAAGTGGTTTTAGTGGGTAAACCGGCCGTAACGAGCCGGGAGTCCCACATACCCCTCGGGGACCCTCGGGGATGCGTAATGCATTTCCCTTGCGAAATCAAAAAAAAAAAAAAAGGTTGATTCAAATCGGTGTCGTTGGTGAATTAACCTTATCTGTGGAATTTTAACAAATCTCGCAAGTGCGAGCGTGATGTAATTATAAAATATCTGTATTTTCCTTTCTGCCTGATAGTGTTCTATCCCATCCCTCTACCCGGAGCCCCGTACTAGACGTGAGATGGGAGGGCCGCAAAGCGACGTCTCCGCACCCCCGTCCTGCGCCGGCGAAGCTGAACAGAGGATGGATCCATCTCTCTGTACCGCTCCGAGGCCTCCTTCTGCGAAATGACGTATTCGCAAAAGAAGGCCGCCGCCTGCCAGGCCTCATCGCTCTCGAGCATGCTTTCCGCAGCTGAGCCTTATTGCGGACGGTAAGGGAATCCGCCCAAATAGGGGCTCCGTACAGGGCTATACTCCGACAAACTCCGGAGTATAGCCGCCTGCAGGCATCGCTGGGCCCCCCCTCATTCCGTAGGAGCTGGCCCAGAGCAGAGGCCGCCCTAATCACCTTCGGGCCCAGTTGTTGGAAATGGGGTCCGAAGGTCCACCTCCCGTCCAGGGTGAGTCCCAGACACTTAAGTGTTGGGCTCACCCTAACCTCCGCCTCGCCGATAAGGATTCGTGCACCCGGTGGGGGTCCTTTCCTCCCAGGCCCGCGGAAGAGCAGGGCTTCGGTCTTTTCGAGACGAACCCGAAGCCCCAATCGCTCTATGCGGCTGACTACGAGGGATACTCCCACCTCGGCCAGCCGCGCAGCCTCCTGGTACGTTCGTCCACGGGATATGACGTATGTGTCATCCGCGTAGCAGACGAGAACGACTTCGAAGAACGACAGTGCCTCGAGTATTACGCTGTGGGGGAGGCTGTTGAAGGCATTGGCGATGTCCAACGACACCGCCACCACCACCTCCCTCCCGCGTTCCGCCTCACTCGTCACCGACTTGAGGCGCCTCAGCGCGTCGATGGTCGACCGGCCCTCCCGAAAGATTTGAATCAACCTTATCTGAGGAACTTTAACCAATCTTGCAAGTGCAAGCGTGACGTAATTATAAAATATATTTTCGTTCCATTCTGTCGTTTTTCATTCATATTGCACGATAAATAAGTGATATTTACATCAGTCTCACCCCCAGTTTCCCGTACGCTATTCAAATGAATGATCAACTAACATAGCATTCAAACCGGGCGTCACTTATTTTACATGGTTACCTACTTTTTACAATTTAAAGTATCTATTTATGTAAATATACTATAATATACTTTTGTTTTATTTACATCAATATAATTTTTTATCTTCTTCTTCGCTTATTATAATATGAAAATGAATTGCTGTTCGTTAGTCTCACTAAATCGGCTGAACCGATTCGGCTATTTTTGGTCTTAAAATGTTCGTGGAAGTCTAGGGAAGGTTTAAACAGTTTCTATGCCAATGAAGTGCGCACGGGTCAGTTAGTATACTCTATGTTAAAACTCGAGAACGGCTGAACCGATTCGGTTCATCTCAAACTGTTTCTGCTCAACGAATCGGGCACGGGTCAGCTAGTTTCATATAATATATTATTATATAATTGCATTTAATACTTTCCTATGCAATATATCTGTTATTGCGGCGTATGACTAACATACGGGACCCATCGATTTTCAATCAATTAGATATTCGATTACGCCTGGTATGGCGAGCGGCTTGAAGTAAATAAAGATATAAGTAAGTCATAATAAATCATACTTTTAAACAAAGGTGCATTAATAAACATAGCGATTTATCCCTGCGCATTGTGACAAAATAAACAATGCTTATAGCGTAATTTCTTCTTCAGGTCTACAAGAGCCAAACATTATGGTGACATTATCCAGTATTTCAGAGTTCGGTCGGCGGAATTGCAAAAGTTGTAACTGCGTCGTTGCTAATGTTTTAAAACAGGCGTTTCACTTCTACGCTTTCGGGTGCGTACATACAAGTACACTTCGTCGTTTCAACCAGGCATGAAATGTATATGAAATTAATTTTATTTATTTATTTATTTTTTAAGTACAACATTCTAAAAGTAATAGAAGTACATAGGTGTGCTTATCTGTACAAGAGATAGCCTACGACAGCACATTGTGAGATACGGAAACGGACACAGAAATAGTACCTACACAAGAGAATGAAAAGAACGAATAAATGAATAACAAAAATACACTGATTAGTCTAAGGACACGAATACAAAATTACAAAATGGGAATTAAGATATATAAATTTCCGATACGGATATAAAATTATTTCGGATTATCCGTTTGTTTCGGATAATATTGGTTACCATTTTACAGTAGCTTTATTTACGCGTTACGCATTACGCGTGGAAAAGTGATTTAGGGCTGCTATAATAAATCTGTTTTAAATATAATTAATTTTTTTTTATGAACACTGTCACTTGGGTATTTAAAAAACTAATTTATATACCTAATATACTGAAAATTCCGACTACCAACTTGACAAATGACCGTGTATAATTACTATAATGCGAACGGGACTACTTGGTAGTACGTTCATATACACGACGAACATCTCTGTACTGAGATTTGCATGGATTTTGCGCCGCAGCGACTGCAGACTATAATTGTTTCCACGCCGACGCTGGTGCGCCGACAATGATATACTTAATGTTAGCACGCCGAAAAATTTTGCGGCCTTTTCTAGGTACTTATTACAAATCACTTGACAGTTAAAGTAGTAACTGATTTTATACAGAAAAGTAGCAAAATATAGAAAGTCCGAAAGAAAGAAAACAAACCTAAGTTGTACCTAACATAAAAACTAAGAAATAAAAATATCAAGAAAAACATGAATCTAATATATAGGTACTCAACTTTGCTATATATCTGTATTAAAAGTACGGCATTTGGCGTATAGATGTCGCTATTATGGTTCTGCATCGCGCTATCGCTTGTAAGACAGATTTGTATAACAGAATACTATAACAACGTCATAATATTGGAAAAAATAATATTTAATAATTAATTAAAATTAATTAATTAATTGCACTATTAACATATAAATGCGTTAAAGCAATTTGAAATTAATCCAGGTCGTAAGAGGCTAGAATTTCAAAACGTAGTTCGATAGGAATCGAGTTCTATTAACATTAACAGTTTTCCCCTCTAACACAGTTTAGTAATTAATAATGATGTTTTAACGTACTTATTACATAGAAAAACAAAAAATAGGGTATTTTTAAAAATCTTAGAACTGTTTTTAAGGTTTCGTACCTCAAAAGGAAAAAACGAAACTCTTTTATGATCACTTCCATGTCCTGGTCCTATCTGTCAAGACCCTTTTACTCAGAAACGCGTTTAGGTATCAAGATGAAAATTATATAAAATAATCAAAATCTACTTACTGTTCCTTGAAGCAGTGAAAAAATCTGACTTCTTAGACAATGCAATCAAAAGCTATAGTCGCTTATGTCGCTAAATTTCGTCATTTTCGGAATCAAAACCTAAAGGTAGTAGCCCTTAAGGTTTTGATTCTTTCCCGTGAACTGAAAATCATGAAATTTGGTTTTGAATTTCATTGAACATATTTATTTTTTAAACTTATTACCTTTTTCTACTCAGGTCTATAATAAGATATTATAACTGTAACCAAATTAAAAATCTATGTCAAACAGGTTTATATAGAGCTCTCGGTGCGCAAGTCCAACTCGCACTTGGCCGGTTTTAAAGTATTTATTACTAACCTACGCTAACAAATATACTGATTTTATACAAAAATCTATCGTAATAAAGAAACTCAAGAAAAATACTTAGATCGTCCCTACCTAGAATAAAAAGTAAGAAATAAAAAGATCAAGAAATACATATAAATCTATGATATAACGACCTAACTTTTTTAGTTTAATGATTAACACGTGTAAATCAAAATTCTATTTATTAGGTACCCTATAACCCTATAAAATAATAATAATATAAGTAAATGAAATTCACTCTTGTCGAATAACATTCACCCACCGTGCGTTCGCTGCGAATAAAATTAAAATTAAAAATA
Organism: Celastrina argiolus; assembly: GCA_905187575.2. Taxonomy (NCBI): domain Eukaryota; kingdom Metazoa; phylum Arthropoda; class Insecta; order Lepidoptera; family Lycaenidae; genus Celastrina; species Celastrina argiolus. The sequence goes on from LR994585.1 coordinate 2,286,372, forward strand.
AAATTAAAAATAAAATAAAAAATAAAAAAGGGCCCGGCGCGCTTCCTACAAACGTCCAGCAAGTACGACATGATTTTTAAATTATCATAACTTTTTTATTTATGAACCGATTTATATAAAACAAAGACTAAATGTTAAGTGAAGCTTGCCGCAATATATTAATAAAAAGTACATCTATATCGGATAAGCCGTTTCTGAGATTAGCGTGCACAAACCCACAGACAAACAGACAATCAGACAAAAATTCCAAAAATCATTGTTTTGGATACTATTGCGTAAATAAAGGTCCCCTATAATATTTTTTCTCAAATATCTTCAATGTTCAGACATGACTCCTCTACAGATTTATTATATGTATAGATAGATTCGGTTTCGCGGTTAACAATGCTGCATATTTCCGGATTTATGTCGCCTTGACTTTACAACACTCACGAGAAAGATTGATAGTGAGGTGCTTAGTTCTCAGGAACGCTGCTACATACTTCCGGATTTATGTCGCCTTTACAACACCCACGGGAAAGATTGATGGGGAGGTGCTTAGTTCTCAGAAACGCTGCTGCATACTTCCGGATTTATGTCGCCTTTACAACACCCACGGGAAAAGACGCCTTGTTCACAGGAACGCTGATGCATATTTCCGGATTTACGCCGCCATTACTTTACAACACCCACGAGAAAGATTGATTAAAAAAAAAAAAAAAAATTAAAAATTCTTTATTGACACCAAAAAAATTTTTACAACATTAGTGTTATGAAGCCCCTGACCCCTGCACTAGTGACAACTGTATTGCAGAGGCCAGTGTCTTCGCCCATATTAATTAGGTACATATAATATTATAATACACATATTTAGGTATTATGCTATACAGTTTTGTAAATTAACCAATAAATAAAAGGTGAAAAAGAAAAAAGTGACTATTATTAGTCATTAAGTTTAGGAATTTACACACATTTTAACAGATCCAAGATATGATGGAAGATAAAATGGAAGACAATTGATAAAATGAAAGACAATTGAGGTAGGTATATACATATAGGTACATTTTTTGTCTTATTTAGTAGGACAAAATGACTGCTGTAAGTTTACAATATTTATACTGATCGTAGACCAGCAACATGTAGGTCTAGAATAACATTAAGTTAAGGTTTAAAATAATATGAGTACATATTATGTGCGTGAGAGTGTATCTGAATGTATAATTATGTATTTGTTTTTTGTGGTTGTTGTTGTTGTGGTTGTGTGTGAATGAATGTGTGCGTGTGAGCATAAGTGTGAGTACATGAGAGGGTGAATGTATGTGTGTGGAAGACAGAGTATACTGTATGAAATAGTGTGCCTAGCCCTACGACAAGTCTTGGGATCGGTAAGTACCACTAGGGTGTGTGTCACTCTTAATAAAGAGAATCCTAACAAGAAGCTGGTAAGTACCATTTTTCTATTTCGTCATACGTCTTTTCTTTAAGCCATTTGTTTATGATATTCTTAAATGTGAAATTTGAGTAACGTTTTTTTCCAATGTTTGCTTTTAGAACTTTGTTATATATAAATGGTGCCAAAACATTATATTGTTGACGAGCAAATGTTGTTCTTGCAAATGGAACTGGACACCGATCAAGTGATAGTGAGGTGCTGAGTTCTCAGGAACGCTGCTGCATATTTCCGGATTTATGTCGCCTTTACTTTACAATACCCGCGAGAAAGATTGAAAGTGTGGTGCTGAGTTCTCAGGAACGCTGCTGCCTATTTCCGGATTTATGTCGCCTTTACTTTACAACACCCACGAGAAAGATTGATAGTGAGGTGATTAATTCTCAGGAACGCTGCTGCATATTTCCAGATTTATGTCGCCTTTACAGGCTTTACAACACCCATGGGAAAGGTTGATGGGGAGGAGCCTAGTTCACAGTAACGCTGCTGCATATTTCCGGATTTATGTCAGCTTTACAATACCCACGAGAAGACCTCACGAACAGACCACTTAAAAGGCACTAACCCAATTATTTTATCGAAACAGTACTTTATTTAAAAAATATGCACAAAATGCAAAATATTTATTTGAAAAATGTGGCGTTACAGTTGAGTGTGCACCTCAGTCGCTATGCCTGTAAGTATTCCCACTTAGTAATTTAACTATTTGGTAATAGCTTTCCATGTGGACACTTGATACATAAATGTGTGGTAATTATATTATTATATAGTTTCTGTTATCATTATACTTAGTATCAGTGTACAATTTATTGTAATTTATGTAGAATAACGATATCGTATGAGAGTAACATGATTTAAAATACCTATGTCGATTTCATACATTTTACCGACTCCGCCGTCCGCCCGGCCTTCCGTCCTTTGCCGCTATAACAACAATACAAAAAACCTAAAAAAAAAAAGAAACTAAGTACACTTGTACCTACGTTTAAGAACGTTGTCGGTGTCAGTAAAGGTGTGTTTCAAGTCAGCAACTTTATGATGTTGTTCTTTTAGCTGACACCGACTTAAATCGGATCATTAACTTCAAAGTAATCGGTGTAAATGAATTTAAAAAAACCATTGAGAACATTGATAACCTCCTCCTTTTTTGGGATCCCTCGTAGGTACAACAAACGTGATTTTTTGCTCGTTTTGTACCTTGGTGTGCGAGTCCGCACTTGACCGTTTTAGGGTTTCCCTAGCATTAGAAAATCTAATTAGTTCAATCTTATTAGGTTTCTACGTAAGGGATAGGTACAGTACTTTTATCTGACTACGTCGTAATCTATGGACGCCTTTGCATAAAATCTGATCAAAAATACACACATGCACGCACGGCCAAAGCATTCCTTTTGCCTTTCCATGTGGGTAAAAATAAAAGAAAGATGGCGTCACCAATTACGCAATTTAAGTTTTGTATGAAACTCTTCGTGATGGTCACTTGGGCGTTTTCATACGGCGTCGCCAAATGCGTACGAGCCTCTCCCCAACTTGGGAAACAATTTGAATGATAATGGGATTATGGGGAATAACTGCGGGGGAACAGCACCAACAAGTTGACCAACAAGTTGACACACTTCTGCGAGGGAACAGCACCAACAAGTTGACACACAGACTAAAACACTTCATCCAACATATTGCGTTCATGAAATCGTCACTGTCGTAAGCGCAATACACATTGAGCCCGCCGGGCCGCCGACACAGCCCGGCGACACAACCCGGCGGCCTGTATGAAAAGAATCATGTCGGCAACATGCGCCCGCGCGTGTTGCCGACAATCGACATGTTGGCGGCTTGGGTACGCAATACGCATGCGCTCGCCCGGCGACGCTCGACCTTTAGTGACGTGCTTGTATTTTTCTACGACAGCCGCCGACATGCCGCCGAAAAAAATTTCCGACTTGTAATAAGTGAAGCCGCCAACAAGACCGCCAACAAAAAGTTGCCGACATATGTCGGCGGCCCGGCGGGCTCAATGTGTATTGCGCTGAACACAGACGGATGTGACGATACAACGAAATATACATCGATACAACGAAAATAACAGCAACTAGCGCCACTCTTTTTAAAATAAATTTTACAATGACACAAAGATCTTATTAAAAAAAGTAATCGGTTCAAACTTTAAGTAAATATTTAAACTAATTTATTGGCATATAATTACAGCTCTAAATCCTATAGTGTATTTACTCTCATACCTAAGTAATAACTAAAACGGCCACGTTGTAAAATTTATTTTAAAAAGGGTGCCGCTAGTTGCGGTTATTCCTCGCCATAAGTAACTATTAAAAAAGATAATAATCCGAATATTTCCGAAATATTAATTAGAACAAAGACGGTTTTAAAATTGTTCCGAAGAACACAACTGCAAGGTGAATACCTATTTCGTGCTATGTAATGTTAATATACGTAAATACTGCAATGCATTTTTGTACAAATTATAAAAATATAATTTGTTTCACAGGACGAATTCAAAGACTTCCCCTAAAATATATATAAACGTGATTCTATTCTTCCATCCTAAAAGTAAAAAAAAAAAAAAACAATGAGTCGGTAGGTAAATTGATTTCGTCCAATTTAATTTAATTTTGTTTACATTAGAGAATTCAGAATACATTGGTGTTCCTGTATATAACATTTATTTATTCTAGATATAAATTATTAGGTACATACACTTTGTACAAACTACTTATCTACGTATACATAGGGGTCATTCATAAATTACATCACATGAATTTCATATTTTTTTTAGCTCTTCCCCGTCCTTGTCGGCCGGTCACATTTGTGAGACTCCCTGCTTAGTGTAATGTCACATATTTTGCAATTATATTTTTGCATTTCCATTGATAAAAATAAAACTTTAGTAGATTTTTTTTATGTAACTCACGGACTTTAGGACTCCTCCCACCCTATTGTCAATGACACACTTCGTGTACCTCTTTCCTCCACTTGAACTATGACGTAACTATGATGTAATTTATGAATGGCCCCTTATCTACTATGACTATACGAATACTTTTTCTCTACTTTGTAACTATGATGTAATTTATGAATGGCCCCTTATCTACTATGACTATACGAATACTCTTTCTCTACTTTTTGGGACGTTACCCCACAAATGAGAGGAAAATTATTCGTAACGTAAATCGTTATCGAATGAAAATTGTATACACCGCCGTTGTCATGATTTTCATACAATTTACATTTCTTTATTTTATATACAAATATATTAGGTGCGACCTCCTTAACATAATATTTACAGTTCAACAGAAATAACTGTAACTATTTCAAAATAAAATATATTCGCAAGAGTATCTTCATAACTTTCAGATTGTATAATCTCAAATGCACAGCAGCTGTTTGCTGAAGGGTGGCCGCAGCCTACTTTTCGGTAGGAAATCGGGCAGATTTTTGTACGACCAGAAATCGGGCAGATTTTTGTACGACCGGAAATCAGGCAAAGATTTGTAAGACCGAAAATCGGGAAGATTTTTGTACGACCGGAAATCAGGCAAAGATTTGTAAGACCGAAAATCGGGAAGATTTTTGTACGACCGAAAATCGGAGATTCTTCCTTCGAATATTTCTGACTCACTAATAAATATTGTATGACGTTACACTATTGCACTCAGTATTTATACAGGGTGTAATCCAACACAGGGGTCTTATTAAACGAGCGTGATGAGCATTCGATTCTCGTTCCAAAAATATATTATGTGACTTTAATTTTTTAAACATAATATGGATAAAATATTTTTTATATATAGTGCGCTTGAATGTCTAAAGCGGCCCGCGGCGATCGTCTATCCCTGTGTTCCAGTACCTGATAGTAAACGAAAATAACGTTATTTTCGTTCAGATTTGCGTTTCTTTAGCACTGTTTAGGATCGTTTTGAACTGTTTTCACAGGCACTGTCAGCTGTCAATGTCAGCGTTATGAATGATCTGAACGTTCAGAGCGTCTCCTGGAACAGGCCCTATTCAATCGCGTCAAAGCACCCCGGGACCGGCGCGGCGCCCGCGCCGTCGCTGAGTGCAAGTCGTCGCGCATAACGAATCGAGATTTTTGAAGAAAGTTAATAATGATATTTACATAGTATATAAAGAAAAATCCTGTTTATGTATATTGTCATTGCTTACATCATAGTGAACCCGAACGATAGTTTAGATATGTCCCATGTGAATTGTGAAAAGTGGAGGGATTTTTCTTTTTTGTTTTGTTAATTGTTTGTTTTGTAAAGTGTAAATTATAAAAATTATTCTATTAATATTCTAGTTATAACGATGGTGGCCTGTAGTAAACGGTAAAGTTTGTGTAAACTTATGTTGTACCATAAAAAATACTGTTATTTTGTTTTACTATAATAAATAAATAAATTTAAAAAAAAATTACACGCTGTAGTTTACACGTACAAACAGTCGGTCGGATCGCACGTGGGAGGTCACCCTAATGTTTATGTACCGAGCGGCTGCAGTGTGCTCAACCAGCAGTCAACACGCTGCACACGTTTCAAAAGCAAGTGAAATTGTTATTACAGTTTTATCGCTAAAAACGAAAATTTATTTGGAAAATCCACTATATAATACTAGCTGACCCGTGCCAAGTGGGCGTTTGAACGGTGGGCCAAGCGGGAGCATTGATAGCTCCGTAAAAGTAACGTGAGCGAATATCAATTTTATTGTATTATTTATACGGTGGTAGCTTTTTGTGTTGACATTCCGAGTAACTTGTAAAGTTTTATTTAGATATTTTTTTCATCTCATTATCGCTGTCATGCCTTTCATACAATTATCGTTCTCTTACGTTAGTTTTAGAGAACAAAATATGTGTCATTTAATTGGCTTACTACACGACAAATAAGGGAATTATGGGCCCCGTTTTTAACCCTTAACTGAAAGGTGTAAGTTTGACTTGTCTGTGTGTTTGCATCTGAAGCATGGACCAAACGGATGAGCTTATTATTTTTCATTATAACTATGATCTAGTTTTACTCGTCTGAAAGCTGACGTGATCGTGTTCTTAGCTATTCTCTCATCATAAACTGTTTATAGGATCAAGTGGGTACTAACATAAGCCGCCATTTTGTTTCTCATCATCTAAAGTATGCAAGACTGTATGCTGTAGATGGAGTAATTGACATTGTTTAAGGACAAGTTTTCCTAAACGGGCACCGCGGCGTTACGAAGCTCTTTCACTGTTTGTGGCGGGAAAGGAAACCATTTTATGCTTTATGACAGTTTGTGGTATGTTGCAGGTTAAAAACCGTTATTTATTTTATTTTTATTTTTTTACTGCTGCTTGTACACGAGTCGCCAGCTCGAGACTCGTCGCCAGGCCGCGGGGGACCAGGCCGACTTTCGCTAATTTTTGTCTCATTAATTCACATTGTTCCTTGGAGAAATTATACGTTTCACGGCGAAAATTGTTCAAATCTGTACAAGAAAAATTGAAACAATTCAGGCGTTTTAATTTTCAAAGAAATGGAGAATTACTGTTTGTCGTAAATGACTATCAACACAATATACACTTGAAATCTCAAAGATCCGTAACTGTAACCGAAACTATCGGATATCCGATATAAAATATATCCATAACCGAATTCGAAATGAAAGTTTTGCTACTGTAAAAAGGAAACCAAAATTTAATATCCGTAACCGACATTATCCGAAACACACGGATAATCCGAAATAATGTAATATCCATTTCATCCCTTCTTGAAATAAGATCTCAATATCCCTCGCGAATCGGCGTTTATCATTTTCGTCTGCTAATAAAAAAACATGGTTGCCGGGGCACATTAGGAAGTAATTTAATTGTATTTATCTCGTGATGTACCGAATCATTTTATATTCTACGTCGTCTAAACCACATAGAAAACGAATATATCACTACTATTTCCGTACTGGCGATTCAGCGGACAATTACAATCAATAATTCGTCTCAAATTCGACTACTTTTCTGCGCGGCAACCAGTAAACGCTTGCAGGATTAAACTTTAGCCAATAATCGCGCGGTAACTGGTAAGTCTGCACACGAGAACTGAAATGGAGAAACTCTGTTGATAACAATAAAAAATAAGGTAAAATTGTAACGATACATCGCGTTTAGTTTCCGACATTTTTTTATTTCAAATTCTAGACGCGGTGACGTCATTTTACAACGCCTGGGCCTCAATTCTCGTTGCACGAACTTCGTTACGAACGACACCTGCTCGTACGCAGTACACACGTCCCAAATTTTGCGCGTGCGAGCGGGACAGACTGACAATAGAAACGATATTCGAATTATAAGAATTAGGGCCCTGCAACGCGAAATTTACAAGAATTTCAAATGTATTTAAAATTTTACATTAATTCCTAGTATTTTTCAATGAAACAAAAACTAAAAACTAGTTTCTTCGTATAGATACAAGCACACTAGGACCACAGCTGTAAAACGATTTTGTATACCCAATAACATTCTCCATTTTGAATAATCTATCTTAGTGATGCTTATTGCTCAAATACGTTTTTGTTATCGAAATCCGTTGTCGTAATTAACGATTACAACTTGGCTATGTCTCGATTTCACCAACGCATCTTTGTTAACGGCCTGTTAAAATACCATGCCTTCTCATTCATTGATAGAAATTACTAAAGGAACAACATAATATTCAACGAAGGATTAACTTTAACATTGCTTGGTGAAACACGCCCAAAAGGTGGTTCATATCGTCCCGGGCATCATCACTCGTCAGTATCCGGCTATGGAGTAGGACCCGTCAGCATCATACACCCTCTTGTCCTTGTCCAGTCTGCCGTAGACTGGCCTGTCGTAGGGGCCAGGCCCATACGGCTGGGGCTCATAGTCATGGTGACCATGAAAATCGTGGTGGCCATGAAAATCGTGATCGTGGTCGATCTCCACGTAATGCTCGTGGTGTTTCTTCTCCTTGAGGTAGTGGATCAGCCACAGGAGTAGGTGCCAGGCCTTGGTCGCTATGATGTAGAAGATGACGCCGTAGACCACCTTCAGGATGAAGAACTTCGTCGCAGCCACGTAGAAGAAGTGAACTGAGGACAAAATAAAGTTTGGTTAAGTATCGGAAGAACTTGTGTTACAGGTATCAGATAACGGAAATATGTATTTTATCCTTTAATACTATACACATATTATTAAAGATTTTTTGACTGCAATACAGAAATTTAATACACATCCATGACCCAGGGCCCAGGAACAGAGAAAACTTTTAGTTCCTTCGGCGGGTTTCGAGCCCGCGACCTCCCTCTCGCTCCAAGGCACTCAACCACTGCGCTATATATGTCATCAGATTGAAACTGGGGCCTTACTCTACAAACTGATTAGATTTTGATTAAGATTCTCTCAGTCGATTGATATGGTCGGGAGTACAAATAGTTATGATCTAACGATTTTCTTTATCCTGATTAGTTTCAAAGTAATCCACAAAATAAAACACCAAAAGTCGATGAGATCGAACTGATTCGATTCTCGATTGTCTCGAGAGTAAGTCTGCTGAACAGGTAACTTATAAAGATATATTATGATCGAGAATATTCGTACATTACGCGGCCCTTTCGTCCTCTTATTTTAAACAGCGGTTTGTTGACGGAATATTATGCAGGATCTAAATCCCTAAACCTCTATCCGACAATATTATTCTGCATAGGGTTTTAGTGTATAGGGTGTGTTGAATGTAGAGTTGTATGAAATTAAGCAATTGTAATAATGCTTAAGTCATAATGATGTTCGTGTGTTCATATAAGAATAGAAAAAAATGATTAAGCAATTTATTTTATATAAATAATTACACACAACTTTTATTTACACTTTTCCACATTTTATTACGTTGTAATATTTTTTTACAAAAACACGACCGGTTTCGATTAAATCATCATAAAGAATGGAAAAGTGTAAGTTTTGTATTATTACTGTCCATGTATTTCCATTAAGAACCTACAGTACATTCAATAACATATGTTCATAAGTTACAGCTGTATTATAATTTTATTGTATCGAAAATTTCGTCGTAATATAGTTGTATATCGATGTAAAGGTTTTTGCTCGTATTTATTATAACATTTGTTAGGTATTCGAGTCTCAATAAAAGAATAAAGAAAATATATGTACCTAGTACCTACCTATTTACTCTGAGAATAGTAACTTGTTAGCATATCCAAGAACAGATTGCTAGAGCCGCTCGGGCCGTGTTCTGGCAGGCTCTGCTTATGCCAGTCTGGCAGACCATGTTTGTGCCAGTCTGGCAGACCCTGCTTATGCCAGTCCGGCTGCTTGTACTGCCAGAGGTCTGGCACGTATTTGAATATCGCCAGGGCCCACGCCATGACCACCATGGCTTTGACTGCAGCGATCACTAGCGCTATGCCCAACACTACTTTGTACAGACCGACCTTCATGGCTAGAAGTATCGCTAGGTGGGCTGCAACAAACATTCAAACCGTTAGATACGCCCCTGTCGAAGTGCAACTAAACACTCAAAATATAACTGTGGGATATTACAATAGAGTTGAATATCAAGTCAAATATCAAAGGATATGGATAACGCTCTTTACAAGTCTGGGCCACAATTAATTTAATTTAATAAATATCTAACGATTTAATAATTTGTTCCTTCGATTTAGTAGCTAACCTAACCTACCTACTTTTAGGGTCAACTAATATTTAGGAGAGAGATTAAAAATTTAACTTTATTCAATAAACATTATTTACTTTGTGACTAAAGAAAAAAAATTAAAGCGAGGCGCCGCAGCGCCACACGTAATGTCTGACTTTTTGAATTTATGAAAATGAAAATAAATTTTCATAAATTCAAAAAAACTTTCTTTATTTTAAGTTGAGTTTACATCAAACGAGTCTACCAGTTTCTTGTAGTGTAAACAGAAGTTAGTTTTGTGTAAACAAAAGTTATTTTGGTGTAAACAGAAATTCTATTAGTGTAAACAGAAGTTCTCTGACTTTTTGATTTCATGAAAATGAAAATAAATTTTCATAAATTCAAAAAAACTTTCTTCATTTTAAGTTGAGTTTACATCAAACGAGTCTACCAGTTTCTTGTAGTGTAAACAGAAGTTATTTTGGTGTAAACAAAAGTTATTTTGGTGTAAACAGAAATTCTATTAGTGTAAACAGAAGTTCTCTTAGTGTAAACAGAAGTTCTCTTAGTGTAAACAGAAGTTCTCTTAGTGTAAACAGAAATTATCTTAGTGTAAACAGAAGTTCTTTTCTCGTTGTTCTGTCTGCGTTTGCGTGATATTTTGATGTTTAAAACGCTGACGTTTTCATATTTCGATTACGCTCAATGATCAAGAAAGAAATATCTTTTTCTGGCTCTAGTTCTTTGTTCTTTTATGTGAACCCATCTTTACATTGGAGGATAAACAAATAAATTTTAAATATAGTGACTTTACATAGATGCAGTGTTTAGTGTTCACTCATATTATAACTTTACTTAGTTCCAGCGTACTTAGTTACAACTCAGAATGAACAATTTCTGTGAGGCTTTTATTTTAAAGTTTTCCGAGAAACTGCAAGGAATTTTCTGCTTTCAAAATTAATTACAAATATTATATGAACGCTACAAAGTTTACTTGCCGACGAAAACTAAGTAGGTCCTACAACTAGGTTACTCGTAATAGCACTAATATTTGCGTGTAAAATAATTAAAAATGCTGTAAATTTTTACATAAATTGAATTGAGCCATTTGACCCAAAAACTGTCCAAAAAATGTTTGGACCATTAGCAATTACAATCATTATTATTAGACAAACTAGCATGTACTGAAATTCATTTTGGTACAATATATTTACATATATGTAAAATATGTATTCTTCTTGCGCGAAGAGTTTTTTTTTATATATATATTTTTTACTATCTATTTTTTAACAGAGGCTTTAAACACTTTGGTGTTTAAAGCCTCTGTTAAAAAATAGATAGTCTCATAAGTCAATGTCCCCTACACAAGGGACTGATCCATAAAACTGTATATTTTGCTTGCCTCTGGGGACAACGGTTCCGAAAGGATACAATTGATCTGCCCATTGTATAGGCAACCCATGTCTCCTAAGATCTTTGATCTCTACTCTGCAGTTCGAGCACAATCCAGCAATACATGCAAATGCAAGAAGAGTTGAGACGCAAGTCTTTGAGAACCCGCACAAGACTGACGTGGTGTTAGCGTTAATAGGTAATAAACTATAATTATGTAACTAGCCTAGCACACATAACCTTTGTAGTTAAGAGGATACACCACGGTCTAGAGAGATGCAAAATTGGTATTTGCAAAGTCTATTAAGCAACTGCCCGATCAAACCGATAGAGACAACTGTAGCTTGAACTGAAATTGCCCATAAAAACACGAGAAATTGACGATTAGGAATTTCCACCCGGCTCAGTCCAACACAGCTAAATCCATTTTTGAGTCCATAATTGCCATTAGTGAGCACCCGTTCGAAAAAAAGACAATTGGGAAACTCCTGTTTCTTCCATTAAAACTTAACCGATTTAGGTACTTATTTCATTATAAACTAGAAAAAGGCTTGAGCAATGTTCCTATGTTTCAATTTTATCATAAAAAATCCAATTTGTTCCCTGGATGTTTAAAAAAATTTAAAGTTTAAACATAGCCGAAAATGTAGCCATATTGTTTAAATTTCAACTCTTTTAATAATTAACTTTGAAAAAAGGAAAAGATTAGGACGTAATAATAGTGTACTCAGGAAAAAAACCTCTAATTATGCTGGTAGGAAAGTAGGGTCGCGTAGACCCCTGTTTTTTTAATATAAATTTCGCAGTCATCGTTGCCCAACGTCCGGATTCGCCCAAGTTAGCGTATTGTAATGTTGTGTTGTCAGTCAGGGGAATGAAACTTTTTCTCACTGCGGCGCTAGAAGTCACCAAAACAAATATGGCGTCAAACAGCTGGCACTGATAGCACTGATTTGATATTTTTTTCATTAAATCTACATTAAAGTGCGATACTCGATGTAAAATAGTGTGACATCATGGATTTATCTATTATAACGTCGCCGCCGGCTACTCTTAAAGAAAAATTTGAGGTGAAACTGACTGAGTACGAACGACATAAGTAGGTAATTAAACGACTACAATAAACAACTTGACGTGTTGTCCTATAGTCTTTCAATTTAGTGTCGTCATTCGATGAAAACGCTAATAAATTCATGAAATAGCGATTTCAATTAGATGACTGCGACATAAACACGACCGCTGTGTTTCCTCATAAGTTTCTAACCTAACCTAACCTAACCTACCTGCAGTAACTGGTGGAGTACAAAACAGAAGTTTTAACACAAACCGTACAGCGAACTCAGTAGTTAGTACAAGTTAACTTCAATATTATTTTGAGAATTTACCATATCTCTGGAAATAACTTGCCGAACTTACCTTAGAATAGAAACGCATATTTAAGACTACCTAGTACTATCTAGTACCTACATTGTGTAATGTATCATTATAATTAAATAGAGAACAATGTTATTAAATTTTGTGAAATGAATCGTTGTTTTATCTGTCAAATAGGTTCTCAAGTAGAGGTTGCTATCGCAATTCTTGAGACCGAGTTTGAGATTGTTTGAAGTCCGATTACGTAAATGATATTTCCATATACCTGGGCTATTATTAAAAATCTATTAATTAAAATCGAGACAGGCAGGCGTTACTATATAACAAATATACCACATAGTACATATGCTCACAGACAACCAAGAATTAGTAAATATGAAAAACGCAAATAACAAGTGCACAAAACACTATAGGCCACCTAAAATACGAAATAATTATTGTATGATGCCAAAAATAAAGGTTATACAGGGTGATTCATGGTTAATATATCAAGCCGAATGTAGTGAGAAGAGAAGGATTAAAGAAGATCTTTAATCGCGATTTGTCGCGTTATGACAAGTAATTTGTATGAGGTGCCAAAACAAAAATGCTCTACGCGTTTCTCTTCACACTATATTCGGCTTCACATGCACCATGAATCAACCTGTATAACTCTACCTAATTCCATCTACATAAGAGTATGATGGACGAACATAACTACAAAGTAGTAACTACGCAACCCTAAAAGCTAACTGTAAATAAAAAAAAGATTGAAAAACTAAAACCCGACTTCGCAAAAAAGGGGTCTAAAAAGGCTGAAATAAGAAAATAATTCAATTTGAAATCCAGATAGGCATAGGTACAGATATGGTCAAGGTAGAGCCGTGGTCGTACCCGTATTGGGATTGTATTTTTGTGTAAAGTGACGCTTAGATTTGTTTAGCGGGTACGACCACTCTACCTTGACCTATGTTACTCGCGGCATCATTACCAATCGATTGATACCTCATTTATTAAAATCGGTCCAGTAGTTTAGCCGCTACGAGGGAACATACATAGTACATACAGATATATTATACATGGACTGCCAAAATCATTACCCTTCCTTTTGGCTTCGCCGAAGTCGGGTAAAAAAAACTCAACTGTACTCACTCAACAGAGCATATTTCCCTTTGCCTCTCGCTTCCACGGACTTCTCCTCCGCACAGGCGCACGCGCACAGCGCCGCCAGCACCAACATTTGCACTTTCATTTATAATCTTTTTTTTTTAAGATTACACCTTTAATCCGCGCACTTCGAGGTGCGATGTGACAGTGACAGCTAGGGATGTGCCTCGCGCCTCCACGCCACACGCTAATTGGCTGATAAATATTTTGTAAGCGAGAAAGTTAGTTACTAAATAGTAAATAGAAATGCTATCGGTCCTTACTCGTGTTACGTCGTCGTGTGCTTAACTTATTGTCGATTTTTAAACTCCACCTAAATACAAACTAAATGTTGTGTACCAGACAACGGAAATATATTTAATACTTTTATACTATGTAACACATATTAAAGATTTTAATTATGTTATACACCATGACCCAGAAACATTAAAAACTTTTTGTTCCCTCGGCGGGATTCGAACCCGCGACTTCTTGTTCGAACAAGATTGAAAAGATGTTTGTTACACTTTCACTCGCATACGGCAAGAACAATTTTTATAAAAGTTTGTATGCAGGAATTGTACCCACATCTAAGCTAATTTATCCTGAAAAACAATTGTCTCCCCGTGGGATACTGAACAGAAACTCACACTCAACAACTCCCCCAAAATATCAACTTAGTAAAACCATTTTTCTACTAGTAGATGTATAATACTACTTACAATTCAATCCTTATGACTAGTTCCTCCTCTATACAAGGTGTAAAATAAATGAGTGATAATACTTTAGGGTGTACATACGACTATGTAGAGTATACTGTGTCTGTGAAGTACTAGCGCCGAAAGACTTACATGTCTGTATAAGAAATGCCCCAACATTATAAATTTTCCTATACAATAATTTTAAAAAAAAGTACCTCTTTCAGCGCTGGTACACTCCTAAGAGTGTACTTTACTAATAAATTGTGTAGTTTACTAATAAACTCTATATACGTGATCCATACACCCTAAAGTATTATCACTCATTAATATTATAGCCTGTATAGTGTATACAACTACGCTAAGTAAAAGCCATTATAATAGCTGAAATGCCGTAAATACACGGTTAGTGAGCATAGAGAATATTAGAGATATGAGAGGTTTTTCTTTGTCTCGTACATGTGATGTCGGCGGCATGGCGGACGCACAACATTACACACGAACTGCCTCATGCCACGTCCCTCGTCCGAGCTCGTGCTCAGTGACCGGAGCGGAAAATTGATGATTCTTGTATATTAGTTATAATATAACACTATATCTAATATACAGAGGCAGTTTGAGGCATAAAATAAAAACTTACCTTTATCTATTGAAATTATGGAAAACCTGGTGACTGTGAACCAATATACTATAGACTACAGGCTATGCTGCCAGCACAATAAAATAAATAAAAAAAATTGACATTACCTGTTCTTTGCCCTTTTTTACCCTTCAATGCGAGTTTCTTACGCCAATTTATCTGTGCGGTCGCCTACGTGGTCTAGTGGTTCTGAGCTTCGCTTTCGACCCGGAGACCGTGGGTTCAATTCCCGCGTAACGCGTTGGAACAACATTTGATTTCATTTATTTTCTTTAAAAGTGGTAAGTACAATAGATGGTTACAAAATTTACAAGATCAGGCAGTTTTAGCTACACATATACATATAGCATGCAAACATTAAAAAAACTTAATCGTAAAAGGTTGATTGAAACAATATCAAAACAAGAAGACAATAATCATTATGAATCAGTATAAAACAATACAAACTACATTTAAAAATAATAATCAAAATATTAATTATAAATATATGTCCATTAATATCATAGTAATTATTAAAATTAAGGCAAAATTAATTACATTATTTATGTCATATAAAAACATTATCTATAACCTACTCAATGTTAACGATGTTAACGAACAAATAATGTTGTTTTCAAGTTTGGTTAGGACAATGCAGTCTGATCACCTGATTGTCTGACAAGAAAGATGACCATGCGTCGGATGGGCATGTAAAAAGTCGGTCCTGCGCCTGTTCTCTCGCCGGTCGTGTCGGTTTACCGTCCCACTGGGTTATGAGAGTAAAAGGAAGAGAGTGTGTCTTTGTGTATTGCACATACTTGGGCACTATAAAATAAATCCTGCGTAGCTGGCCTGGTTTCAATGAAATCGGCTACCGACACCGAAATCGCCGGCGAGGAGAGCTATTATTAATATTGGCGGGTTAGATCAGGCGCCTTACCACGGGGGTAAGGAAGAGGCTTAGGGTGTGTTTCACCAATCAATGTTAAAGATGATCCTTCGTTAAATATCATGTTGTTCCTTTCGTAATTCCTATCAATGAATATCATGGTAATTTAACAAGCCGTTAACACTAACATGCGTTGATGAAATCGGGACTTAGAGCAAGTATTCTTTAACATTACTTCATTCGTGTAAGCAAATATGATCTCTATTCATAAAATCGAAATAATTTTTCATTTCCGACATACAGAAGGTGACAGTGGTAGCTTTTTGTTTTGACTTTTCGTAAATAAAAATAACTAACGAGTGATAAATTAGAAATTGGACGGCTGAACATCGTTTGATGTCTTACTTTTCTTCACTAGATTATTTTTTCAGCTTCGTAAATAATAGTAGAAACTAGATACATGTAATTTACCTTTAACTTAATCTGAATACGAAAGTGCTATAGTATTGATATTGGTATAGGAAAACTTATATAAAATTATGAATTCAGTTCACTCCACATTTGGTGCGTTAATAAAGGTACTTGATTAGCAGTGCCGGGTAACTCGGATGTAAAAAGCACGTTTGCCAGTAATTATTTTCAATCTTAAATAATATAAAAATTTAAAAAATTGCTGTTCGTTAGTCTTGTTAAAACTCGAGAACGGCTGAACCGATTCGGCTATTTTTAGTTACGGGACTTCCACGAATATTTCAATAAATATTCGCTGGTCGCGGTAACAAATAGTTTTCAATGTTCCTTGGTCATGGATGTGTATTAAATTTGTGCATAATATAATAAAAATCTTAAATATGTGTATAGTACAAAAATGGGTGCGTGTACTTATGTACGCGCGTGAGAAGTTATACTTCTTTAGCATCATTAAAAAATAGTTTTATATATATATATATCATCTTAAAATTTCAATCTCATCATTTTTTCATAACGCGCCTAAAGAAGTATAACTTCAAAAAGTAGGGGTAACCCAGATAGTGATTACCCAATAACAGTGATCGCCGTTTTAAGATAAACAGTATCAGGGCTTTAATGTGTCTTTTTGGTGCGATTTCAATCTGTGGTTGTTTGGCAGATTTAAAATTGACAATTGGCAACGCTGTAGAAAAGATATCAGTATTGTCGGATTTTGTTAATACGGGCTTTAGTTTTACTCAAAAAGGTAAACAGTTTAATGATCTTTACAAATCACTTGCTTAAATGTATTTTTTTTTGTATTTTTATTTAATTTTCGTCAATCGTTACAAAGCTGCGATGAAGTTATAAGTATTATATTCTTTGTTTTTAGAAATATTTGTTATAATTTGAGCACTTACTTAGGTTATTTTAGCTGTGGGCAATCACTGTACTTTTTAGGTGTTTTTTTATTTCTGTCTATTATTATCTTAGTATAGTAAGTAAAAATTGTTAAAACTGTAAAAGAAGAGTTTATTAGGATTGTGGAAAAACTGTATGTTAATAGCTATAGTTTTTTTATGTCAATGTGTTTGAAGTCCTGTAAAGTAAATGGGCAATAGCTATAGGGTTTACCCTATTTAAAAATAAATATTTAAATACATATAATATGTAATAGTGAGTGAACTATGCATGCGTTCGATGCTCATCTGCAAGCAGGTTGTGGTTATAATTTTTTCGCGGGATGTTGCTAGATATAATATATTTAAATTTTATGCTATGGATTTCCGCAAAGTAACGCCTGATTCGGTTAACTATTTAAAAATAAAATCAATAAAGTATCCTTCCCAATTTCAACTGCAACTTCAAAACGCTGATAGGAAATCGAAGTTCGCCGTATAATGGACACGATGTCAATTAGCAGCGAGGGATTTTTCATCTCACCCCCGCCCAGACAATCATCGTTAAATCTACAAGTAATGAGCGGTTTCCTTTTACGAGATGAGTTATGTGTCGGACGGCGACACGTCGATTAGATAACTTTTTATCGGTATCGGAAGACTTTTACTTATTTCGGAGCGCTCTCATTAGGGGGAGTTTCGTTTCACTTATTGTGACTGTATGGGATTTAACGTGTTTTATGAATGAAATGTAAAGACATTGAAGTATGATTGTAAAAAAACAATAAGTATTGTAATATTTTTATTTACTACAAATACGTCAAATAGATCATATAACATACAGTACGATTACCTAGCTAATGGCCAACGGCAATATTTTTTATAAAAATAAAAAACGACGAATCCTGAATGAACATAGTTTTACTATAAGTTTTATAAAAACAGCGTGTTCCTCATTCAATAGTAGGAAAACCTGTATACGGGGTATTAGGGGGGTTCCATACATTTTACAACACGATTGCATTGTTCTATGAATCTTGAAGAAAGTTAGAGAATGTTACTAGATATACAATATTGCTTAACACTGTGGTCCCAGTAGGGCTCGGATCTACAAATACACTAGTTTTTGTTTCATTGAAAAATATCAAGTATTTACAGTCATATCACATTCTTGTAAATAAAGTATTGGAAAATGACGTCAGCGCGTCGAGAAAATATATATATCTATCATACCTACTGTACGACGTATCAAAATATGTTTTACTCATATTGTTTATTTTCCGACAGAGACACTCGAAACGAGTTTACGGAGAGCAATACATATATAAAAATAAGTGAACATTCTCCATGAATTTCCTCCAAAATGAGGAAACATTCACAGTTTTTTATTTTTTGCTTGTGTCAAGTTCCCTGATAAATATTTTTACTTGGATCATCATCAAAAAATCCTACAGCTCAGCACTTTGAGTCTTTTTAATCGATCGGTTTTATTAAAAAAGTCCACTATATCGACAAGCACGTCGCGCGTCGGACAGCACTGCTCTATAATCGAGTCGTAATATTTTGTTCGCTCGAGTTTGATGGCTGATGGAATCGAGTGGGAACCGAGTGATTAAATCTATCGATTGCGACTTGTTTCGTATATTGTACATAGGTAGGTGTAGTCTATGTACAATCAACGATTCGATTCGATGGAGAATGTTCACTTTTTTTTGCTCTCCGTAAACTATGTAATGCTTGTCTCTACGCATTTAGGGATTACACTACGTTACATTTAAAACGACACAATAAAATTTTAAACAGAAATTTAATAAAAACACAGATATAAGAACGTTTAAAAAACTATAACCCGACTGCGCAAAAAAGAGTCGAAAAAGGCTTCGCTGCGTGGGAGCTATTCAATATACGTTAATCAATGAAATTATAAACTATCTTGCCTCTTGTTTTATTGAATATCATTGACGTTACTCCACAGATTAATAACATCTGGATGAAGAGTTTTATACAAAGCGCATCACACAGTTTGAAGCAACTAAATCCATGTTGGCGTATGTCATTTACTCGCAAACTGACGGGCCGGTCGAACAAACTAGGACAAGATGTCTTAGTATTATTTGCGTCAGTTCCGCACACGCGCCCGGTTCTTGGTGCTGTTCTATGCGTTACTCATAGACAACAGCAGGCCAATCGCGCTAAAAAACTTTAGCTGAAACGCAACCGAAACGTGAACGTTACTCGACTTTATGACGTATTCGGTATCGCGCTATCCTTTTGACAGCTAGGTGAGACGAAGCTGGACCGTAGATGTAACTCAAACGCTGTCAAACAAAAAGTTCATACGCAGCACGCAGCTCGAACGTTTGGAACAAAGTGATCGTATATAACTTAAGTTTTTAAAACGAAATTGTGTAAAGGACCAAAAATGAATTATTATTTAGATTTACTTGAAAAACAAAACAATAAACATATATCCTTTATACATATATAAGAGCACAAAACAAAAAGTCAAAATTTCTTCTTCTTTTAACAGATGTTAAAGCAACTAGTGCGTACGCGCAACTAAATTTATTGGCTATTATGGTAAAATAATAGACAATTTCGAAAATCTTAGGGTCAAATCCCTAAAGTCTGACAAAAGGTTGCGTTTCGTTTCGTCTGAGGTAGCAATCGAAAGATTAGCGCGATACTAAAGTTTGTTCAGCTGGATTGGAAACGAAACGCAGCTGAAACACAAACGAAACTAAGTTGAACCTCAAATGAAACGTTGTACAATAGCGCGATTGGCCTGCTGGTCATAATATTATAGCATACATATTCCAGTTGAAGTATTTATACTAACTTAGATGCATTAAAACTTTTTTTCGCTTTACCTTCACAACCTCGTCTATAAAACTACAACTTTCCAGTAGAGTCAAAAAACTTTATGATTTTAGATTTTATTATGACATGGATTTTGTTTTAAATGAGGTTCAGTTATGTACAGTATACATCAAAAATCCATGTCATAATAAAATCTAAAATTATTAACCTTTTTGAATTTACTGAAAAGTTCCAGTTTTTTTAGATACGCGGTTGAGAAGGTTTTTTGGAATTTACAAACGACGTTATGTAAATCAAAGAGGCTTAAATAATAATTTATACTAACTACACACTACACTGGCACTTACTATGATATAATTTCAATGACTTTTCAGATTGAGCCTCGTGATAGACTCGTTGCCATGACAACGCGTCTGACCCGCGCGACCGGGCTCAGCCGGTGTCAGGGCACAAAAACCGGTAATTTGTCACCGGGAGACCAATCACCCGGGTGTTACCCTAATGACATGCAAAGTGGACACCCATCCAATTACAGCCGGTAATGTGGGGACGAATACGTTACTTGCATTTTCTTGAACGGTTAACCTTCATTACGTATTTACGATGGCTTGATCATGGCGAATCAATTGAAGACATGAATTGTGTGTGTGTGTGTGAAAAAAGGTATGCAATCGTCAATAAAATCATTGACCTTATAATAAACTTTAGCACACAAACCCTTTAAGGGATATGGCAGTATAGGTTGTAGATTATTATGCCTGTGAAGGCTAATCGCTGCAAAAGGAATGGTTACTGCGGCTTTCTTTTTGCGCGTACGAAGTAGCGAACTTATAAGTTATAAGCTCGTAAAGACAACACAGACGCGTTACAAACTTTTAAGTATGCAAAGCTTTTCCAAATTTTCCAGACTTTCAGATACTTAATAAATGGTGTGTGTTTTCCTAATAGATTTTAAACATACAACAGTGATGTATTTAATTGATAAATAATGATTTTTATTAGCCTACCTATCTACACACTTTCTTACCTCGTCAATCTGGTCCTGTACTAAGTTACCTAAAAAATTGTTTTACGGGTATCATACAACGGAAATATATTTAATACTAAAAATACTATACAAAATATATTTATTTGTATTTAATATAATAACTAAGTTTAATAATACTACGTACGTAAACGTGTATACACGTATACGTATGTAATATTTACTAACGCTTTAGCCTATGCTGCCACTGCTGGGAAAAGGCCTTACAATGACGAAAAAACTTTCACATTTTTTTTTTACAAGTGACAAATTTTTACGCATGAAACATTTCGGCTCAATCAGAAACTGAAAAATAGGTCAAATTGAACTCGCATGATTTACACACACAAAGAGACATGTGAAACAAAATAAGAGCTAGTGAAATATTGCTAATCTCAGCTCAACACAATGTTAATTTATGTCAAAGTTTTTTTTTGGTTACATTTTGAACTTACAATTTGCACAGTAGGATTTGAATCCGCAACTTCAAGCTTGAGCACCAACGCGCTTAACCACTACACAGAGGTTATTAAGGAGTTTTATATGTAAGGATGTTGAACAAAGTTTAGAAAATACACAGATAATCTATACATTTTTATTAACAAGCCAGTCGAAGTTCGCTATGTCAGAAGTCCCGGGGTACTCGTGACTATGCTCCTGGTAGCTGTAGCCCACCGTGTCGTAGCCGCCCCTTGTCGGCGCCCCGTATGCGGGGGCGGGCTTATCGCTTAAGAAGTACTTCAGCAGAACCCCGCCGACCATGAACAGCTTGTGGAACAGCTTCATCGTTAAGAACACGGAGATCGTCTTGAAAATAGCGATTTTCGATATCGCTAACAGCAGAAGGATTCCTGAAAACATATTGTTATGGTTACGTTCTAAAATGAAGGCTTCTGAAGGTCTCGTATTCAACTCTAATTGTAAATGCACGATCCAGGGGGTTATCCAAGTCTGGAAATGTCCAGTATTCAATTTTGAAGCCCTAATTCTAGCTCCTCGAATTTATTTTCGAATATAATGGCTACTCGAGCGGGACAGAGTGACGATCAAATCGAAGTGACAGTGACAAAAATCGGGTCCCGGAGGAATTCTCATACCTCGAATATAGTTTCTATTGTCAGTCAGTCCCGCTCGCACGTGCATTATTTAACGTGCGATTAAAATGTCGTTCGAAACGTAGTTCGAGCCACAAGAATCGAGACCCTGATCGTAAAAAAATAATTTTAAATACGTCCAAGTCTCAAATCGTCGTAATCATAAAATACCTAACTGGTAAAATGTCCAGACGACGTTGCGGGTGAATGCTGTTAAATACTTTTTTTAATTAAAAATTTTGTAGCCGACTGTTATAAAGTTTATAATAATAATAATAATAAAGCCTTTATTTCCGAAATTTTACAGTTTTATAAAATTTATGCTAAAAGAAACATGGTTCCAATAAAATATCTCTTGTTTCGGTGTGCCTTACGGCATAGGCCTCCTCCAACTCTTTCCATTGTTGTCTGTCTGCCGCGACTCTAGTCCATAGTGGTCCTAATGTCATTTTTAGGTCATCTTCCCATCTCCTTGCTGTACGACCTCGACTTCTAGCTCCATCCCTAGGATACCAGACTGTCACTTGTTTGCTCCATTTCTCCTTTTTGCACCGGAGCATATGTCCAGTCCACCTCCATTTAAGTTGGTCAATGCGCGCCAGTATGTCTGTTACGTTAGTTCTGTTTCTGATTTCTATACTTCTTACTTTGTCCAATAGTTTCAAACCTAGCATGCTCCTCTCCATGCCTCTTTGGCACCTTGCTAGTTTGTCCCTATGTCGTTTTGTCAAAGCCCATGTTTCACAACCATATGTGATGCATGGCAGTATACAGGTGTCAAAAGTCTTTTTCTTGATCTTCATGGGTAATTTCTTGCTTTTCATGATTTCTTTCAAAGCCCAATACTTTTTCCATCCTGTTGCTATTCTTTTGTCTATTTCTTTGCTTGTCTGGTCTTTTGGCGATATTATCTGCCCCAGATACACATACTCTTCCACATATTCAAGTTTCTGTCCGTTGATGGTTATGTCTACGGGAACTGCGTTTGTCATCATTTTAGTTTTATTTATATTGATTTCTAGACCCACTTCTCTACTTCTCTCTATTAGGGATTGTGTCATAGATTCCAGTAGTAGTGGGTCTTCTTCCATTATAACTAGGTCGTCTGCAAATCTTAAATGGCTTAATCTTGCTCCATTTATCATTAGTCCAAGATGTTCCCATTTAAGTTTTCTGAACATTTGCTCTAGTACTGCTGTAAATAGCTTTGGTGAGAGTGGGTCACCCTGCCTGACTCCCCTGTTGATTGGAAAAAAATCTCCGGTAGTCTCTAGCCTGATACAAGCTTTGCTTTCTCTGTAGATGTTTTTGATGATGTTTATGTAAGCTTTTTGAATGCCTTGTTCTTTAAGACTTTGCCATACGGATTCATGGTTTAGGCTATCGAAGGCCTTAGAATAATCTATAAAGGCCAGGTAAATGGTTTTGTTGTATTCATTGTATTTCTGTAAGAGCTGTTTTATTGTATGTATGTGATCAATCGTACTGAAGTCTTTTCGGAATCCTGCTTGCTCAACTGGTTGATTTTCTTCGAGCCTGACTGATATTCTGTCCAAGATTACTTTCGCAAAAACTTTATATACATTAGAAATTAGGGATATGGGTCTATAATTCCCTATATCATCCCTTGGGCCCTTCTTATGCAGGAGTACTATATGTGATTCTGCCCATTGACTCGGGATTATGCCAGTATATAAAGTTTCATTTAAAATTTTTGTTAATATTGGACTTAGCTCTTTGATTGTTCCTTTCATTAGTTCGTTTGTTATTCTATCTGGGCCGGGGGCTTTTTCCGTCTTTTGGCTTCTTATAGCTTTTTCCACTTCTGGTATTAGTATTTCTGGTATATCTTCATTGTCTTCGATTGACGAAAGACATTTCGCTGTCGTACGATTTGGTTCTTGATATAGTGAGCGATAATAGTCGGTTGCTATACTTTGGATTTTGCTGCGAGAAGTTGTTAGAAGGTTTTTGTCTCTTAACTTTGGTATCCATTCTTTTCCTTTTTCTCGAAGTTCCTTTAGCGCTTTTCTTGTGCCTCCCGTTCTGTTGATGTGATTTTCTAGGGTTTTGGTTCTTTTTTTTTCTTTGTCTTTTCTCATATTTTCACGAATAGCTTTGCTAGCTTGAGAGATTTCTTTTTGGTTTTCTTTATTATTCTTTTTTGCTATTAGACTTCTTCTGTCTTCGATTAGTTTCAAAGTTTTTTCGCTAAGGTAGGGTTCGTTTTTCTCAGTTCTCTGTTTTTTTGCTTGTTCTTTAAGTTTGTTGTCTATTTTTTTGTACTTTTCGTTTATATTCATATCTGAGGTAATAACTTCCATCAGGTCTTCTGTGTTTTCTTTTATGGGTGTAAAGTTCATTTGAAATATTTTTGGTCTTAAATTTGGGTTATAAAGTTTAATTTTAACTAATTCTGTAGGTCTAGTCCCGATTTCACCAACGGCTTGTTAAAATACCATGCCTTCTCATTCATTGATAGGAGTTACGAGAGGAATAAAATT
This sequence comes from Celastrina argiolus, assembly GCA_905187575.2. Lineage (NCBI taxonomy): Eukaryota > Metazoa > Arthropoda > Insecta > Lepidoptera > Lycaenidae > Celastrina > Celastrina argiolus. The sequence goes on from LR994585.1 coordinate 2,311,340, forward strand.
ATATTTAACGATGGATTAACTTTAACATTGCTTGGTGAAACACGCTCTAAGTCTATAATAAGCTACCAGACCGTTATTGAAAACACCACTCCAATACCACTCCTTTGCATCGCGCAGTCGGGTAAAACATTATTTGAATTAACCGATTATTTAATTTTTGAACCAAAAATTTGTATGCAAGGTCTGGAAAATTTTGGAAGGCAGTTAGTTTTGTTTGATTCACACACATGTTTTTTCAAGCAAAACCACATTGTCAACGCGCCCTAAATGTTCAAAACTAGATACTACACGCAGTAGCGTTTCACATTACCCGATCAGATATCGGATCGGTAATAATGAGAAAGATGCTAAAATATTAGGTTTCACATTGAAACAAAATATTATACCTAACTTTCACTATTTGTTTCAATATGAAACAGAAAATGTAACCACTCTCATTGAGTTTATTTAATTTTTCTCGTTATTGGCCCGATATCGCATAACGTATCGGATAATTACACATTATGTTTCATATTGAAACATCCACATAATATACCGTTTGGTTTCAATTAAAACACGGACCCACATTTCTCTATTTGTCAATGTAAATGTAACCTCGCTCTTATTGAGATCGTTTTCGCGCTATCGGTCCGATATCGTATATCATATCGGATAGTGTTAAAACGCTTTTATCCGGCTTGTTGCACCGTAATTCTCGTAATAATTATGTTGATGACAGCAGCTTTTGTATTCAGAGTGCAGACTCCTCTATATAAATGTGACTAAGGTTGCCCACTCACGCCCTACTATTTGTAGTCCGATTTTACCACCATACAAATATGACCGACTAGCTGTGCCCGCGACTTCGTTCGCGTGGTTTTTGAGTGACTTGCAGCGACAGCGCAAGCAACGAAAGTCCCCAAATGTGAATAACTTTTCCCCGTTTTTGCAACATTTCTCACTGACGCTTCGCTCCTATTGGTCGCATCGTAATGTTTTATAGCCTAAAGCCTTCCTCTATAAATGGACTATCCAAAAAAAATAATGTTTTCAAACGGGACCCGTAGTTCCTGAGAATAGCGCGTTTAAACAAACACTTCCGCATTATAATATTAAGTGTAGATTATGTGATTATTTTTATAGGATGTAATTGCTCTATTTAAATCAGTATGTTTTGTTTTCACCTACAGAAAGAAGAAAATGAGCGGGTAGCCTTAAATAGATTGCAACCATCAGATACACAGTAGCAATTATATTGACATAATATTGTCATACGGTCAATCGTCCAATCTATTAAACAAACAATTCATATTCATTAACGAAAATTGGATACGCATAGCAATTTGGCCGAAATAGATTAAGCCTACGACTAGATTATAGATACGCCGAGACCTGGCTGCCAACTCAACCGAGACAGAACCAAATTACGATTGCAACCGAAGTCTTAGACTGAGGCTATACAGTCCGGAATATTTCGTGCCGGAGCAAATTGAGAACGCTGAAAATATAACTAGATTCTTCATGTCCAGGCCCCTGATTCAAGATGACATCGCTATAGATTGCTTACGAAGTTCGGAAACAAAATGTATGGAATTTGACATAAGCTTCGCTAAATGACAAGCGAATTCATATGTCACTTAGCGAAGCTTATGTCAAATACCATACATTTTGTTTCCGAACTTCGCAAGCGACAAATAGCGATGGCATCTTGAATCAGGAGCCTGGTTCGGCAGTGCAATTTCAAATTCAATTTCAAATTCAATTTCAATTTCAAATTCAGCCAAGATTCCAACGGCTTTAATAACGATGATGAATTGGTTTTCCCCAAGATTAGTAACGCTCGCACTGGAAATGTATTGGAGAGGCCTATGTCCAGCAGTGGACAAAATAAAAGGCTGAAACGACGAGTAACGCTATTGACAGCCGACCATGTGACGGCGGTGACAATCGTGATCACAGCGGCGAGCACAGCCTCAACCGAGCGCTTAGAGAATTGCACTGCTATTCAATTTTTACCCGACTTCGGCGAAGCCAACAGGAAGGGTAATGATTTTGGCAGTCTATGTATGTATGTATGTTTGTATGTTCCCTCGTAGCGGTTACACTACTGGTCCGATTTTAATAAATAAGGTGTCAATTGATTCTTAGCGGTCCCGCAAGTAACATAGGCTCTATATTTTATTTTTAAATTTGGATTTTGAAAATTATACCCCAAAAACTATCTCCAAAAAAAAATTAATTAAGATAATTGTCTCGTGTTTGGTATCAAAAGATAGGTCCAAGACCACGGCTCTACCTTGACCATTTTTGTACCTATGCATATCTGGATTTCAAATTGAATTATTTTCTTGTCTTATCCCTTTTAGGCCTCTTTTTTGCGAAATCGGGTTATAGTTTTTAATTAATATTAGTGCACTAACGCAGAGTTCTACGAGTATGATCAGCCACCGAAACTATTTGTAACTATCGTTATTATCGTGCTATTCTATTTCAAGGCCTTCATTTAAGATGTCATCGCTATTATCACACATAAGTTTCGCTGAGTGACATATGAATTCGCTTGTTGTTTAGCGAACCTTACGTGTGACATATGTCGCAAAAAGTATGGGATTTGAATCCCATATGAACTTCGTAAGTAATAAAAGTGATGGCTATATAATAAACTTTTTAAGCCGCGAAGGTTCTCCACAATTAGGAACTAGCCTTATAAAAGTAAGGCATAAGGGAAGCCTGGGGTCTGACAGATTTGCCTATGTGTTTTCAACTGAGCTCAAGCATATCTGAGTGGTGCCAGGTAACCTTTATGTGTCTACAATAATAACACACCACTTTTTATTACGTTTTAATAAGTTTTTTCGATTAAATCAAAACCGGTCGTGTTTTTGTAAAAACTTATTGACGACCTCCGTAGCGCAGTTGGTTGAGCGCGTTGGTGCTCGAACGAAAGGTCGCGGGGTCGAATCCCGCCGAGGGAACAAAAAGTTTTCAATGCTCCTGGGTCATGGATGTGTATTAAATTTGTGTATAATATAATAAAAATCTTAAATATGTGTATAGTATAAAAGTATTAAATATATTTCCGTTGTCTGGTACCTGTAACACAAGTTCTTCGGATACTTAGCACAGGGCCAGATTGACGTGGTGTGAAGCGTCCATAGATATTATTATTATTATTATTATTATTATTAAAACCATGGACCAATTATACATATAATTGGTATATGTTAAAACGTAATAAAAAGTGGAAAAGTGTGAATAAAAGTTGTTATTATTGTGAACATCCATCAAGAACCAACAGTACATCCAATCACTTTATGTACACAACAGCCCTCTGTTGTAAAGTCAGTGAGACAAATCATATCTACTATGTATACTTGCCTATCAATTTAGCCGAGCTTTTCTTCTTCTTCGCCCTTGTCTCTTCCAGCACATCAGACTCAGCACACGCGTAACACGAAATTAATAAACATAGTACAAGTATCCTTTTCATTTTAACTTTTTCAGTTGAAACTTTTATGGTTCGATCTCACTTGGAGCGTCGAGCGCGGGAATTTGGCGGGAATTTCAATTTGTTCTTTATTGTTTTTTTTTCAGCTGAAAACTTGGCACACAAATCACCTACGCGGCTCGAGGCTCCTTATATAAATAGCAGCCGTTTAAAGCATGCTCGTAATTTGTAGGACTTTATGTACGAGAGTTCCTTTGTTTTTTAAGTGTTCAAACAAACCGTCAACTTTTCCCGCTGTGTGACTAATTTTGTCGTTTCAGAGCAATTAAGTCTCTTTGTGGCCTAGCACGGGGTTTAACGTATTCAAATGTAACGTTAAAAATTTCTCCGCCAGTACGAGTGTACATATTACCATAACAATATTAAAAATTTCTTTGTTGTTTCTCTTAAATTTTCCCCGATTTGCAAGTTTTGTTCGGGCTGAGCTGATGCCAGATAACGTTTTATTTCTCTTGTCTGTCTATCCTATACAAAAATGTAGAAAACATCTTACATAAAACTTTTGATGCCTTGATATTTTTATTTATACTTGCTAAAATCAGCTGAATATTGGAGAGACATTTATTAAAGAGCAAATCTTAAAGTCTGCTTTGTGATATTCTTTAAATAGGTTTTATTTTATACAGACGAGGATCTGTTGAATGAAATCCTGCAGCGAACCTCAAAAGGGATAACATTTATTGAATTACTTAATATAAGTAGATGCTAGATGCTGGAGCTCTAAGCGGGGTTTTCAAAATGAGTTCGTTCTTTTTCGTGTTGTGACTTCATCGTCTTTATAGATATTTACATCAAGATTTTTATTTAAGGTACACTCCGATTCAATGTGTATCCGTTTATATTTGAATTTAGAATCCTTTAGGGGCGATTTTTCGATCGTCAGATAACTTTAATCTGTTGAATAAACATGTGACTTTGACAGTTACGAGTATTCCATACAAAATTTACCAAAGTCACATATTTATTCCTTAGATAAAAGTTATCTGACGATTGAAAAATCGGACCTTAAACGTATTAATTGATTTATAATACTTTTATTATTGTGCGTGCGATTAAGTGACATTAATTCAATCGGAAGTATTATAGTCGGCCATACTGAACTTTTTTAGATGACCTCTGTAGTGCAGTAGTTGAGGCGTTGGTGCTTGAGTGGGAGGTCGCGGGTTTGAATCTCGCCGAAGGATATACCAATTGACCTTATAGTAAATAATATATTTTAAATAAAGAATTACGTTGTTAGTATCTTAATAAATGAAAACGAACCAAATGTTTTCTGTGTTCCTGGGTCATGGATTAATATAATAAAAATCATAAATATGCGTACAGTTTAAATGTATATTACTTATTTCCATTGTCTGGTACCTCCAACACGTAGTCCTTCGGATACTGAGCACGGGTCAGATTGACGTGGTGTGAAGCGTCCATAGATATTATTATTTTGAATTAATCGTTGTCTCGGCTAATTGCCGGATGAATGACTCAGGTACGGGCTGATGCCAAGTATCCTGATTCGTGATAAGTGAAAACAAGTGTTATGATTGAGGCGTAGAGAAAGATGAGGAGGGGTTAAGAAAACGACGAACTAATGAGCAGGTATCGATGACAATGGACTTTTGCATCTGGATGTATGTATTTTTATTAAGATCTAGTGACTTCAGAGCAGCAGTAAGGGTTTTAGGGATGACAGCGGTCGAAGAGATGATAACGGGTATGATTTTTACAGTTTCTTGGCGCCACATTTGTTTTATTTCGTCTGCAAGAGGTATGTATTTTTGGATTTTTTCGTTGTGTTTTTGTTTCAGATTATTGGTGTTCGGGACAGCTATATCTACAAGGTAAGTAATTTTTTCAGATTTTATTGTTAGGGTTATATCAGGTCTGTTACTTAGGATGGTGCGGTCTGTGACTATTTCTCGATCCCAATATAGTTTAGCGTTATTGTTTTCCAGGACATTGCACGGTTTATATTTGTAATAAGGTGTATGATTGTCTATTAGTTTATATTTAATGGCTAGCAATTGATGTATATGTTTGGCTACATTGTCGTGACGGTGCGTGTATTCTTTGTTGGCAAGTGAACTGCATCCTCCGGTGATATGGTCTATTGTTTCAGTTGTTTGGTGGCACAATCTACATTTATCTGTATCTATATTTTCTTTAAGTATGTATTTTATAATTACGGGTTTTGATTATTTGATCCTGAATAGCAACGAGAAAGCCTTCTGTCTCGCTGTATATATTTCCTCTTGTCAGCCAACTGAAGGATGCAACTTGGTCTATATGGTCTTGTTCTAATTGGTTTGGGAATTTTCCATGTAGTGCTTTGCCTTTCCATTTGGCTATTTTATCAGAGTCTTTTACTATTTTACCTTTTGGATTAAATTGTCTATTGTTTAGCTGTAAGGGAGTTCCTGATTGAGTAAGATTTATTAGGGCTTTGTGTAAATTACTGGTGTGGGCTTTAGTTTGAAAATATGTTTTAAGGTTTTCTATTTGATTGTAACATAAATTTTTTATATCAATGCAACCACGGCCACCTAATTTTCTCTTAAGTGTGAATCTTTCGAGTGCTGAGTGAATGTGATGGATGTTATGTTTATAGCTAGCGGTACGGGTTGCTATGTTAAGGGCTTCAAGTTCTGTATCTGACCATTTAATAATTCCAAATGAGTACGTCAATATAGGTATTGCGTAAGTATTTATAGCTTTTATTTTATTTCGACCTGATAGATTAGTTTTAAGTATTTTATTTAATCTTTGCTTGTATTTAGATTTCAGTGTGTTCTTTACATCCTTATGATTAATTGTTGTATTTTGTATATATCCTAAATATTTGTAAGTATCTTTTGCTTCCAAGCTATCTATTATGTCTTCTTGTAGTTCTAGGTTATGTGGATTGATTTGCTGATGTTGGCCTTTGATTACGCAATTAATTTTACATTTATCGATACCGAATGACATTCTGATATCTGTGCTAAATCTTTCAGTAAGATTTAAGAGTTGTTCTAGTTGTTGTCTGTCTTTAGCGTATAATTTAATATCATCCATGTATAGAAGGTGGGATAGCTTTATATTATTAACTTTATCTATTGTGAATCCATAACATGCATTGTTAAGAATTTTGGAGAGTGGATTGAGTGCTAAACAAAACCACAAAGGACTGAGCGAATCACCTTGAAATATTCCGCGTTTAATTTTAATTGGGGAAGTACAGAAATTATTATTGATAGTTCTTAAGTTAAGTTGAGTAGACCATGTAGACATTAGATATTGTAAGAGCTGTATTAATTTGTTATTGACTTGATATATTTCTAAGACTTGTATTAACCATGAGTGTGGAACACTGTCAAAGGCTTTTAGGTAGTCGATGTATGCAAAGTACAGGTCTTTACGGCTTTTCTTTGCTTGGTTATGTATTTCAGCATCGATAACAAGCTGTTCTTTGCAGCCCATAGACCCCTTGGTACATCCTTTCTGTTCTTCAGGTATGATTTTATTTTCTGTGATGTGTATATTTAGTTTCCGTGTGATGATTGATGTAAATAGCTTGTATAGTGTAGGCAGGCAGGTGATGGGACGGTATTTCGTTGGATTTTTAGTGTCGTTTTTATCTTTAGGCTTTAGGTAGGTAATTTTTTAAAAAAATTCCCTGTGTCATAAATGAAGGTATAGATTGCGGATTCTGTATGAATGAATTGAATATGTTTGCGATGTGGTGATGCGCTGCTGGAAAATATTTTAACCAGTAATTTTGTATTTTGTCAGGTCCTGGGGCCTTCCAATTTAAAGTTTTCTTTATAGCAATAGTTACGTCATCTTTATCGACTGTGATATCCGGCATTTGGTTTATACTTTGGTGATTTTGTATTTCAGAATGTATCCATGAGGAGTCTGTATTATGTTGAACTGGTTTAGACCAAAGCTTTTCCCAATAATCTTTAACTTCATTTATATCTGGCGGCTGTATAATTTTGATATTTTCAGAATTAATATTTTGATAAAATTTTCTTTGATTGGTGCTAAATAGCATATTGTCTCTTCTCCTTGCATTACTAATTTTGAGTCGACGTAAGCGTTTGGATTGTGCTTGGAGTTTTTGTTTTAAATTATCTAGGTGGTCGAGTAATTGACTTTTAGTGAGATTGTTTGGGTTAATTTTTTGTTGTTTTTTTTTGGTTGAGTTTACCATTTAAATATTGCGTTAGTTTTCCTATTTCTTTACGTAACTGTTGAATTCGATTTTCTATTCGTGTCTGCCATTTTGGATTATTTTGATATATTGTTTTTCTCGTTTCGTTCTCTTCTGATGGGTTTATTATTTTAGTATGTAAGGTTGCAGTAGTCAGAGCTGCACAGTATAACGCGCTCTGTATTTCATCAAGACAAGGTACCTCTTTTTCTTCCAGATATTTACCGATGACATCATTTAGTAGGTTTACTGTTTTAATTATGTTGCGAGTAACCTGAAGTTTTGGAATTACAGGTCTAAGAGTTGGATCTGTACCGGTGTATTTAATCAACATTTCTTTAAAAACATTTTCAATTTTTTCAGTTTCTATTGAGTCAGAGTTTGTGGGTGGATTGTTTATTGTGTTTGTTCCTCGTGTGATTGTATCTTCTGTGGTATCAGGAGTGTTTGACAGAGTATTCGTTTGGTTTGAGGATGGGCTTGTGGAATAATGTGGAGGTGAGATCTCAGTGGAACATTGATGGTTTGTTTGTATGTCGCAAGTGCTTAGTTGTATACTTATGCTCTGTATATTATTTTGATTGTTGTGTTCATCGAAGGATTGGACCGATTCGGCTACTGATTGTTTTATTTGTTCTCTTACATGTGGTGCTATTCTATTATTTCTATAGATAACTCTTATCTGATCAGCTAGTCTTTGTTCCGATAAATGACTTAATTCCGGGAAAGATTCTACAATTTTTTTATGAAGTAATGGTCTGAAAGCTGTAAGGTTTGATTCACATGATGTGACTATGTAGTAACAACGAAGAAGTTCTCTGTTAATTCGGTCAGTCCATTTCATTCGTTGCCTACATTTACCAGCTAGGGTGGTTGCAGGAAGCATGTCCTGTAAAACACTTCTTGCTGGTGTGTTAATGATATGTGATTGTTGTATATTGTGGTCTACGGGATGCAATTGATTATTTTGTAAGGTACTCGTAGACGGCGTGATGTCAGGGATGGGCACAGGGTAAGTAGCATTTGCTTCCCGTGTAACATCGTCTGACATTGGTGATAATGTAGTGGATCGTGATGAGGGCGAATTATTATCAAGCATGTATGACTTTGGTGATGACTGAAGGGATGAGAACAGGCTGATGGATGAGGTAGGCGATGTGGGGTACGAGTATGTATTGCTCGTTGTGATGAAGATAGTATCTGCAGCAGTACTAGACTGGGCAGGAAGTGGCGATACGGTGTCCCCCCCAGAATACGAGGGACAGCCCAGACCCGAAGGCCCGGGGCGGGATTCTCCATTGCTTGTCGCTCCGGTACCCGCCTGGGGTATATTTCTATTACGCAGTCGCATTTCATATAATCTTCTTTAATCTTCTTCTACTTCTTCTTGGGGATTGGGGATTGGGACCGTTAGTTTGGGAAGGGTGTAGTTAAGATGTTAGTAGCTTTTGATTTTATTGTAGCCAAGATGTTGGTGGCTTTTTTTTCTTTCGTGTTATTGGGTCAAGATGTTAGTGATCCCTTTATAGTTCATGCCTTCCCTAAGCCCCCCCACCACGTCAAGGTGGCCCCCCGGGGGGGATATTATTATTATTATTATTATTATTATTAAAACCATGGACCAATTATACATATAATTGGTATATGTTAAAACGTAATAAAAAGTGGAAAAGTGTGAATAAAAGTTGTATTGGAACAGAAGACACATAATATGAGAAGGCCAATTGATTCAGACAGAACTGACGTCAGTTTAGCCTGATCTCTACGAATCACTTCAGTCCGAATGATGCGATCTGCCTAAATGCCAAATCGCTGACAAATATGATTTCGCATTCGTTCAGTCCGAACTAATAATAATAGCTCCCCTCACCGATAGCCGTAGCCGATTTCATTGAAACCAGACCAGCTACGCACGAGTTATTTAATAGTGCCCAAGTGTGTGCGCAATACATAAAGACACTCTCTCTTCCTTTTACTCTCATAACCCAGTGGAACAGTAAACCGACACGACTGGCGAGAGATCAGGCGCAGGACCGACTTTTTACATGCCCATCCGACGCATGGATCATCTTTCTTATTAGACAAGCAGGCACCCTGCTTGTCAGCCTGCATTGTCCTAACCAAACTTGGAAACAACATTTTTTGTTTGTTCCAACGCGGGAATCGAACTCACGACCTCCGGGTCGAGAGCGAAGCTAAATCGGCCCGTAAACCATTTCGCAATGTTTGCATATTCCAAACTTCGGTGAAAGTGGCGGTCAACAGAACTCATATTATACAATTAAGAAAATAGTCGAAAGAGCGCCACTGAAATCTGTCAGGGTAAATTGGGTTGCGCTAACGCTCGCCACTTTTCGCCCAATTTCCTTTGCTCCGAAAACGATTTTAAATGTTAACAGTTTTGCACGGGTGCATTTATTGAACGTTTCAACGAGTATCTCACAAATCGACGCTTTACTCTCTCAACCTCGTATGTAAAAAACTACAACTTTTCAGTAGAGTCAAATCGTATATATAAAAATGGATTGCTGTTCGATAATCTCGCTAAAACTGAGAACGGATGAACCAATTCGGCTATTTTTGGTCCTGAATTGTTCGTGGAGTCCCGGGAAGGTTTAAACGGTTTCTATGCTCAACGAAGTGAGCACGGGTCAGCTAGTCTTATATAGGTATATAAAAATGAATCGCTGTTCGTTAGTCTCGCTAAAACTCGAGAACGGTAGAACAGAACTGATTTGACAGATAAAACAACGTTTCGTTTCACTTTTAAAAGTGAACAACTTTATTAATGTTACATAGTACTTTAATTTATTTTCTTTTTATACCGTTATATTCATATTATATATTACAGGAAACAATAAATTATGTATAATGTATATTTTTATAATCTTTATTTTTACGTTTCAAGAAAGAAAAAAATTAAGGTATGTGACATTTATAAGTAAAATTCTTCATTTTTAAAAGTGAAACGAAACGTTTTTTTATCTGTCAAATAGGTTCTCAAGGTGAGGTTGGGTTTGAGATTGTTTTATTTATACGGGCCTAAATCAGTTAGCCAAGAGAGTATGTAAGTGTAGGACCTATGTACCTAGTTATAAGACTTTATCAATACATAATATTATTATAAAAGTAAGTCGCTTAAATTCTCTCTGTCTGTTTATATGTTATACTCTTAACAGATACGAAGACGAGATATTGTGTACTTACTTCAGTAGATAAAGGGAAAATCGAGAAAGGTTTATATACATTGTTTACATTTTTTTGGTAAATAACTAAACAAATTCAAGTTTGTAAAACCGTTTATATGCTCATAGCTCAACGAAGTGGGCACGGATCAGCTACACAATAAAGTAAAAGTGTAAGTAACAAGTGATCCCACCAAAAGCATCATCATGTAAAAATGTTGCCAAGACGAGTCTACATAGCTTACATAGATCTCATGTAGAGCCAAGATTCTTGATCAATGCGCCCTTAAATTACCAGGCCTAACTTCACACACTCTACATTACTGTCAAGTAAGGGCGCATAGATCAAGAATCTTGGCTCTACATGAGATTTGATAACTTTTTCACAGGGTATGTAGACTCATCTAGCAACATTTTTACATGAAAATGTTTTAGTGGGATTTCATTTATTTTTGTTAGTTGGTAAATGGACCTTCTTAAGTTTAAAAATAATCTATTTTGACCCCGGTCTTTTACTTTCGTCTTATCCTTCGTCTGAAATTTAGATGATTTATTGTATTTCTCATTCATTTGATACCCGTATTGTGGGAGTACCTGTGAAAACGATAAATCGCTACTTTGGATTCAAAATGGCGGCATTCATAAAATCTTGTACAAATTGTATTTTTCTTCTCAAGCTCTCTCATCATTTGATATTGTAGGAGTTGTTATGAAAACGACAAGTCTCTATTTTGTACCGTCCACCTTTTTGAATCAAAATACAACAAAAAATTATATTTTTTTGTTGTTTTTGTAGTTATTACAGCTTTCATACAAAATTTCCGCTTTTTAGGACTTCAGGAAGTACCTTAAGAATTTTGATGATCTATAAGTGAGTGAGTGACTAAATCGGGGGTTTTTCGACATTAATTAAATCTAAAGTATAATAGCTACGACATTCAAACTTACAAAGTTTGAATGTCGTAGCTATAAATTATACTTTACGTTTCACGTTCTTACTGGTGTCATTAGGGCATAAACTGAGTTAAGCGGGCACCCGCGCGGCTTCATACAAAAGTGACCCGTCGCGGAAAGCCGCGCGGGAGACCCGTCGCGGGAAGGCGGGCCACGCGCCCGCGCTACGGAGCCCGTCTCCCCGCGACGGGCACCCGCGCGGGTCACTTATGTAGCCGCGCGGGTGCCCGCTTCATGTTTCAAATAAATAAGTAGATTGACTTGGCAATCGCATGAAAACAACATAATATTTATCTCACCGTGATACGTATATTAAATCAGATCTTTTAGTGCGATTGCCAAGTCAATCTACTATTTATTTTAAATATGAAAGATTATTAATAATATTGATTATGATCACTATAAGATGTTGTTAGAACGACCGACCCTCCCCCCCCTACTTGTCATAACATGTATCTCACAACTTTTTACGGTAGAAGAACGATGAGCGTGACGTGAAGTGGCACTTTTTACAAGATATATTTTTGATAGGAACTGATTTCTTTTTGTAGAAAATTTACTAAAACGTGTGTTTTTGTTAAAAAGTGCAAATATAACTTTGTAATCCTATAGGTTTATTAGGGATTACAAAGATAATTGTGCAGTTAGCGTATTTAGATAACTAGACAGAAATTCCAAATTGTTTAGGTTTTTCCGTCATTTATACTAAACGCTACTTGTATTCCAAATTTGAAGCTTCTATGTCTGCTAGAAGTGCCTAATACTTTTGATGCTCGGTCAGTGAGTGAGTGAGTTAGTGACAAAATTAAGTTTGACAAGTTATAATTCTTAAACTTCTGTTTCAAATTGAATGAAATTAGACCGTAACTAAAAATGCAGGCTTCTCGTTTAACCCACAACAAAGTTATAAGTTATAGGTTGAAAATGGCCTGAACTGCTTCGAGAAAAGGAGGGTACAACCGTGCTTAACTTGGCAGATTATACACGTACATCCTCACCCTGTCATTTGGAACCAGGCGAATGAATTATATAAAGACCGAGGCGCGCGGACGGCAGTAAGGCTCTAAATTTGCAAATAATTACCTATTTGAAAATTTCGAAAATTTCAGTGACGCAGAAAAATCATAATATTAAGTTCTCCATCGATACGACTGTTGAACGACGTACATGCAAACTGTTAAAATTAAACTGGAGACACTGCGTAAGTCGGGTCTCCGCGACGGGCTCCGCGACGGGCCCCGCGACGGGCCCCGCGACGGGCCCCGCGACGGGCCCCGCGACGGGCCACGCGACGGGCCCCGCGACGGGCGCCCGTTTAACACAGTTTCAGGCCTTATATCTTGAAATTTTCAACTACCTTAGCATCATCCAAAGCAAAGTTATGAGAGTTCAAAATAACGACGAAACCTTTCGAGAAAAGGTAGGTAGTGCTCTCGCGCTTCGCTTGGCTCGTCTTGACGGGGGCACTCCCGTTCTCCAGATATTGTATCATTAGGTATGCATGGTAGCAACTAGCGATAGTTTACATGGAGCCCAAAGACAGTGGCTGCTCAACAGAAATATGCGAGCTGGCGTCGACGCGTCTTCGTTTATCACGCGTGTCAACGTTTGTCATAATTCCTATAAACAAATGTATACTTTTATAGTAGAACAATATAGTTGAATTTTATGCTGTAAGTCACAAATTTAATGCTCTGACTCTGTCCCAATTTGAGTTGGGCTCATCTCATGTAAAAGAAGTAAAAAAGTAATAAAACATACGACGTTATCGCTAGTACACTTTGATCAATACCACAGCCAAAATGTCGAACTGAACTGTAAACTCTCGCCATTATCTTTATGAACTTTCTTCATCCTGTTATGAGTTCCGAAACTTCCGTAAGGTCGTTTGGCTTTACTTCGCTATCGATGCCTTGTTGAATTAAGCACGTGGCTATTCGACGGCACGCCAATGTATTTCTTTTTTTTTTTGTTATGTAATATATGTAAAATTGACATGCAAAAGTACCACTAAGTATGAAAATTCTGTTTGAATAAGTATATTTGAATTTGGCAGCTAACCAGCCACGAAGGCTCAGTGGTAATTTTTTAAAGCCTTCTGATATATTTATTTTACAACTTATTTTTCTAAAGATGAAAGCATGCACAGTCCTGAATCGCGCTATGGATTTCAAATGCATGAGAGCATGGGGCATGCTCATGAAACATACACAAAATAGACCGAAATATACGAATTCGCTTGTCATTTAGCGAACCTTATGTAAAATCCCATTCATTTTTGTTTTCGAACTTCGTACGAGGACATCGGGCCCGATTCTACTACGAATATCGGCTTGATTAACTATCAGCGAGCCTATTACAAGCTCTTAATTCCAGCCAGTTTACGCCATACAACATGGCTGCCTGGAATTTTCGTATTACGATCACATAATACGTAAGTAATAACTGCATGATGACAGCCAGTTAGCGGACACTTGACACTGGACTTGCTTCCGAATGTCACTTTCAGACAATCAAACTAGGGTGTCATAACATGTCGCTGATATATGAAAAAGAACAAGGCAGTTTAAGACCGTATTATTGAATTGCCTGGAACCAGGCTGGTATTGTAAAAGATCATAATACAGGCTCAGTTTCTCCCTCTCGCACGCGTGTCAGACCATGCTTGCACGAGCGGGACAGACTGATATTCTATATAATTGGTCTATGTTCGAAACGAAGTTTGAGATACGAGAATACCAGCGATATAACTCAAATGAGTTCGCTAATAACTTTGCCCCGTGTGTTTGTGCCTTGTGGCTGCACTTACACCATTAATCTCGGCAAGTTACATGGCAAACTGGGAGATATCATATATGATACTTCCGCTACACGTTACTGCTCAGTCATCTATGTAAATTTGAACCCCAATTCTCGTATTTAACTTTTGATGAATTATAAATGAATCGTCTTGATATCGTACACTGATTTTATAGTACGAACAAAACATGTTTGCCTTAACGTTTATGAGAATACCATTTTGCTGTTTAAAGCAGTCTCGATAAGGACTGCATAATATCTTTATTATTGTAAGATTTACTGTTTATTTATCTATACTTAATATTATAAAGCGAAAGAGTTTGTTTGTTTGTTTAAACGCGATAATCTCAGAAACTTCTGGTCCGATTTGAAAAAGAATTTTTTGTTGGATAGTCCATTTATAGAGGAAGGCTTTAGGCTATGTAACATTACGCTGCGACCAATAGGAGTGAAGCGTCAGTGAGAAATGTTGCAAAAACGGGGAAAATTACTAACATTTGGGGACTTTCATTGCGTGCGCTGCATAAACGGCCACTCAAAAACCACGCGAACGAAGTCGCGGGCAAAGCTAGTAATAATAATATCTATCGACGCTGCACCATAATCAACCAGTCCATAATATATGATACTTCCGCTACACGTTACTGCTCAGTCATCTATGTAAATTTGAACCCCAATTCTCGTATTTAACTTTTGATGAATTATAAATGAATCGTCTTGATATCGTACACTGATTTTAAAGTACGAACAAAACATGTTTGCCTTAACGTTTATGAGAATACCATTTTGCTGTTTAAAGCAGTCTCGATAAGGACTGCATAATATCTTTATTATTGTAAGATTTACTGTTTATTTATCTATACTTAATATTATAAAGCGAAAGAGTTTGTTTGTTTGTTTAAACGCGATAATCTCAGAAACTTCTGGTCCGATTTGAAAAAGAATTTTTTGTTGGATAGTCCATTTATAGAGGAAGGCTTTAGGCTATGTAACATTACGCTGCGACCAATAGGAGTGAAGCGTCAGTGAGAAATGTTGCAAAAACGGGGAAAATTACTAACATTTGGGGACTTTCATTGCGTGCGCTGCATAAACGGCCACTCAAAAACCACGCGAACGAAGTCGCGGGCAAAGCTAGTAATAATAATATCTATCGACGCTGCACCATAATCAACCAGTCCATAGGTAAGAGTAGTTATTAATATTTATAAGTTTAATACTGAGACTTCGTGGTCGATTGGCAGCCAAATTCAAATATGCTTATACAATAAGATGTTCAAGAAATAAGAAGTTAAGAAGCTGGTAAGCGCGGCATAGTGTGAGTGGTAAAGTGGACTCGGTTGTGCTGAGAAAAAGAAGATCTATGATCAAATTGGCAAGTTCCAATTCAAATAGTTACGTCAAACCAGAATGAACATAATGTGAAAAAATTATTATAGTAATACAAATCCTTTGTTTCTGCACTATGGTTGAGCACATTGGTTCTCGAGCCAGAGGTCGCGGGCTCGAATCCCGCCGAAGGAACAAAAAGTTTTCTGTGCTCCGTAGTCCTGGATGTGTATTGAATGTGTATATTATAATAAAAATCTTAAATATGTGTACTTCTACACTAATATTATAAAGAGGAAAGATTTGTATTTTTGTATGTAACGACTTAACTCAAAAAGTACTGGACCGATTTTAATAATTCTTTTTTCATTAGAAAGCTACATTATCACAGAGTAACATAACATAAAAGTCAATTGCTGTTCGTTAGTCTCGCTAAAACTCGAGATCAGCTGAACTGATTCGGCTATTTTTGGTCTTGAAATATTCGTGGAAGTCCCGAGAAGGTTTACACGGTCTCCATGCTCAACGAAGTGGGCACGGGTCAGCTAGTATAGTATAAAAGTAATTATGTTTCCGTTGTCTGGTATCCCGTAACACAAGTTCTTCTGATACTTAGCACCCGGCCATCTGGCCGGATGGTTGGATCGATTTTTATTTTCTATGCACGCTTCACGTTAATCTTAACGTGGTGTGAAGCGTGCATAGAAAATAAAAATCGATCCAACCATTGTTGCTATTCGAGTATTTGAGCGTGTGTGGCGGCCAACACACAACTTATTAACCAAGTCATTATGAGTTTCCAGAATATTCTGCGTTCCCAATATTGTTTCATAAAACTGGTTAAACGCTATTTGGCATTTCCATTTCCTGCTGATCATAATGGCTGCAGCTACAACGGTCGAATAGTATTGCCCCCGGCCCAGGTAAAACGGATATAGTTACGATTTGTCCGGTTTGCTGTTTGTTTGCGTAATATTATTGTAGGCACGTTCGGATAAAATCAAACATCAACGTTAACCTCTGAAATGATCCAACGTGAATAACGCTTAGAAGGCTGTAACAATATCGAAGAAGCGGAACATGTAAATAGTAGAGCAGAAGGAATATAATATAGCGATCCTTGGCTTTCGACCCCTGCACTGAAAATATGTACGGCGTTCATGGGTACAGTATCTGTATATGTATACAAAAAGAATTACAAATGCCCTACAGTAATAATATGGCTTCTACAATGGCCGTTCAATTAAAAGTTTATACTGACGTCCAGCACCACCGCTTTAGCACGGCACTAGGTTTTTTGGCATTTATTTTTAATCATTTTTAAGCTATAAAAATCCGTACATTAATAAATAATTAGTCACCAGGAGCACGATTCTCGGGCAGTGGAAAAAAGTTCGAATATTAGTATATCCCGCTCGCACGCGCGCTAAATCTCATTTGCATGAGCGGGACACACCGATAGTAAAACTAAGTTCGAGGCCTGAGAATCGCCGCCCTGGACCTAAGAAATTCCATTTCCTCGTGTATGAGTATACCGTTCAGAAATGACAGCCTTCTAAGCGTTATTCACTTCAGTTTCACGGGTTAATTTTGTTCATGGGCTTGTAGTCTAGTAAATTTTGTTTAGAGTAGATTTATTCTTAAGTTAAATTTCTACTTACAATTTAAATATATTATATCTAGTAACGATACTTAACGAACATTGTTCGCAGAGTCAACATCCTGAGGATGCTCCGGGGTCGGAGCGAAACGCGCGTCGAGTTTTGCAACCTGCATGGTGGTGGGACTTTGCACGATCGTGTTAACATTATTGCTTGTGTGGACCACCACAACACCACCAGGTGTTTTCATGTTTTTTGCTTGCGAGTGTACGCATAAGCAGTGTGGGAGGAGGGAGGTGCATCAAACGCATGCCTATGCGTACACTCACTCATCTGCTTGCAGGTTGTGGTTATAATTGTTTCGCGGGATATTGCTAGATATAATATATTTAAATTGTATGTTATGGATTTCCGCAAAGTAACGCCTGATTCCATTAACTATTTAAATTTCTACTGTTTAGCTTGGCTCTACAATAATATAAGAATTGAGTGTCAACTTTTCGTAAAATTAGACTATTTTAAGGTCTCCTTTAACAATATTAAATATGATTTAAGTTGTGATAATGAACGATGTTTTTAAACAAAAAAATCTCGGAATGGTTTGTAAAGATAAAAATTGCACACGATCAAAATAATTTAATTTATACAATAATTAGGAACAAAAATAAATTAACAACTTAGAAAGTCCAATAAATGCATCATAAATAAACGTTTTCAACCTATACCATAATCTCATGTTTTTTCGTCGTAGGCATTATTACGAATACCATATGCCTTCTTTTGATTTCCAAAAAGAGAAGCTGAGTAGCGAGAACGACGATAGGTGTCCTAGTGATCAGTACTGACTCCCGGCTTGACGCCGACAGGGGTCCTAGACCACTACTGACTCCCGGCTTGACGCCGACAGGGGTCCTAGACCACTACTGACTCCCGGCTTGACGCCGACAGGGGTCCTAGACCACTACTGACTCCCGGCTTGACGCCGACAGGGGTCCTAGACCACTACTGACTCCCGGCTTGACGCCGACAGGGGTCCTAGACCACTACTGACTCCCGGCTTGACGCCGACAGGGGTCCTAGGCCACTACTGACTCCCGGCTTGAGCTCGTAGTGGTCACTACAGTTTTCCACCTTGGCGCCGACAGGGTTCCTAGGTCACTCCCGTCTGTGTGTGGTCACTACAGACTTCGGCCTTGGTGCCTACAGGGGTCCTGGGTCACTACTGTCTACCGCCTTGCCACTGATAGGTGTCGTAGTGGTCACTCCTGTCATCCTCCTCTCTAATAGCGGTTGTAGTAGACACTAGACGCTAGTGTCTTCCACCTTGGCGCCGGTAGGGGCCGTACTGATCGTAATGCCCGTGGTCATGATGATGAGGCACGTACTCATGATGGGGCACGTACTCCTGATGGGGCACATACTCGTGATGGGACACATGGTCGTTCTTTTGCTGCTTCAGATAGGAGATGAACCAGGAGAGGAAGTAGCCAGCCTTGTGCACCACAACCCAGAAGACAAACGCGTAGATCAGCTTCAGCACAAACAACTTCTTCAGCACTATGTCCGCGAAGTAAACTGAAACAGTATAATTGAAGTTACTTCTGAGTACTTCACGTACCGTAGGGTATTAATGTTACATAATGATATTATGTATTTAAAACAACTAGATGTCAAAGATGACATTGACGTTGATGCCTAAGATAGTTTTAAGTTAGTCTCCTTGAGAGGCCCGGATAGGTTAGTGGGATCAATGTACCTACATAGTTATTTATAAGATACTGTTTATTGTATTATCTACGTAGTAGAATAAAGTAAAATACGATTAACTAGAAGTGTATTATTGGACGTGTAATTTGAACCTAATAACAATAACACATATGCTGAGGCACTCAACAATTAATAGGTCTTATAAGACCTAATTTTAAAGTAATAGGTACTGCTTTAATAAAGTAATACTGCTATATTGTACCAGTATTACTTTAAAATTACTTTTAAATTCTATATCTGGGGGCACGGGAGTGCCCCTGTCAAGAAGAGCCAAGCGAGGGCACTACCTACCTTTTCTCGAAAGGTTTCGTCGTTTTTTTGAACTCTCATAACTTTGCTTTGGTACTATATACTTTTAAATTATATATACTAAAAAACTCTATTTATTTAAGGATTAGATGGAGACTTTTATTAAAAGTTAACCTAACATAAAATAGCTCAAATATACATAGAATTTATAAGAAATTATAGAAAAATATAAGTAGTAAAAAATATACAATTAATGAAGGCGAGGCTCAATCGAAAAGCACATCCCGCAGCGTACAAGGTTCAAAGGTTCCCATTATAAGTACTAGCCGCGTATAATGGGAGAAAAATAGAAAACTCTAAAAATATTTTAAGTTTTTCACCTTTATAGGAATCCGAAAGTAATGTTAAAGTAGTTTTAGTATAAGGCCTCGTACTTATAATATTAAGTCTCAAAACCCTTAGTAGTTGTCAATTCGTTGACAATTTTGTTGTTCTAACGCGAGAATCGAAGCCACGATCTCCGAGAGACAAACTCTAAACCACTAGACTACGGAGGCGTTTATGCTATGTAATTAAACTTAACGTGTATTTTTTAATTACTGAATATCTTTTTCACAAAATTGCGCTGTAATTTCGAACGTTCGTTGCCTCTAATAAAGTAATTCAACACTTACTGAGGAGGGCAATTTTCTTTTTCTTCCCCCGCGCTTCCAGACTCTGAGAGGCCTCCGTCAGCACAAAGCAGAGTACACAAACAGCCAGAATTTTCATATCCATTGAAGTAAATTTTCAAATAAACTGGAATATTTTCACTCAGGTATTTATATTAAACCGGCAACAAAGGATTCGCCTGTTTTATGTCGAGCGTTTGGCCGTCCGAAACAGAGTAAACCCCATTGTCGACATTTCGACGAGTTAGACGGGTGATAATTGATGAAAGTCCCATCGCGGGCGGCTCAGCAAACTGGCGATAATTGACTTACGACTGTTACCGTGAACTGTCGCTTTCGTTTCGGTGACATCAAGGTCCGCTCCGAGTTACGCGATGTTGACTTTGTATTACTTTTCTAATAAAGAATGTCAAAACTAATTAAGTAATGTATTTTTTACAGGTGAATACTAAACCGCTGAGGAAAGTTCGAAACCCTCCTATTCTCAGGCGATTACTGTCACTTTTTGGCCTAATAGCATGGACAGCATATTGTAACTGACCAAAACAATTTAAGTACTTAATATCGTTTCCGTATTGGGCCATCACAGTTTTTGTTGATTGTTGTGATGGTTATGGCATTTTAGGAGATTTTAAATAATATGATATAGTAAGTCCTGACTTCACCAACGCATAGTCTTAACGGCTTGTTAAAATACCATGCCTTCTCATTCGTTGATAGGAATTACGAGAGGAACAACATAATATTTAACGAAGGATTAACTTTAACATTTGTTGGTGAAACGGGCACTCTCATAATATTTAACATCTCCTAAAATTCAAATACACCAGACAGAATAACACCACTGGATTTCGAGCCGCCATTTTGAATTTAATTATTTAATTACAGTTTTCACGCAACAGATGGTGCTCCCAACTAGACTTCACGTGCGTGAACCTAGATTGTTCACAATTAAATTACAGATAGTAATTCGATCGAAACGTCGAAACAGCTGTACTGATTGCTAGCTAATGTAATTAGGTAAATCCTCAATTAGTTACAGATTGTTCTGTTAATATCCTGCATTCTGTTCATTGGTCGTCAATTTAACAATTTGCCGTAGAAGTGCCTAATATAATATTCAAAGGTGTTTTTATAAAACGTATGTACAATTGGCTAAAGTATATAGGTGCCATTTTGTTCGATAACTTTTTGCCATCTTGTTGGTAGGGACATGATCCCATTGCTGTAAAAATTTTGGGGCTTCTGATGAAAAAACAGCGACAAGTATTTTTGGCAGTCCTCTTGTGATGTCAACGTGAGACTTACTAAGGAATTCTGCAATTTGTGCAAGGTCAGGATTATACGGCGGATGTATTAACCAGCCAATCTCCCGTAATTATTGCTCAGTGGCTAAAGATGTGTGAGGTCTAGCGTAGAGTAGTAGTAGAGTGAAAAACCACACCCCTTCTGTTGATTAATTCCGGCCGCTTTCTCTCAACTTTTCGGTTTAATCTCATCAGTTGTTCGCAGTACAGTTAAAATCCTGCCTGGCGGTAACAGCTCATAATGAATAATGCCCTTCCAATCCTACCACACACACAGCATCACCTTGTTGCGAGTTAACCCGCCACCCGGGATTCGCCACAGTCTGTGAAGCCTGACCGGCCTTTGACCACGATCTTTTTCGCACGTTCTTGTCGTACGTGATCCACTTTTCATCACCAGTTATCAGCTTCTTCAAAAATGGTTCGGTTTCATTATAAAGAATCACAAATGAGTAGGTACACGGTTTCTACTTTCTTTCAGTGAGCTCGTGAGGCACCCAAATATCATGCTTTTTTGTGTACCCAGCTTTTTTCAAATGTACCAAAACCGTTTTGTGGTCAATCCCTAGTTCTTCATCTACATCGTAACTACTAATATGCCAATCTAACTTTTTAAAAAATTGGATTAGTTTTGTCCGTAACAAGGTGACCGGAGCGACGTCCGACGATCTCAATTTTTTTTCGCAGCTTGTGTTGCAGTTTTACCTATTTCGCAACAAAATTTTAAAATGTATCTAATTTCTTCACTATAATCACTCATTTTAACAATAAGAAAAACAAATGTAAAACTCACATTTACTTGTTTAATAAACATGTTTTTATTACTTAGCCCAAGAAGTGATTGACAATAATATGTGTAATGCCCAGGCAATTTGAATCTTTAAATAAATACCTAGTTATTATCATATTGTAATGATAATGGACATTTTTCATTATGACTGGGCATTATACATAATGCATAAATTTACTTCTTTGTCCTTAAAGGTATACGTATTATTAATCTGAGAAATATACAATCATAGTGGCAATGCCTGACAATAGAACTAAAGATCATTTTGAAGAACCCACTAAATTAAAAGATTATCTGAAAGAAGACAGCTTGGCTTAAAATAGCTCCACATTTATGTCGCTTACATCATGAAAACCAGAAAAGCACGAAATAAAATTCAAATGTCAGCTGAAACTTCAGAAATGCGCGAACATTTTGCTGCACACAATTGGCCAAATTTATTTTCCGGTGCAATGTAGTTATCGCAAATCATAGTCACCCCGAACTCCGACTGCAGAACGTGTGTGAACGAGTCAGGTACACCTTAAATCAGACTTAAATATCACGCTGCCCGAGCGGGGGGTAATCCTCCACCTACTTTTATAATACCCACCTAATCGGGTAATCCCCGCGGTAGTTACCCGTAATCGAGTAGTTTTGGCCGGATAAACTACCTTAATAAGGCTAACTCAGCCGAGATTAACTTTTAAATTATTTGCTCAGAGTGAGAAACGAGTTTGAAATGTTGTCAAAGAGAGTTACTGGAGCTAGAGCGTTTAAGACACACGTGATGTAGCACCCGCTACGCCGCAGTCGGTACTAGAAATTGTATGGATTAAGTCGCACCGTAGCTCGTATGTAAATGCCTTTACAAATAAAATTGTTTATAATGCCACCACATGTTTAATTTTTATTAATTTGCTATGTATCGTTTTATCTATACTAATAATATAAAGCGGAAGAGTTTGTTTGTTTGTTTATTTGAACGCGCTAATCTCAGAAACTACTGGTCCGATTTGAAAAAATCTTTTTTTGTTGGACAGTCCCTATATAGGGAAAGGCTTTGGGCTATATAACATTACGCTGCGACCAATAGGAGCGAAACGTCCGTGAGAAATGTTGCAAAAACGGGGACAACACACATTTGGGGGCTTTCGTTGCGTGCGCTGATTAAACGGTTTAGTCACTAAAAATCCACGCGAACGAAGTCGCGGGCACAGCTAGTGTTATATAACATACTGTTTTATTTTCTTACAGTGAAATCTTGATTAAAACTGTAGGTTGACTGCGCGGGAAGCCAGCGATTGAATAACTGCATACCTATTTATATAATATATAGATTTTAAATAGATTCAGTATCCACTAGAAGTTTCATCTGTCTCGACCTGTCGGTGAGGAGCAGGAGGCAGCTGTAGGTTACATTATGAAACAATCGAAAATTCGTATCTAATAATAATTTTCGATTACACTAGCAGAATGCATTTAACGCTCAATATGTCAATAAAAAAATACAGACCAGAAAAATTATTAAAGAGCGTTTCTTCCAAATTGATACTCACTCCAGTCGAATGATACAAGTGGCTGAGCGGTTACTGCAGATCGATCGATCTTTATATTTTAAGTACAATTCATAAAATTATACATTTCAAAAAATTTGTTATATAAACGTACAGTACACATGAATAACTCATTTTATAAAATGTAGATACATCACAGGGTAGAAAAGTTAAACCGCCTTTGCTATTTTAATTAAGAGATCAATTAAAGTACCCACAGAAGATATTTTGAAACATAGGCAGTATGGTCTACGACCTTAGCCTGTTCATCATGAACGAACATATTTAAAAAAACATTTTGACACATGACATACAGTTGACATTACAAATCACAACATTTCACAACAATATAAATAGTGAATTTCGCTGTTTTCTGCGTTTTATTTCTTGTTATATTTTTATTTGAAACATGGTAAAAGCCTGGTATATGGATAATGATCCTAGCGATCAGCGCCTTGAGCATCATCTCTCTCCACCTGAGTTTATCCCGCTTGACGATTTATTCAAGAAAACAGGAGTTGAATATTTCAGTGTAAGTTTTAGTATTCTACAGTTTCTTATCTCCCTTTTTTATAAGTAACAATAAGGTCAAGAACTTGTAGATAAGTTATACATGTATAAAGTAAACCCATTTTTTTTGTAAATATTAACCTTTTAAAAGTTGTATTGAAATATTATGCTAAACATAATTTATAGATAAACGTTGATACATTCAAAACTGATGGAGTACTAGACCAGATAAAGAAAGAGCGTGGGTATACCTATGAGGACGAGATAACTTGCTCAAAAGAGTGCCTTCAAAATTATGAAGAAAAGTTGAAATCATTTTACCAAGAACACCTGCATACAGATGAAGAAATCAGGTAAGAGCCTCAACAATCCTGTTTTAATTATATATTACACTGACTAAACTTTGTATCTCATTAAGAAACATAATATTTTCCAGCACATTTAACGCAGCAGAAGCTCCCAAAAGGAAAAATAATCTTCATTGGTGCTCTGCTCCTATTGGTCTGATTATGATGCTATATAGCAACATCCTCTAAACCTTCCTTGACACATGGACTATTGATAGCACATACTTGATGTCCCATTTCTATTTAACCCAAACAAACCTGTCTATGACACAACCATAGCCTAGTCAGTGAAGCCAATTGGCCAATACAATACAATGATTTTTGTTTGCGACTATGAATTCTTAGCCTATACTATATTCTTCAGTTGGCAGTGTCAAAATTGTGTATTTTTGAAAGTTTTTAATTTGATATGTTAATTATTGTTTAATTGTTATAAAATGTAATGAAGAATGATTCTAATATTCTGTGAAAGTGTTGATAAGTGTGCATGATAAGTAAATATTACTATACATTCAAATTAACAACCCATATTAGTTGCCGAGTAGTGAAACATTTATCAGAGAGATAGAAAGCTACAGATATTATATAATTGCATGACACTCACTCTCAAGGCTGGTTTAAATACCATAGATAAGTTTAATTCACCATAAAACAACCAATTAGTTGACATTAATCAACTTTATCTGTGGTACTGACTATTACCAGTATAAGACTGTTTACCAGTCTCGAGAGTGCAAGAGTGATGTAAAACAATATTCAGAATTTTTATTAATTATTTATTATGTATGTTACTAAATTTCAGGTTTGTGCTTGATGGTTCAGGATATTTTGATGTGCGAGACGGAACAGACCAATGGATCCGCATTGCTGTATCAGCTGGAGACATGATCATCATACCAAGTGGTATTTACCACCGATTCACTCTTGACTCAAATGTAAGTGTATTACCAACATAAACTGGGGTTAACAAAAGTGACGTCACCGTTGGTTGTTTCCTTCTGGTTTCAAATTGTATTTAATATTTATGTATATTCATTATCTTTAATAGTACTTAAATTATTTTAGTTTTAAGTTATTTGTTTACTAGGAGACTATTATTATTGGTTTTTTTAACATCAATTAAAAAACTTTCAAAACACTAATTACACATTATTTTATACTTTTTTTTTATTTATTGAAACAGCGATATTAAGAGAAATCAATTTTGTTCCATGGATTACTTAAACAATACAGGACATTGTTAATTCTTGTAGTGTTACACTTACAACCTAAAGTTTGAGAAAAGCACTATATGAATATTTAAATTAGTATATTTTTTTCATTGTGTACTGTAATGTCCATTCTGTTGATTTATCGTTTATTTATTTATGTATATAATGTCTTGTTTCAGAATTACATCAAAGCAAAGAGATTCTTCATTGGTGAACCAGTTTGGCTGCCATACAACAGGCCTGCAGACAAGATGGACTGCAGGAAGGAGTACCTTGACAAACTAGACAAGGGATTTGTCTCTGTTCACTGACATTGTGTAAACTGTTTTACTCCAAAGCCCTTATCAGCCCTTTTAAAAACCTTACCGTTATCTATAACAAAAATTTCAAGCCTAACATCAATACAATTATTTCATAGTTTTAATTGCTGTGTGTAATTGATAATTTCAATCGATAGTTTCTTTTTATTTACCAGGGCCCGACTCAAGATGCCAGCACTATTCACTCTACATAAGAAGTTGGAAAACAAAATGCATGGGATTTGACATACGCAACGATAAATGACACACGAATTCGCTTGTCATTTAACAATCCTTATGTCAAATTCCATACACCTTTTTATTCGAACTTCGTAAGTGATAATAACGATGAAATCTTAGATAAGGGCCCACTCTTGATCACGATGCTGGCGCCAATGTGGTTTGAACTTGAGTGTCGATTTATGGAACTAAATGAAATCATTGGGATCTGAGACTTAAGAGTGCTTTAGAGAAGGCCTACAGATCAAATATAATAAAAACGTGAATCATTGATGTCAATATCACAATAAAATACTTAATATTAAAGGGCTAAGAAAACTTTGATACAAAATTATTCTATAAGATATAATTATTGCACATAATATAGGGTGTTTAGTAGAACATAGTCAATACATGAAATGTAATGTATGTACGTGGTTCTAATGGTTTTGACATTTGTTTTTCTACAGAAAAGAACAATATATAAATTTCATTTTCCGAAAATCATTGGGTTCTGTGCGAGGATTATACTGGGGAGTTAAAGTGAAAAGCTGCACCTTCCCGCATATCTAGCACCGCAACATTCATCGACCTCCGACTTTACATTACATTGATATCTATTGGAACCGTGATCAGAATCGAAGGTATAAAGTTAATTTCGAAACATTAATCGAACCTATGTAACATCTCTCTGCGCTGTAATATAATGTATATAAATTGTAAACTATAAAAATGTTATATGATTACATATAAATCTATTTATCGAAGTTTGTCAAAGATTTTCCTGTGATTGTTAATAAATTGTTTCATATAATCAGTAATTATTATTATTTTGGTCATAGTGTCCTGCCATCTACCGTCCGTTACTTGAAACTACCACGAAACAGCGTTCACGTTAGTTACGAGTAAATGACAACAGATGTCGTAATTATACAAAACATTTTTTTCTTAAATGTTTTACAACTCCGAATTAGGATAATGTTATAATGTCCTATTTAAATTGATTCTGCTAAAAATTCTTCGAATAATAAACTCAGAGCATGTCTTGTCAATTTAAATTTTCCATGGCCTAGCTGATTTCTAAATTAAAATTTCATTCATATTGAATTTTACAAAATTAAAAACAGCGCAAATAACAATTAATGTAAGTTTATAATAACTTTTATATATCGTTATTATTGTTACATATTTCAATGGAAGTTTTGCAATAAATTTGTGCTAAATGCTAAAAAATATAAGAAAAAACGCTTTCATTTTAAAAAAATCCATCAAAATTGACATGTTTACACAAAGGAGAAAGCCCACTCTCCATAGTGTCTCGGGCCCAATGTGGACATCAAAAAATCGCATTAAAAATGAGTGTTCTAAAATGTTAGTAGTATTAGATATCTGAGAAAAAAACTTAAAATGCCGCCATTATTGTAGAAATTTTTTTTTTTTACTTTTTGTCTATTTTATTTTCAAGGCCTTTTCCGACTTTTCAATAATTTATAATAGTAAGATATAATAAGATAGCCCTTGTTGTAGTGCAAGACTTTCAGTTATTACTACCCAGCAATTGTGGCAAACAAGATTATCGCCTGACACCTAAAACATAATAACATTAGTGATAAATATTTTCAACCGTAAAAGATTTAACGATTAAACCATAATGAAAGAAATAATAGAAATATTTTATTATAATATTATGATTACCTGCTGCCGTGCAACCCACTGCTGTATGACACTTAATTCTTCGGGCTCTAAAATACGGTTCTCGGTAACATTATTACCACAACATATACAATGTTCTTCAGACATTTTGCACAATCAAATAGCGTAATCCTTTAATCCAGGGCTAAGTAATCGTAGAAGGAGAGAACAAAACTAGTAAAACAATGCCAAAGTCGTACGTGAAAAGCCGAAACAAGTTCAGGGCGAGAAAGCCAGATTGCGGTGAAAAAAATCGAAAACAAAACAAAACGCATCTTTGAGCAACAAGCGAACGGTCGAGATCATTCGTTTGAAAAATGACATTTCAGTCATCAGTGTTGCCGCTTGTCACAAAAAAATGAAATCGATTACGTAAAAAATAATCGATATAATATGACTTTTTATTAATCTTTATCGTTTATAGTAACAAACTTAAACACTGGTTGTAAGATAAATGTTTTCTTTTGATTAATTCTTTACCGAATTACCAACAGTGACCCATTATTTGTATTTAACATGAGTTTATTTTATTTGTTTATAAATCGATATTCGGATTGATTGATTAGAGTTTTATCATCGGGTAACATTTCACCTCAACGTTCTACTTAGGTTCCAAATAATCCAATAAAATTCCTTTTTTTATTGGAACATTACTGACTATAGTGGCGGTTATTTGAATGTTATCAAAAATCATGTCTCTTTATGGTAAATTTCTGGAGAAATTAAGTCTTCTTAAGATGGCTGTCCGCTCTGGGCCTGAAATGGGCTTTCTCCTTTATTATATTGAAACAATATTTTTAAATTTTTTGTAAAGCATGTATTAGTTATATAAATATGAAGCGAATTCTGATAAGACATTAAACTCCAATTTAGGTAAAAATTAATTATTCAACAATACAATTCATGTCTTCATATATTTTCATTTTCAACTGAAGTACTATTCGATCTGGCTTTGGTTAAGTCCCCATAAGATTACCTATGTCACATGCTATACTAGTTAATAGGCATTTTGACCCATTTGAACACTTAAATATTTTCTACAGTGTACCTATTTTACATTTTCTGAAGAAGCTATGGGAGAAGGAATGATCATATTTGCACTTTGGTACGCGTTCCTCGGCTATATGTACTACAGGTGAGTTATAATAATATTATATAAAGTAATGATATGAACGTACATGACCTTATTAAGTTTTGAATCGTTTTTCTTCATTTTCTGTAAATGTCAACTTATAAAACTAGATGTCGCTAGTGGTTACGTCTTTGTTAAAATATAAACTTATTTTACTAATTTTTAGATCTATTTTCACTTTTATGAAACGTTTTTCATCAGCTATTCAATAATAATTAATAACAATGCTAAGACTTGGGGACAATAATAATAATGATGTGGTTTTGTATATGGACTGCCAATACGGTTTGGCAGCGCGCGTAGATTCTCGGAGACATTGTAGTGTTTAATTACTTTGTGTAATTAAATATGATAATAAATCTGTCAATAAGCTGGGACGCCTAATGATGCGTGAGGTAACAATAGTCAGTACCTATTAGGTGTGGTATCTAAATTCCAAAGCCTCTGATACACGTATGATTGAATAAATACCTACAGTAATAATAATTAATTGTAGGCCAAGCAGGAATATTGGTTTCGTAAATATGATATTTATCGAATGGCTATTATTGTATAGGGCCTATACTATAGGCACTGTCATGCTTTTCATACGTTTTTCGATAACCAGGTTATGTTCCTGCTTGACTTACTAAATACTGAAACGATAGTTAAATGAAATAACGTGTCTTTGTTATTTTTCCAAGCAGTCACCATGACAGCCTGTGAATTAAAGCGTTCCTAACTTTAGCGTCTCGGGATTCGATCGAAAAGAAGCTCATTGGTGATGGACATTCATAATTATTATCTTTAATTTAATCAAGGTATCACAATAAGGATTTAACTTACCACAATATCATAGCTATCTATACCAAAGCTATAGTATTAAGATGTTAAATATAAGTCTATATAATTATAAAAAAGGTGGTAACCCCTTCGGGGTGTTTTTAACATTTGTCTAAAAAGTAGGTAAGTAACTACGTAATTACGTAACTATTCATGCAGAATGCAATACAAGTTTTCTAAAATTCGGTTTTGCGGTTCGCCGCAATAATAATAACTGAACTAAACTACTTACACTTCAACTGCCTACACAAAAGGCAATCTTACTGCTTTTAGCATTGTATTTATTTTTACAACCGCCTAATGTAGCTGTAATTTTTTTTAAAAAGAAGGTTTTTAATGATTCTCAAAGTCTTTGTATGAAATTCTGACGTCACGGCGCGCCGTGAGAATTGAAAAGGTGTTTTCAGCGCAGTCTTCAATTTCGTCTTCAATAGTGAATTCAGGTCACCGGCTACTTATTGCACGTGCTGCAGTTTTACATTTTTCCGATGAGAAAGTGAACAGGAAATAACTAACCACTTACATACCTATCTACTAATTATATTTTTAACCGACTTTCAAAAAAAGCTGCCATTTAAGCTCATAAAAAATGTAGATAGTTTGGTGCTGTTGTTTTTACTATAAATTTTCATTTTTCACCAACATTTTTAACGAATTAACACGTACATATTTTCTGTTGATGATTTATGTACCTATGTAGTTTCAGTGCGGCTAATTTGGGAGTTTTTCACTTTCGCATTTATAATTGACTATCGACACAAAATGGAGGTGGAAATTATAAATATGGTGTCTGTCAGTCGGTCTGTAGCATCATAGCTACGAAACTGATTTATCTTTTACTTTGAATTAGACATTAAAAAGTAAAAAATAATACTTTTAAAATCGATAGCAGCGAAAGTGAGTTTCAAGTCACTTTAGGATGTTATTATTTTAGCTGACACCGACTAAGTATTATTTTATGCTTTTTAGTTGTTGAAGTCAGTTTTTTAAACGTAGTTTCTTTTTTTTTTATTAGGGTAAATGTATATTTCTGAAATAAGCAACTCGTAAATAATAATACCTAATAATCTGCTCAACATCTTATTTTAACGAACCTTCCAAAAATGGAGCCGGTAAATGTGTTCGGCTACCCAGCCGAACATTACCTACCTACGTACCTACCTATGTCTTTTTTCGTTCTGACATAATATTATTACTTTTTACTCGTAGTTGCTAATTTTGCACGCGACTACACTACACGACTACACGGCATAAAAAGTAGCCTTCTGTTATTGCCGTCAGTTGAATGCCGCAAGAGATTCGTTATATTCCACTTCGTTGAGCATACAAACCGTTTAAACCTTCCCTGGACTTCCACGAATATTTCAAGACTAAAAATAGCCGAATCGGTTCAGGCGTTCTCGAGTTTTAGCGAGACTAACGAACAGCGATTAATTTTTATATATTATAAGATATTAGCAATTCATAGAGCAGAAAATAAACACAATAAAGATAGGTATTCGTTGTTTATATATTAACGTGATATTTTTATTGCCAGTGCTCGAGATATTTGGCAAACAGCCAACTCTGAGAAGTGTCTCATATCTAGAATCTAGATTTGTGTGCGATTTGCTCATTGGGATATTATTTTAACATTTCTCTTCCTGTTGATAGAGAACTACTTATGGACTCTTTATATTATACTGTAGTGTCTAGGACAGGCGGTTTCAACCATCGCTAGTTGTCCAGCACATACGGCATTCTCACAACATAGTCGGACTAACCTAATCCAGAATAAATAAAAAAACTTGTGACATTACCTCTGGAGCCAACCATGTGCGGGTTTCCACACAATGTTTTCCTTAACCGTTAGAGCATCTGTATAATGTACCTAATTGAGATCTGAAAAGACTAATTGGTACATCCCACAACCTGGGAATCAAACCTGCACCTTTACGAGTGTAGAGAACTTTAGGTTAGTAACACGTAGGTATGTAGGTACGGTAAAGTTGTAGTTGTTTGAGGTTTTGAAATTGCTAAAAACCTCGAAACTCCGCCGGAATAACGAATTATCTTAATATTATTATGTATAAAAAGATAAGATGTTTGTTTAATATTATATTTATAATTGATGCTTTAAATAAGATCGGAATCTGCTGGATCTGTGTCTGCACATACAGATAAAAAACTGCTGGATGTATGTCTGTTTGGCACAGACATAGATAAAACCCATGGTGGTTTTATAGATTTATTTTAGGCGGACAAAGTCTAGTAACTTGACACAAATAGATTATACCATGGCTGCTACGGTTTCCATGGAGTTGCCTTTTGCACGACGGCACCATGTAGTTAACAAAAATGTTTTTTTTTATATCTATGGACGCTTCACACCACGTCAGTCTGGCCCTGTGCTAAGTATCCGAAGAACTTGTGTTACAGGTACCAGACAACGGAAATATATTTAATACTTTTATACTATACACATATTTAAGATTTTGATTATATTATACACAGATTTAATACACATCCATGACCCAGGAACATTGAAAACTTTTTGTTCCCTCGGCGGGATTCGAACCCGCGACCTCTCGCTCGAGCACCAACGTGCTCAACCACTGCGTTACGGAGGTCGTCAAATATGTGCAAGTGCATTAGAATGATCGAAATTCATTTGGCAGCTACGAGCTGTGTGCCTGACCTATATCCCACCGCGCCGTCGACGTGGTCAGTCACAAAATCAATATCGGCGACCTAGAGACAGTATTGACGTTGTGTCAGTTGCGTAACATCAGGCTTTAGGTATACTACGTTTAGGTTCTATTTTGTCTAAACGTACATGAGTATGTTCTAAACTTTAGCGACCAGCAGGTTTACTCCCGACACAACAGAGAACCTAATCCGTTCGATCTCAACGGCTTTTGGTATTTTATTTCGTGGATTACTTTAAAACTAACCAGCATAAAGAAAATCGTTAGATCGTAACTTTATGTACTCCCGACCATATCAATTGACTGAGAATTAAAATATATTACAAACGTGACGTTATTCGGCAGTACGCAGCACGATCGAATCTACTAAATCGAAATCGAATCAGTTTGGAGAGTAAGGCCACTGACTCGGTGATTGAGCGCGCGCGCTCAAAGAGGTCGCGGGTTCGAATCGCGGAAGGAACACAAATGTTTTCGATATTCCACGTCAATCCGACCACGTGCTGTAGTTCATACAATCCTCTACTGCTGTTTGTCACTTGTACATATTTGATTAGAGACCAAAATAGATGTCCGCGACTTGTAATAATGTTAGGGAGCTCCGTAACCGTAATCGAAACTATCGGATATCCGATATAAATAATTATCCGTAACCGTAATCGAATCCGAAATGAAAGTTTTGCTACTGTAAAAAGCAAACCAAAATTTAATAACCGTAACCGAAATTATACGAATCAAACGGATAATCCCAAATAATGTAATATCCACATCCATATCCGTATCCGAAATTTCATATCATTTCCTCCCTGCTTGTAATACCTACTACAGATCCCTAAATTTAGTTCATTAAATATGAAATCAACCGTCTATAAAAAAATAAACAATGTTCAACATAATATTTAATTAAAAACATGAAATTATATACATATGCGTAAACTATTGGAATGTGATTATTAAAAAACCTATTTAACACCTCCCTGCTCTAAGCGCTCCAAAAAACCTTTTGAACACCTCACCGACTGCTGGTAGCACTTCTCAAAGCCCTCAGAACCACTGTCCTGTAATAAAAATAATCGTTAAGTGAGAATTGAACAACTATGCCAAGGGTTCAGTACAAAAATAAATCAGGATAATATAACATTAACAAAAGTTTCCCCATTGATTTCGGTGGTCAGTTTTCTTGAAACCAGACCAGCTAAGCAGGAGTTATTTGATAGCGCGATAGCGTGTGCACAAGGCAGAAGATCAATATATCCTCAGCTCACGTAAACCAGTCTTGCGCCTGATCTCTCGCCACTAGTGTCGCTAACTAGTAGGCTGATTATGTATCTCGCAACAGCAACTCGACAGGCGAAAATTGTAAGTGTGTACAATATCGCTGTGTAACGAGTAACGTGTACACTTGACAGCGTTATTGTACAATTTACGCCTGTCCAATTGCTGTTGCGAGATACATAATCAGCCTACTAGTTAGCGACACGAGTGGCGAGAGATCAGGCGCAGGACCAGCATTTTAAATGTCCATCGTACGTATGGATCATCTTTCTTATCTCACAATCAGGTAATCAGCCTGCATCTCAATTTTTGTTATTCTAACGCGGAAGCTAAAAAGCCAAACTCCAAACCACTGGGCCATAGAGGTTGTTGTTAGTCTGACAACATTAGGAGCCCCAAAGGGACATCTCTGACCGAACGAGGTGGTATGCTCGGTCAGGCCGAAGCCCACTGTAGCAGTTTAAAAAATAATACATTTCTAGGATAAGAAAAGTACATAGGGTCAAACTCAGCGTTGCCAGAACGTACCAAAAAGTACGTACTTTTGTCACACAACCGTACCATTATTGTACTTATAAATTATACTGGTAATTCATTTTTAATACAAATTATAAAAGGGTTACAATGGGTAGACCTTACGACTGACTGACATTTTAAATGTTTTGGCAAAACCGTACTTTTAAGATAAAACCTGTACCTTTTCAAAAAGCAATTCGTTTGGAAATCATACTGGCAACACTGGTCAAACTTGTGGCAACAGTTGTACCGCTACATTAGTATGATAGTGGCATATTAAATAACACACAAAAATGGAACTGTACAAGGTATCAAATAACACCTTTGCTTTCAGCTTATACCGAAAGTTTCGAATTTAATAAATTAACTTACATAATAGGGATCCCTAATAATTCTGTCGCCTAGAGGGTCAAAATCTCCGAACAGTAGCAATTTGGCCTTGGATCCTTTTGGCGCTTTTTTGTTCAGATCTTTCATATTCTCGTTGTCCATGCCGAATATGAAATCATAATGATTAAAATCTGTGGAGGTTATCTGAAAAGAAAAATCATTTTTTATAGCAGTTGGTAGCACTTCCCAAAGCTAGGGCTGCCATACGTCCTGGTTTCCCCGGATTTGTCTTAGTTTGAAAGCCGTCCGGGGAGCGTCCGGGCGGGG
The DNA here is from genome assembly GCA_905187575.2 of Celastrina argiolus. Taxonomy (NCBI): domain Eukaryota; kingdom Metazoa; phylum Arthropoda; class Insecta; order Lepidoptera; family Lycaenidae; genus Celastrina; species Celastrina argiolus. The sequence goes on from LR994585.1 coordinate 2,346,570, forward strand.
TTTAAGTCGTAGTCCGGGTGAAACCCTGACTAAAACTTGCCCGTGCCCCCAAAGTTTTAATCAAGATGTAACTTAATGAATATTGAATAGTCCGGGGCGAAAGCTTCAAAATCCGGGGAAATTACGCTTCCGGTCCTAAGAGGCAGGTTTTAGAGATGGCAGCCCTACCCAAAGCCCTCTTTGAGAACTACTGCTAAAATTTTATGTTATGATTATTTTATGACGCCAAAACTGGAGTTTATACACAATTATAAATGGTAAATTTTCATCTATTTAAATTCATTATTACAGGAGCTAGAACCTAGAAGGCAGACAAACATAGAGACATGTCTGTCACACATAACAGAGGAAAACTATATAACATGAGAACTGGTAAAATTCTATTTTTAGACTTTCCGAAAAAAAAATTATTAAGTTTCATCTGGAAATAAAATATTTTATTTATTATTTACTTTGGAACCCTAATCATGCCTACCTAGTGATAAAACAGCATATACATAAGATCTAGGTAGACATAGACAAAAAATATTATTGTTCTATTCAAATGTGAGATAAATATTATGCATGTTAAGTGTTTAACAAAAGTATTATTTTGTAGCGATAGCATCACATGCCTCTCTACAAAAATGTACAAAATAAATTTAAATTCTTCTAATTATCATGAAATATTACTGTCATAATTTCATTTGTTTAATTAATTTATTATTCTGTGTCGTGAGTTTCCTTGGAAGACATAAGAAACAAAAGGCTCATTAAAATTTAATCATTTATCATTCTGAATATGTAAATTATCTATGAAATGTTTCATAAAAAAAATCAGCTATCATTTTGTGTCAACAGTACTAAACAATATAATATGAACTAAAGTTGTTTTGAAATAACTCTAAAGCAGTTTTAAAATAGATAGCAGTAATCGCCAATCCCAAAGAATGAATTAAAAATCTATTTTATATATTAACAAACCCGATGTTGTTGCAGCATACCAATGTAAGCATTTTTGAAAGGTTTTTTGGGGGTTTTCACACCTTCTGCTATATTTTTGAGGTTTTAGTAAGAAACCCTATTTTTTTAATATAATATAGCCTATGTTTAGTGCTAGTAGTGTAGCTTTCCATACCGGCAAAAAAAATTTCATATTGGTTCAGTGGTTTCAGAGCCTATAATACAAACAACAAATAATCAAATGTTTTCTCTTTATAATATTAGATATAGTTAATGGCTATAATTATTGTCATTACAGAAATTGTAATTACAGATTTGAAACTTTGTATTCTCAGGGGGCCTACTCAAGATGCCATCGCTAATTATCGCTTACAAAGTTCGATAACAAAATGTATGAGATTTGACATAAGGTATGCTAAATGACATAACAAATCGCGATCATTTAGCGTCCTTATGTCAAATCTCATACATTTTGTTATCGAACTTTTTAAGCGATAATTAGCGATGGCATCTTGAGTAGGCCCCCTGGTTTCTTCAAAATATTAGCTAATAAAACATTTATGATTCATTCAAGTAACAGACTAAGAGCATAAAATTTTATAATTTACTATAAATAAAGAATACCTACCTTGAATATAATTTTACAAGTATGTACATTGTACAGTTGTAAGCAAGGTGGTGTACCAAATTAAATCTTATTGCCATGGTAATAAGATCAAAACATGATACACTGAGTTTATCTGTATATTTCCACAAAGTCTTCAAGAGAAGAAAAATGTAAGCTATTTCACATAATTATTATAATTTATTACATTGCAAGTGAAGTGAAAAGTTATCACTAAATTGTGTACTCCTGTCAAACTAACAATACATAAGACTTCAAGGTATTATTCAAAGTAGACATTTTGATTCTTGCACATATATTGTTGTTGCCACTTATATTTTTTATCACAATAATTTAATGCCATTTACCAAAATAACTAAAACTAACCACATAAAATTTAATCTTTTTTAATCATAACTTTTATTGCAAATATAAAGAATTAAAATTCCAATGGTATCCTATTTAATACCAAGTATGATTTTTGCAACTATTAACAACATTAGAAATATTAGATTTTATGATTCTATTATCAAAATACTAAAATATTTTGTTCATAATTAATATTCATATAACATTCCATGAGAGTTCTGAGCATGTAATAAAATAGTAATCAGATTTTTGGCGTCGGTATTCGTTTATATCCATTGTTTGTTAAATGTTATGTACGTAATAACATTTGTGCAGTTGTAACATAATTTATTCTAACATAATATTTAAAATTTTCACATTAGCGAGCCTATTATTGTTTGAATTTAAGTACTAAAACTAATGTTCATTATTTATTATATTATTTTTATGCGATTTAATTACGCAATCTGACCTGCCGAGCGTGATTGGTGTATGGGACCCCGTGTTTCTTCATCGTGTCTAGCGCTCTCCAATCGGGTGGATTACCCACGTGCCACCCGCCTATAGCGGCACTGTCTATCTCCCATTGATCCCCAATGTTCATATCATTCACGGTCTTCTGGAAAACTCCCTCAGCGATGGGAGACCGGCATATATTACCTACAAAGAAATATCCACTTCAATAAATCTGTGTTAAAGCTCCAACTGCGCTTGTAACAAGCTAAATAGTTACCTAAACAAATAAAGAGGGCCTTCGATTTCTCAGACATTGTAAAATGTTTTAAATGTTCGTAAACACCTAATTTTATAGTAGAAAATAGAATTTCTAGAGTATTTTTGTCAAGGAGAGTGGGTTCCTGTATTTGTCAAATGTCATAACACGTCAATGTCACTGTCATTCTCGTATTTCTTGTCTCTGGTCTAAGCTGTGGTCTATGGTAGGAGATTTGTAAGTCTAATATTAATTTGCTTTTAATAAGGTCTTATTTTCTCTATGTATTGTATAACTAGCTGACCCTTGCCCACTTCGTTGAGCATAAAAACAGTTTATGATGAAATTCAACTAAAAAAAACAACCCCTAACTCGGGAACGCGGAACCCGCAACGCGGGAACCCGGAACCCGCAGCATGGGAACCCGAAACCCGCAACCCGCAACGCGGGAACGCGGAACCCGCAGCATGGGAATCCAAAACCCGCAACGCAGGAACCCGGAACCCGCAACGCGGGAACCCGGAACCCGCAACGCGGGAACCCGGAACCCGCAACGCGGGAACCCGGAACCCGCAACGCGGGAACCCGGAACCCGCGACGCGGGAACCCGGAACCCGCAACGCGGGAACCCGGAACCCGCAACGCGGGAACCCGGAACCCGCAACGCGGGAACCCGGAACCCGCAACGCGGGAACCCGGAACCCGCAACGCGGGAACGCGGAACCCGCAACGCGGAACCCGCAACGCGGAACCCGCAACGCGGAACCCGCAACGCGGAACCCGCAACGCGGAACCCGCAACGCAGAACCCGCAACCCGGAACCCGCAACGCGGAACCCGCAACGCGGAACCCGCAACGCGGGAACGCGGAACCCGCAACGCGGGAACCCGGAATTCGCACCATGGGAACCCGAAACCCGCAACGCGGAACCCGCTACGCGGGAACCCGGAACCCACAACGCGGGGACCCGGAACCCGCAACGCGGGAACCCGGAACCCGCAACGCGGGAACCCGGAACCCGCAACGCGGAACCCGCAGCATGGGAACCCGAAACCCGCAACGCGGGAACCCGGAACCCGCAACGCGGGAACCCGGAACCCGCAACGCGGGAACCAGGAACCCGCAACGCGGAAACCCGGAACCCGCAACGCGGGAACCCGGAACCCGCAGCGCGGGAACCCGGAACCCGCAACGCGGGAACCCGGAACCCGCAACGCGGGAACCCGGAACCCGCAACGCGGGAACGCGGAACCCGCAACGCGGAACCCGCAACGCGGGAACCCGGAATCCGCACCATGGGAACCCGAAACCCGCAACGCGGAACCCGCTACGCGGGAACCCGGAACCCACAACGCGGGGACCCGGAACCCGCAACGCGGGAACCCGGAACCCGCAACGCGGAACCCGCAGCATGGGAACCCGAAACCCGCAACGCGGGAACCCGGAACCCGCAACGCGGGAACCCGGAACCCGCAACGCGGGAACCAGGAACCCGCAACGCGGAAACCCGGAACCCGCAACGCGGGAACCCGGAACCCGCAGCGCGGGAACCCGGAACCCGCAACGCGGGAACCTGGAACCCGCAACGCGGGAACCCGGAACCCGCAACGCGGGAACCCGGAACCCGCAACGCGGGAACGCGGAACCCGCAACGCGGAACCCGCAACGTGGAACCCGCAACGCGGAACCCGCAACGCGGAACCCGCAACTTGCAACACGGGAACCCTGAACCCGCGACGCGGAACCCGGAACCCGCAACACGGGAACCCGGAACCGGAACCCGCAACGCGGAACCCACAACGCCAAACCCTTCCGTGAACGTTGCTGGTTCTGCGCTGTCAAATGGAATAAATAGTATCGTATGTCCGTCTACTGGCTCTAAGTTACTTCCTCACCAATTTTCAACCATATCGATAAAGCCGTTCTCGAGTTATAAATAATTCATTTAACTAACACGACTTACTTTAATACAAAAAGCTGATGTAAAGATGAAACTAACATAAGCTAACGCCCGGTGAATGCTCCCGTCACAGTCGGTCCAGCCGATTCGGTGATCATTAGTTAGATAACGATGATGATGATGAAAAGAAGCCTAAATTAATCCTTATAACTTTAGCTATCTACCAGTGAAAGTCTCGTTAAAATCGGTCCAGCCGTTCCAGAGATTAGCCGGAGCAAAGAGACACGCTAACAGACAGACAGACATTTTTTTTTAATTGCATTTTCGTTTTCAGTAGCAAGAAAAAAAAAAGACAGAACAGACAGACGTTAACTTCGCACAAAGACAAATGGCGACAAAAGACATAATGGTGTTTTATCATGACGTTTTCGATTTTTTTTTATTGTTCGTGAATTATGACCATGGATCTAACTCCTTCGATCTGATTTTTAAATTAACATTTATAATATATTCTTATTACAACTTATAACTTAAGTACTTTTTTTAAATAGGTATATTTATAGTTGTTAAAAGATTAATCGATTTTTTGAGTAAGTCTCTAGTGTTTAATAAGAAAAAGTGTTAACTGACGTAACATTATCACGACGTTTATTTCATTAAATCATAATTTGTATATTATATTTAAGATCGTTTATCAGTGAAAGCAAATCGTAAAAAAACTCATATTGGTTATGTTGACAATAAATATCTAATAATTATTAAATAAAGTTTAGTAAATTCTGCAGTTTTAACAAAAAGAAAATATTTATTTTAATAAGTCGTCGTTACAACGTTACGTCGCTCATTTTTGATAAACTGTCAAATGTTACCTATTAAAATGACCCGACTATTTATTAGTGGTGGACAAATAGTTTAATGAATCCAAATACTTTAAGTTTATGTTAATACGTTATTTATAGCATTTCATAATTTTTATTTTCCATTTGTAAACAATGTCGTTACCATGACACCAGTGTCATATAAACTGGCAACGACGTGAATCGATTGAGCCCAGGTTCAAACCCCGCGTGACCATCACGTATTTTCTTCTTTTTTCTAATTTTCTGCTTATTTTTTTCAACATTTTATTTCATAACTAGCTGACCCTTGCCCACTTCGTTGAGCATAAAAAGAGTTTCTGATGAAATTCAACTAAAAAAAAACAACGTGGAACCCGCAACGCGGGAACCCGGAACCCGCAACGCGGGAACCCGGAACCCGCAACGCGGGAACACGGAACCCGCAACGCGGGAACCCGGAACCCGCAACGCGGGAACCCGGAACCCGCAACGCGGAAACCCGGAACCCGCAACGCGGGAACCCGGAACCCGCAACGCGGGAACCCGGAACCCGCAACGCGTGAACCCGGAACCCGGAACCCGCAACGCGGAACCCGCAACGTGTGAACCCGGAACCCGCAACGCGGAACCCGCAACGCGGGAACCCGGAACCTGCAACGCGGGAACCCGGAACCCGCAACGCGGGAACCCGGAACCCGCAACGCGGGAACCCGGAACCCGCAACCCGCAACGCGGAACCCGCAACGTGTGAACCCGGAACCCGCAACGCGGAACCCGCAACACGGGAACCCGGAACCCGCAACGCGGGAACCCGGAACCCGCAACGCGGGAACCCGGAACCTGCAACCCGGGGTCCCGGAACCCGCAACGCGGGAACCCGGAACCCGCAACTCGGGAACCCGGAACCCGCAACGCGGGAACCAGGAACCCGCAACGCGGGAACCCGGAACCCGCAACGCGGGAACCCGGAACCCGCAACGCGGAAACCCGGAACCCGCAACGCGGAAACCCGGAACCCGCAACGCGGGAACCCGGAACCCGCAACGCGGGAACTTGGAACTCGCAACGCGGAACCCGCAGCATGGGAACCCGAAACCCGCAACGCGGAACCAGCAGCATGGGAACCCGAAACCCGCAACGCGGAACCCTAACGCAGAACCCGCAACGTGTACGGAAACGCTGTCAAATTGAATAAATACTTAGTATCCTATGTCCGACTACTTGCTCTAAGCTACATCCTCACCAATTTTCAGCCATATCGATAAAGCCGTTCTTGAGTTATAAATAATTTAACTAACACGACTTACTTTTACATATAGATGTATAGATTACTCCTACTAACATATTAAGCTAAGCCCGATGAATGCTCCCGTCACAGTCGGTCCAGCCAATTCGCTGAACGTTAGTTAGATGACGACGATGATGATGATGAAAAGTAGCCTAAATGAATCCTTATAACTTTAGCTATCTACCAGTGAAAGTCTCGTTAAAATCGGTCCAGCCGTTCCAGAGATTAGCCGGAGCAAAGAGACTCGCTGACAGACATTTTTTTTTAAATTACATTTTCGTTTTCAGTAAATATCGTTGCCAATGCAAAAAAAAAGCAGAAGGTATCGTTTAAAATGTCATATGCATTTAGAAAAACGTTGCTAATTGAAAGTTACATACTGACACTTCAATTTAATTTATTTGTATAGATGTATAGATTTGGAAAACTTCCCCAATCTTGGCGTTTTCACTGACGCGGAGCGGGGCGCATAGGAACTTAAGAGTTTCCAAGCGGAGTGGAGCAGAGATTTCGAGCATAGTGATTGGTCAATTCGGGTACCGCAAGCTCCTGTCCGCCTCGCCCCGCGTCAATGGAAACGCAGCCAAACGTCTATAACGTCTAACGGTCGCCATGGTAACCACGTTGTTTACAAATGGAAAACAAAAATTAGGAAATGCTATACATACCGTATTTATATCAGCTTAAACTATTTGGATTCATGTTTTTGTTAATCCTAATAATTTTATTAATCCAAATAGTTTAAGCTGATATAAAAACGATATTTATAGCATTTCATAATTTTTATTTTCCATTTGTAAATACTGATGTTGCCATGACAGCCGTGTCATATAAACTGCCAACGACGTGAATCGATCGAACCCAGGTTCAAACCCCGCGTTACCAATACGTATTTTCTTCTTTTTTCTAATTTTCTGCTTATTTTTTTCAACATTTTCTTTCATAATAACCTTTTCGTGACAATAACGAACATACCGTAAAAAAAAATTGCGAAATTGGTCAAGCCGTTGTCGAAGCGCACACGATGTAAGAAATTTTAGAGGTCGTTTTTTTACACTTTGGGCTACATTTTTTGGGTTTTAGTAAGGAACCCTACTTTTTTTAAACATATAATATAGCCTATGTTCAGCGCTAGGAATGTAGCTTTCCAACGGTGAAAGAATTTTTCATATTGGTTCAGTGGTTTCAGAGCCTATTCCATTCAAACAAACAAACAAACAAACAAACAAACAAACAAACAATCAAACGTTACCTCTTTATAATATTAGTATAGATAACCTTTTCGTGACAATAACGAACATACCGTAAAAAAAATTGCGAAATTGGTCAAGCCGTTGTCGAAGCGCACACGACGTAAGAAATTTTGGAGGTCGTTTTTTTACACTTTGGGCTACATTTTTGGGGTTTTAGTAAGGAACCCTACTTTTTTTAAACATATAATATAGCCTATGTTCAGCGCTAGGAATGTAGCTTTCCAACGGTGAAAGAATTTTTCATATTGGTTCAATGGTTTCAGAGCCTATTCCATTCAAACAAACAAACAAACAAACAATCAAACATTACCTCTTTATAATATTAGTATAGATAATACAATACATATCATATAAAATAAGATATATACAATAGCATATATATTACTTACTTTACTTAATTAAAATCATAATCAGAGGAGGAATATGTTTCCACACTTTCTACCGACCATCATCTAGCACCTTCCTGGGTACCACTACCCACCAAGTACCAACCAATGTTGTTTTACAATATTATGATTCACCAGCTAATATGGCCGAGTGGATGCAAGCTCAGCAAAATTTTCTATTGAAGCGCAAAAAAAACATTGCACCGGCATATTTCAATTTTGCTTATACAAGTGTATTCGATAGTGAAGGTTAAATATACTTAGAAATATTATAATAAGTAAAAGAGAATATAGGTTTGCATTATATATTTTAATGTGTGTAATCAACATTAAACTTCGCTATAAAACATTCCGTTTCATCCTTACCAGATGTCTGTAATCTGTCTGATGCTGTAAATATTATGTTTTAATCTATAGACTGACTGTGAACGATTACGCTTTCATCTCGTTGCTTATGGTTTTTGTTTTAGATCCGCTTAAAAACTGAGTAGGTCGGTAGATAAAATATTATATGTAAGTTTCATATGTTAAAATTTTTTTGGAGGAAAAATGTGCCGTAAGCTAATACTTTTTATTAGAATAATGCTTAGAAATACTTTTATAAATTACCTGCTTGGGTAATTTAGATTATTTAGTTTTTCATTTTCACAGTTTAACTATACTAGCTCACCCGTGCCCACTTCGTTGAGCATACAAACTGTTTAAGCCTTCCCTGCACTTCCACGAATATTTCAAGACTAAAAATAGCCGAATCAGTTCAGCCGTTCTCGAATTTTAGCGAGACTAACGAACATCAATTTATTTTTATATATAAGAGGAGAGAAGAAGAAATAATAGATATCTAGATTAAAGCGTGTTTTTTATATCTTAACGAAATGAATGAACCGGGTTGATAGTTAAATTCCTGTAATGTACATGTACGCCGACAGTTTACCACTTTTCGTCCTTAGGTTTGGGACCATGAGGTTCAAAAGTGGTAAACCGATCCTGTCGGCGACTGTAGGTACAAGTGGGTTCGTGCCTCGTGGGTTGACGTCCGCCGTAGCCGCAGCGCAGCCCACAGACTGTAAATTCGCCACTTCCACATGTTACATAACGCGCACGCGCATCTAATGGCCATTGACGACCTCTGTAGCGCAGTGGTTGAGCGCGTTGGTGTGGGTGCAGGTCGCGAGTTCGAATCCCGCCGAAGACACAAAAAGTATATACTTAATACCTACTATAATACACATCCTGGGTCATGGATGTGTATTAATATAATAAAAAATAATTAGGTATGTGTATAGTATAAAAAGTATTGAATATATTTCCGTTGTCTTGATACACACACAATCCGAAGAACACAAGTTCTGAATTATTGCATACAACAATGCAAGATTGTTGTATGCAATAATTGAAATGAAGTCTTCTGGAAATTTGTGAAAATTATGTTCAAAGATTCCGTTATATACTTACATACTTACAACCCAAGCTTATAAAAGCGTTAACTAAAAGCCGATAGTGCCCAATGTTCATTCGCACTAAGTACATAGGTACCTGCCTACTCACAATAAAAATGTTCATTTAAATATTAGAAATAGATTCCAGGATTCAAATGATATATTTTTATTTACCTATGTCTACCAGTTATGATGTTGAGTAATATAATGAGGAACGGTCAAATCGGTTCAAATGTAATGTCTAGTAGGCGGAAATATTGTCTGCATAACTCTTGATTCTGCAAACTGCTCGTCCGGGGACCAGCATTAGATCTAGATTGTAGCATCTAGCAATTGTATCATTATCTAGCGTAGGAAGACCAGTTAAAGGTATGAACCTCTATCTAATATACATATTAAGATTGTTAGTGACTTCAGTTGGAATTCGAAAACATATTTTTGAAGCTTTATATTTTGCTTCAGTCCCAGTATATGTAATAATAAGAATAATAATAAGCCAGCAGGGCAGATTGTGAGGAGCTGTTGGGAGTATCGACCCTACGTACCTGAGTGCTCCCAGGGGAGGACCTAGTTCTCCATCTCCAGCTTTCCTTCACTGGCCGGCGGAAGTGAAAGTCCAGCGACACGTCTCCTGCATCAAGCCGCTCTGTAAATGTTGCCGCCTTGGTGCACCGTGGGTGCAACCATTTAAATGAGTGGGCGAGTAGTGACTCGCCCACTCTGTCTGCCGACTTATCTTTTTTACTCGATAATATTTCTAAATCACTTTTATATTTTATTTGTGATGCTTAGCGCTGGCTAGGTCGAACAATTACTATTTGGTTAAAGAGAGTTTAGAACGCAAGGAGATCTGAGCTTCTGATGTAATATCCTCTAAGATTATATTATAATCATACTCATATACTAAATGATCTAAGAATACCCTTTACACTTATTTACCGAAATGTCTCATGAAGTCATGACTTCTGACTCACGACTCACCAGTCACTAACTGTTTATTAGGGTCTACTACTGAGTCTTCGCTGTCTGTCACCAGGCTGTATCTCCTTAATCCAAATGTTAAAACAAAATAAAATAAACATTGTAAGGGTGCTTCCATACAACAAACATATTTTTTTCTTTTTTTACGGAACATTTCGTGCTGGCGTCCAACTCACACTTGGCCTTTTTTTAAAGTTATCCTCAAGTAGCAACTGGTCTGATAAAGGTCGATTTACATAACTATCAATCGTGTCCGGTACAGTTAGGTTACGTTGCTAGTGCCGTTATAAACCTATACCGGCCAGGCAGGTCTAAGTACAGTAGGGTTGCTGCTTAGTAAATAACCCCCGGTTTCCCGTACGCTATTCAAATGAATGATCAACTAACATGGCATTCAAATCAACGACCCATATTGATCGCTGATTGGTGGAATATCACCCAGAAAGGAATGGACAGATATTTTATAATTGCATCACCCTCGCACTTGCAAGATTGGTTAAAATTCCTCATATAACTGATAAGGTTCGTTCAAATCGTATGTCAACTAATCGGTGTCTTTGGTGAATTAACCTTATCCGTGGAATTGTAACAAATCTTGCGAGCGCGAGCGTTATGTAATTATAAAATATATCCGTCCGTATATATATCTGTCCGTTTCTTTCAGCCTGATAATGTTCTACCAATTAGCGTTCAATATGGGTTGTTGATTTGAATGCTATGTTAGTTGATCATTCATTTGAATAGCGTTCGTGAAATCCATTGTTAGCATGACTGTCAATGGGTGGGGTTCCTATAAACACATTCTTATCACCTTCATTTACCTCTTACCATTTGAAAACCCTCGTCCAAATTCCCACCTGTATATTAGGTGAGAATTTATTCAGAGGAGAGAAGGAAATCTTCAGAGAGAAAGAGCCTGTGCTTGAGCTACCCTCTGAAGGATGGTCGATTTATGGGTATAGCTAGTTCAGGTTAAGGTAAATAAAATTATTTTAAGTAAGAATAACTGTTTATAAGATTTATTACTTACTATCATTTTCGCGCGCGCTCGCTTTGAGTTTTATGCGAATGAGCGTTGACTGAACCGAGACTACATCGAAAATTGCAAGAAATTATACATAGATACAATAAAGATATTTTTAATGTGATATTCTATGTTAGGGTAGAGACTAATTGCATGAGAATTAATACAATCAATACTTTGTTACCCGAGTTACTAGATATTAAATGATTTGGTACATAATAAGTGAGGCATCATGGCCGAAATATATCCAAAATTGAACTTTACTATTTTAAAATATTAAGTTGAGAGAGGAGTCCGTAACGCCCCTAGCTCAGAGGTTGTCGTCCGGATAGAAATAGATATAGAAAATGTAATCGGGTGTCTGCACGACGGAGAAAGCCCACAATGTAGTCGGACGCAAATAGAAAACACCACTAATGGTTTCAGGGTTCCTAGCAACTGCGATTAAAGCAGATAGACACCGCTTCGGCAAACTTAGCGTATAAGGGCGTGTTTCACCAAGCAATGTTAAAGTTAACGCCATGTTAAATATCAAGTTATCCCTCTCGTATTTCCTGTCAATGAATAAGATGGCATGGTATTTTAACATGACGTTAACTTTAACATTGCTTGGTGAAACACGGCCTAAGACCTGTACATCTCTACGCAAATGTCTGGAGAAGTTTTAATAAAATTCGGTATATATTGATTATTGACACACTGGAGTAACACATATTTTCATCCCAAAAAGTATAGTGCTCCTGTGGATTACTTATACCATGGACCAATTATACATACCATACCACAATACGCCGCTAGGCGGTGATTTACTACGCGTGCGCTGACTAAAAATTTTTTGCCGGTTTCAACAACAAAACTAAAAAAAAAAAACAAAAAAAAAATACATTTCTAGAATGAGAAAAGGTAGTATACCTATACTTAATCATATCCCAAAGTTATAATGATTGTGTGACTCAAAGATTAATATTAACATAGTGTGACTACACCCGTTATATGTAATCTAGACTCTATAACTAGAAGTTAACTCTATATTAATATCTGAATTCTAAGCTAGAGTTCAGTTTATTATTTTTTAACTTTCAGAAACAGATATAATATAGGTTTTGAAACCGAAAGAATGCCTTAAAGTAAAATACTGAACAATCATAACATTTAGTAGATATTATATTAGAATTGTGGTTATTGCACCTAAATGGGTCGTTTGGGCAGCTATTCAAATAGTTGTCATTGTTCATAGAGAGTTGATATCAGCCCGCGCTGGCTGCGAGCCAAGCCCTTGAGTGCGGCCACTGTCTTGATGTCATGAGACAAACAAGGGTTCAGTGGCACTGGGGACCTATAACTTCATTCCTATTAATGACCCTACTAATAGAAAATGACTATTGAAGACCCTCATTCATGTTCCTCTTATAAAGGCTAAGGCTTCGGTTGGTAGGAGTACTAGTGTAGGACAACCAGCCTTCGCCACAAAGTAGATATATAACAGAGACACCACCTAGTACCTACTATAAAATTGTATCAACCTAATACTGGCAAAGGGTGAAGTTCAGGCGCATTCCGGAAACCGCCATCTAGTGCCACTATTGGAAGATACTAGTTACTAATTTCGTTTCGTATCTTCTTCTTAATTAAGGAGTTGAGTTTAGCTTAATGTGATGTTATGCTTAAAAAATATGCTTATCTTTATTTTAATGTCAATATTTGAACTTATTCGTCATAATTATGTTTTATAATTTACAAACGTTAATAGTAGTGACATCTATTGCAATTTTTTTTGTATTAAAGATAGATTGTATGGGATGGTATGCCATGCCTTCGCTAAAGACAGGGTTTTTTTTATTTTATTTTTTTGTTTGTTTCTAAGGGGTGGAGCTGAGGAGCTGAGGAGCTTCATCACACCAGCCTGTTGCCTCCTACTTCTAAGCGTAGCAAAAAAGCGCCTTCTATCCTTGTCTTGGCTAGCCTCACCCATCTATCTATTTTGTAGGTTAGCATGAAACCGTAACAGGGTTTTTGTAGATACTCCCAAGTCTTAGTACACCTGTAGAATGTAGATGTTTTCAATTAAATTAAATAAATTAATCGTTCTGTTTACGGCGCTAAATTCAAATTTAGATTTTAAGAAATACCATAGCCGATTTATTAATAGATAACTGAAAGTTAATCTAATATACAAAATCCGCTGAAGGGTATGTTTTCTGTGAATGTATATAAAATTTGTGTACCTAATATAATAAGTAGATAGTAATAAGGTATGAAAGTATACATAGATATTATTATTATAATAGATAGACAAAACTCATAGAAACAAGTGACACAATTTACCAATCATTATTTTATCTTTTATCACTTTGTAAATATTATTCCTAGTACTTACCTATTACCTATAAAGGTTTTATAGTTCTATGCACTTCAGTCCAATCTAGATTGTATCCGGGCTTATATTTATGTAGCTAATAATCTGAATAAATACATAAATAAGTATGTTCTTTGAACATTCTTATTTCTGTAACCACATTTATTTTAACACCTAACTATGAAATTATTAGATACAAATCTATTTTTATTAAAGGGCTACATAACACCTTAGTGCGCTTAACTAATAAAAATAATTACACAATTGGCTATTCAATGTTCATGTCTCTGCCTGATGGCTGGTATGTTAAAAAAATTACAGAAATGGATGAGGACTCTGAACTAACAAAATCAATGGTTTTAATATATTTATTTATACGAGGGTTAGTGTAAAGAATAGGAAGTAAGAAATAGTAAAAAAAAATACGCTTAATTGCATTATTTTAAAAATTTCAAATTAAACCGACTCTGGAAATTGGTCATAAATACATACAGAGTGTAAAAAGAACAGTCACTATAATTTTGAGATACGATTATACTACCACGACCTTTCCTCATTTTGGAAATGTTTTTTAATTTTGTAAAGAAAATACATTTCTAGAATAAGAATAGGTAGTATAATCATATACCAAAGTATAATGACTGTTCTTTTTACGCCCGTAACCCAAACTGAGAAGTATGTTATATAAAAAAAGTTTACCGAGCTTCCATGATAGCGTGGGAGCTAGTTGCTAGTTCTGCCAGGAATGCGGTTTGCTCGCTTGACCTAGGTAGTCTAGATATAGGCACGACCAGGCTGGGACAATATTATCCCGGGTCCTAAATCATCCCGTGTGGTAACTCTGAGGAGATAGCGCTGAATATAGAACTCTCTAAAACCAACACTCCAGTTGAAAAAAAAAGTTTGTTTTCCTCTTTGACCCAAAAATATTACGATATTCTTCACTCAGTTAGTCCTATAAGACCTAGCCCTTATTAATTTATTTTATTTTATTTTATTTTATTTTATTTATTCGGAAAACTTACAGCTACTTTTACAAATTAATCAACTACATAATAACTATAAGCCATTTACAAGTTTTCACATATAGCAACTACATATTATAGAGTACACAAATGGAATATATAAATAACAATATATAAATAAATAACAAAACATTTTATATATACACACGCACACACATAATATATATACATACACACATGTGCGTGTGTGTGTGTAGATAAAGAAATACAAGCGACATAAAGAACACTACTTGCAAAAATTAAGCTATATAGCAAGTAAACCTACATAAATGTAAAAATCTGAATTGTGTGTGACAATTAAGAATTGCAACCTTCGCCATGCATGGTTATGAAATTGTATATAATACAATAATCTAAGTGAAAAAAGGTAAATTATAATAATAGTGAACCTAACTACGCAAGAGTCAGAATGAAACCAACACTACTACGGATCGGTATTAAAAAAGGACTTAATTAAAAACTGTCTAATCATATGAGGCTTGGCCGAGAAAATGTCAAGAGAAGAGTTCATTCGTGAGAGATCATTAAGTTGAGAACCCGCTCTCAAAATAAATGAGTTACGACGGTAATAAGTGTTAAAGTTAGGAACACTTATCGGGACAAAATTTCTAAAATATTTAGCAGGGATACAAAAATTTAATTTACCTAGCAAATGTGAGCTATCTATGTTGCTCCGGATTATTTTGTTCAAATAGCATAAGTCCGCTATGTTCCGTCGTATCGTCAATGGTAAAAAATGAAAATGCTTACACCTATCTTCATAGCTCTGCAACAAATAATTACTCCTAAATTCCAGGTATCTCAGAAAACGCTTTTGGATTGATTCAATCCTATCTATGTATACATCATATTTAGGGTTCCATACCTCAGAACAGTACTCCAGGACACTACGAACGTGGGCACAATACAAGACTTTTATTACCTTAATGTTATTGAAATTTCTACTCATTCTTATGATAAATCCAAGTGCTTTTGAGGCCTTGTTAAGGATGTAATCAATGTGTTTATCAAAGATTAATTTGGAGTCCATAATAACCCCCAAGTCTCTCATAGTATTAGTATTCTCAAGCACTTTGTCACAAATGGTGTATGGGAATTTTAACAAATTTATGTTAATAATTAATGCTATATTTTTTATATATTATAATATTCATTTACGGAATACCAGTGCAGCGGGCTCACTCACTGCGTATAGCTGAGTTAGGGTATATTTTTGGCATCACACAACATATTTAGCTTTACATAATATTTTGTATTTTCATCTTGTTCCGTTGTTATATTACGTTATGTGATGACGAAATAAATAGTTTTATTATTATTATTATTATATGTAATAATATTATTTTATCTATTATTGACTTCAAAACCGAAAATCCGAAAAGTGGCGGTCAAAGAAATATAAGTTTTTAGCAATATCACTTTGGCCGCTGTCCAGAGTCGATGGTCATTATATCAGCTGACTATCCTTAGGATGTACGTGTTAGTGTTGCCAGAACTTCGGTTAAATCATAAACTCTTACAAACAGTATCATAAACTATTTTCGGATCTACGTGGCGCGTGATGCTCGACGGTATGTTTTTGTTTCTTTTATTTATTTTTATTTGTTTGCTCCTCCTGAAATATGTCTTGTGATCGTGCCATCGGTTTTTTTTTTCAAATATTCTCAGTGGGGCTTGAAACACAAAAATCTATTATAGAGCCAACAATTTTCCTTAATTTATACTTAGATATTATTAAAGACATCATACAAAAGATCTTACTTTACTTATTTAATTACAGAGAAGAAGTATACTATGGAAACAAAAATGAACAAAAGGGGGAACCTAAAATAGCAGATACGAAACACGAAGAAATAAAAGCTAAAGGGTTCGAAATAAAACAAGAACTAAACGAAACGGATTGGGAACTGGATGAAATAAAACAAACACATGAAATAGCTGTCACTATGAATGTTGCCAAGAAAGTAGAGACTATTTTAGACACAACAGAATCAGAACGCGAAAGAAATGCTTGAAAAGACTAATTTTCCTAACTACGAAAGCTTATTAATGCTAACTTATACTACCTTATACTACACACTATTTTATAATATTTACATGGTATTTTATCATTTATGTTCATTGTAATGTTTTTATAAGTGAGTGATGCCAATTAAAATCTCTACGTAGATATATTTTTTAATGTTTATTACGTTTTTCGCAAGGGAATCTTTAAGATCAAGCAATAAAGTTAACAATATAACAAATGTTGTATTTTATAGAATAGTCTATACTCTAGACCACGATAAGTATAGATCAAGTGACCACAATAATATTATTTTCCACTTGGAAATAATCTAAATAATCATGGTCCGTTGAGTCTTTGTGTATACAAAGTTTTTTAGCACTCAAAACTTGTTAATAGCTTATGCAATGTCTGCCGATATTATGATCACATGTAGATATTCTCTTTAGCGAATAATCAGGTTTCTTAAATAGATACAAATGCTAAAATCAGTCTAAGTCAAAGTAATCTTTGGCTTTAGACATTTTTAATTATTCTTGACTGATAAAACTCATTTAAGTCATTCTATATTAATAGACAGTATTAAAGTTAGTCGTTAAACCACAAGAGACAAATTTAATAAAAAGATACACACATTAAAAAAGGTAAAGCTCGACACTGGTGCAGATGTCAACGAGGATCAGCATATTTTCTGATATACTTATTGCGTAAATGATGTTCTATAGGATATGGCAATTTAATATGAAAGCAATACGGTAGGTTATTCCCGAGCGACCACCACGACTGTTTGCACATTGCAATTAGCAAATGTTTGTATGTTTGTTATATCGTGTTACGTGTGCTAACTTGTCTGGCCTCGATATGATAACTCAGTTTCAACCTTCAAGATGTAATACAGGTGATTTAATGCTAGCACTTTTTTATCGATCTCGATAAAAGAATATAACTTTTGTAAATCGTTGGTAAAATTTTACACAAATGAAGTCACAGCGACGTTTTATTTTGAATCCGCGATAATGATAGACGTTATAAGATTGACGTGTCTGCCTGTGTGTTTATTTGTCTATGACATCGTAATTCGTAGCTCTCGGATGGATGAGCCGATATTTATGTAGTTTTTTTGTTTGTAATCTGACGTGATCGAAAGTGTTCATTTTCACTATCATCAGCTTGCTCACTGCTTGATAATTTGGGAATTTCCAAAACAATATTAGTTGAAAAGCAGCGTGTGATAGTATATTTTTTCTTCTGTTTTAGGGGTCACTTGCCATATCAACTACACGCACACGTAGAAAGATCTGAATCACTGACCTCTCGGCTGAATGGCATCATTTAGCAGCCATTGACGACCTGATGAAGAAGCAGCATCAAAAATATTTCTAAACAACATGCAACAAAAGGGCACTTTAAATGTTTCTAAAAGAACCGAATAGCAAAATTCAAGAGCCCATGAAAATTAGATACAAGAATATCTTTTGAAATTGTTTCTCAGGTGAAACTGAGCGCAATAAATCTCGTATTCGTAAATAGACCCTGGTTTTAATAGTGGATACGCCGTGCCAAGACAACAAAACGACTTTGATACATGGCTCGTATGGCCGCGGTCGATGTGCGTAGCTGCAACATAACAGTTATATTCCTTTGTTAATACATCATATTAGGATATTTGGAAAGTCTGTAATTACTAGTATTGCAGACTCTATTAGGAATACAATAATTACAGCAGAGAAGCAAAAATTGCGTATTCTACTTTGATCTGTACCTGCACGTAATGCATATCGACAATTGGATTGTGTTTAATTACAGTTTCCGTTGTCCAGGGGTTAATAGCTTTCGACTCCATAGGTCCAGGGTTTCCTCGGTGGAATTACGAAAATAAAAGCGTTCAAGTCTGGCTAGGCCGCAGGCTGATCACTTTATTTAGAGTTTTATAGTACGCCGTACACAACAATGCTTCCTTCCTTTACTGACATAACTGGCGAGACATCAGGCACAGGACCGGGCAACTAATCTCTCGCCAGTCATGTCAGTAAAGGAAGAGCATTTTTGTGTACTGCACTTAAACTTAATCACTATAAAACAACTCCTGTGTAGTCATCACCATCGAAAAGGGCGTAGGAGCAATGTTCACTGTGTTTAATTAATGATAATTAAACTGGTAACACAAGTAAAATAAAACCTTTTTGACATCTTCCTTGAGAGGAATTGTCCGTTTAATTTTCAGTATTAACTAATTTCGAGTTCCATGCAATAGTGTTAATTAATTCAGAATCTTATACACTATGGAGTATTTATTATATCGATTATTTTTGTTTCAGACGTCAACTGCCATTTCAAGAGAATGCACCAGAGGCTGGGTCTATACTGCGCCCTGCGAGGGCTGCGACTCACTCGAGCAGATCCACTCCCACGCAGCCATGCAGATGCCATGCCCAACCTAGACATTGAAAGATAAACTTCTGTTAGAAAATATACAGAAGATTAAATAATTTTGGAGGAGTCCTAAGAAACTAGAAGGGGAATAAAGATTTATAAGATAGTTCAGAAGCTCTAGATAAAAAGAGGAAATAATTTTAATAAGATAAAATTCGATTTTTAACTCCATGTTATGAAACGTCTGGAAAATTGTAAAGGTTTGAAAAGAAAGATAAGTCCTAAGAAACATAAAGAATCAGAAGGAAAAAAAAGATGTTGCATGATGTTGCAACTTAAAATTCGTTAAAAAGAGATTCTGAAAAGGAAGCAGATGACATATTACACAAATTTAAAGAATTATGTAAATGTTGTTACTTCATAGTTAATCTGCAGAGAATTCCAAAAACATTAATAATAGAAAATTCTGAATTATTCTTATTTCGAAAGAAGAACTTTAATACCGCATGAGAGATTAAGATTTTGTGAGTAGTTTTCGAGCTAGAACTGTGATAATACAACAAACATTCGCAAATAGTATCGTTTTAATGTTAAATCCGGTGCCAAGACAACAGCCATGATAAATGACCGCCGATATTTTGATGGTTGTTTTCGATTTAACGGCAATTTGAAGAACTATTATTAGTGGAGTAACAAAATT
Organism: Celastrina argiolus; assembly: GCA_905187575.2. NCBI lineage: Eukaryota > Metazoa > Arthropoda > Insecta > Lepidoptera > Lycaenidae > Celastrina > Celastrina argiolus. The sequence continues at coordinate 2,366,745 of LR994585.1, forward strand.
ATAGATATTTTAGTATCAGACATCATAGCAGCTATTGTACTGCGACAAGTTACAGGCTATTTTATTTTCTTTCTTTCTTTCGATAATGCTGCGACATTTCTAAATCTGTAAGGAGCGATTTCACCACTCACAACGAAAACTCCGCTTTATTAAACTTAGTTTTCACTAAGCGCGCTTATAATTCTGGTTTTATGTCAAACGGATTTCACCATGTTTTAAAGCAAAGCTTGGCTTGTACTACACCTGAGTTCAAATAGTATAGATGTAAAATACTTTTACACATAAGTGTATTTAACTAGTTACGTGTAGTGAGTTACTTATTGGAATAATATACACATATTAATGTTGAATTAAATACAACCATCACAACTGTTATCTCGTGATATTTGGTACGTGACATCTCTTGAGTGCGCTCAACGAAGTTAAGCCGTAAAGTTCAGAACTTTAAACTCGGCTCAGCTGGAAACTCGCTTATTTTTTGTTGGTGAAATGCAATTGCGAGATTTAAACGCGTAAAACGAGTTCAGCGCACACTGAGCAAGCTTAATTTCATTGGTGAAATCGCCCCTGAATGTCTTGGGAAAAGTGGTGTGGGAACTATAAATCCATTTTTATGCTTAACTTGCTCCTTGCCTTTTAAAGACCCTCATCAAAATTTCTTACTGAGGTACAGGCTAGGGCCTCCCTTAGGTACGCAATTCAATGCTAATTATTATATTATGTCTTATGAATATGACTGTGTTGTTGAACCTCACTAGTTGGACTAACTACACAAACGGATAAATTTTAAAAGACGTCTTAAAATTAAAGGCTCCTTAACTTAATCAGGTGTCAGGCAGTCACTATCTATACCTTTAGGCTTTAGCAAGTTATTATCGATGATTACAATGACGTTCGAAAACAAAAATGGGATTTAACATTTAACATATTAAGCTATGTGGAGGATAGCTTAGAATTTTTTACTAACTCTATGAATCATTTGAAAATTTGGGCGTTAAAGTGCCTAATAATAGTTTATTATCTTGTAGGGCGAATAGGATGAATATTTCAATCAAAGCTGAACGGCTCGTGAGTCGTGACGCACGCAGAGGCGCGGCGGCGGCGGCGCGGCGGAAATACGCGGTTGCTATGATTTATTCAGTGTTGCCGACAAAAATAACTCGCTTTATGCAATAGTTGTGTATTACCCAAACACCTATCTGTACAGGGTGTAAAAATAACAGTCACTGTAACTTTGAGCTACGATTATACTACCTTTCCTCGTTTTGGAAATTATTATTTTTTTCTCAAAAACTATTTTTTTGTTTTTTACTTATTTACAATTTTTTTTCTTCGCAAGTTTAACGAAAAGTAAAAAAATACATTTGTAGAATGAGAAAAGGTAGTATAATCATATCCCAAAGTTATAGTGGCTGTACTTTTTACACCCGTTATACAGGGTCAGGGTGGAGGTGCCAAAACAAAAAATCCTCTAGCTTTGCAATTATAAATTCCATATCGTTATTTGGATTACGTCCCGAGCGGAACTGTACGGCTTCACATCAAGTGGCTCTTACAATAAGGCGATAATACAATAACGTTTTATCACAAGCCCATTAATACTGACAAAACTGTAGATACGTTATTTATACAAGGTGTAAAATAAATGAGCGTTAATACTTTAGGGTATGTATGTGCCTCCTATGTACAGTTTACTGTGAAAGTACCAGCGCTGACAGAGTTTTCTTTTAAATATTGTTTGTGCAAATTTATGATGTTGGGGGATTACTCACACAAAAATAAAAGTCAAAAGTTCGTCTTTTTAAAATAGGTTGGATTGTGAATTGGGGTTCTCCTCAACTGGTTAGAGTTGAACCAATGACTAGTTTTTATTTTTCAGGGTCTATAAAATGTTAGAGAAGAGAGGCCGCTGGGAATCAAGTGATAGAAACCCCGCGTTACTGATAATAATTTTATACATATTATATTATCAATTCAGACAAGACATGGTGATTTCGGCGCCGCCGCCGGCCGGATTTGAGTCGGCGCGCCGAACTTCTAGTGGCGTTATTTCCTATGAAAATATTGATAATTCCGTGTACAGTGTATTACTAGAATGGCACCACTTGTTAGTACGCTCACATGTGCTGAAGATCTCGTGGCGTTGCTGTACTCAGATTTGCATGGATTTTGCGCTGCGGCAATTGCAGATGATGATCATTTTCACGCCGGCAAGGCCAACTAAATTTTTCGGCGCACTACCCTTCGGAAAGTTTTGCTCGGCGCCCATCGGACATGTCGATAGACGATATTTAATTCACCTCCGTGGTCTAGTGGTTTAGACCTTCGTTCTCGACTCGGAGGTCCTGGGTTCAATTCCCGCGGTGTAACAATAAAACAAAATGTGGTTTCCAAGTTTGGTTAGGACAATGCAGGCTGATCACCTGATTGTTTGGCAAGAAAGATGATCCATGCGTCGGATGGGCATGTAAAAAGTCGGTCCTGCGCCTGTTCTCTCGCCAGTCGTGTCGGTACTCGGTTTACCGTCCCACTGGGTTATGAGAGTAAAAGGAAGAGTTTATTTGTGTATTGCACACACACACTGGCACTATAAAAACGACTCCTGCGTAGCTGGCCTAGTTTCAATGAAATCGTCTACCAACACCGAAATCGGTGAGGGGAGCTATTTTTTTTATTTTTATATATAGCTTTCCAAATCACTTCCGCCACCAGATGGCGGTTTGAGTCGGGGATGCCCCTTGGCGCATCGCTAATAGCGAAACCCCGTCGATGACCGACGATCAGCAGTCACGCCACGTGGTGTCACGTCCGCGGCCATATTGGGCATTGCAGACGGTGCAAGTGCAGCGGTCGTTGCTCCCCGCCCCTCCGCGCTGACTCACGTGGAGAGTGCAAATAGTGTACACTCGCACGGACAATTCATTGCCTAAGTGATTGAGTTTTATAGTGCTTTTACCTAAGTGTTTACAAAGGGGCAGTAATAGCCAGTAGTTTTATCCTTTAAACTAAAATTGTACGACATGGTAATAGGTTTTAAAGATCCTATATTATGTCCACCGGTCGGTCGAAATTTTAAAGTTCCAAAATTCTTTAAGTTATTACTAATAACTTACTAAAAATACTCGTGGGAACCCTCTATGATAGGTCCATTCTTAGCGCTATTATACTCCGCCAGGTTTCTCTGTGGCTCAGGTATGGATCGAGATTCTACCTTATAACAATGCTACGTAAGACGAGGGAACAAAATTCGGGGGCCCATTACTACCGAAACTCGCTTTAAAATTACTTCTGCTAAATTTAATATAAAAACATTTTCAATCCAATTCAAATAGTAAGCGGATGATTACATAGTTGAACAGATTACGAGCATTAGTTTGGTAATGTACAACAATATTTACTTTACGTGTCAATACGCGGGAATGTTCGCTGTTAAACATCCGCGACTCGGCGAAATATATGAGAATGCAAATGGCGGCGCGTAAGTATCATCATCAGCGATGACTGCTGCTGGAGATCAGACCTTCAGCAGCAGTGAACTTAAACGCCTACCGCATCTATTTACAGCCCCTTTAAATAATCTATCTATCTACACTAATATGATAAAGAGGAAAGATTTGTATTTTTGTATGTAACGACTTAACTCAAAAAGTACTGGACCGATTTTAATAATTCTTTAGTCTCGCTAAAACTCGAGATCAGCTGAACTGATTCGGCTATTTTTGATCTTGAAATATTCGTGGAAGTCCCGGGAAGGTTTACACGGTTTCCATACTCAACGAAGTGAGCACGGGTCAGCTAGTATATTATAATGATAGTTAGAAACCGTACACTGTGACGGCGATCTGATGTCATTTGTTTTTAAAGTTATCCGCTGTGACTTTGTATCTTTAATTGTAAGCTATAGCGAACTGAAGATCAGACCTTCAGCAGCAGTCGTCGGTGATGTCCTTCTAACCTGTAGGCAATACTCTACGTTGGCAGATATTTGTCACGATTTTCTTTCTCCTACCACCTGGCTCTGCAACTACTGAGTTCCAATAGCATCTGCGCCTCAAGCAAAACTTACAGCCAGTTTCAATAGCCTATCTATCTATAGCTTACAATTAAAGATACAAAGCCACAGCGAATAACTTTAAAAAACAAATGACATCAGATCGCTGTCACATTGTTCGATTTTTAACTATCATCTTCTTCTTATATATAAAAAAATAATTGCTGTTCGTTAGTCTCGCTAAAACTCGATTTTTAGTCTTGACATATTCGTGGAAGTCCAGGGAAGGTTTAAACCGTTTGTATGCTCAACGAAGTGGGCACGGGTCAGCTAGTTATCTATAATCTATATAGGTATAGATAGGTTTTTGAAACGGGATGTAAAACGATGTGGGAGGCGTTTAAGCCACGATGTTATAATAAGATATTTGCAAATGGCGGCCGGCGACTTGTGCACAAACCGCGCGCTTCCGGCGCGGAGGAAATTACTTGATCCATGCAGGTCAAACAGTCTGTTGGGGCAATGTAGTGGCGAGATAACGCATCGCCACGTAGATGATTCCTCTAACTGGAGCAACATTGACGCTGGCGTCCCTCAAGGCGGTATTCTGTCTCCCCTGCTTTTCAGTATTTTTATAAATCTTGTTACCAATAGACTTCGCAGTACGTATCATCTTTATGCCGATGACCTGCAACTTTATAGACTGACAAGACTAGAACAGCTATCAACAGCCATTGTGGAGGTAAATCAGGATTTACATGCAATAAGAGATTGGTGTGAGAAATTTGGTTTAACTGTTAATCCTTCTAAATGCCAGGCTATATTATTAGGAGGTCCTAGACAACTGTGTAAAGTGGACCTAGGGACCCTTCCACCTGTTATCTACGATGGTTCTGTAATTGATTTTAGTACAAGCGTTAAAGATCTTGGTTTACACATTGATTCTACACTTGCTTGGCATACCCATATCACCAGCATTTCTTGTAAAGTCACGGGTATCTTGCGGTCCCTTTATCGACTTAAAAATTTCCTTCCTATCCCTATCAAGACCTTGTTAGTTCAAACCCTTATTTTCCCAATAATCGACTATGGTGATGTGTGCTGCCTCGATCTTAACGCCGACAAACTGAATAAGCTTGATCGTCTTTTTAATAGTTGCTTAAGATTTATCTTCAACTTGCGAAAATTCGATCACGTTTCTTCCTATCGCTCTAAACTGAACTGGTTGCCAGTTCGTCAACGACGATCTGTGCGGGCATTGTGCACGCTTTACTCGCTGCTGCACCATCCCAACGCTCCCGCTTATCTCTCCTCCCACTTTCGATATCTCTGCAGCAGCCATGACAAGAACCTCCGATCTTTTAATAACGAGCTTTTACTTTGCCCTTCCCATAAATCTAGTATCGTCCACTCTTCTTTTAACGTACAGGCTATTCTTCTCTGGAATGCTCTTCCTCTGGAAATCAGGTTGTCCAAAACCAGAGACATGTTTAAGCGCAGAATTCGTGACTTCTATCTTAAGCAATTGGCAGATTCTTAAAATTTTCAGTATCTTGTAGTTATAGTATACATATAATACTTGTTATTATTATAGTATAAATTATTTATTATTATTATAGTATATAATAATATATATTATTTATTTTTATGATTTTATAAATAAGATAGATCATTCTGTTACTTACCGGCACCTATACAATTTTGCTTTTGTAACGCCCAAAGGTTGACTGGTAGAGAATGCCGCATGGCATTAAGTCCGCCTTTGTACAGTTTGTGCATTAAGTTTAATAAATAAAATAAAATAAATAAATGATTTCGGTAAAGTGTTCATGTACTCTAGATTGATTTTTGTCACCGACATCATATAAACAAAATAAAAAAAAAAAAACCCCGAATTAGCGTGTAACATTTCTATCACACCTAACAAACGACCTGATGACCTTGAAGACCTGAACCGATTTCCACCAAACACAGCTAAGAACATTCTCGACTGATATACATTTTAAACAAAAAAAAAGCATTAAAATCGGATCATCCGTTTGGGAGCTACGATGCCATAGACAGACACATACACATTTACACAGACACGTCAAGCTTATAAAACCCAATCGTTTTTGCGTCGAGGGTTAAAAATATCTAGTGTAGCCTAATGTAGAGTTATATCACAAACACTAAGAAGAGAACCAAATGTAGAGGTACATACGACGCATACACGGAGCCAATAATCTTAGAAGTTATAAAAATTTGAAAACAGCGTTTTCGTAACGTTATCGAATGAGAATATGTATCTATGTAAATTATGACAGCTGTACAATTTTCATACGACAAATACGTTTGGCAGTCTACGTCTGTTTGTTCTATCGTAGCGCCTAACTGCTTAGATTTTAGCAGATACAAAATTATTTAGTTGTACATAAAAAAGAAAATATATTTTTTCAATGTTAAACGTGAGATCTAAAATAGTTCCCCTTATAGGAGTTATACGGGGCATTTCAAAATGTGTACCATTTAATATAAGACTAACTATATACAACACATTGGTGAAACCGCACTTGGAATACTTAATCCAAGTGTGGGGTCAAGCTGCTAAAAGTAATAAATTAAGTCTTCAACGAACTCAAAATAAAATTATTAAAATCCTCTTTAATTATAAATACTTAACCCCAACTGATGTTATTTACAGAAACACTAAATTGCTTAATCTTCAACAGTTATATATATATCACACATGCATTATAATCCGTAAAATACTAACATCTTCAATACACTCACAAATATCATTTCAAAAGAAAAATCACAAATATCACATTAGAAGAAAATATGATTTAGAAATACCATTTGTTAGGACCTTATACGGAAAGAAAAATATACAGCACGAAGGTGCTATAATTTACAACAAATTGCCTAAGGAGATTAAAGATTCTCCAAGTATGCCGATTTTTAAAAAACTATTGAAGCAACATGTTGTTAATTGTAACATTAAAGTTTGAGTTGTCTACATCATTGGATTAGGATAAATTATTATAATTATTTAAATTTCAACGCCTTGTAAATTTTATATTGTTACCTGTTTAAATTTCTCTATAAGTGAACAGTGTAATGTTTTTTTGAGAAATAAAATAATTCTTTAAACTGGAATGTTTAGGCCGTGTTTCAAAAAGCAATGTTAAAGTTAACGCCATGTTAAAATACCATGCCATCTCATTCATTGACAGGAAATACGAGAGGGATAACATGATATTTAACATGGCGTTAACTTTAACATTGCTTGGTGATACACGCCCTTAAGCTGTGAACATTGGAGAGAGATTTTCGTACAACCTATGGTACCACCATAGACCAAATTGGTCTATGGTGGTACCATACTACATAATACATACAACTAAACAACCTCCGTAGTACAAAAAGACGACCTCCGTGTGGTTGAGTGCGTTGGTGCCCGAGTGAAAGGTCCTGGGTTCAAATCCCGCCGAGTGAACAAAAAGTTTTTAATGTTCCTGGGTCAAGTATGTGTATAAAATTTGTGTATAATATAATAAAAATCTTAAATATGTGTATAGTATAAAAGTACTAAATATATTTCCGTTGTCTGGTACCTGTAACACAAGTTCTTCGGATATTTAGCACGAGGCCAGAAGTGTGAAGCGTCCAATAGATATTATTACTAGTTTTTGATTGATTGTTGATGTTTTGTGGTGACAACATACTGCATTTTCACGCAAACGTTGATAATGTTTAACTATGTATGTGTATAATTTTGTAATGATGGTGTTTGAAAGTCATGTTTCAGAAACTACATAATATAAGTCACAGTTTTCAAATGATGTGCATTCTAGCATTGTATGAGTAAGCATTATGTAATTTATACAAGGACAGAACACACTAATCAGTATATACCAAGTTTTCATACTAGTAACACAATGTGAGCGGTGGATCCTGCATTACAATAAGGGACCTTCCATAAATTACGTCACACGAATTTCATGATTTGTGACCCGTCCTTGTCAGTCATGTTTTTGAGACTCCCCTCTATCGTGACGTCACATATTTTGCAACTTTACACCATTTTTGCATTTCCATTGATTTTAATCAACTTGAGTAGCTTTGAGATGTGACGTCAGGATCTTTAGGACCCCTGTCACCCTCTTGTCGCACAGTGTCATTGTCCACCCCTCCCTTAAGAGGAAACCCCACGGGCTAGAGAAATGCAAAATAAGTATAAAGTATATTGCTGTTCCGCAACTGCCCGATCAAACCGATAGAGACAACTGCAGCTTGAACAGAAATTAGCTAGGTACGACAAATCTACAATTGGGAGACCTTGAAAAAAAATATTACTCTAGTGGCATTATCCCGGGACGAAACTGTTGGATTTATTTACAGGTTATTCAAAAACCAATCAATATAATTTATTATTGTGTTAAATAAATATTTCTATTTATAAAGTGACCATCTGATGTACCTGGTACTCTATATTAATTCAAACGTTCTATTTGTCATGTCTTTTATTATGTCATGCAGTTAGCATTCGCCCGCCCGCTATTCTGATTTTTCTATGCTTTGTAGAGAGATACGTTATTGACTTTCTAGTGTTTATAAGATTAATAAATATCTTATATTAACATTTATAAACGTTGTTTGGACTACACAACCTAATTCCTATAGGTTATGGGCCCAGACCTCGCGTATTTATAAAATATTTATATGATATGGAATATCTATACAAGTTGTGTACTTATTTCGCTGCGTTACAAAAAGTCGGAATCGACGGTTGCAAATAATGGGAAATTCTAAGGCAAAACGAAATGATAAACCATTTGACGACGAAGAACATACAAGAAAATGAGTCAGAAGGAAAGGTTTGCTTTTATGACAGGAGACTATACAGACACAGGCCATCTGAAGTCAAATGTGTCATTTATTTGAGATTACGGAGTTTTAGATCACATCATGAACAGGGAAGATTTGTTCACTTATTTTTTTACATATAATACTTTAAAAATTTCAGTTGCAAAATCTGTTCACTATGTTTCAGCCATGAAGTAGGGGACAGTAACTATAACTACCAACTTGGGCATTCAAGGAATATTGGAGGATGTCATGTATTGTCCTGAGGCATAATACAATCTGCTTTCGGTATCAAAAATGCAATGTGGTGGTATGACTAAAATTTTTATTAATAAAGGTACACATTTATGCAAAAATGGGAAAGTAATCATGAAAGGTAAGCCCTTATACAACTTATGCTTTAGATTTTGTTGTATCAGTCACCTATTAGCCGATCTGTGTCCCATGTATGCAAAACGACAAAAATTGCTACGATTTGTGGCATCAGAGTTTAGGTCACATTAGTAGAAAGACGTTTTTGGATTAAAAAAATGGTTGATAACGTTGACTTAATAAAAACCATAAGATGATGTGTTCGAAAATTACATGAATGGGAAACAGACGCGACTAACTTATAATCAAATGAAATATAAAGATAAACGATCATTATTTGTTGTGCACTTTGATGTGTGCGGATCCGTCACTCCTTCTACAGTTGAAAATAAAAACTATTTTGTGATTCTTATAGACCAGTATACTCATTACTGTGTAACATATTTAATAACTTATAAATCAGACGTATTTACGTATTTAAAGATTATGTAGCCAAAGGTGAGTCAATGCTTAATTCAAAAGAAGTGAATCTGTACTATGATAACGGTGGCGAGTACTTATCCACTGAAATGAAAAACTACTGTATGTAAAAAGGGATTGATTTTCATTTAACGGTTCCTAGGTTTCAGTAAACGGTGTTGCAGAGCGTAAAGTGAGTGTTGTAAAGCAGTTATAACTGTTACTGTTGTCAATTAAATTTTACACTATATAGAGCTCTGTAACTATCTCACACACCATTTGAAATGTGGCATAATAAAAAGTCTCATAGTATTTAATATCTAAAAGTGTTTGAATCAACCGTTTTTGTACATGATAAAACCAGTAAAATAAACTCGATGTAAAATTATGGAAAGGAATACTGGTAGGCTACGAACCAAACGGTTACAAAGTTTGGAATCTCGATTGTGTGATTACTGTCAGGGATGTTGTTTTTGTTATGAAATTAATTTCTTAAAAACCAGGTCTCCTCTGGTGCCTGAAGGGAATAATATAAATTCTCAAGACAAAACTGATAGGCCTTATGTGCTATCGAAATCAGTGTCACATTTGATTCAATTAATTTCATAAAAACCCGGTCTCTTCTGGAGCCTGAAGGGAATATTACAAATTCCCGAGACAAAACTGATAGACTGTATGTGCCATCAAAATCAGTGTCTCATGAACTAAATACTGACAGTAATAATAGTGGATAAATGTCCTTCTAAAATGCGTAGATAAAACGCATACCTGAAATACAAATTGATTGTTCTACTTTTGTAGATTCTGAAGTTATATATACAAATAAAAATAGTTAGTTAAGGAGGAGTGATAGGCAATAAATAAAACTCAAAGATCGTATTCCCATCTCATACAAAGATTTTGTATACATAAGTATACAAAATCTTATATGTCTTGACTTGAGCACTAGTGTGAATATATTTAGCAGATACATAAATCAAAATATAATTCAGAACTTAAAAATTAAAAATGGTCTTAAGGTATCTCAAAGGTACTATCGATCTAAAAGTATCTTAAGTGGATATTTATGTAGATTCAGACTAGAGGCAGAAGTGAAGTGATAAAACTAACAGAAAAAGTTTTATCACTGTTATTTGTTTAAGCTTTTCGATCAGTGTACAATATCATGGACTACAAAAGGACAAACATCGGTCAGCCATTTACATGGCGCTGTACGAAGCTGTTAGAAAAGCTTTTAGCTCTCAGCATAAAAATTTACATCAATGAACCGATGATAATTTTCGAAGATAATAACGGTTGTATTAGTATTGCTAATGGTCAAAACATATTGATATAAAATATTTTTTTCCAGGAACCAAAACACATAATTTATAAAGTGTTGTTATCAAATTGCAATACATTCTATTCCATCTAATCAACAGTTGGTCGATGTGCTATCGAAACCGTCACCTACAGTCACCGTGTGCTGCTGTGTGAAAAATGGAATTATGCACAGAGTGTATTGATATTTTGTTTGTATTTACTAGAAGAGATTATTTTCTTTTACGGATTAAGAGTTATGCTATTATTTATATAGTTTAAAATAGTAAAATGTATTTATGATTAAATGTAAATAATTTGTTTAATAACACAATGGTCTGATTAGGTTTTCCTGGGTTTTCCTAATCCTTAGCAACAAATGTTGGACTGTTATAATATTGTACATATATTCCCCAGGCATCACTAGAAAGTTTAATAGCGATCTTTATAGGTATTATAATATTGTATTATGATGATAATTTTATTGATTAATTTTTGAGGGGGCGTGTTGGATTTATTTACAGGTTATTCAAAAACCAATCAATATAATTTATTATTGTGTTAAATAAATATTTCTATTTATAAAGTGACCATCTGATGTACCTGGTACTCTATATTAATTCAAACGTTCTATTTGTCATGTCTTTTATTATGTCATGCAGTTAGCATTCGCCCGCCCGCTATTCTGATTTTTCTATGCTTTGTAGAGAGATACGTTATTGACTTTCTAGTGTTTATAAGATTAATAAATATCTTATATTAACATTTATAAACGTTGTTTGGACTACACAACCTAATTCCTATAGAAACTGGGCTCGCGTAGACCACAGTTTCTGTATGGAAAATGGCCGTTTTGTTTCCTCTTAACGTGTGACGTAATTTATGGATGGTCCCTAATTGGTTCAGGAAATTGAATGCAAATGCCGATCTAAACAGAATCGATTCGTAGCGAATTGTAGGACATAATGGTGCAACGACAATGGACACTTTTCATGCTTGAGTAGAAGGGCATGAGAGTTCGTGTTTATGATTGTAGAAAAAAATACGATAGAACATTCGATATCACATCTACTTGGTAGAATCACAAAGATAGTTATCAATTTAAGAACCGTTAGTATATCAATTTAAGAACCGTTTGTTTACCCTTCATTTGGTATATAGCTGTCCCAGTCATCTAATTGAAATCACCATTTAAATCTAAATGGATATATTTATGTTATATTATTTATATATTTATACTAGAATTTGCAAAGTTACATTTATCGATAAAATATCGGCAGTACGAGCGCAAATTAGAAAAAAGGCCCCTAACTAGATATTCCATAAGTAGGTAATTCGTCGACTACGCAAAATGACGTTCAGTCAAGACGTTGGACGTTACAATAAACAACATGACGAGCTGTCCTTTAGTCTTTCAATAAAATGTATAAAAACGTCACTCAATGAAATGACGATTTCAATTAGATGACTGCGACATATACATGCAATCACACCCGTGCCCACTTCGTTGAGCATAAAACAGTATTTTCTCACCGTTGAAACCTTCCCGGGACTTCCACGAATATTTCAAGACTAAAAATAGCCGAATCGGTTCAGCCGTTATCGAGATTTAGCGAGACTAACGAACAGCAATAAATTTTTTCAACAATTACATTAAACCCTTATTACTTAGGAAAAATAGATAGTACCCGATTCTCAAACCTACTGGATGTGCATATAAAATTTCATAAGAATCGGTCAAGCCGCTTCGGAGGAGTATGGTAACTAACACTGTGACACGAGAATGTTTTATACTAGATAGTCTATGGATTCATAGTCGAAAACAATAATTAGTATTGTATTCGCATCACTAACTAGTATATGATTGTGTTTGTTTACTATATTTCATCGCATGGGATTTGAACCCGTGATAACCACTAAGCCACAGACACAATAAAAGAAGTAAAGATCGAAAGTGGGCACTTGATATCGCGTCCCGACTGTACTCTGTCACAGATGCTCGGCATCAGTAATTAAATAAGTCTAAATATGGCGACTGCCTCCACGGGGTATAAATCTCCTCAGAGACTATTTCCGAAGCGGCGGGCGACGAGTGGCTCTAGAAAGTGTACTGACAACCCTCAGGGCTGTTACTAAAGTTCTTTCGCAAAAGATTTAAAGCCATAGGGCTACCATTTCGTCGGGTGAGAAGGGAATAGATAATATTTTATTTGCAAACATAAAACCACATCGTAGCTACCGAACGAATGAACTGATGTATTCTACTGTAACTAGTTTACTATAGAGACACTAAAAAGTAAAAAAAAAAACAAGAAAAAAGAAATAGAATCAATTTAAGAGCCGTTTGAGTACCCTTTATTCTGTAGGTATATCACTGTTTGTAGTTTGTAAATGCAATAACAGTTTTGTATAACAATTAGTTCATCGATTGGGATTCGAACCCGTGATCCGAACCACTAATTCGTTGAGTGAGAAACGAATAGAAAATACACTCGGCGGTCCGAGTTCACCCGATCGAGCGTTTCAACTCAGACCATTACGGATCAGCCTAACTTGCTCACGAAACAATCTGTGTGCGCTGCGCCATACGTTTGACATACGTTGACATAATCATAAATTGTACCTTAATATTTAGAAAACAGAGTCGAAAATGCTATGAAGAAAAAACACAAGGAGTCGCTGCGCTTCGACTCTGTCCCAATGTGAGTTGAGCCTAAAGAAGTTTTCACTTAAAAAACTAGATTGAAATTGGTTCATTCGTTTAAGAGCAACGATGCCGCGGTCGAGAAATTTATAACACTCCTCCGTTTTCGTCGATGGTTAAAAATAGCACTGCGCGGACTCTACCGCTACTGACTTCACAGTTCACCGAAGCGAGACAAGCATCTGTGAGAAATAAGCAAAATGAATCTATTAAATAAGTAAAAGATCATTATTTTCTCTTGATCCGTAGATCAGATATTATGTTCACGAGAAACATTCAATGGTGAATGTTACTAGGAATACAAAATTGCTTAAAACTATTATCCTAGTAGGGCTGGTATCTGTGCAAATACACTAGTTTTTGTTTTATTGAAAAACATCAAGTATTAGTTAATTTACAGACATTTGAAATTCTTGTAAATTTCGCGGCCCGTAGCAGACGTTGGAAAATTACGTCATCACGTCGATAATTTGAAATTAAATATTTTGATAACTACACGACATAAATTGTAATAGATTTTTTCAACCATTTTTTATTATATCTACATATATACAAATACACTAGTTTTTATGTCATCGAAAAAGAGCCAATATTAATAAATTTACAAACATTTCAAATTCTTGTAAAATTAAAGTGTTGGAAAATGACGTCATCGTGCCGAGAAATAAATAAATACTTTTATCTAGGAAACTAATTATCGTATCCTTTTTTTTTCACTCATATTATTTATTTTTAACATGGTTTACAGAGAGCTAAAAAAATTTTTTTTTGAAAATTCTCTATTAGGGCTTGTACACAAATTTGCAATGCGACAACGTTGCAAAACGACATCACAACCGTAATAATATTATAATATCTACCAATATATTATACTTATATGACAATAATAATTGTATGTCTATATGAAAATTTATGATTTTTGCATTACGATGCAGCGCATCTTTGTTCGTCACTTATCTCTCCTGAGGTCTTAACTCCTAAAGGAATATACTTTAATTTGCCAAATCAATAAATCAAAATAAATATATTTACATACTTTTTTGAGAAGTCAACAAAATAAAGGCAACAAGTCCCACACCTGAAGAATCTGGGCCCTGATTCAAGATGCTAGCCCTATTTATCGCTTACGAAGTTCGAAAACAAAATATATGGAATTTGACATATTAAGGGCGTGTTTCACCAAGCAATGTTAAAGTTAACGCCATGTTAAAATACCATGCCATCTCATTCATTGACATTGACATGAAACACGAGAGGGATAACATGATATTTAACATGGTGTTAAAATTAACATTGCTTGGTGAAACACGGCCTAAGCTTCGCAGTTCGCTAAATGACATACGAATTCACTCGTCATTTAGCAAAGCTTATGTATGTCGCAGTCATCTTATTGAATCTAGCTATTTAATTGAATCACTAGGCGGTTTTAAAATGGCGTCAAACAGCTCGTACAGATAGCAATGTGTTGATATATTTATTGATTAATTTACTTTAATGTTCGTTTTATTAGTACTCATTCGGAAATTTCGAAGTTTAAAACTAAAATATTAAATGGCTGTCCTAGTCTCGGATTCTAAAATTTGTTGGTAAAAACAGGATTCAATGAAAGCGCTAGTCATTCAATTAAATAGCGGATTCAATCAGATGACTGCGACATGTATATCTCATACATTTCGTTGTCTAACTTCGTAAGCTATAAATAGTGATGGTATTTTGAATTAGGACTAGAATTATTATATCTTCGAAAATGACCAACGTTGTGAAATCCACATGAAACTCGAACCGGTTCAAACGAGTTTACCACGGCATGTTGTGGTGGGGGCGGGGGGACAATTTGTGCCAATATGCAGCATCCGGGAGGCGCGCGTCTGACGTCTTGTATTAGATTAGCCGGGGACTAGGATTTAGGTCTATGCATTAGACACTGATTACTTTAACAGAATTAAATTGAGCGTGTTTACCCGACTTCGGCGAAGAAAAAGAAGGGGTAAGGATTTTGGCAGACTATGTATTAATCATCAACTTGATAATCGTATGTAGGTTTGTTTATTACATCGTAGCGTATACGGTATACCTACTGGTCCGATTTTAATAAATGCGCCGTCAATCAATTCCTAATGATGCCGCGAGTAACATAGGCTATATTATAATGTCGACTTAGAGCCACAGGTTCCTGTTGAAGGAACAATAAGTTATGTATGAACGTAATAATATGTAGGTCTCGTGGATGTACACAATAATCTAATAACACCTCTTTCATTTAAATCGGACCTGTAGTTTAGGCAACAAACAAACATACTACAGTAGTTGGTTGACAAAGTTATTCGAGTATGAAGTAAGTTAATTGTAAAAACCAATGACTTTGTAGTTCCGCTGCGCTTGGTTGCACTGAGCGCAGTCAGAAATGGCGAATAAAAAACTCTCACGGCCGGTTTCTGAAACGCAATTCAAATATATGGTCAACTAACATGACATTCAAGTTTGATTCGAATCGTATGTCAACTAATATCATAAGACATTTGGTATGTGACAGCTCTTGAGCGCACTCAACAGAAAACTTTAAACTCGGCTCAGCTAGAGCCGCGCTTAGTTTTTGCTGGTGAAATGCAATTCCGAGTTTTCAATGTGTTTAAACGCGTAAAGCGAGTTTAACGTTAAGCCAGCTTAATTGCATTAGTGAAATCGCCCCTAAATTATTGAAGACTTGAGCCCGTTACACAAGGGCAAGTGACCAGGCTGGCTCAACTGACGATAGTACTACTAGGTCTAACTACGTCCAAAATTAAACTTTCTTATAAAATTTTAAAATGACTCTCTTTTTTCATATTTTTTTAGGCTACCCTTACATAATTGAAATGAATTGGATACCAAAGGCCGGAAGAAAATTCAGAGCACTGAAAATTTAACTGCGGGTCAACTAAACAGTTACGATAATTTAATAACAATCTACGTAAATTATATACGTACGTAGTTTGTAAAATATTAAGGCATCTTATTCCCTAATAGATTTGTCACTTCAAACCAATATCAAGTGCGTTTTGACTTCAAAATCAGTTCGTTAGCGATTCACGTATAATTCATATCGAATGTGAATTGAAAGTCGAAGCTATATACGATTTGCGCTTCTGAACGCATGCGCTTATATTGCGGCATATTACGTAAAAGGGCATGGAAAGACAGAGCTCAAAACCTGCTATCTAAAGTTCTAAATGTTTACACTGTTTCGGAACGGAGTATAGTATACTATGTATATTTACGTGGTATACCGTGATATACGTATATTATGTAAATGTTGTTTTCAAGTTTGGTTAGAAAAATGCAGGCTGATCACCTGATTGTCTGACAAGAAAGATGATCCGTGCGTCAGATGGGCATGTAAAAAGTCGGTCCTGCACCTGAGTAGGACGGGAGATCTCCCGTTATCCGTCCTAGTGGGCTACGAGAGTAAAGGAAGAGAGAGTGCTTCTGTATATTGTGCACACACTTAGGCACTATAAAATAACTCCTGCGTAGCTGTCCAGGGCACTGATTCGAGATGCCATCGCTATTTATCGCTTACGAAGTTTAAAATCAAAATGTATGGAATTTGACATAAGGTTCGCTAAATGACAAGCGAATACGTGTGTCAGTTAGCGGAGCTTATGTCAAATTCCATACATTTTGTTGGCATCTTGAATCAGGGCCCTGGTTTGAATGAAACCGTCATCGTCACCGAAATCGATGTGGGAGGAATTATTATATTATGTATTTAAGAGCGTCCGTGGCCTAGTGAGTAGATGATTAGCACTCATAAGAGTATGGTTTCCCAGTTTTTCAGATCTCAAGTACATTATAGGGATGCTCTAACGGTGAAGGAAATCATCGTGAGGGAACCCCCACAAGGCTCCAGACGGATCGACCATTTATTCGAGAATAAATCATCCAATAACCTACTTTTTACGTCGAGCATGTCGAATGAAATGAGGACATGCAGTTTTTTCGTGTTCATTTTGAAGGCAGTGTTAGCGTGCTACGCCGTAACATTTCGTAGCACACTTCAAGGTGGAGTTTTGGACAGATATTATAATTTATAATACGTTCTACGACCTACGCGGCCTACTGTTTGTAATGTACGTCCGAGATAAATTTAACCTAAACGTAAACAAACCCGTCTATGACACAACCAAAGACTAGTCAGTGATGCCAATTGGTACAATGATTTTTGTTTGCTATGAATCCATAGACTATAGCTATGCGTATATTCTACAATCGGCAGTGTCAAAATGGCGTATTTTTTCTGTGAAAGATTTTCTTTTTATTATTTTACATAAACATATTGTTTAATTGATATTAAATGTATTGGATAATGAAGTGTAATCCTTTAACATGCCTGTGCACAATAAGTGAATAAGGGAAAATTTCGATGTTTTCGGTTTGTTTACCTTTAGGTTACATTTATCAGGGACGAACTATAGATTCGATAATCTGGGGGATATTTCGTCCATAATCTTCTCAACCTACTTTCTGTATGACGTGTAGATTGCAATAAACACATATTAGGGACAACACATCTTAGGGGCCGATCAAGTATTACGTAAGCACTATTTTATTTAGTTTAAGTAGTTTAAGTGTAGTTTTAAGTATATTTTATATGTATGTTAGTCTGTAAGGTATTTATAATATGGGCCATGTAGCCTGAAATAAATGGTTTTTTTATTTTATTTTATTTTTATTTATTTTTTTTATTTTTATGTTCGGCGGCGGGTCTATGTAATGCTTATTTTGTATGACATGGCCGGTATGGGAGTCTAGACGATGATTACGTCATCAGTAGTAAAATAACTTTTTCACACGAATGGCAACCCTCACATTCTCTTTGCTTGAAAACGAAACGCATTTTCGGGGATTACCGCAAATAATGCATGAAATGTTAAGATTATAATATTTGTACCTTGCCCTATGTTGAAAACCGTATCAGTAAAATCTAATCTCCATACTAAATCTGTTCTCTTATTTTTAAAATCATAATCATAATATTTAAAAAACAATACATTAATAGAAAAATATTTACGTAAGCATAGGGGTAGGGGGTGAGAGCTTTGCTCACTTTTGCTGACAAGGGGGATAGGGGGGGTATTAATTGTAATAAATCTGCTTACGTAATATTTGAACGGCCCCTTATAGCAGTACTACTGTTACATAACTTTTGGTTTTCGCGCAAATTAAGTAATACTACTATTAGACGACGTGATCAAGCCCTCTTCCTCTGAGGAATCTAAGGCCTCTGAAAATTAATTATAATGACATTGAATTTATGATCGTAATGACTGCTTGACAATGAGGGGGGGTTAATTAAAAGGTTTAAGATGCGGGATTGATTAAACCCATGATGCCCAGTGGCTAGACGACGTTACTATACGTCAGCATTTATACTAATACTAGCTGACTCGTGCCCACTTCGTTGAGTTGAGCAGTTTGTGATGAATCATCGCGAACCCTGCACCACATAAGCCGCAACGTGGAACCAGCACCACGTAACCCGCAACGCATAACCCGCAACGCATAACCCGCAACGCAGAACGTTAACAAATAATTGTATGAAAATCATGACAGCACAATACAATTGACATTCGATAACGTTACTTTTGAGGAGCTTTCAAATGTTCCTGCTTAGCCCTTTCGTATTATAGGTTTTCCTTGTTTTGTTGTAACTGTCGTAGCTTAACAAAATAAACTACATTTAAAAACTAAAACACCGACTTCAACGACTAAAAAGCATAAAATAACATTTTTATAATGTACTTAGTAGTTACAATATTTTTTGTATATGTATAATATATTATTTGTATATATGTTATAGATTATAATATTGCTTGTTTGTTTATTTGAACTTTCTTATCTCAGGAACTACTGGTCTGATTGGAAAAATTCTTTCAATGTTGGATAGCCCGTTTATCGAGGAAGCTATAGGATATATATATATTCACGATAAGAAGAATCGGGTGTTTTTATGCGATCAAGTCGCGGGCATACCTACTGTAATAATAGTGGGAATGTATGATGTCAAGACTCAAGTGGTCTAGCTACATAAGACCTTGGTACTCCGTATGACTATTTATATAATTCGATCGTTAATATCGCTTTCAGACCGATCAATAACCCAGCGACACTGAAGTAGATTTTGATGAATTATATTAGATTAGTACTCCTAGAAGTAATATAGCTGTGCCCGCGACTTCGTTCAAGTGGTTTTCGGAAACACTATCGAGATTATCTTTTGATTGCTTTTCTTATTATGATTATTTATTAAAAAGGAATAATTCTTTCATACACATTTTTTGAGTAACTTAAACCGTTTTTGTAGCGCATGCAACGAAAGTCCTTAAATGTGAATCATTTTCCCCGTTTTTGCAACATTTCTCACTGACGCTTCGCTCCTATTGGTCGCGGCGTAATGTTATATAGCGTAAAGCCTTCCTCTATAAATGGACTATCCAACAAAAAAATATTTTTTCAAATCCGACTATTAGTTCCCAAGATTAGCGCGTTTAAACAAACAAACAAACTCTTCCGCTTTATTATATTAGTATAGATTATTTCTAGGAGTAGGTAGTTAGGGTTTAATAGACATAATATTATTCTTAAAACAACAACTCCTAACATTGATATTATATAATAATACTATCTATGGACGCTTCACACCACGTCAATCTGGCGCCGTGCTAAGTGTCCGAAGAACTTGTGTTCAGTTTAAAGAATTATTTATTTCTCAAAAAAACATTACATTGTTCACTTATAGAGAAATTTAAACTGGTAACAATATAAAATTTACAAGGCGTTGGAATTTAAATAATTATAATAATGTATCCTAATCCAATGATGTAGACAACTCAAACTTTAATGTTACAATTAACAACATTTTGCTTCAATCGTTTTTTAAAAATCGGCATACTTGGAGAATCTTTAATCTCCTTAGGCAATTTGTTGTAAATTGTAGCACCTTCGTGCTGTATATTTTTCTTTCCGTATAAGGTCCTAACAAATGGTATTTCTAAATCATATTTTCTTCTAATGTGATATTTGTGATTTTTCTTTTGAAATGATACTTGTGAGTGTATTGAAGATGTTAGTATTTTACGGATTATAATGCATGTGTGATATATATATAACTGTTGAAGAATAAGCAATTTAGTGTTTCTGTAAATAACATCAGTTGGGGTTAAGTATTTATAATTAAAGAGGATTTTAATAATTTTATTTTGAGTTCGTTTAAGACTTAATTTATTACTTTTAGCAGCTTGACCCCACACTTGGATTAAGTATTCCAAGTGGGGTTTCACCAATGTGTTGTATATAGTTAGTCTTATATTAAATGGTACACATTTCGAAATGCCCCGTATAATTCCTATTAGGGGAACTATTTTAGATCTCACGTTTCTAATATGTGGTGTGAATGTGAGTGCACCATCTAAAACAAGACCTAAATATTTTTCCTGATTTGATCGTTGTAAATTT
The DNA here is from genome assembly GCA_905187575.2 of Celastrina argiolus. NCBI lineage: Eukaryota > Metazoa > Arthropoda > Insecta > Lepidoptera > Lycaenidae > Celastrina > Celastrina argiolus. Next base: position 2,387,852 of record LR994585.1, read on the forward strand.
TCATTATTTATTGTAAGATTTGGATAAGTTGATATTTTTTTATTCTTTGCTAGGAAAATCATGTACGATGTTTTTCTTATATTTATAGTCAGCAAATTTTGTCTCATCCACATGTTCAATATGTTAAGATCATTTTGCGCTTTGGTGATAATGTCAGTGATAGAATTGCCAAAGTAAAAAAGACATGTATCATCGGCATAGAGCGACACATTTCCAGACAATCCAGCAGCCCCTATGTCATTTATGTATATAAGAAAGAGCAATGGGCCCAGGACCGAGCCCTGGGGAACGCCACATGATATATTTACAGGTTTACTTTCATAACTACCAAGCTTTACTATTTGCTGTCGATTAGTGAGGTAAGATTGAAACATTTTATGAGCATTTGAGGTAATTCCTATGAGTTTTGACTTTTTTAGTAAGATAAAATGACTAACAGTATCAAATGCTTTCTTGAGATCTATAAATATACCCAAGACAACTTGCTTTTTATCAATATTATCCTTTATTTTAGTTATCAAATCTAATGTAGCTGCAAGTGTATTAGATTGTGGTCGGAATCCGTATTGGTATGTGTAGAGAAAATCAATATTATTTAGGTGCTTGTATAGACGGGAATATATTACCTTTTCAAAAATTTTGGAAATTACTGGCAGTACAGAAATAGGCCGATAGTTCCCAGGATCAGACCTCGGCCCATCCTTATATAAAGGAGTTACTTTCGCGATTTTTAGACTGTCTGGAAACACACCACAGGCAAGACATTTGTTTATGCAGTTAGTATCTAAGGTTAGTGATAATAAGATTTTTAATACATTTAATAGATTTTGTTGTGATTTCATCAATTCCACTACTAGTATTATTATCTAAGCTGTTAATTATTTTTATTATTTCATCTTCGGTGCAAGGTTCTAAATCTGTAAGATGTTTATTTGAATCTATCGTAGTTGTTAAAGTTATATGCTGATTTGGATACGTATTTAATATATTTTGTGCTAATAAAGAACCGATGGTAGCAAAATAGTCATTAAATGTGTTGCAAATATCAATACCATTTGTTAATACTTTATTATCTATCACAAGTTTAGGAGGAGAACAACAGTCGACTATTTTATTTCGTGCAAGAGTATTTAGTAGCTCCCACATCTTCTTAGGATTTTTACGACATTTGTCAAATGCGTCATAATGGTATTTTTTCTTGTCTTCTTTAATCTTTTTTTCTACCCTTACCTTTGCAGCTAAATATTTTGACTATTGTGTTACAGGTACTTACCAGACAACGGAAATATATTTAATACTAGCTGTGCCCGGGACTTTGTTCGCGTGGTGTTTGTTTGACTTAAACCGTTTATGCAGCATGCAACGAAAGTCCCCAAATGTAAATTGTTTGTTCAAACGCGCTAATCTCCCGTATATGTATAATAGCTGACGCCCGGCGTCGCGACGTAGGAGGCCCGACGCCCGACGCCGCGACGCCCGACGCCGCGACGCCCGACGCCGCGACGCCCGACGCCGCGACGCCCGACGCCGCGACACCCGACGCCCAACGCCGGAGCGTCGGCGTCGCGACGCCCGACGCCCGACGCCCGACGCCCAACGCCGCGACGCCGGGACGCCCGACATCGCGACGCCCAACGCCACGACGCCCGACGCCGCGACGCCCGACGCCACGACGCCCAACGCCGCGACGCCCGACGCCGTGACGCCAATTTTGCGACGCCGAGGCCTGACGCCGCGACGCCGAGGCCTGACGCCGCGACGCCCAACGTCGCGACGCCAACGCCCCATGCCGCGACGCCCGACGCCACGACGCCCGACGCCGCGACGCCCGACGCCGCGACGCCCGATGCCCGACGCCCAACGCCGCGACGCCGGGACGCCACACACCACGACGCCCGACGCCGCGACGCCCGACGCCGCGACGCCCGACGCCGCGACGCCCGACGCCGCGACGCCGAGGCCTGACGCCGCGATGCCCAACGTCGCGACGCCGACGCCCGACGCACGACGCCCGACGCCAACGCCCGACGCCGCGACGCTTGACGCCGCGACGCCAAACGTCGCGACGCCGAGGCCTGACGCCGCGACGCCCAACGTCCCGATGCCGACGCCCGACGCCGCGACGCCGACGCCCGACGTCGCGACGCCGACGCCCAACGTCGCGACGCCGCGACGCCCGATTCAGACGCCGACGCCCAACGCCGCGACGCCTGCGCCCGACGTCGCGACACCCGACGACGCGACGCCCAACGTCGCGACGCCGACGCCCGACGGCGAGACGCCTAAAGTTGCGACGCCGACGCCTGACGCCGACTTTCACTCCGACGCTGCGCTCCTGGCGCTGACCGCCAAATTTTTCGGCATCGGCGGTCTACTCTCGGTGCGCAATTCTAACTCGCACATGCCCGGTTTTTTATTAATTAATTACCATTTATATGCTTGCAGTATAAACGATTTCGAAATTTCCAAACGTATAATATCTTCAAAGACTAAGTAGTAGTAGTATTGCATTAATATTTAAAATCGGTTCATAAACGACGAAGATATCCACGAACAAACATAATAAAAAAACATATATTTACGAATTGAGAAACTACCTCCTTTTTTGGAAGTCGGTTAAAAATATTGTGTTGATTATTTCATGTTACAATCTACCTTTGTGCCAAGTTTCATTTAAGTACGTTGAGTAGTTTGGCTGAAATACCGTCAAATAGGTAGTTACAATTTTTTGAAGATCCCACGGGAACCCTTTCGTTTTTCGGGATAATAATTTCCTATAATGCTCTTCAGGTCATAAGCTACCTGCCTGCCAAATTTCATTTAAATACGTTGTAGTTTGGCTGAAATACCGTCAAATAGGTAGCTACAATTTTTTGAAGATCCCACGGGAACCCTTTCGTTTTTCGGGATAATAATTTCCTATAGTGCTCTTCAGGTCATAAGCTACCTGCCTGCCAAATTTCATTTAAATACGTTGAGTAGTTTGGCTGAAATACCGTTAAATAGGTAGCTACAATTTTTTGAAGATCCCACGGGAACCCTTTCGTTTTTCGGGATAATAATTTCCTATAATGCTCTTCAGGTCATAAGCTACCTGCCTGCCAAATTTCATTTAAATACGTTGAGTAGTTTGGCTGAAATACCGTCAAATAGGTAGCTACAATTTTTTGAAGATCCCACGGGAACCCTTTCGTTTTTCGGGATAATAATTTCCTATAATGCTCTTCAGGTCATAAGCTACCTGCCTGCCAAATTTCATTTCATTCCATAGAGCGGTTTTAGCGTGATGCGATGACAAACATTCCCATACGGACAGACAGACAGACAGACAGACAGACAGACAGACATTTTTTTCAAAAATGTTATTTTTAGGTTCTGTGGCTCTTATAAACCCCCTTTTTTTGATTTTCACTTAAATATTCTTAATGTACAGACATGACCCCTCTACAGATTTATTATATGTATAGACTTTGATACTATACAAATATTTAAGATTTTTATTATATTGTATACCAATTTAATGAACATCCATGACCCAGGAACATTAAAAACTTTTTGTTTCATCGGCGGGATTCGAACCCGTGACCTCTCGCTCGAGCACCACTATGTATATTATGGCCGATTTTTCAATCCTCAGATAACTTTTATCTGTTGAATAAACATGTGACTTTGACATTTGTTCCATACAAAATCTGTCAAAGTCACATATTTATTCCTTAGGTAATAGTTATCGGACGATTGAAAAATCGGCCCTTAATGTAATAAAAATCTTAAATATGTGTATAGTTTAAAAGTATTAAATAAATTTCCGTTGTTTGGCACCTGTAACACAAGCTCTTCGGATACTTTGCACAGGGATGATTGACGTGGTGTGAAGCGTCTATAGATATTTTTTTTAACCGAATTCATTTATTTGGCAGTATTGTTCTAATTTTCAGGGTCATGTGGGCTGTGACACTCCGCGCCGCGCTGTCCCCCTCACATACAATCTTCTGCGAGACTATCGCTTCCTTCAGACTTGTCGAAACTCCAAGAATGATTCTTTTCATACATCCATAATAATTATTTACGTGAAGCAAATTTTTGGACCCCGTTTAACGAAAACTCCTCCGAGTATTTAATTACCACACTGATAGTTTATGTAGAGAAAGAGTGAAAAAAGATTTCGTCAGTTTATGTTTATAATAATACGAGTAGAAAGGTTAAAAAATATATTGTTTAAATTATGTTCCAAATTCGATCATAGTTATAAAAAGGTATGTATGAATATTACTGCCATTTGAAAGGATCCATATCATGACTTTTAAATCATCAGAATTGCTATCAGTTTATTCCAAATATCGATATTACTCAATGTATCTGATAATACAGTTGACTCAAAGTTGACGCAACATTTAGCTAACCTAGCGAGTGCGTGTGACTCTACTAGGGTTGCCAACAGTACTATATTAAATAAGTCGGTATTTTAATATATTAATTAAGATCAATTGTATGTACTATATTACGTATTTTAGATACATATTATAGTACGCAAAATACTATATGTAGTTCAATTGCTGATTAAACAGTCGAATTTTATATTATATTCTTCTTCTTCTTCAAAAATGGCTCCTTAGTGAGTCGCCAATGTCAGAGTATGTTGGCAAAGACTCTGCTTCATGTGTAGGTTTTATGAAAAAACTAGAGTACGGTAAACTGATGAAAGATTGTTGAAGATTCTATATTCTGGAACAAACACAAACATTTAGGGTTAGTTCCTTTAATATAATATTCAATAGGTTGTATATGGATGTGTCAACTATTAAAGTCCCCATGTCAATTTTACAAAATAAATCACAAAGAACTACAAATGTCTACTATTTCTTACAAAAAAAAAAACTATTTTTTATAAAATGAAAATACTAAATAAATTTATAATAAATAAACTGTTTTGCATGACAAAAGGTGGCAACCCTATATTCGGCATACGTGTTCGGAGTCCGGTGTGACTCCGTGCCTCTACGTGACTCACTGGAGCTAATGAGATCTTTCCTCTGCTTCTGACCTTAGACGGAGTCAAATGATACACACAGAAAAAACCGTCGGGATTATTTCATGAAGACAGTCATGTGCTCATGGCCCACATGCGTGATGGGGTATTGTTCAGGTATCCTGTCGATTTATCTCCAAATATATTATTAGCAACGTATAATTACATACACCTCGTTCCAGTTGCTAAGTGTAAACGAAAATAACGTATTTTTCGTTTACGTTCCGTTTTTTATGTATGAACTTAGGCTGAAAGAAACAGGAATCAGATTAAAAATTTTGTTTAAAACGTTATTTTCTTGCAAGTGGAATGCATCCTTTGCACACCGCATGATCGACATTCATATTAACCAACATACCTATATTCATATGTAACCTTTAGTAATAATAAATAATAACTGCACCGCACCACACCACTTTGCCAAAAACTTATCACAAGCGATAACAACATTATAATAGGTACTGATTGTAGGACACCATACAAAAGTCTTCATGATGAAAACTGACGAAAGGTGTACTCAAAAGATACTTAAATTAAGCGACACTTCCAGTGACCAGTTACAGTAACTACCTTTTCTCATTTTTTTTTAAATTCTAGCTAGGTTCCTTTTTTTTTATTTTGTTGTTTCGTCGTCGTCGTTTCAGCCTTTAACTGTCCACTGCTGGACATAGGCCTCTCCAATACATTTCCAGTGCGACCGGTCCATTGCCACCTGCATCCAACGTGACCCGGCAGTTTTCACCAGGTCGTCGGTCCATCTGGTAGGTGGCCGTCCCACACTGCGCTTGCCAGTACGTGGCCTCCACTCTAGGATCTTTTTGCCCCATCGACCGTCTAATCTTCGTGCTATGTGGCCGATTTTGTTGTTTATTGTAGCCAAATCTGTTTCCTAGATATTTAAACATAGCGGACAGTCTGGCCATTTTTTTTAGGTTTTTAAACGTCCCTATCTCTTTAAATAATTAATTTATTTAAAAAAGGAAAAAATAGGGACGTACAAACAATATCCATAAATATTCAAGAAAAAAATAGTTACTCTATAGGTATTATCCAGGGAGGAAATAGAAATCCCCTAGACCTCTATTTTTGTATGGAAAAAAATTCGTGGTGTTTCCTCTTAAGTTTTTATTTAGTTCTATTAGTTAGTAAAGTTTGGTTTATTTAATATCATATATATATTTGACACACTTTTTAAAAGCAATTTATTTAAGTGACGTGTCTCCGGCAGGCTGATTATGTATCTCGCAACAGCAATTTGACAGGCGTAAATTGTACAATTATGTACAATATCGTTCTCAAGTGTATACGTTTGACAGCGATATTGTAAACAATTGTACGAATTACGCCTGTCGCATTGCTGTTGCAAGATACATAATCAGCCTACGGGTCCCTGAATACCGAAAATAATAGAGGCCCGCATGCGGGTCGTGCGGCATGCACTCAATTACAGCGACTGGTTGAGTCGTACTTACTTGATTGTTTTCGACGAAATTATAAATTAAGTCGATGCTTCCCGATTCTCAATGCATGTGGCTGTGTTATGGACACGGTAGTTTTTGTCCGTGAGTGCGGTCCGTAGGTGGCATTATAAATTCTTGATGAATTCAATATAAAATCGGGGAATTTCATTTATAATGAAATTCCCCGATTTTGATTCGGGATGACAAATATGTAGCTGGACAACTAAACTGGGGCCTTACTCTCCAAACTAGGTATTGTGATTTTGATTCAGATACGATCGTACCGCGTATTCCCGAATAAATTAACGTTTGTTTATTTTGATTCTCAGTCGATTGATACGGGAGTGCAAAAAGTTACGATCTAACGATACTCTTTATCCTGATTAGTTTCAAAGTAATCCAAAAATAAAATAGCAAAAGCCGTTGAGATCAAACTGATTCGTTTCTCGATTGTGTCGGGGTAAGTAAGCCTGATGTATCCCCCGATTTTGTTATCAGTTTTTTAACTAGGCACCTCCCTAATCCCTAAAGCAAATTTAAATACGTATTCACATCAAAACAGAGGAAGTTCTTAAATGATAGAGCAATTTCAGGTTACAAATTATACAGTTGTGTATTTAAATGGTATAGTTAGTCATCTATTTACAACAATGGCGAAAAATGAACTTCCGAGGGACGGAACTATAATTTGTGTAAAATATAGCAAACAGATGTCATCTAGTACCCTATTTTCTATTTTTTACACTGTTTTCCCCTAAAATAATTGATGATAGTAAATAATAATTTTTTACGCGCCATTTTGCCATTTTGGCACTACCGCGACTGTGCCGCCATGTTGTGAGGTCAGTAGGTACCTACATAAGTAGGTATGTAAATTTTTGGACACACCTTTTCAAAACCAGTTAGTACTTTATACCTTCTTACTTATTCGGGTTTTTTCGGTAGTATTATGGCACAGGTTTCGGTGCTTATGTTTTAAATAACAGTATTATACATTATTTGTCACTGAATAACCATTGACTGAGGATTTGCTTTACGAAAATTATCCTAAATCTATGCTATACTCGGAATTTTAATTAGATTCCACATTTGACATTAGCTACTGTCATTTTGTAAAATAATGATACCACATTTATTAGTGTAGTGATAAACACAAAAATCGATAAACAATCGCGATTTATGTTAATAATCATAATAATAGTGTGCCAATTAAAGACTAAATTATTGATTTTTATTTAAATAAATACATTATTATTCATAATAATTATTTATTAATTGGTAATCACTGCTTTATTGTAATGGTCTAAATGCGTATCCCATGTTGTCAAAGAAGAGGAAAAAATGAGTAGGTTAGATAATATGTTAATTGACAACATCAGACACATCTATACAAATAAGGGCCGATTTTTCAATCGTCAGATAACTTTTATGTAAGGAATAAATATGACTTTGTAATAAATGTGACTTTGACAGATTTTGTATGGAACAAATGTCAAAGTCACATGTTTATTCAACAGATAAAAGTTATCTGACGATTGAAAAATCAGCCCTTAATTATATTGAAGTGTCTGTTTGTAACTTTCAATTAGCAATGTTTTACTAAATGCATATGAAGGATACTGAAAACGACAATGCAGTTTAAAAAAAAATTGTGTCTGTCTGTCCGCATGTCTGTTTGTTCCGGCTAATCTCTGAAACGGCTGGAGGGATATTGACGAGACTTTCACTGGTAGATAGCTAAAGTTATGAGGATTAACATAGGCTACTTTTCATCATCATCATCGTCATCAAACTAATGATCTCCGAATCGACTGGACCGACTGTTTTTGACCGGAGCATTCACCGGCTTAGCGTATGTTAGTAGGTGTAATCTATACATCTACATTAATAATATTATAAAAAGGAATGATTTGTATTTTTGTATGTAACGACTTAACTCAAAAAGTACTGGACCGATTTTAATTAAATTCTTTTTTCATTAGAAAGCTACATTATCACTGAGTAACATAGGCTATATAAAAATCAATGTTGCTGTTCATTAGTCTCGCTAAAACTCGAGATCAGCTGACTCGGCTATTTTTGGTCTTCAAATATTCGTTCGTCCGGCGAAGGTTTACACGGTTTCCATGCTCAACGAAGTGGGCACGGGTCAGCTAGACTATAATATATATATAAAAGAAAGTCGTGTTAGGTACCTACACTATATATAACTAAAGAACGCGAACGTTACTTTGTTTTAGTCATAAACTATTTTTATGCTCAACGAAGTGGGCACGGGTCAGCTAGTTTATAACAGACAGAACATGTTACAGAAATTGACAGCGATAGCGATGACGGCGACAATTTATAAAATAAAATATTACCAAAATACATATATTTGTTTTATTTCTCTTTTTTTAGATATACTACTATAAACGAGAGGAATCGATCCCTAAATATTCCATTTCCGTATCGAATAATTTCGCACGTCACTATTTAGTACTTGTCATAACGTTGCAACACTGAATGTGTCAAATCTGGAATCGAATTAAAATTCCGATTATAGAACATAATATTTTCGTCACAACAACAGTCATATATTTCCTATCTGTCTAAAGATATTTTAATGGATTTCAAATGCGTTGTTTATCTTTCTAAATGAGATGAACTATCAACAAAAGGAATGTGTAACGAGTTACGACGTAAATTCTTATTAGGTATTTGAATTTTTTGACACATTCTCTTCTTCATCTTCTTTTTGTAATTGTACCTACTTGTTTAATGCAGGCTGATCACCTGATTGTCTGAAAAAGAAAGATTATCCATGCGTCGGATGGGCATGTAAAAAGTCGGTCCTGCGCCTGATCTCTCGCTAGTCGGTGTCAGTTTACCGTCCCACTGGGATATGAGAGTAAAAGGAAGAGAGAGTGCTTCTGTGTATTGCGCACACACTTGGGCACTATAAAATACTCCTGCGTAGCTGGCCTGGTTTCAATGAAATAGGCTACCGACACCGAAATCGGTGAGGGGAGCTATTATAATTACTTGTTTAACTTCTTTGTGGACGTCTTATCTGTGGGGTGCCAGTAAAAGCACCTCCCTATCAACCATCTTGCATCATCATCATCGACTACGTTAGCTAACCCTCCAGGCACGGCGAGTATAGGCAACTCCCCTAAAAACACTTTGGCGGAGGTTTATGTCCAGTACCTAGTGAGCGTCATAGTTGAATAATGATTATGAACATTTTTGTGGAAACGAGCAAAACTTTTGATGGTAAGTTACCTAGTCAGTAGTCACAAAACGCAAACTTAGCGCTTAGACTTAGGTACATTTACCCTTTTATAAGCTTAGGTTAGGTATATGTAATGTATGTAACGGAATCTTTAAGCATAATTTTTACCAACTTCTTTTTATTAATATTTGCAAATGTATCAAGGCCTAATGACCACGCAATTAAAGCGTGGTTTTTTTTTTACTTTTTTTAAAACATTTTTTTTAGATTCAGGGGTCCCACATAGGGATATGTGAGGACACCTTCCCAGAAGGAAGTGTAACAGATTTCTCTTGCAACATCAAAAAAAATGTACTAGTGTAGACAGTCTACGTCACATGTCTATTGCCTATACTTCCCAATAATTGTCCACCTTTTTTTTTTTTTTTGATATCGCAAGGGAAATGCATTACGCATCCCCCCGGGAGGGTCCCTGAGGGGTATGTGGGACTCTCGGCTCGCTGCGGCCGGTTTACCCACTAAAACCACTTGCGGATTGCCATCAGCCGTTATGTTGGGGGGAGTAACCTGGATCTGGCAAACACAGACCACTCCTCCTACGACCGGCCGGTCTACCTCATAAGGGACCGGACTTCCATCAGATTAAAAGAGCACTTCGGCAAACTGAAGCGCTCCTCTCGGCGCCGAGACTAACTAAGCCGGGGAGGTTACCCATCCCTCTCCCGGAGCCCCGTACTAGACATGAGATGGAAGGACCGCAAAACGACGCCTCAGCACCCCCGTCCTACGCCGGCGAAGCGGAACAGAGGATGGATCCATCTCTCTGTCACGCTCCGAGGCCTCCTTCTGCGAGATGACGTATTCGCAGAAGGAGACCACCGCCTGCCAGGCCTCTTCACTCTCAAGCATGCAGCGCACCATGGTCGAGAGCGAAAGGTCCCGCCCAAGCACCGCCATGAGGTCATGGCGCTGCACGGCCCAACGATCGCACACCTCCAGGGTGTGCTGGGCCGTGTCCTCCACAGCGCCACACTCATGGCAGACTGGCGTAGGCTCCCTTCTGGCCACCTTACACAAATACGCACCGAAACATCCGTGTCCGGTGAGAATCTGTGTAAGGCGGAAGGTGAGGGGTTTCTTCTTGCAGCGCATCAATAATTGTCCACCTACCCTAATCCCTATCAGGGAAAGTCGTGAGCATGTACGAACACGTGTTTTTGCCAATAATAAAACTTTTCCTTGATAAGTTTTCGGCCACTGGGTATAATGTCAAGATTAGTGTATCGCGCACTCCTCGTAGACCGGCGCAGGCGCAGGCCAGTCACACCGCGATAAGAGGATAACACAATCTGCATTATCGACTATCAGATATCGACGTCGAGAAAGTTCCATGATGGTCTTATCTCTGAGGACCGTCAAGTGCTTCTTACGAATTTATTTGGTATTCGCTCTATTTTACGCATTCTTCCTGTTTGCCACGTACGAGGGGTGAGTAAGAACTAAGAAGTGTTTAATCTCTCGTAAGATAAAAGTTAGAACAGTGTCCATTGAATGAATGAATTATTCTTTATTGCGCACACAACATAAAAAAAAAAGAAAAAAAGAAAGATAACAATATACCTACCTACACATGTTGCACAATGGCGGCCTTCTGACTAGGTAGCCATCTCTTCCAGGCTACCAGCTACGTAGAGGAATTGTAAAAGCAGATTGCTATTTTTGTTGGAAAAAAAATTGGAAATGTTTTCGTTACGTTCAATTTACGTTACGTTCACCTAACCAATCCCTTATGTATCTGGAACCAAATTAGAAGGTCGATCCTGCGACACTATATACACATATATTATACATAGATAAATAGACATAGTGGACTCTATAGTCAGTATACACCATAGATATTTCATCATACATAATATTTTCAGGAGGCATATTAAGTATTCCAACGAATTTGTAGGACTGACCCCCGATTTCTGAAAGGCAAATCAAGGTCAAAACAAATCAGTGTTCAAATCTCGTTTTAAGTTTAAATTTAGTACTGAATTTTACAACTGTCAAGAGACTTGATTAGTCGATTTGAACATTGATTTGCCTTTCAGAAACCGGTAGTTTGTCGTTTTGAAATGTAGAAGACTAAAATGTCTCTGACGCACACACGGAGGGCTTGGACACCGTGGTAATTCTAGTGAGTTAAAATTATTGTCGGAGTCATAAACAATTCACGGTATTGGTAAGTCAATATTAGGTACTTATACATAATATTATACCTGCACAGTTACTTATATATTGACTTACATACGTACACATAGTCACGTACGCAATGCACAGGCAGTATAATATTTAAAACGAGACTTTCTTGCTTATTTCATTGTAATTTCCATAGTGACACATTACCACACCATAGATAATAATGTACGACTACTACTTACTTGTACGCTAATGTAAAGGCGTCATCATAGCTCACTACGGATAGCAATGTGTTGATATATTTTTGATTAATTTACTTTAATGTTTATATAATAGTACATATTAGGAATCGGTTTAGCCTTTCTCGAGTTTTATTAGTTCGAGACTAACGAACAGCAATTCATTTTTATATACTTATAAGGATATTTATAGCTATATTTTTGCCAATTTTAATTTTAATTTATTTACCTATGTGTTTTTTATCAACTTATTGTGAATGTGGAGTTTGTCTATAAGTAATTGGTATGCGTTTTATTGTATTTTATGAGTATTTTTTGTGAAGAATTTACGTGTAATCAATTGTTGACAAACCTAATAAAACAAAATAAAAAATTAAATCAAATTAAAAATAATCATATCAAAGCTATCAAAGTTATAATTCAAGATATTTCGGTATTAGATATTGCAGTTAAGATAACCAATAAAACCGAAACCTCTCAATATAGAAAAAATACCTCTTAGAAGAAAACATAGAGCTTCTTTTCCGGATATGGTCTTAACTCAATTTGCCCAAAAAATCGACTTACTCTTCCTAAGGACGGCCGTAATCACTTACAAAGTTTTAAAAAAATAATGTATGCGATTTGACACAAGTTTCGCTAATGACAAGCGAATTCGTATGTCACTCAGCGAAGCTTATGTCAAATCCCATACATTTTGTTTTAGTTTTCGTAAGTGATAACATGGCATCTTGAATCAGGGCCCTGAATTCATGCAATAAGCGAGCTAATAATAAATAATAAATTATACCTAGCTTTAATCTATCTAAACAAACTAGGTATCATGCCAGCTTTTAAACAATGCAACTATATTATAAGAATAGGTCCATCCGTTTGGGACATATAGAAAGAGAAAAAGAAACGCCAAACTTATAACAATTTGATTTTATTTGAGCGTGTTTCATCAAGCAATGTTAAAGTTACTCCTTCGTTAAATGTTGTTCCTCTCGTAATTCCTTCAATGAATGAAAAGGCATGGTATTTTAACAAGCCGTTAGTGTATACGCATGTTAGTGTATGCGTTGGTGAAATCAGGACTTAGCTCTGTTTTTGGCGGGTGTTATAAAAATTAACGTTAAATTTTATCAAGATGACGCCACGCATTACATAACAGCTGAGTAAAACGTATGTACACAATGCACCATTCATTTGCCATTCCAGTAAATTGATCCTATATCATAATACCTGACGGCTGCACTCAGACTCATTTACTGGTTAGGTACTTAAGCCCGTAATAATAAACAAGTCTCAAACTCGGTCTCAAGAGTTAAGATCCCAGCCTCTACTTGTGAACCTATTTGACAGATAAAACAACGTTTCGTTCCAAATTTAAAAAATGAACAACTTTACCTGAAATCTATGCAACTTAAGTAAGTACCTACTTATATGTTACATTATTATTTTTTTTAACACTTATAATGTAGACTGATTAATTATATGAAAATATTAAAATAAGTGTAATTTATACTTTTATAATCTTTTATTTGTATAATTAGTAATATGAGGATGGAGAATGACGAGGAGATGGGAAGAGGATCCTAACTTTAATTAGCGTTTAAGTATTGGACCTTACAAAACCCTAAAAAATGATAATAGACTGTTTCTATTGAGACCTGATTGTGAATGTTTGCCAACATATTAAATTTAAGTGTATAATACACGCCAAAGCCATTATCTTCAAAATTATTGCCAATTTGTATCTGTATAATGAATTATTTAATAAATAATATGTATTTTCGTCAACGCGAAATGTTGTTATCACGCCTAATTTCACAGACCGCAATTGAATTATATTAGGATTACTAGCTAATATACTATCTAAACATATCTAAATAAATATCTACATTAACTGCCAAAATCATTACACATCCTTTTCGTTCTGCCGTAGTCTGGTAAAAGAGATAAGATCATGGAAAAGCACCAGCTTTCAAATAATTAATATCTTACCCCGGTTTCTAAAAGGCAAATCAATGCCAAATCAACAAAACCCTGTCATGACATCTCGGTCAGTAAAATGACAGGCAAAAATCATTCTGTCTCTGCTAACTGACGATGGAAGAAAGAGAGGTGATGTGACACAGAAATGTCATTTTACTGACTTAAATTATAAATCAGTGTTTATTCACTGTACAATTATTTTGTCAAGTTTAGATTTAGTACAGAATCTGACAACTGACAAGAGACTTGAACAGTGATAATAAGTAGTTAATTTTATCGTTAATTTACCATTTAGAAACCGGAGGATAGTTATATCTACAGTTCTTACCTATAATTAATATAGCTTATAACTAGACTAGGCTACCATGGTCCACGGCACTACACCGTCGCGACCTTCCTTCGAGTGTAAAAAAATGACGGATCACCGATGAGGTAAAAGCAGTAAAAACAATTGCGCAACTAAACGACCGGAAACGACACAGACAATCCAATTGACGAGAACTTTTCATGGTTTATTTTTTACCCCGCTGCCGTAGAAGGGTTATCCGATGGACGAAGGACAAACATTGCGAAATTATTTCTATTAAATTCCCTTCACAACGATACACGTTTACGAATACTGAAATAGTCACACATAAAAAAAACTGAGAATTGGCAGTTACAATTCGTTGAAAATATTGTGCATTCTATGTCGATGTTGATAAGACAAAATATAATGTGTACTATTTATATATCTACTTTGTGGTACAATGAAGATATTTTTATATGGCATTGTACTGTAATTAAATGGTGTTATAATGATGCGGTCGGTACACGGTGATCTTTGTTCTTTACTGAAATGTTTAAAAAACAATAAAATTTTGACGTAAATAGGGAGGTCCTATCGTAATATTTTGCTATCGATAAACTTATAAACTTTTTAATTATTATTCGACATTACAATATTGCCAATGGATAGTGAAAAAATCTTGAGGACAGGAAGATACTATTTATGGCGCAAATAATTTGATTGGTACATTAATGGTCTTATTACGACGATGTATGTAGACTAATCTGCTTTTCAATTTTTATTTCGAATTTAAAATATAATTTGGCAGACGATAATTAGTCAGTTGTCGACGGTTGGAGTAAAAATTATATTTAATTTGTAAACTTTACCTACAGGGCGATTCGTTGAATTGACTGGTACTGTAATTATAAACCACCAAAATTATTTTTCAGATATTATAGACGTTTTAATTGCTACGCATTGCTTATAATTACAAACCTACAAATACAATGTTGGTACGTACCCAGTTTTAATTTAACGGTTGTTACGGTCCTGTAGCAATTCGTTACCTACGAGTCTACGACTAACTTAAACGATAAGTTATTTTGCCTTTACGATAAGAAAAACAAAAGTAACATTCTGTATAGTCGTTAGTCGTTACGGCATGGCAGTACCATAATTATTAACGAAAACATTTTCTGGGTTCTCATCCATTTCGAAGTCATCGCTTCGCGTGTCGCCTCCACCTCGACGAATGCCAATTAAATATTCACGAAATTGTATTCGTGAATAACGCAAATTGGAAAAACTAAATATAAACTTAGCGCATAAATAAACTAGTTGTCCGTGACTTTGTCGTCGTGGTAACCCAAAACATCTTGTTTTATCATTGGAAGCTTGGAAATAAAACTTTTTCTTACTGTAGAATTATACAACTTTCTTGCAGAATTTTACATAAATATTATTTCGGACGTTCGCTGAAATTTCATATCAGCTAAAACTGTAGTGAAGGCCGCGAGTGTCACTACTCACTGCCAAGGCCCAGAATTTTCTCACATTTAAAAAAACGAACGACAGCGGTCGAGTGACGATTCATACGAATAGGAAAATTTACTTACAAAGGGCATATAAGACGTAACGAGATGCAAAATGCCATACAAATTTTAACAATTACAGCGAAACGTTATACCTAACTATAATACTAATATTATGAGTTCTGACATACGTCATACTCATTATGAAGAAGTTATGAAGTAATAAAATAAATAGGTACTTGGTCATCTATTACAATTCCTATCGATAATATCTTGATCAAGATTACAATATTGCTGACGCGATATTTCTATCCCAGTAGGAAACATGCAATACGTAGATAGTGCTATTAATAGTAAGTTGAATTAATATAATATCTGAATGAAAAACTATACCACCCTTGTAACCCCAGCTGAAACAGCTGATGGATTTTTACGGCTTCCTTGACATTGGCACGCGAAGCATGTGACGTAATAGGTCAAGGTCGGTGTTTCACTGAAGCCCTCGCTTAAAAGCCTCTTTACTAAAGACGTAGGCTGAAATACTTTCTAGCTCCCTATGTCACTATGTTTTTGCGCAATTTGGCGTACATAGCTCATGCCGATTTTTTCTTCGTACGTTTACAAATTATTGTCATTCGAATAGGAAAGTGCTAATGACGTTATTTAATATATTTTAAAAACTATTCTAACATGGTTATTTTGTACTCATAACATTATTTGACAATGAAAAGTGAAAATCAATCTTGACACTGGCACTGTTTACCGTATGCCTATAGCGGTTTGGTATGTCGTAACAATTTTGGATGCCGTCCAGCTTTCTGAAGAAGTGCTACGTGTATCGGCCTACAAATACGACTATAACAAAGCCAAAAAATAACATTAGTTATAGAATTTTTAAACAAAGTTACATAAGGTTAAATAAAAAACAAAATGTCTGTGAAAAAAATGGTGGAAAACAGTTGCGTAACCGTGATTCCGCTGCAAATATTTTCCTCGCTCCACGATGGACTATCACAAATCTAATGATACATATTATGTTATAATATAAAAATAGTATTAAGACTTCAAACTATCATTTAAATTACTATAAAATCTAGAAATCTTCCACTTTATTACTTAT
Source organism: Celastrina argiolus (assembly GCA_905187575.2). Taxonomy (NCBI): domain Eukaryota; kingdom Metazoa; phylum Arthropoda; class Insecta; order Lepidoptera; family Lycaenidae; genus Celastrina; species Celastrina argiolus. Next base: position 2,404,878 of record LR994585.1, read on the forward strand.
TAATAATAATTATACAACTGAAACTTTTGGGAATTAAGTAGCGTATATTATGTCCAATTGGTGAGATTATTTGAAAATGTTAGATTTTCTGATGAATACTGTTGATCATCAGTAAAATGTCTGCAGTGCTAACTGCCTAGACACAGGGCATCCCGACAAGGCCAAGGTTGGCAGCGGAAGGGCTGTGGTGCGGGCGCGGGACGGACTGAGCATAACGTTCCGCGCGCTCCCGCTCCGACCATTCTGCACCTCGCAGTCGACTCTAACGGTTGTTCAAGTGCAAGGTAAGCGGTGGACACTTTATATAACACTCTACCGCCCTAGTAGATTACCAACGTCCTTTTGCACTACTTCAAATATTGTGATACAAGTTTATCAGGTGATGATATAAATTGTTTGAGGACGTGAAATGATAAGTTCAAGTGCTACTTTTCATTCGATAACGCAATGCAGTATAATTTTCTGAGGCATTTAAATTTTTCCCGCGAAAGTAGTAGGTAGCGCAAACGGGGGCTAAATTTCCCTCCGAAAAGTTTTGAAGCAGTTCCCGAAGGGCGGGAAGCGTGAGTCGCGTGCGTGCGTGCCGGGAATCGATCGGGCCACCCCTCGCCCTTGCCGCTCCCTACACGGACACATTCACCGGGACAAAATCCATTCCATCATTGCATTTAGTATCCTCCGTTCATTATATTTAATTTGCAATAGTTTTTAGTGATATAGTGCATGTTTAGCAGCTAGTTATTATTAATATTTGTGAAAATGGGTGGTTGTGCAACAAAAGAAAACAAGGAAGGTAAACCGGCAGATGAATCCGACGGGTGTGTATCATTGACCGGCTTTAGATCTTAGCTATTCCCTAATATTGTTTTTGGTGCATGGCAAAATTAAATCTCGTCGTTCTAACTGACAGAAATAAAAATCTTTTCTTAGACTACAAGTATCACAAGAGTTAATATTTTAATCGCAGATAAAACATTCGTACTTTAATGGTGTGGTAAAATAATATTTTTCATTCAGTTAGTAATCAATTTTTCTCTATACTCTTATTTTTAAACAAATTACTTTTTTTGATAAATAATGCTCATAAAGTTATCTTTCTGTACCTTTTATTCGATACACGCGAATCAGCTAAAGATATGAAGGTTTGCTAAATAAAATTTTGAATTGAATTCGATTATTTCATGAAAGTGTATGGAATATTGAAATTTTAATCATATCATTGTTGTTTGTTACCTGTGGTTTCATTTTAAAATGGATATTGCATACGTCTCGGTAATAAGAAACTCGCGTCATTATATGCATTCATACGTGATATTTTGTGGGAGCTGACGGTTGCGCACCGCTATGTAGCCCTGGTGCGCAGTAAGCATTTGAATTTACTAGACTTGCGCGCGTTTTGGGCGACCTCTTTATTACGTAATTCTACAAAATTGAAGATTCTCGGGGTGTGTTCTAGTCAGAGCTTCAAGTCAGTTCATCTCACGCTCTTCTCCAATCGCTAGACCCCTAGATCCTTGCCATAGAAGTAGCGTTTTCACTAAAATGAATTATTATAAGAAAGTAACGATCCCGATTGTGGTTTGCGGTGGTGCTGTCTTAGCATTTTACCTCATAAGACGGTTCGTAATTAGATTTTTAATTTAGATAATAACATTGACTAAATAAATAGTTGTAATTTAATTTAAAATAATACAATAAATATTTATAATAAAAGTACGGAAATAATTTAATCGATAGTCGATAGATACAATAAAATGGACCCATCTCTACTGCAGTTCAAATTATTTGAAATTTGTAGGGTAGACGTACCTACGTCAAAAATAATATTTGATTGTGTTTCAAAAGTATTTGCAGCAAGTGTCAAATATTAAAAAAATAAGTGAAAAATTGTTACGTAATATTTTTTCAACTTCAGTTGTTTCATAATTTGGATTTTATTTGGTTGATAAAATATTAGATAAATCTTGTGCTTAAAATGTGCACCCGTGCTACGTGTCAAGTATTAAAATCGTGAGGGTATTCTTTGATTACAGATATCATAAGAAATTTGATAGGCAATTATATAATTCTTATTTGGTGTTACAGCAAAGCCGCAGCAATGGTGGACGCCGCAACCCTCGAGAAACTGGAAGCTGGCTTCAGCAAGCTCGCCGCTTCAGACTCCAAGTCGCTGCTGAAGAAATACCTCACCAAGGATGTTTTCGAAGCTCTGAAAAACAAGAAGACTTCCTTCGGCTCCACTCTCTTGGACTGTATCCAATCGGGTAAGTGGTTTTAGTTTTATTTAGAATGAGATAGGAATTTATTAATCTTCACAGTTGTCATGGCCGCCCGTTCGCTGGCGCTTTGTATTAGAAATGTTTTAATAGCAATAAGTGTATGTATTAAAAGTTGAAAGCTTTATAATGAATTGTGATGTCATAATAATATATATATATATATATTTTTTTTTTTTAATTTAGCTTTTTTAACTAACCTATACCTAGATAATGTGCTTATTATTTATGGTTGAAACTTGACTATTATCTTGTATTTATTATACATACATTAAACCAAAATATTTAATTAATCTCATTTAGGTATTTTGTTTCAAATATTCTTGTTCCTGGCTTCATATTTTAATTATTTTTTTCTTATTTTGACTCAACATTTTACATCATGATTAATATGATTAGGTTAAAATTCTTGATAAGTCTTATCAATTTCAGTTGATTAACTTTGATAATTGCTTATTGTGAACATATTACTTCTATCTATTACAGGTATTGAGAATTTGGACTCTGGTGTTGGAATCTATGCCCCCGATGCTGAGGCATACACAGTGTTTGCTGACCTGTTTGACCCCATCATCGAGGACTACCACAATGGTTTCAAGAAAACCGACAAGCACCCCGCCAAGAACTGGGGTGACGTAGACAGCCTGGGCAACCTGGACCCCGCCAGCGAATTCATTGTATCCACCCGTGTCCGATGCGGTCGCTCCATGGAGGGATACCCATTCAACCCCTGCCTAACTGAGGCCCAATACAAGGAAATGGAGGAGAAAGTGTCCACCACTCTCTCTGGCCTTGAAGGTGAACTGAAGGGTACATTCTACCCCCTCACCGGAATGTCAAAGGAGACCCAGCAACAGCTGATTGATGACCATTTCCTCTTCAAGGAGGGTGACCGTTTCCTCCAGGCCGCCAATGCCTGCCGATTCTGGCCCAGCGGCCGTGGTATCTACCACAACGACAACAAGTCATTCCTGGTATGGTGCAACGAGGAGGACCACCTCCGCATCATCTCCATGCAGATGGGCGGTGATCTCCTACAGGTGTACAAGAGGCTCGTGACTGCCGTGAACGACATTGAGAAGAGGATCCCGTTCTCGCACAATGACCGCCTCGGCTTCCTCACTTTCTGCCCCACCAACCTGGGCACCACCGTGCGCGCGTCCGTGCACATTAAGCTGCCCAAGCTTGCCGCCGACAAGGCGAAGCTTGAGGAGGTGGCGTCCAAGTACCATCTGCAGGTGCGCGGTACCCGCGGCGAGCACACTGAAGCCGAGGGCGGCGTCTACGACATCTCCAACAAGAGGCGCATGGGACTCACCGAGTATGATGCCGTCAAGGAGATGTACGACGGTATCGCTGAACTGATTAAGATTGAGAAGTCACTGTAAGCTTGATCTCGCTAATTTTTTTTTTTATTTATCGTTTTCACCATAAGCATTGAATGTTAAAGGGCTGCCGGGCTACTACTAGTCAGTGACTCCGTCTGGCGTCCGGGCGCGGGCGGCCCAATATTACTGTTTTTTCGTAAAAATATTTTCTATAAGAAAATGGAAAATAAAGACAACTAGCATTAAGACAATAATTTGTTTTATTTAGTCTTGAGACCTTACTTTTTTTTATATTTAACAATCTTCAAAAATATCAAATCATTTATCTGAACATAAATTTACTTTTTAGTAACATAATATGATTATGTATGTGCCTAGAAGCACAAAGTAAATAATAAAAGTTAATAAAATTCGTAATCTTGAACAAAAGGTAGGTATTCAAAAAGTTTGAATGCCACTTTATTTCGGTAGGTACCTACTTACCGCATGAGCGATCTAACGGGACCCGAATTTTCGACCAATCGCGTGTCGCCGAAATGTTGCATCGTGATTTAGATTGGTCGCGGGTTCGAAGCGCGTGGGACTGCCCCAGCGCGCGGGCTTATCTTGTATGTTCTATTGCTCTATGGTTTATGACCTCTGAATACTAATTAGTTTTTTTTATCTAGTAGGCGGTAGACAATAGGTTAGAGGGGGACTAGCTCCGCCCGCTCTATTTTCAAGGTTAACTAATGATAAGCCTCCAAAAAAGTTTTTGTTCAAATGGTAGTACCTACATAGGTACATAAAATAATATATGCATTATGTATGTACACAACATACCTTTGTTTCTTTTTCTTTGCCAAGGGGAATAATAATTAGGCCTCCTTTAGACATCTCGCATGTCCAGAATTAAAAATAATAAAAACACAATAATATTATAATAATACTAGCTGATCCGTGCCCACTTCGTTGAGCATACAAACCGTTTAAACCTTCCCTGGACTTCCACGAATATTTTAAGACTAAAAATAGCCTAATCGGTAAACCCTTCTCGAGTTATGTCCAGTTAAAAATACATTAAAAAAGTTTCATTTTCTCCTTATCTAGATCATAACATGAAAGTTTATAAGTATGGAAGGATGTATGTTTATTTTTCCCTTTCATGCAAAAACTACTAATCAGATTTTGATTAAATTTTGTATGGTAGTAGTTTACATGCATATAAGGAGAAAAATGTACGGTATCCGCGGCATTTAATTTTACACTTATGAAGTAGCGGCAAACGTCTAGTATACTATATTATTATGTTCTAAGGTATACCACATAATATTTCTGTATCTAATAATATGTATAATGTGACTGAACTGTGCCGTTTTAACATTGTCGTCAGTAGCGGGCTTTATATTTTTTTTATGAAAAGATGAAAGAGTATTACGGAAAACGTTAGTTCGGTGAGATTAAAGTAAACTATGATTGATGGCTCCAGTAAAACACAAAATTAAAGTACAAACATTACATTTGAAACACTAAATTTAGTAACTTCAGCCCTCTAGTAAATATGTGTCTAGTGTTCATTGCCGTGTTAGGTGTATACACTAAAAAATATACTGTCAATGTCATATTTTGACGCTATGACAATTGACATGTTTTGAAACTTTTGAAATTTGAATTTTGATTAGGTATTGTTGTTTCAAAATTTAACCTAAAAGTAAAGCCGGTTTTATTGTTTTAAATCTTAGATTATTACTATTGGTATAATAGTAGACGAATTATAATCATTATCTAATTGAATTAGGTAATTATTTATTTGTTGAAATATTTTTTGGACAACTGCATAAACTATGTCGACGCCGAAAATCGAAAAAGATTTGCACTTACCTTTATCTAGGGTAAAAACAATAATGAAAAGTTCGCCTGAAGTTGATGCCGTTGGACCGGAACCCTTATACGTAGTAACCAAAGTAACAGTAAGTTTATTTTCCCCAACTAATAACTAAAGTAAAAAACAAGCTTTTTTCGGAAAGTCAATAAAAGAACAAGCTACTAATAAAAAATAATATTACCAATAGACGAATTTTAACACCACATAATTTCATATATCCGTGGATTGACAGAGAAAGAACAGTACCTCGTCATCAACTATTTTTACCATTGTTATTATCCTAAAAGTTAAATCTGTGCTTGCCAACCCGCATGCCAAGCCTGGCGAATGTTATCATCTACCCCCAATGAAATAATTTTGAGAGGAGGCTGGAGGGGGAGGCTAATGTCTAGTAGTGGATTTCAGCTGAAATTATGAATTGCATTTTATTCAGCTGCCAATAGTCTTGCCAACTAAGTATGTGCTTGTCTAAAGCTATAAGTAATAATTTCACTGATCCAAAAATACTTTTTAGGAATTATTTGTACTAGATCTAGCTAAAAGAGCATTCAAAACAAGTAAAAATAACACTTTGGATTATAAACACATTGCGGAAATTGTTCAACAAGATGACACTTTAGACTTTCTGCGTGAGATCATGCCGAGGAAAATAACTGTTCGGCAGTATAAAGAGATGATGGCAAAGAAGGCAGCAAAGGGGGATAACTCGGACGAGTCCAGCGAGGAATCTTGTGAGGAGGAGAGTGAAGAAGAGGTTTCCGATGGTCCGAGCCAAGAATATTAGAAGTAATAAAAGGATTAGCTATTAAGACCTGCATTAATAAAACAATTCCAAACTTGTTATCTAGCTCTACTTGAGAACCGAAATTTGCAAGATAAAACAATGTTCCACTTTTAAAAATGAACAACTTTAGAGAATTTTAGAGGGTGCGATTGCAATGCTTGGGATCAAGTTTTGTTTTTGCCATTGGCAAATATTAAGTAAAGTACTAGAAGCAGAACTTTTTTTATGTTTCATGTTCAAAAGCAGTGTGTTAACTTTGGTCTTACAAATTGATAACTTGTAAGTCAACAATAAGTATTTTATTATTAATGTGTTCCTTATTCTAACTTAATCTGGTATGTGCAAATTGTGAAACATCTTTTATAAGTATAATTGTGTAAATAAAACGTGCCTGTATTTATATTACTACTTTGTGCCTGTATGTAATAAAACTCTCAATTCAGAGTAATTTGTTTTTTTTTATTTATGTTTGCTTAGTACCAAAACTATCAAAGCAAACAAAATACCCAAACTGTAAAAAATAGTTACTTCGCCCGCCAGTTCTCAGTCGACACAAGGCACAGGCTTTTTACTTTTGAGTCAATACTGGACTGTTAGTCATTTTTTTTCCTGGATTAAATATATTTTTTTGGTAATTTTCAATCTGCTAGTGCCATCTTGTGGTTAGTCACTGGAACAACTTACTTTATCTGTTACATTGAAGTTTTGTAGTGTACTAATAGATGGCGCTTATACTTTGTACTGCGGCGAAATCACCAAAACAGATTTAATTTATATTAGTCGTGTTCTGGCACATTTAATAACTTCATAATAATATTACATAATATACATATTACAATTATTTATTTTTCAGAAAATCAAAGAAGCACTTACGGAAAATCGTCAATTTGTAAAAAATTACGGAAATTCGTTATTTTATGAAAATTTACGGGAATTCGTTAATTTGTAAAAAGTTACGAAAAATCTTTAATTTGTGAAAAAATACGGAAATTAGGTAGTTAATTTCTGAAAAACTACGGAAATTCTAAACTGGAATCCTCATATAAGCAGCCTCATTAGTTAGTTATATACTACAGTTTGGTAACCTTTATATTTTCTTATTTTTCTATAATTTTCATTTCTTGATTTTCAAAATGAAAAGCTTTAAGCGTACCCATTTATGTAGCTATTTCTTTAGAAAAAATAATATCTTAGCGCCATCTTACGCACAGTACACAAACGATAATAGTAATAAAATAATTCACAAGATGGCACTAGTGGTAGTAATGTTACATGTTAAAAAAAAAATGAAACAATAAAAATATTATACATTTTTACCAAATACCAAAAATGTATAATACGAGTTTTATAAGAATTTGTCAGTTATAAAAAATCTTTTAAATAATTTCACACCATGTCCTTGTCATTTTTATCATTGAAGATAATATTGACTCACTCACTGACCGATGAAGGACATGGTCATAACCAAAATCAAATTAATGGTGATATTAAAATATGCGAAATGTATGCACTATGTACTTAAATAGCACACAGTTCATGCTACTTTTTTATCCTGTTACTGTTAATTTACTACATATTTTATGCTGGATAGCGGATAAATAGTCGTAAAATATTAAATAATACAGGGTGCAATAAGATCAGTCACTATAACTTTAGGATATGATTATAAATATTACATTTCCTCATTATATGAAGAAAGAAAAAAGATAAATAAGTCAAAAATTACATTATTATTATAAATTGGTAGGAAGTAGAATTAGTACACAAACTTTTGAGCTATGTTTATTCGGGCAGAGTAACACCCTCACAAAGAGCAAATACAATATTGGCGCTCTAACCGTTAGGCGCACCATTTTATACCAGAAATAATCAATTAACATTCTCGAAACTAATTCCTAATAATTCATATATTAATTATATTAATGTATGTATATTTTACTTAATTATTTATATGTACTAAATCATTAATAATATATTTAAAATAGTTATATAAATTAAATCAGCACTTTTATCTAATTATAAAATCAGCAACTATAGAGGTAGTCAATTACATCCGCTTGGTATTTTCGGAAGCTGGTAACACTCGGCCATCCTGCAAGGGCCGTGTCCCACGGTCCTTACGAGGGTCATCGGAGAGGGCCTGAAAAGAAAGAAAACAAAAAGCAGTATCATTATAACAACATAATTATTATAAAGTATTGCAATTAACCAAAAGTTTAGCAAAACTAATTGTTATTTATGGACTTGATCACATAGCTGTCCTTAATACTCAGTAGATTTACTTTGCCACACAGCCACCCTTTTCATGTATGAAATTGATCACACAGCCACTCACAATAATTACATAATTTTAAGGAGTTGATCACACAGTTTAAGGACTTGGTCACACAGATATCATTTTTATGTTTCATATTGATCACACAGCTATCCACAATTGTAAGGAATTGATCACACAGCTATCCATAATTGTAAGGAATTCATCACACAGCTATCCACAATTGTAAGGAATTGATCACACAGCTATCCACAATTGTAAGGAATTCATCACACAGCTATCCACAATTGTAAGGAATTGATCACACAGCTATCCACAATTGTAAGGAATTAATCACACAGCTATCCACAATTGTAAGGAATTGATCACATAGCCATCCACAATTGTAAGGAATTGATAACACAGCCATCCACAATTGTAAGGAATTGATCACATAGTTTTGTCCAGTACTTAGTTGTTAAATATATGACAGCTGACAACTCAAAGGAAAACTATCCTGTTTTTAATATAAGTAATATATTTAAGTTTTTAAATCTTAATTTATCAATATTTACCCATAATGAAAATAATTAAATACTTAAATTAATAAACAAGTAAGTTTGTTTCTGTTTTATAACATAGCTTAGTATTCTGCTTAGTAAATAAATATTATAATTTTTAAATGTAAATAACTAGTTAGTAACAAAAATATTAAAATAAACATTAAGTACATAAAAATAGTTTAGTATATTTTAAAGAAAATAAATAATAACAAACTTCCAAGATAAACTAACTTTCAAGAAGATCAATTAAATCATCTCTATCGACTTCTCTATCACTGCCTGAACTATCATCATCAGAAATTGTTGATTTATATGGTCGCAATGTTTCCCCTCTAACTACTGCACTAAATTTTCTATATCCTTTCATACCCTTAATACTTGTAATTGTATAACGATCTAACGACTGTTCTGCATTAGTGACTTTATAGGGGCCTGTATATAAACCACTAAGTTTTCTAGTGACACCAGCATTTGCGTCTCTAGCTACCCCGCCTCTCCAAAGAACAAGTTGACCGACACTATATTTATTACATTTTTTACGTTTATTATCAAATCTCTTTTTCATTACAGTCATGTTCCTATCTATGCGAAGCTTAGCAGTGTCTCTACTAGCCTGTAATTCATGTTGCTGTGTAACAGAGGTTGAGGGTGCATCAGTAGGGTACGACGGAAAACGAGAGTTCTGGTGACCGAACATAAGATTAAAGGGGGAAAATCCGGTAGTAGCATTTGGTGTATTATTAATGCCCCAAACCACGTCAGGCAGGATATCATCCCAAGTACTCTCGCTTTCAGACATCGTGTTCAGCCCGTTCAATATCGTACGATTTACTCTTTCGACCTGGCCATTGGAACGAGGGCTCGCGATAGCGTTTAAAATATGCTTAAATTGGTTTTCTTGAGAAAACTGTTTAAAATATCTGCTAGTAAAAGCTTTACCTCTGTCCGTTATTACTTTATGAGGATACCCAAATTCCATAATAATTAACTTGAGTAATTTAATCGTTTCTACTGAACTACAGTTTTTAGCTGCTCGTGCAAACACAAATTTAGTAAAACCGTCGATAACTGTTAAGACATACATATTACTCTTACGTGTTTTGACAAAAGGGCCTAAATGATCCACATGAATCGTATGCATAGGGATCGCAGGCTTTTCTATGGGATAAAGCTCACCTTCCAACTTGCCAGAGTTACCTTTATTATATGCACACTGTAAACAAGAATTTATATATTTTCTTATAAACCTAGTCATACCTTCAAACCAAAACTGAGTTTTAATAGCCTGCTCACATTTTTCGAAACCAGGGTGACCAATCTGATCATGAAGTTTTTGTAATAAACCATATTTCGCTAGTTTAGGGATAACAAAACGTTCCCCTCCTACAGTTTTTCTAAATAGAATACCATCTTTAACTACATAATTAGCGGCCAAATTAACATCTGAATTATCCCGAAGTCTAGTTATAATGTTTTGAATTTTATCATCTTGAATCTGAAGGCTTAATAACCAATTAGTATTATCAATAACAAGTATCGAATTTTCTACCGGGTTCCTACTCAAAGCATCTGCATGTTTCATGCGTTCGCCAGGCCTATATTCTATTTCTAAATCAAAATCTTGTATTGTAAGCCACCATCTAGCTATACGTGGAATTAATTCTTTTTTAATAAGTGTAGTTCTAAGTGCCGAACAGTCAGTTACCACTTTAACAGAGATACCTATTAAATAAATGCGAAATCGTTTCAGTGACTCCACTACAGCTAAGGTTTCAAGCTCGTAGCTATGATAATACTGCTCCTCTTTACTTGTAACCCTGCTGAAATATGCTATAGGTTTTAAAACATTATCCTTTTGGTATTGTAATAGAATACCTCCTAAACCTATCTTACATGCATCTGTATGTAACTCAGTTTGGGCTTCCGAATCGTAAATGGCCAAAACTGGTCTGTCCGCTAGTCGTTGCTTAAGATTTTGAAAAGCTTCCTCTTGACTCCGACCCCATTGCCAGCTAACATTTTTCTTTGTTAACTCTGTTAGTGGTCGTGCTATGAGTGCGAAATTCTTAATAAATTTTCTAAAATACGATGTCAAGCCTATAAACTGTCTAATTTCATGAACATTTTTTGGTCTTTTATATTCTGAAACGCATTTAACTTTAGCCAAACCCGGTTGTATTGTTCCTGCCGAAATTTCGTGGCCCAAATATGTTGTGGAATTTTTCAGAAATGTGCATTTGCTCAAATTTAATTTTAAGTTTGCCTTAGCTAATAAATCTAAAACTTTATCAAGTAATTTTAGCCCATCCAGCACTGACGTAGTAGGTAATAAAATGTCATCTAAGTACAATGCAATACTTTGATCTACAGTGCCTAATGTCCTTTGAATTAAACGGGAAAATATAGCTGGGGCATTAGCTAAACCAAAAGGCATTTTTAGGAATTCATATTGCCCAGATGGCGTAACAAACGCGGTCTTATGTATGGAGTCGTCGTGTAATGCTACCTGATAATAACCTTGAGCAAGATCGAGCGTTGTAAAAAAATATTTGCCCGAAAGTTTATTTACTTGATCCTCTATGTGAGGCAATGGATAACGATCCTTAATAGTCACAGAATTTAAAGCCCTATAGTCAACACAGAGTCTATAATCGCCCCCTTTCTTTTTAACCAAAACTACCGGGCTTGCATAATCGGACATTGACTCTCTTATTATTCCGGCCTCTAACAAATCCTTCACTTTGTCGTTAACTATTTCACTCTCCCTAAATGACAATCTATATGGCTTACAATATACAGGTACATTACTTGTAGTATTTATATGCATTTTTATGAGGTCAGTGCAACCTAAATCCCCAGTACAACTAGCAAACGAATGAGGGTAATTATTTAAAAGTTCTAACAATTGACAGTTTTCATAATCACTAAGATGCCCTACATTAATATCTGAAAGAGTAATTCGTGTTCGGTCTGTTTTATACTGATCAATACTCAGAATCCTAGATTCACTCTCAACATCGGGTAAGGTCACTATCTCGGCTCTAGCTATTAGTTTATTAGCATACCATATCAGGTCAGCTTTGCCCATATTTAGAATTTTTAAATAGGATCTATAAGGCTTTATGATTGCAGAAGGTATAAAATATGTGACGTGACCTAATTGCATCCAAACTGTACGCGTCAAAAATATGGCCTCATTAGATTCAAAACAATTAACATACACTTCTACAAACAATTGACTTTCTTTAGGTATAGTAATAGAGTTCCTTAAATAGACTGAATGTTTACAAACAAAATCCGAGGAATTTAATTTAACATCTGTAAATAGGTTACATATCTTGTCACTTTCAATAAAATAAACCTTAGACGAAGAGGTAACTAGACTAATGTTTTCACTATTAATCATTGTTTGGCCAATAATTAAATCAATATCAGATGGAAGACAATTTGCTATTTCGGCTTCACCTTTTAGTTCTATACTATCTATTTCTATGAGAAGGTGACAAACACCAAGAGAGTTTACACAACTGCCTCCAAATCCTTTCATAATGGTAGTACTAGGTTTTGTTTCAAGTTTTAAGTCTTTGACACGAAAAACAGAGAGTATATTAAGTTTACTTCCTGTATCTATGTAGGCTATAATTTGTTGTCCATTTATAAGCACAGTTCTTTTGTAATTATCAACGTATACATCAAATGTAATATGCATGATGCGACTAACCTTTTGCTGCTGCGAGTTTCTTGCTCCAAACCAGCATGTTGCGGACGTATGACCGTTGCGCCGACAAAATTCACAGTGAAGTTGTTGTCTACAATCTTTGGCTTCATGACCTGACCGTCGACAGGAGTAACAAATCTTAGGCACATGCTGAGGTATCGAGGTAGTCCTTGCTGTAGTGTTGCCTCTTCTCCACGTAGATTTTTGAGTACTCGGATTTGCCTTCTTCACGTCCCCAAGCGCCGATAAGTAGCCATAGTATAATTGCTCTGGAGTTTCACAATTATATGCTTTAGCGTTGGCTCTAAGTTCGATTGGCAATCCGCGTATAATGCATGAAATAGCATTTTGACCTTCGATTTTGCATTTCTTAACGAGGGACAATTTGTCATGATAATATTTAGTCATACTCTCCTCATCTTCTTTTGTTCTGGCTAGCATACGTTCCAACATATCGACGTAATCGGTAGATCGGGGAAAAGCCATTTGTAAAGTATGCTTCCATGCTTCCCATGACATATCATAGTTTTCCAAGTCGTCATACCACTCCCTTGCAGAGCCACGTAATCGGAGTTGCATGATAAATATTCGATCAGTATCGTCCCATCCATAAATATCCCCCAATTAGTCAATTTTATGCAGCCATCCAATAACATTACTATCGATGTCTTCAGGTCGATATTTCGGAATAATTTCGGCATCGGTAGGAGCGACACGTCTCACCTTTCTCGATTGATTGTGGCCAGAGAAAAAAAAATCATTATTTTCGTCTGACGAACTTACAGCATCATAACTTCTTTTCTTTCCCAAACCGGCAGCGTAAGGTCCTGACATTTTTCAATACCACTTCTGAAGTATTATAAATTGGTAGGAAGTAGAATTAGTACACAAACTTTTGAGCTATGTTTATTCGGGCAGAGTAACACCCTCACAAAGAGCAAATACAATATTGGCGCTCTAACCGTTAGGCGCACCATTTTATACCAGAAATAATCAATTAACATTCTCGAAACTAATTCCTAATAATTCATATATTAATTATATTAATGTATGTATATTTTACTTAATTATTTATATGTACTAAATCATTAATAATATATTTAAAATAGATAAATAAATTAAATCAGCACTTTTATCTAATTATAAAATCAGCAACTATAGAGGTAGTCAATTACATCCGCTTGGTATTTTCGGAAGCTGGTAACATTATACTTTAATTTTATTATTTAATGTGTGCAGGTGCTTGAATGAGAAAAGGTAGTTCTATCATATTATCTTAAAAATATAGTGCATGTTTTTTTTGCTCTGTATGTACCTATTAAGTAATATGGTACTTAGGTTAATTAAACCCTAATTAATACTTTTTATAACACTTAATTATTATTTATTACTTTTAAGGCTCCGTCGAGTATTATTGTGTGTTGTAACATTACAGATTTTGAGCATTACAGCCAATGATATTAAATAAAACAAGAGGTTAGTTTATAATTTCATTGATTACAGCATATTATTACATATTATGCACATATTACTGCATATCATTGTTTCTTTTTTCGCTGTTTTTCTTCGCCGGTCACTGGTGTAATCCTTTATCCTCGGTTGTAATTCTCGAATCTGTAATGTAACATTACATTATGGTCTAAAAGATTTATGAGGATTCGTCTCCGCAGTCGTCATCCGGCAGAAACAACGATTAAGTACTTGGACTACTGTTCTATCCGCGTCGCAAAAACCACAAAAATATTATAAAATTTGGTTAGGAAAGTGCAGGCTTATCACCTAGTCGCGGTTGTAATATATTTCCCGTGGCTCCGTGGGCGGCGGTTCTGTCGGAGTACCGCCGAGTTGTAGTGGGTATGGCTGCGTCCACTTACCATCTCGGACGCAGCGAGCCCCACATACCCGTGGTAGGAATCTTTCTCTAAAAAAGTCTGCCAAGCAATATGATAAATGCGTCGGTTGGGCATGTACAACTTCAGCCTGTATTTCAGTATCTACTCTGTGGCCTGTACACAAAGCAGGAAGATTTTGACAGCTACGTAAAGCAATCGAATGTCATTTGTATTGGCATTGTCAAGATTTTCATACCATTGTCATTCGATAAGTTTATTTTACCCAAAGAAGATATTTATCAGAAACACGACCTAGTAGAGACTACTAGAAAATGGTATCACCCTAATAATGGCAATGCGATCATAGATAAGAGTAATTTCTTAATATAATGCGATGCGACTGGCAAAGGGTGAAGTCCTTAGAAATTCCGGAAACCGCCATCTAGCGCCACTATTGGAAAATACTAATTAGTAATTTCGGTTCGTATATTCTTAATTAAAGAGTTGAATTTAGCTTAAAGTGATGTTATGCTTAAAAAATATGCTTATCTTTATTTTAATGTCAATATTTGTACTTAATTCGGCATATTTACATTTAATAATTTACAAACGTTAATATTATAGTAGTGACATCTATTGCATTTTTTTTGTATTAATGATAGATTGTATGGGATGGTAGGATATGATTTTACCAAGCTATCAAATGTTTCTGCTTGCTGCAAAAATATGCTTATCTTTATTTTAATGTCAATATTTGTACTTAATTCGGCATATTTACATTTAATAATTTACAAACGTTAATATTATAGTAGTGACATCTATTGCATTTTTTTTGTATTAATGATAGATTGTATGGGATGGTAAGATATGATTTTACCAAGCTATCAAATGTTTCTGCTTGTTCTTTTCGACCTGTTGATCTCTCGCCAGTCGTGTCGCTCACCCGTCTTTGATTTACAAGATTTAAAAAGAGAGAGTCTCTCTCTCTGCTCAAGTCTTTGCTCTGCTCAAGTCGCACTTTTGGGGGCCATGAAACAGCTCCTGGAACTGGAATGGTGTCAATGACAGCTCGCTATTGCGATATTATTATTATTATCATATTAAGCCGATGATGTTCTAGTTCATAAGAGCAGCTCAACCGTGAAAGTGTAAGGTTACCATAAAAGGGTATAGTACTTTGTGAGTTACGACATATCATAATATCATCAATGATGGCAAGTCATGGCGTTCTACGACCTTGGTATTTCCTAAAGATTAGAGAATTATAAATTGGTTTCGTCACCATTATTTTTAATTAACAAGATGTTAAATTATAAATGTAAATAACCAGTTATATCTAGTTATTTTAGAAAAAAAATTAATTATAAATTTGTTTTTTTTTAATGAAATTAATAATTTAAATAAGAATAATTTTTATAATTTAAGGGATAAGCTTAAAAATTAAAAATGTATAAAAAAAAAAAAAATATTTAAAATTTTTAAAATTTATACTTAATCGTAGATATCTTTTAGAATTTAAATGAACTAACTCAAAATTTTGTTAGAGTTAGAGAAAATGAGTTTTATCAAACGGCTCAGAAACAATGTCATCTATCGGTTTAATAGAAAAAAAAACAACATTTTCGGGTTAGAAAAGGATAAACGAAAAGTTCCGTCTCTTTTGTACCATGCTCTAACCGCGCATTCCCTAACTTTAGAGGCCTTTTTTGTTAAAGTTGCGTCGACAACTGGAGACTGCTAAACTTTTGGTATCGCTCGGTCGCAGCGTAAATGACGTAAATCGTAATCCAACATTTTAATTCTAAACGCAAGGTATGATGTAAGTATTTAGTTTTTTTTTGTTTGAACTACCTACCTACCTCGTTTTGCTTAATTAATTTATTAGAATTAAAAATTAAATCAGAAAATATTAAATAGGGCGCCAAAATATTATTATTAATTATAATAATAATATTTTTACGCCCTATTTTCTGATTTAATTTTTTTAGCCCCGCAGGTAAAAAAATTAAGGCAGATAAGGAGAATTAGGAACCCAACGTTTAAACTAATAAATGAAGCGGAAGAGTTTCTTTGTTTGTTTGAACGCAGTTAAACCCATGAACAAGAAAAAATATTTGTTTGAGTTTGAATGCCTATTTATCGAGGCAGGCTATAGGATATTTATAGAGTATAGGCTAGACGACATTAATATAAGACAAATAGAAGCCAGAACAACAATAAATAATGTTCCAAAATAAGGGGTTTCATTTAACCCGCCTACCTATAATATCATGGACCAGATTACTTCCCATTATTATTGGTCCATGCTATTATATAAATTACACACGAAATAAAAAACAATTTTGAAACATTCTTCACTAGTGCTCCGCTTCTGTTGGTCTGTGCCTTATAGCTTATTAAACCAAACACGATTTTAGCAAATCGGACTCGGGCCCTGATTCAAGATGTTATCGTTATCTATCACTTACGAAGTTCGAAAACAAAATGTATGGGAATTGACATAAGCTTCGTTAAATGACTAGCGAATTCGTAAGTCACTTGCGTCAAATATTACATTTTGTTTTCGATCTTCGTAAAGGATTAATAGCGATGGCATCATGAATCAGGGCCACCTAGTTCCTGAGATTTGCGAGTTTATCTTATATATATATATATAAATTAATTTCTGTTCGTAAGTCTCGCTAAAACTCAAAAACGGCTGAACCGATTCGGCTATTTTTGGTCTTGAAATGTGCGAAAGGGAAGGTTTAAACGGTTTCTATGCTCCACGAAGTGGGCACGGGTCAGCTAGTATTATTATAAACATAGATAACTCGTTATCATAAGCTCGCCTACTTCTCAATGTCAAGAGTTACTTAATTTTTCTAAGGTCAGTGTAGCATAACATTGAACGCATGTCACTTGTGATAGGTACCTATGTCATATGACATAAAATGAGGATGCAGGGTCAGTAGTATTTGCCCGCCGAGGTACACACTGCACAAGGTGTGGACTTACGAAATTCACGCTAATGTCATTCAAACAAACAGCATGAGAACTTGAAGCGATATTTGCTATACATATTTTATGAAGAATGCAGTTGGGTTAAATTAGGGCTGCCATCTCTAAAACCTGCCACACAGGACCGGAAGCGTAATTTCCCCGGATTTTGGAGCTTTCAACCCGGACATTTCAATATTTTTTTTTTCAACTTACGTCTTGTTTAAAATCTGGGGGCACGGGAGTGCTCGTCCGTCCGGGTTTTACCCGGACAACAACTTAAACCCCGCCCGGACGCTCCCCGGACGGCCTCCAAACTAGGACAAATCCGGGGAAACCCGGACTGATGGCAGCCCTAGGTTAAATACAACTTATGTTTAGAAGCATGTTTATCGACTGGCTAACTCTCCGTAGAAAAGTATTACTTTTCTACGGAGGGGGGTAAGGGAGTTTTCCCCTTTTCATGAAAGAAGTACGCGGCGCTGTAATTGCGCGGAATGTTATATCAAATTATCCCAATGATATTGAATAAAACAAGAGTTTATAATTTCATTGACTTATCCTATAAGATTCCCAAAAAAGGGTAAAAGCTAATATTTGGTAAATTTTGTTGCTTTTAAAAGATTTTGCTTATTGTTTTAGTTTTATATGTTTACCAAATTCTTTTCTATCTTTCTTTCTGAGTATGTGTAGCCATACTTCATACTGCCTATCGTGCAATCGTTTTGGCGCTACGGACAGGACCTATGATAATAATTAAGACCTTTTTTTCGAATTTGCGAGGGAAATGCATTACGCATCCCCAGGGAGGGTCCCCTAGGGGTTAGTGTGAAGTCACCGAGCCCAGGCTCGCTACGGCCGGTTTACCCACTAAAACCACTTGCGGGCTGCCATCAGTATAAACTTCCGTAACGACGACTCTGCACTGTTGTTTAGGGTTGACAACTGCATATTTTATGGTTTTTTATTCAATTGTACTATAATAATTATGTTTCTATTATACTAATAGTAGAAGCATAATATAGTACGAAAAATTATATATTTTCATAGTAAATAAACTATCCAGCTTTATATGTTAACTTTTTGTGACTTGATGTACCTATCCGTTCGCAGCGGTTTAAAATTAATGCGAAAATACTTTTTTTAAGAATTTCCGAAAACGTAAACGTAACGTAATAAATTATTCGATTCTTTAGCTATCCACTTCTATTGTTTATCAAGGCTATCCAGTAATCGGTATCCATGGTGTAATTAAAAATGTTTACTGGCATGATACTCGTAGATATGTCGCAGTCATCTGATTGAATCTGCAATTTAATTGAACGACTAGCGCGTTTATGAAATGACGAGATTTAATTGAATGACTAAAGGACAACTCGTCAAGTTGTTTAATGAAACGTTCAACGTCTTGACTGAACGTCCTTTAGAGTGTAGTCGTTGAATGGGATATAGCTTACTTTGTATTGTTTGGTAGGGGTGACCATATGTTCGCAACTTAAAAGGTTCTCAAAAATGAGGAGATGACATGCCACATGAAAATATCAACTACCTATGTACTATCTGTGCAAGCTGTTTGCCGCCATACTTGTTTTGGTGACTACTAGCACCACTGCGGGAAAAAATAACTAAATTTAAATCACGTGACTGATTTTCCGTCAGCTCTGTTTAAAGGGCATTGTTACAGTTCGCTAACTAGTTGGACCTTGAGTGACGCTTGTTCGATCAACGTTCGGCCTAGTCAATCAATTAAATGTCGTCATTCGATAAACGCGTTAGACACTAATTAATGAAATAGCAAATTCAACCAGATGATTGCGACAGATATACTGTTGCTGTAAAACGTAGGTACCTAATTTTGTTATCATTCGTTTATCTAACGTCTCTATTAAAGCAATTTTAAAGACTTATTTACGTCATAAACTGTGCGCGGTGTGTCGTGTGCCAAAAGAAGTTTACATTTCAAAAAGGTGACAACCCCAGTCGTGTAACATCAACTTTGTCACTTGTCACCGATGTGGGGTAGTCTGTAACAAGGTTACGTGATACTCGTGCGCGTCTAAGACATGAGTCGTGACTCGTGAGTCGTTAGCGGTAAAAGGACAGAGGACAAAAGTTATATTGATTGACTAGATGTATGGTTTTTGTACGTACCCGATTTATCCTCTATAAATAGGCTATCCAACACTATTCTTTTTCAAATGGGAGTTGTAGGTTCTTAGCCTTAACACGTATGAAAGTCAGATGGGCAAAATAAACACTTTGTAACACTTTTGTAAAATTTACTAGCTGTGCCCGCGACTTCGTTCGCGTGGTTTTTAAGTGACTTAAACCATTTATGCAGCGCACGCAACGAAAGTCCCCAAATGTAAATAATTTTCCCCGTTTTTGCAACATTTCTCACTGACGCTTCGCTCCTATTGGTCGCAGCGTAATGTTATATAGCCTAAAGCCTTCCTCTATAAAATATGTACTGTCCAACACTGTTGGACAGACTGTCCTGTGTTTTACAACTCTGTTCATCACAGTTTTACTATCTACTTTGTGATCACAGTTAAATTGAAGCAAAAACAAAGGAGAACTACGAACTGAATTACGAGTTCATGGCGAACCGGACTTGAGCGTCCTTCACAAATATGTGAGGAATTATAACTAACGGTAGCCGATCACGGCATACTTCTTGTGAACTACTTTTTGTAGGAGAAAAACAAAACATACAGATTTCAATTATAGTAGGTATATAAATAATAATAATAGCTCCCCACACCGATTTCGGTTGGCCGATTTCATGAACCCAGGCCAGCTACGCAGGAGTTATTTTACAGTGTCCAAGTGTGTGCGCAATACACAAAGACACTCTCTCTTTCTTTTAATCTCATAATCCACTGGGACGGTAAACCGACACGACTGGCAAGAGAACAGGCGCAAGACCGACTTTTTACATGCCCATCCGACGCATAGATCATCTTTCTTGTCAGACAATCAGGTGATCACCCTGCATTGTCCTAACTAAACTTGAAAACAACATTTTTTGGTTGTTCCAACGCGGGAATCGAACCCACAACCTCCGGGTCGAGAGCGAAGCTCTGAACCACTAGAACACGGAGGCGCTAAAATAGTGTAACGAACACGACATATGAAATTAGTCATAAAGTTATGTTTGTGGCAAAATTTGGTGGAAAATCGGACTACAGAGAGTATTAAGGAGCGGTGACTTATAGTCCTTAAATATTTATAGTCCATTCAGAGAAATGTCAAAGTGCTCGTAACTAATAACAAAATATTTTTTTAAGTAACTTCCAAATTGTCAATCAGTGGGCGAACTAACGATGATGAGTTATAGCTTTGAAAAATAGGCCCTTAATTCAATAGTGTTACCACAGAAATGTGTTACATTTCTCCGTCTTGTTAATGCAATAAATTTGAAAATCGAACACGAGTTCGCGAGTTGTCAAATTTGACATTGACCTTGACGCTCGATTGAAGTCGATTCGTTTTCAGCTTATAGTTTTATTTGGCACTAGCTGTGCCCGCGACTCCGTACGCGTGGAAAAGTAATTTAGGGCAGTGTTATAATAAATCTGTTTTAAAAATATTTTTAGTTATAAAAACTGTCGTCGAGTTATTTAAAAAACTACTTTATATTGACAATTCCTACTACCAGCTTGACAAACGACCGTGTATAATTACTATAATGCGAACGGGACTACTTGATAGTACGCTCACATACACGACGAACATCTGGTACTAAGATTTGTATGGATTTTGCGCCGCAGCGACTGCAGACGATGATCGTTTCCACGCCGACGCTGCTGGTGTGGCGACAATGATATTAAGATAGCGCGCCGCAAAATTTTGCGGTATTTTAGCCTTTAGGTGCGTAAGTCCGACTCGCACTTGCCCGGTTTTTTATTTATTAATAACCAAACATGTAGGTACTGATTACAAATCACTTCACTGTTAAAGTACTGATTTTATACAGAAAAGTAGCAAAATATAGAAAGTACCAAAAGAAAGAAAACAAACCTAAGTTGTACCTACCTAACATAAAAACCATTCGGTCCATAATAAAAACTAAGAAATAAAAATATCAAGAAAAACATAAATCTAACTTATATTGACATAACTTTTTTAGATTAACTGTAAACACAATACTTATGTTAATCAAAATTCTATGTATTATGCAGTTATCGAATACATAATTTGGACGAAGAAGACTATAAAATGTACAGTAATAGTAGGCTTTATTATGAATTTTAATGGACGGAATGAGAACTATAATATACAATGCAAAATAATATTATACATTGCTAATGATGTACGCTGAGTTTAACTCTCGGATAACAGTATTGTATAAATGTAGGTACCTACTCAACTTTGCTATAATTGTATTAAAAGTACGGCATTTGGCGTATAGATGTCGCTATTATGGTCTGCTCTGCATCGCGCTATCGCTTGTAAGATAGATTTGTATATGAGAATACTCTATCAATATTATGATATTTGGCAAAAAAACCCATAATAATCTGTTAACACATATCCAGGACCCAGGACAGGCCGCAAAAGGCTAGAATTTCAAAAGGTATCTCGATTGGAATCGAGTTGTATCAACAGTTTTCCCCTGTAACACAGTTTAGTAACTATCAAGATGTTTTTTAACGTATATGTATATATTATAAAATAGAAAAAACAAAATAAAGAGCAATATATTTATGAAAATCTTAAAACTGTTTTTAAAATTCCGTACCTCAAAAGGAAAAAACGAAACACATATTATAAGATCATTTCCATGTCCGTCTGTCTGTCAAGACCCTTTTACTCAGAAACGCGTGTAGGTATCAAGATGAAAATTATATAAAATACTCAGGATACCTACTGTTCCTTGAAGCAGTGAAAAAATCAGACCTCTTAGCCAATGCAACCAAAAGCAGTTTTTAGGTATGTCGCTAAATTTCGTCATTTTCGACACTCGTAAGGGAATCAAAACCTAAAGGGTACTTCCCGTGAACTCAAAATCATAAAATTTGAAACCAAGCAACGTCTAAAACCATACGTTTTTAGTAACATTATATAGATAGTAAAAATATTTTGATTTTTTTAAACTTAGTACCGTTTGTCATGAATGTGTATAATTGAAACTTATAACAAATACTTAGGTCTCTAATATATCCAAGCTGTAACCAAATCAAAATTCTATGTCAATCAGGTTTGTATGGAGCTCTCGGTGCGCAAGTCCAACTCGCACTTGGCCGGTTTTTATTTATTTACTTATCACAAAGGACTTTACAGTAAAAGTACTAACTGATTTTATACAAATAACTTTCGTAATAAACTCAAGAAAAAAATCTTAGATTGTCCCTACCTAGCAAGCCTAAAACTAACAAATAAAAGTCACCCCCGCGGCCCCGGTGCGTTTGCTGCGAATACAATTTGAAGCGGCGCGGCGGCGCGCGGCTCCCGGGCCCGCCGCGCGCTTCCTACAAACGTTTTTGCTGGAAAAACGACATGATCTTTTATAATGGTCATAACTTTTTTATTTATGAACCGATTTACATAAAACAAACACTAAATGTTAAGTGAAGCTTGCCGCAATATATTAGTGAAAAGTACATCTTAATCGGATAAGCCGTTTCTGAGATTAGCGTGCACAAACCCACAGACAAACAGACAAACAGACAAAAATTTCAAAAATCATAGTTTTGGGTACTATTGCGTAAATAAAGGTCCCCTATCATATTTTTTTTCAAATATCTTCAATGTACAGACACGACTCCTCTACAGATTTATTATAATGTATGTATAGATGTATAGATCATGTTAGATTTTTTCTCCGGACTCCTGGATCATGAATCATGATAATATAGGGTGTGAAAAGAACAGTCACTATAAGTTTGATATACGATTAAAGGTACTACATTTCCTCATTTTGGAAATGTATTTTGTTTTTTATCAAAAACTAAAAAATTTTTTTTTTACTTATTACCATTTCTTACTTACTTTTTTGTCGCAAGAATAACGAAAAAGCAAAAAAAAACACATTTCTAGAATGAGAAAAGGTAGTAGGTATAATCATATCCCAAAGTTACAGTTACTGTTATTTTTACACCCGTTATAGTATGTACCAGCCTAACTTGTAGTCTGTAGAATGTAGTAAATAGTAACTATACTGAATACTGAATAGTAACTAGCTATTGTAATTCCTATGTGGTGGGGTCTAGACTCCTAGAGTTCTAGATTAGTTTAGTGGTAAGTATCCGAAGACATAGTGTGACACTTACCAGACAAAGGAAATATATTTAATACTTTTATACTACCTAGGTAGGTATATATACATACATATTTATGATTATTTTTAATATATTACAAATTCAATACACAGCCATAACCCACGGATCCAGAAAACTTGATTATATTTTTAATTTTTGTTCCTTCAGTGGATTCGATCCGTGACCTTGAGCATCGACGAGTTCAACCACAAGCGCTGTGGTCGACAGACCAACACGTAGTTCTCAATTTAAAATTACCCCGGCAATAAATTTTAAATTCATCGCCTCCTCCTACAAGTCAAGGCAAAATACCTGCAAGCCAATTTGTCCAGCCTTCATTTAGTATTTAGACTATTACGAAACCTTTGCTGTACAGCTGTGCTGTGCTTCTGGACCGTTATTACCCAACTTCAGATAAGCCAAAAGGAAGGATAATGATTTTGTCAGACTATGTTTGTAGTTCATATTATGTGTTTCTATTGTATAGTAGTGCCTTAACTACAGGTCCGATTTTAATAGATGACGTGTAAATAGATTCATAATAAAACAAACTTAAACTTTGTAAACAATGTTTAAGTTTCAGCTGTCAAACGTATACACTTGACAGCGATATTGTACACAATTGTACAATCTACGCCTGTCGAATCGCTGTTGCGAGATTCATAATCCACCTACCGAACTGATTAATGATGATGAAAACGAATTATGATTAATTACAGCTTAAAACACGCTCTATAAGGTCAGCCTTCGAACAAAAACGATAGATTTGAAAAAAAATCGGAACGGATTCGTTTGATTACGAGGCTACAAACATCCAGAAAGAGACAGAGACATTAAGGCCGTGTTAACGCCATGTTAAAATACCATGCCATCTCATTTTAGTTCTGACATTTGTAAATCCTCTTCCCCCCGGACCGTCGAAAGACACAGTCGTGTAAAATCCACGCTAGTTTTATTTTAAAATCAATAAAATCGATAAATTTCAAATAAATTGTAGTGAAAAAAATAGGACACCAGAAGGCCAGAGGATCTATCTCAACGCGCAACGTGAGTTTTTTTGCTCCTATCCGAGACTCCTCAATCGTATGAGACCCTAGTACAGCGCATGCAGCTCCACCCCTTCGCTGACGTCACCAGCTAATGCTGTCAATAGCTGCGCTTGCGCCAGCAGCCATCTTCAGGAAGCCACCTCCTACTTTAGCTTGGAACCACCCCTTACCAGCTATTGGTCTTCCCCCACACAGCTACCTTGGTGACGTATTTTGGGGGCGTAGCAATTTATCCCGCTACCAGGAGCTGCTCTCCTAGTACTTATATTACGAAAACAATATGCCGCTTAAGCGAACTCCACCGAAGGCTAACCCTGTATCCGAAACTGATTCGGAAGGTATGGAAGGTGCATTGGAGATGCAAAGCAAGGAAGAAAATAGTGGAATAGGCCGCTTAAAAAGAAAAAGGGAAAATGAATTAACAGAATTTATGAACGATGTTCGCTGTATGTTTCAGCAATTTGTCACGTCACAAAACGAAAAATTCGATACCTTTGCAGCTCAACACAATGAAAAATGCAAAAATCTAGATATCTCGATATCGGAATTTAAGCAACACTACATTAACTTACAAAAATTGGAATCATCACTAACAGAAATAAAGGTACAAAATGAATTAATTAACACCTCTATATCGGCAATGTCAGCGAAATACGATGATATTCAAAAGGATTTAATTAGTTTCAAAAACGACAAGATCGAGCAAACTGCATATATAAAATTACTAGAAAATAAATTGGAAAGTTTTGAAAAACAATCTTGTGCTACGAAATTGGAAATACGAAATGTGCCAAGGTTAAAAATGGAAAACAAAGAAAAACTTTATGAAAGTGTGATAAAGATTGGAAATGTTTTGAATATACAGGTACAAAACTCCAACATCAAAGATGTATATCGTCCTTTTTCGGCAAAACCTGAAGTGGCAAAGCACATAGTTGTAGAATTTACATCAGTATTACTAAAAGAGAATATCATAACCAAAATAAAAAAATTACCATTGCAGGATAAAATGAATAAATTAAACACAAACTTATTTGATAAAGAATTACCTCAAAAACCTATTTTTATCTCAGACTACTTAACTCCTAGAGGAAAGAGACTGTTTTTCCTAGCAAGAGACTTCGCTACAACCTATGGATTTAAATATTGTTGGACTGCATACGGTAAAATTTATCTTCGTAAGAAAGAAGGAAGCCCTCATTTTCGCATAGACGACGAAGCTGACATCGTTAAGTTAAAAGATAAGATGAAAGATTGACTATTTTCAGAATGGTGTGTAAAGTCTACCTTGTATTTAATTTTTGTTTGCATGTTTAAATCTCTTCTAGTACTAAAATTTACTATGCATGATATTTTAATTATTTATATTGCTACCATTTTACAAATCAACATCAATGTTAAATTAGTAGGTAATATTTTACATTGTATAATAATTAGGCTTCACATTAAGTTTTTAATTTACATACTTTTACGGTGTTATAGTAAAATAAAGCCCATAGCTCACAAATTAACTTACACTAAAAATGCACATAATATAAACTTCGTAACACGTTTGACCTGCATATTTAAATATCAAAACTGCCTGAAAAGATCACTTTTACCTGCTAGCACTTTAGGTCAACTCAATTATGGTCATATAGTTTACAATCTAATGTTACTTATAATATGAATGATACTGAAAGTCTGGAGGATATTGATGAAATATCTGTGTCCGACTCAGTATGTTGTGATGTTGAGGAGTGCAGTAAACAGATTAATAGTTCAAACTTCTTAAACATTTTACATCAGAACATTAGAAGCATATCTCGAAATATTGATGGTCTGGTGGTTTTGTTGGAGAGACTGACAGTCAAATGCGATATAATTATCTTGACGGAGTGCTGGTTATCATGTAATCCTGTAATACCAACCATTGAAGAGTATAGCTATTATACTTCCGGAGAGGGGGCAAATCAAAATGATGGGATTGTAGTTTTTTGTAAAACACAACTAAATATTATCTGTGAGATACCACAGTGTAAAGAGAGTAATTGTCTTGTAATCAAATATGGGGATGATACTGCAATTGTTGCTATTTATAGATCTCCGTCATATAAAAATATAGAGAACTTTCTCCGCTCCCTAAATAATATTTTAAGTACGCTTTCATCTTATAAAACTATTACGATTATCGGAGACGTTAATATAGATATAACTTATAACACACGTGACTCACGTTCTCAGGACTACTTGAATCTGTGCTCATTCCACGGCCTACTACCAGCACACTGTTTTCCCACTAGAGATAAAACTTGTCTTGATCATATTATATTAAAATCACCACATCCCGCTCGAACATTTATCTTAAATTCTACAATCACCGACCATAAAGCTGTTCTCTTGAGCCTCAAACAAACTTTTAAACAGACTTTTCACGCCACGAATTTTCGTAAAATAAACCATGAAGGCTTAAAATCTGATCTATCGAATACTGACTGGAACTTTATCTACGAGCAAAATGATGCAAATATCGCAATGCAATACTTCATAACTAGTATCCAATCTGTTTTACAGTCTAACACTGTTGTCATTAAGTTCTCTAAGCGTAAAAAAATTATCAAACCTTGGATTACCCCAGGTCTGATAAAATGTATAAAGCACCGTGATAGGCTTCATAAGAAAATGCGACAAAACCCAAATTGCGAAGTACATAAAATCACGTATATAAGATATAGGAATTTCTGTAATAACTTGCTAAAAAAGATTAAGAGAAAATATGAAACAAATTTGCTAACTACAGCTAAAAATAATAACAAAAAATTATGGGAGACTATAAAGACCTTAACCTACTCAAATAAATCTAAGCTTAAAGCTTCCGAATTACTTAATCCTCGTGATAAAAACGAATCAGTGAATAACGTAAACAAATATTTTGCAACGATTGGACAAAAGTTGGCAGGCAATATTGATAAATGTTTAAATGACAAACACAAAGAATTTAATCAAATTACGAAACCTTACCACACTTATCACTCATTTGTATTGCTTGAAACTGACATAGATGAAGTGAAATTTAATATAATGAATTTAAAAAGTGTATGTTCGGTTGGATGGGACGCTATATCAAATAATTTTCTTAAAGATAATAAAGATACTCTAACGCCCCCCCTTACATATATTTTTAACTTGTGTTTATTGAATGGTCAGTTCCCTAGAGTTCTAAAGAAATCAGTCGTCCACCCAATCTATAAAGCGGGGGAAAGAGACCGTGTCACAAACTACAGGCCAATCTCTATACTGCCATCGATCTCAAAACTTTTAGAACGTATCATTAACACCCGCTTGATGAAATATTTAGAATCAAACCACCTATTATCCTCAAATCAGTTTGGTTTCAGAACTAATCTATCCACAACCGATGCGGCTCATGAAGCTGTAGACTTTGTGGTTGGTAATATTGACGCAGGCAGGCAAACAGCAGGTATATTTTTAGACTTAGCCAAGGCTTTTGACACGGTTTCTATCCCACTGCTCCTAAACAAATTAGAACAAATTGGTGTCAGAGGCAACCAATTAAAACTTTTTAAAGATTACCTGTCAGACCGTGCTCAATCAGTTAAAATCGATGATGTATGCAGTGATGATATGCCTGTGAGCTATGGAGTCCCTCAGGGTAGCATATTAGGTCCAATCCTCTTTCTAATATACCTAAATGACCTATGTAACTTAAATATCTTGGGTGGAAAAATAATATCATACGCAGATGATACGGTCCTACTGTTTTCAGCTGAAAACAAAAAGGCATTGTTTCAAAAGGCTCAGCGTGGTTTAAATATTGTTACACATTGGCTACAAAACAACTACCTGACCTTAAACACGACTAAAACGCAATTTATTGTTTTTTCTATGCGTAATTCAAAACATCTCACGGACTCGTACAACCTAACTGCGCACTTCTGCTGTAACCATGCTATTTGCTTGTGTCCACCACTAAACCAAGTTTCATCAGTGAAGTATCTTGGCATAATTATAGATAATACCTTGTCGTTCAAAACGCATATTGTGATGCTTACAGCGCGATTGAGAAAGCTCATGTATGTTTTTAAAAATCTCCGACACATAGCGAATAGAGAACTAATTAAACAAGTCTATCTTGCACTGGGTCAGTCTGTTATCCAATATTGTATATCAATATGGGGAGGCACACATAAGAATACGTTAAAGCCTCTAGAGATAGCCCAGAGAGCTATCCTGAAAATTAGCACCTTCCGTCCATTCTTATTTCCCACTATGTTACTCTACCAGTCATGCGAAGTTCTCTCAGTGCGGCAGTTGTTTATTATGCAGACAATCTTAAGACAACACTCCAAACAGCATTACGACAAAGTAAATTATGTCAAAAGAAGAAATAAGACTGTTGTATATCTCCCAATGTTCAAACATGCCTATGTAAACAATCACTTTTGCCTTCTAGGACCGTACCTATATAATAAAATAAATAAAGAACTATCAATTTTTCCACTAACTAAAAGGCGATGTAAATTAAAATTATTTCATTATCTACATAAACTATCGTATGACGAAACAGAAAATTTGCTCATTATGCAGAAATAAGTCATATATTCCCTTTACTTAATCTATATATATTTTGAAATATTCACTAGGGGCTACACAATGTAAGTAATTTATTTATTAATTTATACCTTAATTTTTCAAATGAAATTGTATGAAGTATGTTTTATTGTTGTAAATAGTTTATTTTTTGGCTCGCTGATGTTTCTGTTTTGAGTCTATCTTAATTATTATTTTAATGTCTTGTTTAATGAAATTGTTCTGAATAGATTTTTAAGATTATTTTATTTTATGTTAAATCTAATATTTATTTTATTATTTCTGCTATTAATCCATATATAATATATTTTGTTTTTATTATTTTAGACGTAAATTTATATTTGTAATTTTAATTATTTATTTTATGTTTAATTGTCAGATATAAAAATTAAAGCTATTAATTATAAGAATTTGTAATGGAAGAGCGCTGTGGTCCGAAATACAGATAATCTTTATCTAGTTCGGACACAACCGTTTCACTATATTTTAGATATATTTGTAATATTTGTAATGCTAATTTTAACTGATATGTATGTACCAAACCTTTGATGAAATAAATTATTATTATTATTATAATCTTAAAAAAGAGCAATTTTCCAACTTTTTAGTAAAAGATGGCCCATGCGAGTTTATTACGCCGGTTCTTCTCGCTGGGCTAGTTCCCGAACCGGTGGTAGGCATCAAATAGTCATGACGTTCAGAAAAATTTTGTTAAAATTTATTCTGAATAAAATGTTTTGATTTGATTCATTGACAGGAAATACGAGAGGGATAACATGATATTTAACATGTCGTTAACTTTAACATTGCTTGGTGAAACACGCCCTAAGTATAACGTTTTTAAAAAGCGAAAATAGTTACTAGTAAATTAAAAATATAATCAACTTTATTCTATTACGAAATGTTTTCACCTGTCGACACATCAAACTAGTTTCCAAATTTCTGATGACCTCCACGAGACACTTTAATTTCACAAGTCGCAGTATCGTTAACATTGTTTTACAACAACTTGTTTCTTTACAAAATGTAATATCTCGGGTCAAACAATCTTCGGGATTTTCTTTATTCTGAGAATAAAAGTACAGTTTGTAGCAGCTTAGACCAAACAAAAAGTGATTATAGCTGAGTATGTAGCAGTTTACACCAAATAAACAGTGATGATAGCCTATTTTGTGGCAGCTTAGACCAAACAAAATGTGATGAATGCTGAGTATGTAGCAGCTTAGACCAAATCATCAGTGATGATAGCTGATAGAGCTATGGCAAACAAACACTGAGAGCGCTCTTGTATGCATGTAGCGTGCATACATAAAAAATCCCGGCAAAGTGCAAATCAGAATGGGTTCAATGGGCACAGTGGGTTCCGTACAAAACGGCAATCCCGTTGTTCTCGCGGGATATTAATAATTTTGGTAGTTACCGCAGAAATACACCATTTGTAACAATTCTTATTGTCTAGCTTGATAGCTAGACAGCAGGCCTACTTCCGACACAATCGAGAATCAAATCAATTCGATCTCAACGGCTTTTGGTGTTTTATTTGGTGGATTACTTTGAAACTAACCAGTACAAAGACAATCGTTAGATCGAAACTTTTTGTACTCCCGACCATATCAATCGACTGAGAATCAAAATAAAAAAACATCAATTTATTCGGTAGTACGCGGCACTATCGAATCTGAATTAAAATCGAATCAGTTCGGAGAGTAAGCCACCAACCAGTTCACGGTTATTGATGTCGGTGTCAGCAAATGCGAGTTTCAAGTCAGCAACTTTAGGATGTTGTTCTTTAAGCACCACCTCACCGACTCCAAAAACTTTTTCCACCTCCTTTTTATGTGTCGAGAGTCAATTATAAATGCGAAAGTAAAAAAATATATTATGAAAAATGTACCGTCATATATGTATAATATTATGTACAACTACTTACTACAGGGCCAAACTATTTTTTTTATGTGAGCAAATGGCACTTATTCTGCATCGAATAAAAAAAAGGAACACGCAAATCGGATCATTATCATCAGAGTTATTCAGGTACATACATAAAAGAAAAAAAACAGACTGAATTGAGAACCTCCTCCTTTTTTTGGAAGTTGTTGAACAACTTAAATACCGCGACAGCTCGCCTTACAAGGCAATGTGTAGTTTCGTTATCCTTGATCCTATGTAAGCACGGCGAGGCAACGGATATGCGTAACCTTCCGGTCAAGAGAGCGGTGCCAAAGTGGTGTTGTGTAAAATAAAATTGGCTGTAGAGTATAATATACATATTGTATATAATTTGTATAAATTGTGTTACAAGTATTTTATATTAATTACTTAACATCTACAATATTATTATAATTCCGAATTTTTGGAGCTATTGGTCCGAATTAAAAAACAGTGCTGGATAGCCCATTAGTAAGCTATATGTAAGGGTTATTCAAAATTGTATAAAATAATAATAATACATTTTTATTCAAGTAATGTACATTATACTAGACAAGAAATCTTAGTTATCGCGAATGAAGTCACGAGCACGGCTAGTTTATAATAAAGTCTCCAAACACTCTAATTTTAAAATATTCAATATTAGTATAACCCGACTACGTAAATTAGATAAGCCTATATTAACCGGGGAGTTATTGCGAAACTTTTGACATTATTTTTTCAATAAAATCGGAGAAGCCGAAAGATAACGTAACTTTGGTTGCCATCCATGGATCAACATCGGCAACTTAGGAAAATTAAAAAAATTTAAACGTGAATACGAGTATTTTGACATTTAAACTTTTTTAATCGAGTTTTAAAAAGGTCAAACGTCAAAATGACAGACGATTTCAAGAAACTGGAAAGACACCGTAGTAATCGGGGGCAGTACGTAGGCCCATAATTATTGGAATAAAATCAACAAACATACCTACATAAATTCATAGACTACCAAATCATTACCCTTTTTTATTTTGCCGTATTCGAGTAAAAAGCAGGGATGAAATGGATATGAATTTTCGGCTACGGATATGGATTTTAAAATATTTCGGATTATCCGTTTGTTTCGGATAATTTCGGTTACGGATATTAATTTGGGTTTCTATTTTACGTTATGGATATTTTTTATATCGGATATCCGATAGTTTCGGTTACGGTTACATAGCACCCTTACATCCCTGATAAAAAGTATAGAATTTTCTCAAACTACTATTGACCTATTATATGCAACGAAAAATAAAACGAAACTACTATATGCAACGATGTTTAAGAGCTGTTACGAGTTTTATTTACTTAGTAATAAAAATGCTCGACCCACATGTTGAGATAATATTTAAAAATATTGCAACAGAAGGTAAGCCGATTGCCTTCGTTCTGAGCCAACTACAACTATACTGTATGACGAATCAATATTACCAAATTCTTAATCTCCCGTATTTATCCAATTTTAACGCGTTTTATGCTTTAGACGTTAAGAAGATTATTTT
Source organism: Celastrina argiolus (assembly GCA_905187575.2). NCBI lineage: Eukaryota > Metazoa > Arthropoda > Insecta > Lepidoptera > Lycaenidae > Celastrina > Celastrina argiolus. The sequence goes on from LR994585.1 coordinate 2,437,833, forward strand.
TATTTAATAGGCTTTCGTAACCCATACAAGCCTTGATGGGGCCTCTGTGTGGTCTGGTTAGGGGATAAAAACCTCCTCACCTGGAAGAGGCTGCACTATAACAGGCACCCGCCGGCGGAGTCGCGGTGTGTGCTCACGCGATCCCGTGGCCGGCAAGGCTGGTACAAAGAGTAGGTACCGCCGAGTTTTTAGTGAGTAGGGGCTGCACCCATTATTAGGGAGCAGCAGAGACTCATATACCCAAAGATAGGATCCCCATCCCTTGTGGGATGCTCAAAAGCATTTTCTCGGCGATAAAACAATGGCTTTCGTAACACGGTATGGCTTGCTTTAAACTTATAAAAATATGAAATGCGGCCAATTAATTAGCATAAAATAATTAGTCTAATTCTATCCGCCACTTGATAATCCATCAGGAGCACGATTCTCGTTTTTACCGATAGGTCTGTCCCGCTCATGCAAATGAGATTTAGCGCGCGTGCGAGCGGGATATACTAATATTCTAACTTTTTTCCACTGCCCGAGAATCGTGCTCGGCCCTAATTCTCATTAACTTTAACAATGCTTGGTGAAACACGGCCTTAAACTGTTTGTTTGCTCAACGAAGTGGGTCAGCTAGTCATTTATAATATATATTTTACAAAACTTAAATCTTTTAAAACTTATCCTAATTCTTATTTTAGACTAGCTGTGCCCGCGACTTCGTTCGCGTGGTGTTTGTTTGACTTAAACCGTTTATGCAGCGCATGCAACGAAAGTCCCCAAATGTAAATTGTTTGTTTAAACGCGCTAATGTCCCGTATATGACGCCCAACACCGCGACGACCGACGCCGCGACGCCCGACGCCGCAACGCCCAACGTCGTGGAGCCGACGCCCGACGCCGCGGTGCCCGCCGCCGCGACGCCCGACGCCGCGACGCCCGACGCTGCGACGCCCGACGCCGCGACGCCCGACGCCGCGACGCCCGACGCCGCGACGCCCGACGCCGCGACGCCTGACGCCGCGACGCCCGACGCCGCGACGCCCAACGTCACGACGCCGACGCCTGACGCCGCGACGCCCAACGTCGTGACGCCGACACCCAACGCCGCGACGCCCAACGTCACGTCGCGACGCCGACGGACGCCACGACGCCCAACGCCGCGACTCCCGCCGCGACGCCCGACGCCGTGACGCCCAAGGTCACGACGCCCGACGCCGCGACGCCCGACGCCGCGACGCCTAACGTAGCGACGCCCGACGCCACGACGCCCAACGTCGCGACGCCCGACGCCACGACGCCCAACGTCGCGACGCCCGACGCCGCGACGCCGACGCCCGACGCCTGACGCCGCGACGCCCGACGCCGCGACGCCGACGCCCGACGCCTGACGCCGCGACGCCCGACGCCGCGACGCCGACGCCCGACGCTGCGACGCCCGACGCAGCGACGCCCGACGCCATAACGCCCAACATCGCGACGCCGACGCCCGACGCCGCGACGCCCAACGTCGCGACGCTGACGCCCTACATCGCGACGCCCGAAGCCCGACGCCGCAACGCCCGACGTCGCGACGCCGACGGATGCCGCGACGCCTAACGTCACGACGCCTGACGCCGCGACGCCCGACGCCGCGACGCCCGACGCCATAACGCCCAACGTCGCGACGCCGACGCCCGACGCCGCGACGCTTAACGTCGCGACGCTGACGCCCTACATCGCGACGCCCGACGCCGCAACGCCCGACGTCGCGACGCCGACCGATGCCGCGACGCCAAACGTCACGACGCCGACGCCCGACGTCGACTTTCAATCCGACGTTGCGCTGCTGGCGCCGACCTCCAAATTTTTCGGCGTCGGCGGTCTACTCTCGGTGCGCAATTCCAACTCGCACTTGCCCGGTTTTTTATTTATTAATTACCATATGCTTGCAGTATAAACGATGTCGAAATTTCCAAACGTATATCTTCAAAGACTAAGTAGTAGTGGTATTACATTAATATTTAAAATCGGTTCATAAACGACGAAGATATCTACGAACAAACATAAAAAAAACATATATTTACGAATTGAGAAACCACCTCCTATTTTGGAAGTCGGTTAAAAATATTATGTTGATTATTTCATGTTACAATCTACCTTTGTGCGTACGTTGAGTAGTTTGGCTGAAATACCGTCAAATAGGTAGTTACAATTTTTTGAAGATCCCACGGGAACCCTTTCGTTTTTCGGGATAATAATTTCTAATAATGCTCTTCAGGTCATAAGCTACCTGCCTGCCAAATTTCATTTAAATACGTTGAGTAGTTTGGCTGAAATATCGTCAAATAGGTAGCTACAATTTTTTGAAGATCCCACGGGAACCGTTTCGTTTTTCGGGATAATAATTTCCTATAATGCTCTTCAGGTCGTAAGCTACCTGCCTGCCAAATTTCATTTCATTCCATACAGTGGTTTTAGCGTGATGCGACGACAAACATTCCCATATGGACAGACAGACAGACAGACAGACAGACAGACAGACAGACAGACAGACAGACATTTTTTTCAAAAATGTTATTTTTAGGTTCTGTGGCTTATAAAGACCCCCTTTTTTTAATTTACACTTAAATATTCTTAATGTACAGACATGACCCCTCTATAGATTTATTATATGTATATAGATTTTGCTCATCTTTCTGCGTAATGAGTAAAAAAGTGAATGACCATTCAGTAACCCAATTGTATGTATTTTCGTAATGTAATTCGTTGTGCATTCAGGATGAACGTAGAAACTGTATCCGTCGGACCGCGGACGCAACAGCCTGTTGCAAGTATTGACATGACTTTTAAGTTTTATTAACTAGATGTTCCCGCGACGTCGCGTGCGCAACATATTCCGCGGGATTCGGGAACCACCAAAAAGAAGGTTCTCAATTCAGTCGGATTTTTATAAGTTTTTATGTATGTACATTGTACACCGTTTAAGCTGATAATATTAATGATCCGATTTGCGTGATTCTATTCGATGCAAAATAGCTGCAAATAGCAGTTCCCTAAAAATGTTGCATAGTTTGGCCCAGTAGTTTGTATTCTATGAACAGTTTTGTTTAGTTATGAATACATATTTTCGTTTTACGATGAAGTGTATGGATGATGTAGTTACAGTACGGTTAAGTAGGGAGTATCTTACTTTCGCATTTATAATTAACCCTCTACACAAAAAGGAGGTGGTGTTATAAAATATATGGAGTGTGCAGCTATGTGTGTCAGTCTGTCTGTAGCATTATAGCTACCAAAGGGATGAACTGATTTATCCTACAGTACTTTATTTTAGAAGAGACACTAAAAAGTAAAAAAATATTAAAAAACGACGTTACTACCCCGACTTAAAAAAGAAAATTAATTGTGACTACATTATAAAAAATAATTGCTGAGTGTGAAAATTACTTCACTATTTTAAGTTTTTGCTAATTTTTTAAACTTTTTTATATATGATGGCATGCTCCGGTCGGCGCGATACCCCTTTCTCGCCGTATCAGCCTTAAAAAATTATAAAATCTCAAATGACTAAATGTTTGTTTATATTGTAAATGTACAAATACATTTACATGAACACAATTCTTCGATCATATAACTAAGGACTAAGGCTTAAATAAATTTACCCCACTATGTAACAAATGAATGCGCTTGTAAGAAATGTAGAGCAGTTCCATCGGCCTCTTAACATTCTTAGTTCTTACGTAAATGTCCATTCCAACAGGTACGGTATACCGTTTTCAACGACGTAATGAACGTTAAAAATAGTTATAATTGGTCTTACCACTGGGCTTATAACATTTCAATTTGGTATGGTAGTAATTAAGAATTATCTGACTTACTATTTGTCCCGATAAAGTACAGTGTTACCATTTTTGCCAATGGTCATTACAACATTAGTTACTGTTACATAATGCTATACCATTATGAATTAGGTTTAAAACAATGTAATGTCAAATATGACATTTGGTAATGATGATATTAGTCCTCCCAAAGAGGTTATAAGAGCAGTACCTATGTACCTAGTTTTAATATTACAATTAGTAATAAGCACAATACTATTAAATATCCCAGTGTATTATTTGACGTATGAAGGGACCCTAATGTATGCTGTGGCATCGTAACATGGTGTTAGAAGAAGTAAAAGAAAAAATGAATCAAGAAGAGGGTACATCGAAAAGCGGCGAAAAAAGATTATTCAAGATCTACTGGGTGCAACAATGACGACAATGGCTGCAAACGGAGTACAGAAGCTGGAAATTTCGACGGAAGTCATCAACAATAATGCTGAAAATTTCAAAAAATGGACTCAATCGTTCGAAATATAATTGCTGTCATCGGACATGGAGAAGACAGAAGACAAAAGAAAAATTGCTATTATGCTACACTCTATGGACAAAAAAGCTCTAAATATCTTCAACTCCTTCAATTTGGACCTAAGCAGTTCTTGTTATGCATGCATGGAACTCTTAAAACACGGCTTCTAGCGAACAATAAAGGAAACCTAAATAGTACTGGTTCAGATACATCGAACATAGGTTCAGATGATACATGGTAAAGTAACAAGATAAGTACAGCAGGATTACTCCCGAGTCCCGACACAATCAAGAGTCGAATCAGTTCGATCTCAACGGTTTTTGGAATTTTATTTGGTGGATTACTTTGAAACTAATGGGAAAAAGAAAATCGTTGTATCGTTTTTTGTACTCCCGACCATATCAATCGACTGAGAATCAAAATCTAAGTTTGGAGAGTAAGGCCCCTGATCATAATAAATCGATGTAGAGAACAGAGGTTCAAATCCAATTTAATTTAAACTTGAGATTATATTAAATTAAAGTGTTATATTTTAAGCGTGATACACAACCATGACATAATTTGGTAGATTTTAATCGTTTTATGTTCGTTTATATTAATTATCTATACTAATATTATAAAGCGGAAGAGTTTGTTTGTTTGTTTGTTTAAACGCGCTAATCTCAGGAACTACTGGTCCGATTTGAAAAATTCTTTTTTTGTTAGATAGTCCATTTATAGATAAAGGCTTTAGGCTATATAACATCACGCTGCGACCAATAGGAGCGAAGCGTCAGTGAGAAATGTTGCAAAAACGGGGATAATTATTCACATTTGGGGACTTTCGTTGCGTGCGCTGCATAAACGGTTTAAGTCACTCAAAAACCACGCGAAAAAAGTCGCAGGGCACTGCTAGATAAGAATGCTGGGCTAGTGAAGTAGTGACCGTGAAAACACCGCACGCGGTCCGCCATTCAACTTCAGTCGCTACTTAGTTCCGAGACAATCCGTACGCGTTTTACTTGGTATTACGAAAGTTAATGCGCCTTCTTTGGAAGTTTAAAAATGACGATATACAGCAAAATAGTTCAAATTATTTTGGCCAGTGCCCATTGAATTACAAGGATTTGCAAGGATTTCGCTGATTTTATGGTTGGTATGATATTATATTTTTAATTTATTAATTAAGTACAAATTATAATCGTAATAATTTTTAGGATTTAAAATATCTGAAAACATCTTTATGACTTTTAATATTTTTTTTGGTTATTTTTAAAAGTTCTGACTTCAGACCCAAGTCATTGCTGACGAAACGTAAACCTATCGTAATTTTCTAAATATGTGCATTAATTTAATTGAGTAATAGAATGTCCTGACTTTTTCTTTAAAGTCCATTGAAGGTTCTTCTAGCATTAAAAATTTTGTCCATTAAATCCTGACTTCTGCTGTTTTGTAACCAAGAGTTAGGTATTTTTGTTTTGGGGTTATTTTTGTAAAAACTATTGAATTTTTTATTGATAAGATATAGGTTATTATATCTGATTATATATATGGACGCTTCACACCACGTAGATTTGGCCCCGTGGTCCGTATCCGAAGAACTTGTGTTACAGGTACCAGACAACGGAAATATATTTAATACCTTTTGTGATTTGTAATATTTAAGATTTGTATTATATTATACACATCCATGAAAATGAAATGAAAATGAAAATTCTTTTATTTCCAAATAGGTTAGTTACTTACACTTTTAGAATTGTCCTACATGATGACCTACCACCGGTTCGGGGACTAACCCGGCGAGAAGAACCGGCGTAAGAAACTCGCTCGGAGCCACCTTTTAGCAAAAAGATGGGAAAATTGTTCTTTTAAAAAAAAAAATATATATAGCAATGTTATAACTTAAATAAATTACAATTACATGGACCAGGAACATTGAAAACTTTTTATTCCCTCGGTGGGATTCGAATTTCGAACCCGTGACCTCCGAACCTGCTGCGCTACAGAGGTCGTCAAACATTTGCGAGCCTGTACTAAATTTTAAAGCGATTAAAAAAAATTTACAGTAAAGATGCAGGTTCAAAAAAACTAAAACAATCCATGATGGTTGTCCATATTGTGATGAGCTTTAGGGAAAACTTCGTACAAAGTGTCGAAATAATAAACAAACATGTAAAATGACAAAAAACTTACTACATAACCCTTACGTCGCCTGACACACTTGACGGATTTTAAAATTGTACCTTCTTAGACTTCAAGAGCCCCTGAGTCGGCCGTAAGATGACCTAGGCATATGAAGGGATTATCTAGGTCCAGTAGAAGAGAATAATCGGTATTGTTACGGAGTAATGAGCGTCGACGTACTATCTTTTGGAAGCCGCGTATTATAAAATCAAATTAAAACCAAACCGAGCTAATATAAAAAAGCGTTATTACGAGATACTACTCGTACGAGTATAACATAGAGTGAAATAAAACCATGTTACTCGTCTCCAACAGCGATCTTCGTTCGTATTACAAACTATAATTTAAATTACTGATTTTACATAATGTTATGATCATAGGTAACAAATATTATATTATGTATCATAATTATTATACAAGTTATTTTCTATGCAATCATAAATTATAGTTACTGATTCTAAAACCAATCAATAACTGACCTTGCTATTGATAATTTGAATAAAACATGTAAGACAAATGACTTACATACGTGTGCCAAACATATTATGTAGTATTAATTTGTCTTATGTCGGGTTTCTATCTTTAAGAAAAGAAAGATCGGTTATTGTAACTCGCCCTAACTCTCTGTTTATATTTTACTAAGTTCGCTACTATTAGAAAATTGCCGGTATATTCAAGTTTGCGGTGACCCTGACCTGACGTATTTGCTGTAAGGTCACAATATTTCGTATCTTGCGAGGTCCCTACATATAGTACGATAATAATTTATAACCCTCGTGTCTAATCCAAGGCTCCCATCACCCATGTAGAGTCCATTTCGTGAAATATTAAACATAATAAATATTGGAATTTGGAGGTTAGCATCACACTAATATTATAAAGTCGAAAGTTTGTTAGTGTTTGTTACTTCTTCACGTCTAAACGGCTGGAGGGACTTTAGTCTAATTTAACTAATAATTGAAAAAAAAAAATTTCTTTGGGCATGTCATAGGAAAGATAGATTTAACATTCCGTCGAGTGATCACAGCGCCGTGTCTAGGGGATTTTACGGAATGGACCCTATCTCCCAAGGTCCCTTTTTTAGATGTCGCAAGGAAAATGCATTACGCATCCTCCAGGGAGGGTCCCCTAAAGGTATGTGGGACTTCCGGCTCGTTACGGCCGGGTTACCCACTGAAACTACTTGCGGATTGCTATCAGCAGTTATGTTGGGTGGAGTTCCCTGGATATGTCAAAACACACTCCCTCTTTAGGGACCGAACTTCCATCCAATTAAGAGAGCGCTCCGGCAAACTGAAGCGCTCTCCTGACAAAGTCGAGGAGGTTGCATACATCTCCCGAGGTCCCTACATGCAGTATGTCGATGGCAACCCTTGTGTCTAGTCCAAGGTCCAACGTCCTATGACCTACGCAGCGATGTAGTAGGTACATACCGCATTGTGTCGCCGAACAATGACACACTTAACGACGCCATTATTTTCGTGCTTTTTTAAAATAATTACTACCTTTATAGCTATTATTTATTGTTGGCTCACAATTAATTATTAGCTGGAAATTCTCACGATTTTTGTGGTTTTTACTATGGTACAGAGTAGGTACAGCCAGTTCCAACAATAATAATATCCATGGACGCTTCACACCACGGCCATCAGCTGTATTATCATATATCTATCTATGGCTATCAGGCACTTTGAAATCTTTTTTCTCAAAAAATATTATAACTACATCGGATATAAAAAGTTCAGTCTATATAACTTTAAGACATGCTTATAATAACTTTTCTCATTCTCGAATTAGTTTTTTCGTCAATAATTAAACAAAAAGGTTTTTACTGTTTACAATATATGTTTCTTAATTCGCAAGAATAACAAAAAAGCAAAAATATATTTTTTATAAAAAAATACATTTTTTGAATGAGAAAAGGTAGTTCATATATAGTTCTATTATATAGTTGTTCTAGTTACACTCAGTATAAGTTTAACGAAGTAGTCATAATATATTGTTATTTAAGATTTTGTTATATCATATGGATGTCTAATGTTCGTCCATGACCCAGGGGCCAGGCACATTGTCAACTATTTGTTTCCTCTACGTTAACCGCGACCTCCGGTTATACCGACGCGACGTACTAACGACCATACATACATCACGCATACGACAACCATTATTTTTATTTTTTACTTGACTTTGACTTTGAACGAGCCACAGAAGTCGTTAAATAATTTTAAATGGCAAAATGTTTGTCGTACGTTAGGTTATAATAGGTACACTGACCATTTTAAGACCTGGGCCCTGATTCATGATGCATAGGATTGAGCCCTGATTCAAGATGCATTGAGAAATATATGGAATTTGACATATTAAGCTTCGCTAAATGACGAGCGAATTCGTATGTAATCGATTGTCAGATGTATTGGCGCTGTCGTGCTTTTCATACAATTATTATTCCTTTAAATGTAAAGGAATAATAATTGTATGAAAAGTAATGACTTTACGGAACTTTTAAATGTTCCTGCATAGGCTAATTCTATTGGCACCGTCAAGCTATTCATACAATTATTATTCAATATGAGCAAAATTCTATAAAAATCGGTCGTGCTGTTAGAAGTCTTTTTTATGTAATAAGTACCACCGTTATCTTTTCCGAATTTCGAAAAATATTATTCGAAAATTATATTACGTATATTTTTTATTATCTAGGTGTTTCACCAAGTAATGTTAAAGTTAACGCCTTGTTAAAATACCATGCCATCTCATTCATTGACAGGAAATACGAGGGGGATAACATGATATTTAACATGGCGTTAACTTTAACATTGCTTGGTGAAACACGGCCTAAAATGTTTATAGTACATACGATATTCACATAAAAATAGTAAGGTGCGTTCCCGTTTAAGTCTTTTATATTAAAAATATTATTTCAATTGATTTACAGTAAAAGTACCTAGCTATAGGTATTTAAATGGTTTATTTTTATAGATAATAGGTAAGTATATCTTATAGGCTTCCATTTGCTGGTAGAAACTATATGTTGCCCGCGACTTTGTATGCGCAAAATAAAATTTCGCGAGAACGGTTTTTGCGCTGGAAGAATTGAAAGAATTTTTTGGTTCAAAATGAATGATGTCCTTTTTTTTTAAATTATTTCAGTTACAATAATATGTACAAACTTTTGCCGCGCGTTTATAATATTCGTAGGTGACAGTGGCGTGGGGTTACTATATTGTGGGAAGGGAGGGTATAGAAGCCCATGCCTATTGATTTCACTTAACCCTTACCTTTGGAGGACCCGAATCCAAAGATCCAAGTTATTCCTCTATAAAAACATCTTACCGCGTCAATGAAATTTGCACATGTATACTATCTATACTAATATTATAAAGCGGAAGAGTTTGTTTGTTTAAACGCGCTAATCTTAGAAACTACTGGTCCGATTAAAAAAAATATTTTTTGTTGGATAGTCCATTTATAGAAGAAGGCTTAAGCTATATAACATTACGCTGCGACCAATAGTAGCGAAGCGTCAGTGAGAAATGTTGCAAAAACGGAGAAAATTATTTACATTTGGGGACTTTCGTTGCGTGCGCTGCAAAAACGGCACTCAAAAACCACGCGAACGAAGTCGCGGGCACAGCTAGTTACTAATAATAGCCAATAACATTATAACAGTTAAAGCCGTTATTAAAGTATTAACATTGCACCACGAATGCATTTGAAAATATTGACGTAATAACCGGTACGTCGTTATAATGAGTAAGAAGTCGCAGCGGACTGATGATGAGGAATTTTGCAACAGCAGAATTAGAACGTTCTGTACTTGGACTGGAATTTCTTTATTTAGGTTCTAGGTAGCCGATTGCCTGACAGTCAACCGGATTTAGCGCAACAATTACAACCCTAACTAGGCTCAATAAAGTTCATATTGCTTTAATAATTAATTTTGTATTAAACCTTACTTGATAAATTCATCTTGTATGTAAAACCTTCGCATTTAATAGTACCTACTCGGTCATCGACGTGTCTAGTAGAAACATTATTTTGCAATGAACAATTATTGGGATGATTACTTGTTTTTTTTTATAAGGAAATCCAAGAAAAGCTAACGCATACCTAGTAGACATTACGTTCGAAATGAAGTCGCACACAATGCTTGTTTATGTCCCCCGTTCCTAAATGTAAAGAAAAATAAAGAATTTGATAATGGCCGTGTTCGTTGGCGTTTGTGTGCCACCGTATACATTTCGTGACCGTCCTATAAAAAGTATGTCATAAATTCGATTATTTAAATTCAAAATTAAATTAATGCACGATAGTGATGATGGAACCATTTGCTGCAAAATGGGTGTATATATGCGTGATGAGCATAATATACTAGCTGACCAGTGCCTACTTTATTGAGCATAGAAGCAGTTTGTGATGAACCGTTTAAACCTTCCCGGGACTTCTAAAAATATTTCAAGACTAAAAATAGCCGAATCGGTTTAGCCGTTCACGAGTTTTAGCGAAACTAACGAACAGCAATTTTAATATTAATCAACACCCATGTTCATGTATACAGGCTATAATATTAATGAGTGATAATACTTTAGGATGCGTATTTGCCTCCTATGTAGAGTTATACTGTGAAAGTACCAGCGATAAAAGAAAACTTCTCTAAATGACTATCGAATTCGTTTGTCACTTAGCGAAGTTTATGTAAAATCCTTCTAAAACTTCGTAAGTCATAATAGCAATGGGATCTTACTACAGATTCCCTAAGACCAGCAGGCTACACAATGAATAGGTAATCATGTGAAAATGACAGATTCCAAATTCAAATCGAATATTTTATTTATTTTTAATTGTAACAGTATTTATGGCCAGACTAAGTACATTCAAAATCCATGTCATAATAAAATCTAAAATTATTAAGTATTTTTACTCTACTAAAAAGATGTAGTTTTTTAGATACGAGGAGAAGGTATAGCGCCGAATTATTACCCATACTGAGCCTTGTTTACATTTAGACCATCGGAACAGAGTAGTGAAAGTGGTGGAGTGCGAAGGTCGGAGTATGAATGTCAGCGGTCGCGGCCCTGAGCACCTGATGCCAGCTGATAGTATCGCGGTCAGTGACCTGTTCCGAGCTGTTTCCAAATGTTAAGCAAGAGCCTTTTCCTACTTAATTACTACTTACCATGTCTGCTTCCTGAAAGATGCAAGAGAAATTGAAAATAAAGACTTGTATTAAGTTTATAACCTATAATAATTATATTTTACCGTCCCACTGGGTTATGAGAGTAAAAGAAAGATAAAGATAAGATACAGATAAAGACTTATTTATTCCAAGAAATTGGTTACATATTTTGTTACATTATTTATTTATTTTTTCGCAATTTCAGTCCATATGGACATGGAAATATTTTAATGACATATTACTAAAAGTCTAAAAGATATATCTTATTAAATTAATACTTAATTAAAAAATAATAATAATAATATTGTCCCTATATAATCATCTTAACCCCTTACATATTATTTACCTTTCAACACCACATAGTATATTATTGCTAATTCTTAATATTACATTAAGTCAACCTGCCTGAAGAGATAGTGTGTATTGCGCGCACACTTGGGCACTTTAAAATAACTCCTGCGTAGCTGGCCTGGTTTCAATGAAATCGGCTACCGACACCGAAATAGGTGAGGGGAGCTATTATTATTATTATTATAATAATTGAAGACATGAATAGATGAAGATGATATGCAGCAAAATTCTAATTTCGAGAAAATAGAGTTCAAACTATCACTTGAACATTTTAGAGTAGGTCGTAAAGTATTAAGTACATTTATCTAAAGATCCGTCTCTAGAATAATACTTAATACGTTAGTATACTTACTACATATCCTAAAATGTTTAAAGTGACTCAGTAAACTCAATTTTCTGGGTATTTAAAAATTGCAACATATCACCTTAAATTTAGTACAATAATCTAAAGATCCGTCTCTACAATAGTACTTAATTCGTTACTAGACTTACTACATATCTTAAAATGATTAAGTGATGTTGAAGATCCGTCTCTAGAATAGTACTTAATTCGTTACTAGACTTACTACATATCTTAAAATGTTTAAATGACGGATTAAACAAAATTTTCTGGGTATTTAAAAATTGCAACATATCACCTTCATCCATGTATTCAATTATTTAAGAACTAATATAACAATAACGTTCACGTCAATTTGGTCCTATGTAAAGTATCCGAAGAACTATTTACTTCGGCAGAATTTTAACTTAGAACCCACGATCTTCGGCTTTTGCATCGATGCGATAACTAGGCCTTCGAATATAATAGCCTATGTTACCCGGACCATTGTTACGAATCATTTGGAAAGTAGATTATGTCCCGATTTCTCCAACGCATGTTAGTTTTAACGGCTTGTTAAAATACCATGCCTTCTCATTCATTGATAGGAATTTCGTGAGGAACAACATTATATTTAACGAAGAATTAACTTTAACATAGCTTGGTGAAACACGCCCTATCAAGAACAGAAAAGTAGAGAATCAAGTACTACGGGATATGTGATATGTGGTTGACATATTATATTATTAGACATCTCTTTCTTCCCCAATAGCGAGTATCGAAACTCGTAGGAAAAATAAGAATCAAATAATATGTCTTCTTCAACTGCTAATAGGTCTAATTTATTTATTACTAGCTGTGCCCGCGACTTCGTACGCGTGGAAAAATGATTTAGGGCAGTGTTATTTAATTAGGATAATATTATTCGGATACCCCGTATAAACCCGGCCACTTATTTTGTTAATTTAGTATAGGATTTAACTTCGTGGTCCATCTGTCTGTCTGTATGTCAAAACCCATTATCTCAGAAACACGTGTAGGTATCAAGCTAAAAATCATATCAGTTACTCAGGATCTATAACTTTCCCTTGAAGTTGTGAAAAAATCATAAGTAGGTACTTGTTAGCCACCGCAAACAAAAGATACAGCCGTTTATGTCGAAACTTTATATCATTTTCCACACTTTCAAGGGAATTAAAACCTAAAGGGTACTTCCCGGGAACTCAGAATCTTTAGAGATAATCAAGAAATAACATTTTAAATTAGTGCTGACAAAGGATAAATTGCGAAAACATAAAAATATTTTATTTTTTTGAACTTACACTACCGTTTTTGTCATGAATGTTTTGGGGTATTAAATTGAATCTTATATTATAAATACTCAGGTCTCTAATATCTTCAAGCTGTAATCAAATCAAAATGTATTGCGCCCTCGGTGCGCAAGTCCAACTCGCACTTGACCAGTTTTTATTTATTTATATTATTATTACTAACTTACGCTAACAAATATGTAGGTACATAGTACATACAGTACTTATCACAAAGGACTTTACAGCAAAAGTACCTACTAACTGATTTTATCCAAAAAACTTTCGTAATAAAGAAAGTCAAGAAAAAAAACTTAGATTGTCCCTACCTAGTATAAAAACTAAGAAATAAAAATATCAAGAAATACATAAATCTAAGTTATATTGACCTAACTTTTTTACTTTAACTATTAACATATTGTGTACATCAAAATTCTATTTATTGGGTATGTAATATTAGTAGTATAATAGTTTACTTGAAAACAAACTATACTACGCCTATACAAAAATAATTGTTGTATTTACAAACCCTAAATAATATAAATAAATAAATATCACTTTTATCGAATGCCATTCTCTCCCGGTACGTTCGCTGCGAATAAAATTTGAAGCAGCGCGCGGCTCCCGGCCCCGGCGCGCTTCCTACAAAAGTCCAGCAAATAGGACATCATGTTTTTAAATTGTCATAACTTTTTTATTTATAAACCGATTTACATGAAACAAACACTAAATGTTAAGTGAAGCTTGCCGCAATATATTAGTAAAAAGTACATTTACGTCGGATAAGCCGTTTCTGAGATTAGCGTGCACAAACCCACAGACAAACAGACAAACAGACAAACAGATAAACAGACAAACAGACAAAAATTCCAAAAATCATTGTTTTGGGTACTATTGTGTATAATGTAGGGCTACTGCTGCAGCCTCAACATTAACACAAGTAGAAAAGATGTATGATATATAATTGATAAGTCAGAACGATCGGGGATGATAAATAAAACCGTCCCGGTTGAATGCTGAATGATAACTACTTTATTAAATGAAAATTATGATACAATTTGCACGCGCGTATAACACACGGCGACATGTATAGAAAATGCTTACTGTGCTAATATTATTTCCAAGTACGGTTAGCAACAACCCGTACATCCTGCGCCCCCCGAAAGTAGGCGAGGTTGATTTAAATGATAAACTACATGATACGAATAAAATGATAAAATCACCTTATATAAAAGGATATAAAAAATGTAAAATTAAACAAACTTTTGATATCAAAAAGTGAGATAGGTAAAAATGTTGTACTTATATAAAACAAAAATATAACTCTATCTCTATCTGCAACCTAAAATTATTTTATGAACTAGTATTTTATTGTCTCTAGTCATTCAATGCACTTAATCGAACGGAACGACTAAACATAGGAGAAGTGCTTTTATCGAGACTTAACACTGATTGTCTAATTTCACTAGACATTTTTTGAACATTAGGGACACTCGAAAACACTTCACTAATTTCTTTTTTATTCGGTACTTTCACTTGCACATCACTAACGCTAACACTGCGCTGGACTCCTGAGCCAGCGGAGAGGGCGGGGGCGGCGTCGGGGTCGCGCGTGCCGCGGGACGCCTCCCCGCCGCGCGCGCCGGCCTGCTGGCGCCTCCGACGAAGCCATCGGAACAAGATGACACCGCCGATGATAACAAATAGGCTGACTATGACGTATCCCAGAGCATAATGATGGACATCGTGCACTCGCAGCTCGCCACTAGATTGTTCCCTAATTTCTGATATCTCCGTTTTCAAAACTTCCCATTCACCTTCATGGTTTTCTAATTTCGGCATATCGATAGATGAAGTGTTAATGATATTATTCAAGACAGAGGACTGGGGTATTTCGAGCTTTTGGTTGATATCCAACCTGTTGCTATATATGTTATGAGAATATATTGTAAAATCATTACCCTTCATGATACACAAAGGACCTAAGCGAATGACTCCGCTGCCTATCAGTACCTGTGACGTAATACCAGCTGGGCAAATCAGCCGGACAGTGCATTGTTCGCAACAGGTGTATAGCCACTCGTTATCTGCATGTAACTTAATCCAGCTCTCTTTGCAACTGGATACTTGCGACTTGCATAGCGGTAGGTCAGTGCCGCCGTCCACTATGTTGACATCACAAATTGATTGTTTAATCTTCGTAGTATAAACAGGGCTATTAAGAAAGCATAAAACTTTCTCTGATGATAAATGACGACACAACTGAAGATCCGAGTCTGATAAAAATACGAGTGAATCCTTGTTGATATTAAATCCAATATATGAATATTTCGAAATTAACTGATAATACTTCTCATCTTTCTTCTTAGGTATGCTTATGATCTTGTCAAGTTCAAAAATTTCACTGTTTAATATAGGGATCTTTACTTCAGCGATAAGAAATTTATCCGTGACTCTCGCAGCAACTCTCAGTAGCTTATACAGCTGAATGATATTAGACCCGTCCGTCGGGAGCACGAGTTCCCTTTGTAAACGACCTGATATTATATTAATTTGATTTTGCAGCTGTTGCGGTGATAAAAAATTCGTATTGATATGACCTTGATTTATATCGGTGAGAGTATTAATAAGCGTTTCTTGAATACGTCTTAAGTTGGATATGATAATGTGGGCAGCCAAGGACGAAAAAGTGATATAGGTAGAACGTGACGAATACTGCTTAACTTGATAAACCTCGGCAGCTAAGTCCTTGATATGATTCTCGATGAGATTAAATTGTTTTTGCATGATATTCTCGTGTCTCTTCAATATATTAAACTCTGCCTCTATGATAACTGTTTGATTACGTAGAAGAGTTTGCAAATGGTTTTCATTTTGTTGAATATGCTCGATGTCTTGCTGATACTGCGTGGCGAACCTTTCGTCTAGGACACCAAATAATGAATTAGCAATGTAACCAACGCCATTAATTAATCCTCTCTTTTGTCTTCTGTTTAATTGATTTTTCAGCAGCTGATTAAAGTGATCTATTTCATCAAGCTCATGTTCCAGTTGTAAGGTGACAGTTTGATAATCTTTTGATGAACCACTCTCTTCGATGTGCGATACATAATTTTTAATGTTATCAAAGCTCTGCCAATATGTAGACATGTTATAATAAATAACAAGAGTCCATTCGTCTCTAATATGTTGCAGGTCCGCGATTTTGTCAAAATAGATGCTTTGATTGGTATTTACCGGCGTGATAATAAAATCCTTTTGAGTTTGTTGCCAACTCGGTGATAAAAATAATGATATAAACATAAAAAATGTCATAAAAAAGTTTTTCAAATTGATTCGACGCGGACGATGAGACCTCGTGTGAGTTGACTCTGGAGCTGATGACGTCTCCTGATTGATAATTGCTGAGGCCCGGTCTTCTACTTCTCCGGGGACTAAAGGAACTAGCTTGATAACTGGTCTTTTTATAATATTATTTTTAGTTTTCAGTGATACTATCCTGACTTGTCCATCTCTACCCGGGTGAAGTTCTTGCACCCGGCCCATAGCCCATTTACCTGCAGGTAAGTTTTCATCCTTAATTAACACAATGTCATTAATGCTAATATTCTTTCCTTCCTTCTTCCATTTAGATCTAACCTGTAGCTGTTGCAAATAATCTGATGACCAACATTTCCAAAATTGCTTATTGATAGACTGAACGAGCTGCCATCTCTTTGATAAACACATAGACTCAGGTTCCGTTTGAGGTTTGGTGAGCATCGAACCACCAATCAAAAAGTGTCCCGGAGTCAAAACGGGATCCTCTGGGTTTTCAGTTAGAGCGCAGAGTGGCCTCGAGTTCAAGCAGGCTTCAACTTGATGTAAGACGGTGATAAATTCCTCGTATGTGAGTTTCTGCTCGCCAATAACTCGCTTGATATGAAACTTTAAACTTTTTACAGCCGCTTCCCACAAGCCTCCAGCATGAGGATGAGAAGGAGCATTAAAGTGCCACTCTACTTTCATTTCAGTGATATTGTCAAAGAAATCCTGGTTGATGGTAGCTACAATTTCTTGATACTCTTTTTTAAGAAGTTTGCTAGCGCCTATAAAATTAGTTCCGTTATCACTATAGACGTGAGATGGAACTCCACGCCGTGAACAAAATCTCCGGAATGCAGCTAGGAACGATGGTGTGCTCAAATCCGATACCAGCTCTAGATGAACTGCTTTTGTTGATAAACATATGAAAACTGCAATGTAGCCTTTGGTCGTTCGTACGCCTCGACCTTTATTCAATTTCAGGTCTACATGCCCGGTGAAGTCAACTCCAGTATGGGTGAAAGGTCTAGAAGGAACCACTCTAGGCTGAGGTAAGTCTGCCATAATTGGTTGATACTTGTATTGGCTAAATCGACGACATTTAACACAGCGCCTCAACTCCCTCTTAACAGTAGACATTCCACTAATAATCCAATAATTATTTCTGATATAAGCTAGAGTAAGTCGTGCTCCACCATGTAACGTAGTGATATGTGCTTGATGTATGATAAGAGAAGTAAATCTACTATGACTACTTAGTATGATAGGGTGCTTCGCGGTCCAGCTGATATGTGAATACTTCAACCGGCCGCCAACTCTCAAAAGTCCATTTTCGTCAATAAAAGGATTTAAATTTGATAGTTTACTATTCCGATGAACATGATTTTTTGATATGATAAATGCTAAATCTTCGCTAAATTCTATAGCTTGAATAGTTTTAATGATAATATTATAAGCATTGTTCATTTCCACGAGTGTCAACGATTTTGCTGTATTGGATTGTTTCTGAGTTCGAGTGATGAAACGTAACACCCATGATACAGTTCTTACTATAAAAGTTACAGAACTGTGATTATTCAACATTTCTAATATAAATGACACCTTATGACAATGTAAAGCTGCGTTTACACTGCGAGTAACATTTTTTATTTCTAATTCAGGTTCTGCATATGAGGGTTGGGTAATCTGGTCAGACTCAAAAGTAGTAAGCCATTCTGGCCCTTCCCACCACAAGCGAAAGTCTGCCAATTTCTTAACTGATATCCCTCTCGTGGCACAATCTGCTGGATTTGATTCTGAGTGTACATAATTCCAGTTTGTCGCAGGTACAAGTTCTTTAATTTGTTGCACCCTGTTCGCAACAAATTGTTTCCATCTTGATGGCTCTCCATGAATCCACCCTAAAACTATCATCGAATCAGTCCATGCGTAAATATCAACATTTGTGCTCGGCAGTATGCTTTTAATTTTATTGATGAGTTGTGATAAAAGTAGTGCACCGGATAACTCAAGTCGAGGTAGCGATAACTTCTTGCTAAGTGGCGCTAACTTAGTCTTAGCCGCTATTAACCGCGATGTGTGCTCGCCCTTATAGTCTGTAGTGACACAATACACAGCACAGGCGTATGCTTTCGCTGATGCGTCGCTAAATCCATGTATTTGATACTTATGTTGAAGGTTACCAATGCATCGTGATATTTTAATATTGTTGATATTTATAAAATCTGTTCGTAATTCTGTCCATTCTTCTATGATATTACATGATAATTTTTCATCCCACGACTCCACTGTGACCCATGCTTTTTGGAATAACAACTTAGCCCTAATTGATAAAGGTGATATCCATCCGATCGGGTCAAATAATTTCGAAATATCTGATAACAATTCCCGCTTAGTATGATGTTTATGCTGAGTTTCAAATTGATAATCATACGTAAATGTATCTGATGATGGGTTCCACTTAAGACCTAAGGTCTTACGGGATTCTGAGCAACGAAATTCATACGGGTTATTTAACTGATCACATGGCAAGTCCTGTAGAAGCTGTTTTTCGTTGCTGGACCATTTGCGTAGATTCATGCCAGCTCCGCGTAAGATGTTTATCAATTGCTTCTGTGTTTCTTTCGCTGTTTCGAGATCGTTACAGCCTCCCAAATAATCATCCATATAATAACTTCTTTTCAAGGCCACGGCACCTAAGGGATACTTGTCAGCATCATCCATGGCAAGCTGCTTCAACGTCCTCATTGCTAGAAACGGTGCCGCCTTAGTGCCGTACGTCACAGTGGTGAGTCGGTAATTTTGAAGTGGTGCGTCGCAAGAGCTTCTCCAAACCACTGATTGAAGATTTTGATGACATTCTTGGACTAGAATTCTTCGGAACATTTTCTGCACGTCAGCTGTCATCACATATTTATACTGGCGCCAGGATATGATAAGAGCCTGCAGATCGGCTTGTAAATTTGGGCCTTGCTCCATCAGATCATTTAAACTCAGACCTGATGTCGTTTTGGATGATCCATTAAAGACAACCCTTAACTTGGTAGAAGTTGAGTTTAAATTAAGTACGCCGTGATGGGGAAAATAATATGATGGACCCTCACTATACTTCGTATATGGAACCATGTCTCCTAGTTCTTCATATTCTTTCATGAAGTCTTTATAGCTGTACGAATATGTTTGATTGTGAGCCATTTTCCTCTCCAACTGATAAAATTGAGCAACTGCTTTCGGACGTGATGAACCAAGTTTTTCTTCGAAATTTGGTTTCATAGGAAGACATACTTCGTACATTCCGTTCTCCAAGCGTTTAGTAGTAGAAGCATATAAGTCCTCACAAAACTGTTCACCGGCTGATAGTGATGATGAATTCGGTATGGAGATCTCTTCCATTTCCCAATAGGTTGATAAATCTGATACATTATTAAGAACCACGTGGCAGTTAAATGTTTTAA
Organism: Celastrina argiolus; assembly: GCA_905187575.2. Taxonomy (NCBI): domain Eukaryota; kingdom Metazoa; phylum Arthropoda; class Insecta; order Lepidoptera; family Lycaenidae; genus Celastrina; species Celastrina argiolus. Next base: position 2,458,224 of record LR994585.1, read on the forward strand.
CATTACCAGACAAAATCCAGCCTAGCCTAGTCTGCTGCGCAATGGGAGCCTGTGGTGGCCCCTTGATAAGTCCGTTCATTAAAATTTGAGAATACACGCTGGCATCCAATAATAAATCAATCGAGCGCGAAATATTATAATCTGGATCTGCTAAGTTTACATGCTGCAAGTGTGACCATGATTTTTTGATAAAAGAAATATTCGGTAGGTTATTGATAACTCGTGATATGATCATAGCTTGAGTCGTAAAGCTATAGTCACCATAAATAGAGTGACATTCAATTTCCATCAATCCTTTACTCTGCTTTGATCCGTAGCCTATACCTGATACTGATGCATGATATTTATGTCGTCGGAGTCCGAGCATCTGTGCCGCATTTTCTGATATCAAGGAAAGCTGAGACCCCTGATCTAAAAGCGCTCGTAGAGTTATAAGAGAGCCGTCAGCTGATGTAACCTTCAATAAAACCGTAGTCAACAAAATTTCTTCATCGTCTCCGGCGACAAAATTAACGTTATGCTGCTTTATATTTGGCTTGTTGTCATTTTGGCTACTTTCAGAACGACCTAACTTAGAATTAGAACTAGCATTATTTACAAAAGCCTCGTGCAGTAAGGAATTATGGTCACCCTGGCATTCTTTACACCGTTTAGTTGACATACACGGGTTTTCGTAATGCTTATTTAAACAATTCCTGCAAACTTGATATTTCGAAACTGTCTTTAACTTTAACGCGGGTGTCATGTTGCTGAATCGCCTGCACTGGAATAAATCATGATTAAAATAACATAATGGACATTTTGATGAACGTGTATGATAAGTTTTGCCCTGGTACTTTTCCCCACCCAGAACCCAGAACCCTCATCCCGGAACCCGCAACATGAAACCCGCAAACCCGCAACTCACAACGCTTAACCCGTGTTTCCTCTTTATAATATTAGTATAAAGAAATAATTTTAATATTGATTCCTTACAAAAATCAAATTGTCATCCATACGTCCATTACACAGCTGTCATTTGCGTTTTGTTTTTCCAAGTCTGATTCTTTTTTGCTATACCACGTTTTATAGTGACTAATGTTTTATGTCAAGTCACACAGGAACGCTGTCGAACGGAATAAATAGTATCCTATGTCCGTCTCCTGGCTCTAAGCTACCTCCTCACCAATTTTCAGCCATATCGGTAAAGCCATTCTTGAGTTATAGATAGTGTAACTAACACGACTTTCTTTTATATATATATAGATAGATAGATAGATGAGATTATTATTATTTAGGTAGAGGTAGAGGAAACTTAGTTCGAATTTTCTGCATAAACACAATAGAAACTTATTTTAATAGTCGTAACAATAATAATATAATTGAAGACCGTGTTTTTGTAGGCAGTACAGTCACCGACTGTCACTGATTGGCACATTTCAATCTTATGCTACAGCAATACAGTTCAAATTTGGTACACTAGGTTCGTCGGCGCCTGTACGTCAGTAATTGCTGATGTTCTATCTAATGACAATGGGAAAATCACTGACGTCATTGAAAACTTCAATCAACTTTGATCATAGAATGGAGTTTGCCACAAGATAAAAATATTAGGTATATTTTAGAAAAATATGTAGGTATTTAAAGCAGGGATGAAATGGATATGACATTTCGGATTCGGATACGGATATTAAATTATTTTGGACTATCCGTTTGTTTCGGATAATTTCGGTTACGGATTTTTACAATAGCAAAACTTTAATTTCGGATTTGGTTACGGTTATGTCTACTTATTAATATCGGATATCCGATAGTTTCGGTTACGGTTACGAAGCTCCCTAACATCCATGATATAAAGTTTTAATTAATATCTACTTTGTGATAGTAGTATACGTGCTTTGTTTAGAGAGCATTAGCTCTATTCTATTATATCTATCGCTATTAAATAAGCTAACAATATTCTTGATTACGTCAGCTTTTATATAAAAACTATCGAATTCAACTCATCCGTTTTGGAGCGATGACACAAAAACACACATATACATAGACGCGACAAACTTGTGACAGTCCTTTCTTCGTAGGAGTTTAAAAACATTGAACCGATCAACTAATGTTACGATATTTCTTTATTGCACGGTAAATACAGTGAAGCTTGGTTAAGTGGAATCTGCATAAGTTAGGAACCTCCATAACTGGAACTCATGCTGAGCTCCCAACATTTTGCCACTGAATTACCTCTGTTAGTGAGGACGAGGTAAGCCTCTATATTTGAGATTTGTTATTCCGATTTATCATGACAGTTGCATCTATAACTGAGACAGTAAACTTTATTATCTACTTCGTGTAAGTACGTAAGTAATTTTGAGCCTCAAACACCTTCAGTTGTAGTTTCACTTTTTTTATAAAAATCATTTACAATGTTACCTATCACGGGATTTTATTTAATGGTCGCACCTTTACTTTATAATTAAAATAACCTAAATTTTCACCTCTATCAATGGAACTCTCTGTAAATGAGACATATAATTATTTATACCTGGATATCTGAAACATCAAGTGGAATAAGTGAAACAATACTGCAGGTCCCTTAATGTCTCACTAAAGCAGTTCTCACTGTAATAGGTGATAGGGCCGGTAAGAAACCGGCTGTTAGTGGTATCCTTGCAGTTGGCTCGTTTTTTTAACCGACTTCCACACCGATTACTCTGAGGTTAATGATTCGATTTGCGTAATTTTCTTTTTTTGTTCGACGCAATATAGCTGCCATTTGTTCCCATAAAAATTTTAGATAACTTTGTATTTTTTATTTACAATAATTGGATTGGAACGGAGTGTACATATAATATAATACTGACAGAATTGCGAGCTTGAGCAATATCGTAATTTGTAACAGCTGTTACGTGGAGTACTAGTCAACAAAGGCTCGAACTCATTAGGGGCTGTCTATCATGCACTAGCCCGCGTTTCCCTACCTCAAGCCTCGCCCCGCTGAGCGCGATAGAGACAACTGCAGCCTGAACTGAAATTACCTGTTAAAATCACAAGAAATCAACGATTACGAGACCCTTGATTCCTCCTCCGAAATTTAACCGTGTGATGATTGAAATGAAATGATTACCGAAATGGTAATCATTATTACCTAAATGGTAATAATTTCATTTTAAACTAAAAAAGGCTTGAACTATGTTCGTATGTTTCGATCTTATTATTCAATGCTGTCAAATTTGTTTCCTGGTTGTTTAAACAGAGCGGAAAAATGGCCATTATTTTGGTTTTCGAATATCTCTTTAAATAGTTAATTTACGAAAGAAAGGAAAACATAGAAACGTCCTATTAGTATGCATAGATATTCAGAAAAATTTACTGTAGCTACATTATTCAGGAAGTTTATTATTTACTTTTAAGTTTGTACCAGGGAAGCAATAGTCAAAGAAAAGCATCACTTGTCTTTATTTTTTCGGAAATCGCGTAGAAAACTGAAAGCTGCTTGTATTGTAATGTGATCTCGAAAAAATGAAGATTATTTGTAGGTATAACAATAGGTATATGACATGATTATGACGCCCAAGGGCTTAATAATTATGCCAAAAAAACATCACGTAATTAATAGACGGCTCCGAAGCCGTATTAAACATATATGTTGCACGCACAACCCCCGTCAATTTTGTCGGTTTAAAAATTGACATATCCCTAAAATTGGTGTCTCAAATGTTTAACTTCTCATGTTGGTGATTTATACTGAAGTGACAAACGTTAAATGCAGTTGGCAACGGTGTTTGTATGGGGGAAAGCCGACTAGCGCAGCCAAGGGCCTAATGGGGCCCTTGGCTGCGCCAGTGGTGAGTGGTGACCGTCATGGTGTAACAACCTGCAACATTTGGCAATCCCCTTGACGGTCGGCCTTTATAATAACAGTGATCAAAAGATTTGTAACAACCAGTGTGTTAGTTAAGAACTTATGTGTACTAATCCCTTTAACAACTAATAAATATTTACTCGCCGCATAAGATATTGATGTTTTATTCTTGTCTGTCAAGTGACTTTTATAACGTATCAGACAAATGAAAACAATGTACCTATCATAGAAATAGGATATTATTATTAATCTGAGGTACCTATAGCCAATATTGATTATACATGTACAGTGTTTAATTTTATTTACTACTAGCTGTGCCCACGACTTCGTACGCGTGGAACAGTGATTTAGGGCACTTTAGTATTTTTAAATATATTTTTAGTTTATTGGCGCAACCGCTGAGAACTTTCGCTAATAGGTACAGTCGGCTGCACTAACATGGATACATCTACAAATTTGCAAAAATATGTCTACGTTTAATTTTCAAAAATATCGTCACCTTATTGCATTCAAAGCGATGTAACCAGCAAAGTGTTTCAAAATTATAAATACATTATTTTCATAATGAAGTAAACGGCAGTATTTCAGTGAATAGTATACACACTTAAATTCATAATTATGAATACGCGACAAATTTCAGTAGCATGTAACCATTGTTTATTTCATTATAATGTAAACGTTAATTTTGTGTTTCAGAAAAGGCTGGTCAAAATTTCATTACATTGCAATATGTACAATAATGAATTCTATAAATAATAGAGGTGATATATTGACGGGTATTATTATTGACGGTTATTTAAAAATCACACATACATTAGAATATTGATTATATTCTTTAGTGTAATAGGTATAACTCTGATACACGCGAATGTATATATTTCAAAGATACTTTCATCGGTTTTTATAGTCTACCCACAAACTATAATATCGTCGTATTACTGCAAAAACCGCTAATGTGCAAAAATCCCATTTTGAGAAAACTTGATTTGAATGTTTATGAATATTTTTTGTATAAAGTCGCAGACTTGTGTGTACTTATTTTATAGCATACAAAGCTTCAATAACTGTTGTTTATGACTATTTTATTAAACATACAAAATGTTTTATAAATCATCGATAATAATGTGATCAAAAATATGATATCGCGTAATTCATGTCACTTAACTGGTTTTTGCAGTAAAATTGCATTCTCGTATATATCATTAAGTAAAGTATCTAGTGCTGTATTTTTACTTTATTAAGATTTATTTTATATACAAATTAACTGAAACCTCAAAATATATAAAAAGAAATCTTAAGTTTTTTAGATATGACGCTCTTTTTGGAAACATAATCGGTTTTATCTGTACGAAATACAAAAGAAACCTGATAAATGTAGCTTAATTTTTTTTTATTCTTTATAAGTTATAATTTTATAAAGTATATACACGGCATTGATTTTGTGAATTATTTTTTTTATAGAAACAAATGTTAATTATTAAAATGAGTACGTTTATTATCAGAAACATTTTATAACATGTTATCAAACATACCAAAACCAGTTTAAATAGAGATAAAAAATGACATTATGGATAGTCATTTCTTCTGACTATTCCTCTTCATCACTAGGTTCAGATTCGGATAGTGCCGCATCTGGAACTCGATCAATAATATCATTTTCTGCCCTCAGACAGTAAAACCATCTGTGATATTCTCCAGGAATTATCCCTTTTTCACACATAATGATCAAATCCTTTTTTTTTGCTGTTGAAATTGGCATTGGTTTGTTATAAAGCTTTTCTAAATTAGGGAAACTAAACCCATTCTCAGGGGTTGGAGGGAGTTCCACAAAATTAGAGTTCGAAATGCCGCGTCTCTTAAAGGTTCTTGTACTATATCTACCAGTAGATTGTGGGGTGACCTTACGGGATGTTTGAATATCTTTAACATCGAAGTTTAAATAGTGTTCTGAAACATCGTAATTAAAAAATACTCTGTTTTCGCCTTTCATAAATTTCATTTTCTTTATCTTGACCCAATTTACTCTATTACCATTACAGTCTTTTGTTTTGCTTTTTATAATAGTTTGGGATAGATGTTTTAAGTTGTAAAATTCATGGTATTTAAATTCTTTTACATGGTATGGAGCTTTCTTAACATTCTTTTTGCCAACTTTGTATACACCTTTGGACCTTGCGGAGCCACCACCGTTAAGTACCGCCAAAGTAAGAAATTAGACATTACTTGCGCTATCGCTAGTACCTTGTGGCGTGCGCTTATCACAGGCTTTGTAACTGTCTCACTTTATCGTTTCCGTAAAAAAAGGGATGGAAGTGCAGTGTGCACTCCACACAAATCGCACTAGCGCTCGAGCGCAAATCAGTTCGTTACCCAGCGTTCCAAGCGATACCTGTGTTTTCCGTGCTTCCGAATTCTTTTTTCTTATACTACGTTGACTTGGCTTTTTTTTTGGACTCTGATTTGCTTCTTGACTTGACTGTGTATGATAATCTTAACGACGAATTAGCGCTCTTTCGGACACCGATTTAGCTTTGCGGTTAATGATGGCAACTCACCAGTACTTGCCTATTGAATACGCTGACATGCACCTGATTTATGGAAAAACGAGGTCCGTTTCAAATCGAGGCAACGTTTCATACAATGCAAGATTGGCATCAAGATTCTATTCGCAATGATATCCAAATCATAATCCAACGACACATGAAGTGATTTTAAGAGTTGTCAACGCTTATCGAGAGGGCAGGCTACCCGGAGCAATGGTCAAGCAGGGAGACCTCGAACTGTGGACGATAATGTAGTGTTAGAAGAAGTACGAGTGGAGCCAGGGACCTCTCTGCGAATAGTAGAGTTAAGATTGTCATACACAGTCAAGTCAAGAAGCAAATCAGAGTCCAAAAAAAAGCCAAGTCAACGTAGTATAAGAAAAAAGAATTCGGAAGCACGGAAAACACAGGTATCGCTTGGAACGCTGGGTAACGAACTGATTTGCGCTCGAGCGCTAGTGCGATTTGTGTGGAGTGCACATCCATCCCTTTTTTTACGGAAACGATAAAGTGAGACAGTTACAAAGCCTGTGATAAGGGCAAGCCACGATGCACGTGCGATAGCGCAAGTAATGTCTAATTTCTTACTTCGGCGGTACTTGACGGTGTCGGTTTGCGGCATCAGTAAAGTGACAAAAATGCTTCATGTTCTTGTAGTAAGATAAATGTATTATACCGTTTCTAAATCTGCATAAAATATTCAATTTAGTAGCTTTATTTGTTTTTTTCATTTCTACTAAAATTTTTTCACCACAGGTACTTAAAGTTCAAACTTCTGTTTTTTCTGACAACTGAAATCAAGATTAATGAAGTTTTTTTTCTCAAATTCACTTATTTACTAACCAAATAACACTAAGGACTACTAGAATAACTATTCCTGATTTTAATACCGACAAAAACTATTATTAAGATGGTGCCAATCCGGTGCAGTAAGAAAAAAAGTTAAAGAAAAGGGAAAATTCTCGATTTTTATTATTTCGGCAATAACTCGAAAACCGTGCAACTTTTACTGGGGTCATATTAGGCTGGTTAGGTTCCTCTTGAGTTGGCCTACCTCTGGTGTCACTGTGGCGTGGTAATTTTGGGACACCCTGTATACCAAATGATATAATAGTAAATTGTATCATTTAGCATTCCATGTCACAATTAGTTACGACTAAGACTGTGACGACAGTAAAAAAAATATAAAAAAGCGCAAATAATCTTAATTTATTTTGATTACAAAGTAATTATATAGTAAAAGTGAGCTATTTTTGATTAAATTCCATTCCCAGGAATTTAAATCAACCACCTGTCTGAGATAATTTCAATCTTAAATCTCAAAGCCGTTGCAGGTTCAAAAATAAATTAATATAAATAAGCTACGCCATGCATGATTTTATAGCGACACCGCTCCTAGGCACTTATAACAATAAAATGTGTAATTTTATTCTTCTTTAAAAAGTAGGTACCGATGTATGGGCCAGCGACAATCAAACGTTTGAAATCGTTACTTGCCGCCGCGCCGCCGCACGGCGCCAAAACCCAATCGGCTCGACAGAAACACACTCGATCACTTATGATATTATACCAGTTACGTAGTTTAACAATAACACTAGCATTCAACTTTGAGCGATTGATATACTTATAAAAACAAAAAATATTTTTACTGTAAACCAAACATTTTGCAAAAAATAACCTAAAAATAAAAACACTTTGTTATAGGTACTTATGGTTCATATCCTGGTTTCCTGTTACCATTCTAACAAGTCGTCTGCTTCTTACATTCATTTTGTTTAATTATTCCAAATATCTAACATAAATGAACAATAAATTCTAATTTATCAAAAATAAACTCCTTCACATCAAACGCAAATCGAGGCGCGTGAGTCGCGACAGAATGAAGTTAGGCACAGAATGATCAGCGTGAAGCTCGAACGCGCACTTAGACGGTTTTAGCTGTATAAAGTTTCTCTTCTATAGAAATAAGTTACAGGTAAAAACAATAAAGTTATTATGTAATTTATTGGATGTACTAATGGTAGTGTGATTAACACGAATACGGTCTGGAAAAAAGTTTTAAATATGATTGACAGTTTTTATCTGGATAAAAATCAAATAGTTAAGGAAGTATGACCTATTGCAAATACCAGGTATTGGGGCATAGGAAGTTATTTTCAGAACAAAATTTGTTATTATTAACTAAAATGTCAATGCAAAAAATTGCTATGTACCAATGAGTGGTTTTTCATGGAGATAAATCATAAATCAAAAAATAATCATCGATATTTCAGTTTTTTCTTGTGTATTGTAAGAAAAATTGAGCACTAAGTAACTATACACAAAATCTATCTTTGTAATGGATACTACTAGAGAAAAATGGGTTTTACTAGTTTGTAAAGCATAAAAAACTAATTCTAAAACTGTAATAAAAACAATTTCAAGAAAATGTCACATTAGTGGTTTTTGCAGTAATACGACGATATGATCAAAACTAAACAATGTTAATATCGTTCTATATTAGTAATATTGTAAATATAAATAATATAAACTAACACGGGCAAACATCAAACATGAAAAACATCCCATATTTTAAAATAATAAAAATTGTAGTTTTAAATGACTCCATTTGGATTACCTAAACTTAAAAACAAAAAACAAACCAAAAAAAAAAAATACTTAAAGAATATTGCGAAGTGCGAACGATGACTGTAAATTAACTCTCTTGGACAAACTCGTGAATAAATATTTCTGGTTTCGTTATCATCATATTATGTATAGTTTGAGGGTAGAAGTAAAAACCTGATAAAAACAGTCTCTGAAATATAATATTATGTTCGCGTAAAATTTCTGATCGATTGCAATAAATTGGATAATTCTTGTCTTTTCTTGTTTTTTTTTTGGTCGAAATTTTTTTTTTAACTAGCCCCTGAATAGTCAAACAGTGAATGAACTGATGACGAATTATTGCGATCTCGTCAGCTTTGAATAAAAATTAAAAAAGTATATCAAAATCGGTCCATCTATTTAGTAGTTACTAGTTACGATGCCACAAGCAAACAGACGAACATACATAAATAAACGTCAAACTTATATCATAGTGTAAGTTTATGTAGTTTGCAGACACGCAAGCTAACATTTTGTATGATAAACAAAATTAATATAATATTAAAAAATCATAGATATAGTTTGAGGGTAGAAGTAAAAACCTAACAAAAATAGTTTCGGAAATATATGTTTAGGTAAAATGCCTGATTGACTGTAATAAACTTCATCATTCTTTTCTTTTCTTTTTCTAGTCATAAAAGTAAAATTATTTTTTAAGTAATACTCGAATTGTTCAGCAGTAAGCAAATTTATTTTGTTGAATCATAGCTTTAGTGTTTTAACATGACCACGTCAGCTTTCAAACAAAAAAAAATACATCAAAATCGGTTCATCCGTTTGGGAGCTACGATGACAGACATACAAACAGACTCGAAAAATCCCTCTGTTTTTGTCGGAGGTGCAAAAAGGGATTTTTTACGAATTCAGTAGTCCAAATTTCATGTTTCTACCATTTGTAGTTACGGCTGTGCGAAAAGAAAAAGAAAAAATGAATGTATACATCTTATTGGAACATACCACGAGTACATTTTTGTGGCATTTAAAACATATTTGCAGAAAAGTGAAAAATGCTAAAATTTTATAAGTGTATCCATATTATTGATACAATTAATGTTTACATTGTAATGAAGTAAACAATGTTTACATATTATTGAAACATACCACGAGTACATTTTTGTGGCATTTAAAACATATTTGCAGAAAAGTGAAAAATGCTAAAATTTTATAAGTGTATCCATATTATTGATACAATTAATGTTTACATTGTAATGAAGTAAACAATGTTTACATATTATTGAAATTTGTCGCGTATTCATAATTATGAATTTAAATGTGCATACTATTCACTGAAATACTGCTGTTTACTTCATTATGGAAATAATGTATTCATAATTTTGAAACACTTTGCTGGTTACATCGCTTTGAATGCAATAAGGTGACGATATTTTTGAAAAACTAACGTAGACATATTTTTGCAAATTTGTAGATGTATCCATGTTAGTGCAGCCGACTGTACTTCCCAGTGCATCCCAGTGTTGATCCCGATCCAGCAAGTCACGTACCCGACCCAGTAAGACCCAGACCAAGTAAGACCCAGACAATTTTTCACGTTAATTTAGTAAAGTATTTAACTTCGATGTCCGTCTGTCTGTCTGGGTGTCAAAACTTTAACACGTGTAGGTATCAAGCTAAAAATCATATTAAAAACTCAGTTCTACTGTCCCTTCTGGCTGTGAAAAGAAACAGGCATCTTGGCCACATCTACCCAAAGATTCAGCCGTTTATATCGCTAATTTTCGTAATTTTCGACACACCAAAGGGAACCAAAACCTAAAGGGTACTTCCCGGGAATAGAAATTTGATATGAAGCAACATCTTAATGCACTATTAAAATGTTGCTTCATATCAAATTTAAACGACATAGGATAAATTGCGAAACCATAAAAATATTTTCAATTTTTTCAACTTATTACCGTTTTTGTCATTAATGTTTTGAAGTATTATTAAATTTAAACTTATATTGCAATTACTAAGGTCTTTAAAACGGAACTCTCGGTTAGACATGGGCGCAGCGGCACGCCCCGCCGAGGATCCAGCAGGCTTACTCTCGACACAACTGAGAATCGAATCAGTTCGATCTTGACGGTTTTTGGTGTTTTATTTGGTAGATTACTTTGAAATTAATTAGGATAAAGAAAACCGTTAGAACGTAACTTTTTGTACACCAAACCATATCAATCGACAGAGAATAAAAATAAACAAACGTCAATTTCTTCGGGAGTATGCGGCACGGTCGAATCTGAATTAAAATCGAATCAGTTTGGAGAGTTAGGCCCCAGCTCGGCGCGCCGATCGGCTTTAGTAGCGTTTTTTATAACCTACCCTAAGTATAATAATAATAATATAAATAAATGAAATTTTGTTTTAAACAAAATATAAAATAAAAAAAGAATAAATTTGAATGTTTGAAGCAGCGCGGTTCCCGCCGCGCTTCATACAAACGTCCAGTATTTTTTTTATCGCCGGTATCGCGCGGCGCCGCGATGCGGCGGTCGAATCACGGCGAAACGATTTTAATTTTGCTATATTATCTCCTAAACTATTAATTATACTTGCTAGGTATAAAGGGCAAATATAGTCTTCATGAAATGCTTAAGCCAACTAACGTATTAAAAATGATAAGGATTAATACCGTGATGGTATAAATAGTTTACCAAAAACCGCTTAATTGCCCGTTTTTTTAGATTATCGCGAAAGGCTTTCTTTTAATAATACAGTTAATTAAGTTGATTTATACAATAAATGATAATTTATTTCAATTTGTGAAGCAAGTTCAAAAATACAATTTTTATATTATTATGACACTGTGGAAACACTCTTCTCAGAAAAAAAAATCTGTTAGTTAGGTACTTATTTCAAGTTCTAATCTACTTTAGTGCCACATTCTATTGCTTTGCGTCACTGTGTAAGCGATCCCCCCGCGCCCCCCGCATGAACCGTTCGTCCGCAGCCCGCGCGCGCGAAATTCCTCCGACTTGCTTCCAATTTATCGTCACTGCTCGGCTCCTATGTATCGTAGCGTTATGTTATATAGCCTATAACCTGCCCAGGAATATGGGCTACAATCGTACCAAGTTTGGTTAAAATCCCTTCAGTAGTTTTTGTTCCCATCGCGCACATACAGACAGACAGACAGACAGACAGACAGACAGACAGACAGACAGACAAAAATTTTACTAATTGCATTTTTGGCATCAGTATCGATCGCCAATCATCCTCCAATATGTATTTTGAAAAAATATTCAATGTACAGAATTGAACTCTCTACAGTTTTATTATAAGTATAGATTAAATATTGGGTGTAATAAAAAAAACTAAAACCCGACTTCTACAAAAATTGATCTAAAAAGGCTGAAACAAGAAAATAATTCAATTTGAAATCCAGAAATGCATAGGTACAAAAATCGTTCGATGCCGATAGCGGGTGCGACCACGGCTCTACCATGACCATTTTTGTACCTTTGCATATCTGGATTTCAAATTGAATTATTTTCTTGGTTTAGCCTTTTTAGACCCCTTTTTGCGAAGTCGGGTTATAGTCTTTTTAACTTTTATTTTATTCTGTCGCAAGAATAACGAAAAAACAAAAAAAAGATACTTTTGTAAAAAAAAAAAATTAAAAATACATTTCTAGAATGAGAAAAGGTAGTATTTAAATCGTATCTCAAAGTTATAGTGACTGTTCTTTTTACACCCTGTACATATAGGATGGGAGAGGGTAAGTCTACACTAGTGCCAATATTATAAAGCGGAAAGGTTTGTTTGCACTTTGCATTGCAAGTAGTATAGATTCGCCGGTTCTGGCTCAAGAGCCAGAACCGGCGGATCTTAGCCGACTACAGGCGTTGGTCAACTAAAAAAAAAAAAAAAAAAAAAAAAAAAAAAAAAAAAAAAAAAAAAAAAAAAAAGTTTGGTGTCAAAATAGGGGTTTTCCGCTACGCCCGATCGATAGCAAGCATTCCCATGGCGCTATATCTCACCGTTCCTGACTTACGATATGATCTAATAAACTCATTAGTATTTATCTACTCCACTAATGACATTCCTCATTCATTACTATTGTCCTATTGTTCTATGTCAAGCCCTTGTTCACTGAGTATTGGGCAGGTTATTTGAATGATTTCATTAAATAAAAAACTTATAATTTTATTGCAATTGTTTTATTTTATGTATAACTTTCTTAATAATACACAGTGTTAATTACACAACAATCCAACGTGATGTTCATATTTCAAAAACAAGACTGAAACATCATATGCAATAACATATCATTTTTCAAAGTATCTCTACTATTAAATTCGCTTATAAAATAACTCTTTCATTAAATCTTAAAACAAGATTTGAACATCATATTCAAAAACAAATCATTCCTGAGTGTATCGCTGCCAAATTCATTTTGAAAGTCTTTCAATGACTTGTTTTTAAATTTATATAGTAAGTATAATCATTTTGTAACCGAACATTATTAAAACGCCATTTCCTTGCATTTCTGTCCAAAAACATTTTATGCATATAATAAACAACATTCCTTTGGTATGTTTCCAAATAATTGAAGTCGAGATTTAAAAAAAAATTTGGGTTTAATTTCGAATAAAATCTTTTATTTCAAAATAACTCTTTCATTAAATCTTAAAACAAGATTTGAACATCATATTCAAAATCTTAAAACAAGATTTGAACATCATATTCAAAAACAAATCATTTCTGAGTGTATCGCTGCGTTCAAAAACATTTTATGCATATAATAAACAACATTCCTTTGGTATATTTCCAAATAATTGAAGTCGAGATTAAAATAAAAAAACTCGGGTTTAATTTCGAATAAATATTTTATTTCAAAATAACTCTTTCATTAAATCTTAAAACAAGATTTGAACCTCATATTCAAAAACAAATCATTTCTGAGTGTATCGCTGCGTCCAAAAACATTTTATGCATATAATAAACAACATTCCTTTGGTATGTTTCCAAATAATTGAAGTCGAGATTAAAAAAAAAAACTCGGGTTTAATTTCGAATAAATCTTTTATTTCAAAATAACTCTTTCATTAAATCTTAAAACAAGATTTGAACCTCATATTCAAAAACAAATCATTTCTGAGTGTATCGCTGCGTCCAAAAACATTTTATGCATATAATAAACAACATTACTTTGGTATGTTTCCAAATAATTGAAGTCGAGATTAAAAAAAAACTCGGGTTTAATTTCGAATAAATCTTTTATTTCAAAATAACTCTTTCATTAAATTTTAAAACAAGATTTGAACCTCATATTCAAAAACAAATCATTTCTGAGTGTATCGCTGCGTCCAAAAACATTTTATGCATATAATAAACAACATTCCTTTGGTATGTTTCCAAATAATTGAAGTCGAGATTAAAAAAAAAACTCGGGTTTAATTTCGAATAAAATCTTTTATTTCAAAATAACTCTTTCATTAAATCTTAAAACAAGATTTGAACATCATATTCAAAAACAAATCATTTCTGAGTGTATCGCTGCGTCCAAAAACATTTTATGCATATAATAAACAACATTCCTTTGGTATGTTTCCAAATAATTGAAGTCGAGATTTAAAAAAAAAACTCGGGTTTAATTTCGAATAAAATCTTTTATTTCAAAATAACTCTTTCATTAAATCTTAAAACAAGATTTGAACATCATATTCAAAAACAAATCATTTCTGAGTGTATCGCTGCCAAATTTATTTTGAAAGTCTTATATTATTTAACACATTCAAATTATTTTACGGAGTGAGAATTTAATAATAATTATACATAGGTATATAATACAATATGTACTATCTTAGCTACTATAGTCAGCAGTTACATTGCGATTTTTATCAATTTCAATAACATTATCGAACTCTGCATAAACAACGCAATTGATCGTTTGAGTCAGAGCAGATTCAAAGACGAGGTATAAGAAAACAATGAATATTTTTTTTCTTTTTAAACAGTTTTAATGGTTCTTAAACATTACAATACAATGGCGGTAAGAAAAAAAAATCTCATATTCTTTTTATAATATAAAATATACAAAGATTAATAAAACACAATACTAAATAATAATAAAAAAAAAAAAAAAAAAAAAACATGATTACATAATCTTATATAATAATATTTAACTAAATAAGTACATTTTTTTTTACAGTTCTCTATTTATAATGACCCCATGCCAACATATCGATCTGATTTGGTAATATGTAGCGCTTAGTGTCTTCGTATGACAAAGAATTTTATTAATTTCCTGAGTAAATATTGTATGTTTTATTGATCTAAACCTATGCATGGTATGGTTTTGAATATTTTTATTGAAAAGACAAGATTCATAATTTTCTAATTCTAACTTTTTTGTAACACTAAAAGTTCACACCCTTGGCTTTTGCGATAGACTTTTTTATCTACTGTAAATGCACACATTTTCGATCGGAGTCCTACAAATTCTTCTAAAATATTTTCATCTTTAAAATACCCTAACTTTTTTTTGTTTATTCTAGGATAACCAAATAAATTCTCGGATCGATAATCTAATGTATCAAACCTTAACATCAAATCAGGTTTGAGTTCTTCATATAAATTATTAGTAAAAAATTAGTATATAAAACTATCAATATCAGTATACAATAATTTCGTTTTCTCACCAAACTTTTTCAAAACATAATCATAATGGAATTCATACATGAGTGTTTTTGAAATATCTAAAATGCAAAACCCTAGGTAAATGGCTTTATTATGTACAATTTTTGTTTTCCGTAATTGAACTGCTACTAAATTTTCTGAAAATATTGACATACTGTGGAATTCTGGTTTTGCTATTAAGTCTTGTGCTCCTAAAGACTTACCTTGATTTTCCCAATAGGTTACAAGCTTTACATTTACTCTTTTTTCAATGTTTTCCATAGTTTTTCCAAAAACTGAATTACTCATAAGTTTATAAAAATCTTTTTCAAAATCTGATGATGCCTTTGTTCTTAGTTTAGTATTTAAATCAATATATTTTTGTAGCCAAGGATTTTGATTACATTTTAAAACTCTGTGAACCTTTTGTAGTTCAATGCCTAACTTAAGACATTGTTTCAAATTTCTATAGTGAATTATTCAAATTTGGAACTAACTTAACATTTTTCGTATTACCTATACAAATATTTTCAGGACATAGAGGTAAATCGGAGTGCAAATCGTGAAGTTTATCAGGATATTTTCTTGCAAAATGAAACCATATTCACATGTATCAGGAATATCAAAGTCGATGTCAGGATCCACCCACTCAAATCCGTCTACAAGATGGTATTGAGACATTGCCCAACCATATAGATTATTTGCATCAAAGTATGTAAGAAAAGATTTTGATTTTATTTTATCATAACCAGTCATATACTGGTTATTTGTCTTAGCATATATAGTGCTACATTGTGATATGCCACCACGAATACCTGCTCGGATGAACGCTATTTTATCAAATTCAATTTTAGTATACTTCAACATAGCATCCCAACTTAAGCCAGGTGCAGTATAATAGTATGCTGGATCTAATTTATAAGTTCTAAAACAAATATCTTTAAAATTTTCAAATATGTCTGTTAAAAGTAAAACATCAGTTTTGAAGTTTAAGTTAGAATAATAAAAAACATATTTGAACATTTGAAGTGGTTCCAAACATCTTGTGCATGATTGTAATAATGATCAGATACATTAGAATCAGTTAATGTGCTATAGAAATGGTTTTGACTAGGTAAGGATGTCACTTTTAAACTATCATAAGATGTCATGAATTCATACGGATAAACCTTTTAAACAAACAAAGTCTAGGTTGTTGGGAAAATTCATTTTGAGTGTATGAAACTGTTCATCTTAAAGATTTTTTGCCAAATTATCAAGGCTACAAGGCAAAAATTTCAGTGAATGAACAAATCTCAATTTAAACATTTCATTGTTAATAAATAAGTTTTTAGTAAAATAAATGTATCTCTCCTTGTTTTGAGGTATCAAGTCGACTTGTCCTTCAACAAAGTTGAGCGCATGAACTATAAAATGTGAGTCATAGTGACTTAAATTATGAAGAAATACTGGAACGAAATTCGGTGGCCTAAACTTTTTTGAACATAAGTCATGCGCCACACCTCTAAAATTTCCAGTACTCCTATCAAAGTCTTAAAACTTCATGTTCACCTAAAATTGTTTCACAAATACAACAAATGGAACAATCATCAATTTTTTTTTGTCTTCGTCAGTTAGAGGATAAGCAGCTTTTTGCAAGTTATTTTTACTACAAAATAATCGTATATCATTATATAATCTACTCAGGAACACATTTGCACAATCGGGTCCGCTGTAAGTTTCATATTTTGATAAAGTTTCATCATAAGAACACTTTATATAATATCCGAAACTATAAGGTTCATGCTTTTGAATGCTATTGGTATAAGACTTAGATAAATTGTTAGCACATAAATGGACTAGCTTTAGAAAAGCTTCAAAATCTGCATATATTATAAAAGGTATTTTTAAGTTTCTTTCAAAATGTTCAAACCTAAGTTTATCGTTAGATGTTGGTTCTGCAAACCAATTTTTAAATTTTTTTTTTCGCTACTTGGTAATTCGACAGTTACATGAGAACAGTAATTTTGTTGGTGATTTGATAATCTTTCACTTGTACGAAAGTATAATAAACATCCATCACAAATATAAACCATATGATGATGATTTGAAAGTTGTTTGCTTAACAAACGCGATAAACTCTTTATATAACAATAGTGACTATTTGTTCCATTTGTTATGTATAATAAATTAATATGAATGTTTTGGGACTTTTAGTAAAATACAAGGGACCTATAACATTATTTTTTTAACTTCATTATTAAATTCCAATCCGAAAACGTTAATACTTATACTAATTAAATTTTCAACTTTGTGAATATCGGTTAACTTCACCGGGAAAGATATACCATTAAAATTTAATTTATTTGCATTCATGCTGTACAGTCAAACCTCACCTCAATAAACAAATCTGTTAAAACCGTTGAACAATTAGAACAGACGGTAGGTGAGCTTGAGGATGGCCTAAATGAAGCATACCTCAGAAGCTGTCCTCTCAAAAAAACAACCAATAAACGTAACGTACCGTGGTGGAGTGGTACTCTGGCAAGTCTCAGGAAAGAGACCCGTGCTCTGTTCAACAAAGCAAAACGAGACGGGTACTGGGACGTATACAGAACCGCACTTACGAGGTTTAACAAGGAGCTGAGGAAAGCCAAATGAAGCTCTTGGAGCAAGTTCTGTGAGGAAGTTAACAACACATCGCAAACTTCCAGACTTTTTAAAATAGTATCTAAAGCTCCTTGCTCCCATCCTAGCACACTAAGGAAACCAGATGACACTTACACAAAGACGGCGGAGGACACACTAAAACTGCTTACCGAAGTGCACTTCCCCAACAGTGTCCACCTGGCTGAAAACGAAGTCTTCTACCGCACGTCAATTAAACATAGACCAACTCCGGATGACTGGAGAAGAGCTTCTACGATTTTTAAACCAGACCGAGTCAAATGGGCAATATACAGCTTCAAGCCTTTTAAGACCGGCGGTGAGGACAATATCTTTCCGGTCCTCATGCAACGAGGGAAAGAAATCATCCTCCCTCCGTTACTGAAGATATTCAGAGCGAGCTACGCGTGGGGCTACATTCCACAAACATGGACAAGGGTGAAGGTCTCTTACATACCCAAAGGGGGTGACAGAGACAAAGCTCTACCCAAGTCCTACAGACCCATAAGCCTCACCTCTTTCATGCTCAAAGCGATGGAGAAGGTTGTCAACCTGCACATAAGAGACACCTACCTCATCGAAAGACCTCTGCACGAATGACAACATGCCTATCAGAAAGGCAAATCTACCGAAACGGCTCTGATGGATTTGGTAGATCGAATAGATAGAGCTATAGAGGATAAGGAGCACTATGCTCATAGTATAAGTATTAACGTTTTCGGATTGGAATTTAATAATGAAGTTAAAAAAATAATGTTATAGGTCCCTTGTATTTTACTAAAAGTCCCAAAACATTCATATTAATTTATTATACATAACAAATGGAACAAATAGTCACTATTGTTATATAAAGAGTTTATCGCGTTTGTTAAGCAAACAACTTTCAAATCATCATCATATGGTTTATATTTGTGATGGATGTTTATTATACTTTCGTACAAGTGAAAGATTATCAAATCACCAACAAAATTACTGTTCTCATGTAACTGTCGAATTACCAAGTAGCGAAAAAAAAAATTTAAAAATTGGTTTGCAGAACCAACATCTAACGATAAACTTAGGTTTGAACATTTTGAAAGAAACTTAAAAATACCTTTTATAATATATGCAGATTTTGAAGCTTTTCTAAAGCTAGTCCATTTATGTGCTAACAATTTATCTAAGTCTTATACCAATAGCATTCAAAAGCATGAACCTTATAGTTTCGGATATTATATAAAGTGTTCTTATGATGAAACTTTATCAAAATATGAAACTTACAGCGGACCCGATTGTGCAAATGTGTTCCTGAGTAGATTATATAATGATATACGATTATTTTGTAGTAAAAATAACTTGCAAAAAGCTGCTTATCCTCTAACTGACGAAGACAAAAAAAAAATTGATGATTGTTCCATTTGTTGTATTTGTGAAACAATTTTAGGTGAACATGAAGTTTTAAGACTTTGATAGGAGTACTGGAAATTTTAGAGGTGTGGCGCATGACTTATGTTCAAAAAAGTTTATTCCACCGAATTTCGTTCCAGTATTTCTTCATAATTTAAGTCACTATGACTCACATTTTATAGTTCATGCGCTCAACTTTGTTGAAGGACAAGTCGACTTGATACCTCAAAACAAGGAGAGATACATTTATTTTACTAAAAACTTATTTATTAACAATGAAATGTTTAAATTGAGATTTGTTCATTCACTGAAATTTTTGCCTTGTAGCCTTGATAATTTGGCAAAAAATCTTTAAGATGAACAGTTTCATACACTCAAAATGAATTTTCCCAACAACCTAGACTTTGTTTGTTTAAAAGGAAAAGGTGTTTATCCGTATGAATTCATGACATCTTATGATAGTTTAAAAGTGACATCCTTACCTAGTCAAAACCATTTCTATAGCACATTAACTGATTCTAATGTATCTGATCATTATTACAATCATGCACAAGATGTTTGGAACCACTTCAAATGTTCAAATATGTTTTTTATTATTCTAACTTAAACTTCAAAACTGATGTTTTACTTTTAACAGACATATTTGAAAATTTTAAAGATATTTGTTTTAGAACTTATAAATTAGATCCAGCATACTATTATACTGCACCTGGCTTAAGTTGGGATGCTATGTTGAAGTATACTAAAATTGAATTTGATAAAATAGCGTTCATCCGAGCAGGTATTCGTGGTGGCATATCACAATGTAGCACTATATATGCTAAGACAAATAACCAGTATATGACTGGTTATGATAAAATAAAATCAAAATCTTTTCTTACATACTTTGATGCAAATAATCTATATGGTTGGGCAATGTCTCAATACCATCTTGTAGACGGATTTGAGTGGGTGGATCCTGACATCGACTTTGATATTCCTGATACATGTGAATATGGTTTCATTTTGCAAGAAAATATCCTGATAAACTTCACGATTTGCACTCCGATTTACCTCTATGTCCTGAAAATATTTGTATAGGTAATACGAAAAATGTTAAGTTAGTTCCAAATTTGAATAATTCACTATAGAAATTTGAAACAATGTCTTAAGTTAGGCATTGAACTACAAAAGGTTCACAGAGTTTTAAAATGTAATCAAAATCCTTGGCTACAAAAATATATTGATTTAAATACTAAACTAAGAACAAAGGCATCATCAGATTTTGAAAAAGATTTTTATAAACTTATGAGTAATTCAGTTTTTGGAAAAACTATGGAAAACATTGAAAAAAGAGTAAATGTAAAGCTTGTAACCTATTGGGAAAATCAAGGTAAGTCTTTAGGAGCACAAGACTTAATAGCAAAACCAGAATTCCACAGTATGTCAATATTTTCAGAAAATTTAGTAGCAGTTCAATTACGGAAAACAAAAATTGTACATAATAAAGCCATTTACCTAGGGTTTTGCATTTTAGATATTTCAAAAACACTCATGTATGAATTCCATTATGATTATGTTTTGAAAAAGTTTGGTGAGAAAACGAAATTATTGTATACTGATATTGATAGTTTTATATACTAATTTTTTACTAATAATTTATATGAAGAACTCAAACCTGATTTGATGTTAAGGTTTGATACATTAGATTATCGATCCGAGAATTTATTTGGTTATCCTAGAATAAACAAAAAAAAGTTAGGGTATTTTAAAGATGAAAATATTTTAGAAGAATTTGTAGGACTCCGATCGAAAATGTGTGCATTTACAGTAGATAAAAAAGTCTATCGCAAAAGCCAAGGGTGTGAACTTTTAGTGTTACAAAAAAGTTAGAATTAGAAAATTATGAATCTTGTCTTTTCAATAAAAATATTCAAAACCATACCATGCATAGGTTTAGATCAATAAAACATACAATATTTACTCAGGAAATTAATAAAATTCTTTGTCATACGAAGACACTAAGCGCTACATATTACCAAATCAGATCGATATGTTGGCATGGGGTCATTATAAATTGAGAGAACTGTAAAAAAAAATGTACTTATTTAGTTAAATATTATTATATAAGATTATGTAATCATGTATTTTTTTTTTTTTTTTTTTTTTTTTTATTATTTAGTATTGTGTTTTATTAATCTTTGTATATTTTATATTATAAAAAGAATATGAGATTTTTTTTTCTTACCGCCATTGTATTGTAATGTTTAAGAACCATTAAAACTGTTTAAAAAGAAAAAAAATATTCATTGTTTTCTTATACCTCGTCTTTGAATCTGCTCTGACTCAAACGATCAATTGCGTTGTTTATGCAGAGTTCGATAATGTTATTGAAATTGATAAAAATCGCAATGTAACTGCTGACTATAGTAGCTAAGATAGTACATATTGTATTATATACCTATGTATAATTATTATTAAATTCTCACTCCGTAAAATAATTTGAATGTGTTAAATAATATAAGACTTTCAAAATAAATTTGGCAGCGATACACTCAGAAATGATTTGTTTTTGAATATGATGTTCAAATCTTGTTTTAAGATTTAATGAAAGAGTTATTTTGAAATAAAAGATTTTATTCGAAATTAAACCCGAGTTTTTTTTTTAAATCTCGACTTCAATTATTTGGAAACATACCAAAGGAATGTTGTTTATTATATGCATAAAATGTTTTTGGACGCAGCGATACACTCAGAAATGATTTGTTTTTGAATATGATGTTCAAATCTTGTTTTAAGATTTAATGAAAGAGTTATTTTGAAATAAAAGATTTTATTCGAAATTAAACCCGAGTTTTTTTTTTTAATCTCGACTTCAATTATTTGGAAACATACCAAAGGAATGTTGTTTATTATATGCATAAAATGTTTTTGGACGCAGCGATACACTCAGAAATGATTTGTTTTTGAATATGAGGTTCAAATCTTGTTTTAAAATTTAATGAAAGAGTTATTTTGAAATAAAAGATTTATTCGAAATTAAACCCGAGTTTTTTTTTTAATCTCGACTTCAATTATTTGGAAACATACCAAAGGAATGTTGTTTATTATATGCATAAAATGTTTTTGGACGCAGCGATACACTCAGAAATGATTTGTTTTTGAATATGAGGTTCAAATCTTGTTTTAAGATTTAATGAAAGAGTTATTTTGAAATAAAATATTTATTCGAAATTAAACCCGAGTTTTTTTATTTTAATCTCGACTTCAATTATTTGGAAACATACCAAAGGAATGTTGTTTATTATATGCATAAAATGTTTTTGGACGCAGCGATACACTCAGAAATGATTTGTTTTTGAATATGAGGTTCAAATCTTGTTTTAAGATTTAATGAAAGAGTTATTTTGAAATAAAATATTTATTCGAAATTAAACCCGAGTTTTTTTATTTTAATCTCGACTTCAATTATTTGGAAACATACCAAAGGAATGTTGTTTATTATATGCATAAAATGTTTTTGGACGCAGCGATACACTCAGAAATGATTTGTTTTTGAATATGAGGTTCAAATCTTGTTTTAAAATTTAATGAAAGAGTTATTTTGAAATAAAAGATTTATTCGAAATTAAACCCGAGTTTTTTTTTTTAATCTCGACTTCAATTATTTGGAAACATACCAAAGGAATGTTGTTTATTATATGCATAAAATGTTTTTGGACGCAGCGATACACTCAGAAATGATTTGTTTTTGAATATGAGGTTCAAATCTTGTTTTAAGATTTAATGAAAGAGTTATTTTGAAATAAAATATTTATTCGAAATTAAACCCGAGTTTTTTTATTTTAATCTCGACTTCAATTATTTGGAAATATACCAAAGGAATGTTGTTTATTATATGCATAAAATGTTTTTGAACGCAGCGATACACTCAGAAATGATTTGTTTTTGAATATGATGTTCAAATCTTGTTTTAAGATTTTGAATATGATGTTCAAATCTTGTTTTAAGATTTTGAATATGATGTTCAAATCTTGTTTTAAGATTTAATGAAAGAGTTATTTTGAAATAAAAGATTTTATTCGAAATTAAACCCAAATTTTTTTTAAAATCTCGACTTCAATTATTTGGAAACATACCAAAGGAATGTTGTTTATTATATGCATAAAATGTTTTTGGACAGAAATGCAAGGAAATGGCGTTTTAATAATGTTCGGTTACAAAATGATTATACTTACTATATAAATTTAAAAACAAGTCATTGAAAGACTTTCAAAATGAATTTGGCAGCGATACACTCAGGAATGATTTGTTTTTGAATATGATGTTCAAATCTTGTTTTAAGATTTAATGAAAGAGTTATTTTATAAGCGAATTTAATAGTAGAGATACTTTGAAAAATGATATGTTATTGCATATGATGTTTCAGTCTTGTTTTTGAAATATGAACATCACGTTGGATTGTTGTGTAATTAACACTGTGTATTATTAAGAAAGTTATACATAAAATAAAACAATTGCAATAAAATTATAAGTTTTTTATTTAATGAAATCATTCAAATAACCTGCCCAATACTCAGTGAACAAGGGCTTGACATAGAACAATAGGACAATAGTAATGAATGAGGAATGTCATTAGTGGAGTAGATAAATGCTAATGAGTTTATTAGATCATATCGTAAGTCAGGAACGGTGAGATATAGCGCCATGGGAATGCTTGCTATCGATCGGGCGTAGCGGAAAACCCCTATTTTGACACCAAACTTTTTTTTTTTTTTTTAGTTGACCAACGCCTGTAGTCGGCTAAGATCCGCCGGTTCTGGCTCTTGAGCCAGAACCGGCGAATCTATACTACTATTGCATAAGCTTGAAAGTTGAAACTAGATCTACTTTGATGAAATTTAGCACGGATATAAAGTAGAGGGGGAAAAGGGCATAGGCTACTTTTCATCGAACCCGGATGGACTACTGAGCTACAGAGGTCGTCAAATAAGTACTTACTTTTTAATCTTTAAATCGTCTTTGCGACAACGCAACACATGCCTTCCTTATAGTGTAACCGCAGCATAATCTTAGGTAGTTAGTATCTAATACCTATACATTAGTAATCAACTACTGACGCTATAATATTCAGTCATACTTCGCGTAATTGACGACTTCCGTTAGTAACGTAATTTGTACCATGTATGTACGTTGTAGTAGTGTCAGAGTGGGTGAAGCGTGGATTTTTTAAAAATCTTTCAATAAAACCAATATTGTCCAGAAAAGATTGAAATCTTAAAAAATCTTACGTACTCCAATTGTATAGCCTGCGCACATACCCTTGTAACAAGAGTGTTAAGATAGGTGTACATCAAAACAACAAAGAGCTGGAACAAGAGCATACTTTCTTGGTAACAACAGAACAACGAGCCACAAAGCACTACTTCTATTTGATAGGGTGGGGCTATAATGAGCATTAGTCCGTTTGATGTAAACCCACCTTTACATTTATACTAATAGTGTACTTATTAATCTAACCTAACCAAACACTATAGTCTGTTACGGATGTGACATTGACTAAAAATCGATTAATTAATACACAATAATAATACTTTATTATGTTTTTAATAAGTTTTTACAATATAACACGACCGGTTTCGATTAAATCATCATCAGGTGTAAAAACGTAATAAAGTGGAAAAGTAAATAAAAGTTGTGTATATTATTGTGAACATGAATTTCCATCAAGAACCAACAGTACATTCGATCAGATTAATTAAATTAACAATTTTTATCATTTCCATAAAAATCGATTGTTTTAAATAGAAACTCTTTTTATTAAAAAATAAAATAGTTAAAGTTAATTTCCATTATGTTAATCACTAACAATGATACAAAGCGGATGAAAGAGGTTTACATAATAGAATCAACATCAACGGAATCTAAATACGAGAAAATAGAACGGCAAGTAAACGACAAACTCAAAGAAATGCGCGCGGCTGTGTTACAAAATAATTGATTTAAAAAAAAGATAATTCTAAATAAACGAGTATTAAAATAATCGATCATTTTTACATCCCTCTTGTTCAGTAGAATAAATACTAAACAAGTAAACTGTATTAAGTACTTAAGATACAACAGATAGCAGCCCCCGCCACTTGCGTAACCTGAGTGATGTTTAGGCAATTTCATACCCTGAGTTTTTACGGTTACTTAATTACTCAGAATTAGCTAACAGCCGTCGGCAAATGTCACAGCCTCAGTTTTTATTACAATATTGTAATAATTAAGTACTTAATATGAAAAAAAAATCTACATACAATGGTTTTATATTTTATTAATTATTAGACGACGCGTGGAATAAAAAGTTTAGGTTAAAAATATATATATTACCAATTTTAGGTTTATATATATAAATAGTACTTTACACCAATTAGGTTTTGAGTAGTAAATATTATATTGATTTTAGTATAAACCTAAAGACTCTTCTCAGAAGGGAATATAAATAAAACACGTTAACCCTTGAGCTCTTGTGTATTGCGACTGTATTAAGGAGTTACCAAAAATAAGGGCCATACACAATGCATAGCGCATTTAAAGTGGTTACACTACGCTTAATACAATGTGAGCACTGTGTCCCTACAAAAAGTATCCTATGTGCGCAAAATTTAATGAAATCATCGTTCAAGTAGATTTCCCGTGAAAGCGTACCAAATAAACGAACATTCACATTTATAATATTAGTAAGAAAGGATGCAAGATTTAAAAACTACTTGTACGGTAAGTAAGTTAAGTAAGTTTTCTTCTATCAGACGACTTGCGCCCACGGATAACGGATTTTTCCCATCCGAAAGTAAATAAAATGTGACCAGCGCGGCAGCGGTGCCCTTCAATTATTTCGTTATTTCTTATTTTGTGTAATATTATAAGGAAACTTTAAAGATTTTATTTAATTTATGTTTTACTTTTTCGTTTTACTTTCTTATAAAATAGTTGAAGTAATCGCTCATTTGACCTGTAGAACCATGTTAAAACTTTTAAATGACTTATAGATTTTAATTATGTCTTTTAAATTGTTACTGTACTAGCTGTAAGTTTTTCTAATAAAACAAAAATATTAATTTTCGTGAATCATCAAAACTATAAGAGAAACTATACTACAACTATACTACTACTACTAACTACTATTTACTCTCATAAGTAATAACTAAAACGGCCACTTTAGTTATTACTTACGAGAGTAAATACAGTATAGGATTTAGAGCTGTAATTAAATGTCAATAAATTAGTTTTAATAAACTATTTACTTAAAGTTTGAACCGATTACTTTTTTTAATAAGATCTTTGTGTCGTTGTAAATTTTATTTTAAAAAGAGTGGTGCTAGTTGCGGTTATTCCTCGCCTTAAGGTGGAGGGCCTCAAGGAAATACGTTTTGAACAATTTTTTTATTACATTCCTGTTTCTTTCGACCTAAGTTAATACATAAAATACAGAATGTGAATGAAAATTTCGTTCACAACGTTACTTCCTTGCAACTGGAACGCACCTTGTCTCAACAGTTTGTGCTGTAATCTGCAATACAGATAACAGAACAAGTTTAACGAACTATGTAGTTTCTATTACAAAACGCAGTTACATCTCAAACAAATCGGCACTTTGTTCCCAAGAGCCTATTGTATAATCCAGTCATCATACTTGTGGTTTTAAACACGTTACTTTTATGTACCTATATAAGTAAGTGCAAGTTGTTTGTGTATTATTACTGTATAACATGAATTTCCACCAAGAACTTACAGTACATTCAACAATATAATATTATGTTTATTGATAATTAAATTGGTATATTCTTTGGC
Organism: Celastrina argiolus; assembly: GCA_905187575.2. Lineage (NCBI taxonomy): Eukaryota > Metazoa > Arthropoda > Insecta > Lepidoptera > Lycaenidae > Celastrina > Celastrina argiolus. The sequence continues at coordinate 2,485,716 of LR994585.1, forward strand.
CCAGTGCCGGATTAAGCAAGCGCGGGGCCCGTAGCAAATTCTCTAATCTGCAGGCTTACTCCCGACACAGTCGAGAACCGAATCAGTTCGATCTCAACGGCTTTTGGTGTTTTATTTGGTGGCTTACTTTAAAACTAACCAGGATAAAGAAAATCGTCAGATAGTAACTTTTTGTACCCCGACCATATCAATCGACTGAGAATCAAAATAAACATACGTCAATTTATTTGGGAATACGCGGCACGATCGAATCTGATTCAAAATCGAATCAGTTTGGAGAGCAAGGCCACAGACTTTTTGTAGAGCTAATTACCGATTGAAATTCACCACGTTTATACAAACAACTTTTTGTAGAACTTGTGCGTTTACCGTACCGAAAATAATTTTAATTGTTCACGCCAAAAATAGTCGGTAGGCTGATTTATCTCGCACCGACAGGCGTAAATTGTACAATTGTGTCTCTAGTGTATCAGCCAGCAGGTGCCGAGTTTCAGATGTGGACTGTCTTAGTAGAAAAAGTTGTAACTTTTCACGTTTGTGTGACATAAAAAAACCAACATAGCACATCTTAATAAGTTTCACTAATAAATTACGCTTACATTAGAGAGTGAGTTTAAATATATTGGTTAATCCGGCACTGCTTTCTCCTAATTTTATGTGTAGGCATTTCATAAAATACAGTATTCATCTGCACTTTTACGTCACAAGGCGGTTTTTACTTACTAATCCCTCTCTTCATAGCAAAAAGCCCAAGATCGTGTATATTCCAGATGGCGTGGCGGCTGCTGGCCACGCTGGAGGTGGCCGTCCTGGTGCTGGTGGCGGCGCTGCTGCTGTACATCACCGGCAGGCGGAAGACCCGGCGTCGGATAAGCAGTGTTATGGTGAGCGCTCTATGTGTTATGTATCTATACAGCGTGTCTCACGGTCCACATATCAAGCCGAATATAGTGTGAAGAGAAGGACGCGTAGAGATTTTTTTTTTGTTTTGTCACCTCATATAAATTACTTACCATAACGCGACAAATCGAAATTAAAGATATCCATTTTTTTTTTTGATAAATCTCAAGATAAATCCGAAAAAATATTCGATAAAATCTATGGTTTGATCAAAGAGTTCCCTCTTGCCAACTTGTATCGATAACGAGGTCATCTTAAATTATTAGTAACCAGCTGATTTTGTTTTTATTAGTTAGTTAATATTAATGTAATTCAACAGACATAAATGTCCTACAAATTGCGTGGTACGTTATCCCCGATCCTACGCTCGAAAGTTGAGATTTTTTTTATCCTTGCTAACTCTGTTAGCTACCACAATGGATAGTTCCGTCCAAGAAAGTATTGGACGTCTCATCAAAATGAAGCTACTCAAGAAAAATTTGCTTGATACTAATCAAGTGAATATAATGTATGGGGGATCCCTGATTATATGAGAACTGTGGACTTTATATAAATTCTAAGGAAATTAATACAGAGGTACCGCTGCCGCCGCGGTGCATACTTTAAACTACCTTACGCGTATGCTCGGCGGGGAATTTCGCTGCCACCGCGGTGTCCTGTTATGTTATTCTCCAGCCGAAGAGATTTCAGAAAATAATAATTTCGTCCGAATCTCACAGTAGAACTGCACCTCGTTGCTTAGTTTTGCGTCTAACAACAAAGTAGTGGTGGTGCGTAGTGCCTAGCGAGGCGTAGCAGTACCCTATTATACTCGTATGATAAGCCTACTAATTACGAAACATTCATTCTTACTGCAAGGTTATACAGGGAAATCCCTGACTAACCTTGAAAATTACTTTACAATAGGTTTTAGTTGACCTTCCTCAGGATACATATTTAACACATTTAGTTCTCCGCGATAGATGGCAGTGCGTTAAAATACTAATCCTCAGGGGGTTCAAAGTTTGCCAGGACAGCTGGTTTGATCTAATTAATTGATATTTTTCCAGATAAGCAATACAACTAGCAGCCTAGGTCGCATATTGAAACAAAAGTTAAAAGAGCAAGACTGTACCGTCCACACGTACACAGGCGCAGCGATAAGCGACGCAACTAAAGTAGACGCGCTGGTCATAGTCGGAGCGGACTCCGGCAGCGGCTTGGACGGAATCACGCGGCTGGTCACAGAAGACGTGAACAGTAATATAAGTGTAAGTAATGTGTACGATAAAATTTACATATTATTTGTGAGTTTTTTTGTTAGTTACAATTATAATATTTTAGTCTTACAAAGAAAATACAAAATCTTCTCATATTATGCAAAATTCAACGAAAATAAATTGAAATAGCATTAGATAATACGTATACAGGCTGTAATATTGATGAGTGATATATAATACTTTAGGGTGCGTATGGGTCCCGTATATAGAGTTTACTGTGAATGTACCAGCGCTGAAAAAGTTACTTTTTTTTAATTATTGTATGGGCAAATTAGGAATTTCTCAAAGAAACATGAGGGTCGAAAGTAAGTATTTTAGGGCTGGTACTTCCACAGTAAACTCTACATAGCACATACACACCCTAAAGTGTTATCACAATTTTTTTTTACACCTTGTATAAAGCTAGTATAAAAAACACCAAAATCATTAATAATGCTTAAAATGAAGAGCAATTAGCTCTTCATTTTAAGCATTATTATTATTTGTGTTAATTAAGTGTCACACAAGTTTTTATGATTATCAGAAATTGAATAAAATACTTTACAATAGAAATTATATACTGCTATTTTGATGTTAAAACTAGCAGTGTCTTATAGTACGACTAAAATCCTTCAAAATCCAAAAAAAATTAACTTCAAACTATGTGCCTGATGAGTGTTCATTAAGTGCTAGTTTACAAAGCATTAAATTTGTATGTGTTGTACTTAATTAGCACCTAATTTTAAGACTTATTATTAGTGATTCAGATTTTTTTATGCTAGCTATTCATATCGAACCTTCGAATAATATAACCTAAATTAACTAATTTTTTAACTAATTGCATGCTTTCTCTCCGTTTCCATACTTTCGATCAGGGGCCTTACTCTCCAAACTGATTCCATTTTGATTCAGATTCGATTGTGCCGCGTACTTCCCAATAAATTGACTTTTGTTTATTTTGATTCTCAGTCGATTGATTTTGTCAGGAGTACAAAAAGTTACGATCTAACGAGTTTCTTTCCTGGTTTGTTTGAAAGCAATCCACCAAATAAAATACCAAAAGCCGTTGAGATATTTAAAAAGATGTTTAAGAAATGAGTAAGCTAATATTCTCAGGTGCTGGAGAGTCTCCATCGCTACGTGCGTCATGGCGGCTGCGTCGTGTGGGCGAGCGCGGGCGCAGCGAGCGGCAGCTTCACGGGCGCGTCGCACGCCTTCGACGCCGTGCTGCGGGCCAGCCTGCAGCATGTGTGTAAGAGGTTGGTAGCGAAGGAAAGAGGAAGTGACTAGTTCATTTAAAATAATAATAACATGTGGCGCAGGCCGGTCCAAGGGAAACATTAGTTTGTGTAGATAGTTGGTAAGTAGGAATTTGGTTAAGGGTATTCAAAAGGTCAAGTTGTAAGTGAAGCTAAGTGAAGCCAAAAGGAACAAAAAAATCTGACGCTGCTGAACGTGTTACTGTACTGAAGTATGTGTATATATTCAGGAAGTTTTTTAAAATAAAATATGTGAACACAACATTTTAGAGATATGTTTAGATATTTGTGACATGCATTATCTGTTAAATCTGAGCTAATAGAACACACCCAAGCTACGTGTACAGTTTAAACTTTAAAATAAGAGGTTTTTGTTTTTTGTTGCAGCGCACATTGCGAGCCCGTGTGGGTGGGGCGACACGCTGAGGTGGAAGCGGCGGCGGACAGGGTGATCCAGTCGCTGTTCCCTTGTACCACCGAAAATAGTTTTAGATATACTTTGAGGTGATACTTATTAAAAATGCAAAATATTTACACATAATTACTACTAAACCTCGGTTTCTGAAAAAAAGAGATCTTCGATTCGTGAATTCCTAGCAAGTGAGCGAAGTTGTTGCGAGTGATGTTCACCAATGAGCGTCCAGAATCGCTTGTTAACTCAAATGTTAGCTGATCGACGATTTGATCAGCCTTTCAAAAACCGGGAGTTAGTATACGATACTCCGGTCCGATTTAATGTAATTTATTCATGACATATGGATACAAGTCCTTCAGCCGTATACATTTTGAAAAATACAATACCTTTCGATTTAATGTAATTTATAGTTGCCAAAACAAAAAATACTCAACGCGTCTTTCCACACTATATTCAGCTTGATAATTATGAACCACGAATCACCCTGGATATCACATTCAATCGGACCAGAGTATTTCTACTATCGCTGCCCCAACGCATGCCGCAAGGTCAACTAAAATAATTAGCACTATTAGTATGGTAACTAGAGCGCTTTACTACAAACAGAGCGTCCATGACCTAGTATTTTTTCGATTTCGACAGGTTCGATTCCCAGGTTGTGGCATGTCCCAATGAGACCTTTTCAGATCTCTTTTTCATTATACGGACGCTCTAACGGTGAAGGAAAACATCGTGAAGAAACGTATTCTCTGTCCAGTCATTCCTCTGGACTAGGCCGACTGTTGTCAGAATGCCATATTATGTACACGGCAACTATGCAACATTTAAAACCTGTCCCAGGCACTAAAGTATTTAAGGAGTGGTTACTTCTAAATAAATAATAAATAAAAAAGTTTTTATTCAAAATCTATACTTATAATATTATAAAGTGGAAGAGTTTGTTTGTTTAAACGCGCTAATCTCAGGAACTAATGGTCCAATTTGAAAAATTCTTTTTTTGTTGTATAGTCCATTTATAGAGTAAGGCTTTAGGCTATATAACATTACGCTGCGACCAATAGGAGCGAAGCGTCAGTGAGAAATGTTGCAAAAAACGGGGAAAATTAATTACATTTGGGAACTTTCATTGCGTGCGCTGCATAAACGGCTTCAGACACTCAAAAACCACGCGAACGAATTCGCGGGAACAGCTAGTTAAAACATGAAGTTTGTTTTTTCAAGGTCAATTTTGAAAATAAATTACAATTACCAGTTACCACTTATTTCGCTCGGAGAATACTGTATAAATCATCCAAGAAAAAATGCAAAAGCCTACTGTTTTTGTTACGAGGCTGTGATATGAACATCGTCGATCGGTCTATGTTAATACGGTCCTTACTTAGCGTAGTAAATGTTTCGGTTCTATACCTACCTACCCAGTGAGCAGTAGCGTAGCGTGTCTTGCCGTGGCCCCGTATAAGTCGTATAACATTTGTTTGGGGACCCTTATGAAGGATATAGATTTCTCACCATAGAAAAAAATCTACGTCACGTCGGGGCCCCATATAATTGATACGGCAGAAACGGCGGTAGCTACGCCCCTGCCAGTGAGGTTATTGATATTTGGATGGGAATGATAAATGATAGATAATAATATAGCTGCAAGTCGCAACACTCAACTGTAATCCCCGATTATCTTAATATTAGGTACTTTTCCTAATTGCGTCCCAATTAAAGCAATTTTAAAGAGGAATCGCGTATTATTTATGTTTTTAGTTTAAAATTATTTTCTGATTTTACAGAACTTTAGCAGAAGGTGTCGGCAACTACCTCGACCGGTGTTGGAAGATCATAACTCTACAGACGTCTTGTCAACCGCCAGTTACGTAGCACTTCGTGAAGATCCGTGTGCTAATTCAACAACGGACAGCAGAGCCTTAGTGCTTATTGTAAATTGTAATAGAGTCCTATTTTACCTTACAATGAAGGTTTTTGGCAGGATGGTGAATAGCTTTAGCGCGGCATGAACCATACCTAACAAGATTCAAGACTTTAAGTGTTTCTTTTCAAGTTATCCTAGCTATATCTTGTATATAAATTGTTAGAGAAATAAGATTTGTAAATATTTTATGTATATATAAAAGTGTTAATTAAGTATAATAATAATTGTTAAATGCTTCAAATTATTTCATTAATTAACAACCTTACCTTCATCGTATGTTAATTTTTAATTGCTCAACACAACATCCAATATTTCAATAGTTACTTATTTACCACACGAAGTTGCAAAACAAGGCACATTATTGTATTTAAGCTACCTATCGCTAGAACCGTGCTAGATCCAATGACACGGCCTCGGGCCTATATTATATTTAACGAGGCGTACTCGTGAGGCAAATCCTCAAATCCTTAGTCAGTTGATACCTGCATTGCTGACCGAGGATTTGCCTCACAAAACCGCCAGGAATAATATTAATAAAAAAAATGCACATGGTGTTGAAAATCTAACTGACGACAGCCACAAGAAAGCCATCGGCGGCCACAAACTCGTATTTTTAACCGACTTCCAAAAAAGGAGGATGATTTCAATTCGACTGTCTTTTTTAAATATAACTAGCTGTCCCGGCAAACTTCGTATTGCCTTATTAATTAATTGCTTGACATACTGACTGCAGCGCCACCTATCGGTTCCAATTGTAAATCTAAACCATTCTCGAATCTCCACGAACACACACAAAAAATTTCATCAAAATTGGTCCAGTCGTTTAGGAGGAGTTCAGTCACATACACACGCACACAAGAAATATATATATTAAGACTAGCTGTCCCGGCAAACTTCGTATTGCCTTATTAATTAATTGCTTGACATACTGACTGCAGCGCCACCTATCGGTTCCAATTGTAAATCTAAACCATTCTCGAATCTCCACGAACACACACAAAAAATTTCATCAAAATTGGTCCAGTCGTTTAGGAGGAGTTCAGTCACATACACACGCACACAAGAAATATATATATTAAGAAGATGTACATACCTATGTCGCAGTCACCTGGTTGTATAAGCTACATGATAGAATGACTAGCGCGCTCAATGAATGGTAACATTTAATTAAATGACGAGGCGGAACTCGATCAAACGGAACGGAATTTAATCAAATAGCAAATTATTCAACCAGATGTCTGCAAAGTGCGACATGCATTACGTAGTAACTAATTCTTAATCTGTGGCGACATGTACGTACACCATAGATTAGAGTAATTATTTTAAATTATTATTATTATTAAAAAATATGTTTGTTCATTATATAATTTAGTTAAATTAATATTATTAAATTCATAAAAAATAAGTGAATTAAAAAAATTAGGACGTACACATGTACACAGTACAGTGTACACCATATATACCTATTTATATTATTATACTCTATGGTGTACACATTGTTAATACTCTTACTCTTATCTATGGTGTACACGGAATATTCTGAGGAGTCCCTGAGAATGGTCCGATTTTGTATATTCTTTATCTATGGATTTGCCTGATTTTTTTATTAGAAATAGACTGCCATTTGTTCCCCTAAAAATTTTACATAGTTTGGCCCTGTAGTTTTTTACGGCCACGGAGATGGCCGGCAATCAAATCTTAGCCTAATCTCGAAGATTTAACTTTACTGACAAATAAATTTAGTTATTTTCGTAAATATGACTAGATGTTTTATATTCACGATCCGTGTAATACCTAATAAACTTTAAGGTGTAAATCACACGGCCATTCGTAACCAGAGACAAATTTAATTTCAAAACAGAAGTTTTGTTTTTAAAATATGGCAACACTTAATTATAATGTCACTCCGACGTGTGCTAACTGCTAAATAAATACCTACGTTCTTTTTGTTTTGTAATGATTTCACAAAATTAAGTTATTTTCACAATTACTATTTCGATTATGTCCAATTCCTGTTTTAATTTGTTGCGCTTAAACAAACCTACAAAATGGAAGAGGTATGTAAACTTTCAAACAATCGTAATATTAAGGTTAGACTTTTGTTGTGTCATGGGTAAATGAGAACAATACACGTTGATTTTGCAATTCTTTTTTCAGGAATCTGTCGAAAATGATTTAGAGGAACGTATGTATGCTGCTCTGCATTATGTAGACGACACGCAGCCAGAAATTACCAACCAAAATTCTTCTACACCTAATTTTGATAATGCACAGCAGAGCACCGTTCGTAGATACTGGCGTACCAACGAAAATGTCACATCTTACAACAAATCATACACCAACAAAACAAACGCGTCGTACAGTAAAGTGAACACGCCAAATGAAAAAGAAACTGATAAATCAGTGACAAAATGTAGTGAGAAACCTTCATGTGAACCAGAAGCTAAATTGTCCTTGTTTCAACTTCCGATACTATCCAACTTAAAGCCAACCATCGAAATATTAGAAACAGAAGTTAAAAGCTGCATCGTGGAATTAGAAACAAGCGATGAAGATGAAGTTGTTGAAATTGAATTGCCCCCGAAACCCACCATCACCATTGAGAGCTCAGATGAAGAGGATATTATCACAACCACAAAGTCAACAAATGAAACTGAAGCGGCAGATGTAAAATTCAAAGGTGAATTGGACAGAGTATCTAGTCCAGTGCCATCGGTTGTGTCCTCCATTTCGGATGACTTTATTCGTGGAGATTGTATAGCACTAAATATTACATCAAAAAACAATCTTTCAACTTTAGACTCCAACACACTTTATTCCGCCTTAGGTTCTGATCAGGAGCAGACACCGGCTAAGAAAAACAAAAAGAAAAGAAAAAATAAAGATGCCACATCAACACCATTGTCCACAAAATGCTCAATGCTTGATGAATGTTTTGCAACACCTAAGAGTAAAGATAAAAATAAAAAACAAAAAACTAAGTCTTATCAAGTTACAAACACTAGTATTCCGAGTGCTGATGTTTATGATTCGGACAGCAATCAGTCTACTATTGAGACAAGCAAAGGAACAAACTACAAAGTCACCGACAAAAGCATGCCCAGCACCGATGTATATGAAACTGATTCCAATCACTCTGAAAACAAAGACCCAAATAAATCAATTGATATTATGGTGAGAGATGTTGACAGCTCAGAACATTTATCAGAAACAGAGATTGTGACCACTCCAAAAAAAGTTCCTGAAAGAAGAAAGAGTATAATAGATTTAACAGAATCAAGACACAATGAAACTGTTGACATAGAGGAGAGCATTGTAATGGCTAATGTGACTGGCTTTTCTGACGACACAATGACAATAGAGAACCACTTTACTAATGAAATAGATGTGGAAAACTATCCTTCAAAATGTGGTTCAACTAAAATTCCAGCAATCTTGTGCGCGGATCTGGATTTTGACAATCTCAAAGGGAACAGGGTGTCCAAAAAACGGAGATACTCTCTAACAGCTCTGAGAGCTGAAATGGAGAAGTTTTACAATGAGAGTTGGGGCGGAGAGAACTTTAATCATCGGGAAATACAAAAAAATATGTCCAGTAAGTATGTTTATGCTATATAGGTATATATAGCCAATTATGTTTTATTTCATTATTGGAGCATTTTTAATTATAAAGAAATCTTTGTTTATAATAAGAATCAACTAAACAAGCTTGTTGACAGTTCCAAATATAATTTTTATGCTTACATTATTTTATTCTAAAATTATGTTTTTGTTATTTGACTTTTCGTTTATTTTAGGAGATAAAAGCTTGTGGGCTATAGATCCAAAAGATAGAATGCCAGCATTAGCTAAGAGGAAAACAATGTAAGTGATTTTATTAACTTTTGATTGGGTAATATTTATATTGATTGGGAAACCTTTTATCATAAAAAAATATTTTTAGTTACAATTTACCCATTTTATACTTCTTTTATATTGTTGGTCTGATGTTGTTGTTATTTATATTATCTATCATTTATATTTTATATATATTAGTCTATAAATTGTTGTGTTACATTGTATGTATTATGTAATGATTCAGAAATAATTACATTATCATATTTCCTTCCCACTAATATAAAAACTACCAAACGGATTTTGATGAAATTCGATATGGTATATTCTACAAACTGGTAGTGTCCGAATGTCTATTTTTGGCCGAAGCTTCAGTCGGACACTACAAGGTGGATTACAAATAGGCTTCTTACCACAGCAAACGGTTGTACGATTTCCGTGGGATTTCAGTTTGCGTACACATAGTAAACATCTCTAGTAAATAATTGCGTAAAATTGTTGTTGTTGTATTATGTTCTACATCAGAAATAGATTATCTAATCAAGCTGTACTTTGTAATGGTTTGCAGGTGCAACGTGTGCAACAGGGTGGGTCATCGCGACGATGCGTGCCGGTTCAAGACGCCCATCTGCCACATGTGCGGCCTGACCGGACACTACGAGCCCCGTTGTCCCAAGAAGATATGTGTTAATGTTAGTATCAGACATTAGTTTACTATATTATGCATGCAACAATATAACTCCACTGTTATGTGGGTTAACAGGAATAATTAATACTATGTATTTAAATTGATACTACTAGTATTTTTAACACTATCAAAATGTTATCTGTATGGTCACTGTCATAATTTTCATAGAATTCTCTTTTGATAAAAATATTCCTGCAAACACCACTGTTAAATTTTAGTAGTAAACTTTAACTCAACTACAGTTTTAAAAATACCCAGGAGTAATTTTAATCGTGTCCATGTGTGTGCGTATTACACAAAGATTTGAGAAGTGTTGTTGCAGTTGACAAAGATATATCTTCCTCCATGTCGTGTCTCTTACCCGGTGTCTTCGTTACTTGACACGACTGGTTCTTGCTACATTTTAAATGCCCTAAAGCACTAGATTAATTAATAATCGATTTTTTCTTATTTCCATAAAAATCGATTTCTGAAAAATCGATTTCGAAATCGATTATTTCATACACCTTCATTTTTTAAGTACTTTGATTTTCAATAGAAAAAAATGTTTTGAAGTTATTTTTCATTGTGTTATTCTGTTAGAATGAAAAAGATTTATATAATCAACATGAACCGAATCAAAATTGAAAGGCAACGGAATCAAAATCGAAATTAAATGAGAAACTCGAAAAATTCGCCTTGTATGTATTACAAAAAAATATATATTCAAAAAAATCTATTATTTTAATTTAAAAAATCAATCAAATATATTTAGAAAAAAAACATCAATTATTTTTTCCACATCCCTACACTGGACCATGGAAACGTTAAAGGTTGTTATGATTGATGAGCTATGTAGCTCAGGGGTAGAGCGCGTCAGTGCTGAAAACAGAGGACGCCCCATTACTATATCATTATTTATTATTACTTTAAATATTACATTATATTTCATTTGTGTACACCTATCGTTAACTATTGTCCTAAAACTAAGTAAAACCAAATTGTAATTAACTTACGAATGTAATTAGCAATAAGATGTTGGTATACTATTAAATAAATAAAAAATACTTGCAGTGCGGCTCGCCGAACCACGTGTACACGACGATGTGCCGCAACTGCTGCAACTGGCACTCGATCCGCTGCGCGGAGTGCGGCCAGCACGGACACCCCTCCAGCCACTGTCCTGACGTGTGGCGTAGATACCACAACACTGTGAGTGTTCTATTCTATTTAATTCTGAAAACTTATAATACAGTACTAATGGACAACCAAATTAAGCTAATCAAATTTTTTCTCGTATTGGAAAATATATTATTTTACTATTTAAATTTAATTCAGTTTATTTTTATTCCTATACCAACAAACCTTTATAACAAACATTTTAATGCTTTTCCAGCTGAGCTCTGACGTTCTTTTAGAAGAGAACAGACAAACGAAGAAGCAAAATCAAATGTTCTGCAGCGGCTGCACGCGGCGAGGGCACCTGGTGCACACCTGCCGGCTCTCTATACCCTTCGGGGAGCTGCCCATCTACTCCCCCTACGTCGTGCTCTACCGACCCACCTACAGACCCTCCCGGGAGCTCACGACCCACCCCGAACCAAATAAAAATAAACAGAAGAAAAATAATGATCCTCCCACAAATCGAACCGATCGAAATAAACGACAGTCGAAGTCGCCTATTTCGAACGAGTTCCAATGTAAAAAACGTAATCTGGGACAGTCTGAGCAGAGTCCGAGTGTCCAACAGAAGAAAAGTCACACCAAGGAAAACAAAAACAATAGCAGCGTTGAAGTCAACAAATCTAAACAGAGTTCAGACAGAAAAGACAGCGAAAGCGCGCCAGATTTCATTGCGGTCTCGTCGAGTAATCACGACAATAAAGGACAGGTTATCCAGGATAACGAGGTGTCCGACACGAGCGAAGTGATCACGTCGGCGAGAATTTACATCACCAATGAAATAGCGGACTCCCTCAAGACAAGCGAGGGAGGCGAGTGGTTGAAGCAAGCCTGTGCTAGAAATAAAATCATTGTAGAAGATACGGATAAAAACTTCTACATAAGCATAAAGGGTGCCGTAGGCAACCAGGAAGCCTTTCAAGCTGAACTTCGAGATTGGATAAAGAGCAAACAACCCAAGGAACCCCGAGTCTCCGAGAGCGATGCGAACAGCACCGCCGATATTGAGGATCAGGTGATGTGGCAAAATATACCCAAGAACAGAAATAATGTGCTACGAAAAATCAAGGGAGCACTGGAGTCGTTGAAAGCCGACATTGGGGACCCCAAATCTCTGTACAGGGAGTTGACTTACCTGCAGAACCGACAGCAACAGCTGATGAAGCAACACGTCGTCAGCCCGAAACAGCTCTCCAACAACAGAGGCAACATTAGGTCGATGCAGAAGAAGTTGAACATGGTGTTGCTGGGCCAGGCGGGGCTCGCGGATGGTACTAAACATCTTAACGAACTGTGCTCGCTGCAGGAGAAGGTAACCAACTACAGGAACAAGAGCATCCCGATGTCCCTTCGGCAGGAGATCGGTGAACACTTTCAACCCCTGTTCTCGACGGCCAGGGACGATTATCAAGAGCTCGTCAATATATACTACAACAGAAGTCCCGTCAAGGCACTCACCAAAAGTGGAAAGAAAAAATTGAAAATTACTCCTACTATGCCCAAAAACACAGACAACCAGCAGTTCACTCCAAACAAGGGAGCTAACGCTGAGGAATCGAAAGGTGGTCAGTTATCTAAAATGAGACGTAGAATCTTCAATAATACCAAAAGCAAGCTGCTCTTTTTCAAAAACAGGTTGGAGCATACTAGACCTGCCGATTCCGCAACTTCTAATGCGAGGGGCCGGATGATAAGAGATTTGCAACGTCGTATTTCATTGTTTGACGACATGGAAAATGTCTCGAATCAAGATTTCAAGCAGTGCAAGAGAACTCAGCAGCTTGCGAAAGAGCTATTGAGAAGATTAGAGACGAGACCCGTTACCGCCCGCGACGTCATGTGAGCAACATGTACAGTGTTGCGGCGGAATTTTACTTGAAAATCTTAAAATGTACGTCGATCGTATAATAATTTTAAGAATGGTCAAGGTTTAATAAAAATAACCTAACCAAGGTATGCGCAAACTTATGTGCATATAAAATATACTAGTATAAAGCAAACAAATATCTTTTATTTTCCGTTCTCATAGCTGTTATTAGTAGGTTAGATATTAATATAAGTGTCATAACTAAACTAGTAAATACATACAACTTGTTTAGATAGACATAGAGAAACAGACAATTTCTGTGTTAAAAACTAAATATACGTTAAATCCTCATGTTCCCGATTAAATTGGTACATAATAATTTCTTCTAATCTCCCAGAAGAGGCTGTTGAATAAACAAATGAGTTTGTTTTAGACAAAATCATAAACCGCTGCCTTACAGCAAAGTAGTCACTAACGATATATTTCTAGGAAGTCCGAGTAAGAGAGATAAAAGGATATAGAAAATTAAACCAGAACTTTTCTCCTAAACTTATGAAAAAAATATAAAGTCAAAATCCATATCCGTAATCCGTGTCAAATGTCAATGTCAGATGCATGTAAAAATCGTGTTTTTAGTTGAGGCTGATTAAAATAGAATAGTTTTATTTATTTTTATTGCCTTATTCTTCCTAATTTATAGTAGAGCAAAATATATTTCTTTACTGATTTTAGATTAAGTTGGTATTTGAATGACATAAGTATTATATTCATTTATTGTGATTGAAAATGTACGCGCATTCTATTTTGCGAGTTCCTATTCCTCGTTTATACACAGTGATAGTGGTATTGTTTTGGTTTACAAAATTCATAACAGCGCGAAGGGTAATAGTACTTTATAATAATGGGGTATGGTGTATTATACAAGTTTGTAATAAATTATTTGTTCAACAGTTTAACGAAGATAGCTATTATCCTGATTTATACTACGATGGGCAACAATATGCTAACATAAACGCAGCTCTTCAAAATTTAGAACACGGTTTGTATTCTTAAAAAATATTTTAGTCATGCTTTATACCTATTGGTATTTTTTACTTTCTACTATTCTAGAACCAGAATGGGTGCCAAATTGGCCTAATCCTTCAGTGAAGTTGGGCCAAGTGTCAGGTGTAGCAGTGGATCCCGCCGGCCATGTGTTGGTCTTCCACCGGGCTGCAAATGAATGGAACGATAGGACCTTCAACCTTCACAATGTGTATCAGAACATCGGAGAACCACCAATACCTGAGCCCACAATTCTTGTCTACAATGACACTGGCGAGCTTGTTGATTCTTGGGGCCAGAACCTGTAAGTATTATTTCAGATTTCTTTTATAGATTTAAAAAAGCGAAATTGACCTTAAATATAATTCTTGTTTCTATTAAAATATCTTTAAATATAATTATTTTTATCACTTTCATTATAGATTCCACATGCCCCACGGGATCACAGTGGACATGCACGGCAATGTGTGGGTTACAGATGTGGCCCTGCATCAAGTTTTCAAGTTCATCCCCAGTGACAAAAAGGTTCCAGCAATCACCATGGGTCAGAAGTAAGTTTTTTTATTTTTTAAGTATGACTAGCCAATAGGTATGTAGCTACTTAATATGTTTTACGGTAACAAAATCTGTATTGTGTTATAAGATTTTGTTTTTTAATTAATAAATATAAAAAATAAAAAAGCTCTTTATTCTGTGAAATTAACAGTTTTTTAATATTGTATTAGATTAAATAACGTCTCTTAGCACATTGTGCCTCTCAACATAGATCTCCCCCAACGATTTCCACTGCTCTGTGGCATTTGCAACTCTCAATGGGGTTACTTTTAATTTATTACGTAACATGAATTGTTAGGAGTGGAATAGGGTTGGTTGTGTTTTATTTTTATCTTGTTTAGACCACGGTCTGCCTTTATTTTTCTTACAAAGAAGGAGGAGAGTCATTGTTTTAGATAATAAATTAATCGCACCTTAGTTTCTGTGCATGTTAGTGCAATCATGTAGGACAAGTCTATAAGTGTTCTTTAATAACCTAAAATGGAAATAAAAAGTTTTGAATTTTGAAATTTTGAGCGCTAGCCAGAGAATATAACAGTGCTAATGTTTTTAGGTTCGAACCTGGAAATGATGATCAGCACTACTGCAAGCCTACATCGGTTGCTGTCATGTCTTCTGGTGAATTTTTTGTTGCAGACGGCTATTGCAATGCCAGAATAATAAAATATGCCCCAGATGGGTCTAAGCTACTGGAGTGGGGTAAATGTAAGTATCATTTTGCATATTTGCATGTCACACTAGACTTTAAATAAAATCCTCCAAAAGCCAGCCATTTGTGCATTAGTAGTACAGATTTATTCCAATAAATATTTTACTTCAAAGTCGTAATTAGTTTGTTTGAGCTACATTTTGACGTTCGGACTTCCTTTGCGGCGAATCTTAAACATGATGCTAGTGTTAGTTTTTTCGTTTAATGTCGACTTTTTCGACCTATCAATTAAATCTGCATGACTTTGATTTTATTTAGTTCTATAAAATTGTAAAATTTAAATATATTTAAATAACAAAAAAAAAATTCGCTGCTTATTGCTAGATATCATGTATAAAAATTTTATGCTATGGATTTCGGCAAAGTAACGCCTGATTCCATTAACTATCTATACAATTGAAAAAAAAATCTAATTCATCGTTCGTGGACTGCCATATGCCATATGGCAGTCCAATTAGGGATACAGTCATGTGGAGATACTTTTAAATCTAAATTCAATGGATCGACATTGGAACCAATCATCATGAAACTTTTGCTTGGAGGTGTTAGAAGAAACATGTTGTGTTGTAGTATCGGGCACCTCCCAGTACTCGCTGCTGGTGCCGCACGCGCTGGCGCTGGCGGAGGACCGCGGGGAGCTGTGCGTGGCGAACCGCGAGCGCGGCCGCGTGTCCTGCTACAGCGCCGCCGACGGCATCTTCCGCGCCAGCTTCTCCAACTGGCTGCTGGGCCAGCGGCTGTTCAGCGTGGCCTACAGCCCGCATCACGGTGCGTATTATGTAGTATCTGGTACCCTAGTAAGAAGTCCCTCCCCTTGAGGGTTGAGCGTCTGGAGTCTCGCCACAAGATCAACTTCAGTTCCTTTGTGGTGAGAGTACCGACGCATCTTCTATCGACCTCCGAGGCGGAGGAGTTTTGCCCGACGGGTGTGGTCTACCGGAGGTTCCGGGGGAGACTCCGTAATGAAGCGCGCCGACAACACGTTTAATGTAGTTTTTAGATATTTTAAATATTATGTATGTTAGTCTTTAAGGTAAAAATATATATATAATATGGGCCTATGCAGCCTGCAATAAATGGTATTTAATTTCATTGAATTAGCCAATATTAGAGTACCAGATACTATATACCCTGTGCCGGTACCGCAATGTGTTAACATTTTTTTTGACTATGGTAATTTAAAAAAAAGGGATGATAGGCAAAAGCTGAAATTATAGGAGATGGTCTAATGCTTAAGTTGCAAAAAAAATTAAAGTTGCGAGCCCCATTCTCATAATAACTGAAACTGCATCACAATATTTTTAATGAAGCAATTTCTTTGGCTGGAATCCAACTTATTTTGTAAAAGCAATCATACCTTATATTATTACATCACTAGTGTTGCTGGTAAGGATAAAGAAATAACATACCGTAAACTAAAGGGGAGTGAAAAAAAACCTTGCATACAATTTTCTTTACGTTCATACTGCGTTGTGCTTACAATTGAATTCTTGAATCTAAGATAATATGTTCCAGGTGGGCGTCTGTACGTGGTGAACGGCGCCGGCTACCCGTCCGTGCCGGTGCGTGGCTACGTCATCGACTACGTCACGGGGCGTCTGCTGGCGACGTTCGCGCCCCCCACCGGCCTGCACTCCCCCCACGACGTGTGCGTGACGCGCGACGCCGTGTACGTCGCGGAACTCGACCGACGCGTGGTCAAGTTCATACAGCCGGAGAACGACACCGACGTGGTCACTGTGGCCGTCCCGCCCGCGAAGCCCACGGCTACTATAGGTGAGGACCTCGCTGCGTGATCATTAAATGTAATAAAGCATGGAGACTAGAGATATAGTGTCATTTCTATAAGGAAGAATCTTAAAAAGTTTCCGATGAAACTACTTAAATTATAGTTACAAAACTGGCCACAATGGCGCTAGAGTCGCAACGGTGTACGATATGAAGTTAGCAATAAGTGCTGGATTAACAATAAGCACTTCCTTTACAGTTAGGATAAAAGTGAGTTGAGTTTAGTTATATAAAACTTGTGGTATACAATTTACGTTAATGCCACCGTGGCGCCACCTTATGCATTTCGGACACATTCATGTACACTAATAAAACTCATTATCTCTAGTCTCTATCTGATAATCTATTGTATTTGTTGTATTAGACTGTTTTTGGCATGTATTTAACGCGTTACTTGTAACTGCAAACATCTTATGGCGCATCTCAATCGCCTATCTACCTATAAGAAAAGGTAGTTACATACAGTTTCCGCTGTCACTTCCTATGTCGCTATGACTTTTCTTATTGTAGGAGATAGCGTGGGAGTAAAATAATATAACTCGACGGTTAGATCAGAAGTGCATCAATTATTCCTCAAACTACGGCCGTATATACAAAATTTTACGAAAATAGAAAGATAACAATTCACAAAATATATATTTTTTTTTATTTATTTAGGAAAACAAACCGCTTCTAATACATATGATAAAAGATACAAAAAATAGCCCATATGAGCCAGTAAAGTTTTCATTATATTATATTTTACATTACAATATATAAGCATGATATGATGTGACACAGTTGTATCTTAAATAATAGGTAGATGGGTTATTGAAACGCGCTTTAAGTGGTTATCTTTTAACATGATTGATAATAAGTTTGTGAGCCACATTATCAGCCTCGGCTAACCGCGGTGTTTGGTGTAGAGGTCCGCGGCAACGTGACGAGCGTGGCGCGCGTGGGGTGGGGCGCGTGGGACGCGTGGGGCGCGTGGGGCGCCGCGGCGCTGGCGGCGGCGGCGGCGGCGGCGCTGCTGCTGGCGCTCGCCCGCGCGCGACACGCCGGTGAGTCCGGATACAGCACGCTACACGCCGACACGCGCTGATCACACACTATAGTCTAAGATCCCACGTCCGCCAGACTACCCTTATATTCTTAGTCATAAAATGTAAATGTTAAGGACTTTGTGTACAAGGTATGCCGTGGGCCAATTTTCATGTATAAAGGCAAAAGTTGAGAAGAATTGTATTTTGTGTGTGTGTATGTGTAAATGTGAATTGTGTCCACTTTACATTCTAATGAGGTAACAATATTAAATAATGAGGTATAACTATTTTTCGAATAATATAAAGATCAAAACATATAATCTCTATACAATATTTAACTTGATTAGCGTAATGTTTGAGTTTTATGCTTTGTGCGAAAGATGTAACAAATATGTGTAAACCATAAGTGTTTTTGAATTATTTACATGGACTGCATTGATGTTTGCCTAAAAGGGATATATACTTACTATACTTAAATATTATTATCACTCATCTGGGGGCACGGTAGTGCCCCCGCCAAGTTGGCCACGGCCGTACCATCCTTATCTCGAAACTTCAGGCCAACAATTCTGGCCATTTTTGGTTGTCGATAAAACTATATGCCTGCATTTTTAGATACTAATTACGCATTGTATAAACACGGTATATTTAAAATTTCATTCTATTTGAAACAGAAGTTTAAGAATTATAACTTGTCAAAGTTTCCTAATTTTGTCACTGACTCACTGACCGATCATCAAAAGTACACGGCACTTCTAGCAGACATAGAAGCTTAAAATTTGGAATAAAAGCAGCGTTTAGTGTATAAATAAAAGACACACCTAAAATTTTCGAAATTTCTGTCTAGTTATATAAACGATCTGATTTAATATGAGATAAATATTATGTATATTTGATTTCATGAGATTGCCAAGTCAATCTACTTATTTATGTAAAACATGAAAGATTTTGAATAGTATTCATTCAACAACATCTTATAGTGATCATATCATCACTATAAGATGTTGTTAGACCGACCGACTAACCCCTACTTGGCATAACATGTATCTCACAACTTTTTACGGTAGAAGAACTAGTAGCGAGACTTGGCACTATTTACAAGTTATGTTTTTGATGGGATTTATTTTACACGTTGTATAATATGTATATTGGTAGTCTGGCGAACGTGGGACCTCAGTCCATCGGGGCCATATAATCGCTATCATCATCACTGATGTCCAATTGAGGTAGGGCTCTCCCTTACACATCACGCGAGATTGGCGTACATAAAACACGTAAATTTACAAAACACTAATAATGGCCGAATCCAGAAACTCGAAATAAAGGAGTTACAGGATGTCCACAAGGACAAAATGTGATTTGAGCCTCATAATTTAATACAATAAAATATGGAATTGCATTTTCCGTATTCTGCCATTACTTATAGAATTCAATTTATACACGATAACCATTGGGATTAGTAATGTGTTTTAACAATTTCATCCTCGCCAGTTTCTCCTAGTTCCAAGTTCCTAAATCCTACACATTTTCTCAATATAAACTAGGTAACTTAAAGAAATTTAAATAATTAATTGTAATTTAGTTGTACATCACAGGACTTGGAAACAAGGCCATGATATCAATGCGAAAACGACTGTATACTTACCCACCTACGAATAAAAATATTAACTGATTAGACTCCATGTAACTTGTCTTTGTCCAAAAGTGACTTTCCGTCGTATCAGACGAAGACAGCAACATTGTGTACTATCTATCTCTCTCTCTCTCATAGTCAGCGAAGATAATATTTTTATTAGTAAGGGTGTGCGTAATATTTCACAGTGTTAATAAAAGACTAAAAACACATTCCATTCATTAGACTATTCCTTTGATGTATGAAATAGTTTGTATGTATGTAGTACAATCGCAGATATTTGACTCTTAAAATTTGTATGTTGCTAATCGCCCTAGGCAATAGTTTTTCTATAGAAATGACAGATGGTGTATGAATAACGATTATTGCCGAAAGACATTATTAAGGCCGTGGTCGTATCGTATAAAATGTATATTGTCAACTCCATATCGAATATTTTAATTTTTGTTTTGCTTCTTTTATATTATTTAAGCTCTGTGATATATCTGACTTTTGTTGTTTATTTTTTTTTTCGTTCTATGTTGAAAAAAAAGTAAACTGAACATACAATTAGTAACTTATTTATGACGTAAGAAGTTTAATGGAACATAAGTATTCCTATATTCATTTACCTTCTATATTTAGTACAAAAATGTTTTTAATAGTTTTATTTTAACTAAAAATATATTGAATACAATTTGTGCCATCGAAAAACTACAAAAGTAGTTAGACTGAAAATCATAGCAAAATCTCCTAATTTATTGTTAGTGCACAAATATTTTGGTAACACTTTCTATTATTATACCTATTCATACCTTCAAGTATGTAGGTATAATTTATACAGCATTTTTGTTTATTTCGCAATTTTGTATTATGTGTAAGTATGTACGTAATTTATGTTATTGATCTGTTGTGCTTATTTATTCAAATATATGTTTTGAAATGTTTTTTGTGTTTTTATTTTAGTTACTTTTGGTTGCTTTTGTAATATTTAGTATTAATATTTTACATAAACGATATGCACCATCCTGCAATATTTTTTTTAACGGCTAATTGGGCCACCAAACATTTCCACTGTTACATCTGTGTAGCTAGAATCGACAGTGGTAACCAATCCCAAAAACCCTTTGATATGATCTTAGGGGTGCCCGAGGGATATCCTAGATCTGTCTTGGGACCCGCAACGACATCAATCAGAAGAATAAAGGAGGAGTAGGAAGTATTCCAGTTTCCCTCCCCAACCAATGAGACAGCAAAATTGTAATGACAAAAAGTCACAATAAAAAAAAGGGGAAGCATCACAGGAATAATACAAAGGTTTATGTTTATGTCAAATCCTAACCAATGGCCATATTAGTCAGGGTTCCCCCATACATGGTTTTCACTTGATTAATAACAAGCTATTTTTCGTGAGTACCTCCATTTTGATGAGTCGCCCAAGAATTTCTTGGACGGAACTCTTGTCTGTGGTAGGTAAGCTTGTATCGATAGCGAGGTCATCTTAAATTATGAGTAAGCAGCTGATTTTCTTTTCATTACTTAGCTAATATTAATGTAATTCAACAAAAATAATTGTCCTACAAATTGCGTGATACGATATCCCGGTCCTACGCTCGAAAGTTGAGATTTTTTTAAATCCTTGCTAACTTTGTTAGCTAACACAATCGAGAGTTCCGTCCAAGAAATTCTTGGGCGACTCATCAAAATGAAGGTACTCACGAAAAATTTGCTTGATACTAATCAAGTGAAAACAATGTATGGGGTAACCCTGACTATAATACTAATTAGGTTTTAATTTTTGATTGACATTGATTCGACCCTGCCATGGCCTACCATCCTATACAATCTATCTTTAATACAAAAAAATTGCAATAGATGTCAACTACTATTAACGTTTGTAAATTATAAAATGTAAATATGCCGAATTAAGTACAAATATTTACATTAAAATAAAGATGAGCATATTTTTAAGCATAACGTCACATTATGCTAAATTCAACTCCTTAAAGATACGAAACGAATTTAGTAATTAGTGTTTTCCAATAGTGGCGCTAGATGGCGGTTTCCGGAATGTGCCTGGACCTTTTGCCAGTCGCATTGCCAGTATTAGGGTGATACCATTTTCTAGTACTAGGTCGTGTCTCTGTTATATGTCTACTTTGTGAACCTGCAATAATTAATTAGGTAAGTATGGATGGACTAGGGCACTATGCAAAATGTTTTGTTGGTGTAAAGTTTTTTGTGTAGATACGCCTTATACATACCTATTCGTTTTTTAAATTGCGTGGGACCTAAATATCAGAAGTTACGTGATAGTGATGGAAGTGGAGATGTGTTTCAGACGTTTATCGCCCTCACCCACAATTCCAAATCATAAGAGAGGTCAACATGTTAAATATTCATAAGCGAAATTTTCCACCGAGTATACAGAAAGGTAATATTTAAAATGACAAAACATAAACCAGAACATAGATTGACTATCTTTTTTGCGGTGGGTATTGACAAAATAAGCCACTGTTCAAAATTCATTTTTGGACACTATTAAGATACAAGCAAAAAGTACGAAAATCCGAACTTGATGTATCGAAGTTCCAACGCATATAAATAATTTCCGGACATAAAAAATACTTCGCAGGCGAACATGAGATATAGGCTGTTTTATATGAAAACCCCGCTTCTTGATCATAGATAGCGTTGTATTATTGGTTTGCCATTTGAGACGCAAAAGTAAAGAAAATAATAAAAGTAACTAGCTAGGTAGCTCAATTTAGTTATTATATTCTCTTTGAATTTAGACTTTACTGACCACACACACACTGCATACGTCAATATTAAATAGCAACTACGAAACGCATTTTACTAAACATGTTAAAAAAACTGGAATAGAGAGTAGAAATAAATTTTTAATTAATTCTATAGCCTGCTGGGTATTTTAGGAAAGTTTTAAAGTGAGCCTTAAATAGTGTGAATCATAAACGCACGTAGAGGCGCTGTATTCGAGAACGACAAAGTCACAGGGCCAAAGAGAATATAATCACTACGTTTTACACAGGGCAAGAAGCTTGCGATTGTGGCGGTAGGGGAGAGTGGGGTAAGACGGGGTCCTTAAGGTTTGATGGTAAATAAAATTGACCGTAAAGAGTTTTATTAATTTGTTTTAATCTTATAATCTTCTTAGATAATCAGTCTTCATTGTTAACGAGTATTTGGCAGTCTTATCAACATAATAAAATTAAAAAAAAACAAAAAGTAGAAATACACTCTCATCCCCATCATGCCCCACCCCTAGGGTAAGATGGGGTACCCCGTGGGTAAGATGGGGTACGCAGCAAACGACCATTTAGGACTGTTCACAATGTTCACAAGTGAACACGGTATCTGCATCTTCGTCGTCCACACCTGCACAGCTGCAGTGAGCCCATTTGCCGCATGCTGAACAAGCAGCCCAGCCTTCATTCGAGTCCAAATATAGGCCTTTACAATACAAACAAGGTGTATTTTCAATATCGCTGTCACTATTCTCGTTTAATGATCTATTCTTAGCCCCTTGTTTCTTCTTTGTTACTCTTTTCTTCTTTGTTGCCGGGTCTTTTTCAGATTTTTTAAGTTCCCTCAACTCTTTTTTTCTCTGTTTATCTTCTTCCGCTTGTTTCTTTTTCTTAATCGTTTCTTCTAACTCATTCTTATATGGCGAAGATGTGATCACCGCGGTTTTTCCTCGTTTTCTAGTTGAGCGAGATGTTTTTGTAGTTGCTGGAAAGGGCATTATTTGCTGCGGACTTACAACACCAAATATTGATTGCTGCGGAGTTCGTGGTCTTTCGTGTAGATCGGAGTTATCGAGCCAGTAAGAACATCCTGGTTCAGGGGTTGACATTGTATTAGGTAGCACAGTAGGTGCAGTAACCAGATTAGTGGATAGTGACGTACTCGCAGAAATACTAGCGGCAGTATCAAGTCTCGACAATGTTTCTGTTTCCACTGTTACTGGTGTCACTGCTGCATCCGTCAAAGTTGCCGCAACAGAAATGGCTTCAGATATAATTGGCGCATTCTGATTATTTGTTGCTGGTTCTGTGGATGACGATTCCATTGTCAACGAACTATTATCGCTTGCAGGTGCGTCGGATACATTAAGCTGAATATCTGTCATCAAAGACGGAGCAAAGTCGGTCTCAGAGAATACTGTTGGATCATATGGCCAAATCCCACATTTCTTAAAACCATTGACAGCTGTTGACATCGTAGACGCTTGTATGAACGCCTTTCCAAAAATTTCAGCTACTTGTCGGACAGTGACAGTCATTCCTGGGTTGCTGCGAAGCCACGCCGTGATTTGATGATCGTAGTAGGTACTTAACGGTCTCATGTAAGCAACGTCTGCAACCTGAAGACGGTGAGTAGTATGTGGTGGGAAACATAAAATGATAACGCCGTGAGTGCGTGCTTCATTTATGAGATCAATGTTCTTCGTATGAGTACTATGTCCATCCAATAATAACAAAACAGGACGCTCAGGTGTTGCTCCGCTAAATTCGACGAACTTTTTAAACCAATCTAGGAAAAGCTCTGAAGTCATCCAGCCCGAATCACTGCAAACTCCCCAAGCTCCGGGGGCAGCATTAATCATAAGTTGCGGATCCATTCTTTTTCTAGGATATACCATCATGGGTGGCATAAAATTACCACTAGCACTAAAACAGATTTCTACTGTAATAGTCGTACCTCGTTCAGCAGATGTTATGGCTCCCACTTGCTTTCTGCCCTTTCTTGCGATAATTTTTGATTTGGTTTTGGGCACAACTGAAATACCAGTTTCATCGCAGTTGTATATACGATCAGGTGTTAGATGATGTTCATCGTAAACATTGCCCAAAAAATTGAAAAACTGGTCTACCACCTGTTTATTGAAACCAGCAGCACGTGCAGCTGAGGTACTTTCAGGCTGTCTAATAGACAGTTCTGGGTGCCTTTTTAAAAATCCAAATGCCCAGTCTTTCCCGGCTTCTTCTTTTTCATTGTTAAATGGATGACGTTTGTTATTTTTTACCGCTAGTTTATAGACTAAACCTCTTAAGTCTTTCATTGTCAGTCCATAAAGCCTGCTCTCCATATCTATTATGTATTTACATAGCTCTTCCTCTTCATTATCAGTAAAAACTTGCTCTTTTGGGCCTAACGGTACCTTAAATTTAACAGTCATTGGATCATTCTTATCTAAACTTTCTCGAGCAAGCTTCACTTTTCTTTCTAAAGTTGTCTGTGGGACAGAAAATGATTTTGCTGCAAGCTTGTAGCCCATTTTTCCTTCAACCACATTTTTCACAGCATCTTTCATACTTTCTTCGGACCAATCCCCTCTACTTGTTTTTTTTTTATAATTTCTCACCATTCTAGAACAAAATACACAGTAAAATTAGACATTTATACGCCGCTAGCAAATGCTAAGGGGCAAGATGGGGTAGGTACCCCATCTTGCCCCTTAACACCTACCCCATCTTGCCCCCGCATGCCGAATCAAATTTAAAAAAATACTTAATAAAATCAATACGCAGCACAGAGAAAAACAAGTTCTTACCTGTTAGTGTAGTTATTGTCACATTTGATACCATTTAAATCAATTCCGAGGTGTTATTATTTACGTAAATTACACTCCCTATATAGTATAGAAAAATCACTAGCTATTTGTCAAAAAAAGTTTTTTCCAGAAAACAAATAAAACGCGTGGAGTCTTTGTCCGCTCACTTCGATGACTGATTGCCGTAATGGCGGCGCGACGTCAGCTGCTAAAACGATCCTGATTGGCTAATTCGTTCGCGCTCAAGATCGGTCACCCCGTCTTGCCCCGCACCCCGTCTTGCCCCACTCTCCCCTACGTATTCACACACCATCAAAGAGAAACGTCGATATTGGCGATGGGAACTGAACTAAAGTAGATAGCTACCTGTCTGACCGTGATGTAATTTCGTTATGAAGAAGAAATTGGTCGTTTGTAAAGTCTGTTTACTGACGATAACTTTACGTGACATGTAACGACATATTTATGTGGAACGACACACCGATTATAATTGAGTGGAACGGTGTTAAGCCCTTGCTGAAAAGAGACGGAAACGACAACTAGGTTTATCATGCATGCATGCATCATCAGCCTCCAGTTTCTCTTGTAGTGTTTGCGGTATGCCATTCTAGATTTCGTTTGCATTGCCACGTGCAAAACTGTACCACGACCCACGCAAGAAACACGTCGTAAATCGAATTGATGGGAAACAATTGAAACATACTACGTGTTATAGACGTGTAGGTTTTGTGATGTCTTTCTTCTAGTCGGACGCATCGCGCTTTCATTTGCACGCTCACTCAGGCGGAACGTGACATTCAGTCATGGTTTTTCTTGCATGCAGCCGTCGATTAACAGAACGTTCTCAGTTTATCACGTTGAACACTGTTCAACATCTAACTTATGTACAGGTCGCAAGGGCGGCGGGCGGCGGCGCTGGGAGTACGGGCAGAGCGAGTTCAAGCTGCGGCGGCTGCTGGAGCGGCGACGGTTCACGCGCGTGCACTCCGACGACTCCGACGACGAGCCCGCACCCATGCTGCCCGCGCCCACCGCCTGATGTCCGCGCGCACGCGCACACGCACGCACGCTCGCAACTACCGCCTGATGACCGCGTGCACGCACGCCCGCAACTACCACCTGATACCGCCAAGCACACGCGCATGCGTGCCCGCGACTACCACCTGATGACCGCGTGCAAGCAAGCCCGGAACTACCGCTTGATGTCCGCGCGCACGCACACACGCACGCACGCACGCCCGCAACTACCGCCTGATACCGCCAAGCACACACGCATGCGTGTCCGTCAACTAATGTGTTTATGATAGCTGCTCTCGACGACTTGAGTTTTCAGTGCTAAACGCTTCCCAAACAGTAATCTTCCATTATTAAAAACCGTCTACGTGATTATAACAATGGTCGAAAAAAGTAGCTAATATTTTTCTGACATCATTTTGGTGATTAAATGTAATGTTTTTGTAACCGTAACGTAATTTTCACATTCTGTTTTTTATGTATGAACTTATACCAAAAAAACAGAAACACACCTATAATATAGCACATATCAAACAACTATCAAATCTACTTATTTTAAACTACCGTGATCATCAGTATATGAACCAGTTTTTGAGAATAAAAAGAAGTATATTGCTTACCAAGATGTGTTTTAAAAGTAGGTACATTATAACAGGAGAACGATATTTCATATCAGTTTATAATTAAAGAAATGAAAAACAGACAAAATTTTTCAAGTGGGCATGATAGTGTAAAGCCGAAATTACCTAAACTTCTAAAACAGTATCATAAAATTTTTGATAAATCAATTTCCCTTTTAAGAAAGAAAAATTCAGAAAGAAAAATTCAGAAATCGAACCAAATGGTTTTGTTAAAAACATTTTGTATTATTACCTATACCATTCGATAATGTTGCTTATAAAGAGCTTGTGGGTGAATATGCTGAAAACTTAAAAATAATTTTGGACAAAATATGTATTTTTTTTTCAATACATTATTTAATATACATTTCAGATTTCATTGCCTTGCCGAATTGAAAAATTCAACATGTATAATATCTATAATCTTTTTCCAATAATAATATGATTCCGAGGCGAGATTCGGGGATCGAAGACAGGATGAATTTCACAGCTTAATCCTGAAATAAAAAAAAAAAAATTAGCATAATACCGCACTGATTTTTTTGCTTTGAATCGTGATTTTTCGTATAGAATAATATCCTACAATCCCTTAAACTATATCAGGTAGAAACTGTCCTAGCAAGCTAAGATATATATTATACAATACAGACAATAGGAAATACTGCCCATAAACTCTAATAGGTAGTGTGCCAAAGACCACATTTTAATTTTACAGACTGGCTTCAGTTACATTATAAGTGCGATTTAGTCATATCAAAGAAAGTATTTGTTTATAAGTATACCCACTGTAGACCAACCACTTCCCAGATGGGTAGCTACTAGCTCATAATAACCAATATGTGTTGGTAGGCAACAATTGCTGTCAGAGATATGCATTTGAAAAGTTTGACTTCGGGCATACAAATTATTATATTATTTAGTTTTATTAACTTGTGATCATATTATAAAGAAATGATAGTAAAACCAAGTGCCACTCAGGTCACATGCTGTCGTTGTCTTTCCGCCAAGCAGCGAGAGTGACAGAATGTAAATTTGAGTGTCAGTTTTAGGCCGATAATATTATTATAAAACTACGAAGCCTTCCATTTCCAAGATCTCAAAATTCAAGTCATGATATGAAGTAAATTTGAGTAATTATAAGTAATATTTACAGTAATGGCAGCTAGTTTTGGAACATAACATTCTTTACATTTAAATATCTTCTAGCTATTAATTCGGTGTAAATAAAGTATATAATATGTTGTCATTGTGTATCATATTAACTTTTGTTGAATAAATGTGTCATAAATGATAAAACTGTATTTTTATAATACTTAATAGAACTTACTTATTACTTTTATTTTTAGGAACTGGTTGAAAATTGCCAGTTCAAATATATACTAGTGAAAATATTTACACAAATACTAATAGCTCTTCTATTTTCCTGACTTTGTCTGATATGTTGAAAATTTGACAGAAAAGGAAGAGAACACTGAATAACTAATCAAATTTTTTTATCAATATGGGAATAAGATGTTTCAGAGTGCAGAATGAAATAAAACTAACAGAACATACCATTTTCGAATACATAAAGCATCCTATCAAGAAGAATGATGGTCTCCACAAGAGGAGCCAGTGCCAGCCTCAATGTGTACAGAACAACCACACGTCTCCACTGCTCCAAGTCTTCTGCCACTAAAGAGCTGTCTAGTACTGGCACAGAGAGGCGTTCAGTCGCTTTCTCCAAATATCTGAAACAGTTGATTCACTAAGCGTTTGCTCTGTATGTATATCAATAAAAACATAAGTCTACCCTAAACCTCAATAAAAAATAAAATACATCAAACCAAAAGTCTTATGTATGTTTTACAACATAATTGTATATTATGTTTGTTCCACCTTGGTGACTAAAAAACTTTACTGATAATAATTGGACCTACTTAAAACAACTTATACCAATCCACACACTGATAGTTTTGAGAAAAAGCTATTTTTGTTTAAATTTTGTATAGAAAAAAAAGTGTTGTTATTTTGGTAAAGGTCTTTCTGACAAAAATAGCTTTTTCTCAAAACTATCAGTGTGTGGATTGGTTCCCTATTGCAAAAGTACGCCCAATTATGAATGAGGTGTCGATGAGTTTGTAAGTATTGCCCAAGTAACATTGCCTGTATAATTTACATAGTCAGGTAAAAGATTTCAATAACATATTATAGTTATTTTCAAATGAGTATTCATTGCTCCAGGACACAATTTACCTTTCAAAGGTCATGTCAATAGAATGTTTGATACTCCTGACAGGTGAGTGCTTTAGTCTCGGATCAATATTGACCAGCAACTTTTCAAGGGCAGCTCTGTATGCATGAATCTAAAACATGTTAAAATAGTTATTACAAAACTGCACAAGCAAAACATTGCAAAATTATACTTTGAAAAAAGTAGCTAATATTTAAGTAGTGTACATATTACTTGTTGTTCTCTAACCAAACACTTAATAATTGTGAATTAATATTGTATGATAATTACTTTAATGATATACCTTTAAGTCATTATAATCTCCTTTACAAAGCCTTTCGCAGTATCTATCTAGGGCGTGACAAGATATTTCTCTGATGGTATATGACAAACTGCTGTCTTTTTGCTTTACATATTCACTCATGGGATATCCACAAGACTCTGTATCACAACTCAGCTTCATATAGCAACAGCCTACAACACAGATGAATTTAACTTTGTCACACCTAACAAAGTGCTTTATTAACAACGGACCTAAATCTCCACAAGGGTGTAAGCCTATGAGACCATATGATGCATCATCTGTTATGTTGTCCAACTGATTTGAAGAGGACAGAGTGACATTGATATGTTTAGGTCTGCGGAGTTTACATATTTCTTCCTCAGAGAGCTGTTTCTTGGCTGTATACTCCCACTCCAAATCCAGCTTTCTGTAAAGTAATATGCATTGCAATAAATTTGATTTTAAAAAGTGATACAAAGACACAAATAAAAAATATTGTTAATGTACCCACCAAAATACCAACCTAGCTTCCTCCGACAGCTGGCTTTGGGCCTCTATTCCCACTGCATTGATTTTGTGTTTATATGATAATATTCTAACCAAGTGACCAAGGCCAGAGCCAAAGTCCACAACTGTATCACAACCATACTGCTGTGCTACTTTCGAAACAACATTTGACATTAAAATTATTTCATGTCTCTTCTTTAATTTAACATGCTTCAGAAATAAATTTTTGAATTTAGATTGGTCAATGTTTTCTGACCATATTCTGTCCGACTCTCGTGGTAAACTGAGACACTCCACTGACTTCTGCAAGCTTAAAAATGTAAGTGGAAGAACATGTTTAGTTTGTTTTCCTGTGAGAATGTCACCTAAATCTTGAGGATCCATATAAATAAATGTAGATTGCCAACTCGGTGGCAACTTGCCCCAGTGGTTGTCAACAAAAAAATCCTGAAATAGAAAGCGTATTTAACTACTTAATAGATATATTGAAATAAAAGCGCGAGCAAGAGCGTTTTTACATACCAAAACAAACAATTCGAGTAGCCACTCATAATTTTTCATTACTTGTATACATTTATCTAAGGATTCTATAATAACATCTTTACACAAACCCATGCTTAATGAAGCTGAGTAGTTTTAAGGCTAACTTATTGACAAATCTTAAAGTAACCAAAGATTGTCAATCTATGTAATATAAATAATTTGAATGATATCAGGCTATTATAAACGTAATCTACATTACAAGTAAATAACTTATAAGCCTAAACAGTTATGTATTTTTCATTAAAATAATCACAGCAAAATTTAATGTAAATATATAAACCAAGTTAAATTTTAACTTTTTGACCCTTTGATTTCTTCTTCTTCTTCTTCTTTAAAATGGCCTCCCATAAGGAATAGCCAGTGTCAGTATTTATGCTAAGGTGTAGGTGTTAACACTTTTTTGTGTGTGTGGCAATAACTTTGCTTATACGTAGGTATATTGTGAGAGTACAAGGAAAAGTACTTTAAAGTATTCAAATAAAATTAAATATTTAGTAAGTAACTTTATATCTTCCCATTACCTGGAACAAGACACAACAATTATGTTAGATTATTGAAAATGAAAATGAAATGAAAAATCTTTATTCAGTATCTTTTTGTACAATACTTAATAAGTGGCTAGGGTCTCCATTTAAGTATAAACTTGTGTTTGGAGACCCTGTTCTTTCGTTAACATGCAGATACACTTATACTGTTAAAAATAAAAATTTAACTTACAAATAACCAACTTATTTGACAATAATACAATGTGACATTGTAACCCAATAACAATAGACACCCCCACCACTCCTCCACTCCATTATTGTAATAAAGTGGAAAAGTGCAAGAAAAGGTGTGTACCATCATTGTGAACATGAATTTCCATCAAGAACCAAAAGTATATTCAATCAGTTATAACAATGTAACATCTTATACATTATACAATAGATAAGTACCTAATGCATTTTACAATATTTAAAATATTCACACAATAGAATATCAGTTCCTATTCAACATTCCGGGACGTTTCATAAGTTATTCCAGTTCAAAGCAGTTCACAAAGGTGAAGCCCCTACCTACACTTTACCACTTTATTATTTTAATAAAGTGGAAAAGTGCAATAAAAGCTGTGTATCACTATTGTGAACATGAATTTCCATCAAGAACCAAAAGTGTATTCAATCAGTTATAACAATGTAACATCATATATACAACAGATAAGTACCTAGTGTATTCAACAATACTTAAATTCATACAACAGATCAGTACCTATGTAATATTCCAGCACATCTTATACAATATACAATAGTTAAGTACCTAGTGCATTTTACAATACTTAAAATATTCACACAACAGAATATCAGTACCTATTCAATATTCCAGGACGTTTAATAAGTTATTCCAGTTTAAAGCAGTTCACAAAGGTGAAACCCCCACCTACACTTCACCACTTTATTATTGTAATAAAGTGGAAAAGTGCAAGAAAAACTGTGTACCACTATTATTGTGAACATGAATTTCCATTAAGAACCAAAAGTATATTCAATCAGACAACACAATGTAACATCCCATACAATATACAAAGATAAGTACCTAGTACATTTTATAATACTTAAATTCACACAACAGATTAGCATCAACAGATGCAATGTTCCAGCACACTTTAGTTTTATTAAGTTATTCCAGTTCAAAGTTATTCACAAAGGTCTATTACGACCGTTAGTCATTAAGACAAGTAATTTTTAGGTTTACATAATTAGGTTTTCTATTTCGTTGTATTCTTTTACTAGCAGCCAGTTTTTTACTATGCATTTACATTTGTAAGTTGTTGTAGGGTAAAAATTAAGTAATTTGTTTAATTTGTTATAAATTAAGGCTGATTGTCCCATAAATTGTCTTCTGCCATATGCAGTTAAGAATTATTGTTAGTATAAAACAAAGACACACAAATCTACAGTTTAATATTATTAGAGTTAATGAAATTACATAGAACATCAACAAAGGGGGTATGTACTAAAGACAAAAGGGATTTGAAATCGGAAGGACGGGGGATATTAGGGGGTAGTGAGTCATATAGTGAGGATGTACGGTTTGGACAGCTAAAAAATATATGCTCGAGAGTCCCTTCATCAAATCCACACTCACAGAGAGAAGAATCTCTGATCCTAATTTTATTAAGAAAGACTGGAGTACATGAGTGTCCTAAACGCAGGCGGCAGACTGTAGAAGTGACAGATTTTTTAGCATTTTTATATTTAAAAAACCAAGGCTTCACCAACACCTGATTTTGGAGAGAAAAATAAAATTTGCCCTTACTATTTCCCGATAAAGCCCAATATTCATTCCAGTCAGAAGTCAAATGCTCCACAGCCAAAGGGATTAAGTCACTGCAATAGAGTTTATATTGAGAAAGGCCACCTGAATGAGTGGCTTGTTTTGCATAGAAGTCTGCACTTTCATTACCTGATATACCGCAGTGGCTTGGTATCCAGGCTAATTCAACACGAATATTTTGAGAGACACATTTCAGAAGCAGATATCTAATTGTCGAGATATACGGAAATTTAATTTTAGCGCAGAAGGGATTAGCTAATAAAGCCTGAAGGCAACTATGCGAGTCAGAAAAAATTACAGAGTTGCTTAGACGGTGTGACTCAATGAATAATAGAGCCTCTAGTATGGCAATTGCTTCCCCCGTAAAGACAGATGACTGGGACGGCAATTTAGCATTTAGCACCACATTAACTTTTGGTATCCAAACTGCAGCCCCTACATGTCCTTGTGGTGATAACTTTGAAGCATCAGTGTAGATATGATACCAGTCCTTATATTTGGTATTAACTATTTCCAAAAATTTTTGGTTTGCATTTTCGGTACCTTTTATAATACCAGAATCTAAGGAAATAGTCGGGGTTTTAATTAGAGCCTCATATGGTATCTCAAAAATTGGAAGCATCTTACTCTGGTATACGGGGCAGGGTAAGTTAGTAAATTTAAAAAAGCTTTTAATCAAACAGGGTGGGGTTTTATGAACCCAATAAGATGAAGTATTTACTAATTGAGAGAGAGTTTGAAGTTTCGGGACTAGAGGATGATCCGAAAGTTGGAAAGCTTTAAAAAGAAAACGGTCAGAAAGGAGCTGGCGCCGGAAGTGTAAGGGAGGATCAGCACACTCTATTTGGAGGGCATTATTGGCAGTGGACTTCATAGCACCCAGTACTAGACGTAGACACCTTGCTTGAATTTTGTCCAGTGCTAGAAGTGCGGATCTATGACAGGGTTCAAGGATAATAGAGCCATAATCTAAGTGGCTTCTAATTAAAGCATTATATATAAGTTTTTGAGTGTAGGGATGTGAGCCCCACCAAACTCCAGAAAGGCACCTGATAATGTTAATATTCTTTTCACATTTTTTAATTATATGATTAATGTGCTGAACACCTGTCATCTTTGAATCGAGATAAACACCTAGAAATTTAACCGACTCCATAACTGGGAAAATTTGATTATTTAGGGATATTTCAATGTTGGGTATAGACCTTCGTCTAGAGAAAACAACTGTTGTACTTTTTTCTACTGAAATACCCAATCCATGGTCATCCATCCACTGACTCAGGTAGTAAAGA
The DNA here is from genome assembly GCA_905187575.2 of Celastrina argiolus. Taxonomy (NCBI): domain Eukaryota; kingdom Metazoa; phylum Arthropoda; class Insecta; order Lepidoptera; family Lycaenidae; genus Celastrina; species Celastrina argiolus. The sequence goes on from LR994585.1 coordinate 2,520,034, forward strand.
GCAGAATTAAGTCGAGCAGAGGCATCAGATATCTCTTTGGAAGAGATGTATAAGGATATGTCGTCCGCATACTGAATAATGTTACAAAAAGAGGTAACAGATAAATGCAAATTGTGGGTATATATGCTATAAAGGATCGGGCTAAGAACATTGCCTTGCGGCAAGCCTTTCCACACTAGTCTGTTAATAGGATGTGAATTATTATGTGAAACAAGTACTGTACGACATGAAATTGAATTACATATATAGTTGACTATCTTCACAGGTATACTCAGTTCTAGCATAGTCTGCCTGAGTACTGGAAGCAGTACATTGTCGTATGCGGAAGAAACATCCAGAAACATCCCAACCAGAAACTCTTGTTTCGAGAAGGCTATTCGAATATCGGATACTAATGTGCATAAGCTGTCCATGGTACTAAAACCCGTAAAAACTAAAATTGACTTCTCGAAATAATGCCCTTACTTTCCAAAAACCACTCAAGCCTGTTCTTAATAAGATGTTCCAGGATCTTTGATAGGGTAGAAGAAAGTGCAATGGGACGGTAGCTAGATGAATTATTTTCAGGTTTACCAGGCTTTATAATGGGAAGGATGGTCTGACACTTCCACTCTTCGGGAGGATGTCCAGAATGAAAAATACAATTTAGAAAGTCTAGTATGATTTTTTGAGTGTTACTATTGCATTTCACAATGAAGGAGTATGGGATACCATCAGCACCAGGAGATGAATCTGAAAGAGAATTAAGGACCATTTTGAACTCCTCTACAGAAAAAGAAGCCTCAAATTCGTTACAAGGTGAAACAGGGGATAATCCTAGGTTAGGGCACTCTTCTTGAGTAGGTACCCAAGGAGGAGCCACTTTTTGGGAGAACTCATAAATCCAAGGCAAAGGGTCATTAGACAGGGGATTTGAATTATAAGAGGAAGAGCCACGAAATTTTTTTAGATTTTTCCACACCAAAGATGGCAAGGATAAGGGGGCCAGGCCCTCACAAAATCTATGCCACCCTACACGCTTCTTGTGTGAAAGGGTCCTTTTGGTTTCTGCTGCTATCCTTTTATAGCTGCTAAAATTCTCGATAGTCATATCTCTAGAGAAGGTTCTTTCCGCGTCTTTGCGTTTTTTGCATGCCAATGTACATTCTGCATCCCACCAAGGGGGAGAAGAAACACGATTGACATTTAAGACTCTAGTAGGTATGGTAGCTGCTGCACTATCAAGAAGTGCTTGTGTTAAAAGGGGATATAATGCAAAAACATTATGTTCATCTACAGTTGACAAAAAATTAATTTTCTGTTCAGCCAGCAATGCAAATTGTGGCCAATCAGCTTCTGAGATTTTAAATTTAAATCTAGGTGGATTTCTAATTACTGCTGGAATAGTGGAAAATTGAAGAGATAGAAGTATAGGAAAGTGATCACTGCCATATGAATTTGAAAGGATGGACCAGGAAATTTGGGAAGAGAGTGAAGGGGAGCAAATGGATAAATCTATGGCAGACCTAGGATTCTGAGGAGGGATCACCCTACGAGTCGGGCTTCCATTGTTCAAAATAACAAGATTTAAATCATCCACAGAATCAAGGAAGATATTAGACAGGAAATCGGAATGGTGGGAACCCCAAGAAGAATGCTGTAAGTTAAAATCACCCATAAGGACCATTGGAGAAGGGATACGGTTAATAATAGAAAAAAGTTCGGAGAGGACAACAGGGTTAGGATTGGGTAAGTAAATAGATACAAAAGAAATATCAAAAGTTCGAACAGCAACAATGTTAAAGTTACTGTGTGGTGGAAGAGGGATAGCACTAAAAACTACAGAAGTTGAAATTAAAATAGCTGCACCAGCTCTACCATCACTCCTGTCATCCCGGAGACAGGAAAAGCCTGAGACTCTATATTGAGACCCTGGCTTCAACCAAGACTCCTGAATGGCAAAAATAAGGGGTTTGAATTTACTATTTAAATATAAAATATCATGAGTTTTGTTTCTAACACTACGACTGTTCCATTGAATTATAGTCATCTGATCCATTATTATTAAGAGATGAATTTGTTATGTTTATCAGCTGAGTTAAATTATTACGAAGAGTATTTGACATACCCATCCCAGTATCACTGAAACGGGATATTAAATTTAGTAAAAGGGAAGATAGAAGTTCAGGAAAATTGTCATTAATGGATAGAGAGTTATTTGGAATGGCAACACCATTAGGTGTTTCCAAGGTAGGTTCCTGAATAATGGATTGGTGAGCAATTCGATTGTAACCCGCCTGGGGAATGGGTCTTGTGTGTCGTGGGGTAGAAACAGTTTTTCTATAGGAAGTAGTAGGAGTAGGAGAAGGACTGTACTGGCGAGGTGGTGGGGGAGTAACTGTAGGTCTAGCCGCAATGTCATTGTATGCTCTACGCACATTAGGGAACCTAGCTGAAGCCTCAACATATGAAATATTTTGCTCTGACATGACAACCTTTATTTCTTTTTGTCTAATATATTCAGGACATTTGGGGTCATTGGCCATATGTGGGCCAGAGCAAAACAGGCATGTAACATCTGGACTGTCACAAGTGTTACCCTCATGAGGTTGAGAGCACTTGTAACATCTAGGATCGGACCTACAGAGAGTTTTGACGTGACCAAACCTGCAACAACGGTTGCACTGGATGATAGGTAGTTTATATAGTTCAACGGGTAGGGATGTATAAAATAGGTATGTATGAGGCGGTAATTTTTGCCCATTAAAAGTAACAACTACTGTTTGTGTGGGTAACCATGTAATACTGCCATTAGCATCTGTTGACTTACGACACATACGACGAGCCTTTATTACTTCGCCATATCCAGTAGGTACTACACAGTGAAGAGCAAACTCCTCCATTCCAATGTCTATAGCTACGTTTCTAACTATTCCCATCCTCGACACATTAAATGAAGGGATGGAAGCAGAAAAGCCTGCGTCAGCTAATACTGACGACTCCAGAAATTTATTGGCGTTGTCTGAGTTTTTAAATTCTACAGATACACGGTTTCTGCCTATACGTTTCACACCACCCAGAGCAACTGAGGAAAAGTTGTTTTGAAAAAGAAAGCGGCCAAATTCCATGGGGCGGATCATACTATTATTATTTTCTACTTTAGACACATGTACTACAAAAGGGGAAGAGTCATTAAGTGTATATTTACGTTTATTTAAAAATTCTGGTTTTGCGTAGAAAAATTGGGTATTGGTTGGGTTATTAACAGTGTTGTCTGCATTTTGGGAAGGTGGATTATGTCTGGGACGTTTATTTGGGATATTCTCCATATCCACATCTGGAACAGTACCTAAGCCATTTGGCGGGGTGACACAAACATAACCTCGCGTGCCGCCAGGATCCGGCGGATCATTATCCATGATAAAACTATATTTTAAAGCTACTTACGTTAGTAGAACAACACATAAACAACACAGTAACACAATAGACGAACAAATAAGAAGATAGAAATCACAAATGTATACAAAAATCCTTGCAAAACTTTAAAACTAGCCGAACACTTGCATCAAGCACTCAACCAAATCGCAAAGTCCGACCCTTTGATTTGATCACTTGACATATTTTGACAGTGTCAAATTGACACATCACTTATTCTTCCTCTATTCTTCTACATTATTTATAATTTTTTTATAAGGAGTAAAGTGTTAGACCGTAAAGCGTCTAGTCACGTTTAAGTTACGGGAAAATAAAGTTAAGTAACTTGTGTTTTTCTATAAATTGAATTCCAAATATTGAACTTTCAAGGGGAGTTTTGGATGAGACACAACCCAAACCTACCAGAAGGGTAAAATAAAACTCCCTTTATATATATTTTTTTGTACTAAGACTACGCTATCTGTCTGTATGTCACCAGACTGTATCTCAAGACCCGATAGAGCTAAACAGTTGAAATGTTCATAGGTACCTGATGTATGTCTGTTACCACTATAAAAATGGCAAATAAATAGGTAGGCACTATGGGAGGCTACTACACAGTAACCGCAATTTTTTGCATTTTGTACAAAACTTTTCGTGTAGAGCCGACCAAGTACCTGCCTCTGACTTAGTCGGTTTTTTTAAAGATGTACCACTTACCTACTAATGTAGCCTAATTATGTGGGAATACTAGTGGAAGCCCCAAAGGGAGATCTCCGACCGAACGAGATGATGTTCTCAGTCAGGCCGAAGTCCTCGGAACAAATTTTTTGATGTTGTTTAGATAGCGCCGGTGCGGAGTAGCTTTATTGTAGGAGTGACTTATTCTAGGTTATATTCATAAATAAGCTTTTACTGGAAACGACGAGAAATTCTCAAGAGAAAAACTGCACTTCTTAAGCTTACTGAATCTATTTACAGTTTAAAATAACTCTCATGGGAATGTCACCCTTAGTTCTGTACAGTATACAGGTGGCGCCACAGATTAAGTATTAGTTAGGGTGGCGCAGGGCGCTACATATATAGATATATATATATCTATATACTTATAATAAAACTCTAGAGAGGTCAATTCTGTACATTGAATATTTTTTCAAAATTCTTATTGGAGGATGATTGGTGATCGATACTGATGCCCAAAATGCAATCAATAATTTTTTTTTGTCTGTCTGTCTGTCTGTATGTGCATTTTTTTACTGGGGCTGCATTAAGGAAATAGTGTACAAGGAACCAATAAGTTCTGTGGAAGAGTTGCGTACGCGCATTCAAGTAGCAGCAAGTAAAATCGCAGAAGCCGGCTATGCGCGTCGGATTATAAGATCTTTTATTAGGCGATGTAGAGCAAGTATTGCCGCAGGTGGAGGGCATTGCGAGCATTTAGTTTAAGTTGTTGATAAATTAAATATTTTTTTACTAAAAAACAACCTATTTTTATTCTAAAAATCCTTATTAGTGGCCCAATAATGTTTGTGTAAGGAATTTTGGTAGAATAAGATCATTATGACGAAGTTTTATAACCTTTTATAACAATACTTAAAAACTTTGAATTCTGATCTTCATATTGATCTCGCTCCTGTAACTTAATATTGTTAGTAAAGTACACATTGTTATACCTTTTTAGAAACTACACATACTAGACAATTTAGTAAGATAATGGGCAGCTATAGCGCCATACTTTTTTTTTTCACAGTAAACGATCAAAGTTGACAGTAAGAAAAAAATTGTTGAAAAATAAACATAAAAAGATGATTTTGAAAATTGTTTACGTTAAAAACACTGAAAATTAATATAAAATTAAATAATACACGTCTTCAGGAGTATAAAACTAAAAAAAACACAAAGAAATACCTAAATTTGATGAAATGGCAATGGAATGAACGAAAAAAGTAGAGAAATTTATAAAAAAGTATAAAATGCTACGCCATTTTCATATGTTTAAAAACCCTGGCAAGAAAATACGATTTTCTTACAGTTTCACATCTAGACCAACTCCAGTTTACGGATTATCCATTATTTACGACAGACCCTGTACCTAAGTATATTATTATAATTTTTTTCCGCACCTCTGGCCGTAAGTAAACATTTCTTCTTATATCTATACTAATATTATAAAGCGGAAGAGTTTGTTTGTTTGTTTATACGCGCTAACGCGCTCAGGAACTACTGTTCCTATTTGAAAAATATTTATAAGACTAGCGACCCGCCCCGGCTTCGCAATGCTGATACTAAATACTGTCTTAATACGGCGTCGGCGTCGCGGCGTAGGGCGTCAGCGTCGCGACATCTTTCGTTGGCGTCGCGACGTCTGGCGTCGGCGTCACGACGTCTGGCGTTGGCGTCGCGACGTCTGACGTCGGCGTCACGGCGTTGGGAGTCGGCGTTGGGAGTCGGCGTCGCGACGTCTGGCGTCAGCGTCGCGGCGTCTGGCGTTGGCGTCGCGACGTCTGACGTCGGCGTCGCGGCGTTGGGAGTCGGCGTCGCGACGTCTGGCGTCAGCGTCGCGGCGTTGGGAGTCGGCGTCGCGACGTTTGGCGTCGGCGTCGCGACGTCGGGCAACGGCGTCGCGACGTCTGGCGTCGGCGTCGCGACGTCTGGCGTCGGCGTCACGGCGTTGGACGTCAGCGTCGCGGCGTCTGGCGTCTGGCGGCGTCTGGCGTCGGCGTCGCGGCGTCTGGCGTCGGCGTCGGGTCGTGACGTCTGGCGTCGTCGTCGCGACGTCAGGCATCGGCGTCGGGACGTCTGGCGTCGGCTACGCGGCGTCGGGCGTCGGCGTTGCGGTGTCGGGCGTCGGCATCGCGTCGCAGCGTCGGGTGACGACGACGTCCTACTGGTTTTGGTCGCAGCGCAATGTTTATAGCCTTCCTCTATAAATGGACAATCCAACAAAAATAATTTTTCAAATCGGACCAGTAGTTCCTGAGATTAGCGCGTTTAAACAAATAAACAATTCACATTTGGGGACAATCAAACACCACGCGAACGAAGTTGCGGGCACAGCTAGTTCAATATAAAATCTTAATTTTGGTAGACTACAAATTCCTTAATCCTCAGATGAATAATCAGCTTTTTAATCAGGCCATAATAAAATATTATATTCTTACAACAATGTAATTTCTCAACATAAACACATTTTGTCTTTCACATTATTTATTAATATTACTTTGATGTAGACCACAACTTAAAGCTTTTAATGTGTATTCAATAAGTGATACAAAATGTATATTGTTGTTTAACATTATGTTAATTATGAATGTGTAGGTATATGATAGAAAATGCTTTACGTTTTTTAAGCTTAATGTAGTGAAACTCTTCCCTTTTAAGTAGACTAGAAGTGAACACAAAGTAAAAACATAACTAAATGCTAAGTTATAACCGCAACAGCTGCTCGATTCTCATACAAGTACATGTAAATGTTTAGTTAAAACAATTTTCGTCATCAACAACAAATGTTTATCTTTTTACTAACACTATACTTAGGACCATTATTAATTACCTAACATGATTTAAACAGATATTGGGTGTGAGAATTTCTTAACATTATATATAAAGTATAGAGTAAACAATTGAGATTCTATTAAAAGATCAATAGTTGGGGAAAATATTGTATAGTCATTCACTGAGTTTCTAGTAAATGTTTAAGGATAAAGACATAAAGAGGCGGGTTACTGTTGCAAAGAAACTTGAATGGGTTACACAGGTAAAATATCCTAAAGTTTGCATATGTGCTAAAACATAAAGAAACATACGAATTTGTACGTTACTTATTATATACGTAGCTTATTGAAATCCGAAGCAAGGGTTATCCGAGGTAAGGTAAATTCTTCTGTGCATAATAAAACAAAACAGTTCTCCTCTTTCGACTTTCAACAAAATAGACTGATTGCGTCGATCTCAATCCACATTAGCTACGGGCTACCAACCCACAAAGCTACCCTTTAAGGCCTCGGTCTCGAATTTTGCGGGCAGCGGGACGGGAGCGGCGGCGCGGGTGCGGTACTCGTTACCCGCTCCCGCGCCGCTGTTTTCGAGAACCGGTCCATTTGATTATACGCAAAAGATCCTGCCGCTTCCGCGCCGCCGCCACTCCCGCCCCGCTGCCGGCAAAATTCGAGGCTGAGGCCTAACAAAGGGCCTAGGTAAATCGGTTTCCTTGCACCGAAAACCTCTTTATGCCTTCAGCCTAAGAGAAAATAAGTGATGAATATTATTTTCTAAACAATATTCTTTTACACCTAACTTAAGTAAAATACTAAGGCCCGTATATATATCCATATTAAGTAATAAACAAATCTCAAACTCGGTCTCAAGAATTGCGTTCGCAACCTACATACAATAAAGGTACAATTATATTACAATATTATTTCAACATACATTGCATAACAATTCATGTAAATAATTGACATAAAATAATATCTGCTGGTATGAGATGTAACATGTAACAAGACAATTAGTATAAAATTAAAATTTCAAAATAATTCACCTAAAAAAATATTTTGTACATAAAACTATGAGCAATTCATTAACAAAATATTACAAACTAATAAGAACTATATAAACCTAATGTAGAGTAGCTTTGATTATAAACCGTAAATAAACATTACAAGCACAACCATCACAAAAGTGATTGACTTCACATGTCTTGTTAATAATAATTAATAGGTGAGATTGTTGATTTCCTAAAACATAACTTAATATGAGATAAACTTATGCAATTTAACTTATTCCTTTTGGTCTTACACTGTAAATTCTTAAACAAAATGTGTTTAAAAAGCATGACAGTCTTTGATACATGCTCAGATCCACTGCTTGAGATTCATTAAATAAAGAAGTGTGATGATTAATGCAAAATTGATCATGTTTATCAGGGAAACTTGGAAATGCTTCAGAGCAAAAGTGTGGATAATATGTCCTGTCTTCGGTGACACTGATATAATAATACTTATTGGCTTCTTGTCGTAATTTACGATCCAATGAACATGGTGCCGCTATATAAAATCTGTATTTCTTTTTATTTTTATGCAAATTCATTTCAGAGTCTGTCAGAATATCATCCACTTTTGTAAAAAGTTCATCCATTGGCAAAGACCCATATTTATACAAGAAAGTAGAGGGCATAAGTCTGTAGTTATGACCCGTTTTTCTGTCTTTCCAGACTTTTGTAGTGCTTTCGAGTTGTAGCAAAAACGTTGGTATACTATAGCTATGAGTTGTGATGACATGCGTCCGAACACCATATGTGTTTTTTATTTCTTTATGCATGTCTTGTGCAAACGGATAAATGCCTCCCTGGTGTATAAAGCCAAAGAATATTGCCAACATGATATTGCTAATGTACCAAATGCACCGAAATATATTTTTTAATCTTTTTAATGACAAACAGTCACTCTCGTTTGGATATAGATAATTCCCATAAAGATATACGAGAGGGACTAAAACAGGTATGATGAATCGAGCTTCTTGATGAGGAAACAATGATAGAACAGCCACTGGGGTTATCAGAGAAAATACCATTAAGCCAGTTATACTCTGTATTCGTAGTAGCTTGCTGTACTGACCACGTACAAACCTGAAATGTAATATTATATCATTATATTTATGTGAAAGATATTTGTGTTATTAAAATGTCTTCATCAATAATTTAACTTGGATTGTGATAAAACAGTTACAAGTAATTATTGTGGGAGGCCTTTGCATAAAATATTTAATTAACCTTTTTACACAGTAAAAACTGTGAAAATAAAAATTACTAGAGCCATAATAAATATCAACTGTTCTTAAATATAATATAAACTTGAATTCACATAAAACATACCTGTACAAATTAATGATTAATACCACATAAGCCATTAGTACTAGCATATTGAACAGCAAGGGCATATTAACAACAAGATGCAGCCAATGTGGGTGGCGGCCGTGTTGCTGAAGGTTGCCCATATCTAAATTGTATCTAAGGAAATTCAGGGGAGTCACAACCCAGTTGTCCCAAGAGATTTCTAATGAGTCTACATCAGCCAGTGTCAGGTATCCATAGTAACTGGAATCCACCAGTATCAAGAATAGCACAATGGGTACACTACAGAAGATCAAAGTGAAAATTCTAATGTGGAAATCCTTAAAGCCCACAACCTTTGACCCTAACCCTCTATGCAGCCAAAAGAAAACCGGTGCAAACGCAAAGCCTAGGAATGTTGGACGATTAAATATACCTATTGCTATGATTGAAGATATTAAGACCACATGGTTCAAAGAGTGGTCAGGAAGATGAGTTTTCATTTTAAATATTTTTACTCTTTCTACAGGGGTTTTAGCTTTAGCATACTTCTCTTGTAAGTACTCATCGTGGTAGATAACTTTATCAGATTTAAACATACATTGGGCTACTAAACTCAATAAGATTGAGTAAAAGATCATTTCAAATGAATTAGAGAAGCTTCTACAGCAGTAAATAAGGACAACATATGAACTTGCAAATATTGTTAATCTGTTTCTGAAATTTTGTCCATACAGAATGCATATCTTGTAAAGGCAGTAGTCATTGATCAGTGATAGGAAACAAATAAAGATTCTTGGAATTGTTAATAGAAAATAAGGAGTTTTCAAGTCTACACCAAAATAAAATTTCATGAATGGGTTAACTATTCTGATAAAATGAAATGGTGGTCCGAATATCATTTTCGGTACGAATATATTCCTAATTGGAAATTTAGGATTAAATTCCCAAGTTCTAGCTACATCGACTCCAAATACGTCTCCTGAAACAATACAAAACATTCATAGAAAGGATCTATATTATGTATATAATAATATAAAAAAATTAAAAGCATTAGCCCTTTAGTTAATTTAGCGCCGTCTTAAACCTACCTGCAATAATCTCCACATTTTGAAAGAACTCATCTGGGTGGATATAGCCCGTCTGTGGCAAAAGTGTGAGCACAAACCTAAGTAACACTAGCAGCCAGTAAGACAATGGTAAAATAACAGGGCTTGTTAAAGTTATAGCTTTGAGTATATTCGTCTTCAAAAACATTTTCGCTTGGTGTTATTGGCTAGTTTATAATGACTATCTTGTATTCTTAGTCACTTGAAATTATACTATTGTTGCTAACATAATTCACATTTTTACTACTTAAATTAGTTTTACGCATATTTTTTATTTGAAACAAATGAATTTTTATTTTATTTACAAAAATACGCCATCGGCCATCGCCAAACCTCGATCGAAATTTTAAATTTTTTTATGGAAACGTCAAAACTCAAATCTAAAATGCAATTGTCATTTTGACAGTTTTTAATTTTTTTATGGCATGCTTGAGCAGCACTTCCTAATGTGTTTAATGTATTTTTACCTTCTATCAACAATACATGAATATTTTTACTTTAAAACCTGTAAAGGATAGATCAGTTTTTCATATTCACAGGTACTTGTTAGCAAAGCTCTTTGCCGTATCCGATATCTAATAAAAGCTATATACTATCAACATTGACATACGTCATACACACAAGAAGAAGTAAAAGAAGATTGCAACAGCATTGTATTTTTACGATTTTTTGTTTGATTCATACAAATTGATTCAAATGTTTAATGTAATGTGAATTTTACATAAATTAAGTACTGTAAACTGTGTAGGCTGGCTTCAATTTGATAGAAATGGTTAAATTATTGTAATTTGTAATAGGCTTTGGAATTACAATCTCTTTATTATGGTAAATTCTTCAAATTATTGTGTTGTAAAAACTAAATTTTGTTTATTAAATACATGTTATTTTATTTTGCATGCTTAATATTTCCAGTCGACTTCACCTCCCACTCAAACGCGTAGATCCGCAGGTGATGCCAAGAAAACTCCACCATCTAGTATTGTAACAAGAAATGGTGCTAAAAATGCAAAAATGCAAACAAGGTCTATGCTCAAGCCCAATGTTAAGGTAAATTATACACAGGTCTTGATTATTTTTACTGAAACATTTGCAGCTGCTCTTATTTAACTGTGTTGTATTTTATTACTAATGATTATAAACAAAACATACAAAATAAAATAATACACTATCACAAACATTTTAATCAAATAAAAAGAAAAGGCATAATAAAACATATTAATTAGTTGTTATAATAAAAATATATGCCTAATAAAAGAGTGTACACAAACAATTAACAACTTGAAAAAATTAAAAATAATCAAAATTTTGAAAACAAACATGTAATGTATTCTACAGTTGAAAGGTTACTAAGTCATTTCTGTGTCATGGATGCCTCTCAAGCAACTATGTTATCACAATACAGATAAAGTGTAATTAAGATAAACATTAAATGAAATAATATGGACTGTATACATATAATAATGATAAGGTTCAAAATCAGTTTACGCCAAGTTAAGAAAATAATTTAAATATTTAATCAACAAGACTACATACATAATGTTATGATCATATCATAGTATCTTTAATATTTCACAGCCGTCACCCGCTCTGCTCGCAGCTAAGAAAAAGGCTCAGCAAAAGAAAAAGACATCATTTGATACCGTCCTAAAAGATCATTATCAAATAGTAAGTACATTGAATATAGTATAAAGTTATTTTCACTTGAGGCTTTATAATAGTGATAATAATTGTAATGGTTATAGGTAATTGACTCATAAATCTATCTATATTAAATTTATAAAGCAGAAGGTTTGTTTGTTTGTTTGTTTAAACACGCTAATCTCAGGAACTACTGGTATGATTTGAAAAATTCTTACTTTGTTGGATAGTCCATTTATAGAGGAAGGCTTTAGGCTATATTACATTAAGCTGCAACCAATAGGAGCAAAGTGTCAGTAAGAAATGTTGCAAAAACGGGGAAAATTTAGGGACTTTCGTTGCATGTGCCGCATAAACGGTTTAAGTCACTCAACAACAAGCAAACAAAGTCACGGGCACAGCTTATAGTCAATAGATGGCCCATTGAAATGACAAACTAAACTAATTTATTACATTTCAATACCTTCTATGACTTATATGTACTAAGTTAAGACATTTATATACATATTTCTTTTTGTCTTTGTTTCATTTAGCACACAAATAGTGCTTGCTGCATTTTAAATGTATTAATATATAATACATAACATTTTTTGATACATTATTTTTTCAACTACTGAACATGAGCCTCCCCCAAAGTATTTTTGGAGGGTTGCTGGCTGGCTATTTTTATTTTCTTCAATTTCCAGGCACATTCCGGAAACCCCCATCTAGCGCCACATTGGAAAATTACTAATTACTAATTTCGTTTCGTTAATTAAGTTTCTTCTTAATTAAGGAGTTGAAATTAGCTTAATGTGATGTTATGCTTATCTTTATTTTAATGTGAATATTTGTACTTAAATTGGCATATTTACATTTTATAATTTACAAACTTGTATTAAACATAGACTGTATGGGATGGTAGGTCATGGTTGGGAACATAAAATGTATGAAGTTCTCTTTTGATTAAAGGCAATGGAGTCTAAATCAAAGGTGAAGGGCCCTACGGGGTTTGTAACGGAGCCGCGCATGACGGAGCACCGCTGCCTCTGGGATGACAACTACCCAGAGAATCCCGAGAGATTAATTAGTATTATTAAAAGGTAATTAAGTTATGTAATATTCAATATGAGTATTATGTAATTTTTGTCTTATTATTCATCTCTAATTTTAATATAAAAAGTTGTAACTTTACAATATGGTCCAATTTTACACCCCTTAAAATGTATGTCCGAGATAAATGTAACCCAAACGTAAACAAATCCATATGACACAACCATGGACTATACAGTTGTCAGCAGTGTCAAAATAGTGTATTTTTACTGTAAAGGTTTTTTTGATGTCATCATTTGATGCTTAAATATGTTAATTATTGTTAAATTGTTATAAAATGTATTGGATATGGAAGTATGATCCTTTAATATACCTGTGAAAGTGTTGATTTATAAGTGTGCACAATACAAAAGTTTCGATGTTTTTGGTCTGTTTACATTTATTTCGAACGTACTATACAACACTAATATTGGTCATTGGGCATTGTTTTGTTATTTGTAGGTGTGAGGAACTGAAGTTAATAGAGCAATGCAAGGAGTATGCTCCGAGAGCTGCTACCGTGGAAGAGTTGATGGCACTTCATTCTTCTGAGGTGTACGAACTGCTCCTGAAGACACATGAGAACACTGATGTAGAATATCTGGAGGATGTATCTTCGAAATACGATGCCATCTACATACATCCGGTACATTAACTCCTCTATTATGTATTTACAGATTATGTTTTTGTTACAAATTATGCAGTGCTTATGACAAACACTTTTTCTTATATATTAAAATTATGTACACACTTCAAATGTATCATCATCAACATGAGTTAAAGAAGATGGTAAAGCTAAAATATCTTAATTAATTAAAAATTTATATCAATTTCAAAATGTGATGATTAAACTTTTTATTTAGAACCCACTGAATTGAAGGTTCCAAGATTAATTCATGGTAATATATGTGGTGATATACTCGTTACTTTGTTTTAAGAATTTTCATCTGTCATTGGTGAACATATATTCGTATACGTCCGAGATAAATTTAACCTAAACGTAAACAAACCAAAAACACTGAAATTTTTACATATTTACTTATTGTGCTCTTATCAACACTTTCACCGGAATATTAAAGGATTATACTTCATTACCCAATACAATTTGTAACAATTAAACAATTAAACAATAAATCATGTTTAAACATGAAATGAAAATCTTACACGGAAAAAATACGCCATTTTTAAAACCGCCAATTGTAGAATATAAGCCTATAGTCTATGGATTCATAGCAAACATTAATCATTGTATTAATAATGGCCAATTTGCATCACTGATTAGTCTGCGGTTTGTTAACGTTTACATTTATCTCGGATGTACTATAGTGTGTTACTAGTATCGGAATTTATCGCACTCTTTGCGATGCGATAGACAAACAGATATTTGTTTATAATATGTAAAACATATAAAGATTATTATTATAAGCTAAAATTTGGCCATATATCGCTGTACAGAGCACACACTCCCTGGCGCTGCTGGCTGCGGGGTCCACCATACACCTCGTGGACCGCATCGTCAGCGGGGAGGTGCAGACGGGCGCGGCGCTGGTGCGGCCGCCGGGCCACCACGCGATGCGGGCGGAGCCCTGCGGGTACTGCTTCTACAACAACGTCGCGTTGGCTGCGCATCATGCGGTACATAATAGAGGGCTGGAGAGGTGAGACTCTGTTTTTAAACCGAGATAAAAAAAACCAGATTCGAACGTACATATTTTTTATACCGAACTGGGTCAGAAGTGACCAGCGTTGCCGGATATATTTTTTGCCAAGTCGGGATTTGCGAACTATATGAGTGAAAAAAGCGGGATTCTTTCGTCGAGCAGGACATGGTAAAATAAACGTATATAATCAAAAGTTTTTGAATATTTATCTTTTTATTTGAATTCAAATTACGTTTGTGACAATAGATAGTAAAATATCTATAGAAATTGATTTTTTTGAATACTTTTCATTTACCCTATCGTTAAATAGTTAAGAGGAAACACCACGGTTGAGAGAAATACAAAATAGGTATTTATAAAATCTATTGCTGTCTCGCAGTGCCTTAGCTAGCCAGCACTAGCGCGATAGAGACAACTGCAACTTGGACTGAAATTACCTATTAAAAGTACCAGAAATCGACGTTTAGGGGATTCCTGTTTCCTCCTCCAAAACTTAACCGATTTAAATATTTTTTTCTGTATTAGCTAAAAAAAGAATTGAGCTAACCTAGCTCAATTCTTTTTTTTGATTTTGTTGTTTATTGTAGCCAAATCTGTTTCCTAGATATTAAAACATAGCGGAGAGTCTGGCCATTTTTTTAGGTTTTTAAACGTCTTAAATAATTAAAAAACTCTTTAAATAATTAATTTATTAAAAAAAGGAAAAAATAGGGACGTACAAACAATATCCATAAATATCCATAAATATTTAATACTCTAGAGGTATTATCCAGGGAGGAAACAGGAATCCCGTAGACCTCTATTTTTGTATGGAAAAAAATTCGTGGTGTTTCCTCTTAAGTAAAAATAAAAAGTTCTGAATAAAATATGAAAAAAAAAAACAGAAATCAAAATCAAGAAAGTTTACAAATCATAATCGAAAAGCGGGAATGAGCCTGTCCCGCGCGGGACTTTAAAATTTGATTTAAAAATCGAGACGTCCCGCCAAAATCGGGACGTCTGGCAACGCTGATTCAGACGAGGGTTATGTTTTTTGAGAGAATGTTTGTTTGTATTACATAAATGTTATACTTGATAGGTGTCGTTAGGTTCGTGTTGACTCGCGGTGTGTGCTCACGCGATCTCGTGGCCCGCAAGGCTGGTACAAAGAGTACCGCCGAGTTTTTAGTGAGTAGGGGCTGCGCCCATTGTTAGGGAGCAGCAGAGACTCACATACCCACAGACAGGATCCCCATCCCATGTGGGATGCTCAAAAGCATTTTCTCGGCGAAAAAAAAAAAAAAAAAAAGGTTCGTGTTGACTGTGAGCGTCACATATCAAAATAAAAAACGCAGACAGGTTGTTTAGTTCTTTACATGATCGTTTACTTGTTTGTACCCTATTCCAGACATCATTTCAGACCACACCGCACGCGTCGAGCTACAAAAGCAAAATACAAATTAAAAGCGAATTAAATTTCATAAAGACTGTTTATGAAATTCAATTTGTTGTATTTATTTCTGTTTTACACGGAAAATAAGTGAAATTTAAATTGGTATCATAGTGAATTATCATTTTGTAAACGTTTAGATTAAACAGGATTAGAATAGAGTATACACAGGTTATTTGTGGAGCTATACGATTAGATGCGATGAGCTATTTGTTCTACATGATGTCATAAATGCGATTTTTCCTAATCGCTTTCATTGCGTAATCAGCCGACAGACCGGTTTGAATTAATAACCCAAAGTTTAAACATTACAGAATTCTGAAATTAATTTAGAGTTAAACACTAACCTAAAATTTTTTTTTGTTTTCGAATGGGCCGTTTTAGTTCCCTCGGCCTATGACTGCCAATGGCTAGTCCTTTTTACTGACACGTCACCCCCCTGAAAGTTATTTGATGCAAGTGGTCCCAAATAACAACATCATCTAAACGTTGCAGGGTGCTGATCGTGGACTGGGACGTGCATCACGGCCAAGCGACGCAGCAGATGTTCTACGACGATCCAAGGTACCTCAACCATTTTACCTGTACTAGGTAGGAGAAAATGAAGACTGAATATGTATAAGACGGCAAATGTTTTTTCACGTGAAATTGTAGTATTATCAGAAATACATGAAGTGTCGTATGGTGATTCTAGTGGTGATTGTGGACTTTCATTCAACCGGTTAGCTGGCGTGACTTATGGAGCACCTATCTATCTATTACATTTCTCATAGAACATGAAAGTCGAAAGTAAGTCTTTCAGCGCTGGTACTTACTCAGTAAATCGTCGCTTTACCTTCGCAACCTCGTATCTATAAAACTACAACTTTTCAGTAGAGTAAAAAGCCTAACAATTTTAAATTTTGTTATGATACGGATTATTATTTAAATGAGGTTTAAGTAGTATATCTTGTTTGTATTAACCTATGTTAGTAGTATATAAAAATTAAGTTTTATATACTTTAGGTTAATACAAGCTAGATATTATCGAGAAAACATAGATTTTTTAGATACGAGGTTGAGAAGATAAAAAAAAATCGAAAATTCAAAATATTTTTATTTCCAAATGAAACTTAACAAGTTGTTTTCGGAAAAAAAGGCTACCACGCTAAAGCGACGAAACTCTACATACAGACCTATGTCTATATCTTGTATACAGGGTGTTGTACTTCTCGATCCACCGCTACGAGCACGGCTCCTTCTGGCCCAACCTCCGCCAGTCGGACTTCCACTACGTGGGGGGCGCGGGGGGCGGCGCGGGGCGCAACGTCAACGTGCCGCTCAACGCGACCGGCGC